>OW203662.1:12510000-15010000 GCA_934044485.1 Apeira syringaria | reverse complement strand
CTTGAACGCTTAACTAAAGCAAACTCATGATTCTTCCAAACATAAATAAGTGCGTAAACCAAAACTTTCATCATTACTCAATCTTCTTAATATACCACAATGCTTGAACTTGCCGCAAAAAACTTCACGTTCGAAAGTTCAAGCGTTTTGTTTTTTTTTCCATAACGTTTCATAAGATCACTTTGGTTGAAATAAGAAATGATCTCAAGCAAAAACAACAATTTGACGTGGAAAATGTTGCTAGCATTTTGGGTGCGCTACGTACTAGTATAATATTTTCGTTTTCATTTACAAGATGGTATTCATTCAGAAGATGGTAGTCATTCTGTAATTTTAAAAAATAAGCATAATTCACGTTTAAGTATAGTATAGTCATAATCAGGGGTTTTTTCAGTACCCGTGTAGCTGTAAGGTCTAGCGTGATAATATCTTCGACCACATCGTCATTGACTATCAAGCAATTAAACGATAGTGGTCAACCGCTAGACCTATACAATTTGAAAAGCTGTAAAACCTGTTGAACTTTTATCATACTCTAACTATTTTTCATTTCACAACTATTTTTGGGGACAATTTATTTGTATTTTCCAGTTCTGACAATAGCCCAAGCACCGGCATATTAGAACAAACCTGTCCCTGAAAACAAAGTATCCTTCAGTCGAATATCATATAGGCCCTAGTGGTCCGTGAGCCCGCTCCATAATTGCCTACGTCATATAACATCATGATAAAATGGCGTACGGTCGGAAAAGTAGTGCTGAACAAGTGCTTCGGGCCATTTCAGAACTGACAGACTTATGACAGTTTACTCGCTCTTCAATTACAGGACTAAATGGTGGCACCATTTAGTATGTCTATTGATTTTACATGACGTAAATGTAACCAAATATTTTGACCGGAAGTGAAGGATTTTCTCAGACTTCCGGCCATCTTTAGGTGCTATAATTTTCTGATCCTCGCTCAGCACAAATTTTTCGACCTTGTACCATGCATTTTATCGTGACGTCATAATGACGTAATTAATTTTGGAGCGGGCTCACGGACTATATGCTCGTACAACAAACGCATTTCGATTTACTCTACCTGCTGTTGAGACCCTAGCTTCTCTCGGTCAATAAAAATATAGGAAAACAAATGAAAACTGTACACGAAATGAATGATACATTGGTTTTTCGTATTTGGAATTGATAACCTTGACAATTTGCACGTGTATCGAATCGACTCATTATATAAAAGCATTTCCAAGAAAGCTTGATTGACTCTTGTTCCCATGTTTGACATGTTTCATATTGATACAGCTATTTGAGAGGTTGAATGGGTTGAACGATCAATAAGAATAAATGAGAAATTACTATAAGAAGTATGTATTAATCATTTTATTATATACTTAAAGAAAGTAGAAAACGCAAACAAAATATAAATTATACCTAACCGATATAAAACGTTTCATGTAAGATGCAAACAAAGAAATTAAAATCGTGTTCAATATTTTTTTTTTTATATCTTAAATTTTTTTAAGGAAAATGTTCGGGTACTACTAGTTAATAAGAACGTTTTTGAGTGATTAAGAGAAACACGGTTACATTTTGAGGAACACATTCTCGGTCAGTGACTCCCATACACTTCTCTACGTAATGAGATTAAAAGTGGAATCTCTGACACAGCGGTCTGCAGCTGTAACAATATCTGAGCTGATAAACCTTAGCTAATATTTGAAGCCACCTGGTTCTCGCATAAGAACATACTACCTACATACTAGGTGCATTTTCAAAGTTGTAAATTCCCTCTAAGACGCAAATGGCGCGCGACTGCTGAAGAGCCCGTGCTAATTCAATATTCTGCTCCGTCTAGGGTTGAAATACTAGGGTATGAAAAATATTTAAAAAAAAAAATGTTTTTTGTCTTTGAAGTTGGCTTCATGCACGGTACTTATTTAAGAGTCATTATTGGCTGGGTTTTATTATTCTATAGCTTTCTTTTACGACCTGACTAAGATCGCAGGCAAGGGCTGGATGCGGGCCGCTTCCAACCGGTCCTTGTGGAAATCAATAGGGGAGGCATTTGTCCAGCTGTGGACGTCCTATGGCTGAGATGATGATAGCTTTCTTTCTCACTCGCTTAAGTTTTTCGCATCGTCTTGTCCCTTATTCTGCTCGATGAGAAACTGTTTTAGTGACACTCATATCTAATATCACTTTTTGATAGCGCATCAAGTGGCACTAATAACTGAAAATTTCAATACGTTGAGAGGTTTGTAAACCTCTTCTGTCCTTTATTATCTATGGTAAGCAGTCGTTAAACACACACGTTACATAGATAGGCACAAAGCCTGGTTTTATGTTAATTTACTTAAGTCAATATAGTGTAGTAAATTAAGATATATTTGAGTTCCTATCAAGTAAAAGGGTTGCTCTGGTTAGGCTTAGTTATGGCATCGTAAATAGATAGATTTTTAGGTTGGTAGTTCGTGTTACTTATTACTATTTTTTATCTAAGAGAACTGATCCCATATAGCTATTTTATATGAGGAAACCTCCGATATTATTTTATAGAAATGAGTAGTAGCCCTAACTAATCTAGAAGATTTAGGTCATAGACTTTACCTCGAAATAAAATCAGAATTGGATTTGAAAGCGCCAGCGCTTTGATTAGCTTTAATTAATAGAGACAGGGGTACTTTGAACAAAATATTCTGCTAATTTCTGCTAAACCTTAGATAATATAAAATATTACTGAAGGAAACTTTTCATAGATACAAAATAAAAAATGACCTTTTATTTAAAAATAATTTTCTTAACACCATTATTATGTTACAAGAAATACCGCTTTGCTTGTTTGAAAGGTACACGTAGCACGTAGCTCTATCATCATCACCATCATCATCACCATCATCATCACCATCATCATCACCATCATCATCTAAACCATCTATAGCCATAGCCACTGCTGGACAGAGGCCTCCATTGATGTCCACAAGGACCTGTGTTGGAAGCGGCTACATCCAGCTTTTTCCAGAAATATTAGTGAGGCCGTCTGTCACCCTTGTCAATGGACAGCCACTGACAAGTGCGACAGTTTCTGTGTTGCTGCGTTTGCCAGTCCGTGCTCAGTAATCGAGAACCTTTCCTCTTGTCTATAAATTTGAAAGTGTTTAAATAGTCAATTCTACTCTTCTTTACAAGTCACTATATCAATATGGTGGGCGGTTTCCTAGAACTTTCCTTGTTTCACTAATGTAGTGAGGAACATATAGTCAGCACATTAATAACGCTAATTCATCAAGTCTCGAAGTTCGACATTAACGCGCAGTTTATCATCGCAACTCTCAAGGACGAGAAGTGTGAGTTTGAGCAGGCTATACTCGTGATAAGCGATAATTTCCAAGTTTCATAAATACTGTGGAAGAACAAGTACAAGCGCGCTTCATATATGTTACAACACTTTATTTTACTCACTTACTTTTGTCAGCATGTATTTTGGAAATTGTTGTTTTTGTTATATTGTATACTTATTGCCCAGTTTTTTTTAATGGGTCACCAACCTTTCTCCTGCCTCAGACAAAATAATATGAGCATTTTTAAATTTAAAATGTACTCTTAATACTATTGCCAGTCGCCGAATCCTAGATAGGGTAATACTTTATTACCTAAGGCTATAATAGATACATAATACATATATATGATAAGCTAGCTAGATTACGGTAAACAATTTTTACCTCACTTACTCAGAATTATAATATACATTTTGGAACTTTTTGCTCTTGATATATTGTATAATTGCTACTTTCAGATTTTTACTGATAGGCTCCTTACCTCTCTTCTGTCTCAAACAAAAGGTTCAGTGAAATTTATGAAAATTGATTTTTTTGTGAAACTCCTTTACCTTAGAATGTACTCAAGGCACCAATGCTAATTGCTGAATCAAGAAAAAACTTTAGCTCTCATACACGTATCGATTAACACAAATAGAATACAGAGTTATACACAATGATATTATATGTTTATATGAGGTAGATGTCCCACAAGCGCGCGGAAACTGAGGTGGCAAAATTAAGTCAATTGTAGTAATTTTGATTACGACGCGTATTTCAAGCGCAAGTCTAAAAATATAGCTATCCTTTTCTATATTATTTGTACCGTTTTATCTGTCGCAGTACGCAGGTTTATGTCGTAAAGGAATAAAATCTGAGCACCGCGCAGTATGAATATGACGTATATTCATACTGCGCGGTGCTCAGATTTTCTGATCTTTAGTAAAACATAATTGGTAATACATGAGAACTTTTGATTGAATATCCTACATTTTTCAAAAGATATTACTGAAATTAAGATTGCCCCAAAATTTGAATATCTGGTTATGATTCGTTAAGTACTTATTTTCATTAATAATTTATAGTTGTTATATATAAGTAGGCATTATATAGCATATTGTGTTTGGATTTGAAACAACGAGAATGTTGATAATATTATAATTCAGAAAATAAATAGAAATACTTCTTGAATTCACTAATCTTAAATACTATGTTTATATCTAAAATAAATTCTCCTAAAATTCTTAGATATACAAGAATAGAATAGAAGAATAGATAATACAATAGAATACAGCTGCTACCTTTTATGTCTAAGCGATGATAGCTCAGCGATCTGAGCGTCGGCTGTTAAGCTGACGGACGCGCTGGTTTGATCCCTACCAACGGCCTGAGCTTACGTGAGGATAACGCAGTTATCTAATTTCGAGTATGGTGTTAGGATACTTTCGAGTACTTACCGGCCTTGGCTAGCTACCACCCTTAAATTGTAAAAGTCTTTGAGAGCCAGTAATCATTCTAAGTCAAACATGATCTTCGACCACATCGTCACTGACCATCAACTAAGATAGTGGTCACTCTATATAGTAATAAAACAATGTAACAAACAATACAACAAACAGTACAAAGTAATAATGCTTTGGAAAATCATACGAACCGAATCCACTATACCTATCCGTTGAACATTTGCAACATTTACTTCTAGATAAAGGGAATTACTAAATCAATTTTGATGATTTTTATGTGAATAATCTAAAAGGGGCTATAAATATTCGAAGCGATGATAGCTCAGAGGTGGTAGCTTTGGCTGTAAAACTGACGGGCGCTGATTCGATCCCCACCAACTGCTTCAGCTTTCGGTGAAAATAGCACCCTTATCGAATTCCCAGCGTGGTGGTAGAATACATTCAAATACTCGCCAGACTCGCTACCACAGTGAAGTGTGAAAAACTGTCACCAAATATATATGTCTCTTAAGGTGGCACTCCTTGAGAGCCAGTAAGCATTCAAGGTCTAGCGTGATAATATCTTCCATCACATCGTCATTGACCATCAAGTGAGATAGTGGTCAAACGCTAGATCTAAACAGTATAAAAATGTGTAATGAATGTCTTTTTTTCAGATCCGTTTATAAACGACGAACTTCCGAGGCAACAAATATATAAAAAATACCGAATTGAAAGGAACTAAAAACGAAATCCATTAAAAATACCCCGACTTTTACTCCAGGTTTTTCTTCAAAGAACCAAAGCCTTTTGTGGATCACACCCTTCACATCTAAACAATACTCGATCTTAACATCATTTAAAATTCATCTCCAGCTCTATAGCATTCCTCACCCTAAGTTTAACTGCCTTCTAATCATGGGTTTAAAGTGTACATTTTCGGAAAATTAAAGTCAGTTATGAATCTCAGAAAAAAATATGAGCAGGTTTTTCCTTATCTAACATGATAAAAGCCGGCTACATTTCGGTGAATGTGCACTGGAATTACACAATTTAATTCCATCATCTCCGAATGGAGATGTGTAATAGTCGTACTTCTAGTTGACCGACGATAGAATTATTGTCGGTCAACTAGACGTAGGACTATGCGCCACCGCTACATGGTAGATATACCACCGTAACGCACGAAGCTTTTTGCTTCCAGTTTTATAATGCGTACTGCCAGGGAGTGGAACCCACTGCAGAAGTCTGCGTTTCCCGACAGGTAAAACCCCGGAGTCTTCAAGTCGCGAGTAAATAGGCGCCTTCTAAGTTTGCCTGCTGTGTAGCACGCAAACTTAGCACGCTCCATCTGCTTCTATATAAGCTTGTAGGTTTATTGAGTCACTCAGTTTTAATTGATGGCTTGTTGATTAGCATTCTTATCTAATGACAAATTTACATAACTATAAACATAATACTTTTACAAGAGAATGTTTTTATCCCGAAGAGGACTAAAATTGTTCGACTTTATGTACTGTACACACACATATGTAATGGCCTCATGAATTGGCTTTTAAAACATCAAAAGCAATGGTTCGATGTGATCCCCCAGAGAAATAGAACGATATTATTTATTAGTTGCCGAAATGGCAATGTACAGCGTTAGCTACCGAATCTCTTGGTGTCGAAATTGTGGGGTGAAAACCTTTGTGGCTAATACTGTAGACGATACTTCTTTGATTAAAGATTGGGATGGCTTTGATCTTAGTGTGGAAAGCTCTAAGTAGTTGAATGGCAGTGTTTTGTTTTATATTATGTTGCATGAATGCCCGAAAGACCACACAACAAAAAATATTGAATTGACCCATTGACATGCAGTATTTAAAAATAAAATAATATACGCTGATAACAAAATAATTGTATATTAGTGATAAAATGAGTAAATTTACTTGCGCAACTTAAAAATTGTATGATTCAATCTTTCTAAAAGATACTTCTTGTATTGCTCTGGTGTTAATGTCGTATTTTGTATTGCTTTGATGCTACGGGCTGAAAAAACAACATATAAGTAATCAATATTCAGAAGCAATGATAGCTGCGGCGGTGGGAGCTTCGGCTGTCAACCTGGATGGACGCTGGTTCAATTCCCCATCAACGTCTTGACCTTCCAGCGAAGATAGCACCGTTATCATATTCCCAGCATGGTGGTAGGGTACTTTTAAGTATCCGCCTAACTAGCTACCACCGTCTAGATTGAAATACTGTCACCACATACATAGTCCACCTTAGACCGCGTCGTCGCTTAACATCAGGTGAGACAGTGGGCAAACGCAAGCTTATAATCTTTTTTAAAAAAAAGTCTGTTCAGTCAGCAGTCCTTGAGAGCCGATAAATACTAATCAATTAATTTTTAAGTGCAGTAGTTGCTAAATTAATAGGTACTTTAATAATCATGATCATAATCTCACCCATAGAATGTCCACTGGACAGAGGCCTCTCCTATAGATAGTTGAAAGCGATCCGCAACCAAATTCATAATAGTTTAAATTAGGTTTTTTTAGTTTATAAAAATACAAAAAAAAACAAATAATTTACTCTCGTAGTTAGCAGAACTTTCTGGATAAAGGCATATCCATGGTATGAATATCACGACGTAGGTATAAATCATTCTATCATATGTATATAAGTATGTATTTAGGTATATATATATCAGTCATCAGGTTACCATAGTACAGGCTCTGCCTAGTTTGGGACCTGAAGACCTTGTGTGAATGTTGTCCCATATTATATTATTATTATTATATTATATCGCTGGTCATGAACTACCCTGCCGGCTAATGCTGGTTGGTGAATAGTCTTAGATTGGTTAGTACTTAATATCAAGGTTTTGTATTTAGACTGCCAAAAATCCCTATTTTTGACTGCTTCCCCAGCTTATAGATTATGACCAACTACTATGAATTTGGTTGCGGGCCTTGTGGAAATCTATGGGAGAAGCCTCTGTCCATCGGTGGACGTCCTATACCTAGGATGATAACATTGATTAAAAATATAATGTTATATTAAGAACTTTGCGTTGTTTTAATATTATTGCAGAAAATATGGTAATCAATTTTGTAATCTTTTGTTGAAATAAATAAATTACCTGATCGCATAGTCAATTTTCCTAGTAGGTCACTAAATTCTCTTGAAAATACATCGATGACACTTTTATTGCCATACCAGACGTCCATAGCGCTATTTGCAATCCATTTAGTGGGTCTGTAATCTCTTTTCGGTGGCGGCGGTCCTTCCTTTAGATTGTGTGCGCGTTTTGTGTCACATTCTAGAATAATCACTACCGAAATAAAAAGTAACAACGTTCTACAGAAACAAAATGTACACATCATTGTTAAGCTGTGATCTCGTATGGGCTTCAGAACAACGAAGAGCGATTTATAAGGCGTGAAAGTTGAAAACATTTATGTTTTATTGACAGTATATGTTGAATTTGAAGCGGCATTCTTACTGTAGTGAACAATGCGGGTGGTTTCTCTTCCTTTTCATAAACAGACACAACACTTCAGAGCAGTGAGTAGTTCTTCCAAGAATAAAATCAGACACTACATTAGAATTATCGAGGAAGTAAGTGTGATTTATACTTAGAAAATCGCAGCAAATTAAAAATAGTAAAATAGTACGATATCTGAATGTTTATTAAAACTTAATATGCGTTCGTATAGCAACACTATAACTCTTTTTCCAGAAAATAAATCATCTCGCATCTTATCTATTAAAACTAATGTGATTCAACAAATGTAAAAAAATTGCTTTCTGCAATGGGGTAAGAATAAAATGCCATAAAACTCTTTAACAGATTTCAAAGGTAATATATTTGTAAGAACCAAACCTGTCATTACCTATGTAATAAACATAGGTAATGACTCTGAGTATGTGATGATTTCTAATTAGTACTAATCTGAGTGTCACAAATAAATAGATAAACTTGATTCATCGTGGATCAGAGTGATGATTTTTAATAAAAAAATTATTTAAAAAATGAGTAAACGACTACAAAACGACTTGTCTAATGACAATGTCTTGATAAATGGCTTTTTAGCCATTTGTGTGAGTATATTATAGACCAGGGTGCAAAATTTTCTTATTTATTAACAAACGTTTTCTTAAATAGACTTCAAAAATAGCAATATTATAATTAATACAATAATTTAATAAATATCAGGCAAGCCGTTTCAGAGAGCTTCAAGATTTTACATATTAGATTTACTGATATTACTTTACACTGTTTCTACGGGTATAACGTGGTACTTACGCGTAGTCGATATCACGATCGACAATTGTTTCGGCTTCTTCCAGCAGCCTTCATCAGGATCTTGAGTGTTTATAATTATATTAAATACTACACTACACTACACTACTATAATTATATTGTCTACAATCACGGTAAACTGTTAGGCGATAGAATATCACCGTGCAAATCTACTTCTATAAGAAGGCGACAGACCACTTGATACAAAAGAGCAAGAGTAAACTGGATGCTGTCAATTAATAAATTCATTCAATGAATATTAATCAATGAAATTCTTCTCTTTTCTGGTAGGTCAATCAATCAATGAGATCGGGGCTCCTTGTGATTGTAATGTATACATCATCATCTCAGCCATAGGATGTCCACTGCTGGACAAAGGCCTCCCCCATTGATTACCACAAAGACCGGTTGGAAGCGGCCCGCATCCAGCCCTTGCCTGCGATCTTAGTCAGGTCGTCTGTCCACCTAGTCGGTGGCCGTCCTATGCTGCGCTTGCCAGTCCGTGGTCTCCATTCGAGAACCTTTCGGCCCCAACGGCCATCGGTTCTTCGAACTATATGCCCTGCCCACTGCCACTTCAACTTGCTAATCCGCTGGGCTATGTCGGTGACTTTCGTTCTTCTACGGATCTCCTCATTTCTGATTCGATCACGTAGAGAAACCCCGAGCATAGCCCTCTCCATAGCTCGTTGTGCGACTCTGAGCCTGTTCAGAAGGCCCATAGTCAGAGACCACGTTTCAGTTCCGTAAGTCATCACTGGTAACACACATTGTTCGAAGACCCCTGTAATGTATACACATGTTTATTATTGTGTAATTAATCTAAGCCATTTATGACAGTTAGTAACATTAAATTATATACAATCTGTGGCGTTGTGCAGTCATCATTTTAAGTCTGTATTATCTGTGCATCTTTATTCTGGATCGCTTAAACGTACAGTGTAGACGTGTAGTGGTTTTTATTTATCCGAGAAAATACAATACATGGACTATAAAAGATGTATGATACAATGATTTGGTTTTGCGTCCTTCCACGAGGATGATAACTTTGTTATTAATACTGATGTGGTTTTGACACATTATGAATGTATAAAATACGGGAATTACTCACGTTATAAGTCAGAGGGTTCCGACTATAGTTTCAACCACATTCGGTGATATTTTTCAAGGAGAATTTGGGGCACTCGCGGACGCGGTCGTGGTTCGCCTAGTACTGTCGAACCGCGTACCATCCTCACGTAATAAGTCAGAGGGAGACTATAGTTTCGACCACATTCGGTGATCTTTTTCAAAGAGAATACAGGGCGCTTGCGGACGCGGTCGTAGTTCGCCTAGTACTGTCGAACCGTGTATCATCCTCACGTAATAAGCCTCTGATTTATTACGTGTGGATGATAACGTTTGTATTCGTAAAAAAATATAGAAAACAGTTCTATTTATTATATTTGAGATATGGTAAATTATTCTGTGCGTAAACAGTCTCAACCAATTAATATGTTAATTTCAATTCTATTTGATTTTAACTGTATTAAGTATAAATAAGTCACTTGTTAACTAATTTAACAATAAATATTGTTGTCTAAGATTTTGTCAATTCTTTTCCAACAGTGAGTAAAACTACAAAGGTTATATTCTCGCAAACAAATAAAAATGTAATAAAGAGCTTTTACAGTTTTATGAGTGCCTCTTCAAAGGAATTTCATTTAATTGTTTTAGTTTTATGTCTTCCATTCGAATTAATGGAGCCGATGTTTTTCTGTAACAAGATAAAAACATGTTGTTAGTTTTAAAAGTTTCAGGGTTCTATGAATTAAGTAACTGCTAAGTGTTCACTACAGAAGTCACTTGTATCGTATTGGTCTAAGATCCGGCTTATGAAATATATCCCCTCATCTGTTATTTAATTATGAGAAGGTTTAAATGTTAGATAATAATGAAGAGGCTTATAGTGCATGTGCACTATAAGCCTCTTCATTATTATCTAACATTTAAACCGGGTTGCCGAGCTACACCTGGGCCTATACTGTCAAATAACCCAATAATTATAAAAAAATCTCTGCTTCCTTGTCTCTCATATGGAATACCGCGCGCAACGCTTCTTTGTCACTCTCCGTATACTCGTGCTTCAATGTTCTTTAATATCAGGTTACTATAGTACAGGCTCTAACTAGTTTGGGACCTGAAGACCTTGTGTGAATGTTATTAAATAAATAAATAAAAATAAATAAGTCTGAACTTTTAAATCTAAGCATACACGAACATGACACAATTTTAAATAGCCAACCTCATACTGTTGCATAGGCTTTAATTTAATATCTTTTTTATTTTTGATAAATAAATCCAGGCAAATAACACTGTTTAATATTAAAGTTAATATTATTAAACAGTGTAGGCACGGGATTTCAATCTATCAATCTACACATTATTTAACATATAATCAAAGTCACAACTAAATAACAGATGCCGTATCTCGTACTATATGTACAAAACAAAACGCACAGTTTTTTTTGTTCGTTTGTTTTTGACGGTGGTGGTGGCTCAGTGAATATTGACACTGACTTTAGAACCGCGACACCGGGTTCAAATTTCAGCTGGAGCAAACATTTCTGTGATAAGCATAAATGTTTGTTCTCGGGTATTGGATATTTATTTAATGTGAATGTGTATCCATACCTCCCGTGACACAGAGTATTTTAGTGCGGAGGCGTGAGAGTGAATGCGTTTGTTTTAGAATAATACGTTAAATATATTTTGATAAGTTGAGATATATTTGACAAAATCGCTATAAATATAGCAACAAGAATTAAATAAAAGTACGAAACGTCGACAGATTATAGAATGGGAAATGTGGAATTGAATCATGTAATTCCAGGGGACATTCTCCGAAATATATCAGATAGAAAACCGATTGCAAGCAACTCAACGCCGGTGTTCAAGACTCTGTTCTACCAGAAAATTGATATCTTCTTGGCTCACCCCTCGTAATTGACTCAAAAGCTTCAAGTTAGTATTAGTCCCCATCCCACCCATCTGTTTTGTGGTATTTTGCTGATCTTTAACAGAATGAGTTTACTTTATCAATATACTAAGACCATTTTGTGCCAGTCGAATATTAAAAATATTATCAGTTTAGGATATTTTACTCCGTTTAAAAGCCACAAAGAAAATACAAACAAGAACTGTAAACGACGTGTAACTGTAAAACGACAGGATAGGAATCCCGTAGTCGTGCCTTCGAATCCCTGTACTAGAGTCGACATTTTTCTTTTTAAACCTTGAATGTAAACGTATTCTGTCCGGATCATACTCTGTTTATTTGGGAGAAATATTAATACAACCGATGGTTAAACAAAATCGTTCACCGATATAGGTCAAGGTCCCTCATAAATCTTGAGTTTCCTTTTTACGATGCCTAGATTCTAATAAACCGATACTAGTACACTTGACTAATGAAATATCTTCGAACGGAGCCATAATGATCACTTGCGTCTGAAGAAAATTGCGTAGTTCAAGAAATTTATGATATAATGAAATATATAATGGTTACGATACATGGAAATTAGTCACTGGAAGCCTCTACATCAAACATTATATGCATGCTCTTAAACGAGTTTGATATGAACCTCTTCGCTTTCATTCTTCGAATTCATTTGGCTTTAGAATTAGGACGCTGAGCCCTGCTGTCCACGGGTGTGGACAAAGGATTCCCGCTACCTCAGTTATTCCACGGAAACCATACTTTTTCCAAGACAAAAAGTAGCCTTTGTCCATACCCAAAGTCCCATCTATATCTATAACAAAATTCATTAAAATTGGTTCAGCGGTTTAGGCGTCAAAACGTAACATTCTGGAGTTCCGGTAGATTAAATAAATATTAAGTGACTGTAAATAGTATGATAAAATACATAGCATTTACATAAATTTATATTAAATACGAAAAAAATAAATAGCTTACAATAAACTAAATAACATGCATAGATTTAAAAAATTGTATATTTACTGGATTAAAAAAAGACATTTTGTTTAATTATTATTATTATTTATTTATTTTCAGCCATGTGCTTTCACTGCTGGATGTATGCCTCTCCCATATAGGGGGGATTTACCAATACTCGCCACGCTTTTTTTTTTTTTAACATTCACACAAGGTCTTCAGGTCCCAAACTAGGCAGAGCCTGTACTATGGTAACCTTATGACTAATATATATACTTAAATACATACTTATATATATACTTATATACATATACACACCCAGACACCGGTCAAACAGACATGTTCATACACACAAATGTTTGACCTGTCCACGAATCGAACCCGGGACCAGCGGCTCAGAAGGCAGAGTGCTACCAACTGCGCCAACCGGCCAGTCAAGCTTTGCAGGCGGGTTGGCGAGCGCAGTATGATTATCAATCTTCAGAAGGCGCTGCTGCCCACCTGGTACGTGATCCCTTAGCCGACTCTTACGGCACCCGCGGGAAGAGATGGGGGAGTACTATTCTAGGCCGGTACCACCACGGCAAACATGGTAATGATAATTAATTTATTATGGTATTATTTTTCAAGACTTTAGTTTAACTTGGTTGAACAAGATAATCAGTACCAATATGGGTGAAAACCCCACACAACCCTGTATAAGAAATAGAATACCGATATACTTTAGAACTCACCTTGGATTTCCTTCACTTTGACAATTTTGTCTATCGCCAGCGACCCAATATTCCACAGTTCCCTTGCAATTAGATTCATCAGAGTAATATTAGAGTAGGCGAAGTCCACAGCTTTTCCGACTAACTTTTCCGACGGACTTAACTTTTCATTTTCAATTTTGCGCAAATTACTACTGATCTCATCGAACGATTTGTACGAATCAGTTTTATGGATCTCTATAGTTACAAATATGAAAACTGCGACGAACAAAGCAGTGCGTAGCAACATTGTGAAGTCTGCGTAATAAGTGGTGTGATTTGTTTAGGTTTCTTCAGACTATCATGTATTGTGATATTTGAACACGGCACTGCATTATGTGGTAGTATTCAAGGAACGATACATTTATCAAGTGTGAATTACCATGTCAAATCGAAATGACATCCAACATCGTAACCGTATTAAAACTATTTCATTTAACACCATTTTAGCCGGCTTGAATGAACAAGAGAATCACTACTATTAATGATGTATTTGTTGGATCATTGTTCTCCAGCAAGATGATATATGAATTGAAATTTAAAATTGTTTTATGTTGGTTTTGGACAAGATTTTACAAATGACAGTAAAATATGAATATTAAAAATCAATTTACGTAGATATAATAATATACAATAATTCAAGTTGGCTAGTTTTCACATACATACTTATATTTAGCTAATCAATTTATCATCTCAATAAATCAATCAAAATAAATCATCTTTATGTATTTTTGGTGGTGGAAGCAGAAATCTGTTTAACCCTCCTACAAACAGTTTTTACAAAACATTTTAACGTCCCAAGGAAGATATTATTAAGATAGGTAATCTTTATATGGAAATAACTTTTAATACACCTTGGAGATCTGGTTCATAGTGAATTATTTATACAAAGGAGATATATCACAACCATTTTTCGAATTGATCGATTAACCGATCACTTTGTATATACCGACATTAAAATATTTCCGAACATCAAAGTAGGCAAATTGAATCCCATAGCCCCAAGTCAAATTTGAAGAAGGTATTCCCGCGGGTTTTGGTCTACGTGACAAGTGCGCGTCTATTTCCGGAAACAAATCCAATAAAATGTGTTATTTCGTACTTAAACTTCCTTTTGAACTGACTGAAACGCAGCTGGCTACGGGGAATCCCTAGATATTACGGGAGTGATAGGTTTATTTTGATATACAATTCTGTTTGTCCAAAAAAGAGAATTTTGCTCGTGGTTGGTCGTCTAAAAAAAAACTATATGCTTTTGCAAAAAACGTAGCGGTCGAACTATTCGGTGTTTAATGCCATCAATTTCAACCATTTGGTGATCGTCATTCTAGATGTTAAAATATTGTTATATTGCATTTGAAAACGTTGGGCCCTTGGAGACCGGCGCGGGCTGAGCACTTAAAGTGCATAAGGATTTCAATTGAATTTAAACAGAGCGTCTTAATTCGACACGCCATCAACAAGTTGTTATTATCATAGCATAGCATCAGCGATCCAGTCTCGCTAGACTGGTTTGCTGATCGCTCAATGCTAAATAACATAAGCAGTATTTAAAGTTATCTTATTCCCGCCATCATAATTTTACGATCAATTAAAAAATTAACTTTTCTACAGCAATAAATCACGACGTTATATTTTATTCCTTTAAAAAGGCTATTTTAACCAGACTGCTTAGTTTGCGAGATTGTCGTCTGCCGAGTTGAGATAAGAGTTGTTTACTGTAAGCTCGCACCATAGATTAATAAATTAATCAATGTCATATAGAAAATAGATGTGGCATTGTGTATGATACTCAAATTAAATTTGATTTATAGGGTTTCAAAAATATTATTCGCTTGAGGTAATTATTCTCAACATGTTATTAAAATACTTTTTTTTTAAATCTTTCTCAGCGCTATGCGATGTGTTGTAGAAGTAATAAAGTTTTAAGTAGAGATGTGTGACTCGGCTCTGAGTCGGTTCAAAAATCCGAATCAGATAGAATTGAGCTCGTGATCCGTAACTTAATTGTAAAATGCATGACTCACGGATCAGTCGTGACTCACACGAGCTGTGATGTTCTTGAGCTGTAGTCAGTTGATTTTGAACTGTTTATCCGTGGATCCACTAAGTCATAAGCGAGCTATGTAAGGCCGTATATATTAGTTCTAGAATTCCCAGTCATATTATCTATGCCCAATATGACAATGTATTTCTTATATTCAATCAATGAGTGTGAAGTAAAATAACAAACTAATAGTAATCATTTCATTATACTTTTTCTAATATATTTTTTTAAATTAATATTCCTATACGTAAAATATAAAGAACATTTTTACGGTGTTGATATTTTTCTGACAAAGTTTTTTCATTTCAGTTATACATTTAGTCATACATTATGGGATTCTAGCGAGGGACTCATTTTAAGTCACAGAGTCACAATGAACTCCGTAGAAAAACATACAAATTGATCTGATCTGTGAACCAACTCAAAGATCCGTCTCAGGCGCTTGAGCTTTGATCTGAGATACGGATCGTGATTCTGTAGTTCCTTATTTTAAAAAATTATTAATGGTTTCAGCGTTAGCCCACTCCATTATCTCTAGTCCAATAACGACGTGGTCACAAGGACAGATGCCTGACGTGACGAGGGAGGCGTGTGCTTGGTGACAGTTTTTTTAAACTGTATATCTGGAACGTATTTGCTTTTTGTTTCTTAACGATTGAACCAGTCATGCTCACACTTGTAACCGGGGCAACTGGACGTACCTAATCATATTTTATAATATATTACTAGTGGCGGTATCCCCGCGGTTTCACCCGCGTGGATTACGGTTTTCCTGCTACATCAATTATTCCACGAGAATCATACATTTCACCGGGATAAAAAGTAACCTGTGTGCTATTCCAGACTATAATCTATCTCTTTCCCAAACTTCATCCAGATCCATTCAGCCGTTTAGGCGTGATTGAGTAACAAACATCCATCCGTCCATCCATTCATCATTCATTTATAACATTAGTGGGATTTGTCAATTTATGTACTTGTCGCGTTTCTTTCCCAACCTAAATATAAAGCTTAAACGCCGAAATCACATTTGAAAAACTAACCTCTCGTAGTTTGATCTTTACTAACAAAGCTATGAAATTTGTTATATTAATGGAAGCGCTAACAAAATGCATTTAGCATTTCTGCCCCAGTGCCGCATCTATACCATTTGTTTACTCCTTGACTAAGCCACTGGTCTGGTTTATATCAACACTTTTGTACTTGCGACTTCTTTCGAGTTTTATTGTTGACAATTTTTTATCTTACCGCGACAGATGATGGGGTTCCTGGAAGAATAGACGTGAATTTGGAGTGTAATTGGAACCTTTTTTATCATTATTAATTTTACGCTGTTCGGCCCCCAAGTAATCTATATTATTGCGACTAAATTGGTAATTGCGTGATGAATAATCCATTTAGTATTAGGTTATGGATTTGATAATTATTTATTGTGCCTTAAGTGGCATTGAGATCTAATAGGATATTATTTGAATAAAGAACATGTAATTATTTTAATATGAAGACTTGTCTTGGACGCTGTTGTAAAGTTGCTTGGTAATCAAGTTACTAAAAAAAAAAATATTTTTTTACCAAATAGGTGGCAAATAAGCAGACTGGCCACCATACATTGCTTAATATTTTTAGAATTCCATAAAGTAAATACTCGTGAATACCGAGGGAGGAAGCTCGTTCCACATTTTGCAGGTATATAGCAAAAACTATCGGTTGAATCGCACAGTGTGTGAATCCCATGTGTCAATTTTATGAGGATGAGCTTTGAAGCGGTTTTAGTTAGTACCGTGGTAAACGGAAGTAAAGGATTTTCTCAGACTTCCGGCCAATTTTCGGTGCTATAATGTTCTGATCTTTGCTCAGCACTAAGCAAAAGATAGGAACAAGAGGAGGGATGCCGTGATGTCCATCGCACGTGGAAAAAGTCACGATTAATGAGGATTAATGAGAAAACGACTGAGTTCTCCTCAGTCGTTAAGTATAAAAATCACATTCATTGTTATTTGTCAGTATAACTAAATACCTAAACACTGACAGACGTTTTATAATGTAATATATATATATAGAATAACCCAATTTTACGTAAGTTGTGGGTCGACCATTTTTCATTTTTTTGTATTATTTTTGATGTATGAAATTATGATTCAGGTATCGGCAGTCCGTGGTTAACTTTTATGGAATATAGTAGTGGCAATACTGCAGATGTCCAAACATATAATAATTAATTAAAGAAATTAAATATTAAATATTGTTTATTGTAAAATAGCAATTGATGGTGAGAGGCTGCAAATTTAAACCATCCAGTACATAACTAGTATCAAAACAAATAGGTATACTCATAACGTTTAATCCATAACGATAAAACTTGAGAGATCAATAAAACTTTTACAAGAAATGTCAAAACATCTATAAAAATTATCTCAAAACATTAAAATTGAGAATCCATTTTATAACCGAGATAACTTCATCGCGACTCCCAAAAGGGTTACAAACTCGTAAAAGTTTATATTTTCCTCAGAAAAATGTTTTGTTTAATAAAGGTATGCTAAGAGCGTGTCGCGCCATTTTTAGTATAAGGTCCCGTAGCTGAGACATTCTGCGTAAAGCAGACTGGCGCTAGTTATTTGTTTTACATGTGGATAAAATTGATTTTCGGCGTGAGTGCTTAGATTTCAATTTAGATTTAAAAAGAGAAGTCTGAATTTAGCTACAGTTTCTAAATATGAAACGCTAAAAAACTTGACCCACGTGTGAAACATCAATTTTCACTACACTAGCACTAACTAACGATAATTTTTTGCTACGCGCGCCGACACGAAGGATTCTTTGACAGACTTTCAAGTCTCAAATGTACTTTCTTTCTGATGGGTCGGCGAGTTGATGTTAGCATTGTCAGTTGCATTCTTCACATACCCTGCACATATTTATAACTTTTACATTTTCCTAACAACATTTTAATTATATTGCTTCTTGCGTGCCGTGGTGGTACCGGCCTAAAATAGTACTCCCCCATCTCTTCCCGCGGGTGCCGTAAGAATCGGATACGGGATCACGTACCAGAAGGTGGGCAGCAGCGCCTTCTGAAATCATACTGTGCTCGCCAACCCGCCTGCCAAGCGTGGTGAGTATTGGCAAATCCTCCCTATATGGGGGATGCATATGGACATCCTATGGCTGAGATGATGATGATGATGATGATGATGCTTCTTGCTTTTTTTATTTGATCAAAAAAGACTCATTTATAAAGCTAATAATACAGCATTAATATTTATTTAATGGTATGCTTTGACCTTGTTCCAACAAATTATTACTTTTTCAGAATTTGAATAAGTTCTTATAAGCGCAAAATAAATTCGTTTCTTGAAGGAGTCCAAAACGCTTTAAAAGTTAGATTGATTTTAGATTCGCCTTGTAGTAGTTGAGTACTAAGTTCACCGCGACCACGTCCGCGAGCGCCCCGTGTTCTCCTTGAAAAATACCACCAAATGTGGTTGAAACTATAGCCGGAACACTCTGACTTATTACGGGAGTAACTTCCGTGTTTTATGCAATCATAATGTTTCAAAACTACGTCAGTTTTAATAACAAAAGATGAACCGTCTTTCTTTGTCTAAAGAATATATTTAAAATTGACTTGTAAGCAAAGGCTTCATCAATTTTAATTAATTTTTTTTAACATTCACACAAGCTCTTCAGGTCCCAAACTAGGCAGAGCCGTGTAATCTGATGACTGATATTTATACTTATATACATATACACACCCAGACACAGGTCAAACGATGTTGACCTGTGTCGTGACGTTGTGACGACATGTTCATGCACACAAATGTTTGACCTGTCCGGGAATCGAACCGGGGACCAGCGGCTCAGAAGGCAGAATGCTACCAACTGCGCCAACCGGCCAGTCAAATTATATGAGACCAATCTTAATGTAATGTATATTCTTATAAATGACAATAAATAGTTTTAACGCAGTGTTAAATCTCACTCTCATTTTGATTTTATAATATTTTAAACCGGTTTAACGTGAAGTTATGTATGGCTGTCGTACTGAAAGGACCCTCTCCGAAGAGAGCAGCAGGGAAGAAGAGAGATCTTGATCGTATTTGTCCTCTCGTGTCGAAACAGTTGTTGATCGTGATATCGACAACGCGTAAGTTTCACGTTAAATCTGTTTTAAATATTATACAATTTCAAACGGTTTACCTAAAAGCGTATTGAGAACCTCGACCTTCTATGAAAGTTGGTAGAAAATGAGAGGTAGCCAGACGGACAGACTGACAGCATCTGTAAATTACTCTCGATCATGTCATGAAAAATGTGAACAAACCACGGCAGGAAAAGCTAGCGATCTATAAAAACGAGGTCGTGACTCCGCCGGCGACATTATCTCAGTCAGGCGAATGGTTTTGTTATCGATTCCAATAAATGCCCCTCTTTTATTTTCAGTTGAGAGGGTAGAAAAAGAAAATTACAACGGAATAGCTGAAATTCTCATTAAAATTCCATTACGCGCTGAGGAGTCGAATATGGCCATGGATTTTTGGAGGAGAAATTATTTTCTGTTACAACCCTTGTAATGACGTCGCGCCATAATAGCAACTTAGAAGCTAAAAGAATATTAAGAAGCGAGACATTTTCCCTTTCTACTGTATAGGTTTATCGTTTGACCACTGTCTTATTGATGGTAAGTGACGATGTTTTCATCAATATCAAGATAAATGGAACTAGGACTACTTAAAAAGTGATAGAACATCCGCATCGGAAACAAAAATAATTATGTCAACATATGGACTAAGTTTCAAATACACGTTATTTCTACGAAACAGGAAATATATTTATAAATAATGTAAATCTGATTATTCAAATTATGAGCCAGTGCGTCTGGCAGGTTAATTATTCAATTAAACAAGTTGTGCCGAATGGTTCTAAATTAACATAAAGGTCAATCAGGGCCAATCGGCGCTGTGATTACAGGGACCGTTTGAGATTAACCCGGTCTTTATTTTTCCAGTGCTTGTTCTCACTATGTAGAATATGTTAAAGATTTTTCATAATCTTATTATTTGGAAAGACCTATTTGGAAGAATTTGAGTGATCAGGAGTTTAAAGTGTAAAGAGATTGATATACTTTACCACAAAGGAGAAAAATAATGTTTTTCCGGCGAGGGTGCTGTTTTTAATTGAGAGCGCAGCGTAGAATTCTATAGTAGACTTTCAATTCGTATTAATTGATACTACTTTTTATTTAGCTTTTAATGTAACCATTATAATATTGATTTATACTTATTCAGTAGGTCGCATTGAAGTAAAAATAAAGCCCTAAATTCCGTTTGTGTATAGAAATGATCTTACACACGAAGACGTTTTGTTTGAAATACGAACGCGTGTGGACAATAAAGAGAGCTTATTATTTCTATTTTTACATTCTTCTTTGACTCAATGATTCCCTTTTTGTATTGAAATGATAAAGAAGATTGTATTCCGTTATCAAGACCGTCCTTGTCTGGAAAAAATGATTGTTGTTTAAGGTGGGTTGACAGGTGGGTACATTTTTCAATTACGATTTGGTGCGACGTGGTTGTGTTTTATATTTTGATGTGTATATTTTTTTATGATGAGATTCTATTAGCAACTGTGAACTACAAACACAAAGTGCTTTATTCACGTAAACTTTACATAAAATAGTCAATAACACTAATAACAGCCCTGCCTACTGCTTTAGTATACACTGGGTTGCAGCAGACTGTGTCTTCCTCAAGATAGACACAATACATGACTCAAATTTAAAACTGAGAGTAAGTACTTACAATAAAACAATTGAATAAAATCTTAAACTGTGTTAAAATACACAAGATATGTATTTTATATATAGATATACTAGCTGACGTGGCAAACGTTGATTATGACATATATAGGTATTATAGAAATGTCAAAGTGACACATGTGACCGAATTATTATTATTATTATTAGTCATCAGGTTACCATAGCACAGGCTCTGCCTAGTTTGGGGCCTGAAGACCTTGTGTTAATGTTAATAAATAAATAAATAAATTAATTCAGGTCAACGATCTACGGTTATGTTATTTGAATATTTTTTCACACAAAAATACTGTACTCGCGATAAAAAATTGAGGGTCGGCGTAGAAGGGTGAAAAATATTTTATGACCTATTTATATTTTTAAAAAATACAAAAATCTATAAAAATCAGGCAAGGCGCTTCAGAGGAGTTCTTTAACAAACACAGTGATACAAGGGTTTTAAAATTATACATAAATAAATAATCTTCGGGTGTTGTTACATGTAAGTGATCAGCTTTTTTAACTTATCACGTAAACTAAAGGAAATTTTTTTAAAAAAAACATGGAACTATTTTATAAACTGAAGCCTGAGACTCCTTCTCCGTATCTTTCTTTATTCAGTAAAGATATACGTTTTATGAAGTGAAAGTAGGTTTTAAGAAGTCAGACGGGGCGTGATCTATGACACAGCATCCAATAATTACTAAGCTTGCTCGCTATCATGCTACCTACATGGCACTAGAACGTGACTGACAAAGCTGTAGTGATAAAATCTTGCTACAAAAAGGTTTACTTTGTCAATTTTATATATCTATCGTTTGAACACTATCACACTTGAAGGTCAGTGACGATGTGGTCGAAGATGCTATCACGCTGGACCATATCACTAATACGCATGTACACAGCTCAATTACTCATATTTCTACTAGCTGCGATCCTTGCACAATTCTTCCACTTTTTCTATTTCCATTTTTTTATACTGTATATATCTAGCGTTTGACCACTATCTCACTTGATCATCAGTGACGATGTGGTCGAAGATGTTATCACGCTAGACCGGGAACGCTCACTGGCTCCCAAGCACTGCTGCTTGAACACACTATGTTTTTGGTGACAGTTTTTCAAGTTGAAGGTGGTAGCTAGCCAGGCGGGTACTCGAAAGTACCCCTACCACCATGCTGGGAATTTGATAACGATGTTACCTTCAGCGTAAGTGTTTTCATGTACATGTTCGTCGATTAGAATGGAAGCCTTTCTGTATAACGTTTTTATATAAATTAGTGAGACTATATTTTAATTATTTACATTTGATTTAAATTTGAATGGCTTGAGATATCTGAATATTTTGAGATATTTAAATGTATAATGCAAAAATAAAAACAACAATGTAAAGCTAGAAAGTACCAACATCACCTAACTTACTAGTCAAGCACGTATACTGTATAATAAAAAAAAGTAATCGGCTTTTCTGATGTCAATCAGTTGCGAATTAGTTACGACAACCCGGACGTAACTCGGGATAGTTGTATTAATTCTATTAGGTAGGTACCTATTTTTCTGGAGACTAAAATAAACACTAAATATTCTTCTGCTACAAATTGCTTGTAATGAAATTCTTGTAAGAACATTTTCGTTAAAATGTAAAGGGTGGCATAACAAACCCCGATAGGGGATTTACTTTCGATAAAAGAAACTAATTGGGTCCCCTCGAAATATTTTGTAATTCATGAACCAGTAAAATTCGGTACGGCTTAGTGGGTTGTTTCACTTTGTTTGTTTAAGGGTAGACAATAGCAGTAGCAAAGAAATAAAATAATTCCAAAGCTTTATACTGTGAATATAGTTTTTTATGTTTCAGACTATGTTAATGGTAGTGTTTTCTTTGTTTATGGAAACGATTAAGCGTTCAATATTAAAAAGCAGATAAAACTCTTCTGCTCTTTATTTTACCCTAGTAGCGCACTGCGGTTTCACCCGCGTGGATTACGGTTTTCCCGCTACCTCAACTATCCCATGGGAACTATACTTTCTCCGGGTTAAAAGTAGCCTATGTGTTAATCCAGAGTATAAACCATCTCTATACCAAGTTTCATCAAAATCGGTGTAGCCGTTGGAGCGTGAAGGAGTAACAAACATACACACAAAGTTTCGCATTTATAATATTTGTAGGATTGCAATTTAACGTCACACAAGCTTTAACAATAAGTATGCCAATAAAAAATATTGATTACTTATATATTGAAATAACTTTAGATAAGTACATTTTAATCCAGCAATCTACCTGGTCCCGTTTTACCCTTTGGGTACGGAACCTTAAAAAGGCGTGATTGTACAGCAATTTGTACAGTGACTCTAGGTCGCTGGTGGTAGATTGCATAGGTGGTGGAATCTTGGTACAAAAAGTTTATTTTTCAATAAATACGTATGTACGCTGTACAATCACGCCTTTTTAAGGTTCCTTACCCAAAGGGTAAAACGGGGCCCTATTACTAGGACTCCCTTGTTTGTCCGTCCGTCTGTCCGCCTGACGTATTTTAATGAACCATGATAGTTAAACAGTAGCAATTTTCAGAGTTGATGTATATATGTTGCCACTATGATAACATATACTAAAAAATAGCATAAAATAAATATTTAATGGGGCAATAAACACACAATAAAAGTGATTTTTTTATAGATACGGAACCCTTCGTGTGCAAGTCCGAATCGCACTTGGCCGGTTTTTCTGTATCAGTTAGATTAAATAGATATTTCTTCTGTGGACGTCCTATGGCTGAGATGATGATGATGAATATTATTAAAATATCTATTCATATTGCTAAACAAATGCCAATTGCAAAAATAAATTTGTTGATTTACAAAGGGTTCTCTACTCTATTAGAAACCCAGGACCACGCTATAAATACAAACAGTAGCCATGGCCACTGTTGAGTTTATATCCACATACAGCTCAAACCATAGAATAGTTTGAAATTTAGCACACAGCTAGTATACATATAGCTAGTAGCACATACCTAGTTCAGAAAAAGGGCATTTTTTAAAATTCATGATTTGAAAAATTGTAATTTAAGTTTTTACTGACTGTTCTAGGGGGATGACATTAAAACCATGATGTACTGGAGAAATTTTGTATAGTGATTGAACACTGTTTAAGTATCTAATTTATTTTTTACCAATAAAGTACTGTGGAACTGTTTGAAATTTTGACTTAAATATATTGGAATATTTTTGTGTTAATATAAACAATTATTCATGTATTTTTGCTTAAACGCATTTAGCTAGTGTTACGTTATATAAGTTTTTGGTTTAGCTGTAGCGCAAAAGTAGGCATTAATATTGCCCATAAATTTCTCCTACTTTCCGTATTGATCCAGTAAAGTCGATACCAATTAATGGTATCTGTAAAAATACACGATTAGCAATCGAGAATGGATTGCTTATCTTTACTACCAATAATACACGATTAAAAACGAAAATACACTTATTTTGGAAAATGAAACAAAAACTCCAATATCACCTAAACATCTCTTGCCAGATGTCAAGTGAATCAATGCGTGTCAAGAGAGATTCTTTGATCATTCCTCGCTATTCTTTTTTCTTAATAAAACCTATATCTTTAAAACTTTATTACAATAGTAGTCTTGTAATAAAGTTTTAAAGATAGGTTTTATTAAAAAAAAAAAAAGAATAGCGAGGAATGATCAAAGAATCAATACTCAATACAATAATACTACACAACCCAGTATTGAAAAACCCATAAATTTGCATTTATTACCTGCCTAAAGACAATACAAATGTTCCATTGCCTTTCAAAAGTTAGCAGCGTACCCGTAATGCTAAGTACTTGTAGCAGCATTGCCTCGTTGAATTTCAATGCTGATTCGTTGGCCATATATATAATATATCTATTTATTGTTTAGTAGGTAATTTGTTGACTGGACTATTTTATATTTTATTCGTCCATACTGCTACTGGCTATCAATACATTTCATTCGCAGTAACTGTAAAATTTAATTAATTCCCCCTCGTTCCGCCACGATAATTGGGTGTTGCCGCGGAATTTCATACTGTATGATGTTCTCACTCGGAAAGGGTGTCGGAATTCAATATTGGAACTGGTGAATCTGTTAGAGGATCGGATTGTACTCGTAATAAGATTTGATTCCTATAAAATATTATTACATGAAGCTTTAGATTCATAATAAAAGTTCGTTTCTATAGCTCTTGTACATGTATATTGTAAGTTTTAGACTTTCCCGATTTGAATACATCCTACTTATATTATAAAGGCGAAAGTTTGTGTGGATGTTTGTCACTTATTCACGCTCAAACGGCTGGACGGATTTCGATGAAATTTCGTATGTAGATACTTCAAGTCCCGCAATAACACAAAGGCTATTTTTCATCATCGCCATCATCACGAGGGTAAAACCGCGGGGCGCAGCTCGTTAACAAATTGATCGGGACTTGATCACGCGAAGAACATTTAGTAGTTTATAGCTTCGACGTTTCGACCAAGTTGCATTGGTCGTAGTCACGAGAAGACTGTATGTTTACTAAACTACTGAATGTTTTTAAGTCTCCTTCAATTTATTATCTCGCACAGATAATACCACTAATATTATAAATGCGAAAGTTACGATGGATGGATGGATGGATGTTTGTTACTCAATGACGCCAGAATGGCTGAACGGATCTAAATGAAATTTGGTATGGAGATAGCTTATAACTTAAATTAACACATAGACTTATTTTCATCATCGCCATCATCATTGTTTTTTATCACCACGCCGGTAAAACCGCGGGGCGCAGCTAGTTAGTTATAAAGTTTTACCATTGCATTGTTAGTTTCTCGTTAACTATTTATGAAAGAAGAACGTGACGCTGGCATGACGGTTGTTATGGCTGTGTGGTCGCTTGTTCTACGACCTGACTTCTGAACCCGGAGCCAAAGTTCTAATACCAGCCAATGCAAACATTTACGTAATAAACATACATTTTTAACTGACTTCAAAAAAGAAGGATGTATTTTGATGTTTGTTACCTTAGAACTTTCGACTGGGTGACCCGATTTTGATAATTCTTTGTTTATTTTAAAGCTGGTGCTTCCCGTGTGGTCCCATTTATTGTGTGGTTCAATTTAATCAAAATCTGTCATACTGTTTTTGAGTTACACTCTAATAACTGGAAAGTGCTACGTCTACTTGGACGACATTATAATTGCGGGTGCGGTGAAAATGGAACCGACTTCAACACTCAGAAGTGTGAAATAACCTATCGAAGTCGGTACCACGAGCAAAATATTTTGATAATAGTTACTTTTGGTAAATATATAATTATCAATGACTGAAATAAATCCAGTTTCGAATAAAAATTATTCAATTATTTCTTCAATTCTGAATAGGTATCTTCTAGGTTTGCGTGCTAAATCCTAGACAACGTCATCACTTAACATCAGGTGAGACAGTTGTCAAACGCAAACTTATAATATGTAAAAAAAAAAAAAAAGTTTCTGAAATAATACTACTCATAATATGTATCAATATCATCTCTCATATTATGTTTACATAGAATGTTTCATGCAGATAAAACATTCTAATTTATACTCCGCAGGGATGCCGCAAGGCTGTCTATGGGATTTAATAGTATCGAAAACGTTTGCAATGCCGTTGCAAAGAACACGAATGTTTATAATTAAGTTAAAAAAAAAAGTGAAGCAACACATTGAGAGGATATAAAAAGAGAAACTTCCGTAAAAGTTTCGGATAAAAATATCGACAACACTCGTTTTTCTTTGTATGTTTCAGAGTAGGCAACTTCCTTTCATGTTGCCAAGTGCCACTTAGTAGGTTCTTGGCTCCCTAAAAATTTCAAAGCAAGAAGATATTTCGATAAGTTTTCAAGTTTGTTCTTCGGATTTTCATCTTAGCGGGTGTTAAACATGCTCTGATTATTTTTTCAGTACCGATTTCAGGAAAACAGAAAAGAAAATTGAAATTGTCATTTCAAGCAATTATTACAAATTCAAACGACGTTGATAATTGCGAAATCTATGAGTACACTTCTATATGGGACATTAATATTAAATGTCATGTATTAGTTTAATTGATTAAGTTCAATTAACGCATTACAATAGCTAATACAACCCAACCTTAAACTAACAATAAAATAACTTAAATAGGACACCTACGAACAAGTTGGACAGACGAGCTGACTAAGATGGCGGGAATCCTGCGATCAAGACCAAGTGAAGTAAAATTCTAACCAAGGCTATAGTGTGTCAGATTGGCTGACGTCACTTGTATTTAAAAATTCAACTATAGAGATTCTGCTTCGAAATATAAACGTACATATCTTCCGCATTAAATCTAACAATTTGCTTTCAGTGGGCAGTTCCCTAAATGTTGGCGGCATTGCCGCGTTCCATTGCATATCGTATAATATACAATAACTGGTATATTATAAATATAATAATTTAATAGGTAGTTTAATTGTATTATTGTTATTTATATTCAATTAATGTTATCTTTCTTTTACTTGGAATATTCATAATAAACTTAATGCATCCTTTTCTTAAGTATGGGATAAATTGGATACATGGAATATTTTGGTATTATTTCGTTGATTGCCTGAACTTTACATTTTTATTTTTCGGTATGAAATAAACAAATTGAGGATTTATAGATTAAAGCAATTAGAGGATAAAAACGCACCAAATTGTTAACTGTCTGAAAAATATATTAATATATAAGTGTGATAAATAGAAAAAAAAATACGTTTTATGATTCGTATTCATGCAAATTTTTGCACATTGAGGTCTAAGTACGTATAGAACTATTGGTCAAAACTTTAAACAATGACAGTGGACATAATAAAAGAGTTTCAAATATATTACAGAGCAATGGCATTTTGAACCTTGTTCAATTGGGACTTAACTATGGATCAAAAGCCTTCCCCCAAAATTAAAACATCCGATAATACAAATTCCCCTATTACAGTTGGAATTACTACATGATAAAAGTGTCATAAATCGAATGCTCAGATTTTTTTGTTTGAAGATGACTAAGATGACTTGAACCACACGTCACTGAATAGAAGCGTTTGTATCAAATCCTACATTGAGTATTGCGTTGCAATGCAAGCTGTACTGAGACCTTACTTATCTTACACCGCCTTTGATGTTCTTGAGTGGTACTCAGTGCGTCTGGCACGAGTCAACAGCCCTCCCTAGCGACTGTCGAGACTTCAAACGATCTGATTCGCTTTTACACCTTGAAGTAGGCAGTTACGAACACCCAACGGAGGATATGAGTACAATGCATAGCCGAGCTTTGACATTTTTCTGAAGCCGCTAATTAAAGACGCGGAAGTTTTTTGAAATTTCCTAGGCAAATGCTTAAATGCGCCAGTATTTAAGCCGACGATGTATTTTATATATGTTTTGATGTAATCTACGATGAGTTTATAAATTTATATTGATGTTGGGGAATCGCGTCATCATGAGCACGATTTTGGAATGTCACGAAACCAGTCAGGATTCCTACTCGACTAATATACATACACAAATCACCATCATCATCTCAGGCATAGGACGTCCACTGCTGCACATAGATTATTCTTCCTCATTGATTTCCACAAGAACAGTTTCGAAAAACAAATAAAAGATTAGTAGTGACTAGATGTAATAAGGAGTACTTACTAAAATAATTATCCAATGACATTCACTATACAAGCGTGACTGTCTCTACGACGTATTGGTTAATTTATATGGTATATATGATATAGTATAATATACGTACTTAAATATAGGGAGAAACAAATGTGAAAGGAACTTATGAAATGATGTCAGAAATAATATCAGAAAGAAAAAAGAAAGAAAGAAAGAAAGAAATTTATTTGTAACATTTAAAGCATACAAAAATAACAAAATGTACAATTACAAATGTTACAAATTGGCCCCAACTCAGCAATGCTGATTATAAACCAGCGCTGGTCTTCCAAAAAAAAATTTTTATCAAAACTGATCATCTGCGAAACGATCATGCTTAAAGTTCATCTGATGTTATTTGATTCATATACTGATGCTTTGAATTTATAAGAAAGGACTGGGTTATTACCCAAAAATATGGTTATAAAATAAAATTTATGAATTACATTTCTTTTACTGGCCGGTTGGCGCAGTTGGTAGCACTCTGCCTTCTGAGCCGCTGGTCCCGGGTTCGATTCCCGGACAGGTCAAACATTTGTGTGTATGAACATGTCTGTTTGACCTGACACCCAGACGGGTGTGTATATGTATATAAGTATATATATCAGTCATCAGGTTACCATAATACAGGCTCTGCCTAGTTTGGGACCTGAAGACCTTGTGTGAATGTTAATAAATAAATAAAATTAATAATATGTATTTTACTTGCTGACTTGGCAAACAGGTAGGTAGATAATATTACCGTGGCCATGTGAATTCTTATTAACAAAATGTCAAAGTGACCCAACACTTCATTTAAATTCCTTTACGTATATGATGGACGGTTAATGATTTAGAAATTTGTTCATTAAAATATATTAAAATGGCAACAAAAAGTAGGAGGTGGGGGTAGGAGAGCGAAAATTAAGATTAATTCCCATGCTTTACAAATAAACACAAAAAAGCAAATTACCAAAAAATGGAACCGACTGCTACACTCAAAAAAGTGGAATAACTTGTTGAAGTCGGTACCATGATAGTAAAAAAAAATGTTTACACAGTATTTTGATATTAGTTACTTTTGAACTATCATGGTACCGAGTTCAACAAGTTATTTTAAACTTTTGAGTGTTTTTTTTTTTTTTTTTTTTAAAGATTATAAGCTTGCGTTTGACTACTGTCTCACCTGATGTTAAGCGACGACGCGGTCTAAGGTGGAGCACGCAAACTTAGAAGGAACCTATTCACTCGTGTTGAAGTCGGTTCAATTTTTTGGGATCATGGGATCAATTGTCATTGTGGTGTAAGTATGTTCACCGATGTCTTCACCCGCTACTATAATATCGTCGAGATATAAGCACGCTCTTTGAGTTATTGGAATGTAATTCAAAAACCGCTTGTTAGATTTTGATGAAATTTAAATGGGACCACACGAGAAGCAATAGCTTAGCAATAGCTTTCAAATAAAAAGAAAGATCAATATCGGTTCACCCAGTCCAAAGTTATGCGGTAACAAAAAAAACACATGCGGGTCAAATTATGAACCTCCTCCTTTTTTAGAAGTCGGTCAAAAAAATAATAAAAATCATGCAAGCCGTTTCGGGGTCATTCTATAACTACGCTTAGTAAAATTGTGGACATGTATATTGTGATGACTGAAGCTAGGAAATGAAATTCAAATCTACAAACTTGCCATTTCCGATTTCCTTATTGTATAAAAACTGAAACCGCAGACGTATAGCTTTCCATATAAGTGAATACTAATTTCAAAAATATATAGAAACAAAGTTCTACATAAATGAAACGTTTTCTATGTAGACAGGAACCTTCGTGCCATGTTCATAATAAGCAGAAACTTCGCATAATGCATTAAATGTGTTCAGATTAGATGTATTTAATTACGTAAGAGACACAGTGGCTGCCAAGAGCACAAAGAAAGGATTACACACGGTCTGTGCAGAAACAGAACAATGAGAATTACTCTGATGTCGCGTCTTTTAATTAAAGAGATTAAAACATTTATGTTCCATTACGCAGTAAGTGTGCAAGTTCCTTCCTCCTTACATACTGTAATGAATTGACGCCTTTTTCCCAAAGGGGTACGCATAAACCACAGCTATCCATTGGCTACTATTCTGACTCGATTTTTTCGCTTCATCCCGCCGGTTGTTTTAAAATTTTTCTGCGTTAATTTAGAGTACCTACTTTTGACCTGGTTCACGAATCTTGCACGAGTCAATTTACAATATATTATTTTATTAGGGCGTCTTATCTTTCGGAGCTATATAAACAACGATATTCTCAAACGTTACCAATAGTTAAGGTTACTTATGGAAATAACAATATTAAAAATGGAAACTGGCAAACCTTTTTTGGCAGCGTGGCAAACATTGGAAGCCGCAGGCTTACCATCTATTTTTACCTATAATGAAATGCTTATAGTGCTATAATGAGAACGATGAGGTATCTCATTTCTCATTGGTAATTTCATACACTGAATTTCGTTGAATGAAGTTCATCTCTATTATAATTGGTGGTGCGTTTTTGAACCACCAATGAGAATCGGCATGAGGTGACATTTCATTATGGGACGAACTAGCCAGGAAGCTTGCCGGTTAGAACAGGAAAAAAACTTTCCGAGAGATTTTAAAACTAGACGGTGGGTAACTCTCCAGGGGAGAAATTCCATTTGGGTATCTTCAAATCAAGTGAAAGGTATCATCTAGAGAAACGTGCTAGTGAGAAAGTGTTCAAACGCTTGCTAAGTACAATAAAAAAGGGAACACCAGAAAGCTACCTTCTACTTTATTATGGATTGCATGGCGACTTTAGATGCAAATAAGCGATCGCAACAAAAAAACAAATCACAAGAGCGATTCGGGTTGTTGTCTCGGAAGATTTAAAAAAAACTGTTCTAAAGACCGTGTTCGCGATTCCGTGTAATCACACGGAACACAACACAATTAATCACTCGAACTAGCTGAAATTCTTTTAAAACTGTTAAATTGATTAATAAACTCTCATTTATCAAATTTTAATTCCTATAATGCTTACGTCTATTATTTGATGAGTTTTATTCAATTTCAGATATTTTCGCTTCCACCCAAGAACGAGACGGCTTATACAATGTAAAACATTGTATAAGCATCGTAGACCGTATCATCACTTAACATCAAGTGAGATAGTAGCCAAACGCCTGTTTATTGTGTATAAAAAAAAAGAAAAAAAATAGCTTGACATCTTGCAATCATAAATTATGTTTTTGCTGCCCTAAAAAGCGTATTTAGCACACACACTTGTTTTCTGTCCCTTCAAGGATCACTTACTATGCCTAAAACTCTATCGTCAGTAGATGACAGAGAACCTACGGCAAGAAATTTTATAAAATGGGTTGTCTTATTTTGTAATAATAAATTAAATTTTAAGAACGTAATAATTGAGATTCTAAATCAAAGTTTCGACTTTGCTTTGGAATCTCAATCATTCAAGTATTAAAGCACAACTACCATCTGCTAAGAGATTTTGCATTAACGCCATCGCAGTAACGGTATGCTAGGCAGAACTTCGTCCCACTAGCAGCCGAATTTTTTTCTTCAAATATTTGAACTGAAATACCATCTGCTACTCATACACACGCAGGCATAAACACACACATAACATACACATAAACCCATGCACACCACACTCATTTTTTTAATGTATGAAAGTTGATTCCTTCGTTTACATTATTGGGTACTACGGCTAAAAATTTAATAATAAAGAATTTTTAAGGAGGTTTTTTTAATAATTAGTAAATTCTTTCATTTAAAAAAATATGAGACCGTGTGTCATTATTACACTTACATTATTTGTGTTTCATAATTCATTCAAATGCGTTATATAGTTATAGAGATACATGGTAACACACACACAAACACACACACACTAACACACACACTCTAACACACACACAATACTATACACTTAACGTGCACACAATCTTATTCTTATATATACTATTTGTTTATCTATTGATCTTATTTTGATTAGATAACTGCTCTTTATCAGCCATGGATTGTAACGCTTAACTTAAACTGAGCACACTTATACATATATAATATAGGGTAACCTGTTATTGGCCTTATGTAAATGTTTATTATATTTAATGTTAAGTAATAATTGTCAACGCTGTTGGTTGCCTAAATAAATAAATAAATAAACAAACACACTCACTCACAATTTTAAAAAGGAATAATTATAAACCAGTATGGACACAAGTTTTTGTCAGACTTTAATGATTTAAAAACATGTCTTGATTTACTAAACTAAAAACTCGCAGCTCAAATTGATATTAGTTCACACTTCTGGCGGAGATTCAAAAGGAGCAAAGTGATTGCTCCAGCTTAGAGCTACAATTCGTCTTATCTTTGGCTAAGAGCATGCTATTACAAAGGAATGAAATATTGCATGCTCCACAAAAACATTTGAGTTAAGCTGAAGTATCTATTATTATGAATTATGCTCGCGAGAGAGCTTCGCAGCTAGATCTTTAGTACTTTCTTGTTTAAGACGCTATGTGAAAATTTTAAAAGTTCTTAGAGAAAATACAGCAATTCTTGCAAAGGGATTTAGACGTGCAATTCAATGATCAATGAATCAAACATGATTCATTATTGCTTTTCTTGTCCTTATTTTAAGCAAGGTAAGGTTATAGTAACATTATTTTCTACTGACAATAGTCAACTCATTACTATAATTTAATCTATGCAGGTAGTGACACATAAAACATACATTTCAAAATAAATACAAAATATATTTATACTATATGTTACACTTTTCTTTGTCAGATACAAGTCCAATACATTATTTTTTTTTAATTTAAAGACAATACACTCCACAAACTCCCGGGTCTGTGTTATTTTTTAACTTTTGTAATAGAAATTTATATAAAACAAAAGACACTCTTACACAATCCGATGCATTCGTAACTATATATCAAGTAATGTTTCAATCAAACTCCAGTTGTTTTTGTCAAAAATTTTAAATAGATATAATATAATACTAGTTGTTCACACAAACAATTCATAGCGCATAGCGCAAGCGCATCTACCTGTCAAATGTATAAATAGGTGTGAACGTAGCCGCGCCGCGCCCCTCCACGCAGGCTCACTCCGGCCCGAGACGCCGAGCAGAAAAACACTCCAATTTTATAGATAATATCTTTATAATAATAATAATATCAAAGAAAGTAGATGTGTGTTCATTGTATACACGAACATCCTCAACACTAGTAGTGCCCCATGGTTTCGTTTACCTACCCCAGATTACGGTTTTCCCGCTATCTTATTTAACCCCCGGGAACTATACTTTTTTCAAGATAACAGTAGTCTATGTTTTAATCTATGGTCTAAACTATACCTATACTAAATTTCATCGTTTTCAATGCAGCCGTATGACCGTGAAGGAGTTACAGTAGTTTTTGAATTCTTTGCGTATACCATGGTATACAATCTGTGCAAGGTAACAAACGCACTTTTTCATTTATAAACAAAAATTGATTTTTCTTGTATTTAAACTTTAATCTTTTAAATAACAAATAATACCTTGAAGTGGTTATGAATTCATACTTGAAGAATTTCTTCACAGTCTGGAGTCTGAATAATTTAAAATCGTCAAAACTAGGTCAAGGTTCAAGGCTCCTTAATTAGCAAAGTTTGATTGCGTACAATTTAATAATGAGAATTGTATAGTAGTAGACGATAGACGTTGATTAGATCGTGTATTTTAGGATAGCTTTTAGAATTGCCTGTTTATACTTTTATTCATAAACAATTAATGTAATGTTACATATTTAATATTGTAATTATCGTATAAAATACATACATATACATACAATACATTAAGAGAATAAAATGATAATTTCAAGGACAATCTATAAACAACTGAAACCAATTTTTTTTTTTTTTTTTTTAAATCACACTCAGACCCCCGCACTAGGATTCCCTGTATCGCGCGAGGCATGGACACACACAATCACAGCACACAAACATCCAAGACCCGGGACAAACATCTACACTCATCGCACAAATGTTTGCCCCTGCCGGGATTCGAACCCAAGGTCGCGGTGACACAGAAGTCATATCGATGACACAAACCACTGCGCCACGGGACCGTCATAATAATATCATTATTAACAACATATTTAAACTCTTTTATACAACAATACGGTAACGTGTGAATTTAAAACTATTCATTATGTAGGATTCGTAATTTGTTTGAATGAAGATTTCATACATTAAGGAAAATAAATATATTATATTAAAAGCTTGTCATTAGCTTCAAGTATGTTTTATTATACATCGTCATGATAATATAACTAACTGAGTAACAACACATACGGCTACAAAGTAATGTAGAATTGTGGTTTCCACTTATTTAAGAGTTTTGATCTGCACCAGTAGCACGAATAAGGTGCGTCAAATTGTTTGTGTTGTACATATATACATCATATATAAAACAAAACGCTTATATTGCATGTACGTAGAATGTACATAAGTAACTCATCATGCCATAGAGTAATACTTATACAGGGCACCGAGACACATGTTAGGGCTGACGCGCCGCGGCTACCTAGGTTTAACTGTTTGGGGTCGAGACATTGGGCCCGTGGGGACCGGGACCTCATCGGATTTCAAAACTTATCAGAGCGTTTCATCGTTGTGACGCGTGATCAAAATGCTGGTTTATTATATATAATTATATTTGGTTCAACGAATCAGCATTGCAATTCAACGTGGCAATGCTACTAGCATTCAGGTCACGCTGCCAACTGGTAGCGGGTTAGAGCATTTGAGTTATCTATAGGCTGACAACAGCTAGTGGATCGTTTAATTGTTGTTGTAGTAGCTGTAGTATTGTAATTAGTTATTAGCACCTTATTTTAAAAAAGGCTTCGACTCTAACCCTCACAACAATACGCTGCACCATGGCTTTTTTGTACTGTGTACAATATACATCATTTTTTCTTCATTCAAAACTGGGCCCGTGCCTTTATTAATATAAAACACCTTCTAATAACTAACTACAATACTGCAGCTACTACAATGACATTTGAGCAATCCACTAGCTATTGGTAGACCACAGTTAAACATAATATACCTATGTACATCAATTTTATACCTCTCATAACTATCGTTTCATGTTTTTGAAGTAAATACAAGCTCAGCGGTGTCGCCTCGATTGTCAAACTGACGCTTGTTCGATTCTTACCAACGGATTGAGCTTCCAGTGAAGTTAATCGTTATCAAATTCCCAGCATCATGGTAGAGTACTTCCGAGTACTCGCCTGCCTGCCTCAATCCTCAAGATTAAAAAAACTGTCACCAAACACATAGTGTGTTCAGGCAGCAGTCCTTGTAAGCCAGTCAGCATCCTAGATCTAGCGTGATAACATCTTCAACCACATCTTCACTGACCATCAAATGAGTCAGTGGCCAAACGGTTAATCTATACAGTATAAAAAAAATATGGCTCTTTTATATTTTGTACGATACTCATCAAACCAACCACACATATGTTGATACCTTTGCTACAACGTTATAAAGCGAAAAAGCATTATGTAAATTCAAAATCTCGCAGTTTTAGTAAACACTGACGGAGAACAGTCTATACAAATCCGTCTACGCCTGTGAGCTTAGCTGATACGAGCATGAAGTATTGTACAAGGCGACAGCATTCAAGTGGCTTTTTTAACATCAAAGGCGGTTTTGCTTTGAGCCAGGGCAGATACGCTTCTCTGAGCGTCAACGTCAATGGCCATCTCTGTTTTGTAACGGATAGCGAGTGGTGACTTGATATTATGAATATGGGGATGCACCTGACTGTGAGAATGTAGGTCACGTTTTTAAAATTAACATTTTATAACCACATAGTCAAAAGTATGACAACTAACTTTTATTTTAAAACTGCATAGTTTTTTAATAACTAACGGTCATCGTGACTCAATGACCATTAACACTGACTTTAGAACCGCGCCCCGGAATCGAACCATGGTTGTGGCGAAGGGCGTAAATGTATTTAAATCAAAAAAGAAAGAAGAAGTTTTTACATTTTGCATTGATTGAATTGATTTCGATATTGGACTAAAACTATATCATTTGAATAAATTTTTTTTTCGATAATTTTTACACTCATACTTTTGCGCTAGGATTCCCTGTGTTGCGGGATGCATGGATACAAACGATCACAGCACACAAACATCCGAGACCCTGAACAAACACCTAAACTCATCGCAAAAATATTTGCCCTTACCAGGATTCGAAACCAGGGCCCCAGAGACCCAGAAGTCATGTCACTGACCACAGAGCCACGGTGACAACAAAATAGCGCTACTTAACCCAGTTGATGTCAACCAATGGTTGGCATCGTCATACCTATAAGCGTTTCTCTCATAAAGCTGAACGTGATCAAACTAAAAGCTCACACAATAACATCCAGCTCCAGCGGAGACGGCCGATCTCATTGGCATTCAAACAGCACTGTGCTTGAGAGCATTGGCTTTCCGAGGACAAAACACTGGTATTAATTTTACATTAATATCCTGGGAGCTGTCTTTGTCCGCTTTCAATGCATGCCAAATTGGCTGTTACGACCTAGGCAATTACGCTTTTTGATAATAAAACGAGATCGATTTAGTTTGGTGCTATCCTGTATTTCGATTAGCAATTTTGTCGTGTAGGCACATTTGTATAAAACATTATTTAATGACGGAATACCGAGAAATCGACTGTAATCATCAAAAATAATTTTTACCCAAAAATGGAACCGGCATCAACACTCAAAGTATGAAATAACTTTTTGAAGTCCTTTGCTACTCACAGGATCAATTTGTCATTGTGTATGTTCTCCGATGACGCCAACCGCAACTATAATATCGTCGAGGTATACGTAGCATTTTTCAGTTATTGGAGTGTTATCCAAAAGCCGCTGGTCCGGCTTTAATGAAATTGAAATGGGAACACCACGGAAGTATATTCTATCAAACAAAAAAGAACCTTCAAAATCGGTTCTTAAACGACGAAGTTATCTACACACATAAAAAAACATACGGTCGAATTGAGTAACCTCCTTTTTTGTAGTCGGTTAAAAATTCAAAGGAAAAGCTGCCACATGAACTCACTGTGTTTTGTGACATTTTTATCGTTTGATCGCTGTATTTTTTTTTTAATTTCTCCTGAAGCTTCCACAGTAAGGACTGTGATTTTGAGACAACAATCAGGATTTAGATCTACTAAGCACGGAATCGATCAGTTACAATTTTTTTTCCGAAGTTATTTGTATTGACAAGCTGGTTTTGCCGTTTTCCAAGCTTAAAATGCACAGTTCGGGACCAGAAGCTATGTGTATAAAAATATATAACAAACTACCTGACAACATTAAAACCATCTAAAAAGACGTAACATTTTATAGCCACCTAAAGGACATACTATGCAACAAAACCTAATACAATATTAACGAGTTTTTCAATGACACATTTAAAGACAATATATGAAATGAATCGGTCCGTTTGCACTAATATTGCGACACCCTACCAGGGTCATATGTTGTGTCTATATATAATTAGCCCTAAAAACCTTTTTTGTACACATATGATGCAATAAATTATTGAGCAGGTATTGTGATCGCCGTGCACGAGTACGTTACTTAACATTTTAAGGTTGTATAGGCGATATCCGAACCCTTCAGATATTTAACTAGCCATAAACAAAAAAAACATAATGACAAGACTTGTCATTATGTTTTTTTTATACTGTATAGATTTTACGTATTACCACTATCTCACTTGATGGTCAATGACGATGTGGTCCAAGATGTCAACAGACCTAGAATTCTCACTGGCTCTCAAGGAGAACATTAATCGTAAATGATACGATATATTTTAGTCTACTTAACTCCTAAAACGATTTCGGAGAAGCAAATTTATCTATAATAAGATTTTTGTTAAAGAAAACCTTTTAAATTTGGCAATTTGCACGCGTGTCGACGACAGAATTTCTTTCAAGAAGAGCAAATCCTTTTGAATATTTCTAACAAGCAAAACATTAGTAGTTCAGTCCTTATGTTTGCGAAGGCTTTAAAATTAATAATGTAGTAAAACATACAGAGAACTTAGCTTTTTTCAGTATTTTAAGTATCAAAAGCAATCATTTAGAGTCTTTTTATGTGGCCTTAAAATTAACAATGTCGAAAAACGTCACAGAGTCAGCTTTAGCTTTCATCAGAACTTCTAACAAGCAAAAGTAATAGGTTTAATGGCTGTTTGCGCTGGCTTTACGTCAGTCGTGTAGAAACACATGCAAACGGGACACACTTTTTTATAATTTCTAATTAGACAAAATCAACAGTTAGGAGTAATTTTGCTTGCAGTTACCTCAATATGAATAAAGCGGAAAAACGTATATGTAGGTACCTTTTCGATATTTTTAATAGCAATTGGTTTGATTAATTGTTTTTCATAGCTTAAAATAATAATTATTATGAAATACTAGTAGCGCCCCACGGTTTCACCCGCGTGGATTACGGTATTCCCGCTACCTCAATTTTCCCACGAGAGCTATACTTTTTCAGCTACTAAAGGTAGCCTATGTGTTAATCCAGGATTTAAACTATCTCCATACCAAATTTTTTGAAATCGGTGTAGCCGTTTGAGCGTGAAGAAGTAACAAACATACACACACACACACACACACACACACACACACTTACACACACACAATTACACACGCACACTTACACACATTCACACAAACTTTCGCATGAATATTATTAGTAGTATACATACAGTTTGTCCGTCTTTATAGGTCTGACCAGCAAAAGCAATTGTATTAAGCCATTTTACTTCGGTAGCCTCAAAGATAATAAAGCAAAACATACAGAAAACTTAGCCCTTTTTAGTATTACTAACAAAAGCAATTAAGGACACAGTTAATCACCTGTATGTCGTTGTGAGTTATTTGAAAAATAACGTTTCACAGTCCTGTTTGGACGTAAGGAAAAATGGGCTAGTCGTCCATTAGGGTAAAAGCAGCATTAGAAACAGCGACTTCTGTTCTTACCATGCTGGTTCATTTTTCTTGTCGCTATGTTGGCAGCTACCTAGAATACATGAAGAAACGGTCGTATGTTTTAGCTTAACCTTTATTTTGCTTATTATGGTGGTACGATTACCACACAAAAGTATATTTCCATTTATGCGAAAAGAGAGGATATTTTTACACTGGTTAAACTGTGGTCTTATGGCAAATCACGTTACATTTAATATATTTTTTTTACTGTATAGACCTAGCGTTTGATCACTATATCACTTGATGGTCAATGTCGATGTGGTCGAAGATGTTTTATAACGCTAGACGTAGAATGCTCACTGGCTCAAGGACTGCTGCCTTAACACACTCTGTGTTTGGTGACAGTTTATCAAGCTTGAGGGTAGCTAGCCAGGCGGATACTTGAACGTACCCTACCACCGTGCTGGGAATTCGATAACGGTGTTACCTTCAACCGAAGCTCAAGTTCGCGAACAACAGTTTGCGATTGAACCAGTGTCCGTCAGTTTGACAGCCGACGCTCTTAAAACTGAGCTATCATCGCTTTGAAAAAAAATAATAGAGGAAAAATAAAAAAAATAACACTGAATATTTAATTAATTGTTGAAAATCGGTGTTATATTTCCTATTATTCACACATCTGACCCGTTCTCATAGTAAGCATGGTCTTTGAGACTATCATCATCATCATCTCAGCCATAGGACGTCCAGACTATGTTCTGTTCCAAATATAATCACTGGTAACACAAGCTGATGGAATTCTTAATAATATGTCCAAAGGCATCGTCTTATTTGGAATGAGAAGACATCGATCATCATTAAATAATAATCATCATCTCAGCTATAGGGCCTCCACTGCTGGACATACGTCTCCCCCATATAGGGGAGATTTGCCAATACTTGCCACGCTTGGCAGGCGGATTGGCGAGCGCATTATGATTTCCGATCTTTAGAAGGCGCTGCTACCCACCTTCTGGTACGTGATCCCTTAGCCGATCTTACGGCACCCACGAGAAGAGATAGGGAGTACTACTCTAAGCCGGTATCACGGCACGTTGAATAATAATATGAAATTATATTCAGAACTTTGTTTAACATACATGCAAACTAGCTATGCCTATGACTATAATGATTCATTTCAAGAATATGCTACAATTAAAATAACACTCCAAAAAGCAGTATATTTAAAATTCTAAAGTGTAACCCTAGATTGTTTCAACTTGTTAATGTTTACGCGAAACATTTTCACATCCCCCATCTTTAAACAACAATTTTAATCACTGTACGCTATTAAGTTAGCGAGGGAATAATGCTTCATTAAAATTTCAACTTTGCGGTTTAATTTTCTATACCAGGAAGGTTTTTAATGAAGCATGCACCGAGACAAGAGTTTTAATCTTCGCTCGCTTTGTCCACGAACATCGCTTACCTGCTAGTTGAAATGTTAAGTAAAAATTTTTTTTTACATAAAATGCAACCGACTTCAAATCTCAAAAGTGTGAAATAACTTGTTGAAGTCGGTACCATGATAGTTCACACAAAATTAACTATCATCACAATATTGTGCTCATGGTACCGACTTCGACAAGTTATTTCACACTTTTGAGTGTTGAAGTCGGTTGCATTTTTTGTAATATTTTTTTTTTTCACCCTTTTCAGTGACCTTTGCTACTCACGGGATCAATTAATTGTCATTGTGTGTTCTGCGATGTCTTCAACCGCGACAATATCATCCAGATACGCGTAGCACTTTTCAGTTATTGAAGTATAACTCAAAAACCACTTGTCTGATTTTGATGAAATTGGGATTTTGATGAATGGGACCACCACGAATATACTCCATCTAATAAAAAAAGAATCATCAAAATCGGTTCATAAACGACGAAGTTATCCGCAAACACACATAAAAAAAACATATATACGGTCGAATTGAGTAACCTCCTTTTTGAAGTCAGTTAATGTATATAGCCGTTGTGTATGCCGTTTGATGTATATAGCTGAACAATTTTAACCACTATAACATCATCACTACACTAGTTTAACTCGTGTTTTTTTACGGACATTTTACGGTTAATAAAACACTATTATTATATATATATAATAATAGTAGTAGTAGTAGTATAATAATAATATATTATATATATATTATATATAACACTATATTACTCATTTAGGTGCGCCCCGCGGTTGTACCCGCGTGGTGATGAAAACGGTGATGATGGTCATGTTGAAAATATACATATATTATGTTAATCCAGGGTATATGCTATCTCCATACCAAATTTCATCAAAATCGGTGTAGCTGTTTCAGCGTGAAGAGGTAACAAACATACGTACACATACACACAAACATTCGCTGCATAATATTAGTAGGATAGAATTAACACCCGAATATACCCTATATATATTAAAACTCAAAACTTCACCCACATAAATATTATAGCTTTACTAGTGTTTTGACGGCTTATGTCCAGCAGTGGACGTCCTATGGCTGAGATGATGATTTTATGACACTAATTTTAAGACATAAGTACATAGGTTTTTAAAGATTAGTATATGTCGCTCGGAGAAATCTTGCTTAGAAAAGCTGATAGTTGTTGGCCAGGTCAACAAGAAAAGACCACGCGTTTGCTCCCCTACCCGATGGTCAGATCTAATAACTAGCTAACTGATCTGCTAATAATAAAAGTGATTAAGACTGCCGAAGACAAAAGCACGTGGAAGAGCATGGTGAATCAAATGACCATCACTTCAAACTGGACACGACCTTCAGAAATTAATACTCTGAAGCTGAGAAGAAGTACATAGTTAAATTTATTACGTAAACCACTTTCTACTGAAACAAACAACCAAATATTGTCTTTAGGTGGTTCCCAAATTTTGCACTCCATTTAACCTTACACACACGCATACACATGGCATTAATTAAGCGAACGCTTATAATAAACCCTATTACGCAACGTTACTCGTAAGGGCTTTCCTCTGTATTTGCGCTGAGCCCTTGACATGAAAAGACCGGTTATTAATTTACAGGTAGTAACTTCGTAATTATATAGGCGACGGACGCAGTATAACTAAGGAGCAGAATATCAAATACAGGTGTTGTACATTATTTTCTTAATAACAGCATGCTATAATATAGGTATAATATTATAAGTATTTGGTCATGCTAGCAAAGCCTAAAGACGAAAAAGAATATTCACTTTATCCCCATTAAAAGAGGTCTTGTTTGGAAAGTTCAGAAAAAAAATTAAATTATTGATGATATAAAAACGTTTTTAATCTATAATTATATACTTATTTCTCCTTAAAATAAAATAGTCATGTAAACCTATGCATTATGAATATTTAAAATAAACCATTTGCAAGTATTATTTAACTCTTTTTTTCTTATCTTATTTTTGTTGACATGTCAAATAATAATATTAGTTTTGCACTCACAAATAAGTTTTAATTGTAGACTATCATTTATTATTTTTAAACAACTCAAGAAGTACAATATACAAAATATATTAGACCGTTAAGCATACCCTGTTTTTAGTGAATAAATTACCTTTATATCCAATTTATTTAATAAAGTTTAAATTTAAATAGTTATGTTTTATTGGTTTGCGTTAGAAGCTCGAATATCTTTTTCTTATACTGTAATACTTTCACGTGATGATTTGTGCCAATGTGATCGAAAATGTTATCACGACGTAGACCTAGAATGCTTACTGGCTCTCAAGGACTGCTGCTTGAGCAGATTATGTGTTCCGTGATAGTTCTTCAAGGCTTGAGGATGGTAGCTAGGCAGGCGGTTATTCGAAAGTTCCCTACCACCGTGCTCCGAGTTGGTTAACGCTATTGCTTTCACCGGAAAATAATAAGCCATTGGTAGAGATCGAATAAGTATCCGTCAGTTTGACAGTCGACGCTCCCACCGCTGAGCCATCATCACTTCCTGAAAGAAATGTCTAGAACTTAAAAGTGAGAACCTGGTCATGCCATACTCTCTGATATGTAAGCGTTATTATTATTACAGTTTTTTGTGTGTACTTCGCTTACTGCCTATACGTACTAGTATAATAAAGAGTTCATATAATCCTAGCCCGGCAAGGCAGTAAAATTGTAACGTAATAAGCTCTTGTCTTAAATTATGGCTTTTGAAATTTAGAATATAATAACCACAGAATAATTATAATTATATGACAAAAAAGACATCATATCAACTTAGCAACCCAAACAAATTAATGCAAATAACGAAAAATTAAAAAAATCTGGAGATACAATATTAGATATATTATACATTTATACTGTAAACGTATACGTACTTATGTTCGTTCATAAATAATTCATTTTCTGTCTACATGGACACGGAAGACCTACTTGCAGTTGACAAATAAAATATAAACCAAACACACACGAACACACACCGACACGCATGCACACACGCACACACAAATACAAGCACTCACAATCACTAGGGTAGTAGCGTTAAATATAATTGTTAGAATTATTTGCTACTCCTAAAATTCTTGTTGTACTATGTATATTTTATTTAATTGCTGTAACTTTGTACTTATTTCGCGTTGACATCTGCGACACAGTTTCACACTACTGCAGGTGTCATCGATTCTAAACTATTTATTGTAATGTAATTTATTGTAATTAGTTCTAGTTAAATAAGTAAACTTGAAACTTGAAAATTTCCAACTTCAAAGTGGAGAACCTAGAATCTGGTCGTTGATGTCAGACAATTCCTTCTTTTAGTAAAGGTAATCTTTTATACCCGTCTGCTTTTCATTTGGCTGTTACCTGACACTTAGGTGCGACCCATTACTGTCACTGTGATATTGCAGTTGAACTAATCGGTTACCACGGGCTTAATTGTTCTAGAAGTGCTGGTAGAATTTCCCGCTATCTTACTATTAATGATATCATTCGTCAGGCTTTTGCCAGCGCCAATGACATACCATTCTTGAACCGAATGGTCTTATGTGCGTAACGATGGTAAAAGACCTGACGGAATGACACTTATTCCCCAGATATTAGGGCAGCTTTCAGTGTGGGACGCTACCTGCGTTGACACTTTGGCGCCGTCATATCTTCCAGAGACACATATTGGGGCTGGCGTCGTGGCTAATTAGACAGTAAAATTGAAGTGACGAAAATGTACACTAAGTAGTGGTTACATATTTGACCCGTTTAGGATCTCATCAGCTCTTCGAATTTTTCAAAAATGATCACATCGATGCGACGCGTGACCAAAATGCTGGCACACATATGTGGCTCATCTGATCAGCATTGCAATTCAACGTGGCAATGCTGCTAGCATTATGGGCACGCTGCCAACTGGAAGCAGGTTAGAGCATTTAAGTTACCCATTGGCTTAAAACAGCTAGTGGATTAATTACATATTATTGTACTAACTGTAGTATTGTAATTATTTATTAGTATTTTATTTTATTAGAGGCATCGCCCCGTTTTGTCAACATAACCAATTACTTTAAAATGAACCTATTTATGTTGACGTAATTGGTGTTACAAATACATTTAATTTTAAATATTATCCTCTATTAAGGAGTCTTACTGCTAAAGTGTAAATAATCTGTTATCAGATTCTCCTTGAGTACGATCTTGATAACTCTGTTATAATATTTACGTATAATACCATCCTACAGAATAAAGTACACGCAATGGCGAAACGTTTAAATAGATCTATAAATACGCACAACGAAAGTTTGAATCTCTGAAGTTGTCTTTAAGGAGCTAAATTTTATTATTGTATCTGTATTATTGTAACTGCCTGCCTGTCATATCTCACTCCCTCAGCTCGATGACGAACTATCGTGTGGCTCTGACAAGTTGTTAAAAAAAACAACCAGTTGCAATCTGGGAGTGCCGGCAGAACTGAAAACATGAACATGATTGATGATGATGATGAAAAGTAGCCTATGTATTATTCCGGGACCTGAAGTATCTACATACTAAATTTCATCCAAATACGTTCAGGCATTCTGGCGTGATTGAGTAACAAACATCCATCCATGTAATGAAGGCGGATATATTATAATTGTATGCGTTGCACTAATTTGGATGGATGGATATCCATCCAAATTAGTCGATGTTTGTCCTGGGCCTTGGATGTTGTGTGCTGTGATTGTGTGTCCATACCTCCTGCGATACAGGGAATCCTAGTGTGGGAGTCTGAGTGTGGAAAAAAAAAATGTCATGTTAAAAATCATAAAGTTAAAGTCAAACGGGCGATCATCAGGGCACGCAGAACTTATAGCTAATGAGGCAGAAAGTTTATCTTCAAGAAGGATGTCCATCTGCTAAAGAGTCGACCTGACCTTCGGAAGAGGCTAGAACCAATCCGCCGTTTCTTGTGATCTATTGATCAAACGGGTTGGCTTTTATCCAGCAATGAAATTCCTATGGCGAAGATGATGGTGTTGATAATGATAATATAGAACTAATTTATTTTATTGGAAGATATTATTAATCTGTATGAATGACTTACGGAACTGAAACGTGGAAATTAAGTATGTACGTACTTATTGGCCTCCGATGTGGGCATAGTTTGGTTTGTTCTTTTGTAGGTAAATTTTGTATGATTACTACTCGTCCTACTTTATTTTTTGGGTTTGCGAAATTCTTATTAGAACGCAAACATACAACCTGGGTATCTTCAAGTCACGAGTGAATAGGTATCTTCTAGGCAGGCGTGCTCCACCGTAGACCGCATCATCACTTAACATCAGGTGAGATGGTGGTCAAACGCTTGCCTATTCCCAATAAAAAAAAAAAAAAAAAAGTGGTCTCTGAATGGGCCTTCTGAACAGGCTCAGAGTCGCACAACGAGCTATGGAGAGGGCTATGCTTGGAGTTTCTCCGATATCCGTAGAAGAACGAAAGTCACCGGTATAGCCCAGTGGATTAGCAAGTTGAAGTGGCAGTGGGCAGAGCATATAGTTCGAAGAATCGATGGGTCCAAAAGGTTCTCGAGTGGAGACCATGGACTGGAAAGCGCAGCATTGGACGGCCACCGACCAGGTGGACAGACGACCTGACTAAGATCGCAGGCAAGGGCTGGATTAGGGCCGCTTCCAACCGGTCTTTGTGGAAATCAATGGGGGAGGCATATGTCCAGCAGTGGACATCCTACGGCTGAGATGATTATGATGAAGATTATGAGATTAGATAAATATGTAACTGAACAGTTCAATTTTAACTGAAAAGAAACAGTTATCCTCACAAACCCTTTAGTAAATGAGTATAGTGCAGGACGAATGGAGCCGATACGTTACTGGGATCATCGGGCGAGTGGCCCGACGCGATACGGCGATAAATAATGGCTCGAGCGGGAAGAGAGAATGGTCACTTGGGAGCAGAGTTTGCTAACAATAGAACTGTAATAAGAATTTCGCAAACCCAAAAAATAAAGTAGGACGAGTAGTAATCATACAAAATTTACCTACAAAAGAACAAACCAAACTATGCCCACAACGAAGGCCAATAAGTACATACTTAATTTTCTATCCGTTTATATTTTTTTCTGTATGCAAAACATTTTAGATAACCAATTTACAAATTAACGAGATACCCGAAACAACCGGAAGTTTTAACTTAAACACCTTAAATTTAGTTTTATTTATTTTATTTATTAACATTCACACAGTCTTCAGGTCCCAAACTAGGCAGAGCCTGTACTATGGTAACCTGATGACTGATATACATACTTATATACACACCCAGACACAGGTAATTGATAATACGAAATAAATTTTATGTAGCATTTTATTCATAAAGACAACATAGAGACACAAAAGAGAGGACTTTTAACGTTTCAGCACTAGAGAAAAATGTAATTCTCAGAAGAATCTGTTTCAAGGCCTAATTTCCCTAAATATTTGAAAATACGGCTGCTTAGGAGAACAAGTTTATCATGAGAGATTTAGCTTCGAGACAAAAATACATCGTCGACACTGCTGGTCAGCGCTAAGACAATATCAAGATGGCATCTCATCCAAATTATTTTTACAATTTAGCGATTCATCACTATTTTACTTGATGGTCAGTGACAATGTGGTAAAAGCTGAAAATACATGAAAGGTGGAATATTAACTAGCTCTCAAGGACAGCTGCGTGAACACTTTGTGTTATGAGATATGCTGTATATATTTGATAGCGATGCTACTTTCACTGGCAGGGAGCAAACTAGCTACCAGCAAAATAATTACTTCAATGCATAGGTACATTATATTGAAATGAAATTTATTTAGACCAAGGCATACATGGATCTTAATACTAATAATAAAGTATCATCACTAAACTTAGCTTATAATAATATTAGATATATATATATATATATATATAGCATATACGGCTAGTTCACAAAACGATGTAATTGTTCGCTGGTCTCTACTAGAATTCTCTGTGTTGTGGGGACCACATTACCACCATTATATAGTGCTTATCTTCAGTGCCATTAATTTTTTATTAAATAAAAAAAAAAATTCGTCCATTCTATCTTCTCAGACTATGAGAGATACACTACAATGACGTCATTAACTGCCTCGGGAGGGCGATTCGTTAAGTGTTATGTGATGAATCAGAATTATGTTCGTGATTAACGGAAGTGGGAAAATACAAATGTGAAAATATTAATACTGTTTATGAAGTTAGATTATACTAAAATGTATATATAAAGCATAATGAATAGCTAAGCATAAATAAATCCGGATATAATCAAAATGCAGCTTCTTTGAATAGCTTTAAGAGTAAAATAATAATATTACTCTTTAGTAAAGCCTACTAGTTAACAAAAGAATTAATTAAACAGAAATTAAACTAAACCTTTGAAAATGTTGGTGTTATACCAGTACTTTATAACTATTATGGAATGATATTTAAATCTATAATTAGTGACTTCCGCCACGCTAGCATTAACGACATCATTCGTCGGGCTTTTAGCATCGCCAATGTTGCAGCCATTCTTGAACCGTCTTGAATGGTCATGCGTGACGATAGTAAAAGACCTGAAGGTATGACACATATTCCTTGGAAGTTAGGACGGCCTTTAGTGTGGGACGCTACATGCGTGACACTTTGGCACCGTCACATCTTCTGGCATCACATCACATCCGCTGGAGACGCGGCTTATTTGGCGAAGCAATTGCAGCGGCGAAAATATGCAAACCTAAGTAGTGGTTACATATTTGACAGTTTGGGGTTGAGACATTGGGCTCGTGGAGACCGGGAGCTCATCGGATTTTCAAAAACTTATCACAGCGTTTGATCGATACGACGCGTGACCAAAATGCTGGCACATATTTGGCTCAACGGATCAGCATTGTAATTCATCGTGGCAACGCTGTTAGCATTCTGGGCACGCTGCCAACTGGTAGCAGGTTAGAGCATTTGAATTATCTAAAGGCTGACAACATAAGGTGAATTGCTCAAACGTAGTAGCTGTAGTATTGTAAATTTGTAATTAGTTGTTAGTATTTTATTTTAATAAAGGCAACGGCCCGTAAAAGAAAAAAAATTTGTTATTTGTGACAGACATTGATGGTTTAACCAATAAATATATGTATGTATGCATTACATGTTTTTAATTTATTTTATTAAACCCATGGAGGCCAAGGATTTAATTCATCGAGTTTTTACAGTCTGGCGCTTTATTTTGTTCAACAAACATTAGTGCTGATAAGGATTCACCTACCACAAAAATTAATGTTACGGTCGCATTTTGACCAATTCCACCAACTTTGAAAGCATCAGTCAGAGTGATTCAGTCGGCATAAGCTGGGTTCATAATCATAACTATAACAGTAGATTTTAAGCACTCGTAAAATGGACATAAAATATAACAAGCGAGTACAATTATGGCGACAATAAAACTTCAAATCACTGAACATAATGACGCTGCAAATGTTGTTCACGGTAATGCTATTTAATTGATGTAATTGAATTTATATCGCGCGTTAAAACTGTATCCGATAGGTTTCACAGTTAATCGGATACTGTGGGGTCAAAGTTTGTTGTGATGAATCAGTTTAATTTCGAGTTTGCTGAACCGATGATTCAGTTGGGCAGTTTTGACAGTCGTCGTGGCTCAGTGACCAGCGACACTGACTTTAAAGCCGCGACCCCGGGTTCGAATCCCGGCCGGGGCAAACATTTATGTGATGACCAAAGATGTTTGTTCTCAGGTCTTGGGTATTTGTGTATTGTGATTGTATGTGTCTATGCCTCCCGCGACACAGGGTATCCTAGTGCGGGAGTGGTGTGAATGTGTGAAAAAAAAAGAGAAAAAGTTGCTCTGTAACTACCAAATACATTGTTGTTCAAGATAGTTGTCAAGACAACTATTTCAGTTAACGTTCTAGTTCAGACTTTACGATATTCAATCACATCTGACGAAGTTGTAATAGAACAAACGCAAAACAATAAAATTCCAGGAAGTCGGAGCTCGCCATTACAAGAATAAACACTAAAGTTTAATGCCGCTTTCCACAAGGAATAACTTGGACTTCGACAATGAAAACGTTATCAAATTATTATGGCAATAGTTAATAGAAATTTTGGAAAATATAAAATACAGCACGATGCAAAATAAGGGCTAACATTTGCTTTCATAGAAATACAAAAGAGACTAAGTTGTATTTTAATTATTCAATGCAAATGGTTCGTCATCAACTAACCAATTAGCAGTGTTCCGAGAGCGGATACTGAATAAATTATAGCTATTTGTTTAAAAGCTCACTCGTTATAAAGTTAACGAAGTGAACTACTGAGTTTGAAGTATTTCTTGAATGCCCTGAAGAATGACGGTGATTACTTACGCACCGTTGATGTTATGGCGTTGCTGGTGGCTTGTTCTGATCTAAATCAATAATTATCTTGTTTAAATCTCCCATTATTTATGAGAAGAATTCCTTATTCAATATTTTCGTAAAAATAAAGCAGATATAATGAAAATAAAAAGCTACGGGAAGGGCTAAGCTCGGGGTTTCTCAACCCAATCGAATGAGAAATGAGGAGATCCGTAGAAGAACAAACGCTAACGATATGTCGCAGAAGATTAGCAAGTTGAAGTGGTGAGCAACGCACATAGTTCGGAGAATTGATGGCTACTGGGTTTGAAAAGTTTTGGAGTAAAGACCACTGACAAATGCAGCGTAGGAATCCCACCGACAAAGTGGTCAGTGACCTGAGTAAGAACGCAGGAAGAAGCTAGATTCGGCCCGCTTCCAACCGGTTCTTGTTGAGGGGTAGGCATATGTCTAGCTGTGGACGTCTTATAAGTGAGATAATGATGAAAGTATTTAACGCATTTCAATGATTTAATATGACCAACTGGGAAGCATGAACATTAAGATTAAAAACATGTTTGCAAATCCATCTAAGTTACGTTGTTAAGCCCAAAATATACTTTCATAAAACATAAACATTCGAATGAAGAAACTCTTATTGTCTTAAATTAGTAGGTATGCAAAATTGCCGAGAGTCGAGAGAGATAATACATAAATGTATTTAAGTCAATATACATATACATTTATGTAAATAACATAAATATATATGTAAATAAAATAATTAAGATGGTATAATAATGGTTTCCTTTTATGTGATGGAAAGATGTTTCAGTCTTTCCAAAAACCTCCTGCCGCACCTTGAGGGTTACGAGCATAGGGGGATGCAGCCGTATTGTAAATAATCAGTGTTGAAGCGATGGTTATAGTATTGGAAACTTTTCCCACGCTTTTTGACATCGCCCATCGCTTTTGTCATGTGACTCAGCAGATTCGCTCAAACTATAAGTTTAAGCAACTATATAGTTTATCTATAATCATTCAATACAGAGTAGATAATTAATCAAATTACAGTGTGAGTGGTTCCTTTGACAGAGTAACCAAACAGCTACATTACTGTCACGTCAACTAGCGCGAACAAAGACCTATCTATCACCGGATTCGGTTTGCACTGAGTTCAATCTCTCGTGTTTGTCCTGTTTGGGACACAATTCTGTTAAACAATTTATATCTATGCTATTATTGTTGCCATTTATGAATTCTAAAATATGATTGATATTTTAGAATGCATAAATGGCTATAATGGCTAAATATTCGATCGCGTAGAGAAACCCCGAGCATGGCCCTCTCCGTAGCTCGTTGCGCGACTTTGAGTCTTCTCAGAAGGCCCATAGTCAGAGACCACGTTACAGTTCCGTAAGTCATCACTGGTAACACACACTGATCGAAGACCGTCTCGTATGCCCTAGCTAGACGTAATGGTCAATAACTTAGAGAATCGAGTTTCTAATTGATGCTGGAGCGGGCATAGCATGGGTATTAGACATAATACTCGTCTGGTCGATGTTCATTTTAAGGCCCTCCCTTTGCGTAACTCTGTTGAGGCCTTCGAGCGTCGTACTGAGGTCTTCCATCGATTCGATCGATCGAAAACCGAAGGTGAATGATGTACTCGCTGTTGATGTTGATGCCGAATCAACACAAACGCAAGCATCAACACGATCGATAACGCAGGGTAGATATTTTGATAAAATAAAAAAGTAAGTAACGTTAAATCGTAAAAAAAAACAAATTTTAATTTTTCACAGTAAAACCCCTAATATTATTTTATTTATTTTATATTTAATGAAGATATGTTCTTTTTTAAACGACTTCAAAGAAAGGAGGTTTCTCAATTCGAACGTATAATATAGTTTTTTTATTTTTTATATGTGTTCGCAGATAACTACTTTGTTTATGAACCGATTTTGATGATTCTTTTTTCCTTGATAGTGTATACTTCCGCGGTGGTCCCATTTAATTTTGATCAAAATCAGACAAGCGATTTTTGAGTTACACTCCAATATCTGAAAAGTGCTTCACTTACCTCGACGATATTATTGTCGCGGTTTAAGACATCGATGCACATACACTATGACAAATTGATCCCGTGAGTAGCAAAGTTCACTGAAAAGGGGAAAAAAAAATTTTTACCAAAGAATGGAACCGACTTCAACACTCAATAGTTTAAGAAACAAAAGAATTAACTTGTCGAAGTCGGTACCATGAGCACAATATTGTGATGATAGTAACTTTTGTAAACTGTTATGGTACCGACTTCAACAAGTTATTTCTCACTTTTGAGTGTTAAAGTCGGTTCCATTTTTTTTTCTTTTTTAATATGCACTTCTATCTCACCCTGATATTGTACGTCTGTCAAGGATAAAGTATGCAATCTCAAGCCTGTGGCTTTCGGATTCATCTTTAGATCTTTACCCACATACAATAAAAATTATCTCCATAATTACATTTAATTTCTTCACTTAAAAATTTAAACTGACAAGCAATAAGAAATAAAAAAGTAACATTGGTTTCCGATGCTATAAATAGGTTGAATTCGAGTTTTTTTTAAATTTTTATTGGGAATAGGCAGGCGTTTGACCACTATCGTAATAATAATAATAATAATGTGGTAATAGACATACAGCATCACAATATATTTTCGATAGAACTGTTTATTTGAATTGTGCCGTTTTGTGTGTGTATAGTTTTAGATAGGATGCACAAACTACATTTTGGATACACTATTATGCTATACGCTGCACAGATTAAGTCCGTAATTAATTTTTGATTAAATTCTCTTTGATACTGAATGGCTAAACGATAGAGCATTTGATGAAAACTTTAGTGGTTATAATATTATTTAAAACATCATATAAAGTTTTTCTATGTGCTGGCGTTGGATTAAATGTTGGGAAGTTATGTATAGGCGATAGATCCAAAATAACCTTAAACATTTCTGCAAGAAGGGCCAGAGCAAGAGTGCTTTGATTTGACACTCTTGTATGAAAGGTTATGCGAAATTGGATAAAGCGAAAAAGATTTTTGGTACTTTCATTAAAGTGTGGTTTTGGTTCATGCGGTAGTAAGCTATAGTTTCTGCGGTGGGTTCTGGAGCTATACAATTTGTTTCCGTCTTTCTTATTCCATGTACCGACGACCATATGGACGACGATACGAACGTGATACCCATATCGGACGGAAGTTTTGCTTTTACATTCAAAGTATCTATGTACAATTGATAACTAAAAGCCTGTAATGCATTTCAAAAGCGTACAATAGAGACTTTCTACTGGATGTAATTAAAGGGAAATCAACTGCGGTTGGTCGTAATATGGAAAACACTGATTTGACTAGCGTACAACCTTAAAACATGTAGGATTAAATGCGGTTTGAATGTTTCGCTACAGACATAGAGCAATAAAACACTTAAAGATGTTTTGACGGGATTCCTATAACAAGGAACACTAAGTTTTTATGTCAGTCCGTATCCAGTCATCCATTGCTTGAGTTTCTTTTTAGGATTTCATAGTTATCGATATCTTCTTAAAAAATATTACATCTAAGTTACTCTCAAACCAAGGTGAGTACGATGGTACAGTATCAATTACAGTATCATAAATAGTAGTATAGTAATCGTTGGCGCAATCCAAGTGAATTGGTGGTGGTGGTGAATTGGTATGAGTGGCATAGTCCACCGTAGGCCATAGAATCGCTTACCGGCAGGGAAGGTAGAGGTCACACCTTTGCTTGTCTATAGCCTTTTTACAACACTTCGAGGACAAGACTTTACGTAGCAAGCTCTGTTGGAAATATTTTGGCTATACATGTACCAATGCCGCTGGTCCCGGGTTCGATTTCCGGACAGGTCAAACATTTGTGTGTATGAACATGTCTGTTTGACCTGTGCCTGGGTGTATTTTTTTTTTTTTTTTTTTTTTTTAAGTTTATAAGCTTGCGTTTGACCACTGTCATATGTGTATATGTATGTAAGTATATATATCAGTCATATATATACCATAATACATGCTCTACCTAGTTTGGGACCTGAAGACCTTGTGTGAATGCTAATAAATAAACAAAATAAAATAAATGTCTGTTACTGTACCCTTACGGCACCGATGTAATAAGATCACTAATTAAACTAGCGCTTAAATAAACTTGAATAACTTATAATTCCTAATGTTATTTCGGGAACACATAAGCAGGCACCTACACAAAAGTAAAGGCGTAGTTCAAAGCGTGTCCAAAAATAAATTATGACCTTTTTAGAACTTGTACGTTCATCTGCCTACATCGTGGTAAGATTAACATGTGTTTTTGATGGCTGTTTAGACATTTTGGAATAAATCTTAATTTGCTACGTCATTCGGTTTTAGTCATTTGAAATATTGTACTACAGACTTTTATGAACGCGAAAGTTTCCGTTTATCAACTGGCCGGTTGGCTCAATTGGTAGCACTCTGCCTTCTGAGCCGCTGGTCCCGGGTTCGATTCCCGGACAGGTCAAACATTTGTGTGTATGAACATGTCTGTTTGACCTGTGTCTGGATGTGTATATGTATATAAGTAAATATATAAGTATGTATATAAGTATATATCAGTCATCAGGTTACCATAGTACAGACTCTGCCTAGTTTGGGACCTGAAGACCTTCTGTGAATGTTGTCCCATATTATATTACATATTGTATTACTATGTGTGCTTGTTCTCTTACTCTCTAACTCTTCACGCCTTTGCGGCTCATTTAATTTGAATGAAAATCGGAATCTTATATGTACCTTTTAACCTGTATTAACACATGGATCATCATCATCATCATCATCATCTCAGCCATAGGACGTCCACTGCTGGACATAGGCCTCTCCCATTGATTTCCACAAGGACCTGTTGGAAGCGGCCCGCATCCAGCCCTTGCCTGCGATCTTAGTCAGGTCGTCTGTCCACCTGGTCGGTGGACAGACTCATAACACATGGATAACACCCAAAAATGAATAGTTCCTGTAGGATAATAAAATAACAAAATGTAACTAGAGCACCCAAAAAAGTTAATATACTGTCTGTTGCGTAAGCCTGGACTGCTAAATCATTATTGATAAATATTGTTATATAACATGATCAGATCAGAGATGAGAGAGAAACATAGACCTCTTGAAGTGATATAGGCTGCCTAGAAAAAGGATGTATTTTTTTTTATTAAAAAAAAATACTACACACTACAGACTCAACGGTCCGTACCTTTTTTTGATTACATTTGATTTGTATTGTACATTTGAAATTAAGCATGCTACACAATAGGTGTGAAATTAATCTAGATGAACTAAATAACAATTAAGTGAAGTTACAAACTAAGAGAGTTTACACTATATTATACCATAACAATATTTTCATTTTTTATTCTACCTACACTATTACATTGTTTTATGACTATATTATATTTACTTATTATAATACTACGTTACTACTTGACAAATTTAGATATTTAATTGTTCGCGTATGTCTAAACTTAACAGTTCCCCGATGACTTCATTGAAAAAAGATGGTTCTCGTGACTAAAACCGTAGTCCGTGTGAGTGATAGCGCAGAACGCAGCTAGCAGTCATGTAAATGATACCTTGAAAGTAAGTTTGTTCACTATATTGCGGCACCGTACATGCGCTATCTCGGTTGAAACGAGGAGTTGCGGGCGTGTTTACAAACTGATGAATCTGTCTACCGCTTCTGTACCTATTTATACTTATGAAAAGCACAGCGTCACTACATTTTTTTGTTCAGAATAGGTAGGCGTTTAATGACTACAGTAGTCTCACTAATACGGCACTATTGAAAACTAGGGGGTGCCGGATTAATGGAATGTTTGGATTATTAAATTGTATAGAAATATCATAGGTTTAAATTTTAAGAAGATAGAGTCCCATGTAGCCGTTTTACTTGACATTTTTAGCTATTTTCAATTTAAAAATAATTGGTAACATGTATGTACGTGTTAGTATGCCATTTTTTTCAGTTTATACTGATGCCGGTGTGCGACCGTGGAATGAGAGTAAGAAACGGAGTGTGCCAGATTATTGCATGTACCGAATCACTGAAGTGTCGTACTCTGAGCAACAGAGTAACAGAGCAGTAAGAGTTTGCAACTCAGTAACAGAGAAGACGCCGCGAAGGAGAGCTCTACGCTCTTGTCGCCGCTCGGACCTGAACCACTGAAGATGTCAACCGCAGTGATCGACGAAACGTCTGGAACACAAGTTTCACTTAGACCCCGGCCAAACAGCCCGGAAGCGATACATACAACATGCAACGCCGGCCGTGAAAGCCTTAGAGTTTACATATATACTGTATAGTTCTTGAAATCCATTTTTAAAGGTAAAAACCAATTGGCTAGCTGCACATTTTTGGGTCCCCAAAATCCGCATCTATGAAAACAAGTCTTACATAAAATATTCACACAAAGCGGGAACTTCGTTCGGCCAAATTCCTGCGAGGGTAGATGTGGAATTTATTGGACACCTTCCGTTTCAATTTGCGAGCAACGGCGAAGATGGTGTCATTCCGCTGGGACATGACTAGTGATGTCGAGTGTGGAGAGAGAAATCGCGAACGAGATTACGAGACCTTAGTTAGAATAATAATTTGGCCATTCCGGTTCTCTAAAATATTTGTTCTAGTCAACTGAAATGGCCAAATCATTATTCTAATGCCATCACATGTTTTAAGAAATTTGGTATTTTGAAAAATATGGTCACACATACTTACAAACATGAATACGCATGTAAGTATGAGACTTATTTTATAAATTACCAGCTGCGCTCCGCAGTTTTACCCACGTGGTGAAGAAAAACGGTGATGATGGTGATGATAAAAATAAGTCTATGTATTAATCCAGGGTCTAAACTATGTCCATACCAAAATTTATCGAAATTGGTGCAGCCGTTTGAGCGTGAACAAGTAAGAAACATACACACAAACTTTCGCCTTAGTCCGCCTTCGCGTAGTAGGATTATTGCGGTGATTTTCTCGCTAGTTGTGTCAATCGACACATTTAGGTAACAGACTTTTCTAGATTTGTTTTCTTTGCATTGGCTATTGTTAAAAGGTAGGTTCAAATTAAAATTAATAAAAGTATTTACTCTTAACGGTTTCAAGTTATCTGCATCCTTTGTCCGTTTTACTCACTATATTCACTATTCACACGTAAAGTTTGTAGTTTTTACGTTACAGAAGTGCATAGATTAAAAAAAGGTGGAAATATCTGGAGTAGGTGGTAGGAGTAGGTAAATAGTGTTGTCGGACCCACCGACAACACTATTTACCTCTAAACGAAGGGACCCACTTTTGAGTACTCTGACCCTAGGCGTAGAATTGCCATGTTACCTCCAAAATAGATCCTATCTCTTGTCACAGGGCACTGTGACTCTATTGGTACTATTTTGGTGTTTTGTTGCAATTTAGTATGTACGTTTGTGGAGCTCTTTGGAAGAGGTTTTGTTTCAGGTTAATATTAAACTTTGCATGAATACGTTGTGTCGGTGAAGGTTCCTGACGTATTTGAACTCTGCAGCTCAGTTCAAAACTTTTAATTAGTTTTTTGAAATCCTATTAACTTTACATGGACATAAACCACGACGCAGACCAAACGCGTCCACGAGATGGCGCTGTGAAACAAGAATGGGAGAGGGGAGAGCGATCAAGCAAACGTCCGGCGTTGGCAGTGGTGACGGTCAGAATGAGCGGATGAAGAGCGGCGTGGAGTTTAGACTAGCCAGTTGAGGTCGCGAGATACAGGCTGGCAATAGAAATATTACAAAATGAATTCGTATCAAATCAACAATTATTTAAATTAAAATCCTGAACGATAGAACAATATATATTATGTTAATACCATTAAAGTATTATTTTTATGAATATTTTTATTATTTTAGAATAATGAAAATAGTTAAAGCACGTTATTATTTCATATAATTGTCATGAATGAGTTAAATATTCTTTACAAATTATATAAGTGCTGTGTATTAATTACTTGACACTCTGTAATCTCTAAATATATATAACTCAAAGGTGACTGACTGATATAATGATCTATCATCGCACAGCCCAAACCACTGGACGGATCGGGCTGAAATTTGGCATGCAGGTAGATGTTATGACGTAGGCATTCGGGGGAAAAAAAGGGGGAAACCATATTCGCGGAGCACAGCTAATTTATACATATGAATTTGTGTATGAGCGCAGTAAACGTCTTTCCAAATCTTCTTAAATATTCCTTTTTATTCACTGTCTACCGTCTACCTGTCTATCTACCGTTTGACCACTATCTCACTCGATAGTCAGTGACGATGTGGTCGAAGATGTTATCACGCTAGATCTACGATGTTCATTGGCTCTCAAATAAATTCAAATGTTCAACCTAATTCAATCCCGCCAACTATAAGGGCCTTAAAGTTATGCTGCAACTATTACACAAACTATGTCTGAAGGTAGTAATTCACCGCCACTATATTTTACTAAGAGCATATAAAGGCAGGACTCCACTATCAGTAATTGCGGGCGAGTGCTACCGAAGAGTGTTGAGTTTGTATCGGATAATCAAGAAATATTACAGTGGCTACTAGCCTTTATGTCCCCGCTGGTAATGTATGGAAGTGAAGGAAAAGTCTTTTATTCTGTACAATAAATTTCATTTATTTCTTAAGGCGAATTGGTTTGCGAAAAAACATTTCATGCAGAGTGACCAATATATATATCTTAGCAATTGCAGTCGTTGTCCCTTTTCATTTCCAAATTGTTAACAAAATACAATATAGTTTCAAAATAGTTTTAAATTGATATTTTAAATTTTTGAATTGACTGAAATGAATTCCATGAAAATAATAATCGCTTATTAATAATCAAACACCATATTTTTAATGCCACTATAGCAATGGCATTAAAAAATGGCAGCAGCACTGGCATCGAGCTGAATTTTGAAGTACCTAGGTACTTTCATTTCTTTACAATATTTAGGAATCCAGATTCGTAAATATTGAAAGTAAGTTCATTTTAAGTTAGTCAAGTTTATTGTGTTTTAAATCAACTTAACTATTATTATTTATTTATTTTCGACGGTCGCCGTGGCGCAGTGGTCAATGTCAGTGACATGACTTCTGTGTCTCCGGGACCCTGGGTTCGAATCCCGGCAAGTATATGTGCGATGAGTATAGATGTTTGTCTCGGGTCTTGGTTGTTTGTGTGTTGTGATTGTGTGTGTTCATGCCTCCCGCGATACAGGAAGTCCTAGTGCGGGGGGTCTGAGTGTGATAAAAAAATAATAATATCATTTGTATATTTGTTACCCCTTTACGCTAAAACGAGTTGAGCTTCCGGTGAAGGTTTTCGTTATCATTTTCCTAACTGACTTTGTCTGGTCAACATCTTCCCACTTTTATCTCACTCGAACGGAATCGATAAGAGTTATTTATTTTACAAGTGGGTAATATTGTTTTTTGGCGTGAGTGCTTGGATTGAAACCTGAAAGCGAAGGGTTCTAGGATTTAACAGCGGATTAGCAAGTTGAAGTGGCAGTTGGCAGGGCACATAGCTCTAAGAACTGTAACCCGTTTGGATCGAAAGGTTCTCGAAAGGAGATAACGGACTGGCAAGCACAGCATATTAGGCCGGCCACCGACAAGGTCAGCAGACAACAAGACTAAGATCGCAGGTAAGGGCTGGATTGGGCTTTCATTCAGTCCATGTGAAAATCAATGGGGGAAGCATATGTCAAGCAGTGGACGTTTTATGACTGAGATGGCGATGATGCTAAACATGGGCGCCGCCAGGATTACTGTCAGGGAAGTGCATCTGCCTGCATCTACACATTATACCTACACACATCAAAAAGTCTTGCTAAGACTTTTTGATGTCTTGTTTGATTTTGATGACACGTACGGTTTTTAACTTTTCAACGATTTCGCTACACCACTTCTGGTTCCGACGACGACGGGCCCAATGATACTGAATTTATTGACAAGGTGATGAACGAATTCTGAAAGCAACCTTGACTACTTCAGTTTTTATTCAAGCAGTATTTTTTTCTTTTTTTTTCTTTGTACCAACTTCATTTCTTGCCAGGGAAGTGCAAGTGACCTTGCACCCTTGCACCCTGCTGCCGGCGCCCATGATGCTGAAGCTTTTCATAATAAATTAACTGCCAATGTATTTAATTATTCAAAATCCAACCCAACTGCCTCCAGCTAACAAATTCAGCTCATTACTTAGTCCTAACTAAAAGCCATTAAATTTACAGAATCTTTAGAAATGTTTAGAAACACGAGCAAATATTGCGTAGTATTGCCGAACTATGTCAACAAGCGAAACATTTGTAGTACAATAGGTACATTGTCTTTGCAACAAAACCTCTTTGTTTCTCAAACCTTGGGATTCAAAAGGGAATGCCCTCTTAGAAATTTGACCAACAGTGATTAATCTTGCTCGCTAGGAAGTTGATAATTTTCTTGTAAGTTGTCAGCGAAGAATGGAAGGGAGATTGCCGAAAGCATTTTTACGTAAGTGGTACAATAAGAAAATAATGTCATAGCGCAAGATCTTTACGTAACCCACGTGCAGTGTTATTTGCATATTATATTATATTATTAATTAATTATATATATATTTTTTTACCCACGTGCTCCATCGTAGACTGCATCATCACTTAACATCAGGTGAGATAGTGGTCAAGAGATAGTGGTCAAACGCCTGCCTATTCCCAATAAAAATATAAAAAAAATTATAATACGGATGCTCCTACCGCAACAAGATTGGGTAATCCAAAACGACGAAAGATTGCAATCCAAACCTAACGCACACCTCAAGTTTAATGATCCATAAGAGGCTTATACGACCCGATAACCTTTGAAGAACAAAACCGCCCATAGATCCGCAGATTTTCAGTATGAAGAGCGATATAAATATATTAACTGTCACCTAGAAATTGTATGTTAGCCTACTCCTACTAATATTATAAATGCGAAAGTTTGTGTATATGTGTGGATGTATATATGTTTAAAACTTCTTCACGCTTAAACGGTTACACCGATTTCGATGAAATTTGGTATGGTGATTGTTTAAACTCTGCATCTGTTAAGATAGACTTTTTTTTACGGAATAAGTACAGTTCCGTGGGGTAGTTGAGATAGCGGAAAAACCGTAATCCACGTGGATGAAACCGCGGGGCGCTACAAGTGAGGAATTAAATGTACACGAGGTAAATAAATTAATAAATATTTTTCTCGCAATCAAGCCCCGATTTATTAACATTAAGTGTACAGTTTTTTCGTTTGAAGTTTCAAATGTAATATCAATATACTTAAGGAGTTGAATCAAATTTTATGTTTTAAAACGACATCAGTTTAATAATTTTTTTCACGTTGTTTTTGGATACCTAGAATTGTGCATAGAATTATTTTAAATCAAAGATGAATAAATGGCATATAATATTTTTGAAACTTTTATAATACAACACTAATTAATCTATACATAATAGATACAAGAAAATAAATTTTGTTACTGAGGTTCTTGTACCCAACATGAAATTTTCTTTGGCATTTATATGATTGTAGTCGCTCATGTGCGGAGATAGCGCTATTATATTATGATCGCAATAATTTAGGTTAGGTTTTTTATAAAAATTGTGCGTCAACAGTCATGTTTGAGCGTTGGATGTATAGCGTATTTTTTTTATTGCAGGATCGAACAAGATAGCCAAAAGTGCAAATTTTGAGCCCAGTGCTGTTCTGCCCTGTAGTACCTAACTACTATTGACTACTTTTAAGAGGTTTTATTGTGTATCGCATTAACGCTATGCTAGGCAGAACTTCAGTTCAAATATTTGAAGGAAAAATCCGGCTACTAGTGGGACTTGAACCCACGACTACAGAATACCGTCCTGTATTCTGTAGTCGTGTACCGTGCTATTGACTACAATGACGTGCTAACTAGTAGAAAATCCAAAGAGGGGTGTCAGTGTTTGTGTTTACAGTGTTTACTACTGTACGTTTGAGTAGTACTCAAACTAAACTCTGCTAACATTATTTCACATTAATTCTGAACCTAAGTGTTTTAATGAAATTGTGATAAGTGTTCGTAGATTGATGATGATAGATTGATGACACTTACGGTAATATTTTGTGAATTTTTGCATATAATATCACTGAATATTAGATGAACTTACGGTTTAATTAACTACTATTTGTGCTATGTTATATATTCGCAAAGAAGCGATTTGTATTTATTTATTTACTAATTTAAATCGTAAACAAAGAGGAAGTTTGTAATAAAGGTTAATAGCTGAAGTACCTACCTACACCCATTTGTGATGCAAACAAAAATTGCTTAACGATTGGTTGAGCTGATACTGGCTAAACATAGCTACATACGCACATTAAAATGGCCATAAAACCAACCGTAACCACTAACGTGCATAATCATGCCAGAAAAATATTGAAGAAATCTATGATTTCACTATATGAGGTAAAAATGTCTGCATCATGCACCTGCTAGAAGGAAAGCTGGCTATGACATACAAACGTACACATGCGTACTGCTAAGGAATGGAACTCGTTGCCCGAGTCTGTGTTTCCCGATATGTACAATCCTGGAGTCTTCAAGTCGCGAGTGAATAGGTACCTTCTAGGTATGCGTGCTAAATCCTAGACAACGTCATCACTTAACATCAAGTGAGACAGTTGTCAAACGCAAACTTTTAATATGAAAAAAAAAAACGTACTCTTATACAACTTTTTCAGAATCATAGTAAATAACTAAATATCCTTTTGTAGTGTTCCACTTTGAAGCGAAGTTGCAAAAATCCAGGTCTTACATTCTACTGTGCGTGGACAAAGCTGCAGAGAGACATACAGGATCTGACTTGGGCATGAAAATACACGATGAGGAATTTCAACCAGCTGTGAGTATATTTTTTTTTTTTTTTCTCACTAATACCATGCAAATACTCAATGTTATTTTAAGGTGAAGAATGGAGCTTTCAAAATAAACATAAAAAATCTTAAATTTATATTTTATTTTTTAATATTTGATGTATATATTGACGTGTAGAGTTACGTAGGATACTAGAGCACACGTACAAGAATACCATAGGCCATCTAACAGTTACAAGGCATCTCTATATCTTTTTTATTTATTATATGCATGGGCTTAACAACTGTATCCCCTGATGTTAAGCGATGACGTTGTCTACCATTTTTTTTTTTTTTTTTACTATTATAAGTTTGCGTTTGACAACTGTCTCACCTGATGTTAAGTGATGACGTCTAGGATTTAGCACGCAAACCTAGAAGGTACCTATTCACTCGCGACTTGAAGACTCCAGGATCGTACATATCGGGAAACACAGGATGTAGTATGCAAGCCTAGAAGGCCCTATTCACTCGCCGAAAGGGGATTATGGAATTAAATTATGTAATTCCAGTGCACATTCTCCGAAATATATGTGATAGAAAATTGATAGGATTTTTTTTCCAAGCTCAACAGTAAAATCATATGATGCTCTGTACAATCAATAAATCTTTGATTTTGAGAGCACACACACACACACACACACACACACACACGAATATATATATAATTACAAATACAGATAGAATGTAAATAATGATAATGTATACGTAATATAGGATATTGTGTCTCAGAAGTAAACAGATGTCCACGACACAAGATTTATTCTTAGTGTGGGCTCTGAACGCCAATGTTATTGTATTTATTATTACTATTATTATATTATTATTAGTGAAGCATGTAACTTACTGTTTAACCATAAAACAAAACATTATTATTACTAAACATTATTTGATATGTTCAAAAGCGTGTATATACTTGCTTTCCGTAATACCCACTCGTATTTTTAGTAGTATCAAGCGCAGGTGGCTTCTCAGATGATACCGCAATAAAACTAAAATAAAACTAAGCTTTACCACCGGGTTTCTTCAAATAGACACTGATTTCTCTCCTCCTCGGTTTGACGTCTTAGAACGTCAAAACAACAGTCGGCTATACTGCCTTGTAAAGGTTTGTGTTTATAGTAGGTAGGTATAGGTGTTTATTTTAACCGATTGTTTTACAGTTCTAATTAAATTTCTAAAAAAAATCAACTGACAATACACTTTATATTTCTCTTATTCAAATTAATAATATAACTAGTAGCGCCCCGCGGTTTCACCCGCATGGATTACGGTTTTCACGTTACCTCAATCATCAATGATACAGCCGTTTTAGGGTGACGGAGTAACAGAAGTTTTTAAATTATTTGCTTACCCTACGGGAACAGAAATTGTTTTTGGGGTGTAAAGTAGCCTGTGTGTTAATCTAGGGTCTGAACTATCTCCATAGTTAATTTCATCGAAATCGGTGCAGCCGTTTGAGCGTGAAAGAGTAACAAACATACACACATACACACAAACTTTCGCCTATATAATACAAGTAGGAAGTAGAATATTTTGATGGGATATCAAATTGGCCCCATATATATATTTCTACTATGTTTCAAGACAATTTTAGATCTACGGAAGCACAGTTTTGTTAGAAACGCACAAAACACACCAAAGGGGACGTTAGTGCAGGACACGCTCAGCACACGCAATTTGAATAAGAATAAGAAGGATTACCTCGCGTTTACACCTGCATGGGGAAGGTACGGTTTCTACGTTACCTCAGTTATCGACGGAAGCCGTACATTTTGATGATAAAACAAAGGTTTCTTTTTCTTTCTTTTCTCAGCCATGTGCGTCCACTACTGGACATCCACCTCCCCCACATGGGGGGATTTCCCAATACTCGCCACGCTTGGCAGGCGGGTTGGCGAGCGCAGTATGATTTCCGATCCTCAGAAGGCGCTGCTGCCCACCACCTGGTACGTTATCCCTTAGCCGACTCTTACGGCACCCACGGGAAGAGATGGGGGAGTACTATTCTAGGCCGGTACCACCACGGCCAACGGAAACAAAGACACTTTTGAACATTTTTCATAATGGTTTTGAAGTTTTTACCTTAGGTAAGTACCTGATTTTTTTGTAGGTGATAAATAGGTAATCAGTATACATTACGTATAGTAATTATGTAAATTTGGTTTAATAGTTTATAATTATAATAAAATAAAACAGGTTTGAGTTAATGAAATTATTTCAAAATATGGATCAAAAGATAGAATATAATTATATTTATAAAAGACTTTTTTTTCCTACTGTATAGATGACCACTATCTCACTTGATGGTCAGTGACGATGTGCTCTAAGATGTTATCACGCTAGACCTAGAATGCTCACTGGCTATCAAAGACTGCTGCCTGAACACACTACGTGCTTGGTGACAGTTTTTCAAACTTGGGGGTGGTAGCTAGCCAGGCGGGTATTCGAAAGTACCCTACCACCATGCTGGGAATTTGATAACGGTGTTACCTTCACCGGAAGCTCAAGCTGTCGTTGGAGATCGAACCAGCGTCCGTCAGTTCGACAGGAATTTGTACCTACAGTAGGTACACTAATATTTTATTGACTAAAATTGGACTGATTGGCGAACTTTCGACTGTTTATTAGAGTTGGTACTTTTTAATAGCATGATTAGAATTATTTTAATTCACAATTCAAAATCTAAAACAGTACCTACTACTGTCGTAATTCTTTTATATAGATTTATAAAAATATTATCACATTTGATAGAAGCGCTATCTATCGTAATTATTTTGCAACAGCAGTTCAAAGTACACAGTCAAGGCCTAACTGTGGTTGCTGCAAACGTGGCTACGGCTGGGTTTTAGTAGTTCAGAAAAAAAATCATAGATGTCATTAAAATCAAATCTAAACGCTGGCAAACAGCTAGGGAATGTAATTATTGGTGTAGCTGCGGTGTTGTAAATAATTATACTGTATTTTATTATCTATAACTACTAATAAACTTTCGCGTTATATTATAAGTAGAATTATCTAATTTTATAAATAGGACAGAGAGCTAAACATTTATGCTACTAAGTTACTACTCTTAAAGGTCGAGATAAAGATATAGGTTTAAGTAGCACGATTTCGAATTTCCCACTTATTAGTTACAGTTTGCGCCATCTACGTCGCGTCCCCAGAAGTTCTTAGAGCATCGTGAAATCTAGAATTGAAACGCTGGACTCCTTTTTGTCTCGTTATACATAATATTTATTAAAAGCTATACAAACTATTCAGAATCTAAGCCAATTATAATATTATGATGACATATTTTAAAATACTAATTTAATAACTGTATCACTAAGACGTTTTGTAGAGTAATAAAATCAAATACATTTGTGACAAAACGCCATCTGTCGTAAACCTGACCAATCCAGTTCAAATCCACCTGGGCTTGAGGTACCTAGTTCAAGGTTTGTACCTTGCATTCTCGAAAGAGGTTGTATAATAATTTAAAAATAGTGTCATCTCTCGAAATATTCGCTAGCAAAAATTACTACTCCATGGTTAGAGAAAAGCTTTCACATGTTTATCATAGATGGTGCTTATACGAGAATTTATTTTCTATTTTCAATGCTACGCATTAATTTTAATTACATAATTAAGTTCATAGGCGCGAGTTAGCATGAGTTAAGCCGGTCTTTGGTTACATCTAAGAGAATTTTTAATATGTGAAATAATTTATCTGTTTTTGATATTCTAAATGGGTAAGGCCACGAAAAATTGTTCAAAATCCCACTTGAAACTGTAACACACATTAACACACTTGAAATAATATTATAATCGAGTTTAGGCGAAGATAACTTATTTTTAAAAGAAATATAACGTCTTATATTTATATATAATATATAAGATAATATATAAGATATATATATTATATATAAGATAATAGTTAATAGTGCAATAGGTTCCAATTTAGAATTTTTCCAAATTAATTGTATTTTAATACAAGTTACCAAACTCGGGGGGCACTGTGCTCCACACTAGGTTGTACGTGTATCGTGGAGTACAGGCTCTTCCATACAGACCTACGAAAGTTTGAATATGTATAGAAAAATACGGAAAAAAGATGTTTCGCGTAAATCTCCAAAAATAGTTATTTTAATTAAATTATTTTCACTGTAAGTATTAAAATTAAAAGTTTGAAACGATTTGTATTGTAACGATGTGTATATTTATATACATATAAATGACTTGCCATGTTTATCACCCATTGTTATAAGATCAATAAACATTTGTAGTACTGATTCTGTGTTTAAAATTACATTCGTATTAAAATTCGAGAATAATTAGGTTCATTTCTGGCTGGAGAGAATGATGTAACAGAAACAGGTCAAAAAAGGGAACAAAGCGAATTGTTTTGTTTTTCTATTTGTCGAATACGAAGAGAGATCCCAAAAAGCGAATTCGCACCACGATTACAGAATACCAAAACGAGAAACAATTTGCAATCAGAACTCCCTTCAGCGAATAAATTAAAAGTTGCCAGTACTAAATTAGAGGTTTCGAATAATTGAGATTGTTACTCAGAAGGTGCTGTAAATCGTGCTCCGGAAGTGAAATTTTCCGTTTTGTTAATTTTTTTTTGCTGTGAAGTTTTAATAAAAAGATTGACGGAACTTCCATCGAACAAGTGTTGCCAGTTCCGAAGTGCGGAGTGAGTTAGATGCGAGTCGAGTTTAATTACAGCGAAAAAGTTGGCTACGGAAAGAAAAATATGCAAATTGCCTACCGGCAGTACTTACGAGGGCTACGAGCGTAACCTTTTCGAAACATATAATATTTTTAAGGAAAGCATATTTTCTTTCCACTTTAAAAATCAATAAACATCATAATTTAATACTGTTAAGTATATTTATACTATAACTATAATAATACCATAATGTACATATGATACAATGGTGTACATTAATTTCCTTTTGTAGAACCATATTATACTTTTTGGTACATTTTTTACTTTTAACTTCTTTTTTTTGTTCTGGTTTTTTACTAGCTTTGAAGAAGTAAATGATATTATGTGAGTGATGGTATAAAGTTTATAATATTCTTGATTAGTAATATATATATCATCATCTCGCCCGATAAGATCACGAGAAAATAAATAATAAGAATTAGACGTTACGATTACGGCCATGTTTGAGATAATGAGCCGAAGCAGGAATCACTAACGCAGCCGTATCGAAGCAGGAAACAATGGAACTCAGAACTAACTGTCGTTTATCTAGTACACCTGTGACACAGAGAAGTGATAGTTTTGAATGGCCGGTACCTACGTGCCTTATTTATTTCATTGGTTCCTTATTCAATTGTTTATATGAATGTGATACGATGATTCTCAAGCGAATCATTCCCGGTTCGGTTTGCTGGCACTGCTATATAGTACGAGATACGGCTTAGGAAATATATCCACTCATCTGTTTACTTGTGACTTTGATTATATGTTAATTAATATGTAGATGGAACCAGTTGGCAGGGTGCCCGGAATGCTGGCAGCGTTACCACGTTGAATTGCAATGTTGATCCGTTGAGCCAAATATGTTCCAGCATTTTGGTAACGCGTCGCATCGTTCAAACACTCTGATAGGTTTTGGAAAATCTGACGAGCTACTGGTCCCTACGGGCCCAATGTCTCGACCCCAAACTCAGTCAAATGCAGGTTCTTGATATTTATCTCTATTCATAACAAGCCTCATGAATGATATAAATCACCTCTTCACTTCCTTTTAAAATTGTACCATACCTACATTCTTCATAACAACACGAGTTCACGGAATTCCTTCTCTCAACCAGGGGTCGATATGAATTGATGACGTCCAATAAAAGGGCCTGGACGTCGGAAAAGGTCTACAGATTGTCCCATAAATTTCGTTCGCGAGTACATATAAGTGGAGTTTATTTCAGAAGATTTGGGTGAGATTCTACCTAACTTCGCTCTGTAGGTACTGAAGGCGAAAGGTACGACGGTGGTGAGATAGTGCTGCTCATTAGATAAAATATCGATGAATTCAGTTATCGATGAACTATGTCATAACTCTTTGTATTCAAAATTGTATACTTATCAAATAATTTCATCAAAATAGTTAAACTGTGAAGTAAATAATAAAATGCCAGGTAAAACTAAGGAAAACAAATTTGAAGTTCATAATATGCGAACAATACAAAAAATAAACAGTAAATAGATATTGACACCAGCATGACTTCCCGCAAAGTAATATACTTGCTTATTCACTGTCAAGTTTAGCCTTAATGTATCAAAGAACAACTTTTACTCAACTACCGTTTTTTTTTAAACATTATTCTCCAGAGACTCCAGGGTCCGTGCCATTTTGTAACATTTAACTTAATTGATAGATCGACAATTATATACAATTCTAGACATTTCACGTACAGTGAGGAACACAATTTATAAGCAATATAAACCAAGCTAGAATAATACAATTAATACATTATAATACTTTATAATAAAATCTGGTTTCTTCACACTGTTTCTACGGGTGTAACGTGGTACTTACGCGTAGTCGATATCACGATCGACAATTGTTTCGGCTTCTTCCGGAAGCCTTCATCAGGATCTTAAGTGTGGTCTGTTCGTCGCAGCGTCCCGTCTCGCACTGACAATTGTCGATCGTGATATTGAGTACGCGTAAGTACCACGTTACACCCGTAGAAACAGTGGAAAGTAATTATGAACGTGAGTTTTAATAATATTAAATCTGGTTTAACGTAATACTTGTTTACGCGTTTTCGATCGACAGTTGTTTCAGCTTCTTCCGAAAGCCTCCATCAGGACATTGAGTGCGGTGCGTTTGTTGAAACGTCCCGTCTTGAGCAATAATAATTGTCGATCGTGATGTTGACGCGGAAGTTACACGCTAAATCCGTTTTGAAATTTTATAAAATTAGAAAGGCTTAAGACTTAAAACCACTATGAAAAAAAAAAACTGAAACGTTTACATATACGTAAGTCATACATGTGCATTTTTATGTAGACTATAGCATGAATTAAAGCTTTTTTTTAATACTTAATACGATTTATCGACAAATTGTTCACCTATAATATCGATAGCAAGCCGCCACTAGAAAACTCCTAGATAAGTTCGACAAGTTACAGTCTCCCACTAAAATATGTAGCGAAGCGATATTGAAAAGTTCTGCTATGGCGGAACAAGACCGCCTTTATCTAGAGTTACAGCGTGCTCCATCTTTTGTTCATTAACCGTTCAAACAGATATTTTTAAGTGTTCTTTAATCGGGTTTGTTTGAGAAAAACTCTTTGTTTTTATCTTCTGTTTTATTAGTTGCAATGGGATCGGATTGTAACGATCCCGATTAGAATTAAATTACAGTAGAACAGTTTTCTTAGTGAATGAAATACTTACTGGTAGTAAATAAGAAATATGAGTAACGGGAGCCAATGGATACTGTACATCTCTAGTGCGGGATTTAGGGTTGTACATATCTACTTGTTCATACCGGATTGTACTAAGTAAATAATCATAGAAATCACTCATGTGACTTTTATGTACTTTTTGTGTTTTATTTATTAACAAATAAATAAATAGCTAAAATAGATACAAAAACAAGGCAATTGCCAATTTATGTAAAGAAGATTTTTTATATAAAAAACTTAAGCGACATCAAGTTATGGGTACTCTGCCGTCACAGCATTGACAGGGTAACTGTTAAGAATTTTTCAGCATTTAGCTTTCTGTACAATTATTTATTGCTTTTGTTCAATGAATTGTTGCTTTTGTGCAATTACTTGGTGCTTTTGTACAATTATTTGTCGTTTTTGAACAATCATGGTTATTTCTTAGCAGGTTTCTTTGTTTTTTTAGTTTGATTATTCTTGAATGTACAAAGTTGCATTCATAATTCACCCATTGATGACACCATTTCTCTCGTAATGTTCGAATGAATTTTTGAAGAAAGCGAGGTAGATGAATACATGGAGATGCCATGTATTTTTTTGTCTTTATATCAACTAAAACTAATAAAAGTCTCTTCAGAAATTTAAGCGTGAAAGCGTAATAAAGGTACAAGCAGTTTACTTTCAAATTTAAAATGTTAGTTGGGATCGACGATTGCCGTGGCGTTACAGTGGTCAGTGACATGACTTCTGGTTCTCGGGGTTCAAATAGCAGCAGGAGCAATCTTATTATTTGATGAACATGGATATTTATCCCGGGTCTTCAATGTTTGTTAAGTTGTCATTGTGTGTGTTCATGCCTCATGCCACGCAAGGAATCCTAGTGGTATGAGTGTGATAAAAAATAATAACATCTACAATATTTTATCAAAAAGTCATCTTGTCTCTAGAAAGGGTAGCGAAGATGATCACTGGGCAACGCATTTCTATATTACGCACTATCACATCTTGCCATAATATCTGTCATGCTTCTTTTGTCCCATATACGATGATTTACGATGCTGCTGCCCATCACGGGCAGCAGCGCTTTCTGGGGATAAAATCAACCTACTGCATTCGCCGAGCCGCCATCCAAGCATGGCGAGTACTGGCATCATCATCATCATCTCAGCCATAGAACGTCCACTGCTGGACATAGGCCTCCCCCATTGATTTCCACAAGGACCGGTTGGAAGCGGCCCGCATCCAGCCCTTGCCTGCGATCTTAGTCAGGTCGTCTGTCCACCTGGTTGGTGGCCGTCCTATGCTGCGCTTGCCAGTCCGTGGTCTCCACTCGAGAACCTTTCGACCCCAACGGCCATCGGTTCTTCGAGCTATGTGCCCTGCCCACTGCCACTTCAACTTGCTAATCCGCTGGGCTATGTCGGTGACTTTTGTTCTTCTACGGATCTCCTCATTTCTGATTCGATCGCGTAGAGAAACTCCGAGCATAGCCCTCTCCATAGCTCGTTGTGCGACTCTGAGCCTGTTCAGAAGGCCCATAGTCAGGGACCACGTTTCAGATCCGTAAGTCATCACTGGTAACACACACTGTTCGAAGACCCTCGTTTTCAAGCATTGTGGTATTTTGGACGAGAAGACGTCTCGGAGCGTCCCGAACGCTGCCCAGCCGAGTTGGATTGGAGTACTGGCAATCACCTAGAAAACACCAAGCAAACAATAAAAAAAACATAGGGGAGGCATATGTCCAGCAGTAGATGTTCTATGGCTGAGATGGTGAACGCTTCAAAAATAACTTAACGACTATATAAACTAAAATGCATATTAGGAGTATAAAATCCGTCATGTTTAACAATTTAATAAAACGTTTCTTTCACCGTCAGCATTAAACAGCAGGATACTGTTGGAAAAAATGAAAAGTTGCGGTCTGAACCGGTTATATCCAAATTCATGCAGATATTACGGCCGCCATCTTGTTTCAGCCAGACAAAACACGTATAAATCAAGTCTGTTTCAGTTGTATTAAAAGTAACTGCATGCGTGTGATATGTGGTCCTTGTTTTTTGTGTTTCATCTGTTTCGACAATGTAAGCTTTTGTAATTAAACTGTTATACTACTTACCTTTACATTTCAATGTTACATTTTTAATTACCTTATATAGCCTTACGCGTTGTATATGCATGTGTAGTGAATAAATATTGTAAATCATATTTCTACCTTAGTATGTTCTGGAAGCCCTTAATACACAAAGTGGTTTTTTCGTTCAAAAATGGCTACCTCGTAAGGTGGTACCTATAGACCTATAGACTATCTATAGACACCTATAGAGTATAAAGGTACCTTCTCTTATGAAGACACAGGACATTTAATCGTGACTTTTTATGAAGATTGCTAATTTCACAAAATTTGTATTTTAAAAATAGGTACTACTATTATATGACATCACTAGGGGCTCTCTGGTATATATGGTGACGCTAAAACACAAACTAGCATGACGGTAATGCAATTATAAAAAACTACTAAAAACTAATGTTTTAAGAGTATTTTTTTATTAATTTAGTGGTTTTATGCCCTTTACCGCTATTTATGCAAAGCTTCACGTGTCTGACCCAATTTTCGGAACTCATTTTCTATTATAGTCTAGTACAATTTATTTCTTCGACAACGTTCGCTGAGACTACTTACATTCACGAAAACATCCGTATACAGTCGCTTTGGAAGGGGCTTCATCCACAAATGCGATATAAATGTCCATTGAAATATTCCACAGATGGCACGTTTAGATTATAACTTTCTCGAAATCTTTTGTTTGCGGTATACATTAAAAACAGCCATTGGTTTTTATTTTGACTTATAGGCTATCAGAATTTCATAATTTACATAGCTTTATTTGCTGTACTATTTAAATTACGCTTTTATGCTAAGCCTCGTCCGTAAGTGTGAGGACACCATGACGAGAAGAAGTTCGTTAGAAAACCACGAGTGAAAGTTCAAACCTTTTATACAAATTCAACTCCTTGACCAACGTCCACATAGTATTACTGGTAATTTGATTTAATTATTGTGTGGATGAAACAGTGAGAATTTCTAAACGAAAAAAGACGTGTGGCACTCGGGGACTGCCGCTAAAGCTATTGCATAGCATTTTTTATCAACTTATGCAATTAATACATTAATAACTTATGCAGTAACGCCGATACAACCAATGCCACCTAGAAACGACATGCTGAACTAAACAGACAAGCGTGATATTTCAAAAAAGTCATCAAAAGTTCTGCTATTCATCGATAAATGGCAAAACTAAAAAGTATAACCGCTGTGCCGGTCGGAGTGGGAGGTGTTAGGTTATTTTCGTTACGGAATTTCTGGATTCGGTCGCTACGCTCAAGGCCCGCGATAGAAGCTATGCAATAGCTTAAAAATGCGTGAGAGGAAATATTCAAAATTTCAAAATAATTTATTACCCTATAACAGTTTTATAAAGATTATTTAATAATTCTCATTTTAGCACATTAAAAACTTTGAAATAGGGTTGTAGCACCGATTTAAAGGTCATTTACCGTAGTTTAAGAAGAGTTCTAAAGCCTTTTGGTAACAAAAGCGGTCCACTAAAGCCTTGCTCACGAAAATGTAGATATGCATCAGCTATTAACACTCCACCGTCATTCCATCCTTTGATGGGTCCTTTGCTACGTATGGCGAGGTATTTTGATGAAAGAACAGTTATTTTGGATATAGCCCTTGGGACCTCAGGCAATTTGGTCGTTTGGCTCGATACAGTGTAAAAATGTTTGGCATCCAAACGAAGTTTTTTACGGCTTTTTCGGCAGTGTAACCTCAATTGCTTTGAGTCATAGATTTTTATTTTCTTCAAAATCGAATAGGATATTGAATTTTACAGGTCGAAGCCTCAAGCTCAGCTATGTGAGAGTTTGCATTTGTGCAAAGGCCAATTTCCTGGGAATAGTTACAGAAATGCGGGCTTTGAAAAATCCCGGGCAGTCTCCATTTTCAATTTCATTTTTCTGACCGATATTCCATTACACGTAAACTGAAAATTCAGTTTTAGAAAACTGAGAAAATATTTAGCAAATAAAATATAGTAAACATTTTTAACATTTTGTTTTCATGGCCCTTGAAAATTGGGTATTCTTATCACGCCTAACAGGATTTTTAATAAATATTTTCTATGTACAGAACATTTTTGTCCATTACAGTTTTACTTACTATAGTACAAAAAGATGTGCAAATATCATCCGATCTTTAATATTCAATCCGATACTTGCCAGTCCGTGGTCTCCATTAAAAACATTTCGACCCCGTCGGTTCTTTGAGCTATGTGCCCTGCCCATTGCCACTTCAACTTGTTAATCCGCTGGGCTATTTCTGATTCAATTGCGTAGAGAAACCTCGAGCGTAATCCTCTCCAAAGCTCATCAATCTCTCAATATCAACATTTTTGAAGAAGTGTCTAATGTTCCCATTCAATCTGATGAATCATGCATAGTTTCGCATGCTAAAACTGAAGCTCAAAGGATATCTTTGCACATGACTGAACCGAAATCGTGGTTTACAGGCCAACGGATGAACCGATTTTTGGACATTAGCCAGTAACCTTTTTGTATTTTGTTACGCTTGTCCGATCTCTATTTGTCGTGATTTTATTGCGGACAAACTATTTTTATATGTTTTTAGGTTTTCTAGCTGTTATCGAATTTGAAGTATAGTTGATGGTGACTGCGGCATTTGTTTTATGCCCATTTAAAGTATGGTTATCATCATATAGTTAATCAGCTAATTCTCTGCCTTAAAATGCCTAACAAAAAATAATTTCTTGCGTCTAGGCCTAACATTCTATGTTGCGCGTATTTGTTACAGTTGTTTGCAAATAGCCATGTAGGCGAAATGTTTTTTTTTTGTTTTTGTTTGCCCGTTTGAGCCGGCTAGCAAAATGAAGTTTGCGGGGACAGCTAGTTTGTCATTCTTTCATAACATATATAAAAAAATACAACGTCTAATGTACTAAAATGCAACAGAAAAAAGAGATTTTCTGAACTAAAAACTCATTGTCATTAGTATAACTTCAGTCAGAGAAGAACTGTAGGATACAAAATATTAAACTCTTCTGATTGACCAATACAACTCACTTGATAATTTTCGCCATTTGGAGCGGGTGAAAAAGTAACTTGTAATACTTTTAATTTTTTTTTAATATTACGTATTTCTTTGCAAGAAAATATGGTCAATTTGATGCAATGCACAGTCAATCCTATAATAGAAAAATGAAATAATATTTTTACCGTTACAGGCCGTAACTCAGTCAAATAAACCCCGCGCAATGGTCGATTACCAAAAGTTGCTCATTGTGCTTGCTGCCTTACGCCTTTGTATGGGGAGCGATGTGTGTTGATGGGGGAAATATCATGAATGTTTTCTGTTTCGCGTCTATATATTTATAAAATATATTAACAAATTTAACCGACTTTAACACTCAGAAGTATCTATTATCTAAATATTGTGCTCATGGTACCGACTTCGACAAGTTATTTCACACTTTTGAGTGTTAAAGTCGGTTCCATTTTTTGGTAAATTTTTTTCACCCTTTTAGTGACCATGCTACTCATGGGATCAATTGTATTTTTGTTCACCGACTTCTTCACCCGAAACTATAATGTCGTCCACGTATACGTAGCATCTTTCAGTTATTACTCGTAGAGTGTAACTCAAAAACCGCTTGAACGATTTTGATGAAATTTAAATGGGACCACACGGGAACCCATCAAGCACCAGCTTAAAAATAAAAAAGAAGCATCAAAATTGATTCACCTAGTCGAAAGTTCTGAGGTAACAAACATAAAAAAAAACATAGGGGTCGAAAGATGAACGTTCTTCTTTTTTTGAAGTCGGTTAAAAATATGTTAGACTGATAATGAAATCTGGTCAACCAATCAGATATAGGTAAGAAAATAGCTTCGTTACTCTCAGAACTTGTCAGATGTAGACTAGGCTTGAACACTAGCAACTCCATATCTATTATAGATAGCTGCCGTGTTTGTGTATCCGACATCCGAACGAACCGACAACCTTCTGGAAGGCGTCCAACCTCAGATTGAGAATTTATTCGCCTTCAGTCGGTGCACCTACGTGGGCTGTATGCGAAATTCATCGATGTTGTGATGTTGCCTTAGAACTTTTGAAAGGTTATTCTAGGTTGGCAGTGAGTATTATTTTATTCACTAACACGTTTTTTTATTATTATAAAATGAAGTAGCGTGCATTAAGCATTTCATTACAAATCGCCGTAAACCTTTTTGAACTAGATGATTCTAGTACATTGCATTTTTAAACTAAATCACAAAACACAAATATTATTTAGTGTTATTGCGCAAAATATATGATAAAAGGCCAGAAAATAAAGAAATTTTTTAATACCTGTAGTTGACTTCAAGTTGATAATGTAATGTTTTTTCAATCTAACTCATAATTAGCTGACATACCCGCAATAAATATAGTTACAATATAAAATAATAATCCCACTAATATAATAAAGACGAAAGTTTGTGTGTATACTTGTTACTTCTTCACGCTCAAACGGCTGTTCCGATTTAGATGAAATTTGGTATTTAAATAAGTTAGAACTTGAAATAACACATAGGCTACTTTATATCCCGAAAATATTGGCTATTCCTGTGGGATGATGGGAAGACACAAAAATCGTCAATTGGCAACCACGTGCCATTTCACCGCGGGTGAAATGCGGCCAAAACACCGTGGGGCGCAGCTAGTACAATATAAAAAGATATGTATCAACTAATAATAAATTAAATTAATAGATAAACCTCAGCTCTATATAATTCTCTTCAACCAAAATCAATATTTTACCGTGCTCGCAATCTGACGAGCGCGTGGCGCGCGGAGCCGGCCATAGTGATAACTAATTGTACTGTCAGTTATGGCCCAGCAGCCGTACCGGCTATCTTTGTACATTATATAATATATAATAATATAATATAATATGGGACAACATTCACACAAGGTCTTCAGGTCCCAAACTAGGCAGAGCCTGTACTATGGTAACCTGATGACTGATATATATACTTAAATACATACTTATATATACTTTTTTTTTTTTTAAATACATATATACACCCAGACACAGGTCAAACAGACATGTTCATACACACAAATGTTTGACCTGTCCGGGAATCGAACCCGGGACCAGCGGCTCAGAAGGCAGAGTGCTACCAACTGCGCCAACCGGCCAGTCAACCATTATGAAATGTGACTCGATGTTGGTTCTCTTTGGTGGAACAAACACGAACCGCCAATGAAAATAAAGATGAACTTTATTCAATGAGATTCGGTAGATAGCACATGACATTTCGTAATGGAAATAAAAACTTTTACTTTTTTTATTTTTTTTTATGACACTCAGACCCCCGCGGATTCTCTGTGTCGCGGGAGACATGGACACACACAATCACAGCACACAACATCCAAGACCCGGAACAAACATCTACACTCAGCGCACAAATGTTTGCCCCTGCCGGGATTCAAACCAAGGGTCCCGGAGACACAGAAGTCATGTCACTGACACTAACCACTGCGACGCGGCAACCGTCCAAATGGGTAACATTCCCTGCGTAAGGCCAATGATTAGATTCTACCAATCCGGTAAGAACTGTCCCTTAACAACGTCTAAAATTTCTACACACAATAAGCTTATTACAACGCAAAATGAACGAAATATCGCTGCTATTTCGCTTATCGGCATAAAGGAAGTCGTTGTAAAACTGCTATAATGGTCGCCATTCGAGCCTACGCTCAATGGGCTTAACGACAAGGGGCTGTCAAATATTTTCGCATAATAGACACCGTTGATAAAATGGAATGCGATCTTCAGCCGTATCAGTTGTACGATATCGATTGTTTCTTTTCCCTTCTTGTTTGCGTTTTGTTATATTCTGAGAAGGTTAAGTTAACCTTGTTCAAAGGTCACGGGCATGAAAATATTTGTAAATAATTGACGCCTTACTGGTTCGCGGTCGCTTCCTTTGATGGTCAAGTTCACGATTCACAAACTCATTTCTTTGTATAAGCGATCCTGTTAAAATACAATTTGTTCTCTATAATAAGTAAGTATAGGTACTAAAAACACAACAACGAAACACGTTCTATACAAAAACGGTTATATGTCATCCGGCAAAGAAAATTGCAATTTTCTTGAAAAAATATTAATCTAAGGTATAAGCCAGATCAACGGGTTGCAAATAAGCATTAAAAAAATCAAAAACCGAAACCGACTTCAACACATAAAAGTGTGAAATAATTTGTTGAAGTCAGTACAATGATAGTTCGAAAGTAACTCAACTCATATCAAAATATTGTGGTCATGGTACCGCCTTTGTCAAGCTATTTCGCACTTTGGTTCCATTTTTGAGTAAAAATGTTTTTGACCCTTTTCAGTGACCTTTGCGAGGTATATGTAAAATAGGTATAACATCTCCGACCACATCGTCTTTGACCATCAAAATGAGATAGTGGTCAAACGCTAGATCTATATAGAATAAAAAAAAATATATGTGTACCGATTTCTTCGCCCGCAATAGAATGTCGTCCAAGAAGACGTAACACTTTTCATTTATTAAGGTGTAACTCAAAAACCGTTCGACGCGTTTAAATGGGACCACACGAGAAGCACCAGCTTTCAAATAAAAAAGGTTCATCAAAATCGGTAAAACAAACATACATACGGGTCGAATTGCGAACCTTCTCCTTTTTTGAAGTCAGTTAATAACAAAATATATAGAATAGTTAATTCAAATTTAGTTATTATATTTCAATGTCTGTTTGACCTGTGTCTGGGTGTGTATATGTATATGAATTTAAATAAGTCATCAGGTTACCATAGCACAGGCTCTGCCTAGTTTGGGACCTGAAGACCTTGTGTGAATGTTAATAAATAAATTAATTAGCATTTCATGCAGTATAACGGCGAAATTATCATACTGATGACCTGTTGTTTTGGGCATGGTTTTTTGTTCCCGTGTCAAAGAGTTCGTATGTGATAACTAGTTAGGCATTGTTTTTATGGCTTCACTAGTTTTTTCGTAACGAAACATGTTTTTTCCGTTGTCTGAGGTATACACATTAGCTGACTTGACAAGAAGGTACTATGTTAATTATGTTCCTGGTAAAATACGGAGCGATGCTCGATCGCTTAAAAACTTGTCGTGCACATAGTGTTTATGCTCACATTGGTCACGGTGACTGCATCACATGTGATATAAGGACGATTCATGTGCGAGTCCGTTGTCTTTACTTAGATCAACGATTTCCAGGGAACTGAAATCTGAGGGTAAAATTGGAATACAAAGTTTATTTCACGCATTCCACGTAATTATGTCACATTAAAGTGGTATTTGCTGTAACGTTTTACAGACGCCTAATTATTATGGAACCATTTTGTGGTATTTAACATTCCAGAATATTAGAGACGTAGTTAATTTAACTATCATTTTGTAAATTGTTCGCGTTGAGCGTGAAATACTAGCTTACCGCAAGTAAAGCTTGACGAATTCAATCTCTCTATTTCAGCGACACAGAGCGTCTTGGAAAAATGTTGACTAAAACGGTCATGGGAAATCTTGCAGCTTTTGTGAAATTGTGTTTAGTTACAAAGTTGTTAAAGTCCAAATTGGTTTGCATAATCAGCTCAATACGTTCCCGCATAAGCCTTTTTAGATATCGACATAGCCTACAAAATTAGCAAGCTGAAGTGGCAACGGCCTGGCCATATTAGTCGAAGAAATGATAACCGTTGGGGTACACATGTCCGTGCTTTATTTAAATACCTTTTCATGTATTGGACAAATAGCAAGCAAGCCATCGACTCACCTGATGGTATTCATATTCATAAAATGTTTTGGTATTAATTATTTCCATACGCTTAAAAAATAATGTACATTACCGACCCTCAAAATACACTTTTGATTCCAGATACAAAGGGTACCCGTCATAGTATTATATTTGCTTTGACGAATAAGAGATTCATATAAATATATAAACATTTTTTTATACTGTTAGGTCTCGTTTGACGATGGTCTGTGACGATGTGGTCGAAGATATTCTCACGCTAGACTTAGAATGCTTACTCGCTCTCAAGGACTGCTGCCTGAACATAGTATGTGTTTGGTGACAGTTTTTCTAACATGAGGGTGGTAGCTAGCCAGGCAGGTACTCGGAAGTACCCCACCACCATGCTGGATTTTTGATAACGGCGTTACATTCACCGGAAGCTCAACCCATGGTCGAGAATCGAACCAGTTTCCATCAGTTTGACAGCCGACGCTGCCCCCGCTGAGCTATCATCGCTTTACATCTACTTTAATCAATGTTTTCTTTGCGAAAACACTTGTATTGTCCAAAATGAAGAAATAACGGCACCTGAATAGTTTTATTTAACACTCAACTAAAAGTAAAGATTATTCTTATATATCTAGAATTTTATGCAGAATATTTTAAAACGACTCAGTCAAATATTTTATCGTTAGCCTTAACTTTATACACCTCTAAGTATATACGAGATATACGTGCGTACATTTTGCTACTAAAATATTACTAGCTACGTACGGCGCTGAATAATGAAAGAATATGCTCATGGCTAAAACTTTTAGTACGTAACTTAACATAATACCGTTTATTTGATTTATGAGATTTATAGAGCTACTAGTAGCACCCAGCGGTTTCACCCGCGTGGACTACGGTTTTCCCACTACATCAATTATTCCACGGGAATCATACATTTTACAGGGATAAAAAGTAGCCTATGTGCTATTCCAGACTATAATCTATCTCTGTGCTAAATTTCTTCTAGAATCGTTCAGTCGTTCTGGCGTGATTGAGTGACAAATATCCATTCATCCATCCATCCATCCATCCATCCATCCATCCATCCATCCATCCATCCATCCATCCATCCATCCATCCATCCATCCATCCATCCAAACTAAATATTAGTGGGATAGAGATGAGATAGAGATCTATGTGTTATTAAAAATTGATGAAGCATTATTGGCCTTGTCTGAAATTTGACCTTTTATATTGTGCAATTCAGTATTTAAGTTAATACAACAAGTAGTAGTAGTACTTTAATTATTATCGGTATATAAACAATTAATGAAATGAAATGAAAAGATACGGCATATATCCTGACGTAAGCTAATTCCAACAAACGGGATGTCTTCTATTTTCTTTTAAAAAAGTACTCGCAGAATAATATTTTATTTATTTATTTATTTATTTGATTCCGTTGATCGGCATCCCTGCACGTCTTCGAAGTAAAATAAAAAAACCCATTAACTTATTTGCTGCGCTGCTACTGCTAAACCGAAAGAGGTTTTATAACGAAAATATATCAATGAACATTGGCAGTTTTTTTTAGCCACGCAGTAAAATATACTATAATTGTGGCCGAGCACACTGAATTTATACCGATGCAATAATTTATGGACGCAAACACGGGCGATGGCTATCTATTAATAAAAATAAATTAAACAAACTGACAAATTCGTTTATTTCATTTGGGACAGGGAATATCGCTGACTGATAAAATCTTGCACTGTTAGTTGATTTTGTGTTTGTATTAAAACGTGTGGTTTATAAAAGAACTTGATTTATGAATATGAAATACACCCAGTGTCAGTAACTTTTAGATCTTGTTTCATTATAAACCTTATCTTTTAAACTGCGAAAACCGTTCAAGAAGCTAATATATCATCATCCCTAGGTTGTCAGGCACGTAACTACCTGCCCGTTGATCTATAAATGACCTATTTATTTGGAGTGGTGGAATTATAATTTTACTGTAATCTTTATCATATATCTGTTAGTCTTTTGAAACTTTCGACCCTATGGGTTATAATATCTGCATGAGACGCGCTTTGCCAATTTCCTTTTTGTTTGCTAGTCCGCTAAGTTTTCTCAATGACATTCATTTACCTTACGAGAGAACTTTTAAGGTACTTATATAAAATAAACTAATATAAATTGAAGGATGACATTCATTCGCTTTTTCGCCACAACGCAAAAACTTAAGGCCACCAGAGATGTGCCAAGAAGATGAGTGGTGAGCGAGGAAAAAATTCCGCAATAGAACCATTTCATTATCCTAGCCTAGCTAAGCGCAGTTGTAGTGGAAAATGCCGCATTAGTTAATAAAAAAAAGCGAATAGGTATATGCGAAGAAAGTTAGCAAGAGATGTTTGCAAAGGACATGAGCGAGAGACGTGTGCGAGGAATGTGAGCGAGAAATATATGCGAATGACAAATGTGAGAGAGATGCGTGCAAGGGACGTGAGCGAGAGCTGTGTGCGAAGCACATGAGCGAGAGACGCGTGCGAAGACGTGAGCGAGAGCTGTGTGCGAAGCACATGTGCGAGAGACGCGTGCGAAGACGTGAGCGAGAGCTGTGTGCGAAGCACATGAGCGAGAGACGCGTACGAAGACGTGAGCGAGAGCTGTGTGCGAAGCACATGTGCGAGAGACGCGTGCGAAGACGTGAGCGAGAGCTGTGTGCGAAGCACATGTGCGAGAGACGCGTGCGAAGACGTGAGCGAGAGCTGTTTGCGAAGGACATGAGCGAGAAATGTGCGCCTATGTCACTCTTACTCGCACAGTTATAATTAGTGCGCAGCACTTTATCGCACCGCACGCCGTTTTACAGCTTTGCTACACATCGTCGTACTGCTCAGCTACCGCGCACATCTCTAGTGGATACGCAGTCTAAAACACCAATCAAAATAAGTCAAAAAGCAGAGTCCAAACTGGAGAGCGGAATTTATTAAGTAAACAACATTGTTGATGCGAAATTTAAAGCAATCAACGATCTAATTTCAGGTAGCAGCAACTTAGGCTTAACAAACATAAACAACCTCCAGGGCTTGTTACTGGTTCAAGTTACGCTCCCTTAATTTAGATAAAGCCAATTGTTAAACAAAACAGAATTTGAATTTGGCGCTACACTTTTACTTAACTATTCCTTGATGAATATTTAATTTAACTGAATCGTAAGGTAAGGCATATTTTAACTTCTTTTTTGCCCAAAGAAAATCTGAAAGTAAGTTTTCTGTAAATACTATCATTATGCTTGTAGTCAATGTTGGTCGAAGTCTAAAGCGATTGCTTATCATTTTTTACACTCATATCGCCAGACGAGGATTCCCTGTGTCGCGGTGGGCGTGGACTCACAAAACATCCCAGACGTGGGACAAAGGTTTACGCTCGTTGTAACAGTCTTTAGCTATGCCGGAAACGAATTCAGGGCTCGGACGGATCAGCTACGGTATGTGGTTTTAATCGATCTACTGTAATTCTATTGTTGAATGAAACCTTTACTATCTTAATAAACTAAAAGGCTTTTTATAAAGTAACAAAACCGTTAAAATTGTTTTAACTCATATCAATTATATCACAATAAAATACATTTTTAAATGAAAACAGAAGTACTTCTACGTATAATAATTCGTCATGTAATTCTATCCGCTAACTGCAAGTAAAAGAAAGTGTTCGTATATGAAAAATAGCATTAAATAAACAGTTTAGACTTTTAGCCTTAACATACATTATTTTGGTATATCTATAGAAGTCTATAGATGGCAGACTTGAGCCAAACTATATTTTTCTGAAACCACATTTTTTGTGGTTTTGGTGGCATTTTGCAATGAATTTTTCTGTGCTTTACAGTGTGCGCTTACATCATTGACTCTGTAGTTGAAACCATGAGAGTTGCAACTTGCGTAACTGTGAATTAGCATTGGCTTTAGAGTAGACCACAGGGCTTTTTAAAAAAAACGAACTTGTCGATTGGCAATTTCCCCAATGAATCAGACAATAAGCTGCATCGATCATATTTGTGCTAAACACTCGCGTTATTTATCACAAGATTAAGTGCAACCATTAATCGCAATTAACCCTTTTGGGTTTTTAACGTACCTGATGCTTACGGTCTTGGTCGTTTATTTTAATGAAATAGGATTTGTTTATTTATTTATTTATTTGAACCCCAACATAATGTACACTGATACAAGAAACTAAAATAATGCTATAGTAAAACAAATGCTAAGTGTCACTATAATTATAGGGGAAGACAGCTTGCGTAGAAAAGTGAGCGAGCAGTATCTAGCCTACTATTGATGGCCACTGCCACAATGTGGAGTAACATTTAAAAGGGTGGCCATCAATTTACAATACAAAGAGAATAATTTTTTTTTTTTTACAATATTTAAAAAGCAGTAGTTAAAGGTACAAAAAAGAAATCAGGATTGTTGGATCGCTAATTTAAATTTGCCAAAAGATTCAGTAAATAAGTCCACTCTCTCGTTTTTAGCTGAGCTATTATATTCTCTAGTCAATCTATTGAGTGGTGCATTCAGGCCTAAGTTAGATTTTCTGAATCTTTTTGTATCTCCACCTCAGATAAAAATCAGTTCAGTAAGTCAATGAGACAATGTTTTTTTTTTTTACACTCAGACCTCACTAGGATTCTCTGTATCGCGGGAGGCATGGACACACACAAACACCCAAGACCCGGGACAAACATCTACACTCGTCGCACAAATGTTTGCCCCTGCCGGGATTCGAACCCAGGGTCCCGACGACACAGAAGTCAATGTCACTGACCACTGCGCCACGGCGGCCGTCATGACACTGTTATGTTATTTTATCTCTTATTTCGCTGTACATTCAATACTTCAAGTCGCGAGTGAATAGGTTCCTTCTAACTTTGCGTGCTCCACCTTAGACCGCGTCGTCGCTTAACATCAGGTGAGACAGTGGTCAAACGCAAGCTTATAATCATTAAAAATATATATATATATATATATTAAACTGAGTCAATTATAACGGGGAAGCGCAGATGCCTATATTACAGGTATCTGATGTTAATATTTATTATATTTGCAACCAAATATGTTAAGTTATTGAAAATTTTGTGCCAATAAAGATTTATTATTTAATTACTTATGAAGTTATCATCTTGTTACACAGAAGAACTGGATTAAATAAGCTTTAACGAACCAAATGTATTCCATTCAAAACAGTAAAGTCACTTTTAATACATTTCAACAAGTTTTTGTTAACGATGGAAATATTAACAGGTGTTCTCGTCTAACAAAATGTTCTTGAACTTTGAAGAAATTAATTAAATAGCTACTTAAGTTTGAGAATTGAAATACGAGTGCCTCTTCGAGTAAAATATACAAGTAATTTTACTGAAAGCAAACATTTATTTACTTTTAGTTAACAATGTTAAGTAACTTGGTGACTAACTGGAATCGCTCGGTAATGAAGGATAATTGTTACATTGTTGTAGATCTTGAACTTTTGTGAAGACTTTATAGAGTTGCAATTAGTTTAACGGTTTTTTGTTACTGCATTGCACTGCAGTGAGTTGGAACATAACCAACCAACATACCCATGTTGCTATGTTATGTTCCAGCCTACTGCGATATACAAAAGGATTGTCAGAAATTCATTACCTAAAAGTTCATATAGGCAGTTATATGGATTGTCGAATTAAGATACATGAAATGTTTTAACCCGCTACCAGTAGGCAGTGTATCCAGAGTGCTAGCAGAATTGTCTCGTTAAATTGAAACAGAAATTCGTTGTGCTAAATATTTGTCACCATGTTGTTATAGATCCGTGATAAATTAATCTGTGTTATTTTTATCAGTAGTGTAAGGACTAAATTTTAACTTATACGAAGGCCTTCTATCCAAATGATTTTTTTGTTTACTAGTTTTAGCCGTAGGACGTCCACTTTGCATTTTGTACTAAGAATTTTGTTCATAACGTTGCAGATTGGTTTCGTTGCACGTTGGTGTGAGAGTTTTTATCTGACGAAGGCCTTATAGATAACTGAGCAAGCTGATTGATAAATGAAAATAAATATGTTCGGTCGTTCGCTTTTTCCGTTAGACTTTGGACATAGATTGAACATATTCCTTCATATTGGTTTGCAGAAGGACCAGTTGAAAGCATAGCACAGCCAGTCTCGTCCTGTGACTCTTACCAGGTCTACTTTCCACCCTGCCAAATAAGTAGTGCAAAATACAAAGAGCGACTAATTAATGTGCTCTGAAAACACAGCACGCTCAGTTTATGTGAGGAACAATCACACACAGACAATTATTTAACGCAACGCCCTTAAATTTTTAACAAGCATGGAAGCACTCTTGTTAAAAGTCCCATTGGCCAATCACACTTCCAATTTTATTTATATAACAATAACCCCTCATGTGCCGTGATGGTACCGGCCTAGAATAGTACTTCCCCATCTCTTCCCGCGGGTGCCGTAAGAGTCGGCTAAGGGACCATGTACCAGAAGGTGGGCAGCAGATCCTTCTTCGCTCGCCAACCCGCCTGCCAAGCGTGGCAAATATTGGTCATGTCACTGACCACTATTCCACGGCGACCGTCAAATTAAATGAAAATATGACCAAGTAGCACGTAGGACTTGTTGAATGAAATTGTTAAGATAGCATGAATAACATCCGCAAAAAGAGCTTCGTGGAACTTTACAGCACAAGATACACATTTAAGTAACTTCGTAAATATACCAAACATACACATACCACATACCAATACCGCAGATATTGCTCAATTTGAATATCTGATGCAAATAGGTCGCAAATCATTGAGTACCCTGAATAAAGGCAATTAGTTTATATGCGAATATTCGCATCACCGTGACATTTAACATAGATAATGCCACCCAAATATACAATGGGTATACTAAAAGGCCCATCAACGTTGTAATCATTTATGACCCCATTACGGCAGGTCACACTGATATCTCACAATAACCATTCTATCATTAATTTAAATTGAATTATGAAGTTTGCATCAACCGCCCAATTTTCGTTGACCTTCATCAATACAGAAGCTCCCTTGGCTCGTTTAAATTTCAGTTTTAAGGGATATGGCTCAGAAGGTCAACGTAGACTGGTAAGGAATTCATTATGGACGCCTTGTTCAATAGAGATTGTACCTATGGTTATATGAAATCCCTGGGGTAAGATCCGGTGATTAACAGCAATGTGATATACCCTGAAGACGGTTTGTTAGGTGTTAAGTTCAATTATATGAAAATTGAAGCGGTAATGATAGGGTTTTACGGTTGCTATTAACTTTGACGGGACATTTCATAACGTAAACCGTTGTTGGGTTTGACAACCAATATAATTGCTTTCAAAGAATACTGAAAATAATGTTACCTTGAAAATATTTTAGATAAAAATAGTGTATTAATAAAGAATACATGCGACATAAAACATAGACTAGTTTTAGTTTTATCTTTTGATACAGCATTCATCATAATTATCATAATCATCATCATCTCATCCCTTAAACGTCCACACCCCCATAACCTCCCTCATCGATTTCCACAAAGGCCGAATGGAAACGGCCCGCATCCAGCTCCCTCCTGTGATCTTATTCAGATCGTCTGACCACCTGGGCGGTGGTCATCCTATGCTTCGCTAGCGATTCCATGCTCATCATTCCAGAGCCTTTCGACTCCAACTTTCGTCAGCTCTTCGATCTATGTGACCTGCCTACTGCCACTTAAACTTGATAATCCGTTTTCCGTAATCCGTAATCTCGGTCACTTCCTTCTACGAATCTTCCTATTTTTGATTCGAGAAACCTCGAGCATTGCTCGTTGTGCGACTTTGAGCCTGCTTACAAAGCCCGTAGATAAATATTTGTTTAGCATCAAATAGTAGTGGATTTTCATACAAGAAACTAAATTATCCATCAAAAACGAGGTAGTACATGTTTTCTCTTGCCGCGCAATTCACGCATTCTACCAAAGAGATCGGCGCTTTTAGTTCCATTACATGAACGTATTCACGGAAAAATCTGGTTAGCTATGGAAGTGTAAGATAGAAGAGTTTCAAACTAATAGACTTTTTAATTTTCGTAGGCCTGTTGTTACCACACAAAAAAAATAAAAACAAATACTGTAGTTCGTAGAGATAAATTTAATATGCTATTTTGGCCCAGCTCTGGTACGTTATAATTGCAAACTTTTTGAGCAAAAGGTCTTAAAAAAAACGGTAGTAGGCGAATTTTTTCCTTTTAATAACTTGAACGTAAGTTCTACCTAGCCTCTGCCTAGCGTTTTTTAAATAGAATAAACAATGACACTCGAGTTGGAATGGCTAGGGTAGTTGGCGGGGGAAATGCACAATACACCCCAAGCGGGTCTTATCGCCCCCAGTCTGAATAAGGGTAAGAACCATAAAACTCTTATTTTATTATAATAGATAATACATAAAGATATATTTTTTGCAGGAAGCTATATTTTTGATTCCAATAGTGCCATGTTATCAAACTAATATTATAAAGGCGAAAGTTTGTTTGTTTGTTTATCGTTTGTCGTTTGTGTGTTTCTTACCCCTTCACGCTCAAACGACAAATGGATTTGCTTAAAATTTTGAATGAATAACACATAGATTACATACTTATCCTACAAAAACTATAGTTCCCAAGGGCAAATTGACATAGAAGGGTCCACGCGAGTGAAACCGTGGGGCGAAGCTAGTATTATATTTAATGTTGTGCCCTTTACGTAAGATACACTTCTACCCTTTACCTTATAAACCGAAGTGTTAGCACCAAATCACCAAGCCGCTTGAAGTCGTTTCAACGTCGACCTCGAGGCGAAATTGGCCCTTTATAGAATTTCTCTCTGAAACTAACTAAAATTAATTTACTGGACTTCAGCCATTGTGCTGAATACAAAGTTAAATTTCTCAGCGGTAGCCGCACCCTAAGTATTTCAGTACGACATCAATATACCGACAGTACATCAATTGCTTCTTTTAATAGAACCTCTTGGTTGCCGCGGAGTCTGTCTGTAATCATTTTGAACAAGTCAAATTACAGAAGGACCAAATAAGATTCCAAAACCAAATTTTCTATGTGATTAGTATCGAGCATATTGCAGATCAAAACCAATATTTAAGATAAAGTATTTTAGAAGAGTTTTCGGTTACGTCAGATTGCTGGAATAATTTAAAGTGTTTTTTTTTCACATTTGACCACTGTCTCAGTTGATAGTCAGTGATGATGTGGTTGAAGATGTATTCGCGCTAGACCTAGAATGCTTACTGGCTTTCAGAAGCTGCTGCCTGAATACGCCATAGCGTGTTTGGTGTTAAAAAACTGTTCAACCCTCCCAGTTATTCAAACCCGCCCAAAGTTTGAAAAAATCCCATTTCCCTTAATAAGTGATGTACCTGAAAGGGACCGACAAAAACGGCCTAGATACTCGTATAAGTAACTTATTCCGGAACAAAGAGAATGAGTAAGTAATAATGAATACGGTATGGCTGTCACAGTATACAATACATTGCTATTAGATAGTTTTTACGATTTTTTTTATTATTTTTATACATTCAAGTCTCTCATTGATAAATGTAATACTTTTTTTGAGAATAAAATAACAATAAAAATCTCAACTTATACACGTCCTTATATAATTGTTTTTGTAATATTATTCCACCTATCCAGGTAGAATATTTGATACATTTATTTTATAAAACACTTACCAGAAGACAATATTCTTTCAGTTAAACGGATTTAGTTTGTTTCTTTTTGTTTTACGCTGACATTAATAGGGTTATACTTTTTCTTTTTTTATCAGCAGCTATATTAAAACAAAATACTAATAACTAATAATTGGAGTTCAAATAAATAAATAAATAAATAAACTAATTACAACATAAAAACTCGTTCGATAACATTTGCACCATCCACTAGTTGACTTTGATAAGAGTTTGATGGGCGCAGGGAGGCGCATACGATTTTGTTCCAATCTTATTTACTGTAATATATGGTATTGCTATATTACGCGAACTAGCACTTTGTTGAACTATTATACTATGACGATATTAGGCGCTTAAATTTGGCTTTTGGTTGACGTTTTCGATAAATTAGATTGGCTGATCTATTTTGTGGTGGACTCTATTGAAATTAGGTAACCACGGTGATGGGGCTTTAAAATAAATTTAATAGTATTTCTTGTCTATAAAATTACCATTATCACATTGTTTCATGACTATGTTATAATTAATATTAATAATATAACGCTGCCTTATATTTTTTTTTTACATGTTATAAATTTGCGTTTGACAACTGTCTCACCTGATGTTAAGTGATGACGTTGTCTAGGATTTAGCCTGTTTTTTTGGTTGTTTATTTTTTATCTATGGCAGATAAAAAATTGGCGAGTCGATTTCGGCAGAGCTTAGATTATTAAAATGACGACAAATGTCTATGCAAAACACGTATTGTATACAGGGTGGAAAAATCAATAAGCCCTGAAAATAAACCACAATCCTTAAGAAATATTATTTTGGCCAAATGAAATATTCCTTCATATATTAATAATAACAGGTGATAAAATACACATGCTTTTTTACTGACGATCGCGTTATTCTATAGAAATATTAGGTGTGCAGGACATTTCAACACAATAAGCTGAAAAGACTCATAATGTCTTCAGTAGATGGAAAGTAAAGCCTTAATAATCATATTCAAAAAAAGATTGTAGGTCACCAAATGATGTTTTACTAAAGATGACGTATATTCATACTACGCGGTGCTCAGATTTTGTTCCTTTACGACATAAACATGCTTACTGCGACAGATAATACGGTACGAATACTATAGAAAAGGATAGCTATATGTTTAGGCTTGCGCTTGAAATACGCGTCGTAATAAAAATTTCTACAATTAACTTAATTTTGCCGCCGCAGTTTCCACGCGCTTGTGCGACATCTACCTCATATAAACATATAATATCATTGAGGTCACCTAATTGGAAGGAATATGATAACGGCGTTACCTTCGCCGAAGCTTCGAAGAAGCTGAAGCCTTAAACTTAAGTCTGCGTTACTTAATATACTCGTAATCCTACTAATATTTGCGAATGTTTGTGTGTATGTGTGCATGCACATTGTTACTTCTTCACGCTCAAACGGTTACACCAATTTCGACGAAATCTGATATGAAAATAGTTTAAGCCCTGGATTAACACATAGGCTACTTTTATCCCAGAAAAAGTATAGATCCTGTAGGATGATTGAGGTAGCGGGAAAACCGTAATCCACGCGGGTGGATCCGCGGGGCGCTACTAGTTATATATATTTTGTACTCATAATAGCTCAAGCTTAACTATTTTCTGAGGTACTTTACTTTCACAGCACCATACCATAATAAACAGGTGCCTAAGTAAAGCGGTATTTTTACTTTCCTTCATATATCACTCAGACTGACAAGTATGTATCCAATCGAATGAGTGCAAATCGACCTTCAAATTATAACAAGTAAGCACAAAATTCGGCAGCACAAAGCGGCATTGGACATGGGTGTGTCTAGATAAAGAAAAATAACAATCATAAAACAGCGGTAAGACGTAGCACAAATATTTTCGTTCAAAAATTTATAAAATTTTCCATAGCAAATTCAGAAAACTGAATAATATGGAATTGGCGCAACAAACTTTGCAAAATGGAAGCGTTAATACCACGGAGTGACGTCATAACTCCCTCTTGAGATTTTTAATATCACCTCAATCTCCGGTGCTATTACTTACGAATAGCATTATTCTTTCTGTGGCTTTGATGCGAAATAAGAGACGTGGAGTCATGGTTCTTATTGACCAATGAAACTAATTTCTTTTTAGATGTTTTTTTTTTATTTTTTTTCAATGTTAACAAGCTTTAACATTTATTAAATTTCTATTCAATATTATATGCATCTATATTGCCAATTTTCTTCTACTTCACTTCTACTCCAATTCCTCTCCATCGTTGAAGATCGACAGTTATTTTTCAAACTTTTCCTCTTCCAAAGCAGACCTAAATAGTTCTTTGATACTTTTGATTCCTGTCCACTCCCTTATTTGCCGCAGCTACGACCTTATCTCATTTCTACGCCTTTTCTGCCAGCATTTTTTTTCCAAAATTATTGTCTGCACCATCTGGTAGCGCTCCTAAAACCCATCCCTTATCCCTCCCCCCACATGCGGTGTTTCTCTGTTTGATCTGTTGACGACGTGCACAGTACTCCATTTAGTTTGTGGTTTGATGGCGCTGACCAGAGTAAGCTTGTTAACGTAGCTTGTCAAGGTTCATCGTTTTTAGGTTTTTGACGTCTGATAGCTTGAATAAAAACTTGAAAAACCTGAGTAATTGTTTTCATACAAATAAACAAACATGACTTTGCCCTTGTTTTCTAGCTCATGGTTGTTAATTTACAAATTTTTTTGTAAAGTTTAAAGTAAGTAAAAAATATAAAAAGACTATAGACAGAGCTACCAAATACTTACGTAAGAAACGAAGTTAAATGTGATATTCTATTATAATTTTAAAATCGAATTATTATTATTATTATTGACACTTTGGCGCCTTCACATCTTCCTGAGACACATGTTGGGGCTGGCGCCGCGGCTTGATCGGCGGAGCAATTGAAATGGCGAAAATATGCTAACCTAGGTAGTGGTTACATATTTGAACCTTTTGGGGTCGAGACATTTGGCCCGTGGGGACCTGGAGCTCATCGGATTTTCCAAAATTTATCAGAGCGTTTGATCGATGCGACGCGTGACCAAAATGCTGGCTCATATTTGGCTCAACGAATCAGCATTGCAATTCAACGTGGCAATGCTGATGCAGCATTCTGGGCACGCTGCCAGCCGGTAGCGGTTTAGAACATTTGAGTTATCTATAGGCTACCAATAGCTAGTGGATTGCTGAAATGTTATTGTAGTAGCTGCAGTATTGTGATTAGTTATTAGTGTTTTATTTTAATAAAGGCATTTGCCCCTTATTTAAAACTGTCTTTCAATATTTATCTTTAATCATAAAGAGAGCAGCAGCCATAACTGAATTAAGACATTATGTTAATAATCAAATCTTATAGATGAGATCAAGGCATTAAACAAACGCAATAATAATATTTTATTAATATAGACAAGCTAAATAAGCAGCGAGGCTTCTAAGAATCAACAAACAATAACTTCACAAGCACTGTACTCCTATATTTACAATTCGGAGTATTGATAGAACATAAATTGAGTAAATTTATACATTACTTAGAAACAAAGGTTTTAGAGTTATTGGATATACTTCTGTATCGAGTTATTTTATTTGTATACCCGATTGTTGTTTTACTTAATCATATTTTTATGTTCTAGGTTCTTATGATCAAGCCATGACAAGGGTATTCGCAATCGAGACAAGCTTGTATGAAAATATTTATTAAAGTAGAAAGAACGAAAACAATTTTACCAATAAATGGAACCGACTTTAATAATCAAAGTGTGAAATAACTTGTTGAAGTCGGTAGCATGATAGTTCAAAAGTAACTATTATCAAAATATTGTGCTCATGGCACAATGACTGACTTCGACAAGTTACAACACTTTTGAGTGTTGAATTCGGTTCCATTTTTGGTAACATTTTTTTTCACCCTCTTTAGGTGAAAAATTCATTATCGTGTATGTTCACCGATGTCTCCACCCGCAAGTATAATATTGTCGACGTATTAGTAGCACTTTTTAGTTATTGGAGTGCAGCTCAAAAACAACTTGTCCGATTCTGGTGAAATTTAAATGGGACCGCACGGGAAGCACCAGCTTTCAAATAAACTAAGAGTCATTGGAATCGCTTCACCCATTTGACAGTTCTGAGGTAACAAACATAAAAAACACGGTTCAAATTGAGAACCTCCTCCTTTTTGCAGTCGGTTAAAAAGAAAGCCAATACCTTACCAAATTGAAAGTTTAGCTCCGCATAACTTAACGAAAAATAGAAGTAAACATATACATGTATGTATTACATATAACGCGATACTTAAAATAATGTATTAATAATTGGTAGTAAAATTAAAACAAAAAAAAAACTTATTCTTACAAATGCTTGCTCTGCTGTATCTTTTACTTTTAATCTCAGCACTCAGAGCAAAAAAAAGTTCCCTTCATTTCCATGGAAAGCGATCCGGGAACGAGTCGATCGCGTTTATTGAATTCAAATCACTTCCGCCGGTGACAAAGAACTTGGCAACACCCGACGGCTGCCGGCTTATTATAAAAATAGTTTCAAAAGCGTCAGTCGATAACCTTTTTAAGTCAATTTTAGGCTAGAAAGTCAGTGGCACTGACGTTCAACTTTATACACAATTAAATAGAGAACCGTTTTAAGGACATGTTTAGCATGTTGGTCTTTGAGTATACAGCCTCCGCTCCTCTATATTTTATCTGAGATGTTGGTAGATACTTTCCAGTACCCGTCTGGCCAGATACTACTTTCAAGTTTGAAAAACTCACGAAACGTACTGTGTGACTTACTTGGTAGTTGGTTCGCGGCCAAATTTTCTGCTCCCACGCCCTCAGTGCGGGACTATGTGAGTCATTCTCACAGTCATAGTTAATATGTCAGCTAGTCAGTCATAAGATGCATTAAGCATTAACGTCATGGAGGAACTTGCGTTCAAATGTTTAAAAGAAAACTATTAGACCGAATTTATTATTTCGTTTCAGTTACATCTGAGGGGATATTATGGAGAGCTGTTTACTTTCAATTTTTCTATTACCCTTACATAATTACATAACATATTTATATACTGTTACAACTGTTTCAATAATGTTTTAATGCCTTCTTTGTTAACACGTAACCTGAATTTTGATACTTAGTAACTAGCACTCCTGCTCATTATGAGAGGTGTCTCATTTCGACCATAGAGGTTACTTGTTTATTTTCGTTCTAAAAGCGAAAACTATTTAGTGCTAATGAAAATTTTGTATCATGAACCTAAAATAGGTAACAAAATAAAGCTGTTCGTTTTCGATACATTTTCGTGAGTTTGACATTTTATGTCGTGTCCGGCTGCTTGTGTTCCATGTAAATTAAAAAAAAAAAACTCGCACCATATGTATGCTGCAATTTATCCTAATTTCATTTTGACAGAACGATGAAGCTCTCGTATCAATCTGGTGATTGCCTGATCAGTAATTGACTCTCACAGACCTCAGACAATCAATGTGCATCGTTTCAATTAATCACACTAATATTATAATGGCGAAAGTTTGTGTGTGTGTTTGTTACTTCTTCATGCTCAAACGGCTGTACTGAGTTTGATGAAATTTGGTGTGGAGATAGTTTAGACCCTGGAATAACACATAGACTACTTTTATCCCAGAAGAAGTATGGTTCCCGTGGGATAATTCAGGTAGCGGAAATACCGTAAGCCACGCGGGTAAAACCGCGGGGCACCACTAGTATATTATAATGTACATATGAACACTGATTTCCCCAAGCTGCCTTTGAGCGCTGGCTCCGCTCGTTCGAAAAATACGTGGTAAAACTTTTGTCAGCGGGAATGTTGCGAAGCAAGTAAATGAGCTTAAGATCCGGCTTTGTAACTACAATGCTCGGCTTCATAAACTTTAACCAGGCGAGGCATTGTTAAACAAACTGTTGAGAATTTGGATTGGAGTTATTGCGGTAATTTGTAGTGAAACACCATGTTCTGAACAGATCTTGGCATTGGAAGTCGACTACTTAATTATCGAGGTTGGACCGTTTTTATGACTCACCTGGGTGCCAATTCTCTTATTTATTAGGACAAGCAATTCATAAACAATGCAATTGTAATCATAAATAAACTTGGTATTCCGCAAAAATAACAATTGCATCTCAAAAGCATTCCAAGCAGGCTTGCGGTATGAAGAGTCGGCTAAGGGATCATGTATCAGAAGGTGGGCAGAAGCACCTTCTAAGGATAGGAAATCATACTTCGCTCGCCAACCCTTCTGCCAAGCATGGCGAGTATTGGCAAATCCCTCCTATAGGGGGAGGCATATGTCCAGCAGTGGACGTCCTATGGCTGCTATGAATGAATGAATCAATGAATGAAAGTGCGATTGACAGATTGTGTACATTGTTTTTATTTGTTAATTACACCAATTCAAATTCAATGTTTATGGTTAGGACAGGACAACGTCAAGAGCTTGGATGCTGGCGCCGTGTGCGCTCGGATTATCCGAGTAGAATTGGATTGCGTTCTATTTTTTCAGACGACATGAATCAAATGTAATAAAACAAAATGGCGTCAACTGAGAAAAAGTAGAATGAATGAAACATTGTGAGGTTTGTAGAACTATATAAAGAGAAGCAAGTGTCCACAACACTTGATCCTCTTCATATTTTATGGGGCGTGTGTTCCATAAAGATGCCCGAAGTGTCCAAATCGATTATTGTGTTACTTTTTTTTGCTTGTTATGATTCAACTTTTATGAGCATACTTGCAACTACTGCGACAGCTTTTAACACCAGATCAGACTGTTCCATATTAATCGAATGAGTCTCGTTCCATGTGTTGTGTGTAGAATGAAAGTGTAAACCACTATTATATGAGTACACTCGTATAAAGCTGCCTCGGATGAGTAGAGTCGGTCGGAGTAGACTCGTATTGTGTCTACCCCAATGATATTAAATGTTTATATGAGGTAGATGTCGCACTAGCGTGCGGAAACTGAGGCGGCAAAATTAAGTCAATTGTAGTAATTTTGCATTACGAGGCGTATTTCAAGCGCAAGTCAAAACATATAGCTATCCTTTTCTATATTATTTGTACCGTATTATTTGTCGCAGTAAGCATGTTTAGGTCGTAAAGGAACAAAATCTGAGCACCGCGCAGTATGAATATACGTCATCTGTAGTAAAATATCATTGGTCTACCCGGGTTTATTATACATATTTATTTCAAATACGGTTTTTAGCAATAATGCATTTCGAAAACCTTACGTACTCTTACCTTAAGTACTCTCTTTTGGCGGAGCAGAGAATATTTGCCGAAAACACCGGCCTTTTTCTAAGAAATTGCTGCGTAAATAATGCTGTTTAATAATAATCTAATTGCTTCCTCTTCCGGATAAAAAATTAACTAGAAATTTATTTACATAACTTGAGAACATTAATGAAACGTTCTAAAAATAACATACCTGCTAACATTATCATTATTATTCTTTTGAGTTACCGAAACGTTATACAAAATACTCCCACGTGAAAATGACTAAAATGAAGTAAGCAAAATGTTGGAAAACTGTTAAAACTGCTTTGTACGAATTGGCTAATTGGTCACGTTTCAATGTAGCACCTGTTTTTTTTTATTTAATCAAACTTTCGTTGTTTCTAAGTACTGATCTCCAAGTGATGAAATAAATAAAAAAGTTTTAATTGCAGCCATCTGTTTCCAATTAACCATACAATGAATATTGTAAAACTTGAAGTGCTGATAGCTCAGCAGTGGGAGTGTTGGCTCTCAAACTGACGGCCGGTGGTACGATCTCCACCAACGGATGATTGAGCTTCCGGTGAAAGTAACATCATTAGTCAAATTCCCAACATAGTAGGTGATAGGGTATTTGCGAGTATTCATCCTACCACCTTCAAGTTTGAAAAAACTGTCACCAAACACATGTGTGTTCAGGCAACAGTCCTCGAGAGCCAGTAAGCATTCTATAGCTGTAGCATGATAACATCTTCAACCACATCGTCACTGCCCATTATGTGAGATAGCGGTGAAATGTTAAATCTATACAAAATACAAATAAAAAAATTCATTTGAATAATACGGCCCCGAGTTTGTAATCGCAATCACATTGATCTTTATCTTTCAAACATACTACTTAACGATCCTGTTGGCCTACACATCTTAGACCGCGTCGTCACGTATCATCAGGTGTGACAGCGGTGAAACGAAAGCTTATAACCTTTTAAAAAACAAAGTAGCATTCTACAAGCGTTAACGCTGAGAGAAAACATAAAAATATATGAGATTGACAATAACTCAAAGCGCTTTCAATTATTGTCAATCTCATATATTTTTATGTTTTCTAACTATCACGTGATCAACGAGAACGAATATTTATCGTTACCGGTTAGAGAAAGGAAATTAATGCATCTTATTTAGGCCCCCTGGTAACTTACGTAAGAACTACATCCGTCAGTCTATTGGAGAGTCTTCAGTTATCAAAAAGCTTCATTGTTGTGCTGGGAACTATCTCATTCATTAATCCGGGTCAGCGAGTGTTTTAGATAACTCATCAATGCTGCTTTTTCTGACAGAAAGTCTCATTATTTTCCTCAATGATTTATAGTACAAGATACGGCTTATGAAATGTATCTTCTAATTTATTATTTACTTGCGACTTTGATTAACTGAAATGAACTAAAATATTCGAATGGTTGAAAAAACTAGACTATGATAAGATGGAATCACTTCTGGAGATAGTTCAGTAGCTGAAGATGATAATGTAAGCTGATGAGAGAAACGGCACAAAACATCTATCTCACATCTATATATCGTAAGTAAAGTATCCATGTTTGTATTTTAAAAAAATAATTCATATATTGTACATATTTATATTAAGATTCTATTACTACTTTATTGTAAAATAGATATATATTTTGGGAAGACACTGCCTTTTGTTATACAATTATTTTTAATTAAAACAAAAGGCAGGGTACAACATGTTTTGTAACCTTTAAATTTTGCAATAAAGAAAAATTGTAATTGTATTTGTATTGATTATATGTTAATTAATGTGTAGATCGATATGCACAAGGGTCGCCTAGCGAAATCCCGTACCTACACTGTTTAATAATATTAACTTCAATATTAAACAGTGTTATTTAACTGCATTGATTTTTAAATTACTTTTTATTGTCTATTCAACAGTATGAGGTCGGCTATTTAAAACTGTGCCATGTTTATGTATGCTTAGATTTGATTAATTTTCAGATTGAAGCGCGAGTACGGAGAGTGACAGAGAAGCGTTGCGCGCGTTACTCCATGAGAGAGACAAGGAAGCAGAGAGATGTTTTTTTATAATTATTGGGTTATTTGACAGGCCCGGGCTTAGCTCAGCAACTCATGTGCACTTTATCCCTCCCCCTACTTATTATCTAACATTTAAGCATTCTGATAATTAAATAACAGATGAGGAGATAATTTTCTTAAACTGGATCTTAGACCATTAAAACTACAATTAAGTGGTTAATTGTGTGGCTAAAAAAAATCCGATACAAAAAAATTGTTATGAAATTATCGCCTTCCCAAACGGATAATGACTATCAGAATACCGAAATTGTACGGGGAGAATAAAATTCATTTTTTGCTATATCTTCGGAGTCGTCTTCTTATGTACATAATAAAATAATGTTTTGTTTAACATACCAGTATACCTTATGCATATTATAAATATATTTAATTACAGTAAAATAATTGCTAAAATGTTATTTTCAATATTTTGGACAATTTTGCTTTTACTGAGAGGAAGACTTTTATTATTACTCTAAGACTCTAAGAATAAATGGAACTGACTTCAACACTCAAAAATGTGAAATAACTTTTTGAAGTCGTATATATATACTTACGGTCGAATATTCTTTAAACTACATAAAAGTGGGTAAATTTGAGGGCTAAAAATATCTGCTTTAATAAAAATGAAAAATAATACATAGGACAGTTTAGCTCAGTCCAGCTTCTACACTGATTTACCAGAAGTAAATGTCAGGAAAGTGGCGGCGCCGCCCATCTCATTTCACCCCGACATATTACAGCACCGGAACTTTTTACTATCCATATTCGGACCCGCCATCGTAGCAACAAAATGTTCCTGAACATGTCCATAGCTTAAGGCTCTTGATTTTGTAGAAAAATGAATTTAACTAAGTCATATTTGTTTATTAATAGAAATTGAAATTTTAGGGGGAATTCATTCATTAAATGGAATGCCCCCTTAAATCACATTGAGGAACATAACCTTGTTTAATAATTGAACATATATATTTAATAAAACAGGATAGAACCAGTTATTTACTTACTTTGATCTTCTTTATACATGCTTTTTTCAAATCTAATAATAATACTTGCCAGTATGTTGATGTTAGTAGTTGTTCCATGGTGTCAGGTACCTCCATAACAAACTTCATCAAAATTAGTCAAGCAGTTTGAGCATGAAAGCGTAAGAAAAAAAATACCGACAAACTCAGACTCAATATTTCGTAATACTTTTTTTTCGTAATTTATAATAGTGAGTAATGATTCAATTTCGTCTAATGGTATATTTTTGGACACTACAAACGCAACATGATTATTTTCATGAAATATTTAATTTGCGGAGTAGAGAGGTTACAAAAAATGAGTTAAGCGTAAGTAAGCATAATCGATGAAACTTCCAATTATTTGCTACCGACCGGCTAGCTACTCTGTTGGGGAAATTAGGTGCCTTAAAAGCTTTTCCATCGTCAAACTATGTGGGTTTATTGGCGCCTATCAAGATAAACCTGCCGGGGTCAGACCTTTTAATTAAGAAACCTCGAATCTGGCTTGGGTCTGGACAGATTTATCGTAGCCTGCCGAAATAACATCCCAAAATTTAAGTACAGCGTTAAATGTATGAACAAATTTTGAAATAGATGGAAGCTTATACTTGGGCTATACCTATTTGTTGATAAAGTTTTGTAGAATAAATAGGAAATATCGTCCACTGGTCAAATAGTGGTTAAATTTCCCACCCCGGTTGTAATTATTCTTTTTTATATAACTTGTTTATAAATATACTTTATTCTATTCTATTATTTATTGCAATTAAGTATCTCTGTATTTCCGAAAAAGTACGACCTGGGTATCTTCAAGTCACGAGTGAATAGGTATCTTCTAGGCAGGCGTGCTCCATCGTAGACCGCATCATTACTTAACATCAGGTGAGATAGTGGTCAAACGCCTGCCTTTTCCCAATAAAAAAAAATAAAAAAATTTCGAAGCATTTACTTATATAGTTAGTTAGTAATTCTTCGCTAAGTGTAATATTAATTTCTTGTTGAGAAAATAAGCCCCTAAAGGCCGAAGCTTTACCCGATGGAAATCATGTTTGAGGTCTTTGTGCATCGTTGTATTATACTATTGATTGATAAAATTAAAGGGGAACAAATATAATGATCACCAGATAAATTAAATGTGCACCAAAAATGAACACCAAACTTAGTAACTGAGCATCTATGCAAGCTGTGAAATTTTTGGTGGCCGTTGTACAATAAATTGGTGTTTTAATTTTGGTGCTTACGTACTGTTTTTGGTGCTATATTTTTCTATATTTGGTGATCAGTTACATATATTATGCCAAATTAAAGTAGCAACAAAAAAAAAACAATTTTATTTCGATACAAATGTGTGGCTGTGGATGATTTATTTTTAACTAGATAGTATATATAGATGGAGTGTTTTATACCTCTCTAAAATGTGTAAAAGTGGCAACAGTAGTGTTCTTTAAAACTTTGGCAAAGAGCTTGTGGCAAAGAGAAACTAAACAGCAACCGCCGGAGCTTTTACCGGGAATCTTTGAAGGAAACTTCAATTTGAAATAAATACTTACGCCCTTTTGTTATGAAAGAAATACATCTATTTTCATAAATTTTGTTGTATATACTGACGTGGTTATGACACATTATGAATGTACAAAACACGGGAATTACTCACGTAGTAACTAAAAGGGTTCCGACTATAGTTTCGACCACATTCAGTGGTCTTTTACAAGGAATATACGGGGCGTCCGGCCGCGTGTGGTCGTAACTATAGTCGGAACCCGGTCTTACTAATACAGCTATAGTTTTTATAGTAGTCATCATCATCATCTCAGCCATAGGACGTCCACTGCTGGACAAAGGCCTCCCCCATTGATTTCCACAAGGACCGGTTGGAAGCGGCCCGCATCCAGCCCTTGCCTGCGATCTTAGTCAGGTCGTCTGTCCACCTAGTCGGTGGCCGTCCTATGCTGCGCTTGCCAGTCCGTGGTCTCCATTCGAGAACCTTTCGGCCCCAACGGCCATCGGTTCTTCGAACTATATGCCCTGCCCACTGCCACTTCAACTTGCTAATCCGCTGGGCTATGTCGGTGACTTTCGTTCTTCTACGGATCTCCTCATTTCTGATTCGATCACGTAGAGAAACCCCGAGCATAGCCCTCTCCATAGCTCGTTGTGCGACTCTGAGCCTGTTCAGAAGGCCTATAGTCAGAGACCACGTTTCAGTTCCGTAAGTCATCACTGGTAACACACATTGTTCGAAGACCCTCGTTTTCAGGCATTGCGGTATTTTGGACGAGAAGACGTCTCGGAGCTTTCCGAACGCTGCCCAGCCGAGTTGGATTCGACGATTGGCCTCTTTCTCAAAGTTGGACTTACCTAATTGGACTGTATGTCCTAGGTAGATGTAATGGTCAACAACTTTGAGAGTCGAGTTCCCAATTGATATGGGGGCGGGCGCAACATGGGCATTTGACATAATTTTCGTCTTGTCCATGTTCATTTTAAGGCCCACCCTTAGGGAAACACTGTTGAGGCCTTCGAGCATCGTGCTGAGGTCTTCCATGGATTCTGCCATGACCACAATATCGTCGGCAAACCGAAGGTGAGTGATGTACTCGCCGTTGATGTTGATGCCGAATCCTTGCCATTCCAAGAGCTTGAAGGCGTCTTCCAATGCGGCAGTGAACAGTTTCGGAGAAATAACGTCTCCCTGTCTCACGCCTCGTTGCAATGGAATCGCCCTCGAAATTTGCTCTTGTACTCGGACCGACATGGTGGCGTTATTGTACAAACACTTCAGCACTTCGATATACCGATGGTCAATACGGCACCGCTGGAGAGACTCAAGCACCGCCCACGTCTCGATCGAATCAAAGGCTTTCTCATAGTCCACAAACGCTAATCATAAGGGCAAGTTATACTCTTCGGTCTTCTGTATAACTTGCCGCAGCGTATGGATGTGGTCTATGGTGCTGTAGCCTTTTCGGAAACCGGCTTGTTCGGGAGGCTGGAAGTCATCAAGCCTACGTTCGAGACGATTCGCGATGACTCTTGAAAACAGCTTGTAAACATGGCTCAGAAGCGAAATGGGTCTGTAGTTCTTAAGCAATGTGTTGTCACCCTTCTTAAAGAACAACACCGCTACGCTTCTGTTCCATGCTTCCGGCGTTGACCCTTCGAGGACAACGGAATTAAAGAGCTTCTGAAGGACTTTCAGTATCGGTGATCCACCCGCTTTCAGAAGCTCTGATGTGATTCCGTCGTCACCCGGTGCCTTGTTGTTTTTAAGCTGCTTCAGAGCCATCCTAATCTCGTATAGGCTGATGTCCGGGATGTCTTCGGTATAGTGCCGGGTCAGCTTGGCTCTTGGGTCTTTGGCCAAGCTGTCAACAGGTTTAGCAACCGAAGTGTATAGCTGTCCATAGAACCTCTCGATCTCTCCAAGCACCTCTGCTTTGGTCGACGCTATACTGCCATCATCTCTCTTCAGCTTAGTCATCTGGCTTTGCCCAATAGACCTGTCTCTTGCAAACACTTTGGAGCCTTTTCTCCGTTCGATCGTATCTTTAATACGATTTGTACTAAAGGTACGGATGTCGTGTCGCAAGGATTTCCATATTCGTCTATTGAGCTGCCTATATGACGCAGCATCATCGGATGATTGCAGTTGCAACGAGCGTCGTTCAGCCATGAGGTCGAGGGTATGGCTGGAGAGTTTTTGAGGTCTATTTGTACGGCGAGGCTTAAAGAACTTAGACCCCATTTCGTGGACAGTTTCTACAAACCTGTTGTTGGTCTCGTCCACCGACGCAAAGTTCTCAAGGCAAGCAAAGCGATTGGATAACTCAAGTTGAAAGCTCTCGGGGTTTTGGATATGGACATTTTGAGGTCGGAGCGTGGATTTCATCAAACGGGACCTCTCAAGTTTAACATTAATATTCAATGTGCCTCTTACCATGCGGTGATCACTACCGGTTTTGACCATGTTGATCACAGAGACATCATTGAATATTTGTTTCTTGGTGGTCATGATGAAATCGATCTCATTTCTTGTGGAACCGTTGGGGCTCAACCAGGTCCATTTCCTTTGAGGCGGCTTCTGAAAGAAAGAGTTCATCATAAAGAGTCCCTCTTTCTCCATGAAGTCGGCCAGCCTCTGTCCCCTAGGGTTCCGTTGTCCATAACCAAATTGCCCCACTCTCAACTCTCCATCACTTCTTTCGCCCAACTTTGCGTTAAAGTCCCCCATAACAACATTGTAATGGGTCTTGGAGGTATGTATGGCCCTACTAATGTCCTCATACATAGCCTCTACCTCCTCATCGGTTCCGAGTTTCGAGGTCGGTGCATATACCTGAATGACCTTCAACGAATATCTGCTTGATATTCTGAGTATTAGGTATGCCACCCTGCTCGAAACGCTGTCGATGGTGATGATGTTGTTAGCGAGGGACTTGCGAACGAGAAATCCGACACCACCTTGGGACTTTTGGTCGCCTTCCCGGTAGTAGAGTAAGTTACCGGATTTGAGAGTTATGGTGTCCTCACCCTCTCTACGGACTTCACATAACCCTAAGATATCCCAGTGTAACTTACTCATTTCTTCTTCCAGTTCGACGATCTTCTCGTCTGCCAACAAAGATCTTATATTGTGTGTTACCAGGGCCAGAGGTCGTTTTTTCAGGGAGTGGTAGCCGGGAATCTGCCGGAGATTCTTAGCACCCCCTGCTCCACCGTTACACTGGCCGCTACCGGAGCCAGCATTAGCGGAGCTGCCGGGGACTGGGGGCCTGGTCACTTTTTGTTTAATCATACTGGGGGGGGGTTTGCCAATACTCGCCACGCTTGGCATGCGGGTTGGCGAGCGCAGTATATAAAATACGACCCTCAGAAGGCGCTGCTGCCCATCCTTCTGGTACGTGATCCCTTAGTCGACTCTTACGACACCCACGGGAAGACATGGGGGGGTACTATTCTAAGCCGGCACCCCACGGCCGATAGTAGTAATCCTGTATATATATAAAGCTAAATTTTTTTATGAAATTGGTTTGTGCTGAGCAATTATTATAGTGCTTATAAAAATCATTATACTATTTGTCCCTATTTAAAACAATCCTGTACGTAATCCTTGCATATAAAACAATATTCTATACAAATTATTTCGGGATCAACTTTAGCTATTTGCATGCATGTTTGTAGACAAAATTAACGTTATTCCTAACACGTTTATCTGCATAGGTATGTTGCATAGGAAAACAACGAGCAAAGCTCAGATGTTTGGGTATTTGTAAGTTATATATAAAGGCATGCATACTTAATAGGACAATATAATGAAAATTATGTAAGTAATGATTGTCATTGTGGTAAAATAAAAAATAATTTCTAGGCACTGAAAACTAAAAGATTTTCAGTGGATGGTAGACAAAAATTTGGACTTATTACAAAACGTGGACTAAGCGTGGAACGAAAGTACTGGGTTTAATACAAGGAATAAGTGAGAACCGTACTATAAAATCAAGTTTAGTGTTGATTTGTTCGTCATCTATGGTCTAAAGATAGTCCGCCGATGATCCTAGTTTATCGATGGTACTAACGCAGGAAACTTTTGACAGTAGTTGTCAAGTTTATATTCCATCTCGAGTTTTGTTTTAAATTAAATATCTTCTTTTTCGTGATCTGAAAGAAAAATGGACGTGAACAACGTAGATTACATGGATTTAGATGATTTAGAGTCATTAGAGACTACTCGGCAGTCGAAGACTTGTAATATAGTCAAGAACTAATTAAAAAAAAAAACACTGGCTTTGTTGTCCAGGTTTAAATCCCCACTTACTCTACGTATTGTAATAAGGCAGAATAAGTTTGATAACCCCTGGTTTAGAGCATTCAATGCCGTTTTATTGCTAAGAACATAGAAATGTGGATTACTCTTTGGAAAACATCATGTATTTATAAAAGTATTTCCCTGGTAAATGATCAAAGAACCTGCCGGTAAAATGTGCGACTGTCAAGAAATGGCTTAAAGTGTACCATTACTCTTATTAAATCGTGTAAAGTACGCCTCGACGCGTCACGACGATAGGTGTACACAACGAACACGGATGTCACTTTGTTTATGTACTTTGAGAAATTGTGAGCTGTTCAGTTTGTATTTGCCTTTCGTAAAAGTACTGCTCTAGATATAACAATATTTATATTACAGATATTTTATCACAAATATTATATATATAATATATATTAAATATATTTATTGACTGGCCGGTTGGCGCAGTTGGTAGCACTCTGCCTTCTGAGCCGCTGGTCCCGGGTTCGATTCCCGGACAGGTCAAACATTTGTGTGCATGAACATGTTTATTTGACCTGTGTCTGGGTGTGTATATGTATATAAGTATATATGTCAGTCATCAGGTTACCATAGCACAGGCTCCGCCTAGTTTGGGACCTGAAGACCTTGTGTGAATGTTAATAAATGAATTTAAATTAAAAAATTAAAAAAAATATAAAATATAGAGACAGTGAACTATAAACTATAACTATAACTTACTTCTATAACTGCTACAAAGTTAGGTATGAGATATATAACGTCTTTAATAGTAGTTTACGAAACTGTATCATAATACTAAGGATAAACACAAATGTAAGTTTTTTTATAGCATTACACGAGTATTTTAAGACCAAATTATGTGCAGTTTCATACACTACTTTATCCAATCTCATAAAATAGATATTGAAATTTATGTAAAATTACTGCATATGTTTGCATTTATTTGTAAAGTTTAGCGCCAAACTCCATTTGCTGATCGCGCATGCGTGTTGCGTCCACAAAATATATAGTAGAAAAACTGCATTGCATCCTTCTTGGTCCAGCTGAAGTTGTATCTTAATGGTAAAAAAGTTATAATATGATACAGTTGTCCATATAAGAGCTGTATAATAATGTATTGTAACCATTAACACCTTATATATTACTTACAACCACACTGACCATTCAACAGGATGTCAAATCACCTGAAATTGTTAACATACGCAAATTTGTGATACAATATCTGTATTATTTCATACATTGCTGTATTATATTTTTAGGGTCCAAATCAACGTTTTCATATCATCATGTTCTATTTACACGGCAGACTTTGTAAATCAACGTGATTGAACCGTTTCAGCGCCCATAAAGTAACAAGGCTCAGCCATGTACCGGGCCGATGCTTTCCACCGATACGGCCCTCAAACATTCTCGTTAATCAATCCGGCAAAAGTGCCGGTTCCGAATCGTCCCGGATTAGGGCCGATTGCAGCACTCGATTATGCGATTTAAAAGTTCCCTAAAGCGGAAAATTGTGGAATGCCCTTAGTGTTAAACGGGGTCATTTGAAAAGGGAAAGCAACGGGATTTAGTTTCAATCGTTTACTAAGCAATGGTCACTGAAGTTTTCAAAAGCATTTTTGAGATCAATAGCAATTTGTGTTATAGAATTTATATAAAACACTAGCTGCACCCTGCTGTTTTATCGGTGTGGTGATGATTGATGATGATTATTACGATAATGACGCCTATGTGTTATTCCAGTACTTGAAGTATAGTCTACATACCAAATTACATCCAAACCGTTTTACCAGTGGGGTAATGAAAAACGATGATCATGGTGACCAAGAAAATAAGCCTATGTTAACACATATGATTTTTTTTTAATATGTTTTTTAATTATTTTTTATTTTTGTATTATCTTCATCCAAATAATAAGCTATCTCCATACCATATTCCATCCAAATCCATACATCCGTTTAGGCGTGAAAGAGTAACAAACATACATTCACATATCCATACTCACAAACTATCGCATTTATAATATTAGTAGTATTATCAATATACCCATTGAACTCAGTTCAAGAGTCATAAAACACTAAAAAGTTAAGGCAAATGTATAAAACTCTCTCTACACTAACACGTTTGCGCGTTAGGCATTTTACACGCTTTAATAACGTGTAATGGCGCGCTGGTGGCTCAAACGACGTGGCTGCTAGCACCAGATTGAATTCACCCTTCTTGTTTAGGCGACAGAATGACTGATGCCTGCTATTTTAGGTGACTACTCTGAAATTCAAATGGGAACTACATACGAAAGAAAGGGGAAAGAAAAAGAACACAGATAAGAAAGGTTTTGGTGTCACTTTGAAATAGTATGATTCTCGTGTTTATGTCATGTTATGTATTGGGTTACTGAAACGCTCTCGATATCTTTTAAAAAGCTAATTTTGGGAATATGTAGTGTAAACTTGTAACATTGGTATTGTTAGCGGTAGTGTACGGTCCTGTGGGGGTAAGGGCAGTATTTTCAAAAAAACCGGTATGTAATTGGTAGCGACGAGCTATCAAATTTAATTGAGTTAAATTAAAAATAACACAATACATGTCAATGTAACTATTCAGTGATTGAAAGCAATAAAATGGTGACTAAGTAAAAAAAAATTAAAAATTTTAAAACAATATTTATTCTGTAAACTCTAAGGCTTTCACGGCCGGCGTTGCATGTTGTATGTTTTGCTTCCGGGCTGTTTGGCCGTGGTTATGTGAAACTTGTGTTCCAGACGTTTCTCAATATCAATAATTATTCTTTTAAATTAAACGTATTGTTAAAAAGTTTCAACGCGTATGTAATTAGAAAGGCACATTGAGTCCCAGTTAGTATATCAGTTGATGGACTAACTAATGGATAATAATGACTGTCTCGCCTTTCGTCAGCTTTCAGTGCCTAAAGCATATATTACTTGCGCCACAGTCATCGTAACGTATTCGTATAAACAATTAAATAATGCAGGTACTGCCCGGAAAAACTATTATAATTTGATCTATGTCATAGTAATTGTACTAGATAAGTTACAGATCTGAGTTCATTGATATAGTGTTCAAAGTGACGCTCTAACATCCCAAGCGCTAAACATGGGTTTGGCACGCAATTACATGCACGGAAACTCACACAATCATAATAATAATAATAATAATAATTTATTTCAACTAAATACAGTGTACAATCATTCACATATACAAATTCTTAAATCTAACAATAAAAGGTTCATAGAATGACTATACTTCTCACTATCGGATAGCCCTGAACCCTGTACTAGTATTGACTGTGTTACAGGGTTACAGGTCCTTCCCAGTCTTAGAGTTTTACATAAATAGACGAAATAGTATGGGGATGTGTATGTATTTATATTATTTCTATGAAAATCATGTTATCAGTATATTAACTACTCCGTGTCAATTAGTAGACAAGACTTCATTGCTTTAATCTGTGTTTTCGCATGAAAACAATCTGGGTGTTTTCAAGTCACGGAGTAAATAGGTATATTTTAGCCAGGCGTGTTCCATTGTGGACCGCATCATCCGCAGTCCGCAGGTGAAGTGGTAGATAAACGCTTGCCTATTCTCAATAAAAAAAATCACTTACTAAAAAAGCTATACCTAAGAACCATATAAATTGCGAAAAACTGCATGCCATAGCAAAATTATTCATGTGGGTTTTGACCCTTACTATAAAACTTTGTAAACATCAAGGACCATTCAACGTACCGTAAGTTCAATTTTACCTGAACGCTACTTCCATAAATATTACAAGGTCTGTTTCTACGGCATAAAATTGATACTGTTAAGTAATTTTTTGATTGATACTACAACAATGTAAAAATATTTTAATTTGTAATACATCTTTCAGAATTCAAAAATCCCAGGAAGGATATAACCCCTCAACTACAAATATAGTTGAGAGGATGAACGGTTAACACGCACAAAAGCACAAACTTCACTCGATCTACATGTTACTTGCAATGCCATAGATAAGAAATATATATATATATATATATATAAACGAACATGGCCATCCACGAGTGCCAGCCATTAAGAAACGACTCAAACATCACGATTTTTTTTTTTTTAAAGTATTGCGGTACCTCTAGTTTTTCGTTCTAAGAAGATTATCAGGAGTGCATAAAACAGTGAAGGCGGGCGTGTAGAGCAGCACGTCTTGGTATCCACCAGCCGCCGCCGATACGGACTTCAAGCTGATTATAGACATAAACTTAATCATAGTAAAGGTACTCAAGGGCCTTACTTAAGATTTATTAAAATTAAAGGGGTAATTTATTAGCTACATCTAACATTTACAAAAAATATTAATATAATTTAAGTTTCAAATAACGAAAACTAATAGTACAGAGAGATCAATATTTCCTTTGATGTTAAAAGTAGAAAACAAATTTATTATAATTTCATTTTATTTGCTGACGTGCTTAGCCTATTATTTAGAAAATTATGACGTCATAACGACGATCAACTTCGCATAAAACGCAGAAAAATCCACACAACTTATTTGCATATTGTCCCCAGAGACCCATAAAATGCAGCTCGCACTTATCGAGCAACCAGACTGTAAAATAACTCGTGTCCTTTCTGAAGGACTTGGGTTGTAGGGAGGGGTAAGTTTGACTAGCACACGTAGAGACAAGATAAAGACCAAGATTTAAATTTTCGTATTACGTCCTTATTATCTTATCGCGACAATATTTTATTTGTAATTTTTATCTGACATGTTATTTAATTATACAATGACCCTAATTCTGATCATCACTAGAACTATAGCTAAAATTGACAAAAAAAAAATTTAAGTGAAATAGCTTGTATTCTATATGCTGAAATTTATATAAGTTTTTTAATATAAATTAATAAAATAGCCTTTTATTGCCAAAAACAGTTTAAGATTTGCGTTAATATATTATATTAATCGGGCATCCATGAAAGGATATAGGCCTGCTCCAATTTGGTCGAGGTCCTTCGGTCTCTAGCTGATCTCGGCCAAGCTATTCCTGCGATCTCCTCTATATCGTCTTGCCATGTTTTTCTTTGTCGAACTCTTGTTCGTATACCGTCTCTGAGATACCAGTGTCGGATTCCTTCGCTCCATCTGCTAACTGTTTTATAAGAATCATTATAAATCCATTTAACGCTATGTCTAATATTAGACTAGTTTTATTCAATTGCAAGTAGTTTTAGTCGGCACCAAACTACCCGCAGTTTTAATGAAAAAATCTAATTATAGTGTTTTTTTATTGATAGATGTCACACTAATTTAGACTTTATCGTCACCATAATAAGAACTTACATAAAATATACATGTATGTTATCTAATTTTCCAGAATTTCAGTTTTTTGAACAAGATAATTACTACTAGTGTTTCACGTACCTAATCTTTATTAGACGCCTTCTCTTATTATCCTCTTCTTTTTGGATACAATAATGATATGGTGTTAAACCGATTTAGATGATTCTTTTTTTTATTTGTATCATCATCATCTCAGCCATAGGACGTCCACTGCTGGATATAGGCCTCCCCCATTGATTTTCACAAGGACCGGTTGGAAGCGGCCCGCATCCAGCCCTTGTCTGCGATCTTAGTCAGGTCGTCTGTCCACCTGGTCGGTGGCCGTCCTTTGCTGCGCTTGCCAGTCCGTGGTCTCCATTCGAGAACCTTCCGGCCCCAACGGCCATCGGTTCTTCGAACTATATGCCCTGCCCACTGCCAATTCAATTTGCTAATCCGCTGGGCTATATCGGTGACTTGCGTTCTTCTACGGATCTCCTCATTTCTGATTCTATCACGTAGAGAAACCCCGAGCATAGCCCTCTCCATAGCTCGTTGTGCGACTCTGAGCCTGCTCAGAAGGCCCATAGTCAGAGACCACGTTTTAGTTCCGTTTTTGTATGTTGGTGCTCAAATAGTCCCATAGGAATTACATCAAGATCTGACCAGTAGTTTTTGAGTTATCCTACTAATATTATAGATGCGGAAGTTGTATGTGTGTATGTTTGTTACCTTTTCACGCTCAAACGGCTACACCGACTTCGATAAAATTTGGTATGTCAATAGCTGGATTAACACATAAGCTAATTTTCATCATCACCATCATCACCGTTTTTCATCACCACGCGGGTACAACCGCAGGGCGCCGCTAGTCCTTAATAATGCTTATTTCATTCGGTAATATTGATAATGTTTTTGAAGCAATGAGAGCTCAGCGGTGATAGCACAGTTGACTGACAAACTGAAGGACTCCGGTTCGTTCCCCACCAGTGGCTTCGGGTGAAGGTTATCAAATTTCCAGCATCGTGGTAGGGTATTTTTGAGTACCCGCATGGCTAGCTGAAGCTTAACTGTAACTATACACATAGCGTGTTCAGGCATCAGTCCTTAGGAATAACTAGCTTGTCAACATTCTAGGTCTAGCGTGATATCATCTTCGACCACATCGTCACTGACTTTCAAGTAAGATGGTGGACAAACGTGAAATCTATACATTATAGTTTTTTTAAGAAAATGACGAAATTGTTCCTCGTATGATTAGTAGAAATCCATTTGTGTAGTTTTTAACTACGTTTTATTGTTTTGTCTGTTTTTTAATGAGCAAATAAACATAGTTCCTTGTAAGTTTATGTTTATCTTAACATTAAATACTACTACTATGGAATCATCAAAAACTTGGTCCATTTTATGAGTTTTCATAAGCAAATTTTTACTTTACAATCTTACAATGCAGAAGTTGTCAAAAATTTAGACATCAAGACTAAGAAAATTACGCCCATCACTAGCGGAAAGGGTTAAAATATAACAGAGATAAGAAGAGGCTTCGGTGCTTGAAATCGACAAACGGTTCGGATCACGAACCCAAAGATGGGAGGGATCCAGGTAGATAATACAGACAAAACATTCCTCCGATTTCCAACAAAGATAACACCATACCTACTGGTATCACTCGTAAGATACCTTAGATTGAATAAAGTGATATTGCGTGAACAATGTCGAAATAAGTGATTTACACTGACTTTTTTCCTCGTTTCAAGTTGTAATGTTTTTGATAAAGAATAGTGTTTGCCTTTATCTCATTCGATGGTCTAAAATAGGACGTAAATACTAAATCTAGTTATTTGGGCTAAATATTGAATATTGACGGTCGCCGTGGCTCACTGGTCAGTCACATGATTTCTGGTCTGCGGGGCTCTAAGTTCGAATCTCACCAGGGACAAACACCCGTGTTTGTCCCGGGTCTTGGATGTTGTGTGTGTATATGCCTCCCGAGACATAGGGAATCCTAGTGTGGGGATTTGAGTGTGAAAAAAATAGTTAAATATAATGTCTCACGTATTTCACGTAGGTCCTATGGTTACTCCATGCTTGAAAATATCGTGTTAAGTAATTTATAAGGTTAACACAAGGTAAATTTAACATGACAAATAGAAAAATATATATATATGTTTCGATGGTAATGGACTTTAAATATTGGAAAAGATCCCAGGGAGAAACTAGATGTAAATAGCTCCTAATCAGTCTGAACAAGGCCTAGAACCAGCTGCAGTTGCTGTCTGATGATGATGGTGAACCCTTAATCGGATTCAGATTGTGAAGTGGTGATGGCCTCGTGACATCCAGTGTCGATTGTCCGACAAACGGTCGGTGGGTTAAAATACAATTAGTTTAGTTTAGTTTAGTCTATTAACTTTTTGTGACGGTAGAAAGAAAACCATTGTTATTAAAAGCACAGTGACCGTAGGACGCATCACTCCTGTACCGCCGTCGAGTAGCAGCGTGAAATAATTGAACTTACCACTATCATTTATTTACAACTGTGACGCACATAAGTGATAGTTATGACGGCACTTGCGTTATTCAATTGTTTATGCCACAGCGATGACACGACTGACGGAAGTTATTCCTGCTACAGGCACAGTATGGTGGGTATGTCAGGGTGTCAAGTCTACGAATTCGAAGTTCATATTCAGTCTGCTGCGAGCCCGAGCCGATGCCAATAAGACAACGTCAAAAATCCGTAGTCTGCTAAGTCATAGCAGCCTGAGTCTATGTTGAATCTATGCTCGGCCTATGTTGATATAATAGGGCATTTGACATTTAATGTGCTGACAGACTACGGAAATAACGCGCTGTGTCAATGAATCTAGAATTGAATCAAGATTGATTTAATATGGACGAATTAAAAATAGCGGACTACCAAAACTATCAAATTCACCAATTGTGAGCCGATCATATTGCCATATTAAATAGTGGACTTAGGCCCCTGGAACTTTCTAATAGCTACGCACATCAGACGGAAAAATATTTCACTAAAGTCAGATAATATCTCATGATACTACATGATATAAGTTCTCATCTTATAATGCTGACATGCTACATTCTAAAGGCCATCTTATTTGATAATCCAATGTCTTTCAACGCATAAGCACGTAGATATGAATCACAAATTATTTTAAAAGAGTAGGTATCTATAATTCAGTGAATTTATAGTCACATTCATAAATGTACAGTCAAATACCGCATCAATCAGATGATAAAGACAGATCGTATTTAAGGCCTAACGTAATTTCTCTTTTGACCACATCGTCACCGACCATTGAGTAAGATATTTGGTTATATAAGCACTAAGCCATAAATACGAATAGAAATATTTGTGTTAGGTTTTTACAATTTGAGGCGTAAGTTAAAAACCGATATAAGAGTACAGACGTGATAAACTCACCCAAAACGATATCCGTCAAAAAAAAATTGATGACATTCCGTATCAACGCAATTTTATTCGCGGCCAAAAGTTCATGACCGAATAAACATTTTATACCTTATTTCACGCGTAAAACGGAATGAAATCATGACCTTATGAAAATGAGTGTATAATCTAGAATCATGGTCGTATCCTTTTTACGGGTTGAAATATGTTTGTGAGGTCGTTGACCTTTTACAAAAGGTTTATTGTCTGTCAGCCTGACCCTTATTCATCGTCGGACTCTTAAGCGCTTATTGAACAGGATGTAATTGAGCTTTAGGGGTACTTGTTATTTTATGACAACAATAATTTTTAGTTTTGAAGAAATATTTGAAATAATCATAGTTATACTACCGCGGTTGAATATGTTTATGTAATTACCTATATAAAATAAGCATATAAAAAAATAATAGGAAGGGTTTAACATAGCGAAAAGTTTTTCTTTAAAGATATCTGAACTATGTAGCTTATAAGATAAGTTTTTTATGCTATATAGATTATAGCGCTTGACCCGTATCTCACTTTTTTATATGGGACAACATCACACAATGTCTTCAGGTCCCAAACTAGGCAGAGCCTGCCTATGGTAACCTGATGACTGATATATATACTTAAATATATACTTATATACATATGCACACCTTGACACAGGCTAAACAGACATGTTCATACACACAAATGTTTGACCTGTCCGGGAATCGAACCCGGGACCAGCGGCTCAGAAGACATAGTGCAACCAACTGCGCCAACCGGCCAGTCAGTTAATGGTCATTGACGATGTAGTCGTAAATTACTTAATATATGTACTGTTTCTGATTGTGCCATGACATGCCATTGCGGTGGCCTTTCTTCTATGTGCATGTTTTTAACTAAAGTGAGGAAACTCAAAGAACTGTGTTTGGATTCAGCTCACATTGTCTAACGCCACCGAAATAGGGTTCACATTTAAGTCACGCACGGTCTTAAGAGGTCCACGTCTGAAATTAAAGAGCCAAAGTGGTCGCGGTGTTTCTTTGTATGTTTTCGGCACAGATTTTTGGAAGACAGGCTCAAAGCTAAGCGCGAATAGGAAGAGTAGATTTTCCAGGTAAATTAAAAGCTTGACCTGAGCGTTAAAAAAACGAAATTTATATGTTTGTAATTTTTTTTAAAGCGTTTGTGGTAGAAATCGTAATTGAACACGTACTTAAGAAACTCTTCTGTAGATAAGTCGACGAGTGACGATGTCGTCCAAAAGAGAATTAAAAAGGACATAGATAAATAATAACCACTATTGTCTTTGTAACCTGAGTGAATAGGTTCTTTCTAACTTTACGTACTCCACCTTATACCGCGTCGTCGCTTAACATCAGGTGAGACAGTGGTCAAACGTAAGCTTATAATCTTAAAAAAAAGAAACCTAAAAACGAATTCTTGCTGTTGAAGCCGATAAAATTCATTATTATTGGTTTTCATATGCTCAACATTTATTGATTACATATCATAAAAGTTCAAAATTAAAAAACACAGTCGTATGAAGCATTTCAAAAATGCTTCATATATGTGTATACAAAGTTTCAATAAAAAAAAATAAAAAAAAACAATATAATGAACCTGATGGAGTGTAGCAATATTATAACTATGTAAAAAAAAAAACTCCTCCCACTTGCGTTTATCCAAGCAAACGCACCATGACTATGGTGCCCTAGTACAACTGCCCCAGTAGCAAGCAGTTGTAGTAGTAAAATAGATAGATAGATAGATACACTTTATTGAACACATTTTAAAATAATAAAATGAAACAGATTACATTAAATAGCGATGTGTAAACAACAGGAGGTCTTATCGCTATTAGCAATATCTTCCAGACAACCTTTGGATGGAGAGGAAAACGTAATAAGACGGCGGTGTTCATGAATGTTAAAAATTATATAAAAAATAATAATAATAATATATATACATATTGAATCTTCATAACTGTGATATAAAAAGTAAATAGTAGTATTCGTAGTAGTAAAGTATAAATTTTACTTTCCAAAGACGATAAAATTCATTATTATTGGTTTTCATATGCTCAACATTTATTGATTACATATCATAAAAGTTCAAAATTAAAAAACACAGTCGTATGAAGCATTTCAAAAATGCTTCATGTATGTGTATACAAAGTTTCAATAAAAAAAAAAAAAAAAAACAATTTAATGAACCTGATGGAGTGTAGCAATATTATAACTATGTAAAAAAAAAAACTATGTTAACGGTCCAATATGTAATTATTTTTATTTAATTGAATCGTTGATGTTTTTAGTAACCTGTAAAGTTTTTGAGTGATTTGTAAATATTTTTGTCTAATCTCATACTGGGATATAAAGATTATTCAATCATTTTACTATTATTGTCATTTATTTTGTAACTGATATGTGAATTAGATCTAGAAAAGGGTAATACTAGTTTGCGTAACTAGTAGCATACAGCCTTAATTAATCTATTTTTTCTAAAAGTAATTGCTGTCTGACTAATTTATCGAATATGACAAAAAGCATAAATGGTCAGAATTTAATGTTTTCTAAAGTTGTTATCACTATAATATATTTGATGTTACACGGATGCATTTTTCAAAGAATTAAAATATACATGTGTGTACTGAATCCAGCCTGTTACCCCAAAGCATAACTCCGTATCGTATCCATGCATGAGCTAAATAAAAATATGGTGGAATGAGGTTTTACATCGGTTGTTCTCTAAAACATGAATCGGTTGTTAAATAGAACGATACGCGTTACAAAAATCTACCTAAAAACTCTTAAACCATGCCGACATTGAAACTTGGAGGAGAAACTCATCCCTTATGGGACTTGATTTGTACGTGACAGGAATGTTCATCGAGTGATGTTTCGGGTCGCCTGATGTCGTTTTACTGCCAATCTCCTGGGTATAGGGCAGAATTTGATACGAAACCTTCATATGCTTTGATAACTTTTTTTGTAACGAAGGTAAAAGGGTGGACGCGGGTAAACTTATAAAAATGTCGGGATGCGGTTAAGGAAGGGTAGTCAACATTTTTGTGTAAATAATATTCATAGGAAAATCTATATGGCGCTTAATGTTTAGATAGACATTATTTTAAATACCAGCGACCAGCCCCGGCTTCGCGCGGGTAAAAATTTCTAAATTATAAGGATCCCCAATTTTTTTGAATATATAATATATGGTTGTCACCCGGGGATAGTGTAGCTTCCCAACAGTGAAATATTTATTCAAATCAGTTCAGTAGTTTTAAGGCCTATTGAATGTAAACAAACATACAAACAATTTTTTTCTTTAATAATATAATGATAGTATAGAAGTTTACTACTAGCGTCAAATATCTTGGCGTTTACATAGATACCTCATTTAACTGGAAATCTCAAATAGAATCACTGACAGCTCGCGCTAGGAAGCTAATGTACATTTTTAAGAAATTAAGTGATGTAGCTGACCTAGAAACTAAGAAACTGGTTTACTTTTCATTAGCACAATCCCTACTCAACTATTGCTCTACTACCTGGGGATGTGCTTGCCCCACGTATCTCTTGGAGCTTGAACGTGCACAGAGAGCAATTCTTAAGGTTATGAGCAAAAAACCAATTCGTTATTCAACTACACTCTTATATAAGGAGCTAAATGTTCTCACTGTACGACAGCTATTTATCCTTAACACTGTACTTCGAAAGCACAGAAGCCTATCGTACGACTGCAAACTTGATTCTTCCTCACGAAGAAGAAATCGCGTTTGTGTGACCGTAGCTTGCCGGACTGCCCTTATGAGCAGACACTACGTTAGGCTTAGTTGCCAACTCTACAATGAGATTAATAAAAATCTCCACATCTATCCTCTCTCAACATTTAGAGCAAAACAAAAAATTATAGCCTTCCTACAGAATATGGAATATAATAAAACAGAAAATCTTATAAAACCATCTTTTCATGCTATTACTTATTCTTCACTCTAATATGAAAGTTTTGGAGTACTTAACCATATCACCCAAATCCATACATACACACATATACACACATACACACACACATACATACATACACATATACACACACACACACACACACACACACACGCACGCACACACACTCACGTAAACCAAAGTATACACGCACAAACAATATCATGTCTTGCAAATACTTACGCATTCATGCCTTTTCAAATAATTTGTATAGCCTTTTATGCCTACGGAGGGCGTTGTTGTCTGTACTACAGTTTTATTACTACAACAGGCAACAACGTTTCAAATAAGATATGTTTCATAATATTTAATTTTTTTAAGACTTACGTAAATTGTTTTTCTTGTGTTTCTGTACAATATGGAATATGGAATTAAAGATAATAAAGATAATAATAATAATAAAGTTTGATAATTATAGTAAGTAGTAGTAAGTAATAGTAAAGAAGACCTTTGATTTATAGCTCATTATGCGTGTGTTGATCCTCCACGGTTGCCGAATTTTTATTACACTGACAAAATCTTTGTAAGACATTTAATACGTCTTTTAAAATGTAACGCTTGAAACGTTATCAAAATCGGACTACTAGTTATTATGATAATATAGAAGAATACAGGTGAATAAGTCAGTTGTTCCAATTTTTGACAAGAAAATAATTCAAACTTCAGGGCAATGCAAATAAGGAGGGTACTGGAAACTATTCTACCAAAAACTTTCTCTTTGCTATCATAGATGGAATTCTTTGTTACTTCTAAGGAATTGTATCGTTATCAATACTTCTGCATCGCGTGGGCAGCCCCTCTGTTCCACAATAAATCTGTGCCAGACGAGACTTTTTTCGCTGAGCATTTTCATAGGTAACGCACAATCGACGGAAATTAACTAAGTATATATTAGTCTTAACCTCGATAACTCCGTTTATTTACAATTTGCAGGAAATTGGCAGTATGACGATGTACACGCATCTCTCTCTCAGCCATGTGCGTCCATTGATGGACATATGCCTCCCCCATATAGGGGGGATTTGCCAATACTCGCCACGCTTGGCAGGCGGGTTGGCGAGCGCAGTATGATTGTCAATGCTCAGAAGGCGCTGCTGCCCACCTTCTGGTACGTGATACGTGTACACGCATGCATAATGCTAAATAAGGAAAAAATAATGGTTTTCGAGAATTTAGTTTGCACCTGTTTATTCACACACATATAGTTCATACTATATGTTTGTGAAACATGTGCAAAGGGTAAATAGGTTAAGGCTGTCATCCACAGCCTTAACGCATCCACAGGTGAGACACGGGCTTTCTCTTAGATCTTTTTTATACCGTGTAGATCTAGCGTTTGACTACTATCTCACTTGATTGTCAGTGACGATGCGGTTGAAGATGTTACCACGCTAGACCTAAAATGCTTACTGGCTTTCAGGCAGCATAATGTGTTCAGACTATGTATTTGGTGACAGTTTTTCAAACTTGATGGTGGTAGCTAGCCAGGCGGGTACTCAAAAGTACCCTACCACCATGCTGGGAATTTGATAAGGGTGTAACCTTTACCTGAAGCTCAAGCAATTGGAGAGTATTGAACTAGCATCCGTCAGTTTGACAGCCCACTCTCCCACCGCGAAGGTATTATCGCTCGATCAGGATGTTGTTGGTCCCGCTTGTTTCATAACAAACGTAACTGATAACTTAAAGACGTTACTTAATCAAACTGGGTTCAGCAACGTAAGCATTCAGTTAAGATCGCATGGGTAAAGCCCGTTATGACCTTTTTGTGGCAAAGCCTCAAACATATTATAGCAAATAATAATTTATTAACCAGCTGAATATTACTTAAATATATTATTCAATATGTATAATATATTAGGTAATGTAAATTATTGGTGATCCCGTAGTAAACTATTCAACAATTGAGATTAATTGAATTAAACCAACAATAATTATAGAGTCATTGATAATTTGTTACAAAATGTTAAACTGTAGAGCTAAAATACGATCGGACAAATCCTCTTGCGGGCGGCACCAGGCGGATTATGCTGGTACCAACCGAATACAACCAGTTCAAACTGGTTGCTATAAATGCTGTGCCGTAGTACCATAATTTAGACAGTAGTTTAACTTGCTTAGATTAGATGTAATTTATTATTTTGCTGCATTGAACTAGTTTAATACTATGGTAACGCTTTTAGACGGGGGTAACTTATAAAACTTTATTTCATAGAGTTATGACTATTTATTTATTATATAACATTATACATTATATTAAAATACCTTAACAGATTATCAAGCAGGTTATTAATCCGTATTATTGATATCTTACATCTAAGTCACCATTGTATAAAAACTGAACTAGATACATCTACAGGCAAATGCACACACACAAAACAACAAAAAAAAAACAAAAAAAGGCGACCACTATCTCAGCGTTAAATTATTGAACTTAGCACTCATTATCATGTATCTAGTTAGTATAATTGTGACACAGAGACATGACAGTTTGTACTGAAGGTACGTGGGTTATTCTATATGTAACACTTGAAGATTTTACTCGATCAAACAACCACTAAAAAAAATTTTGTAAGCCTCTATAGTCGTGGTACTAGAAATAAAATGTCTAAAGTTATGACACTGTATTCCATTGATAAAGCGGAATAGTATTACAAATACATATTAATTCAACCGCCAAAATCCGAGCATAATTGAAATGACAATATCGGTTATACCGAACCTAATTTAAACGGGCCGTTAACTGCTGGGTTAATGAAGCATTGGATCTTGATTTATAACCGTTAGTGTTATACTATTTCTAAACATTAAAGTATTACATAAGACCAATTACGTAAACTATTCGCTTAGCACAATAGTCATACAATGTTCGAAGCAGGTTTGTGGATGACAATAACTAAGGTTAGATCATATGAACGGCAAAAATGTAACGTAGTTAAAATTACAAAAACCGACTTCCAATACTCATCTATGGAATATATTTTTGTAAGTGAAAACTTCTTTAGAGGCGTTGTGCACTTTTGTATGGGGAAAAAATGTTAAACTCGCGTCAGGACAAGTGACACTGATCGAAAATTCGTAAGATGCGTGACGTCATCGACGAAGACTAAGGTAAAGTACACATAATGTAATATAAATTTTATTTTTATGTTTTACATTTATTTCAACCACATTCGGTGGTCTTTTTCAAGACAGTGTGACAGAAGGCTCGCGGTTGCGGTTAGCAACCATTTTCAGACCCAGTTCATAATTATCAAAGTTTTATCTAAATAGGACAACATCAACAAAGTAGGCGAATGATATAGCATTATTAAGGATAACTTAAATAAGATGTTAGATTTTATTGAGCTTGATAAATAGACATGAAAAGCACCAGGTTTCGAAAATAATAATCTAAATCGGTCCACCTAGAAACAAGTTCTGAAGAACACACATAAAAGTTACTTAAAAAAACATATTTAAATCCATGTTCAAGATCGCAGATCGTGATCATCTTTTTGCAGTTTCTGTGTGGGAATCTTATTATACAGGTAATATTTAATACCCGTCTCTGGCTGTCAGCTTTCGTTTGGATGCAAAGTGATATGATGTATTTAACAGCCAGTGTGGTTCTGGAATTGATCAACTCGGTCACGATGGACTTTTAGTTCCAGAAATGCTGGTCAAATTTCCCGCACGCTGCGACACATACTCATATGTCCAGCAGTGCGAACGTATTGGGCTTATCATGTCATAGCATTATTTATAGAAGATTATTAGATCGTGCTTCGCTCTGAGCCAGGTTTTTTTAATACTTTATAGATTTCATTGACTAGTATTTCTCTTGATGGTCAGTGATGATTTGATTGCAGCCCTGAACATACAACTTGCTTGGTGATCCAAAAAATCGACGAGTGAAAACTCAAGGGTGGTAGCCAGCCAGGCGGGTACTGAAAAGTAGATTCACTATAAGACGTAATTGATAATGAACTTATTTATACCAGATGTTCAGTTTATAGGTAGCGAGCGTGTGTACCGAACCAGTGACCGTCGAGCTTACAGCCGACACTAACATACTTCCCTTAGCCATGTGCGTCCACTGCTGTACATATCCCTCCCGCATATAGGGGGGATTTGATATATTTGAATACTCGCCACGCTTGGCAGGTGGGTTGGCGAGCACAGTATGACTTCCTCAGAAGGCGCTGCTGCCCACCTTCTGATACTTGGTCCCTTAGCCGACTCTTACGGCCCCCGCGGGTAGAGATGGGGGAGTACTATTCTAGGCCGGTACCACCACGGCCATAACACACTAACTGTGCTCAATTAATGTATTGTTTCTGTTATTTTTTATCTGTATTTTGTACTTATATATGTGTAAATACTGTAGTTGTCAGACAATAAATACAGTTTGATTTGATTTGAAAGTATTTTGAAATTCTAGTTCTAGTTTTTCTACTCGTTTCTGGTATCTGCTAAAATATCTTCGTTAATATTTAACTCAATCAAACAGGCATACATAATCAAGCAGTTCAGTACAAGTAATTTAAAGATTAAAATTGGTAAGAATTAGTAGACGCTTGTTAGCCTCATCCATAAGGTCTAATCACAGTTGTGCTATACCTGCTCAGAGATGTAAGGAGAGATGCTCTACTAAGCCATAGCTCAGTTCAAACTGCGCCTGTAACATGGAAGGGGCGGGCTCACTTAGTCGCTGTACACAGACATATTACATAACGGATAAGGGGTTCTTATAGGAATTGGCTCACTACAGTTAAACTTCATTTAGTAACTCACAATAGTGCAATTAGGTTACTTTTGCTTGCGGCAGTGGAGTGGTTGGACGTTTAGTAGTTACAGTAGTTTGGTTAAATTTGTCTTTCTTGTTCATATTCTCCTAAAAAATGTTTTTTAAGGAATGGTTTACTTAATCAGTAAAAAAATACTTTTGCTAAGATTTGCATAATTTTAAATAAATTATCCATCTCTCATCGCACCTGGAGCCAGCGACCCGGCAACACTAGCAATATTTTATCAGTGAATTGCTATGGCTGGTCTTTCGACCAGGTACAACCAAGATTGAGAAACAAGTTCTCTGGACTGTGCTTGGCTGCCAGTCTTTTTATAAAACCGATGGATTCACTTCCCAAACAACCTGTTGCCGCCAATACTTAAACTTTCTTTTTGGCGATTTCAACATGGTGTATTATTTTTAATATCATTAACAACAAAGTGACTCTCGGTCGGTCTCAGTCTCGAGATTCAACATCGTAGAATTCTCATATTCATAACACATTACGCGCAGCTACAGAAATAGCATTTACAAATGTGCCATACCAGGGTAAGTCGACGAACGTATACCGTAGACAACTGATGCAATAGACTTCATAAGATGTACCTAGGTATTATATCTATGAAATTTCACTAACACGCTATGTTTGCGACATGTAATATCTTGATATTTTCAAACGTTATTCTGGAGTAGACAATTGGATTCTACATTTCTCTTATCCACTGCGACGTGATAATGGTCAGGGTCAGATCCTGACATCTGATCCTGGGGCCATAGGTACTACATACAAAATGTACTAAAAACAACTGTGATAAACATGGATGTCTATTTGGGTTTTTGGATGTTTTTATAATGTGTTTGTGTTTGTTCTCTGCCTTCATCAACACAGAGAATTATAGTACTGGGGTGAGATGTAAAGCGTTCTATAAGAAAAAAAAATTAAATCAAGGTTTATTGCTCATTGCGTTTTTAATATAGTTGACTCATAAAACGATGCATTATTTCTAAGACATCTTTTCTGACATATGTCACTTCCATTATGTATGAGATAAAATAATAGTACCTAATTATGGGTGAAAAACACAACTCGCGGATCGCCCGCGCGGTAAGAGGTTTGCGGGAGGAGAGTGACATACGGGTGTAGTAATTAGTAGGGCAGTGGGGTGAGGGGCTAACTTCGCAATTCTCGTGGTTCTCACAGAAACAGTTGACTTATTTAAAACATAAATAAAATTGAAATTATATAGTTGCAAACCCACCTTTTTATGTCCACCTAGGGAGATAAAGTTAAACGGTATTTGAAAAATTGCGACCACCGAAAATTATTTCGGGATTAAATAATCCCGATCTAGGGTTCAAGTAACTACATGTGCACCATCTCTCTTCCTGTCTACCTGACCCTGTCGTTTGCCGTTTGAACATCTGAACTTCATGAAAATAAGAATGAAGTAAAAAATAATAAAAAAAAAAAAAAAAGATAGCTCATATACTGGGATAGGCATTAAAATGAATTTGTAATTATGTAGAATACCCCTGTTTGACTTTATATTTATGTTTAGTAATAATGTAATGTAATAATTAGAAAAGCAGAATATTGATAAATTACTTAATTAATGACATTAAAATGAATTTGTAATTATGTAGAATAACTTAGTTTGACTTTATATTTATGTTTAATAATAATGTATAATGTAATAATTAGAAAAGCAGAATATTGTGAATTAACGTTAATTAATTTTTCTCACTATGTAATGACAATTAATATTATTGAAAGCAGTTTTATATCTTGCGTGGCTTAATAGGCTAAGATATGGTGAGCCTTTAATTTTAAAACAGACTACCTTCAAATGTACCCATGTTTTGCAAAATAAATGATTTGATTTGATTTAGACTTAGAGACGTCAATTTGTAAATTAGTATTTGTAAGTGTACGCCAGAACACCAAATCTAAACAATATTTGTAAGTGTAGGTAAACCAGAATACGAAATTTATTATAAGGGTTCTTATTTTAAGATAATCATGCGAGAATCGACTACTTTATTATTCTAGTTAGTTCATAGTTCTTTATTGAATACAGCATTGCTATAATAAGGAGTTATTCAAATCTTGGCAGATTGCCGTAAAAAAGTTATAAGACGTTGCGGTCTCTTGAAAGTATGTCGTCTGTTTATACTAGACAATATAACGCAATGTAATTGGATGGTAAAAGCAAGATAATTGCGTTCTCCAGTGCATTCGTGTGCACCCATTTGCAGAAGTTATTTGTGATGTTATGTTGATTTATATATACATATATATGAGCAGATAATACGACTACGGAAATTAATTGAAGTTTACGGTTAAAGGTGGTATAAGTTGTACGGTCATTAGACATTCTTCAGCATATAGTGCCTCTAATAACAACTTTTCCCAAAAATAACTGAGTTAGCGCTATTTAATGGGCTATGCCTACAACACCACCAATTTTCCCAAAGTCATAATTTGCATTTAACTTTTATCTTTTAAATGTACAGTCCATTCCGTAGTTAATACTACTTGCCTTGGGGTACCGGCCTAGAATTGCACCCCCACTCTTACAGCACCCGTGGGTGCAGTTGAAAGTCAGGTCCGTCTACCTGGTATCATAATACAAAACTCTAATTATATTCAATACTTTTTTGGAATAGATATATATTATAGTTTTGTATTATGAACACCAATTCCTACTGGTAAAATTTACAAGCCAGTAAACATTATTTTCATACAGTTGAGGACAAAATGAAATGATGCATTAATTTAATTGCAACATAATACTGTCGTTTCTATGGTTTGTAAATTGTGGTTATATATGTATAAGCATTTATCAATTCTAAATGACATTTAATACTTGCACAAAAATTATATAGTAGTTGCGTGTGAAGACAGCATCTTAATATTGCAAAAGTATGTGAATATTTCAGGCCGATTTTCGCTTATCTCTTACTTTAACATAAGAACAATTTTGTAATAAAATCCATTTTATCTACCCGTTAGGACAGCCCAATCGTAAATATTGAAAAATGGTGTAATAAATTTAACGGCACAGTATAAAATTTCAATTCAATATTGGTAATTGTATAAAATAATGCGGCCTTTACTGTACAGTGAGGGTAAAATGAATGTCACCAGTGGGACCATAAATCTTAAAATATTAAAACTGGAACAGTGACCATAGCTGGTGGAGTACGAAATAATGAACACTTGGGTATATCATACCCTTTGTGTAAGTTATTTTTTTCTATTTTTTATTCTGTATAGATGTAGCGTTTTATCAATATCAGTTGACGGCCAGTGACGATGTGTTCAAAGGGGTAATAATGATAAACCCAAATTTAAATTATGGTCTAATGGACTGCTGCCTGAACAGTCTATGTTTGGTGACAGTTTATTAAACTTGAGGGTAGTAGCTAGCCAAGCAGGTCTTCAAGTACCACCTTGCTGGGATTTAAATAACGATGGCGCTTTTCTTGAAAGCTCAAGCCCTTGGTGGAGGTCGAACCAGAATCCGACAGTTTTACAGCCGACGCTCCCAAGGATATACTTTTTTTTTTTTTTTTTTTTTAGCCATGTGCGTCCACTGCTGGACATATGCCTCCCCCATATAGGGGGGATTTGCCAATACTCGCCACGCTTGGCAGGCGGGTTGGCGAGCGCAGTATGATTTCCGATCCTCAGAAGGCGCTGCTGCCCACCTCCTGGTACGTTATCCCTTAGCCGACTCTTACGGCACCCACGGGAAGAGATGGGGGAGTACTATTCTAGGCCGGTACCACCACGGCCATGGATTTACTATCATCGCTTAAATATATAAACGCTACAACTATGTATTTTCGAATACTCTATATATTGCAACTCATTTCTATTTTAGACAAGCTGCGCCCCGCGGTGTTACTTGCGGTAAAATGGTAATTAAAGTTGATGGTTTTTGTGTGTTGCCGGCATCCCAGGGGAACTTTAAAAAGCATGTGTGTTGTTCCAGGGTATAAGCTATCTTCATTACCAATCTCAGCTAAATCTATTCAGCCGTTTCAGCGTAACAAACATACACACGTCAAACGATTAACAAACTTTCGCTTATAAATATTAGTGTCAATATACAGTAATTTTTTCACTGTCTCATCTGATTTTTAGTGATATTGCAGTTTACAATGCATGGGACATAGTTTCAACCTAAATAAAATAATACTTTTTTTTTACTCCATTATCCTCAGCAAAGACTAGTTTATTAATATTGTTAATTCTATATATCTAAATATTTATTTATTTTAACTTTAACAAGGTAACATTAACATAATTATATAATTATACTTACATATAATTATATGTTTGGGGTTCCATGCTCGGAATATACACCTTAGTTTCGTTTAATATCCATTAAACAAATTTTGACAATCGGGTTATTTTTACGGCATCAAGTTTGTATAATATTATGACAAAATAGCGATGAAAAATGTCATTTCCTTAAAGTTGTTGAAAAAATAATAATAATAATAATCATCAATTTTTTCATCGTTAATGAGAGGTTGAGTTTTGAGTTTTTTTTAAAAAAACATGCTTTAGAGAGGTTCGCTATAAAGGAGTGTTCAGGAGTAAAAATAAGATTAGGCTTAATCCTCTCGATAGTTTTTTACTTTCAAAGATATGATTTTAATAAATTAAGCAACGTATATCTTGTAAAACGATAATTATTTTGGAAGATATACGTTTTTTAATTTATTATAATCATGTTTTGAACATGATTTTAATAAATTAAGAACCGTATAAAACTATAGATATGATTATACCTAACCTTATTTTTACTCCTGCACACCACTTTATAATATTTGTACAAAACATAAGTGGTTAAGTAGGTAATAGCATTATTAAGAAATGGTTAGGATTTTTATTGCATAACTCGTAATTATTGATTTGATACAATTTTTTTTAAATGCTTACATGCCGTCGTCACGTGACTTCAGCTGTAGTCACGTGACTTCAGCTGGCTAGTCCGCGCCGCTCCCCTCCTGCTCATTCTGACTGTGACCACGGCCAACATCGGACCAATGCTTCATTACTTTGCTCTCTTCCATACATTCTTAGCTTTTTTTAACTGATAAGCTCGCGCGCTATTTGTCTCGTCGGGAAAACCTTGCTATAAGTATTTAAAAAGGTGTAGAATTTAGGTAATTGCTATATTTTGCGACAAACTTGCCAAACCAATATCAATTATAGTGGTGTACTGAGTTATAGATTCAATGTCGTATTCTAAAGTGCAATACAATTAAATGCTTCTGGTAGAGCGGAGCAGGCTGAGGTAGTGCTGGAGACAATGCGCTCTCCATTAACGAGAACGGAACCACAATAGTCTTACCGCAGATAAAGTGATAGTTACTGCATCTCAGGAACAATGTGACGTTTTACACTACAGTGGTGATGATAGGATCTGTGGCTTTCTGTTAGGATCTAAAGACAAATGAGGTTTGATCCAAATATGAACTATTTTAAGTTTTCTCTTAATTATTCAAAAGGTATCAATCGAATAATGCGTTTAACCATTTTGAATAATATGTTTACCATACTATCAAGTAAAATATATATTCACTATAGTGGCAGCTCTACATAGCATAAATATTTATTTATAATAAATTATAGGTACTTGCCAAAAAATGTAACCGACTTCAACACTCAAAAGTGTGAAATAAATTGTTGAAGTTCGTACCATGATAGTTCAAAAGTAACTATTATCAAAATATTGTGCACATGGTACCGACTTCGACAAGTTATTTCACACTTTTGAACGTTGAAGTCGGTTCCATTTTATGGTAAAATTTTGTTTTTTACCCTTTTAAGTGACCTTTGCTACTCACGGGATCAATTATCATTGTGTATGTTCACCGATTTTTTCACTCTCAATTAAGAAGTCGTCCAAGAAGACATTACACTTTTCAGTTATTTGTGTGTAACACATAAACAGCTTGACCAATTTTGATGAAATTTAAACGGGACCATACGTGCACCAGCTTTCAAATAAAAAAGAATCATCAAAATCGTAATACTAAGTTTCCGCCGGATAAGCCAACCCAGGCGCGAGCGAATTTGTTCTTTATCTAAATTACACTTCCTGACATTTATGTATTTATCTTTTTTTCTTATCTTTATCTGTAGTCGCTTAATAAAGGCTGAAAAACATTTTAGTTTCGTCGTTTCGCGCAACAAAAAGCAAATGATGCGAGATTCGTAAGCATCGTATAATAGTTTATGGATGCGAGGTCAATATTGCGTCTTAGAATAACCCATAGACAAGTTCGAGCTCCTAGATTTAACTAAATTGAATTATATATTCACGGAGGCTTACTACCAGTTAGTTACCTAAAAAGCTTATTAAATCAGTAAATAATCTAGGACTAGCGTGATTACATTTCGACCACATCGCCTATAACAATCAAGTGGTCAAACTTATACATAACTAATATCTCTAAGGTACAAAAAGTATCTAGTGTAATTCTATTCCGTCCTATCATAATATAAACGTGAGTGATTGCAAAGATGAGGTGAGATAGTGGTCAAACGCAAGCTTATAAACTTTTTAAAAAAGATAGGTAAGAAAAAATGCACGTTTGTTACTCAACCATGCCTGGATGGCTCAATAGTAAAAAATTGGACAATGATAGATCAGAAAAGCACAGAGACTATTATTATCTCGGAAAATAGTTTGGCTTCAATGGTACACGCTGTTGCAAACGCGAGGCGTACCTAGTTATTGACCGTCGTTTTATGTAACATCAATACAAAGTCGTATTCTAAAGTGTAACATAATTCAGCGCCTTTGGTAGAGCGGACTACCTCTAGGCAGTGCTCGAGACAATGCGTTCACAATTATCGAGAATCGAACAATGGTCTCACCGCAGATAGCGCAATAGTTACTGAATTCGAGGTCCACTACAATGATAACGATGGGATGTATGGCTTATTGTTTGGATCTGTAAAGCTTCTTCTTCTTCTTCTTCTTCTTGTCCTTATCCCACACTAGGTGAGGTCGCCACAACATGTCTTCTTTTTCCATTCTCTCAACTCACAACTTTCATAAACATATCATTCTTCACACAATCCATCCATACCTTTTTCCATGCCTTCCTCTATCTCTATATCATTCATACACACACACATACACATACATTCATGTTAAGCACTCTTTTTATATATGTTTTTCATTCCTCCTCATGACATGCCCATACCAAGCCAATCTATTCGCTTTCAACTTATTATTCACTGGGGCTACTTTCAAGCTTTCTCTGATATACATATTCCTTATTTTATCCATTCTAGTCACACCACACATCCATTTCAACATTCACAATTCTACCACATGCACTTTTCTTTCATCCACCTCTTTTGCTGCCCAACATTCAGATCCATACATTACGACAGGTATACGATCTGTAAAGCTTCATAATGATTAATGTTCGACTTATTAATAATAATTATATTAAAAAAAATAGTGAACAATTTTGCAAAATGTATATAATGTTTATTAATCACGATAGACAGCCATGATCACGAGTAAACTGATACAGTTTCGTGATCATGACCCTTGTAATATCGAGAACCGAAATATCGAGAAGCAAATATCCACCTTCTAAAGTCAATATTGCAAACACATAGTTAGCATTACTATCATCTACTCAGCCATCAAATATCCTCTGCTGGCCTTAGTATTCCCTCGTTGTCCTCCACAAAGACCGGTTGGAAGTGACCTAGGGTACGTTTCTTTTTGCGCTTTAAGCGCTTGGAACACAGATAACGTGCTTATAGTCATTCCGAATAATACACTGATAGCTGCACACAAAATTTATATGACGTCATCGTCATATGCTTGAATCGCCCACCATTATGACATAGATCAGTATAAGCGCTGTCAATTATCTACCGTTATTTAGATTCTCTTATCTGTCGAAAAATGCGTAATCCCTCCACAAAATTTAAAAACGTCATTTAATGTGTCATTAAAAATGATCCATATAGTGCCGGTGGAGTACGCAAGTGAATTATTTAATATTGATTTAATGGGAACTGATATTTATAGCATTGGCGCGCTTTTACACAGACTATCCGTTCCGATTTGCTTACGACTGTTAGTACTGTAAGTACTAAATTAATCTCGGAACATATAAATCCTTACGTAGGAACGTATGCATTGTGAGCGCAAAAAGAAATGCACCGCTACATGTAGTCTGTTACTGGGATTTCAAATGGAAGTTGTCGGTTTTTCCTCGAGAACTTTTCAACCACATCGACTATCAGTTCAACGTGAAATGATTCGTGCCCATTGCCATTTCAACATGCTAATCCATTGGGTTATGTTGTCCAGTTTCGTTGTTCTTATCGATTACCACATCTCTGATGACCTAATTGATTATCTCTAATAATGATGTCATAAAAATAGCCCTAAGCACAGCTACCTTTATAGTTCGTTCTGAGACCTTCAGCTCGTTTATTATTCCCATAGTAGTTCGAGACCATGTTTCTGCTATTATTCAATATTACTTAACATCTGCACAATCACACAATTCATTTTGTTGACATTTTTAAACAAACATTTTGGAAAAGCTGAGATTTACAACAAAGTGCCAAATGAACTAGTAACGTTTACATCGCAGCTTGGTTTAGTTTCTCCATGAAAATTAAAATATTTAACAACCAAGCCATCTCCTTTTTACTTTTAACAGCTCTTAAAGTTACACCTTGATACTTAGCGCTTAGTTCCAAGTGATACTTTAAGTTGCTGGTTGTGTGCTCTTACAAAACTTTGAACGTAGATATTCTCATACATATTAAATTGGAATGGTGCTCCTACATTGTTCGAAAATTAGGTACACCCTCTTTCATGATTCAGTTTGAATAATATAAAATGCATACCTTTTCGTAATTAGAGTGTGTTCAAAGGTTTGGCTTTGGATTAACGCGGTGTATATCCGTTGTAGACCTTATATGTACACGCATCAAAAAAGTCTTAGCAACATGCATGTACGTTTTTGAATTTTGAACGATTTTAGCTATTTTTATCTCATCAATATGTTTTATGAAAGTTTATAACTTTAGACGTTACTTTGCAGAAATCCATATCAAAAAGTTCTAAATATACAATATTAAGTGTTAATAATTCCTACCTATTCAAGAAGAGGTTCCAGTTACGTAAGATTGTATTATATATTGTTTATCGTATTACGCACTTCCTGCATGCAATTTATGCAGGTGGTGCACATTGCATAATAGGCTGGAATAAAAATGTAATGCTGCGGAATAAAACTAGCGGAATAAAACTAAAAATTGTGTATTTAATATCTTTTAAAATCTTCTGCACATAATATCTAAGCATTTTTGGAAGCATAGGTGACTAATGCAACAAAATCCTTAGTTTAAATCATTCATTTAATCACAATAGAACTATATATGTACCGTAACATACTTAGTATAAAATACATGTAAAACGAAATTAAACTTTTTATGTTTTACAAAATTAAATAACGATATTATTTTTTATTTAATTCAATACATTTTCAATACATTCAATACAAATTGTGACCGCCTCTGTTGTTTAAAACTTGTCGGTAACGATCTTTTATTGAATTTATAAGATTGTTTATCTGATCCAGCGGCAATCGGTCCCAATGGAATTTTAACACGTCTTTCAATTGTTCGATTCCCTAGAACACGTCTCTGAAGCATGTACGATGCGCGATTGAGGTTTGGCGATTGGGCAGGCCACGGCAATACTTGGATGTTTTCTATTGCCAAGTACTCTCTGGTCCTATGAGCTGCAGCTTCATCAGCGTGAAAGCTGAGCTAAGACTTAGTGCAGATGAGTGAGACACATAAGGCCCGAGCACATCTTCGGCGTTCATATTGTCATCTACAAAAGCAAGCTGAGCTGATCTGTTCTTCTTAATACCCACCCATACCATCACTGTGGAGCCACTGTGCGGATGCACTTCCTAAAAGCATCTTAGTCGTTCAGCTCACTGCATTTCATCAGCGGTCAAACGGCGTCATTTACGTATACTGTGGTAAGAAAATACAAAACTATTCTGCTTAGACTTTTTTGATGGTGTAGTACGCCCTTACCCATTCCACAAAGAAAATATTTCTCGGGAAGATATTGGCTGACAGTAATATTGGCTTTAATGTTACGGTTGATGAGCAATATAAGCTTTGGATTTATTTAGTATTTTTTTTATATATAGTGTATAGGACGTTGAAATCAACTTTTGCGTGAATTAAACATAGTTTTTTTTTTTTTTTTTTTACATATTATAAGTTTGCGTTTGACAACTGTCTAACCTGATGTTAAGTGATGACGTTGTCTAGGATTTAGTTCCCAGTATCAGTTTGTATAAAATATAAATGTATTAAAAAAGAGAAGGCTCTCATATCGTTGGACTTTATTATTTTTTATATACCTACAGTTACTCCAAGACGCCTGAACTATTTGGGATTTTTTTTTGTTTGTTTAGGGCAAACATTTCTATTTGTTTGTCCTCATGTTTTGGATATTTGTGCAATGTTATTATGTATATCCAAACGTCTCGTAACAAAGGGTAACTTAGTGCGCGTGTGTGAGTGATAATGTGTTACTTTTTTAATATATTTTTATTTATACACGTTATTGGTTCAACAGGGGTTAACCAGGGTACAAATCGCCTTGATGATCGCCGACCTTCGTTAGAAGATGGCACCCAAAGAAGAAGAAGATTGGTTCAACGGGCGCTGGTCTCGTTTGGTTTTTTTTATGAAATAGGAAGCAAACAAAAAGACGAGCCGTCTGATGGTAAGCGATCTATTTTGCCTATGGATATCTTTAACACTGGGGGCATTACGATACGTTCCTCCATCCTTTTACTTATCACTATAATTAACATCTATTTTACGCAATCAGCAACTCCAAATATATAAAAAAACCACCATTTAAAATCATGCCATACCAGTAAAAAGGCTAAAACTATATGACTGTTTTCATAAAACAGATGATACGCGACATATATAATGGGCAAACCAACTTTCTAAACTCAATCATAATATTATTACGCCTTCCTCACCAATAGTAATAAATATACATTCGACACGGATATCAATATAATTTATATCATGTTTCCTTGTCACGTAGCCGAGACGTGACGATCGTATACGAGTGTTGGTGTTGCCACTTAAAAATTCTGCTGTAGTTTAAAAAAAAATTAAGGTTATTTAACACTAGTAGCGCCCCACGGTTTCACCTGTGTGGATTACGGTTTTCCCGTTACCTGACGGAATACATTATCCGGGATATAAGTAGCCTATGTGTTAATCCAAGGTTCAAACCATCTCCATAGCAAATTTCATGGAAATTTGTGTAGCCATTTGAGCGCGAAGAAGTAACAAACATACACAAGTACACACATACACACAAACTTTCGCATTTATAATATTAGTAGGATATGATAGGATCAATATGTGATTCTTCAAAAGGAGAGTTGAAAGATTCTTAAAAAGGATTGGCAACGTATCGTTGTGCCCCCAGTATTACAGATATTTATACGCGACGATAATCGCTGACCATCAGGCGGCCCGTCTGCTTGTGTGCCACCTGTTTCATAAAAAAGAAATATGGGTTCACAAATATTAGTTTAAAGTCGGCAGTGAGCGGACATTGTGGCTGGTTTTACGTGCATAAGAAACAGTGTCTACTTTCAATCAGATATGCGGTTTGCCTGTTCCTATCTCTTTGGTGTGGTGGGGTATGTGATCGCAATTTTCACTTTTTTGGACGGGTACCTCAGATCCATAAACATCTTTTTATTTTATATGTTTATGGATCGAACGTACAGCCGTTAAATTTAAAATTTTAGCTGTTTATTATCTCAGGACTTGAGTTTACGCTGAAAGCAGTTTGAAAACTTCGACTCTCGACTTCGATCACAGAGATATATCTAATTACCTACCATATCAAACCACGATGTAATCCATTTTTGCCTTCCAGCCAGGGGGCTGAAACCTAATATGAAATCACTTTACTGTTTAGGTCACGTTTCTGGCGAAGGCACATTATTATTTTACGGTAATTGTACAAATTATATAACAGATTTGAAATTATTTCATTTCTATGTAATTCTTTCTTTTCATGATAATGTAACTGAATATTTAATTCTATATTCTCTCTTGGGTCCCCCGCGACCCACGACACATAGGTGTACTCACACCCCCGTACTAGGATACCTGTTGTGTTTGTCGTTTATTGGGGTATTGTTGGGTATTTTATGTTGCTGTGTCAAAAGTACAAATCGCCTTAGTAATCGCTGACCTTCTTAAGAAGATAGCTCCCCAAGAAGAAGAACAAGTTTGTTGGGGTGTTAGTTATTAGTTCATGCCTTGTTAAATAATTACATAAACGGACAGGTACCTATATCACACCACCTCAAACTATGTTATTAGATGTAGGGCTGAGCATGATAATACCGTAGCCAAAATTACTTCAGTTTTACGGTAAAACTTATGTTTCAGCCAAGATCCGCTGCGTTAGGCGGTAAAACATCACTCGACCGCCACTCCGAGACTTACGTGTAATCCTAAAAGCGTAATAACTCAACCGGCCCTCCCAACGCTGAGTGCACTCAAGTGTTTACCTCGGCTATTAACCCCATTAAACTTCTAATGTTTGACCACAACCGTTATAATAAAGGTTTGAAAATAGAATGGGATAAAATACATGTTAAGAGGGTTAGAATTTACCAAATATCTGTAAAGCACTAAAATTTTTTTTGTCTGCGCGAAGCCTTTATTAAAATAAAATACTAATAACTGATTACAATACTACAGCTACTACAAAAACATTTAAGCAATTCACTAGCTATTGTCAGTCTATAGATCACTCAAATGCTTTAGCCCGCTACCAGTTGGTAGCGTGCCCGAAATGCTAGCAGCATTGTCACGTTGAATTGCAATGCTGATCCGTTGAGCCATATACTATGTATATATATGTATATATATATATATATATATATATATATGTCACTTCATTTTGGTCACGCGTCGCATCGATCAAACGTTCCGATAAGGTTCGGAAAATCCGATGAGCTCCCGGTCCCCACGGGCCTAATGTCTCAACCCCAAACGGTTCAAATTTAGATATTTGAACCGATTTTTAAACCTCGGTTTTTTTAAAAATATTTTGTAGATCTAGCCTTTGACCACTATCTCACTTGATGGTCAGTGAAGATGTGGTCCAAGATGTTAGGTTAGCATATTTTTGTCGCTTCAATTGCTCCGCCGACTAAGCCGCGGCGCCAGCCCGAACATGTGTCTCGGGAAGATAAGTAGTAATTTATAGACTAGTGATTTGTACATTTTGTATTATCCTTTTTTAAATAAAGTAACTTCAAAAAAGGAGGAGGTTCTCAATTCAACTGTATCTTTTTTATGTTTGTGTCGATAGAATGATAGTTCAAAAGTAACTTTTATCTAAATAATGTACGCATGGTAGTGACTTCAACAAGTTATTTCACACTTTTAAGTGTTGAGCTCGGTTCATTTTTTGGTAATATATTTTTCTTCATTTTTAGTGACTTTTGGTACTTACGAAATTAATTGTCATTGTATATGTTCACCCACGTCCTCACCCGTAACTATAATACGACACTTTTCAGCACTTTTCAGTTAATTTAGTGTCGACAAAAAGGTCAAAAATAGAGAAGGAAGAAGAAATTTCATAAAGTAGAATCATAAGAACGTATTTTACTATAAATCTATATTTACTTGTAGATAGGCACGATCCTAAATCAATAACACTTGATTATAACTACTAATCAAGTACGCCTGTTCAATCATCACTCAGTTCCGGTTGGCCTAATAGACATTACCATTCTAGCTATAATTATATTATCAATAATCCAATTAGTTAGTGGATATCGTATGCCTAATTGAATATTAGATTTCAGTCATTAATGAGAATAATTAAGCGATACAAAATCCTTGTAAATTTGTATCGCCTTCAAATATTACACAAATAAGTTATTATGCAGTATTTAAGCTTTTTAGTTAAGTTAATGTGGTAGTTGGGAAGTTCATTCTAAATACAAACCTGTATATGTGTGTTCAAATGTTATGTTTGTATGATGTAAGGGAAGAATATTTTTGTGTATGTATTTTTTATTTTACTATAAAAGTTGAAGTTAAACAAATCATGGTTATATACTTGCGCCGTCCATTGCTCCTCAACGGCTAGGGCTGAAAATCAGCGCTTTGGATTGCCTGCGCCATAATGCTGAGCCCACCTAACCCTTTCTGAAGCACTTTACATTTCCATTAAGTTCGTGTGAAAGGAGTATCGCAATTTTTGAAATGAAATTTAAAATAATGTTATGAGCTTAGATTATTTAGTATTTTTATAATTTGAGGTATTTTTCTTAAAAAAATTTTTAATTCTGCTATTGAAAAACGTTTGTTTTCCAAAATAATAAAAACATTCGTACAAAACTTAGATTGTAGAGCCTACTCTATGAATGTCATTACCTATAATGCCATAGTCTAGAAACAATTAGGTTCTTTATTTCTGTATCTAGGATTTCTATTAAATACGAGTTAATTTCTATTGCCGCCTAGTATCACGTGACTTCAGTTGGCTAGTCCACACCACTCTTCACCCGCTCATTCTGACCGTCACCATTGTCAACGTTAGACCTATGCTTGATTGCTTTGCTCTCTCCCATACATACCTATCATTATTAAAAACAAATAAGTGCGCGTGCTATTTACGTAAACTGGGGTAAAAACTCATTTTATTTATATTTTCCGCATTAATCCAATCTGGGTGTCTTCAAGTCACGAGTGAGTAGCTATCTATTAGGATGGCTTGCTCCATCGTAGACCGCATCATCACTTAATGTCAGGTGAGAGAGTAATCAAGCAGTCACCAGTCTCAATAAAAACATCGAAAAAATTGGCATCGGTTTAGATTGCACAAGTGAACTCTCCTGCTAGTAATTCGGAATGGACATATTTCTTCATAATTACAAATACAATTATATTTAATATCCTTAATATCCCAGATGATCCTGTAAACATCAGCCGAACATATATTTTTGAACCATATGAGAAGACTGAAAAACTCTTGAAGGTTTTAACATAACATAAAAATAATTTGTGTACGACTTTCTTATTCTAAAATATCAACCACAGTTACGCCATACCAAACTGTTTTGGTGACAAAAAACATATATCTAAGCCGACACTCTCTCACACTCACACATGCACTTACATTTTGCACACCGAGAGGAACGTTTACACTTAACTTTAAACTTAATATTATGTATTAACAGTTGTCAAATAATTTAAGGCTAGATAATTTTTTTATAAATCTAGGAGGAGGGCGCTGTAAGCAGAAACACAGGCGATGAGCCTAGTTCAAGGACAGATAACCCATAAATTTATTTGTGTAAACCTCTAACCACTTAACATAAAATGTATAAATGTGCATTTATTTGAATAAATTGAATTGATATCCTCTGGGTACAGATTTAAAGAAGCTTTTTGCTGCAGTGTGCAATTATACTTTCGGAATCATGTAAGTTGGAAACAGCCGTTCGCCGCAACGATAACTTATCGTAAACCTCTCGTCAACTTTCACGCCCGTCATCCCGACCACCGTTTTCATTACCAAAATTAAACTTCGAACCCTTATCGGACCGTGAAATGCCTCATATTGGAAAAAGAGGAGTATAATAGAAGCGGCGTGGAGCCTTCACAATAAATTCGGTCGGAACCGTAGCGGATAATTGGCAGGTGACCGGCGCGATTATTCAATCCCGGCATTGATGAATTTAACACAAGCTCAGGTTCACGCAATGGACGCTTTCGATTGATATGGGGTTCCCTGGCGTTAATGATCTAATCGGTCGATTTGTTAGGTAGCCCGCGGTTATACAGAGACCCTTATAACCGCAATATTCTTAATTATGGTCTGCATACCGCAGACTATACACTAACATACGCAAGAATACTACTTGACGATTTTTTTATACTGTATCTATGTATATGTATCTATGATATGTATCTGTATCTGATCTAGCGTTTGAACACTATCTCACTTGATAGTCAGTGACGATGTGGTCGAAGATGTTATCACCTAGAATGCTTACTGTTTCTTAAGGACTGCTGCTGAACACACTATGTGTTTGGTGACAATTTTTCAAGTTTTTTTTTGAGGGATCATGCCAGGCGGATACTCGAAAATACCCTACCACCATGCTGGGAATTTGATAACGGTGTTATCTTCACCGGAAGCTCAAGCCGTTGTTGGGGATCGAACCAGTATCCGTCAGTTTGACAGCCGATGCTCCCACCGCTGAACTATCATCGCTTTAAAAGCTGACTATTACCCGATGTATGCTATGATTTAATTAATGCAAATAATGTAAATAATGAAATAATATAATTATTATAATATATTTTATATAATAATCGTGGACTTCGCTGCAAGTAATTCAGAGTGAATATGTTTCTCCATAATTACAAATAATAAAATTATATTAAAAATCTTAATATTTATTAATGATGCTGTAAACATCAACCAAACATATAAAAGGCAGAGGCCAGAGCACATATCTCGGGAAACTGATTGATGGCTGTTGGGGTCGAAATTATCTCGAGTGGACACCACGGACTATCAAATCCAGCAAAGGAGGTTTACCGACACGAGATGGATAGATAACAGATGACCTGACTAAAATCGTACAAATTAATGCTAGCCGCTTCTAACCAGCCCTTATAGAAATCTATGAAGGGGGCCTTTATCCAGCAGTGAAAATCCGGTGGCGTATTGCCAGATTTGTACCTCGGTAATACCATTTAGGTGGTTTGATTTCCATACAAACATATTTTTCTATTTATGTGAAAAGAGATTATATTTTCACAATGGTTTAACTATGGTTGGTCTTGATATTGGTCTTATTGCGGCAAATCACATTTATTTAAGAAATATTGTAGAATAATAGAAAATATAACACTGAATGTTCAATTCGTTGTTGTAAAAACGGTGTTTTACCGGTGTGAAATTATACTCTCTTTTCACAGAAATGGAAAAATACGCTTATATGGAAACGAACCACCTTAAAATTAGTCCCGTAGGTAATTCTCTTTATTTTTGATGGACAAGTAGGTAAGAAGTTTTCCTTCAAATATTTGAACATAAGTTCTTCCTAGCATATGGTTAATGCGATACACAATAAAAACTCTTAAAATAAGGGTAGGGTGCCTTCGTTTGATACGATATCAACTGTAATGTTGGTCTATCAGTCCTATTAATTAATTGTTCATACAATTAAAGGTAGATGGCACTAATAACATCCCCCGCAGATGTTAATAAGGAAGGAAGTAATTCGGCCCTAGTGGTATGGGCTGCTATAGCTTAGTTGGACAGAGTGACAGGACGGTATTCTGTAGTTGTGGGTTCAAGTCCCACTAGCAGCCGAATTTTTTCTTTCAAATATTTGAACATAAGTTCTTTCTAGCATATGGTTAATGCGATACACAATAAAAACTCTTAAAGTAGGTAAGAAGGCGGTTTTTGTAGCTTTTAGAGCATTTTATAATTTTTTTCATATTTATTACAATGAACTCTTATCTATACTAATATTATAAAGACGAAAGATTAATTGTTTGTTTGTCTGTTTGCATTGAATTGGTTCCGAAACTACTGAACCGATTTAAAAAATTCTTTAACTGTTGGGAAACTACACTATCTCCGAGTGACACAGGCAATGATGACATTTTCAAAAAAAATAGGGATCCTTATACGTTGTAATTTTGAAACGCTAGTCATTTGAAAACTTCTTTGTAGGATTCACTGACAATTTTTTTACAGATGCAATATAAATTAAAAACCTCCGTAAATACATTCAAAGTAGCTAAGACTATCTAAAAAAATTAACATCAAAAACTTATTATATTTACGTTAAAAGTTCAATTTGCTTAACTTCCTACAACTACTTAAATAACGAGAGAATATAAATGACGAGTTTTATTGAAATGCGGGTAGCTTTAGTCGGCACCAAGAACTTATTATATGCCAATTCTACCCACACTTTACAAAAAAAATAATGTTATAGTGTTGCGTTTTTTGAATCAATCGTACCCGTATATATATATTTTTTAATTAGATAGTTTGATCGAACAACCGAACCACCACCAAAATGCGATAAAATCCGAATAATAGTTTGATTTTTAAATACAGTTAAAATTTCAGAAATATTTTTGATATTTTTTCATTATATTTTAGAGATATTTTAGAGATTTACTGTCACAATTATTTCATTTATTTGCAGTTTGTTTTCGTTTGGTCAATTTATTTAAAACAATTATTTTTTTATTTTACTCTTATTTACAACTACGAAAATTTAAGTGCGATAAATTCAACGAAGAGTGTTTGTAGAAAAAAAAACAAATTCGTCAAAGTTAGGTAGTTCAAAACGTTGGAATTCGTCATAAATTATTTGAGAGGCATAGGATCTGGGACGATGCCAATTAGACCGAAGTGGTCGCTTTGGTCCGGTGTCCAATTTTATGAAGTATCGTCGAGATTTCGGAGGTAGAAAAATCCACAAAACGAAATTCAACTTTGAAGATTTAGGACGGGATTTGCAAATTATGTCCTGCTCTTACCGGCTTCACTGAAGAACCCCGAAACGTGAATTGTTTCATAACTTAACGAGTCACGATCAAAGTTAAATTGCAATTTACCATCTTCCCAACGTTTTATTCGGCGAATATTACTTTCAAAATTTACTCGTCTCAAGCGGATTCAATCCGTGGAGGTTATCCGCGATATAAAAATCTGGAAGCACATAAAAGCCAGTCTGCTTCATAGGTATTCTCATCTGTCACGGATCATAAAAAGCCGTTGAGTATTTGATTTACATAGTCTAAAATTGTGCCATGCGCTTATGTTTTGAACATTATAACATCGGAATTAAAACTCTGTGGTGAAAGAGATAAAGCTGAAGGTAAAGAAAAAATGTACAGTTACAGCGAGTAATAAAAAGTTCTACAACTGTGAGTTGCGTACCGATGGAGAGGGTTCCCGATCCAGTGAGATCCGATTCAAATAATCGTTCCCCGGGGCAGATCCGTCATCAATATTTCAGGCAGTATCGTATGCGGGCAACCGATTTTAGTTCTTATTTGTGGTAAGGACTGACTGCATTTGCGTAGATTTTCGTTTAACAATTTCTATTATTAACCTAGAGAATAAAAAAAATATCAGACGATTATTTTTCTCTTTTCTAAGTTTATGATAATCTTACAAAATGTTAACTCTGGATGAAAAAAAATAAAATTTGTTGGATGTGATGTTAAACAAATTATAGTTAATAATGAATTATTTTGAAATTAAACAAAAGAATTAAGAAGGAATGTAAATTTATATGGTTATATTACAGTATATTAATAAAATATATTTTCACTATTTTAATCATTTTTATGTAATTGACTATGAAACTAGGCTAGCAAGCACGCTCTCCGTTAAAATTTAACTCAAATAATTGTTTTACAAGAATATACACATGCCTACAAAGGTTTTAAAAATGCAAGTTTAAATTCTACTTTTGAAATAATGAAAATAAAAAGCAGTATTAATTTTCGTAAATACACTTCAAAATTAATGTAAAGAATGTCTGATATAACCGAATATACGCGTTTTGGTTTTTAGTAGGTATTAGGTAGGTGCCAAGGTACTTCAAGAATTACTTCAACCTATAAATCAAATGAAAGCCTGATTCTTTCTATCGACTGCTAACTGTACAAAAAAATCTAACCTGCTTATCTTCCATATTTCATTAATATAATAGTAGTAGTCAAATTGAAATAAATGAATATAAACATTTTGAAAACACTAAATAAACTTGCATTTATTACTAGCCATTTCTTTGCTGCAATTGAATTAAAAGGTTGTACGGAGTTGGCAGAATTTATTAACAAAACTTTTCTACCGTATCACCCCTCTAGCACATGAGTTAGTTCCTAAGCATCAAAGTCGCAGTTTCTGTTGAATGTTACAATATTTTTTCTTTTATGTTTAAGTTTAGAACAACTGCTTTGTTAAGGCATGTCCACACGTCAAGTGCACGCTGACGAACTGTGAGAGTTGCGGTCGTGGTTTAATCAACGCGGTGACTTGCAACGAGGTTCTAGTTAATAGTTTTACTGAAACTGACTTTACTGTTTATCGTCTCATAGTTAGCTGTCGACCAAAACGGGGAATGGTTAAAATGGTTTACAACTTTGTTAAGAACATATGAGTATGTTTTTTTTTAATGGGGCGATGCCCTTATTAAAATAAAATACTAATATCTAATTACAACACTATGAGCTCATCGGATTTTCGAAAAAAAATATCACTATCTGTATAGGTACATTTAGCTATTTTCATTTTGAAGCGGTGATAGCCCAGCGATGGGACCGTCGGCTGTCATACTGACATACGCTGGTTCAATCTCTACCAACGGCTTGAGCTCCCGGTGAAGGTGACACCATTATTAATTTCAAACTTGAAAAACTGATGCAAATGCTAATTTTATAGGTACAGTAATAAAATATATAAGCTGCGAGCACTATTGATAAGCTGAACTAAGTGTGACGTAATCAATCTTATATTAAGAGGCATATTGACACAAATCTGTATCTGTATTTTCATTGCCTTTTTAAAATATTATAAGCTTGCGTCTGACCACTGTCTCACCGAATGTTAACTGCCGACACGGTCTAAGATGGAGCACGCAAGCCTAGATGGTACCACCTATTCACTGCCTGCAGGCAGCTGTGCAAAAGCTAAGCTGTTTTTGAACTACTACGACGCTTTCAATCAATTTAATGCTGTTAAACTAACAAACGATAATTAAATTAGCAGTCGGTAATATTAAAAGTTATGTGCGCTTATATATACAAATGCTTATGTATGCTATATGCAAAAGTTCGAGGGTGAAAACAGTTTTCTCTCAAAACGCAAATTTTAAATTCAAAATGTAGTGATTAATTTAGTCACCACCTATAGCTGTCTCTATCACACGGCCTGGGGAGCAGAGAGATAAACAATAAGACTATCAAATTATAGCGCTAGAACCACGCGACAGGATGTTCTTCTGAATGGCAACAATCGACACGGTTGAAGATTTTTATTTAATAGGACGTATGTTTATTAAGAGATAACAATATTTAATAATTGCTACAGTAAACTGGCACCTCCAGACCTTGTTTGTGACCTTGTGTTTGGAAATGTCCTCCGTTTGCTTAGGATATTTTAACTTTGAATTGTTGCCTACCAACTTTCAGTACAATTTTATGTCCCACTTTACAGATATCATACATTTTCCAGTGCTAAGAAAACTTCGTCTGTAGTAAGTACACTTATAATAAAACCACGAATCTCAAAACCGAAGTTTCCGGCAAAGATTCCCGCTAAAAGCTCGTTGCTGTTTAGTTTCTCTTTACTACTCGCTCTGCTAAAGTTTTGTAGAATCTCAGTGTTGCCAATTTTACACATTTCACAGCGGCTCAATACAGCCACAGTGTACCTAAATAAAAAACAGTAGTCCTTGTTACTCCCAAATTATTATTTATATGAGCTCAAAATTACACACTACTTTTTAAGTTCATATGGCGTTTTTAAATAAGCATTTGGTCATACTTATATAATTAGTATAATGACTGGCTGATTTTTCAAGACACGGTCAAAAACATTGACTTTTAGCTCTAGACAACTTCAACTGCGCGTTACTGAGATTCACTGAGATCAGCTAGTGTAGTTTCTTTTAGACCACACGTGTGAAAATTTACGTAGTTTTTCGTGCTTCAGGCACTGAGATTACTAAATCTCAGTGCCTGAAGCACGAATAACTTGCGTCATAGTAATCGTATCGCAGTCGTATAAACAATTTAATAACGGATGTACCGTGCGTACTAGTATCCCATTTCACTGTGTCACAATTTGAACTGGATATCTAAACGCTATAAAACGCTCAGTTCAATTGTTTCACGCTGCAATACAGATGTGCTTCGATTTCGATAATGATTCGCGCCTTGGCCACATATTGAAGTAATAGAAGTGAACTCAATAGAAGCGAGCTCAATAGAAGCGAGCTCAACAGAAGCGATCTCGCTTCTAATGAGTTACACTACTGTTCTTTATGCACTATGGTATGCAATAAAGGCAAAAAGAGCACAGCTATGCGGCTAATGTTACACTGGTGTAGTTTTGATTCCATGCAGTATTGTCTGATTTTTCTTATTACTAGTAAGATAATACATTTAATATGTAAAATACGTTATTTTGTTATAATTTTATAATTGATGATATATTATGAATTAAAATATGATACCATGTGCATATTGCGTTAAGGGTTTTTGAAGCGTCTCTATCATATACTTTGGCGTTCTGTATTTTATTACGAGCTATCTAGCATATCCAACCTCTGATTAATACTATGGAGGCATAAAATTGATGATATATATAACATTTGAAGGTATAGTATACATAAATTTTCACTTTGTTTCAAACATTAGTAGTATCTTTAAATACACACTTAATTTTCAGTTTGTACCACTCTTAGTGGTGAAAAGTGCAAATTACACACACTTATATTATAAAGGCGAATTAAGCGAAATTAAGCTTGTACATGATCCAGTTTTCATACATTATTGGTCCAAAACTAAAAGTGCCGGCCAAAAAATAAAGTGGTTGTTATCGGTATTCTGATAGAAGTTTACCGTCTAATAAGCCATAGGATGTCCACAGCTGGACATATGCCTCCCCCATTGATTTCCACAAGAACTGGTTGAAAGCGGCCTACATCCAGCCCTTGCCTGCACTATCTTAGTAAGGTCGTCCTCCTTGACCGTCCTATGCTGCGCTTGCCAGTCCGTGGTCTCTATTCAAGAAACTTTTGACACCGTCGGTCATCAGTGCTTCGAGCTATATGCCCTGCCCACTGGCACTTCAACTTGCTAATCCGCTGGGCTATGTCGGTGACTTTCAATATTCTACGGATCTCTTCATTTCTAATTCGATCACGTAAATAAACCCCGAGCATAGCCCTCTCCATAGCTTGTTGTGTTACTGATCCTGCTCAGAAGGCTAATAGTCAGAGTCCACGTTTTAGTTCCGTAATTCATCACTGGTGGTAATACATACTTATTGAATGCCACAGAACAATTGTTTAAATAATTGGATACCCCCTTTTTTTCTGTTAATATAAAATGATCTGTATAATATTTTATGGACGATTGACCACTTTGATGGTCAGTAACTATGTGGTGAAGATAAAATTACGTTAAACCTAGAAATATTGGCTCTGGCTCTCATATCTGGCTCTCCTTAACACACTATGTGTTTGGTGGACAGGTTCTCAATTTAATTAGCCAGGCAGGAACTCAGATACCTTACCACCATGCAAGAAATTTTATCACAGTTTTTTTGAAAACTCAAGCCGTTAGTGGGTATCGAATCAGCGTTTGTCAGTTTGTCAACCTACGCTCCCAATGCTAGGCTATCATTGAATCAAAAATTATACTTAAAATATGGTGATTAATGAGACTACCATTGATTACTTGCGATTTAACAGTACACAAAATATGTAATGTGCCGTGGTGGTACCGGCCTAGAATAGTACTCCCCCATCACTTCCCGTGGGTGCCGTAAGAGTCGGCTAAGGGATCACGTACTAGAAGGTGGGCAGCAGCACCTTCTGAGGATCGGAAATCATACTGCGCTCGCCAACCCGCATGCCAAGCGTGGCGAGAATTGGCAAATCCCCCCTATATGGGGGAGGCATATGTCCAGCAGTGGATGTCTAATTGCTGAGAAGAAGAAAATATGTAATTATAATGTCTTAATTTAAAATTTAATCATCATTATAATAAATACTTTTGTATTTTATATAATAATACGCGCGAACGTTGTTTGCCGAGGTGTATATTAAATACAAAAGTATTTAATATAATTGTGATATAAATTTTCGCAAACTAAAATCCGTTGCGTGCCGTGCGTGTTATGTGTCCGGCGCGGGTTAATAGATGCGTACCCTAAAAGTCTACATTTATAGCATTGAGATTATCATTGATTAAAACAAAAGAAGATTAATTAAAAAAGACACGGTACATCAATAGCCATAACTTTAATAAATAGCGTACTTACGTTGCCCCTACTTTATTGTCGCCTTAATTTACATAGCAGAACAGGATATTCTCTGTTTCATTCAGCTTGTGAAACAACTTAAGTGAAACACATACAGCTTGGACAAAAGCTTGTTATTTATAGCTAACATTAATATCTTCGCGTTTGCAGACAGGCTAATTATTTTGTTAAGCATTTTAGAGAGGGGTCGTGCAGTATTTTAGTAAAATAAATAAAATTTGAACTAAGAGAAATATGAAATGTGGTTTTCTTAGATTAATTAAGGCTTTTTAATGCAAATGTTACGGTTGTAAAATTGTTTTAATGGAAGGGCGGTGGATAAATTAATTTAGTATGAATTTAAGTGTTTAACTAAAACACCTAAGACACATAAGTTTGATTGCAGACAAATTATTACCTTAATAATTCTGTCAATATAAAAAAAAATACTAATAACTAATTACAATACTACAGAACATTTAAGCAATCTACTAGCTATTGTCAGTCTACAGACAACTTAAATGCTCTAGCCCGCTACAAGTTGGCAGCGTGCCCAGAATGCTATCAGCATTGCCACGTTGAATTGCAATGCTGACGAGTTAGGCCAAATATTTATGTAAAACAACATTTTTTATTTCTCAATAATAGTTAAATTATAATAAATCTTATTTATATCTAGGTAACTTAAGTTTGGTTCATGCACTATTTATCAAAGGGAAATACCATACTAAAACCGGATATAAAATCAAATAAGAGAACTTCCTCCTTTTTAGCAGTTGATTGGTAAATTTATTGACATCATTATTATTTTAGCAACATTATTTTAGCTGCTAGAGAAAGCCTCCCCCAAATTTATCTACAAGACCGGTTGGAGGCCGCCCCCAGCCAACGTCTTCCTGCGATCTATGGTAGGTATGTGGTAGTATATGACGTAGTATTTCTACCTTGTCGGTGGATATTTTATATTGCGCTTTCCAGTCTTCGTAAAAATAGAGTACGCAGTTTGTTGCAGTATAACAAGTGGCTCAGCGAATAAAATTGCTCAAGAAGCAAACACTGATTTTCAACTATCACCCTGTAGATGATACGAAACGAGCTCTGGACACTATTATCTGAGGACTCGAAATTATTCTGTGGGAAATAAATATATGGTGACTAATGGCTGTTTTTTCTGGGTTTGCATGAGATTCTGGATTAGTAGTGAATAGTATATTTCATTACGAGTGCGGAAAGCCTGTAATTGCAAAGAGTTCCGACAAATGTCGACCCGACCCGAGGCGCAGCCGAAGGTGAGGGTTGACAGTCGGAACAAGTTGCAATGACGGTTCCGCACGTGTATTGAACAACATTTTTAATACAGTTGCAAAAAATTAAGCAATTTAATAAAATAATAAAAACACAATAAATGGCGCCAACCGTAAAAGAATATAAGCAGAGATTTTTTATTTTCTTCACTCATTCTGGGTAGGCAAAGGGAACTATGCCCATACAGCCAAGTCTTCAGTAGATTTTTTTTATTGATATGAAATGAAAATGAAATTCTATGAGATAAAATGAAATAAAACCTAACCTAACTCATTGAATCAAATGATTACATCTGATATTGAAACAAATTAGTAGTTTCTTTTTAGAAATATTTGCATGAATCATAAAAACTTCTATGATTATTTTTAGTAAAAACTTCTTGGTTGTTTTTTTCTTTTTAATAGACATTATTTTGACAGTTGGGAAAAAGAATGCACGAGTTCGGAGAAGGTAAAGAAAAAGCTTGAGTATGTAATAGCCTACATCCCTGCAATACTCCACTTTTTGAGCAACTGTATGAAAAAATATTTTTTTTATATTTATACATACATTCCATTTTATAAAGCACATTATTTCTAGCTGTATAGCGCCTTAAAATGATTAATGATTTGAATATGCTCAAGAGAAAGTAGGTTTGTGTTAACCTTAATGGAGTATGAATGATACACAAACTAAGGGATGTGAATATTGTGAACAGTCAAGGTCGCCGTAGTTCAGTGGTCAGTGACATGACTTCTGTGTCTCCGGGACCCTGGGTTTCAATCCCGGCAGGGGCAAACATTTGTGCGATGTAAAAAAATGTGGGTACGTGTCTCACAACGTATAGGGTGACCTTAAAACGCCTAAACAAATCTTCATAAATTGTAACTAAGAAATATTTCGATCACGTCAGCTTTTAAACAAAATAAAAACCTATCAAATTAATTTCTATGATTTAGAAGCGATGATGTCACAGACTCAGGCACACACACACACACGTCAAACTTATAACACACCTCTTTTTGTGTTAGGGATTTTTATTTGTTGCAACGCTTATTTCTTCAGTTCATTAACTCCAAGATCATTAACCTCAACTTTTTATCCTCCCTAGCTTCTGAGTCAGCGTCACTCTGACAATTACTCTTCATTTAGTACAATACCCGGTGAAACCGCGAAGGTGAGATATCCCTTTGTCAGGCCCGTGATAAATACACACGTAAGCCGTGAGATTAATGCTGTTCGGGCTATATTCTCCGGACGTGCATGCTCCTTTATGGAGGTAACTTACTTAATATTAATCCATGGCTTTCATGAAATGGCCTCACATTTTTATGGGCTACAAAAAGGGAAGCAGGCACAAAAAATAGCAGTGTATTTTGCTAGTTATTTGCAACTATTATCACGTTTACGACGAACCAAACTAAATTGTGATATTAAATAATTGAATTTAATCATTGTCTGTAACAAATAAGTAATTTAATTGATTACACGGGCTTGTTTACTTCACGGCCTAAAATATTGATCTTCAAAAAGACGAGTAGGTACAAAGATGTATTTTGTTAGTTACTTGGTTTTGTAATATGTCTAATGACGATACTTTATTGTTTTCTAATCTATTTTTATTACTTACTAGTAACGCGCCGCGGTTTTACCCGCCTGATTACGGTTTTCCCGTTATCTTAATTATTCCACGGTAACTATACTTTTTCCGGGATAAAATTAGCCAATGTGTTAATCCAGGGTTTAAACTATCTCTATGCCAAATTTCATCAAAATCGTTGCAGCCGTTTGAGAGTGAACAAGTAACAAACACACACACACACACACAAACTTTCGCATTTATAATATTAGCAGGATAGCAATATGGATAGACTTGATTTCTTCATGTCAAGCGATATCAATGATTAATTAGTAAGTAATAATTAATAAGTAAGTGATTAATTGCTAGATATGAATGTAAAATACAATTCTTTTATTACCCATTTAATCTACAAAATTCAAAGTTGAGTCTTATTTTTCTTCTTGATAAGTGATAAATATAATAACAACATAAAATAAAATATGCATGTTTCGTTTCAATTTCAAGATTTTGGCTTTTATGAAAGCCTCGGTATCGCGGGTGTAGGGCGTGATTTCACGGGAGCGGGTTCGATCCCTACCTCAAGCTTGAGTTTTTGGGTGTAAGCTATTCAATTACAAACTAAATGCTAATAACTTTATCAATTAATCCACAGAATATTTTAGTTCCTCCTTGTCTACCACCATGCAACTTAAAAAAATATATATCTTATTTTACTGTATATTATGGAAGCTATCCTTAAAAGCTAGCCAATATTCTTGATCTTAATCACACATTCGATCACATGGTTTTTGAATATCAAGCAAGATAGTCAATCGACAGAACTATTTGTAATACATAATTATAAAACGTAGAGGCATCCTAAATTTTACGTAGCCTTGTAACGTACGCTGTAGACGAGTGCTACGTGTAGTTCGTAGCCAAAGTCGTAGCATGCATTCTCCTGCATTCTACTGCAATGTGGCCACATATCGAGAAACAGTGCCGAACTGCTGCGTTGCGAGTATTCTATTAAACGTTTGGTAAATGCGCAAATAATTTACATTTTTTTTATTTAAATTAGCAAAACATCTGAATTGTACATTATTTATTATAAGATATATAACAAGGAAGCAGTTAAGAATAAATTAACCAACACTTATCGCAACATACTTAAGGGCTTAAGGTGCCAATTACATTATAGAGGCTCACGGGTGTTTACAGGAAATGAGATCACAAGAAATTCTTATGTATGTTTATTTAAAACATAAACACATATTAGGGCTGGCGCCGCGGCTTATTCGGCGGAGCAATTGAAACGGCGAAAATATGCTAACCTAGGTAGTGGTTACATATTTGAACCGTTTGAGGTCGAGACATTGGGCTCGTGGGGACCTGGAGCTCATCGGATTTTTCAAAATTTATCTGAGCGTTTGATCGATGTGACGCGTGACCAAAATGCTGGCACATATTTGGCTCAACGAATCAGCATTGCAATTCAACGTGGCAATGCTGCTAGCATTCTGGGCACGCTGCCAGCCGGTAGCGGTTTAGAACATTTGAGTTATCTATAGGCACCAATAGCTAGTGGATTGTTCAAATGTTATTATAGTAGTTGCAGTATTGTAATTAGTTATTAGTGTTTAATTTTAATAAAGGCTTTAAAATATTTAAAATATTATGTACTTAACAGATGGGAACCTGCGGGATTAGAAAATATATTATAAAATTGTTAATCATGTTTTTAGGCTTTTTAGTATCGTTTGTTCTGGGGTACGACACAGTTCTAGTAGCACAGGTATCGAAAGTTTATTTTGTGTGTGTACACAATAAATAAGAAAAATTGCGAAATAATCTGTGTCAATAAATTATATTTGATTTTGATTCGATTTGTGGACTTCAAGGGTATTTGTCGTCACCGCATCAATGTTTGATGAAAGAAAATTTGAGCGCTTGAACATATTTTTTCAATAATTAACCTTAGCAAATGAAATTAAATTTAGTTTCATTGAAAATAACCTTTATAAAATTTTAAAATAATTGGTAATTTAAAGTTAGACATGTAGATTCAACAAAATTAACAAAAAATGAGTCATAATTATTTTTATTTATGGAAATGGTCATGCCTTCATTAAATCGACCGATTAGATCATTAACACCAGGGAACCCCATATCAGTTGGAAGCGTCCATTGCGTGAACCTGAGCTTGTGTTAAATTCATCAATGCCGGGATTGAATAATCGCGCCGGTCACCTGCCAATTATCCGCTACGGTTCCGACCGAATTTATTGTGAAGGCTCCGCGCCGCTTCTATTATACTCCTCTTTTTCCAATATGAGGCATTTCACGGTCCGATAAGGGTTCGAAGTTTAATTTCAGTGATGAAAACGGTGGTCGGGATGACGGGCGTAAAAATTGGCAAGGGGTTTAGAAGGTTATGCATTTTTCCTGTACCAAAATTGGTATATAAAAGCACGTCACACATTGGAAAGTTTAATAGGAACTCATGTTTTCAATGACTTTCCATGTATTAATATATTTTTCATCAATTAATAAAAACACTGCAGCAGTACTAGGTCCATAGATAGCATAGGCTGATTATTATCATAATCACTTGGAAGAGACTTACATTCAGCTTTTTTCTGCAATTTTATCCTTATAAACAGATCAACCAAACAGTACATATGCTGAAATTTACATATCTATACTAATATTATAAAGAGGAAAGATTTGATTGTTTGTTTGCATTGAATAAGCTCCGAAACTAAAGAACCGATTTGATAAATTCTTTGTCTGTTGGGAAGCTACACTATCCCTGGGTGATATAAGCTGTACTATATTACCAAAAGAAATAGAGATATATTTTTTTTACCTTTGCGAAGGCGGGGTGGATCGCTGGGAATCGATGAAAAAAAAAACCGATTTGCCGCGTAGCAGCGCCTTCTGTGCATAAATCAACGTACTACACTCGCCAACCGTAGGCTGTAAGTAAGTAAGTAAGCATACATTAAGGTGCATGCCTGTTATATTACCTATTTATTACCTTTTAAATAATTAATAGGTAATATAATAGGCATGCTCTGTGTGTGAATTTCTTAGTTATGTTCTGAAAGTTAATGTCAATAAATATTTCAATCATTCAATTATTTCATTCAACTACCACCAATCTGTGAAGACTGTAGCGACTTAGAAGAAGAAATTAAAGTTAAAAGGTTAAACCAAGTTATTCTTTACAAATTTAAGTATTTTTAAACACATGTTTGTGTAGCTATCGTGTTGGTGGTGTGTGTTTTATGTGTGTTTAATGTCTATTAATGAGAGTACTATTTTATAAATGTATGCGTTAGTACACACGCATATGTGATTGTTACAAGTAGATCAGTTCAGAGCTATATTTTTATTGAAATGTGATCGAAAAAATTGGAAAAGAGTTTTAATTTTAACAACCTTCTCTACGCAAAATTAAGCAGCATACACATATATGTATGAAATCGTCATCATTTTTATCGAATTGAGTTTATGTTTTCTTTGCCGATAAAATAGACAAACAACGTTGTCTGTGGTTCAAATTTGCATTAGTGACATTTTCAACTGAGTAATCCCATGCTTGCCATGCTTCATGGGGCACATGAACCTATGTTGATGAACAAGTGTTGTTAGGCTATAAAAATTTAGAAATTGGGCTAGCTAATGACCTTGTTGTTAAGCCTCATCGGCTATTGCCATATTTTGGCGTATTATAGGTAATGCATCTCTCTTCGAAGGAAATTTCAGTCAGTCGGAATGTATTAGGCTTATTATGGTATATTTTGCAATGTCAAGAGAAGGGATGAAAAACATATAACAAAAAGAGTACTTAACATGAATGTGGATAGATATAGAGGTAGAGGAAGGCCGAAGAAGGTATGGATGGACTATGTGAAGAATTATATGTTTATGAAAGGTGTGAGCACTGAGACTACCAATGATAGAAGAGAATGGAAGAAGAAAACATGTTGTGCCGACCCCACCTAGTGTGGGATAAGGACAAGAAGAAGAAGAAGATGGTATATATTGCAAATTCCAATTCCTCGAACATTTAATTTTCTACGCACTCTAATTAAAACATAATTGGATAATATATTATTCAGATTGAATCATGAAAGGGGTTTTACTCAATTTTCGAACAATGGAGGTACAACATTCGTTTTCATTCCAGTTAATTATGTATGAGAAAATCTACGCTCCAAGTTTTATAAGAGCACACAACTACCAACTTTGAGTGTCACCTGAAACTTGGCGCTAAATATATAGCTAGAACTTTAGAAGCTGTTAAGGAAAGAATAGAGATGGCTTGCTTGCTTATATTCTACGATAAGTAATTATATATATATCGATGATTAATATGGAAACAGAAAATTGATTCGGCATACTGCGCTTGTGGTGATCGACAAAATGAAAACTGATTAGTGGTAGTCTGAAGGGTTAACAGATTAAGTGCGTGTCCCAAAGAGCGAATACATATCTCAAATTAAAAGTTATTAATAGTTAAAAAAAATTACATATAAATATCATATAGTGACTAGACATAATTAGCCAATATTTATTTAAAAAAAGATACGTCATCAAACATTATTCTAGCCTAGTATTGGAAAAAGATTTTACTATAATTCATTGAAATAGGTCATAACTCATGACGCAGATCTCTACGTTAGGTTAGATTGAAATTGCGACGGCACAACACGCGAGCCAAGCGAGCAAAGCGAGCGTGCCGCGGCAGCGACCGGCGAAGCAAAGAAAATTCTGTAACGCAGACCACTCATTTCACAAACACCTCTCTACACGATCCATCGAGCATAGTTAGTGACAGCAAATATGAGGTTCTTTGTGTTTTCCAACATTTCTTTTCCTTTAGAGTTACGTCAATTAAACACTAACCGTTATTGCTATAATGTTTAAGTAATTACTTAAGTGCATTATGATTTCTTTTATTTGTGGAATTTCTATCAACTTCAAACTGTTGCTCTTTGTAATAAGTAATCCCACACTAATATTTCCTTACACGCCACCGCCGATCCAAACTGTTAGTTGATGAGTAGAATACATCCCAAAGTCTCGTCGGGATTGTGCTGTAAAACGTGACATTGTTTCCAAGATGGAGTAACTATTAATTCATCTGCAGTAAGACCATTGTCGTGCTGTTCTCATTAATAGAGAATGCATTGTCTTAAGCACTGTCTCAGTTGCACCGGTCTGTCAAATACAGTGGTAATTGTACTGCACTTTACGATATTGTCTCAATGTGAGTCTGAAAACTATCGCGACTTTCGTCCGATAGTTATTGTAATAAGATCGAAACTGGTTGGAGAGTAATTTTACAGTATATCACGTGAGTTCTAGTTACCTCCTAGATTACAATTGTCTGATTGTCTCCGGATTCACGATGATGAAAAACGGTGATGATGATGATGATTAAAATAATTAATAATTCAGGGTATAAGCTATCTGCATATCTAATTGCATTGAAATCGGTGTAGCCGTTTGAGTATGAAGAAGTAACAAACGTACATACAAACTTTCGTATTATTGTATACTAGCTGCGCCCCGCGGTTGTTCCCGCGTGGTGATGAATAACGGTGATGACGTTGATGATGAAAATAAGCCTATGTGTTAATACAGGGTATAAGCTATCTCCATACCAAAATTTATCAAAATCGGTGTAGCGGTTTGAGCGTGAAGAGGTAACAAACATACACACATACACACACAAACTTTCGCATTTATAATATTAGTAAGATTAGTAGGAGTAAGATAGGGTAGGATTATCGCCGATGTCTTTATTAAAATAAAATACTTTTAACCAATTACAAGTACTACAGCTAATAAAATAGATATATAGATAGCTTGAATGCTCACCCGCTACTTACTACTTCTACCAAATAAATAGCTTACACTTTAGCTTAAATTTATAAGAAGAGGAAAAGGAAGCCTTCAACGCGACTTTTTTCTTAATATTATATCAGCAGGGTAATTCAACGGGTTATTCTTGAAAGCATGCCAGCGTGTTGGGATATTTAGTCTATATATAAGCTGGTAAGTAGCTTAAATTATATGGTGATTAGGTTGTAATTTTTACGTTGATAGGTATTAGTTATTTCTTATCAATATAGCCAGTTAAATTGTTAGTTCTACCGTAAATTCACCCTGACCACATCGTCACTTTCCGTCAAGTAAGATTGTGGTCAAACGCTAATTCTTTAAAGTACAAAATAACGTAGACGTTGCTTTGTATTGCTCATACTAACATTTCAACGATAAATAAAGTCAAAGGGCTAAAATTAACCTCGCGCTGCTGAACATATTATATATCATCGTTCTTTTTATTTGAACAGCATTTGAAGACTAATATGTCGCCGCAAATAACTTGAACTAATGGGCATACACGAATGCACTGGAGAACGCAATTATCTTGCTTTTACCATCCAATGGCAGTTCATTGTATTGTCTAGTGCAAAGGGACGATATATAGAAAATAGACCACACAACTATAACATTTGAAACTTTATAAATAAGACGATGTTGGTTATAATGGCTCACACATAAATATAAATATGTCATATATTAGATACTATCGCAAAATTAGTGTACGACCTGAATGCACGGCGCTAGCTTGACTAAGGCGGAGGCCTGCAACAAACGCCGTAGGCCGCGTATAGCGTCATGCCGGACTTGGCCTACGGCGTTTGTTGCAGACCACGTAGGCCACGTACGGCGTGACATCATATTTTCAGCAGGATTCATGGAATCGAATGCATTATAAAATTTGTTCTCGTCACACAGAAGCTTTCGTATTGCTGGCTTGATCCCAACGTACTTTCCAAAACCCCCTGGCTAGCTACTACCCTCAACTTTGAATTACTGACACCAAACCCACAGTGTCTCCAGACAGTTGTCAGCCTCTCATGGACAGTTGTCTGAACTATGTAACACGTTCACTCACATCGTCATTTACCATCAAGCCAGATAGTGGTCAAACGCTTAGTATAATATCGAGCTTTTGTAGTATATAGCTAATATAATATAAACCACAAAAAAAATGGCAAGTGAATGAGTTTTCATTTATCGAACTGGTAAATGGTAAGCAGCATTAGAACTCTATGGGTTTTATTGTCTACGGCAATGTATGATCGTCGACCGAGCTTGGTAATGCACATTTTGAAAATGCAGTATCTACCACTGCACGTTGTGTCATGACAATAATATGTTTTGTATTGTTCTGTCTTGACTAAGTGCCGATTTTTTATTTATAGTTGAGACAAGTAATAGTAAGAGAAAGCAACAAAATATTATATATATGTGTCATCCGACTTTACTCACGTTTATAGTCAAAGTTTCGACTTAAGTTTCGGCCATGTCCAATGCCCCAGGTGAGCTTACGCCACGCGGCGACCACTGTAGTCACCGCGATCTGGCAGCAAAAACTAGGCGAAACCTAGGTCAAAACTTCGACTATAAACGTGAGTAAAGCCGGATAATACAAATTATGTACATATAATAATGTGTCAATCTCACGAGAACTTCCAAGCAACAAGTTATTAAGTTTATGATCCCTGAATCACAATTAAGATAATGGCAGGAAAAAAAGTGATATGAGTAATGTTAAAATTTCTTTTCCGAAAATGTTTTTAAATTAAGATATTGAATTGCAGTGGCGGCAAAGTTTGATAAGCCTCCTGGCGGCAAATCTGTAAGTCCGCAACTTTATATAATCATAAAACATCTCTGTATAAATACGCCTTCACTTCTCCATCCCCTGAGTACATCACGTTTTGTCAATCATTATTCATCTCCTTTAAATAAAAGAAACAACGCTCCCTTTTAAACCCGGGCCCATATTGGATATTCCCCCTGAGAGGCCCGGGATACGAAAAATGCTGGGAACAGAAAGGCGAGCAGATACTAACTTTACATACTGAACGTTGGAGTTCTACGAATGTATGGTGGTACGTTTTTATCGACAGTGTCAAATATAGTGATTGTGCATGATAATTTTGTAAACTTTTTATTTTACCCTCATTTTTATGAATGTACCATCATGCTTCATTATAATATGTTTTTTTAATGGCCGATGTCTCCATTAAAATAAAATACTAATAACTACAATACTGCAGCTACCACAATAACATTTGAGCAATCCACTAGCTATTAGGAGCCTATAGATAACTCTAATGCTCTAACCCGCTACCGGCTGGCAGCGTGTCCCGAATGCTAGCATCATTGCCACGTTGAATTGCAATGCTGTTTCATTGAGCCAAATATGCGCCATCATTTTGGTCATGCGTCACATCGTTCAAACGCTCTGATTATAATTATCAAAGATTATAATTAATTTTAATAATTTATTAATAAACACGCTGGCCAGTATGGGTTGGTGGGTAGCCTAGATACCAGACCAATGTTGGAGTTTTCAGGAAGTTCTGAAGTTATAAGTTATTCTAAGACTACAAACAGGTCTTACCGTGCTCTACGAAGCCCGAGAGCAGGGAAAATGTTGTAGAAAATGTTACACTATTACGATTACCACTTAAGCATACAACTATATGGTAAAGGATTTAATCGTGATCATTGTGCTTAGATAGATAGACAGATAACACTTTATTTTACAAATACATCAACGTAAAATAATATTTATAAAATAACACATTAACAATTACACAATACGATGCACAATTGGCGGTCTTATCGCTAAGAAGCGATCTCTCCTAGACAACCAGGTGAGGAATAATTTTTTTGGGAAGCGGTGGTGTACTATATTTAAACAGGTAAAAGAAATATTAAAAAATAAAATAAAAATAGTAACAACCAGAATAGGTACATATTATGCGGTCAATAAAATATATAAACTATAGATACATACCCCCTTACTTATAAACGTTGAATAAGCTGCGAATAGTAATTCAGTGTTTTGTTCCGTTCTTTCAACGTCAAACTGTCATATAAGCGACAAAGACAAAACACTGAATAACTATTGTGAGGTTATTCAACGTTTATAAGTAAGGGGGTTATTGTATACCTTTAATATGATACAAATAATTATAGGTTATGCTTAGGACATGCTGAAATCAGGAGATCAAAAACAACAACAACTAACTTTAACATTAAAAGTATTCCGTTTCTAAAGTCGTTAAAAACGTGGTTGAAGCGTGGGAAGTGTGTCGGGATCGGATTGGATCGCAATTGGAAGGCTGTGGTCTCTGCCTACCTCTATGGAAAATAGGCATGAATATGTGTAGGTATGTACTGTATCCGTCCTTATATTGCTCTAGCTTGTCCAATGAAATTCCGTTTTAATGAGAAACAATACGATACATTTTTGTATGATTTAAACATACATATGACAAAGATGATCATTTTTATAAATATTCCAGGAAGAGTCCTGGAACTCATGTCATGGCTTTCACGAGCCAGTTTGGGTTCCAGGTGATTCTAGAATCATGCTTTGTAAATAACTGAATAAATTTCTATGTATGTATTATGTATTCAATACTAATGAAGTGTTATTGGATGTATGTATTCAATTGTTTTCTTTGTCCGGGTACTGCTTAAGCATAATGTTTTAAATATCAATATTATGAATAAACGTTTTGCTATCTTTTTGAGATGTATTTTATTGATAGATACAAATATTTTTTTACTGATTACTCTTGGTACTATACTTTTAGAGCGTGTATTAGAGTACAACAGAATAAATAACTGTTCGCTCCGAGCTCAATTGCCTCCAGCTTCTTTCTCCGATCTTGGTCTGGATGTGTGGACAGACGACCACATGTATCCTTCACACCTTTGACTCATAGAACTGATTGTTTTTACGTGAATTAAGTGTGTTAGTTAACTGTATATTCGATATTGTTATAAAATACTTTTACAATATGACCTCCGATACTGGAACAAAATCATAATGTAAATAATAATCTCTAATGATATTGTATTCACAGTATATAACATAACACAGCTATAAACTACGGTCTGTTACTTCATTAAATAGGCAGTTAGATTCACGTAAACCAATATTGTCATTTCAATTATGCGTGGATTGTGAAGGTTGAATTAATATGTATTTGTTACAGTTCCGTGTTAGCAATGGAATGCAGTCCCGAATCTCTCGTTCAAAGTTAGCCGTAGTATAATAATAATTAACAATTCAAATGAACAACTAAACAAATATATTGTTATTAAATCAAACGGGGCTTAATCGCGAGAAAAATATTTAGTAATTTGTTTACCTCGACGTTTCGACCAAGTTACATTGGTCGTGGTCACGAGAAGACCGACAACACACCCACGACACGAGTCTTCTCTCGTGATAAGACTCGTGTGATAGTGTGGTCAGTCTTCTCGTGACCACGACCAATGCAACTTGGTCGAAACGTCGAGGTAAACAAATTACTAAATATTTTTCTCGCTATTAAGCCCCGTTTGATTTAATAACAATGTGTTCGAATCGCGAAAGTCTAAAAATTACAATAAACAAATATATATAATAATACTAATATATCACATAAGATTCAGTTTAAAAATCCACATTGAAGTCAACAAATATACACAACCCAATACACAACATAGTATAATACATACAAGCAATGTAACACATCATAAAGCATGTTCAAGTACATAACAATGTCACATTCGTGTGGTTGTGTAGGTACACCCTAATACGTTGTGACGCGCCGAGACGCTCTTAACACGCTTTATTAACGAGCAATGGCACACTGCCATTGTTCATCGGCTACCCACATAAACCGGCAAATTCTTTGACTAGTAGCGACCCGCGGTTTCACCCGCTCGGATTACGGTCCCGCTTCCTCAATTATCCTACGGGAACTATACTTTTTCCGGGTAAAAGTAGCCTTTGTGTAAATCCAGGGTTTAAACTATCTCCATATCAAATTTCATCGAAATCGGTGTAGCCGTTTGAGCGTGAAGAAGTAACAAACATATACACAAACTTTCCCATTTATAATATTTGTAGGATACGTACAACACCACGCGGTTCTTTGGTAAGTCTGGCCGGTTGGTGCAGTTGGCAGCACTCTGCCTTCTGAGCCGCTAGTCCCGGGTTTGATTCCCGGACAGGTCGAACATTTGTGTGTATGAACATGTCTGTTTGACCTGTGTCTGGGTGTGTATATATCAGTCATCAGGTTACCATAGTACAGGCTCTGCCTAGTTTGGGACCTGAAGACCTTGTGTGAAAAAAAAAAAAAGCAGGTTTTTTATTACACTCAAACTACGCACTAGGATTGCCTGTGCCGCGAGAGGCATGTGGTGAGCACACACAATCACAGCACACAACCAACCAACGCCCGCGACAAACACCTACACTCATTCCACAAATGTTTGCCCTTGGCGGGTTTCGAACCCAGGGTCCCGAGACACAGAAGTCATGTTACTGACCGCTGAGCCATGGCGACCGTCAATTTGTTAATAAGGTGGATTCTTGTTGAAGTCTCAGAAAATTGTTCATGAGGGTAGAGGGGAGAGGGTGAGGGTACAATTCGAATAAACGCGGTTTGTATGCAAAGAGGCACTTCTAAGCGAGTTCTCATATTGTATGCGTCTTGTTAAATTGCATCTGGTTTTATTTTATGTAAAAAGTTTTAGTCACAGGTAAGAGGTTTACTTTGTAAAAACAGATTCATTTAGAATCCCTTTTTAAGTGACACAATTATTATTTTAATCAATTAAGTGACACATAAGCGTTGTCACAGGCCAACTTATACAGTGTAGGAATGACCACAGAGTTTCACTCGGCATCTATAAAAAGTGAGTATAAGGTAAAATTAAAAAAACAGTGCCGTGGTGGTACCGGCCTAGAATAGTACTCCCCCATCACTTCCCGTGGGTGCCGTAAAAGTCGGCTAAGGGACCACGTACCAGAAGGTGGGCAGCAGCGCCTTCTAAGGATCGGAAATCATACTGCGCTCTCCAACCCGCCTGCCAAGCGTGGCGAGAATTGGCAAATCCCCCCTATATATGGGGGAGGCATATGTCCAGCAGTGGATTTCTAATTGCTGAGAAGAAGAAGATTTAAAAAATATTATTATCATAAATATGTTTTGCCAGGAAAAGCAATTGGCTGGTTCCGCACAGAAATAATCCAAGTAGCATCTTGTAAAGGTTGAGATAATGAGAAAAAAGGTTTTCATGAATGTTTAATTGTGTCTAATAGTCTATTTAACACTAAACAAAGATGTCAAGAGTTTGTTTATAAAAGTATTGAGCTTAGAATATGTGGTGTATACCCTGGGTTCGAATCCCAGCAGGGGCAAACATTTGTGCGATTAGTAATAAAACATGGAGCCGGTGACTCAACTGATTTTATTCCACATTAAGTACCCTCTACATAGTTACATATAATAATTATGTTTGAGGGTACTCAAATATCATTATACATAAACATATACTTATACACCACAGAATGATGGCCAAAACGCTACTTGGATTACTGTTTAAATTTTTAAGTTAATCTTCACATAACTTCGTTGACGATTCGACGACGATAACTCTATTATGACAATGAAATGCAACGTTTCTGCAGAACGTTGTCATTTAATCTAAAATATTTAAGTCGTATAAAAGTAAAGTAAAGTAAAATAACACTGCTTTTAACTTTCAGAGTCTCTATGGGACCACTTCTCTGGTCAAAGTGCTGTTTTATCAAACTTTTATAGGAACACTCTTGTGTTGCCAGTCGCTTGAAAAATTTGAAATACGCGGTTTACATTTACAAGTTTTCGTGCAGTGCGACACGTAATGTTAACATACCAGTATTAATAACTAATTCGGCGGTCGCCGTGGCGCAGTGGTCAGTGTCAGTGACTTGACTTCTGTGTCTCCGGGACCCTGGGTTCGAATCCCAGCAGGGGCAAACATTTGTGCGATTAGTGTAGGTGCTTGTCCCGGGTCTTGGGTGTTTGTGTGTTCTGATTGTGTGTGTCTATGCCTCCCGCGACACAGGGAATCCTAGTGCGGGGGTCTGAGTGTGATAAAAAAAAATCCCAACGTACAGATGAAGAAACTCTTTCTTTTATCTTCTTTCTATTTCCGTCATAAAGCTGTAAACACATTATCGGACGTGGCTGACAGACGCGGCTGACAGCCGCGACTTATAGGTAGGTATCCAGATAATGAAATACACTGAGCTGTGCAAAGTATCGGAGATAAGTCGTGGACGTAATCTTGGGCTGACCTTGAGCGGTCGGACGTCTGACAGAAATCTGGCGCGCCATGTCTCAAAAGACTTTTCACACTTACCAGTCGCGGCTGTTAGCCGCGTCCGTCTGCCGCGTCCGATAATGTGTTTTCAGCTTAAGACTTCATAACATAAGATTTCAACCATATGAACAAATTATGTTAGCATAGATAGCGCAAAAAATATTTGTTCATTCAAATTCAGGTCAGACATTTGTGTGTATGAACATGTCTGTTTGACCTGTGTCTGGGTGTGTATATGTATATAAGAATATATATATCAGTCATCAGGTTACCATAGTATAGGCTCTGCCTAGTTTGGGACCTGAAGACCTTGTGTGAATGTTAACAAATAAAATAAAATAAATTTTAGATCGTGGAGCGAAATAAAACTTGGGTCCTACTCTTGGTTATATTTATCCAGTTTATGTAGTACTTTTAACTTAATTCTATGAATATTACAATAAAACATGAGCGGTGAAAATCGTTAGCTTTCACACCGACCGAACACTTAACTCCTCAGAGCTAACAAGCAGCGCCACTTTCCGTATAGTGACAAGGATGCAAAACTAATCTAACAGTGTGATCCTACGAGGTCTGTGGTTATTTAGCGGCTCTTTACACGCCACACAATATAATTTTGACTGAACCAACCAAGTTGCATTGTCTAGAAGGCTTTACATATAATATGTAGGTATATGACATATGTCAGAATTTAAATAAAATCACACCTTCTTACACCTTCTGCAAATATAAAGTAAAAACCCATTAAGATAGGATATTTTTCATCTCACACAAATTTAAGTTTTATAAACAAGCTCAATACGTTTAGAAGGATGAATATAATTAATAATTCCAAGTTTTGTTAGAACTATAAAGCTTGCCACAGAATTAGCCAATTTATGAAAGCAGCATGAAAAGTGTTTGTTTTAAAAGAAAAGATTTATTATTCCAAGCTCTAAATGTAAGATGTTATTTACACACGCTATGTTGGAAATTAGAGAAATTTATAAATGTATGTACTTTGCATGATAAAACAATGAAGAGTGCCGAGAGTGCTGGTTATACACGAGAGTCTTTGTTTCAATGTTTATTTACCGTTCCACCGTTTCTGTTTGTTAATTAAAAATAAACAATTGAATTCAGCATACCTTTTATTTGCCTGGTTGCGAACGAGTGATCGAGCACATTAAAACAGATTAAGTATTTTTTAACCTTCCTAGGCTGAGGTGTGACGTGCTGTGATGCATCATACATGAACCTAGGTTCATGTATGATGCATCATTAACAGGAAAAGCCAGTACATCCTGTTATATTATTTCTGTTGTTGTGAATTGAGGTTAAGAGTTACTTAGTGAACTAAATATTGTTTTAATTTTACAAAAATCACTTGAGGTAAATATTTTAATTTCAACGTTTACAACAATTTGAAATAACAAAAAGCACTGATGAATCTCAAAATAAACAACCAAAAATTGGCTTATCACGAATCCAAATCCTAATCTTTTATCTCATAAAATCTTGCATGGCTATCTAATAAATTCACATCAAATTTGTAAATGACGACATTCCAGTTTTTCATAACCGCGACGTGACGCTGTTTAGCTAAGGAGCTGTTAACAATAAAAATTGAATCATTTTATGTAGCACATACGTTCTTCTTTCTGCACTTATCCCACGATAAGGTGGTTCATATGCTTTTCCTTTGCTTTGCCATCGACATCTCAGCATAGATTTTTCATATACCTATATTGTTTATTATACAGTCCATCACACTTTTTTGTCCTTCTTCGGTACTTACATATGTGTACGTACATTCACACACAATAATCTCTTAATTATGTTGTAAACATCATTCTAGGTATACTCCCTTTATTACTGACGTGGGGATTAACTTTTTCCATAACTAGCGCTACTTTAAAGTTTCCTCTAATAATCTTATATTCATACAGTTAAGGTCATGACTGTTTAAATAAGCACTTAAACTATACTGTATGAATTGAAGGATATTAGAAGAGACTACTAAAATTAGAAGACAGCGTTTGTGTATTAAATATTACTAATATTACAAACGTTCACAAGTGCGTTCTGGGTGCAGGATGAAAACAAATAATTTTGACTTTGACAATATTTTTTTTAAATGTATTGTGTAATGTAAGAATATTGATTGATTGATTGAATGTAGCTACTTTAGAAATATATATACATGAATTAACGTTATTATCGGGGTATTTACCCTCTTGCTTTCACTTTTGGGACCCTTTTTGTTTGCTTAGAACACCTACCCGCAGAAACTCCAGATTACTCAGGTGGCGCATGTGACTGTACCGAAATATCGAGAAATGAAAACAAATAAATAACATGGCTGTTGAGGCCGAAAGGTTCTCGAATAGAGACCACGAACCGGCAAGCGCAGCATAGGACGGCCACCGACCAGGTGGACAGACGACCTGACTAAGATCGCAGACAAGGACTGGAAGTGGGCCGCTTCCAACCGGTTCTTGTGGAAATCAATGGGGGACGCCTTTGTCCAGCAGTGGACGTCCCATGGCTGAGATGATGATGATGAAATAACATAGCAAATATTTGGTAACTAAAGATAGTTCATGTCAGTTTAAAAATGTATATATTTATACTTTATTCACTCTCGTACTCAGGCCTAGTTCCTGAAAAGCCACACAACTGTGAAATAAATTTAATTATATTCTGTGTCAGCAGTATTTTTGTCAGCGCAAAAGCGTAACATACTTTACCATGTTTAGAAGCAATTTACAACGCTACATGATAACATGTAGCGTTGTAAATTAGCTAGCGTCAAGCTAGTAGCTTGACTATTATGTAAAATTAGATAAACAACTTTAACTTAATGCTAGATAGCTCTTGTTCCTCTCAAGCTCAGTGTAAAAAATGACTGTGGCTTGCGACGAAGCTTACATCTTAACTTGGGTGAGTAAACCTGCAAACAATGTTAAGTTTATACACGCAAAACAAATTCTTGGAGAGTAAGTCAAAGACAGGCGGCTATATTTTAGCTCGCTATCTTATATAGCTTGGGTTAAATCTCTTGCGGTTATTTATTTAGTGAGCTTATTTAACCAAGATGATTACTATCTATTTGCTGGGCTTGAAAATACCAAATTAAATTTGCATTTGTCATACGTATTGCCATGTAAATGTTAAGTTATTGCATAAGTGTTAGCAACAGATGCAAATGCGTGATAGCGTGCGCTATGCGGGTCGACAACTACACGATCCTTGGATCGAATCTCATCTCAGGCTCAAGCGTCCAGGTAAGGTAATATAAAACGGTGAGAAAACTAGGTTGACTATGGTGCGAAAGTGAGGTTGGCTATGGTGCGAGAGTGACATTGGGTATAGTGATAAAGTGAGGCTGGCTATGGTGCGAGAGTGAGATTGGGTATAGTGATAAAATGAGGTTGGCTATGGTGCGAGAGTGAGGTTGGCTATGGTGCGAGAGTGAGATTGGGTATAGTGATAAAATGAGGTTGGCTATGGTGCGAGAGTGAGGTTGGCTATGGTGCGAGAGTGAGATTAAGTATAGTGATAAAATGAGGTTGGCTATGGTACGAGAGTGAGGTTGGCTATGGTGCGAGAGTGAGATTGGGTATAGTGATAAAGTGACGTTGGCTTTGGTGAGAAAATAAGGTTGGCTATGGTGAGAAAATGAGACTGGCTATAGTGAAGTAAGATGGCGGGGTTTTTTTAACCTAATAAAGATTTCTTTTTTTTAGGCTCGTTGGTAACACACAAACATTTAAAAATAATACTTTATCCCCTAGAGCTAAATTTAATATTAAAGCCCGGCTCTCGTCCGCTACAATGGTTGACTTTTAGAGCAATAGTACTGAAATATATTTTCGTTTTTGGTAGTTATGAAGTACATAAGTTTCCTCAGTCGTATTTTAACATCGAGTCCATGTTCGTTAAGTGTCAAAGGCATTCAGTGTCGCGTTTACCTTGTGTGAGGAGAAATAAGTGGCGCAGACTCTAAAGCTTTTAAAATTCCTTTGACAAAGGATATACTCTATATTATGGTACAGTTACTTAAAGCTTTTAGCAAGTTTAAACTGTATAGTGATGCTAAACATGGAGATAAGCAAATGTACTTCATTGTTTTGTTCTTGCTAGTTGACTTCAGCGCCATCTTTATTTCTGCTTACAATTAAACAACATTATATATATATATGTTTAACGCCTCATTGTACACATTTGTAATCATATAGGACTGTTAGTAGCATATTTACTTGGTGCTTCCGTACTTTAACGAACTGGATCTGTATCCATGTGGATACAGATCCGTTGGGCGTCCGTTTACGTATCTTATATTACGATTGTATTTTTCATTGATGAGGGAATAGTTGTATAACTCATTCGATTCTCGTGTCAAATCTAAGGCTAAACTTACTATAAATAGGCTTTGTGAAACAGTCTACTCAGTTTATTTTGTTGTAAGTTCTACATGCTCTATTGATTTTTTTGTTTATTACTATAGTTAAAAAAAACATTAATTATTCATGTCACATGATAGTCAGTGGTGATGTGGTCGAAGGTGAAACCACAGTAGATTTTGAATTTAATAATATGAGAGACATTATTTTTGTTCACAGTTTTTGCAAAAACTTGACGGTTGTAGCTGGTAGCCGGGCGGGAACTGGATAATACCGTACCACCTTGTGGATTTATTAAAAATGCGACATTCAATATCCGAGAATCTATCAACCTTGTGTTGTAAAACGTCACAATAGTACCTGTTAATAAATGATTTATGATTCTGTCTATCGATTTGTATTAACGATATACTTGTTATCGTTTTGATAATAACCTTGTTAAGCAATATACAGTTGCTTAATATATATTAATATAGTTTAATATAGAACGCGATAAACTCTAATCGGAATTAGATTTGATTAAAATAAGATTTTAATTTTATGATAATATAATTGACACACGTGGCTTTACTTGCTCGCTTGTTAAATGTAATTTATATATATATATATATATAAACATTTTAAACGCAGTGTAATAATGAATATTTTACAATAAAAATAATAAAATCATAATCAAATCGTGCATAAAATGATTTTTTACACGATTTCCAAACATCTTCATGCGTTCATACATTACAATACGTTGCAGAATGTATCATCCTCTTTGTCATAATATAGTGGTTAACTTGAATCTGTTGCATTGAATTAAATAAGAATAAGTATAATTTTATTTCTGTAGCAGAAATTTTGTCAATAATCAAATAAGCTGACAGACTATTTAATTTTACAAATCTAACTTCGAATATGTATGTAGGCTTCAAGATTTACAAAATTGAATAATGTTATGAAACAACTAACGCTCACGAGTTTTTTTATCTCGATTTTTAATTAATCATTTAGAAACGTTATCAACAGATAAGCACAAGTACATTATGCTTATAACACATTACAAATAAAAAATAGGTTAGTATGATAAGAAATTAAGACGTGAATAAAAAGCCTTGCATGAATTGTTATTAATCAGTTACACTTAGTACTAGCACAAAATGAGTTTCGAAGGAAAAGTGGCACTAGTAACTGGAGCCAGTTCTGGCATCGGGGCAGCGACAGCTATTGCTTTCGCTGGCGAAGGAGCTAAAGTGGTCATGGTTGGTAGAAATGAGACCAAACTGAAAGCAGTATCTGAAAAATGCCAGAAGATAGGCTGCAAACCATTGGTTATCATCGCTGATATGAATAAAGATGCTGATGTCAAAAAAATCGTAGCAGACACTATTTCGCAGTTTGGCAAACTTGACGTTCTGGTAAACAACGCTGGAATATTAAAAAACGCGAGCATTCTGGCCCCAGATACTATGGAAGTATTCGACAGTATGATGACTACAAATCTGCGTTCTGTTGTTAATCTAACAAATCTCGCTGGACCACACCTAGTCGCCTCTAAAGGTAATATTGTAAATGTAACAAGCGTGTCCGCAAAAAGTATTATAACAGACGAATGTTTTGCATATCACACTTCAAAAGCCGGTTTGGATCATTTTACTAGGGCTGTGGCTTTAGAACTGGCTGCGAAAGGCGTTCGAGTTAACGCTGTTGCCCCTGGATCAGTGAAAACAGATATTATGGGAAGCTCTGAAATAACTGCAGAGCAACGTGATGCATTATCCGATAAGATTGCAAAATTATGCCCTCTGCAAAGGGTAGGAGAACCGGAAGAAATTGCTGATTTGATTCTATTCTTGGCAAGTGACAAGGCAAGGAGCGTCACTGGATCAACGTATGTTTCTGATAATGGAGCTTTGCTCACTGGTCTCATTAAATTCGATTAATATGTGAAAAAAGAGGTAAATCTAAATATTTTAATGTTTATCTAATAACTTCAGAATTGTATAAGCTTATTTTAATATAACACAATTATTGTAAAACAAAAAGCTCTAAAATAGGCATATTGTATGTACATATATATGTATATTTAGTTTTTTTAAGTACTTCTTTATACGCGTTGAACACTTTATTTTGCTGAACTGTCATGCTCGGCTATGTTATGCTCGTTCAACTCAAATCAGCCCAAGTTGATTTAAGGGAGCGAGAGATATAAATATAGTCAGCCCGTCACTGCTATACTCGTTTTGATAAATTTCCGTTCACTGTTTTTTTAGCCTGTGTGAGGAAAAGTGTTTAGATTTAAAACAGTATTGAAAAAAACATGAACATATGTTTATTACTAATTGTAAATTACAGTGGATTATGAAGGCAAATTAATCTAACATTTCCATATGAATTATTCGCGGCCCCACGCTAGTCTTTTGGCCCGTGTCGTGGAGGCCAGGTTGAATTAATTTATTATAGTCTATATAATTGACTTTATATAAAAAATCAATTCATTTACGTTCATATATTACAACATTCACAGAACATGAATAGTGCATTTATCAATATTTGATATCAATCCCTTAGATCAAATTATGTCCTTTACGAAACAAAATACTACTGAAATGTGTATGTTTACTTTATAATCTGGGCTACTGATATATCGTGTGATAACGCAGGGCTTCCGCCGACAAACTTTTTTATAAGTCACAAGTTCAGCAGAGATTTATTATTGTTAGTTATTTTATTATATTCATATATATATAATATATTATATTTAAGAAGTCACCTGACTAAGATCGCAGGCAAGGGCTGGATGCGGGCTGCTTCCAACAGGTCCTTGTGGAAATCAATGGGGGAGGCCTATGTCCAGCAGTGGAAGTCCTATGGCTGAGATGATGATGATGATGATGAAGAAGTCACTGTCAGCAATAGTTATCTATAATGATGTTAAAATAAAATTGTGTTTATACGAAGTTATTTTGGTACAAATGTTATTGGTAGGTATAGAATTTTGGTAATTTTATATGAACAAGTCTTGTTTATATAAAAATACCAAAATTAAGACGTTATTATATCATTCATAAGATAAGAAAGTATTTTGAATAGCATATGCACGAGCATTTCATATCTTAATTGTCTAAATATTGGTACTATACCGTACTATAATAGGTACAATATGGATCTGGGGCATAAATCTACTGCTCAATAAAGCAATATACGTGCTTAGCAATGAGTGATTTGACAGCTTCCTAGGTAGTCCACTATTTTTACCTCGTACTTATTGAATCAATCTTGATTCAATTCTAGGTTCAGTGTCGTAGTTCGTATTTTCCCTTAGCCTGTTAGCATCCAACTTGTCGTACATAACCGACTTAGGCCGAGCATAGATTCAGGTCGCTATGAACTTAGCAGACTACGGAGTTTTGATGTTGTCTTTTTGGCATCGAGTCGGCCTCGCATAATCTGAATATGAGTTTGAAATCAGTAGACTTGACATCCCAGTATAAACTGGCAAGCGCACATGTAGATACGAAAAACCCTGCAGTACCTATTGTTGGTGGAGCTCTGAGATTTATTAAATAAAGACGATATAACATAATTATATACCAAAACCTACAAAACAGCCCAAAAATATGGCTACATTGTCAAATGACCAGTAAACGAACTCCCCAGCTCATAAAGTAATAAAATTTCATGCGGAATCAGCACAATCTTACCCAATTTGAGATATTGAATTACAGGGCACTTGTTGATTTCGAGGGTTTCATACAGTACCTTCAAGGTAGAAATACTTACGAAGGGACCGTAACAAGGGTCTTGCACGGACAGCTGACGTGACCACAAAAGCATAAAGTAATATCGTAAACAGTGAAACGAATCACGCTTTTCAAACTGTACATAAATTGTGTAAGTGTATTTATATTGTGTTTATGTGAAGGTGTGTAAAGGTGAAATAAATTTTACGCATAATATTTTAAGAAAATTTTCCAAAGATTTTATAATAGTTTATTAAAAAGAGATATACTAGTTTGGGCCCTCAGTTTGATTTTAAGAAAATAAAACGATAAACTGATATCAGTGTTTCTTTATCAGTTTATTTGATTGCAGATAAACATACATACATAAATTTATTTTCCTGTATGGGTAGGCAAAAACTGTAAACTGCTAATTGCTACGAACCCTGACACACTTCCTTCACTTCAACCACGCTCAATGACAATGATGAAGTTAAACCTTTCCCAGTGTGCGTGACTTTATACTAATATTTGTAAGAAGGTTATGTACTGATTCTACACCGTAGTAAGAGCAATAACGTATCTACGGAACCAAACTTGATATGGGACTTTTAATATTAGCTTGGGGATGTCAACATAGTAACTAGGCGGTTGTAATTCTGGCGGACAGTTCGGTGATATCATATTGGACTGAAATGAGTTATATGTAACTGGGAGATATATTCGCTAGTGAAACGGTATTACTTATATTACGAATGTAATATTGTTATGTAACACTCATTCTATATGGGGATTGTGAGCAGACTTAAAGTTACACAACGAGCTATATAGGCTATGCTCGGGTATGCTGCGTTAGTATAGGCTATGCTCGGGTATGCTGTGTTAGTATAGGCTATGCTCGTATATGCATATGTTAGTATAGTCTGTCTTGTTTCCTAAATTTGATATTATGCTGTACAATATCTGTTTTTTGTACATGTTAGACTCGTGATACGTTGTCAAGCAAACAAGCGTACTATAGGTTTTTTATGCGAAAACAATTTAATGGTGCATAGAATCTTATATTTTATCACATTAGTTATACTACACTGTTTGTTTTCCGAAGAAAATAAAATAAAATAGTCTATGCTATGCTATGTTAGTATAGCCTATGCTCGGTCTCTCTACGCGATCGAACTAGAAATGAGGAGATCCATTTAAGAACGAATGTTTGTGTACGATAGCGCAATAAATGAATATTTTATTTTACCACATTAATGATAGTACTTTTATAAATAAAGCAATTCAAGTGAAATTATTGGCTAACCATTCCAAAATATTTAAAAATGCACAACGTTAATGTTCAAGTTTTCACTTCTGTCGGAACTCCCGGAGTGCAACCCGTATTTTTTTATTTACAATAGTCATGCGTTTGATCACTATCTCAGTTAATGTTAAGAGATAGATAATGCGGTCTACGTTGAATCACGCCTGCCTGGAAAATAAATAATACATAGTAAATATACATGTACAAAAAACATTACTGTATACATAAAAGTTATGTGAATATCCTTTTTCATTTTTTTCATATCTAAAAAATTTCGATAACTTGCTTTATTCCTAGAATTTACTTTCATGTTTATTTATTACAAATTTTCAGTTCGCGGAGCTCAAAAAATATCGTTAACATGAAACTGTTTTCCGTGTAATGTGAGCCCTCTTCTCGTAACGATATTAAAATTATAATTAAAATTTTACAAGTAAATACGAGTACACTTGCACCATGACTTACGTAAAGTATGTTAATTATATAAAATGTGTCGCCGTATCAAATTATTCAAATTATATACCAAAAATTATATAGTGTTATAGTAATTATATGTGCGTTGCTCTACAGGGACCGCTCTAGAATCACGGACAGGACTACTGTTGCTAATAAGCGTGATATCATCCAGTCCTAAAGCCAGGCAGTGCTCGTCGACATCACCATCCCACATGACGAGTGCCTCGTGAAGGCTGAGAAGGACAAACTCAGCAAGCACTTTTAGATAACCGCCATGAGAGGGTTCTTTTGACTAACGGCTTAATAGGGAAGAGCCTCGATCAAAATCTAAAGAAACTCGATAGACGGATCTTCGCAACTCTTTCCACTGCCATCTTCTTCCTTGACCAAAACGACTTTTAACGCCATCCCTTGGGTACCAAATAGTGACTTGTTTGCTCCATTTCTCTATTTTGCAGCGGAGCATAATATTTATGACCAGTCCACCTCTATTTTAATTGATGAATACGAGTCTGGTATCTGTTAATTTTGCACCTACTAATATACAGTAAAAATAAAAATACAGTTCCTTAAAACTTTAAAAGGAAAACACGTAAAGTATATATGAAAAAAAAATGTTTGCAATGAGACCGAATCGCATATTTATATTGGGTTGGTTATAATGCTTATATATTTTTTCTATAGAATAAATCCAAATTTTAAGTGACTAAACACGAGTAGAGCAACTGACCACTACCTGACTTGATGTTCATTAACGATGTGGTGAATCCTGGGACCATTATTATTCTACTAATATTATAAATGCGAAAGTTTGTGTGTATGTTTGTAACTTCTTCACGCTCAAACGGCTACACCGATTTCGATGAAATTTAGTATGGACATAGTTTAAACCCTGTTTTGACACAACGGCTACCTTTTTATCCCGGAAAAAGTATCGTTCCCGTGGAATAATTGAGGTAGCGGGAAAACCGTAATCCACGCGGGTAAAACCGCCGGGCGCCACCAGTGATAAATAAGCATAGTTTGCAAATAACTCGCGTATCTGTGCCAACGGTAGATTCTAAACGGGTTAACTTATTTTTAATTCTATCCGGCGTCTTCGAGTTACCGTAATCAAGCAGGGTAATTCGAGTTATCAATATATGCTACAAAAAAATTCAATATGACCAGCATATTGCAGAACTCTTCCTTTTTGGTAGTCGGTTATAGATCAGAGTATACGCCTTTCACAGTTAAATTGAGCCCGTGCACACAAATATGTTTAATTGACATAATAAATAGGACGCATAAAAATGCATGAAACCAATAGCTCCAAACTACTTTTCACAGTGTTTTGAAAGGCGAAGGCCCTCTCTTAGACATACTTGTATATCTAACGTTAAAAAAGGCTGCAGTAGAAAAGGTATAGTATAAGTAGTCAAAATAATAAGAATAAACACCTTTGACAATCAAACAGGGCCAGTATATAAGGTAACGTGTGGGACGGCTCGGCCAAGTACCAACTCGAGGCTCTTGAGTCGATAGAGAGACGAGCTAAAAGGCTCATCAACAATGACTCTCTGGTCGAGAGGAGACTTCAAAGCCTGCAGCACCGACGTAAAGTCGCTAGTCTATCGGTCTTTTATCGGATACATTTCGGGGAGTGTGCTCTGGAGTTGCATAATTTGATTCCACCATCCCCATTCCATCTTAGGACGACCAGACGGACGGCAATGCGACATCCATACATGGTGGACGTTCCAACTTGTCGCACGAATCGTTTTGCTTCCACATTCATAGTGCGTACAGCTAACGAATGTAATTTATTGCCTAAATCTGTGTTTCCGCAAACATACAACCTGGGTATCTTCAAGTCACGAGTGAATAGGTATCTTCTAGGCAGGCGTGCTCTACCGTAGACCGCATCATCACTTAACATCAGGTGAGATAGTGATCAAACGCTTGCCTATTCCCAATAAAAAAAAAAGTAAGAATAAGGTATTAGTAGCCATTATAGCTTTTGTTAATTCACTTAATTGTGAACTTTTCTAGTAAGGATAAAACTAAAATGAAAAGGTCACTGAACCGTTCTCTGTACCGAAATAGAGCTTAGGCTGAAGGTTGTCTCGTTATCAAATTCACAGCATGGTGTAACTTGAACTGGGTTACTCTTGAATAAGGACTTAAAGTGAAACCTCTTCGAAGCAGTAGGTTGAATATTAAATCGCTTATCTATTTTAAAATTATAAGCCTTCCTCTATGTATAAAATTTACCCACATTAGTTTGATTATAACCCACAATGAAAAGGAAAAAAAAACAACCGGTTGCACTCCGGATGTGCCGGCAGAAGTGAAAACTTAAACATGATCGATGATGATGATGAAAGTATCATATGTGTTATTCAGAAACCTGAAGTATTTACATACCAAATTTCATCCAAATCCTTTCAGCCGTTCTAGCGTGATTGAGTAACAAACATACATATATACCCCTTTTTTTTTTTTTTTTTTCTTATTCACAATAGGCAGGCGTTTGACCACTATCTCACCTGATGTTAAGTGATGATGCGGTCTACGATGATTCACGCCTGCCTAGAAGATACCTGTTCACTCGTGACTTGAAGATGCCCAGATTGTTATATATATTATTATATATATCCCTCTAAAGTTTCACATTTATAATATTAGTAGGACACATATAATTTTTTTTTATCGGCGTTTTGCTATACGAACTCAATAATACTTTTAAAAAAATGACTTTAACAAATAAAACTACCAACAAACGAAATGTTCCTGGAACCTGAGAAATGGAAATGTTCCTTATTCGTCACATATTAAGGTTTAAATTTCAAAGGCGGTCTTGACGATCTGACGATCTTACGATCTGACGATCTTACGATCTGACGATCTTACGATCTGACGATCTTACGATCTGACGCGCGCTTAACATTTTTACCCCATACAAAAGTGCACAACGACGTTAAAGAAGTTTTCACTTCAAAAAACTATTAGATTTTGTATTAACGTGAAGAGTGTCATATCAATACTATTATAAAAGTTTCCCCCGTGAACTGTGAACAACTGAACACGCTAAAAGTGGACGGTGTGAAAATTTCACTGGATCAGAAACTTTTGAATTCAGTTTTAAGTTTTTAACTCAGTTATGAATAGGAAATTCCTGTGGGAGTTCCAACAGATCCGCAGTTACCTACGTTGGATGACAGTATTTGAACAGTTTTCGAATATATAGGAAATGTCCGTGTTGGAATATAAATTTTGCGTTTAAAATTGAAATAACGTCAATGTACACGTTATTTCCAAAAAACCCGAGTGCTATGAAAGTGGTTGCTGTTTTATGATATAATCAAACACAAAAGTAATATATTATATAATATGTTTTTAACCATACTTTTATGAGGTACTTGCGAAGTACTTATCATTATCCCATTTATAATAATAAATAATAATACAATTTTATTTCCCAAAATGTACGGTATTTAAGTAACACCTCACTGCGTTAATCTCTATTTTACACACATTAATCTAAATATATACCTATGTATTTATTATATTATATACATTATATATATATTCATATATGTAGAAGGTTTATTTATATGTATGATTTCATACCAATTTTGTTATAATGAGCTAAGTAATTCTATTTAATTCTTACCTTGTTGAACACATCCTGTAATTATTAATACTGCAATATATTTCATTCACGGTTGCCTGGTAGAAATCGTTTTCAGCGATAAGGCCGCCTATTGTCTCACTATATTAATTGTTAAGTAGGTACTATAATAATAATGTGTCTTGGGGCTCTTATCATTACCACATTTTCTCATGATGTTCCGCAATGTTCGATATTTATTTATTTAATTCATTTTAGGGGGAATCTTACAGCCGGGTTACGGCAGGCTAATTACAAGATTCCACGGATAAAAATACCTTGTTCATTGAACTTTACGAGGATCTGTTGGAAGCAAGCGGTCTGCATACAGTTCCTCCCCCCTTACTTACCAGTTTGTTTTTGACTCGAGAGCCTGTCGTTTCATTCGGAAATTATTTTAATTACGCGATATACGCTCCACTTACAGATATTTAAACGTAAAAACATCCTGATGTTAATTTCTGATACGTATCATATCAGTGACATGCATTGATTAATAAATTCATAGGCAAAGGAAAGAGTAATAAATAATTCCAGAAGCTTATCACAGTTGAGCCTCCATCTAAGTGGCACATAAATATTGAAATTCATTTTCATTATTTGTTTACCATTTTATGCAGCACAGACGACATCGATCGTGCCCGTTAAACATTGGTTAAAGCTCGATGGTTAAGGCCCGTTAAATTTACACGTGAGCCATTTATTCCCCGGCAGCCGTCGCGAGCGGACGTGCGTCCTATTTCATCACGTACGTCTCTCGCTTTGTCAACGCCGCCGGTGACGAAACAAACGCATTTACCGTGGCTTGAATTAATCATAAAGCTGCGGAGGGTGTCGGACAAGCCTAATCGGCTTTGGAGATTTTTCATCTGTCGAGCTTAGAGTTATCGTTTGCTGTTGGTTGGAATTTGCGACGCTGATGCATGGTGCTGTAAAATATCGTGGTTTATGACACGCGGTTATAATTCAGCTGTACCAGAAAATATATTGTTTTGTTATGTATTACACGTGTAGATGTTTTATGATGTTGTTTTATTTTTTTATATTGTCAGCACATCTAATAGGATAATTACATGTAATATTGGTTAGTTAGATTTTATTATGTTATTAAAATAAATACTTCTTTCTACCATCACCCACGGTGATAAAACCGAGTGTTAACTCCACCTAACGAGATAAAAATATAGGCAAGAAAATGAGAAAGGATAGGGATATCTGCATATTATGTATAAAATTGGTTTCGTGTCAGAAACAGCAGTCACGGATTACATGTCTTAAGGCTCTTAAAGCTATTGAAACTTACGAGTTCAAAAATCAAATCGACACCCCATTTCACCCATGTTCTAACTTTCCATAATAATATCACTGTTTAAGCTTATAATATAAGACCAATATAAAATGATCAAGTAACGATAATACACTATTTTATAAACCCGGACAAGTGAGAGTCGGACTCGCCCTCCGAGGGTTCCTTACAAGATTGTAGGTACATATTATCAAAAATAGTTTTATATTTACCTAAATAAAAATGTTTATTTTAATTCTTTGTCATAAATTGAAAATCATACGTCATAAAAATAAGGAAAAAAGGCTTATGTTTATTGATCACCAAATATAGTAAAATATAGCACCAAAAAATACTTTTGCGCACCAAAAATAGTAAGTGAGCACCAAAATTAGAACACCAATTTATTGTATAACGGCTACCAAAAATTTCACATCTTGCATTTTACACAAATTTTATGGGCTAGGCTCGCGCGTTGTGCGGTCACAAGAAGCTTAACACTCCTCGCTCTGCTTGTCGTCGTACCTACATTACCTGACTCCGCCTTAGACTACATGACTCTGCGTATTTGGTGACCACTTACTAAATTGGTGCTCAGTTACTAAATTTGGTAGTCATTTTTTGGTGCACATTATAATTATCTGGTGATCATTATATTTGTTCCCATTAACCAATCTTAAAATCTGTTTAAGCTTGAGGCAATAAAGCCCTTTCATATGATGCCACACATAACACGGTTAACTCAATTCAAAATTCGAACCGCCGTTTCTTGCATAAAATCCCTGTTATTTCATGATTTAATCAAAAATGTATGACTTTAGACCTGAGTATACCGTTTAAATTTCAACTAGATACCTCCATGCGTTTTCGAGGTAAAAGTTCTTGACAGACAGACATACGGACATACGGACGGACGCACGGACAGACAAACAAGAACAAAGTGATCCTATATGATTCATTTTAAGGTACGAAATCCTTAACATACAATCGATAAATTATTTGGTTAAGTTTTTTTATTTTTATTTATCACACTCAGACCCCCGCACTAGGATTCCCTGTGTCGCTGGAGGCATGGACACACACAATAACACCACACAAACAACCAAGACCCCGGACAAACATCAACACTCACCGCACAAATGTTTGTTCCTGCCGGGATTCGAACCCAGGGTCCCGGAGACACAGAAGTCATGTCACTGACACTGACCATTGCACCACGGCGACCGTCTAAAGTATTTATGAAGAAAATATCATTTTAGTTTTCACTTACTCATATAAGAGCTCGTTGTGTCAACTACCTGTAAACCTGTAACTTCTGTAAATAATAAATAAATAAATGTGTATTTCGCTTCACCTAAGCAAAGTAATGCTTAACAACTGCTAGTAAAAATAAATCGTTAAAAGAGTATTAAAAACATAAAAACCTATTTCATAGAATTCAACACGTAGTTTTAGAAAAGTAATTTAAAAACATTGATTGAGTCCTTCTCGTAATGCCGACAACTCTACCAAAACTCGGAGTACTTACTAGGTGTGATAACTTCATTTGTCGGACAAACTTCTGACACATTTTACTATCTTAGTTATACTCGTAACTGAGGTGCCAAAATCTTCGAGAAAATAACCTTGTTGACGATCAGTGCCAACTACAACTTGTTAATCAAGTTATTGATACGACATGTATCGTATTAGGCAACTTGAGTAATTACTAACTTGACAAACCAATTACTTGTGCTGTTTTACTTTGGTTATTAGAAGTTAGAAGCTGTGTGATTATGATTAGTTGGATATAAATATACAAAAATTAGTTGAAAGTGACGACAATCCTCTTAGATAGATAGATAGATATAAAACTCTTTATTTGCACACTATTTCAAAACTACACACATAAAGAAAACAAACAAACAAATATAAATACAGTGGTACAAAGGGCGGCCTTATCGCTTAAAGAGATTTCTTCCAGGCAACCGAACATCCAGGTATTGTCATAAATTTTAAGGGGCGGCAAATCACCTCCTAATTCTGTTAATCACACAAACTACTTAAATATAGGTATATCAAATTAAACGGCTCTTATAACATTAATAGCACCTCTAATATTAGACCAGTTTCAACTGCAATTTTAAATTGCTATAACGTACTTTTGTAATATATTAAAAAACTAAAAAAAAAATATAAAAAAGGAAGCGATGATAGCTCAGCGGGAGGAGCGTCGACTGTCAAACTGACGGACACTGGTTCGATCCCCGACAACGGCTTGAGATTCCGGTGAAGGTAACACCGCTATCAAATTCCCAGCATGGTGTTCCCTACCACCATGCTGGGAATGGAAAAAAATACTTTCGAGTAGATACCCACATGGCTACCCATCACCCTCAAGTTTGAAAAACTGTCACCAAACACATAGTGTGTTCTGGCAGCGCTCCTTGAGAGCCAGGAAACATTCTAGGTCTAGTGTGATAACATCTTCGACCACATCGTCACTGACCATCAAGTGAGATAGTGGTCAAACGTTAGATCTATACACCATAAAAAAAAAGAAAAACGAGCACAAGTATAATGTGTACTTACATCTAAGGGACTATTCACACAACGCACAAACGCCGCCGACAACGCAAAAACGAAAGCGCACTTGCGGCTCTGTAGGGGACTAAAAAGCTAATTGCCGCATTTGTATCGATTGAAACCCCCATACCAAGCGACGATAAAATCTTATTTTGCTCATAAATGCGTTCATTTAATACAGCCGATTATGGATCCTTTTTCATTTTTTTAGAGTTAAGTAATAAAGCCAGCGTAAGCAGTGTTATGTCTTGACCGAATATATTTTACTACTGTTGAGATTCCTCTTGAAAGACTTGTATCGATTCAAATGAGCGATTACGGCACTAGTTTATTTTTACACGACAGCAAAGGGCTACTGTCTACGTCTGAATTTTGTTTATAGCATAATTTTATATCTGTACTTCGTCGGCGTGTTAAAAAAACGTTGTGTGCGTAGGCCCTAATACATGCCTGGCTACATTGTTTCTCCAACAAAGGCCCTTATATTTGCTTTGAAGCAAAATAGGAGATTATCCAGCGACAGTTTTACCCTAGAAATTACAGGAGAATCTTATAGGTGTTCAACCACGGGTGATTTTTGTGTGACATGCTAGCTTTTATTACTGTGCTATAAGGTTCAAATTCCAGTTTGATGCTTTTGGTATATACAAATACAGAGATTCTCTGACCTGATTCGTGTACATGGCCGGAAATTCAATTTGAAACTTTCCCGGGTATTTTTGATGAAGCAAAGCGGATCATTTCGCTGGTCATTGTCTGGTGTTCTTATACTTTGAGATTACATTGAAATTTCTTGGAATGTCTGCCTTTGTCACAAACCTTTTTTTATCAAAGTGGAGATACGTAGATAACGAAATAAGGTTCTTACATTTTAGGGCCCCATTTCTTAGTAATTAATTGATACAATTTAAACATGGAGTTACTTTTTTAAACATTTTATTTTTGTTCTATGTTTTTTACTACTACCTACATTTTATCATTGGGCTGCTTAATGTTGTCATCAAATTCTTGATTTATATCTTTTTTTTGGGTTTTTAATTTCTATTGAGTAGTCATAAAAGTATATTTTACCATACAAGACAATTGGATATTTTTAATAAAACAACAATTTTAATTGTTGTTTTATTGTCAGTGCGGACTGAACATAATTATGCATTACAACAATTTTAATTGTTGTAATGCATAATTATGTTCATGACATTCACAACATCATTATTATTCTGTTCTGTATTGTTTTTGTATGTATCTCTTGTGTAATGTGTGTTGTGAGTGTCTTGAATAAATGTGGTTTCTTTCTTTCTTTTCTTTCTTTAATTGGTGTGAGACCTAAGGCAATCGGCTCAAGAGAAAGGGAGGAAAGGTTTGGAAAGGTTTTCTCACTGCCGGTCAAACAGACTCACAAGACCGATCGTTGGATGGCTAAAGGTGCCTTGGCCACAGTGAGGGGAAGCTGCCAGCTACAGACGGACTGACGTCGTCCAAGCCCAGGTCTCGTCCAGTAGTCGTCAGGTAAGCCCAGTCACGTCGTTTACTTCGTGTATTTCTTCAAGGCTTCGTTTCGTCGTGGTTAGTTCAGCTTGGTAGTCGTCTTGTCAAGGGGTACCCATTTGAAACAGTGTTGAGTTCAAATGCAGCCAGAGTTTATTTATAAAATCTAAAGGTATTTATATCAAATCTGTCTTCAGTAATGTGCAGACATATAAAATACGTCCATTGATTTATTTACTAATTCTGCACAAATATTGTTATATGTTTTGTACATACAATATCATTGATGTTTTGTCAGGTCAACGCGCTGCTGACTAAGATGCCTGTTCATTCGCGTAAACAGCGGCTGCACTAATCTGTCTAAAATGAATGGTTTGTACTATGAAATTATATGTTTATATGAGGTAGATGTCGCACAAGCGCGCAGAAACTGAGGCGGCAAAATTAAGTCAATTGTAGTAATTTTGATTACGACGCGTATTACAAGCGCAAGTCTAAACATATAGATATCCTTTTCTATATTATTTGTACCGTATTATCTGTCGCAGTAAGCATGTTTATGTCGTAAAGGAGCAAAATCTGAGCACCGCGCAGTATGAATATACGTCATCTTTAGTAAAACATCATTGGGTTTGAAGTGAAAAGTTTGTTTAGTGTGTGAAGTGTGAAGTGCAAGGTTTTATTGATATTGCGTAGGTCAAGTTCAAGAAAATACAAGGGTAAAAAATAAAGCCGGTTCGTTGAAAAGTACAAGAAGGAAGATCAGAATATTCCAGTATTATTTTAAACTTTCATGGCTTTTCATAATAAAAATATTGTACAGAATATTCCAGTTTCTAAAACGAACTAGATTGAAAATAAACACCGAGTCACAGACTTATAAGAGGAAAAAAATATTTATCATTGACAGTGACAAAACGATTTAAACTGACATAAATCATAGCTATTGCGTCTTTTCATTACTAAGTTCTTTTTTAAGACTAAGTGTTCAGTACTCTATTAAGTTTGTGGACTAAGCCTATTTGAATTCGAACTCGTGGTGTAAACAGATTATGACAGTAAAATTGAGAATCCTTTTGTTTGCGCCACACTAATGGTTGAGCAACTAATAACTTACATAAACATTAGAAAGCCTTTCTGCCAATTAAAAAAAATCTTACACAGAATACAAAAGAAACCTTATCTTGTAAAGCTCAGACTAGCGTATAAATCAAGACGAAAAAAACGAAATAAGTAAAATAGATAAGTTAAAAAGGCATTAAAAACAGACTGCTAGCTCTTGATTACGCCCTCCTTTTAAATTAAGTCGGAGCCTTGCAGGTGTTGAATATTTAAAAGCAACGGTGAAAAACCGTCCTTATTATCTAAGCGTTGAGTAAGAGAGCCTACATAATATCGTGTGTTAAGTTCCTGAAGAGCAAAAATCTTCTTAAATTATTCTGAACAAATTACAACAGTACAGTTACTAGAATCAACTGTCACTGGCAAGATAGCTTAAATCTTCAAACTTCCTACCATTTAGTTTTCTTGAGTTAAAAGTGATGATTTATTGAGCTTAATATGGCACTGTATAAGTTACGCGGCTAACCAGCCGTTTGTTTGGTATGTTTAAAAAATACATAAAAGGTTGAAAGTACTGTATCGTCTTGGTGGACATTTGATAACGCTGTTACCATCACCGAAAGCCCAAGCTGTTGGCGGGGATCGAACCAGTGCCCGTCAGTTTGACAGCCGACGATCCTACCGCTAGCCTACTTTAGTTTAGAGATAAAGATTATTAATTTAAATATTTGCTACAACCGCCCTAAATTCCTATGATTTACTTGTATCTTAGTATGGATTAAGGTTTTAATGCATCCTATTAGTCTATATTAAATCAGCCACCTCGCCAAAGGATGTCAAAGTTAGCATGCTTGAACTCCAAACAGCTGTTTAGTGTACTAGTTTCAGTCGACAGCGAAGCTAATCTGTAAAGTTCTAACCACAAACTCAACGAGAAGGCACCCTTAAAACAGCCCTTAAATTTTCAAATCACGTTGATTCTCGGTTTAACTAATTCACGTTTTTGGCGTATCGCTCAAGAAGATTAAGTGCTTGCTTTAAGAACGTATAGACTTAAAAGCTTTGGAAGAATTACGCTTAGTGTGTTTCCGAAAAAACGTGTCTTTTATCATCTGGAATAGGTTCTACATTTGTTTGCATAGCTTTCAATGCGCAGTCACTCAAGACAGTAGAGTTGTTTGTCTCTGCAAAGCCTAGAACGTAATCAGATTCCTGTTTCAGTTCTCTTTGATCCTAAGTCTAGTAATACACTGAATTTTGTACCTAATCCAGTGGCATGTCATGAACATGTATGTTGTATGTGTGTATGTTTGTTACTCTTTACGCTCAAACAGCTGCACCGATTTCGAAGATATTCGGTATGGAGATAGGGTACACACATGAGCGGTGTGCTGTGACGCTGCGGGCCTTGAAATTGGAGAATCGGTGAAAATAAAATTCCTAACTAAGCAAAAAATATATAATATGTGTATAATTATAAATTTAGGTTACAAAGAGTGCAGATTAGGTGAGACAGTTGTCAAACGCAAACTTATAATATGTGAAAAAAAAAATGAAATGAAATGAAGGGAAAATCGTAAATTCAAAACTGTGGAGCATCACACTGAAAGTTTGTCTGTCGTTTGTCGATTACATGTTTGTTACTCCTTCGCGCTGAAACGGCTAAATAGATTTACATGAAATTTATAATTAAGTTAGTTTCTGCCCTAAAATTATACATAGACTTTTTATCCCGGAAAAGGCATAGTTCTCTCGAGATAATTGAGGTAGCTTAAAAACCGTAGTCCATGCGGGTGAAACCACGCAGCTAGTGTGTAGTACATGAACCACTTAATTTGTTTTATATTATATTCGCATAATCTTGAACAAGTTGATATGATGATAAGTTTAGAAATAACAGTAGGTGGAGTTGTATCGTTGTATTTGCTTATATATCTGGCAAAGCAAACATTAATCATTTTTGTTTACATTTAATTATTACAAACTTTGATGTATGGCTGTTTGTCTTTGCTAATCATTATATTACCATTATCGTGTGTTACTTCTCTAATACATTAGTCTGTTCAAACAAAAAGCAATCTAAAAGTCATTCAAAACTATGTCAATCTCGGAGATAATGGTAATGCAGAAACTAATAACCCTGTAACTAGCGCAATCACGCAGCGGATGCTACTGCTAGACATATACCTGCCCCATGTTTCGCTTGCCAACACTCGCCACTCTTAGCAGGAGAGTCCGCAAGCGCAGTTTAGTGTTGTTACACGCAGTAATAGTAGTAGTTTATGAAATTGTATCATAATAAGGGTTCTACAAACAAGAGGGTAAGTAAGTTAAAAAAACGAGCCGTAGGCGAGTTTTTTTATAGCATTACACGAGGGCAATGTGTAGTGTAATGAGTAATCATATAATGCTATACATTTTCGTGTACGACACTCGTGTTTTAAGATCAAATTATGTGCAGTTTCATACACTACTTTATCTAATCTCATCAAATACATAAGTAATGAAATTTACGTAACATCACAGCATATTTGTTTGCATTTATTTGTAAACGTTTAGCGCCGAAATTATTTTGCTGGTCGCGCATGCGTGTTGCACCGCGTCCACAGACTCTATGTATAAAAACTGCATTGCAACCTCTTTGTTCCAGCTGGAATTGTATCTTAATGGTAAAAGAGTAACATGTCGATACAGTTGTCATAGAAAAGTTGTATCGTAATGTACTTTTAAAATTTATTTCGATATATGTATTGTCTATAAAGACTGTCATTCAAGTTTTGTTTTTATTTTTTTATCTGTTATTGCAGTATGAGATTAGGTCAATATATTTTTGAAATAATTTTTTGTATTACCAATTTTAAATATATATTTTCTTACTTTCTTTCTTTTCAATAGGCGCTGCTGCCCATTGATTTCGGGTGAGTAATCTCTTAATCTATAAAGGTACCTAAGAAGTGATGGGGGGCTACAAATCTAGGCAAGATTCTGTTCTGTTTCTGATTCTGTTATATTGAAATAACACTTTCTTATTAAACGAAAGAAGAGATAATATGATAATAGAAGATACATTACACGCCAGCATTGTGTGCTTTAAGTAAATACCTGTGTGTAATAAATGTGTGAATTAGCAATGAAGGTTGAATTGTTATTGAATACATCGATGTCGTAAGAATAATAAATGATAATAATAATAACAAAAGCCTTTATTCTCTGATCATAATACAGTTTTAATTTATACACTACTTACGAAAAAAACTGGATAAAACATTTAACTAACTTTTACTAAACTAAAATTCCTTAGCAACCACGTGTTGGTCACATTGTCCTGTAAGTATATGTTATCATGCGTTTGTCTGTATGAGTATTCTGAAAAACATTGTAAAGCGATGATAACTGTGGGAGCGTTGGCTGTCAAATTGACGGATACTGGATTGATCCCCAGCAACGATTTGAGCTTTCGGTGAAAGTGACCCCGTTATCAAATTCCCAGCATAGTGGTAGGGAAATTTCGAGTACCTGATTGGCTAGCCACCGCCCTCAATTTAGAAAAACTGTCATCAAACACAATTAGTGTGTTCAGTCAGTAGTCCTTGAGTGTCAGTAAAAACATCTAGATTTAACTTGGTCGTACCTTTGTCTCATAGTCACTGCCCATCAAGTGAGATGGTGGTAAAACAATAAAACTATACGGTATTAAAAAAAAACAATTTTAAACCTAATAAACATCAACGGCCCCAGGGAGGCATAAGTTTATTGCTAATGACTTATGTGAAGCTACGAGCTAGTAAGCGATTTATATAATAAAGTAATCCTTAACATGTATGTAACAATTATCTGAATAAATATGCTAATTGGAGATAATTAATGAAAGGCAAATAACATAGGTACATTATTAGTCAGTGTGTTTACTTAGCGCTTAATTAACAAAGTTCTAGCTCTTAACCTAGAAATTAATCCCAAAGCTAGTCGTGAGGTCAAACAGGGTCATAATAAATGCAAACTGTACAGCGTTCACTTCGTACAGACGGAGTGAGAAGTGCTGGGACAAGTTTGCTACCTAGACAAACTATGTAGATAAATTTAACTAAGTTGGCTATTTGTTGAAATTTATAATTAGCCCTCAGTGAAAGTTTATTTATTACGTTTTATCGGCTAGCTGTTAATTTCCCTAAGATTGTTAAAATAAAAAAAAAAAAAAAAAAAACCATTTGATATTTCATTACTTTCATTCGTTTTATCAACATTCAAATGTTTTATGAATGTATTAAAATATTAGTAAAGTCAAATGTTGCTTAATCACAATTAACCTACATGGACTATTCTAAGGAGTCGTATTATTCAAAACTTTATCAGACATGAAAGTAGGACTTTCAACAAAACTGGCTGAATTGAAACAGAACTGAAAGTTGTCTAATTAGTAAAAGCCTAAATCAAACAAAATGATATATCATATACCTATAATTACTTAATAAAACATTTTTTATACCGAGGCTGCCATACGTCATGTTAACAGTTATCTACATAAAATGAGATAAGATATACTTCCCTAATAAGGTCTTTAAAGCAAACTTTTTCTTTTGGAGCGATGATAGCTTAGCGGGGGGAGCATCGCCTGTCAAACTGACGGACACTAGTTCGAGCCCCAACAACAGCTTGAGCTTCCGGTGAAGGTAACGCCGTTATCAAGTTCCCAGCATGGTAGTAGTGTACCTTCGAATACCCGCCTGGCTAGCTACCACCCTCAAATTTGTAAAAATTGTCACCAAACACATAGTGTGTTCAGGCAGCAGACCTTGAGAGCCAGTGAGCATTCTAGGTCTAGCGTCATTAACATCTTCGACCACATCGTCACTGATCATCAAGTGAGATTGTGGTTAAACGCTAGATCTATACAGGATAAAAAAAAAACAAATCTGATGATTTTAACACGCGTCGTTCTAGCTGGTGTCAACAAAAATAATAAAACGTGTATAAAAGGATGTCATTGTTGTAATTGACGACACTAAAAAATTTTTTAACAAAAAATGCAACGGACTTCAACACTCAAAAGTGTGAAATAACTTGTTGAAGTCGGTACCATGATAGTTCACACAAAAGTAACTTTCATCACAATATTGTGCTCATGGTACCGACTTCGACAAGTTATTTCACACTTTTGAGTGTTCAACGGTTTCATTTTTCGTTAAAAAAATTTTTTTCACCTTTTCAGTGACCTTGGCTACTCACGGGATCAATTAATTGTCAATGTGTGTTCTGCGATGTCTTCAACCGCGACAATAATATCATCAAGATACTCGTAGCACTTTTCAGTTATCGCAGCATAACCTAAAAACCGCTTGTCCGATTTTGATAAAATTTGAATGGGACCACGGAAATATACTGTATCTAACATAAAAAAAATCATCAAAATTGGTTCATAAACGACGAAGTTATCCGCGAACACACATAAAAAAAACATATACATATACGGTCGAATTGAGTAACCTCCTTTTTTGAAGTCGGTTAAAAATAGCATAACCTAGCTACGCTTCCAATTCACTAAAGACATTTTGCACATATCTGTACCTACCTTCATCTCAACATTTTAATTCGGAGTGCCTAATTTTGAGCATGTAGGTCACAAAGAGTAGGTAAATAATTTAACGACAATTTGTAGGTCGCAGATATAATACAGATGCTTGAATTATTGCCTTTAGCCGCCTTTCTTAAATCAACGTAAATAATTACGCAAAACGCATTGCTTATTTTGAACCGACTTTAAAAAAAGAGGATACTCAATTCGAATGACCATGCCCTATTTTATCCTCTTGGGGGTAGAATTAATCAAAATTCTTTCTTAGCGGATGCCTACGTCATAACATCTACCTGCATGCCAAATTTCAGCCCGATCCGTCCAGTGGTTTGGGTTGTGCGTTGACAGATCACTATGTCAGTCAGTCAGTCAGTCAGTCAGTCACCTTTGAGTTACATATATTTAGATTTGTATGTATAATAAGTTGCCAGTTAGTCTAAGAAACTTGCCCGCAAATTAATTTAAAAGGAAAATGAAGCAGTTTTAGGAATTTTACCCTTTTTATTCCATTAATGAATATATGAAGCTGCGTTTATTGGAATCCTCACTCTCGTATGAATAGATATTCAGTTATGACTCACTGTGTTTCATATTAATATCATATAAATTGTTGTCATAATTATGTATATTATCATTGTAAACTGTGACATCTTCCTTTAACCATAAACTTTTGACATTGTCGATTTAGTCGGCTAAGGGATAACGTACCAGGAGGTGGGCAGCAGCGCCTTCTGAGGATCGGAAATCATACTGCGCTCGCCAACCCGCCTGCCAAGCGTGGCGAGTATTGCCAAATCCCCCCTATATGGGGGAGGCATACGTCCAACAGTGGACGCACATAGCTGAGAAAAGAATTTGGATATCATGTACATAAGACTTGCCTAGTATAATTTTAGGATTATAAGGCTAATAAATATTTATATTCTATTCTATTCTAATATGGACTGCTTGTCGAATAGGAAAACCAAAAACAAGATGTCTTATAAAATTGCGGGTTTGTTACAATAAATCAATTTATGATATATACAACTATCCGCAAAAATGTATAATTCTAATATGTTCAAGCAGCGGTCCTTGAATGTGACCAGTAAGAGCTCTTTAAGCATTAAGTCTGCTGTGATTACATCTTCGACCACATAGTCACTTACCATCAAGTGAAATAGAGATTAAACGTATAAATTATAACAAAAGTTTAAAGACATTGCAGATTTCAGTATTCGATATTAATATCAACTTGATGTCAAAAAATTCATCGAATTTTTCAAAATTTATCTGAGTGTTTGATCGATGCGACGATATGAAAAAAAAAAAAACTTGATGTCTCGACGCTCGAGAGAAATAAGGTCGGGACGGACACATGGGAAACGAAGTGAACTTACAGATAACGATTCCATTATTCCCATTGCCATTAGGGAACCCTAAAAACTAGTATTTTAAATAGCTACAAACACTGAATTTCCGACACAAAAATCAATTGCTATAGGGGTTTGAACCCACGACTACAGAACACCATCCTGTTGCTTTGCCAATTGAGCTATAGTAGAACTCCACTAACTACAGACAGATAGATACAAAAAATATTATGCATAAGTGTTTGTAATTTAGAGAAAACACGTATTCAATTACAACGTTCATCATCCCAAATAACACATGGACAATTCTCAAAGTGTTGTTTTATGCAAAGTGGGTAGAGATATAATAAATATCTCTCCGTTGGTTTGCTTTGATAACAACTGACCCGTTTGTTGTGATTTCTGCAAAGTTGGTTTATGGTAAGTATAGGGAAATAATTTGCAATTCCAGGAGTTTCCATTAGAACATGAGTTTCACGAAACTGGAGGTACCTACCAATTGTTATTTGATTTTGATTAAACAAAACACTTAGGGACTATTTGCAATGAAATAGAGTGACATATACATTTGTTTTCCTATTCCTTATCTTCCACTGTGTGACCTTATATGAATGAAGTATATAATCACGTACGTAAACGTTACTTTATTGTCACGTGATGCTTAAAACGTATATCTATGACCGTTTTAAGCATTGTTTTATACAGGAAAGGTAGATTTTTTATCACTGTCCCACCTAATTTTAAGGGGTGGTATGGACTACGAGGGATTACGTTATTATCTTATGTATTTCATAAACTAATGTCTTATATAAAAATAGCTAGACTATTTTCAGACATTGGTGACTCACTCCTGCCTTCGTGGACTAAACACCAATTATCATCACAGAAGTATAGCATCGTAAAAGAATTGATCTCATTCTTACCTATCATTTACCCGTATTCAGTACAACTGTAATAAAGAGAAATGATAGTTCGTACGAATGCTACGTGCGTCATTTAAGGTCTGCAGCAGGAAAACTTACGCCGCAGTTATCGTATAGCAATATTATTAGCAATTGAGTAAGGCATGGCGCTGTCCATACATACTATAATTTTTCTTTGTCAAGATGGACTAGATAATTGACTGTTAGTAACGAGTTATACGCTGTAATACTTCGTGCCTCTGCTACAATTGTTTATACGATTGCAATACGATGACGAAATTGCCGAAACAAAATTTAGCTTCCACTTGCATATTTAAATTCCAGAATGAAGTAAGTGAAGATTCATGAATAAAACTTTTAACGCGAGTAAGATTCCATCGATCATTCTATAAGTTACAGAATTTCGCATGATAAATGATGGGAAAGGCTTGCTCGTAACTTTCCCAGTTCAGTTAGCTTTTCAACGGAGACGCCCCATTCTTTTTCCTCCCATGTCAAGATTGGATTTGCGATTGTGTTTCGTGAGTTCGTTATTGATTTTCAGGGGGGAAAGTGAACCTTGTGAAAAAAATTCAATATATTATACTATTCACTCGCTCGCGTATCCAAGTGATAGGTCTATTAAAAAAATAAATAATATAATTCTATTAAAATAAGTTGAAGAAAAAATGTTTTTACCAAAAACTGTCTAGTAAAATATAGGTTCATAGATATTTCGGGAACGGATATAAGTTTGAAGAAGAATCTGTACACTAATTTTTTATAATTTTTTTTTTATTCGGATATGGTAATTCTATCTCTGAAAAAAAATACCGCAATATGTAATTGTAGATGCCACTATATCTTTCCATCATATCTGTTATTTACTAAAACTGTTCTTCAAAATAGTTGAAGATCTCAAGATACCATTAGCTTGGGAGTTGAAATTTGATCTTTGACTTTTGCCGAAAAATCACAGGGCCAAAAAATATATTCCTAGATGTGGCGTCATATTATGGGATAAACTTAATTACCACTTCTATATCAGTGATTATTTATCATTGTTGTGATCTGTACAATGAGGTTGGATTTAGTATATCCATAATATTAAAAGTGTGTGTTTGCATATAATATTGGTTTGTTATTGATGAGTAGGTATCAAGGACGTCCCACGTGTTGACAAAATTATGGGAACCATTATGCGCCATTCACGTATTACTCAAATACTGCATCATGTGGACTAACAGACTGGGTGTCAAATATATTTTTAACAACATAAAAGTACATTTAATACAAAATATAAATAAAATACGTCCATTGCCATCGTATCGCAATTGTAAACAATAAAATACATTATATATAATGTATTTTAAAGAGGTAAAGTTTGTATGGTTGTAAGGGGTAATCTCTGGATCTATTGAACCGATTTAGAAAATAATTTTACCAATAGTAACCCGAATTTTTTTGTAAGTGTCATAGGCGCATCATCATCATCATCACTACGCAGGTGAAACGGCAGGGCGCAGCTAGTTTAATATAAATTAAGCACAATATTTAATTTTCGACATTTTATAATTTAGTAGTTCAATCATACAAATTGGCTCCTACAACTTTCTGGGTAGAACATTTTCCTTTCATGTAAAATTTTCTTAAATATAAAGAAAATCATTGAATCAATTTCGATGAAATTTCTACGGTATTAACACAAATGAATATTCTTAAAAATCTTATCAAAATATTAGTAATCAACCAATAACGACAGTAAAATTTGAATAAAATAAAATAAGACCAGGTTACCACTGCAAACCTTATTGATTTTGTATAATATTCAATGCAGCACACTGCATAAAAACATACGCGTCAAATTGAGAATTTCTTTCTTCTTTTGAAGTTACAAACAGCATATATACCTACATTATTCTATACGATGTAAACATACACTTTTAAATATGTATCAAATAACAACAAGTTCTTGCAAAGGAACGCTATTTTGCTAGAATTTGTTCACAATAAAACAACGTATTGCAAATAAAAACAGTGATAAGACCTTGACGCAAAGTTTGCCAATCGATTTGGATATGTTAAAGAAACGACGAGGGAAAATCTTTTGATTTTATTGAGGGAAGGGAAAACGATTGGATTCCAACATCTCAGTGACAGGTTTGCCTTTTGATGTACGAAAACACATTTTCTAAGGTCTGCTGAGGTTCATTCAACGCCCGCATGATGAAGTTTCCCGAGAAGTTGACAGATTGTACATTGGGAAATGTGTCAATGTCAATGTCAATTTGATTTTGAAGATTATTTATTCCATACATTCACAACATTAACAAGGTAACATTAACATAATTTAAAAATAATTTAGAATAGCAATAAAATAATCTAACTTAAAATAAAAACCTTAAAAATTTAATAAAAACTAAATTGAATATAAAACGGGCCCCTGCGGCATTGTACCCGAGATGCTGGCAGCGTTTCCTCTTTGTATTGCTAGACTAATACGTTGAGCGAGGAAGCTGCCAGCTCTTCGGTCTCCTGAGACGTCAACCATTTTGAAGATTATATATTATTATTTTTTTTTTATTATTTATTATCATTCACACACGGTCTTCAGGTCCCAAACTAGGCAGAGCCTGTGCTATGGTCACCTGATGACTGATATATATACTTATATACATATACACACCCAGACACAGGTCAAACAGACATGTTCATGTACACAAATGTTTGACCTGTCCGGGAATCGAACCCGGGACCAGCGGCTCAGAAGGCAGAGTGCTACCAACTGCGCCAACCGGCCAGTCGGTTATAGGTTACTGTGATGAAGGAAATATTTGTACATGTACCCATATGCATTATACGGGTGAACTATGCATAATGTAGCTATGATTAACAAATAAGATATCTGCAGTCTCTTGTCAATTCTGTCTGTCAGTAGAATAGTTTAAATTATATATTTTGAAACTATAGTTTGAAATTGTTTTTTTATAAATGGAACATATAATGTGAACGAATATTTACATGACAGGTTGATCATAAATTGGATATGTAATAAAATTTGACATTTCTGGACGCTTTATAATGAAATTATATTACAACTAGCTGCGCCCCGCGGTTTCACCAGTCTATGACACTTACAAATAACGAGACTTTTTTTTGGTAAAAGAATTTACGAAATCGTTCTAGTAGTTCCGGAGATTACTTCCTACAACCTCACAAGCTTTACTTCTTTATAATATTAGTATAGATTACGTAGATGTGTATATTTCGTTTAAGGTAAAATTGTGTAATTTTTGTACACCAAATGGCTAAATACATTTAATTGAACTCACTGTAATTAACCGCCGGTTGTGGTATCAATATTTGCAAATAAACGATTTGTATATGTATCAGTTTTATCTGTCAGTATGTATATCTGTCTCTCTATTTGTTCCGCCGTGTCTCCAAATATTTTAATACTAATTATAGTAGCCATTCTAAATGGACTTTTACTGCCACACGGCTGAAGCTTAAGATAACTAAATATACTTCTTAGGCGAAGCGTTCAATGCCGCGATTGTATCGGCAAGTTGATAATGTCGGCCGGTCGCCGTGGCGCAGTGGTATGCGGCATGACTTCTGTGTCTCCGGGACCCTGGGTTCGAATCCCGGCAGGGGCAAACATTTGTGCGATGAGTGTTGATGTTTGTCCCGGGTCTTGGATGTTTGTGTGCTGTGATTGTGTTTTCATGCCTCCCGCGGCACAGGGAATCCTAGTGCAGGGGCTTGAGTGTGATAAATTAAATAAATAAATAAATGTAACAGTTTTAAGCGGTTAGCAAAAGCATTTTAAATGCACGCTTTTTAAATAATAATATTAATCAATAAACACTTTGACTTTTCGACTTTATATTATTAGCGGTGCTTGTAGCACCGCTAATATTTTGTTTTGTTTTGTAAATGTAAGGTGATAAAGAAGGAAAAAATATTTCGGATTCACAATTCAAGCCCTCGTTATTATTGCTATTATGAAAGATACCCTCAAAACGTATGAAATTTAACAATGGTGTAAAATAGCGGCGACAAATTCACATTTTCTTAGCTGTAAGAAGCTTTATTCTTGTTTTGAGAAGCGCAAAAGCGTACGCGATTTGAGATCTCGTCTCTTACCTAGCTGAAGCTTCAACTAAAGTGGACTTTTCAATTTTGTCGAGTGCCAAGAATTTGTGTTGTGAACATTCGCAGTGTTTTCTTTTCATTTCGAAAAGAGCATTCGTCTCGTCTGTAGTGAGGTGCGCTATTAAAAAAAAAACTTTGCTATAGTCCGTTTGAGAGATCTTTGACTTTGACTCAATGTGATTCGAGCTATTAGTATTTGTTTAAACGGGATTGGATGCATTTGATTTAATACAAAATTTTGTTTGTTTTTTTTAAAAAAGTTTCGAACCTTAATAAATATCTTGTTATCACTTTGAACTTACTTAAATATTACGTAAGCACGTAACAATAACTAATATATATCTTGTAGTTAAGAGTTATAACCTTAACCTATTAGTTATCTATTTTAGCTTTCCTGCATCATCATCATGGTAGCCATAACACGTCCACTGATGGACATAAGCCTCCCCATTGATTTCCACAGTTGGAAGCGGCCCACATCAAGCCTTTCCCTGCGATCTTAGATAAGTAGTCTGTAAACCTTATCGATGGCCTTCCTATGATGCGCTTGCCAGTTCATGGTCTCCAGTCGGGAACTTTTCGAACCCAACAGCTATCAGTTCTTCGAGCTATGTGCCCTGCCCACTGCCATTTCAACTTGCTAATCCGCTGGGCTATGTCGGTGGCTTTTGTTCATCTACGGATCTCCTCATTTCTGATTTGGTCGCGAAGAGAAACCCTGAGCATAGCCCTCTCCGTAGCTGGTTATGCGACTTTAGGCTTGCACAGTCAGAGACCACATTTCAGTTCCGTAAGTCTTTATTAGGTACTATAACAAAATGCCGGCCAAACATGAGCTTATAATGTTTTGTTGACAGTGGAATGAAATACCATTTAATATGCAATAGCATATTTCGGAATACGCCGAGCGAAGCTCGGTCGATAGCTAAAGTACCAGTCAAATTTTACTTGTAAAGTTTATTATCATTTACACTATTGTTAAATTTTATTTGACCAGCCAGTTGAGTGCCATTCGGTACTCCTAGATAGGTTAATAGAAGGATTATTGATTATCAAAGCGTTTGCATCAATGCGAACATTTCTTATACTTATATGGATTTACAGAGAAAAGGGGTACAATTATTCTAGGCCGGTAATCACGGCAGAAAATAAATATGCAATTTTATTCAAATAAATACAGTATGAATAATAATTATATCTGAATACATATATCTGAATTTATTTTTTTCATAGGTCAAATGCCTTTATTAAAATAAAACACTAATAACTAATTACAATACTGCGGCTACTACAATAACATTTGAGCAATCCACTACCTATTGGTAGCCTATAGATAACTCAAATGTTCCAACCCGCTACCGGCCGGCAGCGTGCCCAGAATGCCAGCAGCATTGCCACGCTGAATTGCAATGCTGATTCGTTGAGCCAAATATGTGCCAGCATTTTGGTGATTTTTGAATATATATACATGAATGTGGATGGATATAGAGGTAGAGGAAGGTCGAAGAAGGTATGGATGGACTGTGTGAAGAATGATATGTTTATGAAAGGTGTGAGCACTGAGACTACCAATGATAGAAAAGAATGGAAGAAGAAAACATGTTTTTCCGACCCCACCTAGTGTGGGATAAGGACAAGAAGAAGAGAGAGAATAATAATTATATCTATATTACCTAGTTATATCTACCATTTAGTACACATAACGTTGTATTCCGTTTAAAACTATACAAACACTTTGCTTTCTTTTTACTGGCTTATTGTGTGCAAACATTTTATTAAAGGCTTTCAATGAAAAGGCTAAGGATAAAAATCCTTACTCCTCTGAATGATCTGTAAATCCACAATTCCCATTCGCTACATAAGAGCAAAATGCAAGATTGCTCCCGATTATAAGAGAACGATGCAAGAAAAGCGAGACGTAAGGACGGATTAAGGATGGGGAGATCATGCCCAACCTGTTTTCGCTTGGGTCCTCCCTTACCTTCATAAAATAATAATAACACTTTTCACTGATTTATCGATATGAATCGAATTAGTTTCGAATATTTAAATGTAGGCTACTTTCGATTCATTAGAAAAATGTAAATTCGATAACATCTCAATGTTCTTGCATGTACAGATTATTAATACATTAGTACTTTATATGTATATATCTTCGTTTGTTTATATTATTTTGTAAAGTAGTGTGATGTATTTTTATGCGTACTTTGTGCCATTATTTAAAATACCTGGATTCGTGTTGCTAAATGCGCGATTGAATGTAGTTTGAGGTACCAAAATGTTTATATAATATGATGACGAGTTAGATTTATAATTATATGAACGTTTATATTAGTATTATTTTAAAATCATATCTATGTAAGTGATATTTATTATTATAATTTTAGTTAAAATTATAATCAAATAATTTACACTACCATTTAAATTCTCTAAACAATATGTTTACATTACTTCAGACAGTTATAAAAAAATAACTAGGAGCATTAACATTTCTTTATCAGATTATACATAGGTACAGGCAACTTGCGCATCAAAATATGATTTTTGTCTTTGAAAATCAGCTAAAATTTTGTTATTTCTCAAAGACAGTCAAATTATAAATAATGTTTAATATTTCTAAAATTAATCGCTGCCCCTATTGACGTCATCCTTATTCCGTTCCAAACGACGGCTAAGTGGAGTGTACAACTTGAATGAGTGCGTCTCGCGATGTTTGCCTCAGACGCAATGTACACCCCATTTCGCCTGGATATGAACGTTCTCCTATAAAAGAGTCTTTCGAGATCTTCAGATGTTTTTTTCCTCTGAAAGCAACCGGATTGAGTAACAAAGTGTGCTTTTTGATTGGCTTTTCAAAGCAATGCTTTAGATACTCCTTTTACACAGATCTAGTGCGAGCGACAAGAAAAAGTGTATGTATTTTTTTAACATTCAATGTTTTGCAATATATTGATTGTAATTCGCCTGGAATTGTAGGTGAGTGAACATCTAATAAGTTCAGATAGCTTAAGAGACACCACTGCAATTAATAATTATAAATTGCCTGAAACCTAGGTAAAGCAATTATTTGGAAATAAGAAATTAAGTAATGCCTAATAAACAAAAATACTAGTATGCACATAGTTTTAAGCATTGTTACTATACTAAAAACTAGATATTATTAATATAAAAAAAAATTAACATATTTTTTTATCAATTATTTTAGTATAGCTATGACGGTTTCAGCCGATTTGGTTTTTAATAAAACAAAATACACATAGACCAGAAGTAGGTGTAAATCTTCTGCCCACATGTCCTACAATTAAACGATGTCAAATTAGACTTTAGTCTCCTTCGGGAGACAATAAAAAGATCCGCTAGGCTAGGAGCATAGGACAGCTCGTTTATTTTTAAAATAACATATTTTCAAAAAACCGCAGGAGCAGCTTTGCATTATTTTGACACTTTGTCTCCTTGACTTTGACACGTTACGTGTTTCCGCCACTTCCGTGCATTTTCTGATAGGCGCGCATGCAGTTACGAGTTTAACCGATTTCGTGACGTAGAAATTCACAAAATTAGTCGGGATACTCAGGCGAATAACATGCGTATCTAATACGGACTAGGCGGGAAAGTAAAAATAAAAAAATAGGAGCACTGTTGGCCCATCCAAACATCGTTGAAGAAATCATAGCACACAGACTAGGTTGGTTGGGCCACCTACAAAGAATGAAATAATGATCATTTAGTGAAGCGAGTGTATTTGACGGCCGACGTCCTGTAGACCTTCCCATAGGTACTGCTGTACTGAAAGATAAAGTAGAGAAAGACTTTTTCCAAGCAGTAGCAAAAGTTGCTAGTGATAGACATAAGTGGCGGCTTTTATTATCGGAGGTCAAGACTCATTTTGGCTCAAACGTGACACTGTAGTAAGTAATACACGTTTTATAATTTTTACATTTTGCATTGTTTTGATAATTTACGAATATTAGAGACGTTATGTGTCAGTTCACGTTCCATAGATTCGGTTACATCCATGATGATATATTTATCACTTCAATTAATGTTTTACAAGAATCCTTTGATTGCGGTGGTCTAAATTTTAATGGTAATAGCTGTAGTACGGAATTACTCATTGTTATGCAATGTTTGAGATTATTCAGCACTGTTCAAACTATCGCCCGCACAGTGGTTCGATTTGAATGAAAGCTATTGGGGACGGGTCCGCAGAGTAAATTCATTTAGTTACGTAACGAGGACTGAAAATGTAGGTAGACTGATCACTGACGCGGTTTTGATTAAATCTCGGAAAATGGACGCTGTAAATCTATCTCAACGTATTTTTAATACTTTTATTTTAAAAGAAATTCTTTGTTAATTCTAAATACCAGATACTTCGTATAAAGAATTTCTATCACTGGAATTGTTAAAATCTTACTCAATTTTAGTAAATTTTGAGACGCTTTTGTTGGAGACAGTGTTTTTAGTTGGATTGTTATTTAAGAGTATTATTACATATTTTTTTATATTAGGAATAGGTTATGTTTGCATTATATAAATGTATGGAAAAAACGATCGGTCGAATCGACTTACTGAAAACCAGAAGTAAACTTCTAAAGGCAATTCCAGACGCAAATGCCGCGAGATAAATACGTTTTTTTATTTATGACTATTATAAGCTTGCCTTTGACCACTGTCTCACTTGGTTTTAAGTATCAACGCGGTCTAAGAAGTAGCACGCAAGCCTAGAAGGAACCCATTGACTCGTGATTTGAAGACTCCAGGATTGTACCTATCGGGAAACACATCTTTTGAGATAATAAATATTCTGAAACCGTAAACACAGACTCAGGCAACAAGTTCCATTCCATGCCTACTCTTATTTAGTCCAATAATTTATTGGTTTTTTTATCGCACTTAGCCCCCCCGCACTAGGATTCCCTGTATCGCGGCGCGGGAGGCATGGACACACACGATCACAGCACACAAATACTCAAGACCCGGGACAAACATCTACACTCATCGCACAAATTTTTGCCGCTGCCGGGATTCGAACCCGGGATCCCGGATACACAGAAGTCATGTCACTAACTCTGACCACTGCGCCACGTCATCCACAAACCAATATACGATGCTTGACGGCAGCCGTCTCATGGTTTTAACAATAAAATATTCTGCGACCTTAAATGATTCTGTCGTATCTACAGTCAATCAATCAATCAACTGGATTGAGTATGTAAACAATATTTCCGATCCTGTGAAAATGAGTGTAATGTTTACCCAGCCAGCACACCGCGAACTCGTTAACAGATTCATTTTTTTTGTCTCGATAACACCATGTACTATTTGTTTGCAAAGGATTATTGTTTCGATTGGTGTTGATGTTGGAATTGGTAGAGATGGAAAATCCTGAATCATGTTTGCTCTGGTGTTGAAACCTTCCCAAATTGTGAATACAAAATGACTTCTGCTACTCAATCAAACATGTCAAGTAAAATTAATGATAGATGAATATCAAACTTATACTATAAAGGCGTAAGTTTGTTTTTCGTTTGTAAGATGAAATAAAATGAAATGTATTTATTTATAACAGGGTTACGATAACGATAATATTACAATATATTAATACATTATATTTTATGGATAATATAACATATTACATACGATTACATACATACAATTGCATCAATTACAAATTTAAAATTTAATAACGCAATTACCATGTTTTATCTCGGAAAACGTACATAGTTGCCGTTAGATAATTGAGGTAGCGGTAAAAGCATAGTCCATCTGGTGAAACCGCTGGGTACAGCTAGTATGAGTAAATATTTTTAATAAGTAGGACATGGTGATCTTGTGTATTTTAATTACAGCTTTTTGATTAATTTTTCATTTAAGAGTGTGACCATGTTTTATGGGTTTTCACGACGGAGGTTTACTTAAACTTTTAATTTATTTTTGAATCTAAGATATGATACAGAATAAATCAGTTGTACCTAGTTACGTACATATAATAATAAAGCCTTTATTGTTGTTTCTTACGGTCTAAAGTACATAGTTTTTTTTTAAAATAAAATTATTATGTTATTTTATTTTAAGTCGGCAAACGGTTCTTTCGGTACAACTTGTCTTCCGACAAAGGCCTCCTCTAAAGATCTCCATTCATTTCTGTTCCTAGCTGTACGGGTCCATGTTGGACCCGCTACTCTTTTAATGTCATCTTCCCATCTCTTGATCTACCTCTGCTTCTTTTATTGTCTAGTGGGCACCATTCCGTTACGATCCTTGTTTCTCTCTCTTCTCTCTAATCATTTGCTCCGTCAATCTTCACTTCAGTAGTTTATAAGTTGTGTACACCTTTTTAAATTTTGTATTACTTTTTATATGTATAGGGTTTTTTCGGTCTTTTCTTTTAATTCCTAGTGTACTTCCTTCTACTCCATTTTGACAAATCTGTATTTTGTTTAACAATTCGTCTGTCAATGCCCAAGTTTCACATTTATATAATAAACATGATAGGATATACATATTATAAACCTTTGGTTTATCGTTCATCGGAATTATGAGTTACTTACATATATGTGTGTATAAACACAATGCTCAATGATCACAATGCTCAATGATCAAAATGCTCACAACTGCAATGATGAGCAGATATCCCCAATCATTTAACCAATCAGTAAGCTGATTGATATCGTTCATGGATTGATTTCGTACTTTAATTTTGAACACGTAAATTTTCCGATATTTATAACGAAGAGGAACGTTATTATCTCTGGTATGAAATAATTTATTGTCATTGAGTTAAATATTATTCGCCATAGAATGGTATAATTTTTATCCCTCATGTTATTTATTTATTTCGTACATTGAATAACTATGTTACATGCTAACTTACATCTTTTCATATATAACAATCTCGTATCACAGTCTTTGTTATCGAACTCCTCCGAAACCGCGGGGCGCAATTTTACACTTCATTACATATAAACACTGATAAAAAATAAACGTTTTTTGAAGTGAAGTGATTATATGTCGTCCATGCTACACCCGTGACATGAAATCCTAGTACAGCGATGTGAGTATTATCTATACTAATATTATAAAGAGGAAAGATTTGTTTGTTTGCATGTTTGTTCGCATTCAATAGGCTCCGAAACTACTGAATCGATTTACATTTTTTTCGTGTTGAAAGTGAAAGTGTGTGGTGAGAGTGTTGAAAAGTTGAAAAGCTACACTATCCGCGGTTGACAAACGGTAGATATTTTTTTAAAATTAGGGATCCCTACTAAAACTTAAATAATGTAATCAAAGTTGAAAAAAAAAGTTCGCTGCGGAAACTATTGATAATAGAATGAAATAATGTACTTAGGCTTTCCAAAACAGTTTATTCATTTACAAAAAGTCTCCGGACAGCATACTGAGTCTATATCTATACTATATTATAAAGCGGAAATATTTGGTTGTTTGTTTGTTTGCATGGAGTAGGCCCCGAACTACTGAACCGATTTAAAAAAAGCCTTTCAATGTTGGGGAGCAACAGAAGCCAGGCCGAAGCCAGGGCGGACCGCTAGTAATCAAATAAAATGAAAATATATATGTAAAAAATTTCATATTTTCCTAAGTTAAAGCGAATCCCCCACGATCTCATCAAATTCACGTCACAACTCCGTCGACAAGCACGAGCAAACATTATGATAAATATTTCACACTTTATTGCCATTCTTATTCAACGATGAGGGGGTCTAATGACCAATTTTAAGGCTTATGAACAGCAAATTCAGTGTCGTGAAGCAAAATGAGACATTATAATACCCAATTTCGTCTTCTGAAAGAATATAAATGGCAACGCACCTGGGGACCGGGGTTCGCGCTTGTCATCGTTTTGAAAAGTGATATTTTTTTGGTGATGTAATCAAATGTTAGATATTATTATTCTGTTTAGAACAATGAGAAGTACATGTTTTTTGTAAGTGTATATTTTACATAATTTTTTTTTGTAATAGTGGTTATAATATAGTCCTAAATTTAGTAAAACCTTTATAATCATAATAGTTATCTTCAAACTCTTTCTTGTAAATTTTACCAATCCATTAAATCGGATTTTTTCTTTCTGTATAATTGTATAATATCCTGTTACAATTTTTTTTATTGATTATACTATTTTATAAAGCTTATTGCAATAATCAATATTTTATTGTTTAAACAAACGCTTGCGTCGTCCACTTTATTCTCCAACCTTATGTAATCTACCCACCAACGATTTCTCCAATAATTATTTTTTAAATTACACCACTGGTTTATGAATTCAAAGAAATGGAATGGCTACGTAACATCATTTCCTTTAGAAGTCCGACATGAGTTGGACGGAAATGAGATCCTTCCACCCTTTTATCAGGGACTAATCGCGATGGAACTTAGCCGGGCTCGGCTCTGCCAAGGACGGACCAATTACGGTACATATAGCGGTAATAAAAAACCAAGAATTATATATTCCGATCCATACTTCGGTTTACTCAGCTTGTAATAGCTTATTGAGCAGGTCATATAAATGTTGATTAACCCGGATTTGACACAAGGAACGATCCGAGAGAGTACACAGTGAAAACACGCGATTTATCTCAATTATTGATTACAGATCGACGGAAAGAAGAAAGTCTCCGGTATAGACATTCCAGGGGATTAGGAAGATGAAACGATAGTGGGCAAGTCATATACCACTGAAAAATTACCATGCCATACTAATCTTCACAACCTCAATTATAAGCAACGGAGTTGAAAAGTTTCTGGAACGTGCAGCGTAGGACTTCCACAACAAAAAGGTGGATAAATGGCCCGACAAAGATTTCAAAAAGAGTCTGGAGCTCTGGATGCGCGCTGGTTTCAATGGGAGGCATATCTTTATGCCCATCCTATTAGTAGATATATATTACTAAATTCATTTAGATATACATACGTCTGAGATGAAAAGGACAAATTTCGACTATTCAGAGCAAAGCGTTTAGGTTATTCATTCCTTTCTAGATTGCTCAGCAATAAGATCTCGGGACCCGCAAAATAAACTCGGCGTGTTTGCTAGACTGAGACCTTTTTAAACATTTGTTTGTGCTCGCTTTATGTTGCCTCTGTGCACTTGCGCGGCGTTTTTCTGTAACATCTGTTCGTTAATGAGCTTTCATTATTTTATACATTAATTTTTTTTAAATAAAAAACAAAAACAGCTTAGAGAAAAGAGTCTGAATTTACCGTACGCTGTTGACACATTTTACATCATATCTATTAATGGTGAGCTTTTAATTATTATTATTATTTTTTTTTTTTGACAACACACACAAGATCTTTAGATCCCAAACTAGGCAGAGCCTGTACTATGGTAACCTGATCACTGATATATACTTATATACATACTTATATATATACTTATATACATATACACACCCAGACACAGGTCAAACAGACATGTTCATACACACAAATGTTTGACCTGTCCGGGAATCGAACCCGGGACCAGCGGCTCAGAAGGCAGAGTGCTACCAAAGTGCCAAAGTGCTACCAACTGCGCCAACCGATCAGTCAAAATTAAATTCAAGCAACAATTAACAACAAACAAAAAACAATTAAACAAATTAATTACAAGAAACATACATTTGATGGCTGTGTTATGTTAGCCTCGATGAATGTTAACGAATATTATACATACATACATAAATACATAATATTATACTCATGCCTCTCTCCTGTAGAGACCACAGCCGTCCAAATGCTACAATCCCAACACACTTCTTTCGCTTCATTTATAGATCATATACACTCATCAGACTTTTGATACAAGAGAGTTGGTATAAAGAAATCTTGACTGGCCCTTTCTTAGAACAATATGATTTCAAGACGTTCGCCTAGGCCTTCCTTTTCCAACATTACCATTCACTTTACCCGTATATACCTGCTTATTCGAATACTGTACATTGAAATAAAATTGTGGTATAAATATCCTAGCCATAAAAAGCAGAAAGAGCGTGACAATTATATTTCATTTTTCAAGTCACGAAAGTCTATTGATACTATTAACAAAAATAGTTACAACAATTATTAACGATCAAGTAGAGAAATTAAAAACACAAATACTCATCAAGTAAGTTAAGAGCAGAATCATTGCCTTATTTGATTACAGCAAATCTGTTGAAGGTCTATCTTTATGGGCTATTTACATCTTTACGACAGCCAGAGAGTGTAGGCAATCAATGACCAATAAACACTGAATAGACACTCCGTTTCAATGGACCAGGCATAAATCGCGTACTCCAATTAATGATCGCTGTACCACAAACGACTCGAGCTACACTGCGCTACGTTTTAGACGTAGCTTCAGTCACAGTGCGTGTAAGGTAGTAGACAAAATGTACCTAGATTGACTGATATCAAACAATATAACGGACCATATTGCTAACTATTACATTAAGATATGTTTATAGATTTTTTTTTACTTATTATAAGCTTGCGTATGCCAACTGTCTCACTTGATGTTAAGTGATAACGTTGATGTAGCACGCAAACCAGAAGGTACCTATTCACTCGTGACTTGAAGACGCTAGGATTTGGTAATTTTCATGTGACAATTAAGATTTGTCACATGATCACCGCGGGCACTATTAGCGCCCCGTGGTTTCATCCGCCTGGTAATAATGATGAATCGTAGCTTATTTGCGCGTGAAAGCGTAACAAACAAACACACTCACATTCACTTTTAACATATGAGTACAGATTTATCTTCTATATATATAAAAATGAAACCCGTTTTCCGTTGTCACGACATAACATGAAAACGGCTTGACCGATTTAGATAAAATTTGGTATAAAGATACATGGGACTTTGGAGAAGGACATAGGCTACTTCTTGTCCTGGAAGAAGTATGGTTCCCGTGGGATAACTGAGTCAGCGGGAAAAACGTAGTGCACGCGGGTGAAACCGCGGGGCGCAGCTAGTTTATAATACAATTTAAGGACATGATTACCTATATTGTAATAAAAACACTTAGCTTGAAGTAAAAACTTCGTGATTACCTGTGTAATTCTGACGGGCGCCGTGGCGCAGTAGTTAGTGTCATTGACATGACTTCTGTGTCTCCCTGGGTTCGATTCCCGGCAGGGGAAAACATTCGTGCGATGAGTGTAGATGTCTGTCCCGGGTCTTGGATGTTTGTGTGCTGTGTTTGTGTGTGTCCATGCCTCCCGCAATACAGGAAATCCTAGTGCGGGGGTCTGAGTCTGAAAAAAGTAATTAAAAAGTAAAACCAGACAGCACTGGTTTTTGACACATAATACTAAAGCCTGAAACTTAAGTTTAAGCTTCATTAGACTGAATTCACTTCCACGACACCATGAATTTAATCTCTCACACCTTTTAGCTATACTGGGGTGGTTAAAACCTTAGACAATACACATATACCTAACATAAGACTAAGTTTGTAGTATTTTTTGCTCATTTAGTCGTCCGTTCACATGGTCTATGACCATGTGAACTGCTTGCGGATGTTTATTGGCAGAAGGATAAATTCTGATGCGTGTTGATTTAAAATATCATAAAAATGTACATATTAGATGGTCATATAATGTTAAAAAAGATTAAATTTTTAGTTTTAAATTCCATCACACAGTTCCAGCGCATATATTATTAGTGCTAAAATTTTTGATAAAGGTATGGTCGCACGAAAACATTTTTCACTAATTGCAAATTAGTGAATATATAATAAATAAAAAATAATAATATATAATAAATTTGCAAATGAAATCAAGCTTTGTTTAACCAAAACTAACTTTCATGAACTGTTCTCTTAAGTGGTATTTTCTTTTAAGTTTATCAGACATGACAATGTAAGACTTTTAACAAAATGAGCTGAAAAAACTCTTTAGCAAATTGAAAAGCCTTAATAAACATGGCAGGATATAGCTGTATGTAGGCCGTATTGTACAGGTATTAGTGGACCGGTTAGAGTAGAGGCTTAATGGGGAAATGATTTGTTATGCAGCTTACGCAATACGGGTGAAATGGTGATAATTGTTGCCTTCTTCAAGGCCTTTTACCACCTAGATATTTGGTCTTTTAGAAAATAGAGAAAGACCAAAATTTATTATTATGTATCTATATTTACTCTGCTGAGAAGACATTAGCGAAAAATTAATTGTTGTATTTGACGTGATAATCCTATCTTATTCTACTCCTACTAATACTTTAAATGCGAAAGTTTGTGTTTATGCGTGTATATTTGTAACTTCTTCACGCTCAAACGGCTACACCGATTTTGATGAAATTTGGTATGGAGATCGTTTAAACTCTGGATTAACACATAGTCTACTTATATCCCGGAAAAAGTATAGTTACCGTCGGATTATTGATGTAGCGGGAAACCGTAATCCACGCGGGTGAAACCTCGGGGCGCGACTAGTGTCTTATAAATCGATGAACGCCGGCTGCACGCATGAAAAATTGTCACAAGTGCCAAGCGTGCAAGTGAGAGCGCGGAAAAAGCGATAGAGAGGCACGATCGGTTGTCTGTTTTCATACAACGTTATCAATAAAAAATATTGTCCCTAAACCGACCTTGCAGATAACCCATTTTGTTTTCACCTATAGATTTCCTTACAATATTTACTGTGGTCGAGGTCGACTCAGGTCGTAAAACCGGGTATTTGCCCACTAAGCCGATTACTGCATGTAATCTAGGCCGGGCGTGACAGGAGCGAGCTTCAACGTCTTCAATTAGCTTTTACTGTGCCACTACCTTGCTGGTTATGTGGTACCACTGTATCATACTCCGCGTTTGCACTGAGATTCTTTTTACTACTTATGCGTGGTTATAAGATCTTTATTACGTTGTCAAGTTTAATGTCCTTATGAATATGAGTTATACGTTTTGTTGTTATTAGTAACAGAAAAGAAGCAACTTTGAAGCGATAATAGCTCTGCGGTGGGAGTGCCGGCTATCAAACTGACAGATGATGGTTTGATTACCACTAAGAAGTTGAGCTTTTGGTGAAGGTAACACCGTTATCAAATTCTTAGCATGGTGGTAGGGTACTTTCGAGTAACCGCCTGGCTATCACCCTCTAGTTTGAAAAACTGTCACCAAACACAAGGTGTATTCAGGCAGCAATCCTTGAGAGCCTTCAGGCGTGATAGCATCTTCGACCACATAGTCCCTGGCTGAGACTGAGAACTGAGAAAGCAGTCAAACGTTTTATATCAGGTATACAGTTTAAAAAGAAGCCCTTATTCTATTTACGCTAAAATTCAAGTTTCTAGGTATAAGTAACTCCTTACAACGCCGTTTTTAAAATTAGACGAGTTTTATTCAATTGCTAGACAATTATTGGTAATTTTTGGTACCAAATCAGTGACCACCCATTTTACCTAAAACTACCTACAACTTTAATAACACGATCTGATTTTGGTGTTGCATGTAATTGATAATGGTCCTACTAATTTGGACTTCACCTTAAACATATAAGAACGATCTTATTTTTTTTGGGATTTTTAATTTGGACCCAACGGGAGACCAGCGCTGGTTTAAAATCTAGTATATTATTATGCTGAGTTGGGGACCAATTTATGACATACACCATATCTTTCTTTTTGTTATTTTTCTTATTGTCTTCTCATTACCTGTGTGTCATGTCATAAACAAACGTATTTAATTTTCTTTCTTTCTTTCTTATTTTCTAGATTTTTAGATAAGAGAGCCGAATAATGCATGTCGAATTAATTCATCGCAATAGTGGTATTACACAGGTAATATATAATTTATCTGTCCCTATTACTTATTCATTACCTGAAACTGTTCAATTAACATACCTCGGCACCTCAACCCTCATCATTCAACGTCAATTTCACGTGTCCTACTACTTCCTCTGTAATACTATAATACCTGTTCCAGTAATTGGGATCGGAATAGTTTTCTTGATTAATTTTAGTAGGGTAGCAATAGAAAAGATTCTTTTATGGTACTAAAAGGTTTTACATCGGTAGCTCTTGATGTTTTATTTAGTTTGCTATAAATCTTTCAAACCATTAGACATGATTTAGATCTTATATATCATATGGCAAATATTCAATTATTTTTGCGTTATATCATTTTAATTTTTATTATCTTCTTTCATTACGTTTTTTTTATATATGTTTTTTGTATTATATTTTGTTGTTTTATCAGAAACAATGATGAGTGTGAGCATCTGCTGCTAACTTTACGGTCACTGGTTTGATTCCGATCGGCACCATGTTGGCAGGGTACTTCAGTACCCGTCCGCCTCGAGTACAGAGCAACGCAGGCCAATGGGAGGTTGCTCTGTGCCCTCGAATTTGAAAACTGTACCACATTCCACCTTCGTCGTCACTTACCATAAATTGAGATTGCAGTGAAACGCTAGAACTGTAAGGTATTTTCCTACCTTTTTATGTTCAAAACCACAGAAATATAGTCATAGTAAGTTGTTGTCATAGTCTACGGACTATGCTGCTGCTGTGTATAAAATTTAAAATTTAATCTATGGATAATTTTTTTTTAAAACATTAAATATTAATTTAGAAAGACCACCTGAAATCAAGAAGGTTTTCACACGCTTATTCTTAATTTAAACTGTGTATACGGGTATAGAGTGACACTTTCGTGTAGCCGATATTACGGGGACGCTTGACTTGATATAACAATATTAAAGCGAAAAATTCAAAAAGAGAAGAAAAAAATAGTTACACCATAATAAAACGATATAGATACTTTTCTAATATTATATTACATTATTATTTAATAATTTACATACTAGCTGCGCCTCGCATTTTTACCGGCATTGTGATACAAAAATGGTGATGATGGGGATGATGAAAATAAGACTATATGTTTAGCGATTTATGGTTTAATGCATTAACAACATGCTAGGTGGAAGTTACGTTCAAATATTTGAACTATATGTTTATCCAGGGTATAAGCTAATTTCATACCAAATTTCATCCAAATCCTTTCTGGCGCTTAGGCGTGAAAGAGTTACAAAAATACATTGATACTTACAAACTTTTGCATTTAATTATATTATTTAGGGGTCTACAAATTTATATTGCAGCGTCGTTGCGCAGGTCCGACCCGCATCTGACCATCACAACGAGACTGTCATTATTCCGCGTTTAATTTTTACGTCTTTCGAGAAACATCTTTCATATTCAATCTAAAAAACAATAATTGGTTAAGATAGTTAAGAGTACCTACATTTATAGCATTTGTAATCTTAACTAGGTTAAAACAGAAAACAGACGACGATAATACAAAATCTCCAAAAAAAATATTGTCTAATGATCTAATCGCAATCGTAATTGTCATGCATTGCATAAAAAATTTTTCAAAGCGATGATAGCTCAGCGAGGGGTGCATCGGCTGTCCAATTGACGGATGCTGGTTCGGTCTTCACCAACAGCTTAAGCTTCGGTAAAATAACACTGTTATCAAATTCCCAGCATGGTGTTAGGGCACTTTCGAGTACCCGCCTTAACACAAAGTGTATTCAAGCAACAGTCCTCCAGAGCCATTAAACATCCTACGTCTACCGTGATGACATCGTCGCCCATAACGTGACTGACCATCAAGTGAGAGTGAGATCAAGTGAGTAGTCAAACGCTAGACCTAAAGAGATAAATAATAAAAAAATCCCTGCATATATCTTTTAACTAATTGCGCCTTGTGGTTTCAGTTGTGTGGTGGTGATGATGATGATGAAAAGTCTATGAAACTCACTTATAACGTGGCTGTCTATTGGTATAAGAAGTTTCAAAATCAGTTCAGTAAATCAAGAGATTACCCTACATATTCACAAACTCACAAACTTTACGTCTTTCTAATAATTATTATATGAAATACTAGCTGCGTCCCGCAGTTGTGCAATGGTGATAAAAAAGATGGTGATGATAATGATCAGCCACACTCAGAAATAACGTGGTTTTCTATTGGTAAAAGAATTTTCAAAATCGGTTGAGTAGATCCAGATTCTAGATCCAATCCAGATTACCTCTACAATCTCACAAACTTTACCTCTTCACAATATAAGTATAAATATATTTTATAGTATAGAGACATACAAATACAAATTTTTCTTTATTGCAAAATTTAAAGGTTACAAAATATGTTGTACCCTGCCTTTTGTTTTAATTAAAAATAATTCTGTTACAAAAGGCAGTGTCTTCCCAAAATATATCTCTATTATTACATACATATATAGTATAGATAGAAATAAAATCATACTGCGCTCGCCAACCCGCCTGCCAAGCGTGGCGAGTATTGGCAAATCCCCCCTATATGGGGGAGGCTTCTGTCCAGCAGTGGACGCACATGGCTGAGAGAGAGATATAGTATAGAGATATATATATAATATAGATATACAATCTTCGGTAATTTTGCAGCTCCAAATAATAAAATAAAAACAACATATCCTTCAAATTATTGTCTGTGATATCTGTACGTCATAAACTTCGATGGCAATTATTGCATGTAAAAAGCAAATGACTTTTATTCCGTAACATAACGATTCACGCTCGACACGCTCAATCACGAATGTTGGGAACATTATATTTACGAAATTCAATTTTACTTTTGCTAGTTGTACGCGATACGTGATATTTTTTGCATAAATGACCAACACGGTTTTTTAAAACTGAAACATTGTTTCGCATTTCCTATTGAAATAGTGATTTTGTTGTATTCAAAAATAACCATTGATACATTAATATGCTTATTGAATTCAAATAACAAAGAAACAAAGATCACTGTCATGTGCAGTTAAACCTAAATGGTCTGGCGTAAAAAAAATGCTATAATTATTGAAGTCCATTGAAGAACCATGTTGCAGAATGCACCATATAATATAATGATAGTTAGTCGGTCCCAAGGTCAGTTAACAGAGGACAGTAGTATTATATATTAAATATATTTTGTGTTAGTGTTATATTATATTCTTAAATTTAAAAATGTTATCACAGGAATTTGATGTTGGTACCAACCATCCAACTTTCATTATTTAATTCCCTTTTGGTTGTTCTGTTTATTTAATTTTCCCATAATATTTAAATGTACCTACTGCTAGACTGGACATAGAAAGTCCCTATTGGTTTCGGAAATGACCAGTTAGATTTGGCGTGTTTGTTTGCTTGCTTGCTTTGAATTACATTCCTGGTGCTTACAAGTCTCGACTGAGTGTGCTTCTGCGAGCGTTCACTGCAGGCGTGTTCTTTCGTTGACTTCATTAAAAGTTGCAATAGTTCACCAAAGTTTGCCCTTGTAGAATTTAATTGAATCATTTCAGCACATTGAGCGTGCTGAAGTACCAAAATTGCCAAAGCATTAAAGCTAAAAGTAATTACTTGAAAGGAGTATCTTGAAAATGTTATTCCCTTTTACGACTTTGGCACTCATAAATATAACATCCGATGGAGTGTCTACAATATTATGTTCCCAATTTAAAATGATGAGCTCAGAGCGAGAGTTTTTCATATACATACGTCTGGATTCGATACAATGGAGGTTTGGATCGGGTTCTTATTTTGAAATATAACCGTAATAATAACATTCTACTTTTGAAGTTCGAAATAATGTATTCACAAAAGTTGGACTGTTTGTCTCTGTTGGGATATATACCGAAATATACGGATACCGGATATATCCCGAAAGTTTCGGAGAAGGTGTGCCACAGGGCTGCAAGAGGTAGATAAGACTACTCTGCGATAATATGGTGGTCTTTTTAAGCCTTAAAAGCAGGCTCTTGAGGATATTTATCTTTCAAATTATGATTTTATGAAATTTATATTAGACTATAGTCTAATACTCCACGGTGCCGTGGTGATACCGGCCTAGAATAGTACCATTCCCTACCCATTACCCCCCCTACCCCCCATTCAACTACCCCATTTCTTACCGTGGGTGCCGTAAGCGTCGGCTAAAGGAATGACGTACTAGAAGGTGGGCAGCAGCGCCTTCTCAGGACAGCAACACCATACTGCGCTCGCCAACCCGCCTGCCAAGCGTGGCGAGTATTGGTAAATCCCCCCTATATGGGGAGGTATATGTGCAGCAGTGGACATCCTATGGCTGCGATGAATGAAATATTAGATTATAGAGAGATTTTTGCTGAGAGAAACATAAAAAATGTATGAAATGGACACTTCAATACTATATATCACGTGGTCATCGAAAACGAGCCGGTAGTCGGTACTATGATAGTTAAAAAGTAACTATTATCAAAATATTCTGAGCATGGTACCGACAGCGACAAGTTTTTTCATACTTTTGTCCGTTGAAGTCGGTTCCATTTTTTGGGAAATTCTTTTTTCACCCTATTCAGTGACCTTTGCTACTCACGGGATCAATTATTATTGTCATTTACCCTCAATAGGGAAGTCATCCAGATAGACAAACCGGTTTTCAATTATTGGAGTGTAACTCAAAAACCGCCTGCCCGATTTCGTTGAACTTATAATGGGACTACCTCGAATGTATACTCTATCAAACAAAAAAGAACCATCAAAATCAGTGCATAAACGACGAAGTTATCCGCGAACACACATAAAAAAAAATACGGTCGAATTGAGTCACCTCCTTTTTTAAGTCGGGAAAAAGAGCTACTGTCACATACACTTACTGACTTGTGTATAAAATAGCAATTCCCTCACCCAAATCGATGTGTAAAGTTAGCGACTAATAGTTACAAAAAACAAATTTTCACCAACGTAACAAATGGTTTTGAAGTTGTTGTCAATTCTGAGTTTTTACTATTATGAAAACGTTTTTTGTTTCTTACCCTTTCGTAAGGTATGCCACGTGAAAAATTTTTATAAAGTACATCAGAAGAATGCTTTCAAAAAAAAACCAATTACAACTTTTGTTTCATGGCTGTATTTTTGTGGCATCTTGAACATGTGACTGGTTAATTTATGTTGTGACTGACCGCGGGCCACTTGTGACGTCACTGCAATGGGAAATTATGAATATTGTCATGTTCATGGATATATCTATGCTGTAGAAGACAACGTATGCTAGAACAAAACTCCATCAGGTTTTTCCCCTGTCCATTGAGAAAATTTAAGTTTGCTCATAAATAATGTCTATGGTTATCGTTACATAAATAAATATACGTTTTCATTCCGTTTGTCATCACTGGGTGTCAAGTCTGCTAATTTCATGTTCATATTCAGACCAGCGCGAGGCTGACTCGATGCTAATAAGACAACGTCAAAAATCCGTAGTCTGCTAAGTTTATAGCGACCTGAATCTATGTTGAACCTTTGCTCAGCCTATGTCGATTTTGTACGAAACTGACAAGTTGGATGCTAAAAGACTACGAAAATTGGCATGCTACGTCACTGAATCTAGAATAGAAATAAGATTGATTAAAATAATGTGCGAATTAAAAATAGCGAACTACCAAAGCTGTCAAAACAGCAAATGTGATCCGATCACATTGGCATATTATAAGTAGACTTGGCCCTACACACCCTATCCAAATATTTTACTTTGTATTTACATAAAAATGTCACACAATAAACAGGATCCATTAGGTAATGTGCCGATTATCAGAGATAAGAAATCAGAAATTGTACCTTATTAACATACCTTAAAAGAGATATTTGTACGAGACATGTCAAAATATAATTAAAAAATAACTAATTAACGTCGTAATGCTATGTATGTAAAGAGATACAATTATTATTGTATGACACTTATTCCCTGGAAGTTATGCGGCCTTTAGTGTGGGACGCTACATGCGTTGAAACTTTGGCGCCGTCACATCTTCCCGAGACACATGTTGCATGGCACCGCGGTTTATTATATATATATTATAGAAAATATGCTAACCTAGGTAGTGGTTACATATTTGAACCGTTAAGGGTCGAGACATTGGGCCCGTGGGGACCGGGAGCTAATCGGATTTTCCAAAACTTATCAGAGCGTTTGATCGATGCGACGCGTGATTAAAATGCTGGCACTTATTTTGCTTAACGAATCAGCATTTCAGGTCAACGTGGTAATGCTGCTAGCGTTCTGGGCACGCTGCCAGCTGGTAGCGGGTTAGAGCATTTGAGTTATCTATGTACTGCCAATATCTAGTGGATTGCTCAAATGTTATTATAGTAGCAGCAGTATTGTAATTCGTTATTAGTATTTTATTTTAATAGAGGCATTGGCCTTGTAATATATTATTGTTAACCGACGTCAAAAAGGAGGTTACTCAATTCGACTGTATGCATGTTTTTTTTTTTAATTTCACAATTCTAAGTTTAATTTCACAGTCTAATCAGAAACCTTGCTATTGGTAAAAGATGATTCTGAATCATAAAGTATATTAACCCAGAAATTTTATCGATCTTAGTGTCGAATACTTTATAATAAAAAGTAACACCTACAATTTGCTATAAAATTCTACAGACAAAATTCGATTTGAACCCACGACTACAGAATACCGCCTTGTCGCTTGGACATCTAAACTATAGTAGGACTCCACGAATTCCATTCTTATTTAACTCTGAGGGGATGTTGCTTCAAAAATTTGAACGTAAGTTGCGCCCAGCATGTGGTAACAATATTTCTTGGTAATGTTTTACTGTACAAAGTAATGTGTAAAAAAGTCTAACACGATAATTTGTATATCATATCAACAAAACATGATGAAAATACCAATGACATTATTCATAAAAGCAGATTTGTACCATCGCAAAAGTGGAATTTCATTTTGTACGTAGGTAGGTATTATGAACTTTATCCTTTTACGTCATTTAGGTATTAATGGATCCAATCTCGTACAGAGTCAGAAGAGATTACAACTTTCCCTTACTTACGAGAGATGAAATTTCTTTCGTCGGTTTATTCGACCTTTGACTATTATCATTATTATGTTAGGGATATTCGAGAAACATTGTTTGTAATAAAATATTATCTCTACTACTACTACTATCTACCTCGTTTTAACAAATCAAATAAGTGACAAATTGATGATTTTCTAACTTGGTTTTTATTTTTTTATCTACAGTTGGATAACGAATTATAAAAGTTAATAATATATTAAACGGATTTCAAAATTTAATTATTTATAACATATCTGTATTTTTTTTTTTTTTCTCAGCCATGTGCGTCCACTGCTGGACGTTTGCCTCCCCATATAGGGGGGATTTGCCAATACTCGCCACGCTTGGCAGGCGGGTTGGCGAGCGCAGTACAATTTCCGATCCTCAGAAGGCGCTGCTACCGACCTCCTGGTACGTGATCCCTTAGCTTATATCTGTATATTATATTATGTATATAAAACGACGGTCACCGTGGCGCAGTGGTTAGTGTCAGTAAAATGGCTTCTATGTCTCTGGGACCCTGGGTTCGAATCCCGGCAGGGGCAAACATTTGTGCGATGAGTGTAGATGTTTGTCCTGGGTCTTGGATGTTTGTGTGCTGTGATTGTGTGTGTCTATGCCTCCCACGATACAGGGAAGCCTAGTGCGGGGGTCTGAGTGTGATAAAATAAAAAAAAAAGTGCCCTCAAGCAAAAACACCCCTGAAAGGTTGACCGAGAAGTGCTTAACCCAATTAAATGAATTTGTTATATATACTGTATAGATCTAGCGTATGACCACTATCTCCATAGATGGTCAGTGATGTAGTGGTCAAAGATATTATCACGCTAGACCTAGAATACTTACTGGGTTTCAAGGACTGCTGCCTGAATAAGCCGTGTGTTTGTTACCAAAGTGTTTCAAACTTGAGGTTGGTAACTAGCCAGACGGGTACTCTAAAGTACCCTACGACCACGATGGAAATTTGATAACGGTGCTAACTTTACCAGAAGCTCAAGCCGTTGGTGGGGAACAAACCAGTGTCCGTCAGTTTGAGAGTTGACGCTCTCACTACTGAGCTATCATCGCTTCGTAGGGTAAATATGCGATCATATTATATATAACAACTACTACTTAATATTGGTTACATCAGCGTACTTCGAAATGTATAACATGACATAAAATGTGACCTTATTGTTAAGATTAAACTCCTCAAAAAATGTTACTTGGGCATCACCCTTTGATCCATAAAAAACTATACCCGTTGTTTACCCAAATCCTGACCTCGGCAAATATTCCAAGTTTCTTTTTGCGATGTCCGTTCAAGTGAAAATGGGACAAAAGACCTTCGGTTCAATTCGAAGGATAATCAAATAGTTTACGGTTGAGAAACATTTGCGTTGCTTACATTCAGAGCACAGGTTTATTTACATTCACAATAGCTTTGGGGCTTTTTTTCTCTTTGACAGGTCATTTGTGGCAAATGAAATCGAGTATGAGGCTTTACGATGTGCCTGTCGGGCTTTTTTCATGATGGACTTAGCAAAGGGCTCGTTTATGGAAAAGGGTCTTAATGGTATTACGTCGATGTGTGGTCCGAAGAAAATTCCTGTTGATAGATTGGCGCAATATATACCATTGAGATTATGTAAGGTTTAGCGTTGTTTATTACATATTTTTGATACACATGGATAGCATAGTAGATGGACTAGTCTAGCGTGTTTCAAACTTGATTAGACCAACGCATCAGGTTCCGGCCACGCCATCGCTTATCTTTCCTTTTGCCAGTGACTACTAGCTTTTCCAAGTTCTCTCCGTCTTCTCTTGCAATGTTCCGACAGTAATCCAGGATCCGCTTAAGACTGGTCGCAGAGAGTCGTTTCGTAATCTTTAAATGAGGTAAAATTAATGCCTAAAATTATATAGATATAACCTCCCATACCATACCTACCATAATATACCTAAGTTTAACATAACATTGCATGTATATAATTTTCTTTAAGGAATTAAAATGAGTAAATTTTTCATTTATGTCATTATTCGGAGGAGATACTATATTTTTGTGCAAAATTGCTATTTTTGCGTCTAGTCTAAACGTAGTCTTCTAGAGACTAATAACTAAACGACTGCCCCATCTGAACGTTTGATAATATAATAAAGACAATTTTATTCTCTGGTTTTCAGTTTTTGTTAGTAATTTTAATATGACTTAGGTTTCATTATAGGATTCAGTATAAAAAAACCTTATTCTGAGGATTATGAAAACATCAAACTTACATTTGGAAGAGGCAGTAAGATTAATAAATATGACAGCTAACTAAATTTCAATCTATTAACAAAAAACACCCATACAGTACATAATAATATTATAACAAAGTTAGCCAATACGTACGATCCTATAAGCCGAAAATGCACACACAGTATATTCCAAACAACCTACATATATGCAAGAATAACTCACAACTACAAAAAGGAGAGCGAAGTTCTTTGACGGTAGTCGAAGGAATGAAAATAAAAGAAGTCCTTGTTCGATCCATCTAACTAATTAATGTACCCGTCCTTATTAGTCTTGCTACAGATTAGATAACAGTGAGTAAGAACTTATATTCGGTATAAGAAAGTTGATATTTAATTTTCCTTCATTGATTTTTTTATATTAAATTAAGACGAATCAAATAAATAGTTGTAAATAAATTAGTGAAAAATAGCAACGTGTCAGACAACAATAACTTAATTACAAGAAGTGTTCTCAAATTTTGACTTACCTCCTAGAATTGTGAGAATAAAAACACTAAAATTAGAAATTAGTCTATGAAATTAGCATGCATAGCGCAACTTAATATGCCCCATGAATTTGACAAACAAGATTGTCAGATGTTTGTCAGATCTGCGATATGTCCATTATGTTACCTTGGCTGGGACTCGGGATTTATTTCTAAACGCTGGCCAATGTCTGTGGACACATGGGCTGATGGCCCGCGGTACTCCTCCAAGTTACGACCGAGGTGAAAATCCTCGAATAGGCCCCGCACCATTGTACGCGCAACGTGTACAATATAATAGTTTAGAGATACGGTAACCATACTGCCACAGTATAATATGTACTTGTGGTCAGCCTTACAGCTTTGATCAGATCATCTATCTGTAACGCTGTTGATCGTTCAAATAATACGTAAACTCCACATTCCAAGCACTTCATATAAACACAAAACATAAACATAAACATTTATTCAGGTAAAGGCATTCACAAAAACATGTTATGGAACCTGGTTTCCAAACTTTCGTGAAAGCCCGTGAGTTCCAAGGCTCTTCCGTCGAGAATGAGAAAAAATAAATAAATGGTATACATTGGTTCATTACATTTTAGAATGTGTATGTGCGGGATATGTGTGTGCGCGTGCGTTTGTGCGGACGTGTGTGTGTTTGTGTGTATGTCTATGCGTGTGCGTGAATGTGGATGAGGGTGTGGGTGTGTGTGAGTGAATGTGAATATTTGGGAGGCTGTATGTCTTGAAAGTTAAAGACGAAGATATAGTTTTAAATTATAATATATATTTTAATAAATAAAGTTCATAGTAAGAAAAGAGTTATTCCAATGTTCTGTTTGCATTGCAATTTATTACAATTAATTGCCTTAAAATATTTCTTTTTCTTTATTATAGAATGTCAATAATAATATTTTTATTAATATTTTATTGATTTTAGTAAGTTTGTTATACAAATTAGACTCAAGAAGTTAAAATATTTAGTAGCAAAAATAATATTTACCATGCGTACAGTAGAAGAAATATAGGGAATGATTATTGAGCGATTTACAGTACCAGGAAAGTATAAGCTTAGCATAGTACAGCAACTCAAGATCACATTTGATATACAGTGGTCAAACAGCCATAACAACGTTTTACGCGCATGCATGAGCCTGCACCACTGGCGGTAACAACAAATTGTCTAGGCCAGTATTACCATCTTTATTAGTACGGTGCTGGCGTAATTTGTCCGGTGCCAGCGTAATTTGTCCGGAGTCGGCTACCCGGCTCATATTCCGGACGCGGTTTATTTAGGCGTCATTAGCATAACACTGCATTACTGCTCCCGTATTCGCTGCGCTGCCGTGCAATATTTCGGAATAGTTAGGTTAAATTTGTTTTTACAAACTTTTGGGCAAATGTTTTGTTATACGTCCTGTAAAATGTTTAACATGGTACTTATAAGTTATTCCATATTGAATTCTAGTTTTTTTTCTGAATATTAACGGCTAAATTTTTACTTGAACCTGACTTTATATTGAGTAATCGAGGTAATCTCACGGTAACGCTACAGTATTAGCTGCTCTCAAATACAGCACACAGTGTGTAGAAGTAGTCCTGTCCTTGTTATGCCTCCATTAAAAAGTAGCCTACCGCGTCCAAACTGTTATTGCAACTTAAATTTACAATTCTTAGCAATACTTTTATTGTTACTCGTTAAGATTTTAAAGCCCAGCCTTTGGGAAATTGTACATTTTAGATAGTGTTATTGTTATATTATACTTAGTTTTTTCAGAGGTAATTTCAAAAATGTTCAAAGGTATTTTTTCCTAGTACTTTAGACCCGTGTAGGGTCTAACAAACTCGGAAAAAATACCATTGTCTTATACCAGAATAAAGGTAATTAAAAGTAAAAAAAATATTTTGTATTATTATTTTGGACATGTATGCAAGATCACTAATTAGTCAAAAATAATTGTTTAAGGTTTTAAGGCCCTCCCCTTAAAACCTTAAACAATTATTTTACGTACAAGAAGAATGTTACCTCTAGAGTTGTATAGATGACTAAATAATCTAGGACTTGAACCTGAGTTACTTGCCAAAAAAAAAACGTAAAAGTAAAAACACTATAAATACTTACTAACGTAGTGACCACGTCAACACTTAACATCAAGTGAGACAGTGGTCAAACGCAAGCCTATAATATTTTTTTAAAAAAGAATAAAAAGTCTACTTTATCGTCAAATTTTACATTATCTTTCCACAGACACACATAAGCGACCAATTTTAGTTCATTCAAAATACTCTGAGGACCACACTTGTATGAAAAAGTAATGGTCACATTTTATTAAAAATCAAAATAATTATTATTTATTTAATACACTTTTGGATCTCTATGTCAAAAAGAGCGTATAAGAGATTTTTTTTGCCGTTGTAGATATAGTATAATTATAACAATTAAAGCTTCAGTACAAAAATCAAGAAACAAAATCACAAAAGAAAATAATGAATGAATATGAATTCAAGCAGTTCTTTTAGTCAAATTAATCTGTTTTTTATGTTTTTCTATTTTATACAAAAATTGGAACTTGCTATAAATACCTTCCAATAAAAAAATTACATTCCGTTGATCCATTAAATCAATTCACAAAGAGAAGCTGGTAACCCCGTGAATTGTTCGCAAAGTGTCCCGACAACCGCAAATCATTATGGCTACCCTCAAAAGCCGTCTTCGTAATAGGCCGAGGCGAACAAAGTCTGTTACAACTTGAATTTCATAATTCCAAATCATTTCCAAGGTAAATCGATATTTGGGAATGAAAATGGAGATTTTTAAATATAATAAATTATGATCACCTCTGTAACAATCCAAATTAATTTTATTTGCTGATTTGCACACATGTTATTAGAACATTAAGATGAAGCGTTTCTGGAAATTATATTGTCTACCGTAGTTTGTCGGTAAAAAGTGTTGATGTTTTGTGTATGTTACAGATACCGGATTACCTTAAACAAAAAACAAGATTAAACTGTCTAAGTTATAACTAGGTCTGTATGGTGTATATCAAAGTTGCCTATGCCTATGGAAAACGGAAAATATATATTTTAGTAATAGCGCCCCGCAGTTTCACCCGCGCGGATTACGGATTACCGCTACTTCAATTATCCCACGGGAACTATACTTTTTCCAGGATATCAACTAGCATCGACATATTGAGAATAATCTAATAAAGATTCGCTTAGACTTTAGGTAATTACTAGGCGAAAGGTTTTTATTTATACTGCACTTTTAGTTCTGGCTTGTAACCACTATCCCACTTGATGGTCAGTATGATGCGATTCTACGATCACAACGATGTGATCGAAGATGTTACCACGCTAGACCTGGAATGCTTGGTGGAGGTGAAAAGGAGTCTCACAATACCGTCTAGCGAGATTAATTCGGCAGATATGGTAATTTATTTTTGTGAGAATTTCGAAATGCAGTCTATGTACACTTTGATCCGCTGCTATTATGTTGTACCTATTTTTCTTATTTCTATATTGGGAGATCCGAATCGTTCTCACGCTTAACAAGTACTGTAGCAAGCAGGTATTCGTAAAGAGTGTTCCTTTATAGCTATTACCAATTGTAGGTACAAATAAGCCCTTCTCATAACCAATTATAACGAAAAAATCTACAGAGCCTAGCCAATTTCTCCATAATACTTTGAATCAACACAAACACTACTCAATTCTGACAAAAATCAGAACGTTCCCCAAACAAGAACTAACGTTATAAGAATCACACGTAACAATTGCCCAATCATGCCAAGTCGAGTGGGAATGCCCATTCCCGACGCGAACGAGGCCTATTTAATATACTACCTAACACCTAATCTGTGAACATTGAGGACCCACTTTCTATACTAACTAACAATAAATCTATGTCCTGTGATCACGTCTCGTTCACAGCTCTATTTAGCTCCCGGGCCTAATCACCATAATGCAACATTGCGACGCCGGCGACGATTTTGATTACATTGTCGCCCGACGCGGTGAATTCTGATGTATTCAGCAAACAAACTCGGTATTGTATTTTGTGTAGAGCGAGCTGTTGGATCTCGTATTCTTGGGCTGTTGAATTAATTTTGGTAATGTTTTGGAGGTGTTGTGAGCAAGCTCACTTTAACGCGGTTCGAACACAACACTCGCGAATGTCGTCAAGAACAGTAAAATGCCGTGGCAAAACAAAAATAAATGGAAAGTTTCTACGGTATTTGTTATACATAGGAATAAAGCCGTTTTGACCCGGTAAAATGTTAAATGGCAAAGAAAGCGGGTGGTTGTGTTGGAGTTTCTGCAAAGCTGTAGGCAGCTTTTCAGATAGCTAAATACTCTGGAGATCCAACCATCGTCGATTAAAGACAGGAGACCTGGGATCGCTTGCGAATTCTTCACAGCCTCCTTAATTGCCGCTCCAAGCCTCAAAGAGGGCCCCACCTAGAGGAGGTATAAAACACCTTCCTTCCCCTTTCGTACGATGCCACTGGAAGACAATTGGAGACCCGAGGTAGCCGGCCACCCCCACCTCAGGGTAAAGATGCTACAGGGAGTACCAGGTGCCTTTGCGTCCAAAACTCCAGGCCATCAAAACATGAAGGAGGCTAAGATATCATGTTGTGATATTATGTTGTGTAAAGTGTACAATTATAATCCAATTTGTTGTTTTTCACACTCGAACCCCCACACTAGGGTTTCCTGTGTTGCGGAAGGCATCGACACACAAATATCTTAGACCTAGGACAAACAATTACAGTCATCGCATACATTTTTGTCCCTGATAGGGTTCGAACTCAGGGTCCCGGACATCCGGATGTCGTGTCAATGAATACTGCACCGCGGCGGCCGTCGAACCTAATTTTACTGCGTTTATTTTGGGTATTTATTTATATTCACACTGTATGCTCAGTTATATTGTAATTAAATGTGGATTCACGTCGGTCATATCGATCGCTTAGTATCAGAATATCAAACTTGAAGACGGTGCGCGGAGACTAGACACAATTTCGAGTCTGATTTCCATCAAAATACAAACAGCATATGAACCTGAAGTTAGTTACAAATGGTTAACTTATTATCTTGGGTCTACCTTTTTTTTTTTACATATTATAAGTTTGCGTTTGACAACTGTCTCACTTGATGTTAAGTGATGACGTTGTCTAGGATTTAGCACGCAAACCTGAAAGTACGTATTCACTCGCGACGTGAAGACTCCAGGATTGTACATATCGGGAAACACAGACTCGGGCAACGAGTTCCATTCCTTGGCAGTACGCATTAAGAAAGTGGAAGCATAACGCTTCGTACGTATAGGTGGTATATCTACCATCTAGCTGATTCTAAAATCATGATAGTAGCATTAATTGAATTAATAGAATAACACGAATAATTGCACTAAAAATAAAATAACATGCATCACAAATAACTCTAACTAGACCATTAATGTCGGGGCAGATGTAACTTTCATACAATCCATAATTTATGGTAGGTATCAGGACGGAGTTAATCCCCTTAGAGCCGATATTGCAAAAGTTCCCGGCGGATTTATTTACCAACCATATTGATTTTCATACGACGTAATTTGATATATAGTTATATCATTTTGTTAGCATGTTATCCTGGTACGGAAAAAAAGCTTAACGATACTACTGTATTGTAGTAATAGTGACGGGTCGTTTTTTTTTTTTGAAAACTAGTATTTACGTTTCGTTTCATTCTATCTGTGTGTTACCATTTGCCAGTCATAATTTCGATTATTTATTAAACCTCAATTTATACTAGCTTCGCCACGTAGAGAAATTATATGGCAATATAAATTGTCGAAAATGCTACGCATACACAAAAACGATCTCGGCTCATAATTTTGCCTAACCACATCACAATAATTTATGTAGCAAGACGCTGGTATTCTGTCCAGACCTACTACAGCCTGTAGACCATGTGAAGACATAAATTGTTAACTGTAGTGTAGTAAAACACAACGGTGGCCAATAGAGGTTGGCAAGTAGCCAGTCCAATCAGTTATCACAACGCCCAATGTCCTCTTATGTGTGATCGTCGACTAATGTCTCAAAACAAAACCCTGAAACGATGGCTTACGGTATTAAGAAGTGCCAATGAGGTAGCAGAGGCTCGCGGGTGTTTACTAGTAGAAGGGGCGGGACAAATCCTGATGCGTGTTGATTTAAATATTAAAAAAATGTACTTTGCTGATTGGTCACCTACAGGCTCTAAAATATGACCTGTGTCATTTTCAGACATTTCATTTTTCTTTCTTTTGTTGTAAGAAACAGTTCAAGCGAATTTTTCGATGCCGTGAGAATTTTAGATAAAGAAAAAAATATGGTCGCTCGAAAATATTTTAAAAAAAAAAACAAATGACATCAAATTTTGTATCAGAATTGACATACATGTTTGTTCTCATAAATGATATATTTTTTTAGTTTGTAGACATGTAGGACTTTAAAAGAAAATAGACTCAAAATTCTCTGTTTCGCAAATGGTAAGGTCTAATAAATATGATCGGAAGAAAGGAAACGTATAGTGAAATATATCACTAGAGATAAATCTTCTTGAGACAAATACGTTCTTTAACAGTCTATCGGTTAAGATTGCATAGTTAATCTCCGCTGCAAGCACTTTTAAAGCTATGAGAGCGCAGCGGTGGAAGCGTCGGCAGTCAAACTGACGTACGCTGGTTCGATCCCTACCAATGGCTTGATCTTCCGGTGAACATAATGCCAATATCAAATTACCAACATAGTGGTAATGTACTTTCGCGTACCCGCCCGGCTAGCTACCACCCTTAAATTTGAAAATCTGTCACCAAACACAATTAGTGTGATCGAGCATTAGTCTTTGAGAGCTAGCAAGCATTCTAGGTCTAGCGTGATAACATCTTCGACCACATCAGTACTGACCATTAAGTGAGATAGTTGTCAAATGCCTGGACCTATTTGTGTAAATTAAAACTTCTTACTAATAATATTACTATCAATACTGCAACTGTAGCCATGTGAATAATTTATATAACCAGTTGCGCTGGGAGCTGTCTACCCGGGTCATTGAGTTAGTGACTGTGAACCGCTGTCGGCCTCGCCCTGACATAAATGGAACTGACTTGGATGCTGATTTGTGACTCGCTTACTGTCAAGCTTCATGTCTGATTATTGGATCATATAGAATAGCAAATTACGACATACTAAGATATTAATGTACATCAGTATATTAACAGTGTATATCAGTATTTGCTTATAACTATGGCATTTAACTTTATAAAGTTAGACATAGTTTACATATTTGAACCGTTTGGGCCTGTGGGGACCTGGAGCTCATCGGATTTTCCAAAATTTATCGGAGCGTTTGATCGATGCGACGCGTGACCAAAATGCTGGCACATATTTGGCTCAACGAATCAGCATTGCAATTCAGCATGACAATGCTTGGCACTCGGCCGGCCGGTAGCGGGTTAGAGCATTTGAGTTATCTATAGGCTACCAATAGCTAGTGGATTGCTCAAATGTTATTGTAGTAGCTGCAGTATTGTAATTAGTTATTAGTGTTTTATTTTAATAGAGGCATTTGCCCTCCAAAAAAAAAACTTTATAAAGTTGGTAACTTAATTTGATTATAGTCGTAGTTCAGTGGCCATTGCAGTTACCACATTTCTGATTATGGGTTCCTCTAACCGAAACACGAGTCACTATGTCGTTATGCAGCCGTATCGCCGCGTATGAAAGAATTGAACGCAGAGCGCTGTTATATTTTTTTAAATTAATTCTTAATACAAAACATTTAAATACATTGGCAGACACTGCCCAAAAACCAAAGTTAGGTTTGTCTGGACAGAGCATTTCTCTGTTAAAGGTATAGGTTAAAACATTAACCTATTACCTACATCAGACAACAATATTATTACCTATATTATTATTATTATCTATCTTAATTATCTAACAATAACATTTGTAATTGTACTATAGTACTATAGCGTTTTAGAGAAGTGCTTTCGCTATGTAACATAATTACCTGCAAATTAATCAAAACTACCTCGCAATTTCACATTTCTCTAGTACTAGCTGCATCCCGCAGTTTTACTCGCGTACAGTGTCGCCATCTGTAGAAAATTGGTCGTACCAACTCAGAAATCTTCTTTGGCTCATGCACAACAACTTTGCTAAAGATCATCACATGATCATATGCATAGTTTAAGATTTTATAAAGGACAGACAGACAAACATTCATTTTTATAATTAATATTAATAATAATATTTTTTATTTTTTTTAATATAGGACAACATTCACACAAGGACTTCAGGTCCCAAACTAAGCAGAGCCTGTACTTTGGCAACCTGATGACTGATATATACTTATAAACATACTTATTTATTTACTTATATACATATACACACCCAGACACAGGTCAAACAGACATGTTCATACACACAAATGTTTGACCTGTCCGGGAATCGAACCCGGGATCAGCGGCTCAGATGGCAGAGTGCTACCAACTGAGCCAACCGGCCAGACAATTATGTAAGACTAGGTACTGTGATACACAAAAATAATAGTTTGTACGGAAAGTAGATAGATAATACTCTATTGTATCACAAACACATTTACATAATATTACAGTATACATACCAACTTAAAATTAATAGAGTGAGGCAATGGGCGGCCTTATCGCTTAAAGCGATTTCTACAAGGCACGTAAACTACATGCGTATAAACTAACATACTGTATATATGACTGTAAAGCAAATTATTCCCGCTGACTGCTTTCTATGCCATGCGCACCGGGTTCGATTCCTTGCAGAAGCACTAATTTTATCAGCATGGAAAATTTGTATTTCTGTTTCTGATTGTCAATGGTGTGAATGTTTTCGGCACCCGTGACACAAGCCATTGTACTTAGTGCGGCACTGTAAGTTAACATGTTTGTTTGTTTGTACTGAATCTTGTATGTTTGTGCAGTGTAACTGTGCCTCCTCCGCCTCCAGGGGTACAGGGAATCGTAGTATGAGTGTGTGAGTGTGAAATTATTTTTGACCTTAGTTCGGTCATATTAATTTTCTACAGTGAAAAACATCTTGATGGTATAATGATTTGCAAATTTTTTTTATATATATCTATAAGTCGTATTTAGATACTTAAATGTAGTACAATAATTGTTTTATGATTATGTCATATTATTAATAATTGTTTTATACAATTATTAATATTATGATTATTATTATCTTCTTTTTATTTCCTCTTTTTTTAGGATAAGATTTGTACAATATAGTTATAAAAAATGATAATTAAGATAGTCATCTCATCTTGTCATCGTAATGCTTGCCAATCCGTGGTATCCAGTCAAGAACTTTCGACTCCATTGGCCATCATTATGTACCCACTGCCAATTTAAAATTGGTTATTTACTGTTGTTGACTGTTGTTTCTGTCCTTATTATTCGATTTTGTAGTGGATTCTCCTCTAGCATGGCGCTATATATATAGTCTTTTGTATGACGCTGAGATTGTTTATAAGGTCCACAGTAACACATTAAGGGTGCGCCCAATGCCAAAATTACGCAAAATGAGTATTTATATATTGAGGCATAGAAAAATGTTACTTATTAATTTTTAATAACGTCGATGGACGCATGCGCTGCGCACTGGCAGCAACGAAATCGCAAAATGGACCGCACTCAAAGTCTTGCTTTACATTTTGACATAACAAGGCCGTCGCGCGGCCTACGCCGTCTGTCTATGTGAACATTTTGACATGCATATACGCTGTATCATGAATCACCACACTCACATAACGAAAAAATCTTCAAACGAACAATAGAATATCGCAAGCTGGCCGGTGACCCTAATCTCAACCGTGTTCGGAAGCCATAAGGAATTCAATTGCTAGTGGACGTGGTTTCGACTGTCGGAATCGAGTTCAAATTCAAATGCACACTTTGATGGTAACGAACATATATATTGCAATTATAAAAATACTGGAGGCAGGGAAAAATCTTGTAGAAGTACAGTAATCATATAGAAATTTGAAAAAAAAAAAATTCAGTACTTTAGAAAAAAATTAAACAGTACCGCACTAAAAAAACCGTTTTTCTTCAAATGCTCCGAATTTTCAGCGACGAGCCCACTTTATTATTTATGGATAAAATAGCCAGACTAATGTGTCAGTGCAGTAATCGGCTAGATTTTTAATATCTAGTTTATTTTTTAAATAATTAATAAAAACGTGGCGCGTCCGCCTGGCCGTGTTTGCTTTCCGTACTACAGCGGCGACAAGATGTACGAGTGAAATCTGATTTTTTCCTAGCATTGGGTGCACTCTTAAAGGTACTGATCGAAATTGCGTACCTTATACATTTTTAAATATAACCAGTGTCGCATCTGCGTGTATCTCAGTCAAATAATTCAAAGCACCAACCCACAGAAACTTTCTTACGCCAACCCTTTTTACGAAATTAATCATTGACTAACGCGTCTACTCGTTACGGGAACCATTACGGCACACAACTTACGTAGAAATACGTGGAAATCAATTAAATTGATTGGTTTTCCGACGTTTCGGTGAGTGCCAGTTAACTATATCAAACACTTTTTTTAATCAAGTAAATTGAATTTGGCGTTTTTCCCGCGGCGACACATGGTAGGAGCAATGTGTGGCATGATGGATACGTGTTGTATTGTCAGCAGGTGACATTTGCGCGTATCGGGGATGGAAAATAAAATTTCTTTTTCGGCGAATAGTAGATAATATGTTTTACTAGCTGCGCCCTGCGGTTGTACCCGCGTGGTGATGAAAAACGGTGATGATGGTGATTATTAAAATTAACCTATATGGTTATGCAGGGTATAAGCTATCTCCTCTTGGTGTACCCGTTTGAGCGTGAAGAGGTAACAAACATACACACATACCCACTTACACAAATACACACAAATTTTCGCATTTATAATATCAGTAAGAGTACGATTATTAATAAAACAAACTTTAAAGAAAAAAATGCAAAATTATTTTGTTAAAAATATTTTTTACCTCTCTGTATTTCATTATTTTTCAATTAAAATGTAAAACATTAAAAATGTTCTATTGCATTTTTTTTCCATTCTTCGCATTTGCACAGCTGACATTCTCATCGCTTAGCTATCATCGCTTCAGAGTATACACACTTTTATGGTATTTTATCCGATACGACCCCAATATTAAAAAGAATATTATAAAAACCGACTATTAGCATTACTATGAATATAATATATGGGACAACATTCACACAAGGTCTTCAGGTCCCAAACTAGGCAGAGCCTGTACTATGGTAACCTGATGACTGATATATACTTAAATATATACTTATATACATATACACACCCAGACACAGGTCAAACATACATGTTCATAAACACAAATGTTTGACCTGTCCAGGAATCGAACCCGGTATATGTGTAATTGATTTAGGTTGATTAGATTTAAAAGACAGTGGTAGTGACCGTAAAGGTCAAATAAAGTTAAAACTATATAAGAAATAAGATAATAAAAAGCATTACTTCCTAATTTACCAATATTATACACATGATTAAGCTGTTAACGTCAAATGTCTTAGTAATTCAATCAATAGTCTTAAAGAAAAAAATAGTGTGATGATAAGGGAATGTTGTGGTGTAAACGAAGATGTAGTAACTAAAATTAATAATAAGCAAGTACAGGAGTATATTATGAAAAACCTAACATATAAATACCTAAAACTGAATATGTTAATAAATAAAAGTCTTCTTACATTACAATTTTGAAAGAAACTCATGATAGTTTTCAGACTCAAATAAAAGTCTTATTTTCATAGATAAAATAAACGATAAATAGTTTTTAATATAGGTACTTAAATTAAAATTAAAAATAGAGAAAAGTATGTCAAGATGCATGGTAGGTCACGTAGTAAGGTCATGTAGAGAGAATAAACGAAAGGAGATTGACTTAGTAGGTACCTATACACGGGTAAAGTGTAGTGTGGTATAGTGGTAGTGTTGGAACGGGAAGGCCAAGGCGAAAATTCCGAAATCAAATTGAGAATATTTGAAGAAAGGCCAGATCAGTACATATTCTGAAGGATGCTATGAGAGGTGTGATAGGCGTAGATGAAGCGAAAGAGTATGTCAGGATCGTTGGTATGTCGGTTACTATTTGGTAACCTGTAGTCTCTGCTCTGCCTACCCTTACGGGAAAGAGACCTAAATATATGCGTATGTATATAGGTATGTATGCATTATTAGACTTAAAGTAGAACATAAAACCGCCCTATTTTATAAAGCCATTTTAAAACTGCCAACACTTACGTCATTGACATTATTGAACCAAACGTGCACTTACTTAGCTGAAAATCCTTTGCAACATTTTCTGTGAAAATACTTGCGGAAGTATTTTGAGTTACTAAAATGTGTTTGACACCAGCACACAGTGAAGTGTATTTGGCACTAACGCTCGACTAGCTGCGACCGTAAAATACGTACGGAGTGTTACGTAATCTGCAGCGTAAGCCTTCTGTCTACATACAGCGTGAAAACACGAATTTAGAGCCAAAACCCTCGCCACCAAACCGTTGCTACGTTGGTTGTAAGATGCAAATTACTTCTAGGGGAAAAGTATTAAATGCTTATGTAGAAACTTACATATATAGAAATTTGATAATATTCATATATTTTATTTGGATATTTGCACTGATAATAACTCATGAAATATTTGACATATATAACTGAACGTCTTACATCGGCTTTATGTTGTTTGTAATTTAAAACGATTTTGGCGGTCGCCGTGGCGCCGTGGTCAGTGACATAACTTCTGTGTCTCCGGGACTCTGAGTTCGAATCCCGGAAGGGGCAAACATTTGTGCGATGAGTGTAGATAAAATAGTAAGAAAAAATAGTAAGATGTAAATAAAATAAGTATGAGTTTTCACATTTTACTTTTCGCTAGCTAAGAAAGTATTTGGTCTGAAATCCAGAATATATACGACCTTAACCCATCTGCTTAGTTATACACATTTTTTAAATTATATTTAGGATCGTGAGTCATCGCGAGTGGATTGGTAGAATAATTAAACAGACTATGATTATTTAATAATTGGAAAATGAAATTATAAAAATGTAATTAGTTTTACAAATCAATTTAATACCAATTGAAAGTATGAAGCTAATTATAGAACTTGCAAACTTTGGGACGTCTATTTATATAAACAGGTATGTTAAATAGCTAGTACCTGTTTATTAAATAAATTTGAAGTGCTACGGAGATTGGCTGATTTTATTTCATGTTGCGCTCTGAACCGACATTGCTATTGTAAGCTGAACTATATAGCAAAAGTTAAAAGAAAAACTTATAAGAGCATTTGACCTATGCGACGCATGACCAAAATACTAGCACATACTTGGCTCAACGATTTAGCATTGCAACTCAACGCGGCAATGCTGCTAGCATTCTGGAAACGCGGCCAACTCGTAGCGGGTTAGAGCATATTGAGAACAGTTAGTAGTTTGCTCAAATGTTATTGTAGTAGTTGTAGCAGTGTGATTAATTATAGTTAAACAGTTTGTCTGGCCGGTTGGTTCAGTTGGTAGCACTCTGCCTTCTGAGCCGCTGGTCCCGGGTTCGATTCCGGGACAGCTCAAACATTTGTGTGTATGAACATGTCTGTTTGACCTGTGTCTGGGTGTGTATATGTATATAAGTAAATATATCTGTCATCAGGTTGCCATAGTACAGGCTCTGCCTAGTTTGGGACCTGAAGACCTTGTGTGAATGTTGTCCCATGTTATTATAATTATTATATTTAAAAAGTATTTTACTATAATAAAAACATTAGCCTATTAAAAAAGTTTAAAGATGTAAGATATTATATCAATTTCATTTTCAAATTAAGAACCAACTACGACGCTTGAAATCAAAGTGGTAATGAGCCCTGTTTTCATAATTACTAACCGACTCTCGTCTCTCATATTATTCAGCACTAAACTCTTATAACGTTTCACAGAACCGCAACATCTGGCCTCAGCAGTAAAATGCTGAGATAGTAATATTACGAGTATAAATTCCACCTCAAACGCGATCTGAGCTTGAGTACCGTCGGCTTACCGAAATGCATTAAGCGCAGTGAAACGCTCTTATGGACTTACTCACAGATTGCTACACGATATTATCGTGTGACAACTTTTGTGTCTTGTCCTCTCTAAATTATGTATATGTTTTGAATCGATGATAGCTCAGTGGGGGGAGCGTCGCCTGTCAAACTGACGGACACTGGTTCGATCGTCAACAACAGCTTGACCTTCTGGTGAAGGTATAACCGTTATCAAATTCCCAGAATGGTGGTAGGGTACTTTTTAATACCCGTCTGGCTAGCAACCACCCTCAAATTTGAAAAACTGTCACCAAACACATAGCGTGTTCAGGCAGCAGTCCTTAAGAGCCAGTGATCATTCTAGGTCTAGCGTGATAACATCTTCGACTACATCGTCACTGACCATCAATTGAGATAGTGTGGCGTGTGACGAAGTGGCGTAGCATAGCCATTGGCGGCTGGCTTCTGGTCGTATAAAGGACGGGTGTGAGCCGTTACACTAGGAAGATAACTCACAATATTTTTATTTTTTTTGTCAAACGCTAAATCTATACCGTATAAAAAAAATAACTCTTTCTACTGCTGATACGGTTGTTGCTTAGAAGTAGTCGTCTGCGTTTTTCTATACAATTCCTTATATAGGCAAATATTTTTAAAATACGCTCCAAATATGTATTTAATAATTTTATATTTATGGATTTAAAATACATGAAAACTCTTTTTATTTCTTAAATTCATCGTTTAAAAATCAGTAAAATAGCTCATACCTTGATGAACTACATTAAATCAGTATAATATATCAATTCCTTCGCTTATGAACCGATTTTGATGAATCATTTTTTGTTTGATAGAGTATACTTCCGAGATGGGGCCATTTAAATTTAATCAAAATCAGTCCAGCAGTGTTTGAGTTACACTCCAAAAACTGAAAAGTGTTTACATCTATCTGGATAACTTCATTCTTGAAGGTGAAGAAATCGCTGAACATACACAATAACAATGGATCCCGTGAGTAGCGGTCCATTTTTGGTATTTTTTTTTATCTAAATATTGCTTTATCCTATAAGAGAAAACGTATGGATCACTCATGGAGAAACTCTTGGATCTTCCCATAAGCTTATCCATCCCAACCATGGCAGCATTTTTTCTTAAAAATCACACGTAGTAAGTAAGTAAGCAGAAGTGATGTTCCAGATCTTCACATAGGTAATGCTTGATGTATTCTGCTATTCAAAGATTCGATATAGACGCCAACCCCGCACTTTGATGAGTGGTTTGGGGTCGCGTCGTAATACCTATTACGAGCGTAATGGATTATGTAGACAGTAAATCAAGTATATAATTATACTGAATTCGAGTTAATTGTCACTAAATTAGAGTTCTATAATTAATTGATGGTCTTATCTTGATTGGCCAATTCTCGAACCAATTTTTTTTTTAATGTTGTCAGGCCGACACTCTCCATTTTTCTCCGCCAAGTCGTCGTGTGTCGTCTGCAAACAGCATAGACATTATACTCGTATCATATATATATAGGCTATAGCATACCATGGTACCATACTGTTATAATTATCTAAATTATATCTTAGTTATTTATATATTTTTCGACTAACTACGTTCATTTTTATAAAGTTGTAAGATTTAAAGTAGATTGTATTGATTTCGTGTGATCGGTCGAGACTTCGACGGCTTGCTTGTGATTTGTTCAAGAGGACTTGACCAATCACAAGCAAGAGTATAACAGTGGGGGGTAAGCGAACAGGCAACGCATTTTGGAAGTATGCCGCCATTCGTTTTCCGACTTTTGTCTGAGTAACTTGTATCGTGCCGCTGTAGGCTTTGTTAAGTAAGATTGTTGACCTTTAAATATATATAGCAATAGCAACTAAAGCAATAAAGCTGATTTTCAAGTTCACAAAGAGTGTTTTTGATTCAAAGTCCTTGCTTCTGAGTGTTAAACCAGTACGGTTAATAATACCATAATATAGACATTAAATGAATATTAAAACTAAAACCTTATTTTACAGAATATTGGAACGGTTAACACTGGAATTAAACAAAAAATATGGCTTATGTTTAACTGATCACCAAATATAGTAAAATATAGCATTAAAAATACTTTTGAGCACCAAAAAGAGTAAGTGAGCACCAAAACTACAACACCAATTTATTGTATAACAGCCACCAAAAATTTTACATCTAGCATTTTACACAAGTTTTATGGGCTAGGCTCGCGCGTTGTGCGGTTACAAGAAACCTAACACTCCTCCTTGCTTCACTTGTCGTCGTACCTACATTACATGACTCCGCCTTAGCTACATGACTCAGCGTATTTGGTGACCACTTACTAAATTTGGTGCTCAGTTGCTAAATTTGGTGTTCATTTTTTGATGCAAATATATTTCTCTGGCGATCATTATATTTGTTCCCCAAAATATTTTTACTATTCATAATATTAAGTGCAATGAAATTTTATTTTTCACCTGACCTCTGGGTTCGAATCCCGTCAGGGGAAAACATTTGTGCGACGTGTGTAGGTGTTTGTCCCTGGTCTTGAATGTTTGTGGGCTGTAATTGTGTGTGTCCATGTTTCTCGCGACACAGCGAATCTTAGTGCCGGAGTTTGAGTGTGAGGAAAAATAAAATAAAAATATCACTCTTATGAGTAAATTTATAAAAGTGTGTTTTTTTTTTTTGCCTAAATATATTATGTATGTCTTCTATTTAAGCGTGAAACTTACTTAACTTACGGAGAAGATAGTGACTTAAGTCTTATAATATACCGCATCTTTGGTGCAACAAAGTCACAGATAGCTGAAAATGCAAAATTGAGTTACGTACGGCGTGCTGTAGCAAAATCTATAAAATTGAATTGTTTAAATATTTTTAACCTTTTACAAATAGTAATCCAGTAATATGGAAAAACATCCGAAAAAATGTTAAAGTCTCCTTTCCTGTAAAATTACAAAATAACCTGTTGTGACTTTGTTGAACCGAGGGTGCGACATGCTGGGAAGTATAAAACAGTAAATCAAAATGTACCATTAAATAAACTTTCTCTTTTACTGATTTCTCGAACAGAAACAGCATTGAAACATAAAACAATACAAAGATTGTTATGAGCTTCAGTCCACAAGTTTAGAAAGAAAACATTTTTTACAATGCTGTTGAAAAAGTAGGCTTACGTAATAAGGCTTCAATCTTATTAGCACTCATTTTGATAACAATGTAAAGTTTTTAATTGTAAACCATTGTAGCTGAGTTTCCCTAAATTAATGTGAGCTATATCTATAATGTTAAAAAAGTATATTCATATTTATTTTTTAATAATATATCTAGTTAGCTTCTAAGTAAGGTTGATATTCTGTTTGAATCTTGGTGTCCTAGCACATGCTAATTGCAAAACTCACCTATCTTTATTCTACTAAGACGCAAGTAGAAGGAATCGTATGTTCTATTGAAGTTCGGTTCGCAATAGTATTAATAAATAGCGACTTTATTAAGAGCACTTGAGTTATGTAATGGCCTGGCAACGCTATGTGGCTTGTGGATTGTTCAAACTATAGTACCTGTAGAATTTTAATTTATTTTAATAAGGGCATCAACTTTTTAATAAGTATCTCAATTACATTGGTCAGTCTTATACTACATAAGATTGTACTACATTAAGATTGATCAAGTAATAATAATGAATGTATATAAAATATGGGAATTACTCACGTAGTAAGTCAGAGAGAGAGAGTAAGTTGTTGCGGGGGGCGGTGTAGCCAATAGCACTCCACCCCCCGCAACAACAACGCGCGCGCAGTGCGCGCACGCAAGAGCCCAGACCCTGCTTAGTGATAAAAAATATACCAAAAAATGGAAGCAACTTTAACAATAAAAAAATGTGAGATTTTGAGTGTGAAAGTGGGTTATATTTTTATGGAAAATTTTAATTCACTCTTTTCAGGGACATTTGCTACTCAATAAGGAAGTCGCCCAAGTAGACGTAACAATTTTCAGTTATTGGAGTTAAACTCAAAAACGGTTTGACTGATTTGGCGGGTTGCAGATTCACGGGAAACACCAGCTTTCAAATAAAAAAGAACCTCAAAACCCGTTCACCCAGGCCAAAGTTCTGAGGTAACAAATATAAAAAAAGGTTCAAATTGAGAACCTCCTCTTTTTTTGAAGTCGGTTAAAAAGCCCAGGGAATGTAGTTGAAACTATTGATGGACCCTCTGAGTTACTACGTAATTGTCGTGTTTTATACATTCATAATGTGTCATAACCACGTCAGTTTTAATAACAAACTTAATATTATGTATATGCGTAAGTTTGTGTGTTTTCTTAACTGCTTGTTTTTTCATCATATATCCCCAAATAATGGATCGCTCTTCTGGGATAATGCAATGTGAAAGTAACTCTTAAACCACATGCATAAACCACCAAACCAATTTTAATAAACTTTATCATAGAGATAGATGGGGTCTTGGAAAAGGTATAGGTTACTTTTAGTCTTGGAAAAGTATGTTTCCTGTGGAATAACCGACTAACCGTAGTCCACGCAGGTGAAACCATGGGGCGAAGCTAGTTTATTTATAAAGATAGTGATATCTCTACTGACCGTTACAAATTTAATATCACATAAACGTAGTAGCGGCGTACCTCATATGAAGCTATATTGGATAATAAATCGTACCCGGACGACGGAAAGTTGTAAGTTCAGTTGAAATTATGACACGTTGTGATTCAGTGCAGCAACATTAATAGCGTTTAGTGGTACAGCTTAGTATGGGGATGTAAGTAATCTAGATTTAGATATACATCACCTAGCCCAACTGCGGTTACAGTTAGATACCTACCTTAAATAATGCACAGGCAATAAGCTTATGCCCGTAGCAAGCTAGTATCTACTTAGGTGTAAGTACCTTCTAGGTTTGCGTGCTAAATCCTAGACAACGTCATCACTTATCATCAGGTGAGACAGTTGTCAAACGCAAACTTATAATAGTAAAAAAAATAAATAAAAAAAAGTACGTAAATTGTAGTGATTTTTTTAAATAAATATCAGTCAAAAATATGACCTAATAATAAACGGTTCGCTGTAATATTACACTATTACACTAATATTACAAAGGTAAATATTTGTCTGTTGTTTGTCGTTTGTATATTTACTCCTTCACGCTAAAACGTCTGAAAGGATTTGCATGAAATTTGGAATGAGGATAGCTTATATATGTGAGAAATGAAGATAGAAGTGTTTTATGGTTTAATGCATTAACAACATGCTAGGTGGAACCTGGATATAATACCCTGGAATAGCACATAGGCTACTTTTACCCCGAAAATATTAACTGTTCCCGTGGGATGACGGGAAGACACAAAGGTCTTCAACCGCGGGGCGCAGTATACAATAAAAATATATCCTGGAAATGCTTCAACAATATGGCGAGTCATTTATCGTTTGTGGAAGGACAAACTTTACTTTCAGTCGAAGCCGACTGCATTTTTTATTACTGTCAAATTAATAGTTAATACTAGACTAATAAGTTACTTTCCTGGTTAAGAAGTTATTTTCGATAGGACATGTTTCAACATTGAATTGATTAAAATAATAAAACTAATAAAATAATTTAAAAGTACCTACAGAACAATTCAGTGAAATGAATATTTTGATCAGCGGTCGGCCGTTTTAATTAAATGTTGGTTAAACTTGCAATTAGCGACGAATTCGTTATAATTAACTTTTACCTACGGAACATTGAAGTTGTGCACGACTTTGCACAAGTTACTTTGTTTAATAAATTTTGATCAAATTTGGTTAACACGGACTTTCTTGTTCCCGTAACATGAACTGTGATTGAATATACGCTACGTTCAATATTAATAAGGTCTTATAGGCCTCGGCATTTTACAGTATATGACGCTTTACGCTGGATATTCTATCGATTATTTAGAAGCTTAATTAATGCACATTCAAATTACTTATAAACATACATGCTAGATTGCAATTTTAATGTAGTAATGAAATGATACCATATTAATATTATTGTTTTTATTATTTTTAATTACACTTATACCCCCGCACTAGGATTCCCTGTGTCGCGGGATACATGGACAAGCACAATCACAGTTATCATTATCATTTTTAAATGAGCACTTTTATTTTGAACGGTCTTAACATCATTATGTTATAATCTGACTATGGGCCTTCTGAGCAGGCTCAGAGTCGCACAATGAGCTATGGAGAGGGCTATGCTCGAGGTTTCTCCACGTGTTCGAATCAGAAATGAGGAGATCCGTAGAAGAATGCAAGTCACCGACATAGCCCAGCAGATTAGCAAGTTGAAGTGGCAGTGCGCATGGCACATAGCTAGAAGAACTGATAGGCGTTGGGGTCGAAAAGTTTTCGAATGTGGACCACGGACTGGCAAGCGCAGCATAGGACGGCCACCGATCAGATGGACAGACGACCTGACTAAGTTCGCAGGAAAGGGCTGGATGCGGGCCGCTTCCAACAGGTCCTTGTGTACCTGACCAATGAATGGGGGAGGCATATGTCCAGCAGTGGATGTCCTATGACTGAGATGTTGATGGTGATGAACATCATTATGAATATATAAAACACGGGAATTGCTAAACTAAAACTAAACTAAACCAAACTGCTAGATGACTCTTCAAACAAATGAGGAGAAAAGCGACGCACAAACTTATGTAATTGTATTGAAAATAGTATTGTTTGATAAGTCTAACAATAAATAAATCTGAATCTGAATTTGAATTTGCTCAAAGGCCTCCTAAGTCTCGTTAATCAACGCCCAATAAACATTATGTTTTATAAGTAAACAAAATAAGAACAATGATAAAAATAATTCACTTATATTACTTTCCAATAACCCGATGTTGATGTGTAAAAGATTCAACCCGGCTAGATCAGAGATAAAATCAATACACCCGTTTTCGCTTAGTACTAACAAATTGAGTTACCCATGCTCTTAATGGCGAACTGGATTATCCTCCAAATGGTTATAATTGTTTGTGTTTATTCGGGGCTGAAAATTCCCTGCACGATCCAATTTACCTTTTCACTTTTGATAATAGAGTATACAATTTCGTTTTAAAGTTGGAGTAAGCCTAATTAAATAATTTGGTCAATAAATCTCTAAACAAACTACTTAAATGTAAACTCTAAGGCTTTCACGGCCGGCGTTGCATGTTGTATGTATTGCTTCCGGGCCGTTTGGCCGTGGTGTAAATGAAACTTGTGTTCCAGACGTTTCGTCGATCACTGCGGTGTCAGTGACAGAGAAGACCCCGCGAAGGAGAATCCTATGCTCTTGTCGACGCCCGGACCTGAACCACTGAAGGTGTCGACCGCAGTGATCGACAAAACGTCTGGAACACAAGTTTCACTTAGACCACGGCAAAACAGCCCGGAAGCAATACATACAACAAACTACTTAAAATTAGAAAAATATAGTTATAAAAACGACTCAACATCTTTTAGGATATAATAGGACATGATCTCAATGAAATGAATTTTATTTAAGGTGATATATTATAAAATGATATTCTTGATAGTTTGCAACTGAACTAGTCTTAGCGATGACTTTTGTGTTTAACTATTTTACTGCAGCATAATTAATATTTAATACACTGCATTAAGTTATAATTTATGTAAATTATCTTCTGATTAAAATGCAATGTGCGACGCCCTCCCTCCCGCAGAAAACCCATGAAGTAAGACATTATTGATTGGAGAATACTGACTCGTATTCCTTCGTCTATACAAAAGATTCTCAAAATGTCTCGTGTTCATGTAAAAAAATTTTTTAACAAAAAAATGGAACCGACTTCAACACTCAAAAGTGTGAAAGAACTTGTTGAAGACGGTACCATGATAGTTCACACAAAAGTAACTATCATCACATATCATGTGCTCTTGGTACCGACTTCGACAAGTTCTTTCACACTTTTGAGTGTTGAAGTCGGTTGTATTTTTGTTAAAAAAAAATTTTTTTCACCCTTTTCAGTGACCTGTGCTATCACGGGATGTCGATGTCTTCAACCGCGACAATAATTTTCAGTTATTGGAGTACAACTCAAAAACCGCTTGTCCGATTGTGATGAAAGTTGAATGGGAACCACAACGGAAGTATACTCTATCTAACAAAAAAGAATCATCAAAATCGGTTCATAAATGACGAAGTTATCCGCGAACACACATTAAAATATATATATATATATACGGTCGAATTGAGTAGCCTCCTTCTTTTTTGAAGTCGTTTAAAAACCGTGTCAAAGAGGTTCCGGTTGTATGAGCGAAAGCGATAGAACGGTCGAATTGTCAGGACTAGTTTTCGGCTAGCACAAGAGTTGGTACTAGAAGTACAACATTACGGTTTCTGTATTTTTTTCCGACATATGTGTATTATATATGTCTTGTAAGTGGTACTACATACACTCATTATGCTATTTATACAAGGGTTGGTATACCCGGACCGTAGCGCACTACGCTCTTCACTTTTCATTAAATTATGCCTTAATTTTTATCTGCGCACTAATTCGAATTGCCACTCAAGCTTTAAGTTAAAACCTGGCAAGTAAAATAACTGAAAAAAGCAGTAAAAACATTTAAGTTTTATCTCTTCATTCCACAAGCCAACTGCTATCAGGTTCAAATGAAAAAAAATATTTCTAAAACAAGTGTTCCGCGATACTTGCTAATTTTTCTTTCGTGTTTTGTAGCGCTTGTCTGCTTTAGCTAATCTGAAGTTTTTAGCTGAAATGAAAGTCAAATGAGTATTTAATTTTAATGATTTATCAAACTACATACATGTTTAAGGAACAGCGTTGACTATTTGTAGACCCGGTGAAAATTGGACTAAAGAGTTCCGACGATCGCGCAATGTTATATTGTTATGAATACAATCACTATTTTAAAACTGCCCTCTACAATTTAAAAATTATAAAAAAATACATAAATACATAAAAAAAACATACCTACAGTGAAATATATAACCTTCTCCTTTCATATATCAAATAGAAAAATAAACGCTACCATAAAAAAGGAGGAGGTTATATATTTCACTGTAGGTATGTTTTTTTATACATCAAATAGAAAAATAAACGCTACCATAAAAAAGGAGGAGGTTATATATTTCACTGTAGGTATGTTTTTTTATACATCAAATAGAAAAATAAACGCTACCATAAAAAAGGAGGAGGTTATATGTTTCACTGTGGGCATGTTTTTTTATGTATATTCACCGATTTCATCCCCATTTTTGGACCGATTCTCAAAATTCTATTTTTGTTTGATAGAGTGTACGTCGAGGTAGTCCCATATAAATTTGATCAAAACCAGACAAGTGGTTTTTGAGTTACACTCCAATATCTGAAAAGTGCTACGTCTACTTGGACGACATCCTAATAGCGGGTGAAGAAATCCGCGAACGCATGTTCACCAATTCGTGTGACAATGACAATTGATCCTGTGAGTAGCAGAGATCACAGAAAAGGGTACAAATAAAAACAGTTTAGTGTTGAAGTCGGCTTTGTTTTTAGGTAAAAAATTTTGCACTCGTGTGGACAGCTTTCTACGTTTACTTTAGATTCTTTTGTGTAAAGTAAACTTGATAGAGTATTTTAAGCATGTTCTGCTTAGTGTGCGTAAGTCACAACTTTCCAAATATTTATTAAATAGCTACCTATATCCAACCGGCTCAGGCCGGGGCGGGCCGCTGGTAGTCGATATTTTTGTAAATTCGAATCTATTTTTTTATACTTCATAAACTTAGCACTTGACGATTATCTCACTTGATTGTCAATGACCATGTGTTCGAAGATGTAATCACACACACACACACACACACGCACACACACACACTACAACATTTCATGGCTCTTTTTAAAGGAATTACCCTCGTAAGACACTGTTTGGTGACAGCTTTTCAAACTTGAGAGCGGTAGCAGGCAGGTTCTCGAAAGTACCCTAACACCGTAATGGGGGTTTGAACACGTGGTGTTACCTTCACCGGAAGCGCAAGCTGTAGGTAGGGATTGAACCAGCAGCGTCCCTTAATTTGACAGCCGCCGCTCCCACTGCTGAGCTACTATCGCTTCAAAGATATCTTCTCACAAAGATCCAGCAGCGAAAAATTATTATTCTTTAAAGACCTATGGAGCGTCGTCCTCCTTACAGCACGGTTTATGTTATTGCATTATAAATTCAATATGGTTACTGTTAAAAGTCACATTAAAAAAATATATACGTTCCTATTCTAATCAAACAATCACGAAGGATATCTTCACTTTAGTCAATCTGAGTCAGATTATATTTAGCGTAGAAGCAACATGACTCTTGAACCTAATCCTTCAGCTGTCGTCTAAAAAGATTTCGCTAGAATACTTTATCTCAATCTAACAATAGGCACTCGTGCCAAATTAATAGCGCTCGAAAGCACTGCGTATACTACCTTGCTCAACGGACAAAGGGTTTTTAGAGGCCGACATAGAGAATAGTCAGGTATTAAAAGTTCTTGGCGTTTGCTCTTTTTGTATAATATAATGAATATTTAAGCGGCAGTGTTCAAGGGGTTATATCAGTGTAAGCTTTTCAGCATCTAGAATCAAAATTATCGAGATAGTCACGACGTACCTACATGATGAACAGCAATAGCAGTTTACAGGTGAATAAATATAATATCCTGTAAATTAAAAATTTAATTTAAAATTAAAAATGTAAATGTGGTCCCCGTATCAAAGTGTAAAAGCAAAAAAATTACGAATGAGTACAACTCCATCCCATGATAATAGGCATAAAAGTGCAAAACAAACTGTGAATTCTATCTATGTCACGTCAGACCGATTCAGCCCGAGCTTCCGGACAGATGGTATTGCCAAATTCTGATTGAATCGTCGTGTTGTTTGTTCCGACACTGGGAGAAAAAACCGGTCTCTCTGTCGTAACTAAATTCCCAATTTTATATTCACCATCCTGGTTTTAAAGGTTTTGAAATAGGTTAGGATTTTTTTTAATCTCTCCAAATTTTACCTCTTTTGAGTCAAAAATAGTTATATTGTGTAGTACAATGTGGTCTTTAACTTGTGGCTTTATTGAAAGCACGGTGGCGGGCCAGCAACGCGTGAAAGGTTACTGATCATCTGGATCAAATTTAAATAATTTATTCATAAAAAATATAGTAATAATACACGATAGTAGTCAGCTATGTTGTAATATTATAAACTAGGAACTAGGTTGGATCTGCTGACCTTTTTTTCAACATTAACTATTGTTTCGATAATATTACCTATCAGTATCATATCTTCGTATTTCTTCTTTCTAAGAAATCCTGAAGTCTAGCTTAGCCTTGACCCTTGAAACTAAAAGAGAAAGTTGTGGATGTCTCTCATATGGATCACAAACCTGGATCTACAATAAAAAAGTAAGTAAAGAATTCAGAAAACTTAGCACGCCATGGCAAAGTATATTCTGAATAGCAGGCTAAAAGATAAGACTAAAGCAGAAAGTATAAGAAAAAATATCAAGGTGTTAGATGCTCTCAAACACTATAAATCAGCTCAAATTGAAGCAGGCCCGTCACAAGATCGGTAGATGGAAGATGAACGCAATTGTCTACAAATTGGTCAGGCTCAAGTGGCAAGAGAGCTATAGGATTTCCTTAGGAGGGTTGGGTTGATGATATTAAAGAATATGCTGGAGACTGGACTGGATACTCGACTGGATACTGGACTGGATACTGGATGGGATACCGAACTCCAATACTGGACTGCATATTTTAGAAAAATAATAAAAAATATTAAAACTTAAATGAAAAAGCAACTGATATGGTCACCTTAATCTAATATTTATACTCTCAATGTGTTTGTAACCAAGCTCCTCCGTACCAGATATTTTTTATGGTAAAACATTTTCCAGGTCAGCTAAGAATAAATAAATGTATTGTTCAATTTTATTTCATTATTTTCTACACATTTATACAGAAAAATTGTAATGAAAGTTCCGTTTTACGCGACAACAGTTATCTTTTCGCACAGACTCTTACAGCTTCCAAATAAGATAAAAATATTATCTACTGTGATCGATTGAGATGGATAGACACGGAGATTACTCACGGTCGCCTAAACATTCATAAGGAAACATCCACTCATCCAAAGTTTGGTCCCATCTGTTTCTAATACCTCCTTTTTGAAAAACCCTTGAATGTCCTTACGACCGGACGTCGCATACGCTCTGTTTACTGTCTTGATTATTGTATTTCTCAAATTCTATTCGCTGTGATCAAATCTAAATTTTTTACACACTTCAAAAAAAGGGAGCATTTCCTTTGTATTGTTGTTTCATGTTCGTTACCTGCAGAACAGTTGAACACAATTTGGTAAACATTTTTATTATCTCAAAAGTTTAAGATTGAACTTATAAAATTTCATCGAAATCGGTTAAGTATAGGTATCTTGAAAATTGCCTCCTGTTTTTTAGTCATTGAAATAAATTTTTACAGATGTAAACTACGCAGTTATCCTTTTTATTATATATTAATGCAGCTTATAAAAAGTGTTAGGTATCTAATAAATTGTAAAAGCGCAGATGAGACAGATTGAAACTACATGGCCAAATCGCAAAGTAGGTATAGTAGGTAGGTATCTAGTGACGTAGTAAATATAATTTAAATATGCTGTTGTACAGGTTAATTTTACTAAATAATGAATGACAAAATCATATATTTAATTATCGCTTCAAATCATGATTGGAAACAATTTGTTTGTGACAAAAATTAGAATAATCGACATCATTCAACTGTATTTTTAAAGGCTTATTTTTAAAGATTGTTAATTAGCAAATAGTAATTTAATGTGCTTTAAACCTGGCCTATGTGCACTCTTACGATTTATTTGTAACGGTAGCGGTGTAACTTTTATTTAAATTGCTTTGAACTAACATAAGTCAAATAAGTGCAATAAAAAGTTAAATGGGACCAATGAAGCGTTCTAACATAAAAAAAATATAGTCATAGAAATCGGTGGTCTCTTTACAAATCTGTCTTGAATGTTAGAGGAGTTTCATTCAATTGCCACCAAATGCGTGTAGTGTTAGCTAGCAACAAATAAGTTATGACTTATTTTACATAAAACTACCCGCAATTTCAATAAAAAAAACTTAATTTAGTGATATTATTGATTCATTATACATTTAGACTTCGTCGTTTCCACATAAGAACTGTGATAAATAAAACTCAGCTTGTACAATTATTCGCTATAATTTGCAGTCCACAATACTTAGTGACAATATTATACTGTATCTAATAACAATTACTTTATTAGCTTACACTCCACATCTCTGTTTAAGTTTACTGGCTGACGATCCGGGCAGAGAGAGAGAATGCCTCAAAATGATTACAATAACGCTCAACTACCTTTTTTAGCTCCGGTCGTAAACCTTCACTCTACAAGTATTCTGATTGGTCAAACGTTCACATTGGTAATACCATCCAATGCTACCAAATTTCACAAAATCAAATCACCTTACAGTACTATCACTTTACAAAAACAAATCACTACAATGTTGCTATTTCAGAAAATTGGTATAATTATTTGATTGCCATAGCAAAATATTTAAAAATCATGACAACTATCTTAGGTTCCCCAATATTTAATTAGTTTAATTGCACAAAATAATCACTACTATTTTTTAAAATACATAATAGCATAAACTCAACCAAGTCATTTCCACTTAGAAAACTTTTAGACACGCGTTCAAATCGATAAATGAAAGAATAAGTCCAGGTTATGAAATAAAATGATCATAATACTTTTTTAAACATACTATGTATTATAGATTTTCTTACTAAATTATAATATTTTAAGTTCTCGGAATTTATTCTACTGCCACATTCAACAAAAGAAACCAATTAAACGATGTAATTGCTACGGCATTCTGTATAAAATGTCTAAATGGATTTTAAATTCTGGATTGAATGAACGAAAATGAATGAAATTGAACAGATGAACGAACGCCGTCACAATCGCTCAGCCGGGACAAATCGGTGTCCATAAATAAAGTCCACATTTCTGGTGTGATTTCGTTTTGTCAGATAATTTATCACCAAAGCTGAAGTATTAAAATACATTTTTATACTGTAAAAAATCAAATGTCTTATTCGCTTGTTAGTATGCAGCATTTTTGATAAATAGCTTATGAGTTTTATTCCAAATCTCTAAAAGAAGCGCGACACACTTAAGTTTTATGTAACGTTTTTTTTTTAATGAGCATTTTTATATAAATGTCTTTACATAAATAGTTTACTTTGCTGACGTAATCCAGCAATTGCAACGAGTTTAAAGCGCCCTCCGAAGCATGAAAGCGCTCAATTAAAACAAATACTAGCGCTTACCCGCCTAAATTGTTAAAAAGTAGACCGTTTTTCTAACCCTGTTGATAAGTTAAGATCTTTTTTATAGATCTAGCATTTGACCACTATTTTACTTGATGGTCAGTGCCAATGTGGTCAGAGAGTTTATCACACTAGATCTAGAATGGTTACTGGCTCTTAAAGGCTGCTGCCTGAACACACAGTGTGTTTGGTGACAGTTTTAAAACTTGAGGGTGGCTTGAGCTAGCCAGGTGGGTACTCGAAAGTACCCTACCACCATGCCGAGAACTTTATAACGGTGTAACCTTCACCGGAAGCTAAAACGCGCGTGAGCGTGGGGATCGAACCAGCGTCTGTGTGACATATGACGCTCCCTGAGCTATCATCGCTTCAAAAGTATGCTAAGTTCAACGTTATGTTATAGATAAGACTGGTATTTGATATATCGAATCAATCATCTCAACCATAGCACGTCCACAGCTAGACCTATGCCTCCCCAATATAGGGGGATTTGCCATTAGTCGCTACGATTGGCAGGCGGCTTGGCGAACGCAGTATGATTTATGACCGTCGGAAGACACTACTGCCCACCTTGTGGTAAGTAATTCCTTAGCCAACTCTAACGGGATAGGCGGATACTATTCTAGGCCGGTATCACCACCGCAAATCATACCGTTCAGAACAATACATAACATTATAGATTGTGTTTTTGAGTGTGGTCTAAGGTATAATTTAAGAGCGCGACGGACTTCCAAGTGAGTGCCTGCTTAGCCTATGAAAAAGGATCTTTTACGCGTCCAAAACGTCATCGTCAAACTTAATCAGGTACAAACTTAATCGACAAAAAGTGAGTGGTACCGGTTTTCTTCTCATAGCACAATGTTGTATCTAAACAAATATATTAAATCAGAGCGCATTTATTTTCAACATAAATTTTAAAAGTCAAGAGATTAGTACCCATTGTCATCAGCTGTGTACGATTCTTTGTTTTGCCCACTGTCGTTTAAACTTACTGATCCGCTGGGCTATGTCAGTGATTATCTTTTTGTGGTGTCTATTCCTGTCGATTGACGTGATTTTATATTCGTCCACAGACAGCAAATTATGTCTAGATATCTATATATCGATAATGTTGAAATTTTAAAATGCATTTCCCCACACTACTCACACGTTGTCCAAATAGTGCGGTTCCAGTAGGGACGATGTTTAAAGCAAGTAGGTAGCATTAACAAACTTTTTTTATTACATTCCGACCCTCGCACTAGGATTCCCAGTGTCGCGGGAGGCATAGAAACACACAATCACAGCACACGTACATACACCCAAGACCCGGGACAAACATCTACACTCATTGCACAAATGTTTGCCCCTACCCCTACCAAACGGTCACCGTTGCCTATTGATATTTGTAACACTGGAGGCATTACGTTACGTTGCCAATTCTTTAAATACTCTGTTAACATTCCTTTTGAAATTGTGTAGACTCACTTCTAAGTAGTGTATATAGCTTTAAATTTGTAATTTTGTTATTAAAACTGACGTGGTTTTGACACATTACGAATATTAGTTCGTAGCTTCAACCACATTCGGTGTTCTTTTTCTAGGAGAATACGGGGCGCTCGCGGATGCGGTCGTGGTTCGCCTAGTACTGTACTAGGCGTACTATACACGTACTAGGCGAACCACAACCGCGTCCTCGAATGCCCCGTATTCTCATTGAAAAAGACCACCGATGTAGTTGAAACTATAGTTGGAACCCTCTGACTTATAACGTGAGTAATTCTCGTGTTATAAACATTCTTAAATTTGTAAGTTTCCATACTGCGATGTGTACGTAGATTTGTTCTCGTTACCGCTGGCTCACAGATTGAGAGCTCCCACTGAATTATTGATAGGTCGCTCAAAGCGCGACGGTAATGACGAGTGCAATTCACGTGACACTACACTGTGGTACTCTGTCTCATAACGAAGTATCAATGGAAAATAAACAGAAATATAACAAAAAATCGGTCAAGTATTTGTTTTGGTATATTTTATACAATTTTTGACAACTACGAGTACCTATAAGATCTGATGGCGTCGTGTTTGTAAATGTCGGTCTTCTTTCTGGTTTGAACGCCAAATTTCTGGAACTTTCTATGAAGACAATGTGGTCATCAAATTAACAGCAGCAGTAGGGTACTGTCCTGTACCCACCTGGCTAGCGTGTTCGGGCAACTTGTTTACGTGAGTCGTCGTCAGATAGTACGTAAGTCAACATTCTAAATCTAGCGTGATTCAGCGAAATCATCACTGATCATCAAAGAATATAGTGGACCACACGATCAAACAAATGAAATAACCGGGCAAGTGCGAGTCGGACTTGCCCACCGAGGGTTCCATACAAATTTGAAGGTACTAATTGTTAAACAAGTTGTAGGTACCTTTTATATCAAAAAGAGTATTTTTAGAAGGTATTTTTTCATTCTTCGTCATAAAACGACAAGTATACATCATACATTATATTAATAATGTATCAAACACGGGAATTACTCACGTAGGTAGTAAGATGGTCCCGATTATAGTTTCGACCGCATTCGGTGGTCTTTTTCAAGGGGCGGTCGCCCCATATTCTACAAAAAAAAACAGACAGAAAAGAGCAAATGTTTCCATATACGAGTATTTATACGATTATCTCTTCTATTCCCTCAAGTTTAAGACTTTCCTTTATATTCTTATCTAATCTTAAATATTTTTATTTATTTAGTTTATATACATATGTGTATATAAAGGTATATGTGTATATATATGTGCATATATATGTATGTATTATCCGTCTTTGTTCACATTTATAGTATGAACCTAAGTCGACTAAAACATGCGAGTAAAGCAGGATAAATTATTTATTTATTTATTTGTCTCAACTAAAAGTTGAAAATGAATATTCGAGAAACAAAACAAATGCTTTTACTCTCACACCCCTGCGTTAGGATTCCTTACGTCACGGAAGGCTTGGACATATACAATCTTTTACAACTGTATTCTGTGCATTTACAATAGTCTTAGCCCCCGCCGTGACCTGAACCCAGGGCCTAGGTCAGAACTTAAATCACTGACTATTGAGCTACGACATGGTGCAGTGCTCAGACAGACATAATCAATTACTATTATGGTGACCAAACCCAGAGGTCTATGCAATCATTTAATGCGCCACCGGCGGTGTGTTGCTTCTTTCAGGCCATCCATCTTGTTTCGTAAATCGGGTTAGCAGGCTAGACGCTGAGAATAAATGCTAAGAGATTAAAAATCTAGCTTTGTTCGATGTGAAAAATGGACAAAAGACAAAAACGGTCTCGCTATTGATTCCAATTTTTTTGTTTAGTTATGTTCGTTTCGTTTTTATTAAAAGCACGTTGTCGTCTAACAATCAAAATTCATCCATTTCGTTTTTCGAATTTCAACACATTTCGAATATTGCTTCACTTCCCTAGATGCAATGTTAAATTCGCGGCAATAATTTGTGACGTCGTTCGTGCGATCTTAGCCGATCCTGCGTTAAGTAATGTTTCTCTTCAATACCTTGGACGGGTGTACCGACAGTGTCATTTAGAAGCAAGCCGCTTCTGTGCCTCAGAGGACACCGCGTTAAGCCGTCATTGTCAGTCGTTGTCTCAGAATTACAGTCATTAGGCATTTGTCGGAGGCCCTTAAGTGCCCTAAAAACTCCGTCACTGCGCTGGCCCTTAATTAGGCGGATAGGCTAGTGGTGGCCTATCTACCCGCCCAAAAACAACAGCGTGATGGTCCATGGCCAACTCAGCTCTCTGAAATGCGCTTAATTTAAAAACTACGTACTTATATCCTCTTCTCTATCATTTAAATAGTATTAATAATAGGTAAGAAATAGATTATTGACAAATTGAAAATCTGACAAGGAAGATTTGATTTGTCGAGGAAGTTATCACGCTAGACCTAAAATGCTCACTGGCTCTCAAGGACTACTGTCTGAATACACTATGTGTTTGGTTACAGTTTTTCATACTCGAGGGTGGTAGCTAGCCAGGCGGGTACTCGAAAGTACCCTACCACTACGCTGTGAATTACGCTGTACGCTGTATTACGAGAAGCTCAAGCTGTTGTTGGGGATAGAACCAGTGTCCGTCAGTTTGACAGCCGACGCTCCTCCCGCTGAGCTATCATCGATTCAAAATGTTAGTATTTATAGAGATATTCTCTCTCTTCCTTACCGTCAGTGGCCCACTCCATTCAAGCTCTCCAGGACGAGCACAGCCTTCAGTCATCATCATCATCATCATCCTTCAGTAGTGTATAAGAAACGACGAAGAATAAATAGATAATTTATAGTTTTTCATAAGATCAAAACAAGTACCACACAAGAATGAAAAACCATTAATTTTTTACACCCTAAAAAAATGTGCAAATGATGGCGTAGTTCTTTACATGTATCGGCTTTCAAAGGACTAAAGTGTCCCGCTTTGCCTGTCGACGAAAAGCATCTGCTTAGTTTGATACTCAAAGCGGGCTCAGACGGCAAACAACTTAAATCTGAATAATATAACTTTAACAAATATGGGAATATAATGTCAAGATGGCAATAAAAGATAGAAATAATGAAGTCATCGGGGAACTGTTGAGTTCAGACATACGCATAACAATTAAATATCTAAATTTGTCAAGTAGTCACGTAGTATTATAATAAGTAAATATAATATAGTCATAACACAATGTAATAGCGTAGGTAGAATTAAATATGAAAAAAATGTTATGGTATCATATAGTGTAAACTCACTTAGTTTGTAACTTCACTTAGTTGTTATTTAGTTCATCTAGATTAATTTCACACCTGTTGCGTAGTACGCATAATAGTAAAAAATCAAATGTAATTAAAAAAAGGTACGGACCGTTGAGTCTAGTTTTCTCAATAATATATATATTATATATATAACTTTAAAGGCTACAGTTAGTACTAAAGCAACAGAGCTGTTTTTTTCAAATGTTTTGTTTGTAAATTTGATGTGTACGTATCTATGAAATAATGTATATGTGAAAGTCTTGTAGTACGAGTTAAGTAACTTATTGTTTTTTTTATTAAATAGAAATATATAATATGAAGAAGAATAGTAAAATACATTTGAAATAAATGTTTGTATTAAATATATCATATTATATTTTACTATTCTGTAAGTATGGTAAAATTAACTTATTCATTTAGAGTTTTCAGAATTGAAAATATTTGGTTTTCTACCTTCTTGATTGAGCTCTATGTAGGTAATTAAATATATAACATAAAAAATTAATAATCAAGTAGAATTCAATGGCATTTCCTGGCTATCACAATAAAAGTTTAATAAAAATGATGTGCAGGCAGATACTTGGAATAACTATGCTAGGAATAATTTATGTCTATCTGTCTGTCCTAAATAAAAAGCGGCTGAATATAATTGGATAGTAATTAAACAGTTTTTTTGTCATCAATTTTCCTGGATAGTGTATTTTTTATTCCAATTGGACGTCAGGAAACCAAATTATACGTGCTACCTTAAGAACGACTGACTGCGTTTCACAATAATGAATATATAATTGATTTAGTTGAGTTAATTAAACAATAATTGATGGTGTTGCGCTGACACAGCCATTCTGCGAGGCATTGCGTGCTCTGCATCTAGCTGCGAATATTTTCTGTATAATTTTGATGTTTTTTTTTTATTCTGGATAGATCTAGCGTTTGACCACTATCTCACTTGATGGTCAGTGAAGTTGTGGTCGAAGATGTTATCACGCTAGACCTAGAATACTCACTGGCTCTCAAGGACTGCTGCTTGAACACACTATGTGCTTGGTGACAGTTTGCCAAGCGGGTATTCGAAAGTACCCTACCACCATGCTGGGAATTTGATAACGGTGTTACCTTCACCAGAAGCTTAAGCTGTTGTTGGGGATTGAACCAGTGTTCGTCAGTTTGATAGGCGACGCTCCCCCCGCTGAGCTATCATTGCTTCATTTTGATTGAGAAAGATATTTGTTTACAAGTTCACTAGCTGATAACTGAGTTTCATTTATAATGGAACATAGGCATTGTTTAAATTTCCGAACTCTAGAGTCTTTATAGGTTTGCATTTTTAAATATGTAGTAGGTAATGTAAACTAAGCTATCAGCTACGTTTTGTAATCAAATGAGCAATTGATTAGTAAATGTCATTTGATTATAGAAACACATCAGGTTACATACTCAGCTGTTCAATGGGGGGGTAAGCAAATATCATAGTTTTTATTTTGTATCTCTAGACTCTTGCGGTGCATAAATTTGTTGTAAAGTAAATTAAAAATCATAAAGGAGGATGGCAAACTCCCATACATTTGCAGCCTAGAAGAAAAAAAACACGTTCATGAATGAAACTTATACGTATCGATAGAGCAATAAATACATTGTATATTATTGTATATTCAATCATTTTCCTGGAAGTTGGGAGTAAAAAGTTATCATGGAAAATCATCTGTATCAGTATGCTAACTACACGTCCATATGCGAACCATTCAATGGATCGCTATCCGCTATCTATAGCGTCGTAGACAGAGAAAACAATATTGCATGGATCGCGCTACAGATACAGATTACTTATTCTACTCTGGAATAAACTAGGCACGGGTGTGTTTATGAACGCAGTCCGGGTCTACAGAGCAGCTGACTACAGATTATAGAGGAACAATAATAATTAATTTCAGAGCGTAAGTATTCGAACGCAACAAACATAATGAGAAGTATAGGGTGAGTTCGAAAACTACAAACACCACATAAATAAATAAAATAAAAGTACTCCTGATTCCCAACTTTATAAATAATGCAAATTATTCACGGAATCCACAAAAATACAATCTAAATTTTCATATATAAAGAATACATGAACGGGTTGTCATTTCGTTTTTCGGAAGCAAGGTTGGTTCTGCCATCCTCCTTTGTGCAATGCAAATGCTTTCACACATAATTGTATGAGTTAAGTTTTCGTACATAATTATTTCTAGATAGGTGTGACGCTGTGGGCTGGGCCTTTATTAAAATGATAGAAAGTGGAAAGGAAGTAAATCTTGACTAAAGATTCGTCTTGTCATTTGTTGGCCATACGGAAGCCATATGTCCAGCAGTGGACATTTTGTAGCTGACGTAAAGAGCATGATGATGTAATCATAGTACCGATGTTTTCGGGCAGTTAAATATAATGTTATCTTAGACGTCATCAGCATTGGACCGTGATCAAACTGATTGAACTGACCAGAACCTTCTCGGAACTTCGTTGAGTGCGCAGCATGTGTTGCAAAATGGTTTATTGTGCTACTATTTTCTATAATATATATGAAAAAAAACATTATTTAAGAAGAGTCTAAGTAAATTGGTCACCATAATACGTTTATATAGTGTCAAAACATTTCAAACCTAAAAAACACAATCTTTTTGAGCGTTGTTTTCTTTCTTACAGTAGGGAACACTTTTGATGCGTATTTGCCTTCTAAGCCGAATACCTTTGGATGGTGCGCGATTACCTGAATGTCTGGCAATGCTATTACTAGAAAAAGGAATAGATAATAGTATCTTTTTTCATCCACATAAATCTGTCATTCGTTAGAACAATGGTAGGTGGTGTCACATTTTATAAGCATTTCACAAATTTTATATTTTGAAAGTTCAGTTAAATCATTTTTAGGTAGCCAGCTTAAAGTTTTTGTCCCCGTATTAGAAATCAGTATACTAATGATCAATTTAGTAGAACTTGGTCCCTAAGGTAGCGGAAAAATTAAAATAAAATAAATAATTATTTACAATAAAGTTTTTTGATTTCGTCACTTGTGAACTTGCACGGATATTTGAAGTAAATAAATCACTATGAAATATACTTTCAAATCAAAAGGTAATGTCAATTTTAACGGTCGAAATTTCCCGCCATAATCAAGAAGTGCCCTTATTCAATATATATTATTATTAAGTACTCAATTTGATATTTGAACTGAAAATGAAGCTGTTTAATTTATAAGTATATATAAAATTGCACCTACATTTGATGAATCTAAATGAAATATTAAGGTTCAGTTGTTCTCACTTTAAGTTTGCAAAATTGATTGAAGTTCTTTAGTCATGACAGCTGTGAGTAACGTTGCTGTATAATGATTGCACCGGCTTTAATTACTGATGGTAATCTGCTTTTAGCCTGAAACCGCGCCGCAGTTTTGTCTGGCATTTAGCCGTCAAAGAAACGCGCGTCAAAGGACGACGTGAAAAGTTCGCGCTAGAATCTTTCAGTAATTAATGCTCGCGCACGTTTCGAATAAACAAGGACATGCACGGAGAAAATCTTTATTTATATTGCGTCATAGCCAATGTATCATTCATAGTTATTTTTTACATATGGTTAAAATTGATTGTTGGCGTGAGTGCTCAGATTGAAACCTGAGGAAGCGAAGGGTTCTAGGATTGAATCACAACCGAAGTGGTTCAAAAGAAGAACCCTGAACGTAGCGAAGATTTCTCAACACCAAACGCTAAAAACCTTTATGCATAAGTAAAATAACAATTTTCACCACACTAGCACTAACGAAGAACTTGCAAGGCGCACGGGGGGAAGAATTCGTTAACAGGATTCTTACATAATCTTCACAGGCTTTTTACAAATGCAATCTTCGCTGATTGGTCAGCTACTTGACATTATATTTGTCAGGAACGTTTTTGAATTTTGAAATCATTTTTCTCACTTGTGAATTAAATAGAATTTTCCATAACAATATTGGTAATAGAACTGAAAATATGAATACCACTCACGTCCGACTTCCGCTGCTGGAGCCAGGTCTCTAATGATCTCCATAACGACTATTTTAAAGCAACCTGCACTTAGCTGTCTCGTTCGTAGCTTATTCGGTTGTCTGTCAACATTGTAGGTGGGCATCCTAAGGTGTGGTCAAATCTAATTTCTACACTTCAGACAAATACTTTTTTATTCTATAGATTATATCTATGAGATATTATATAATAATATGTGACCTATCTGCTGGCCATTCAACTTGCACATATATTAAAAAAATATTAATTTATCAAAGTAGAGCATTATGATCATCAATATGCGGACCCTAACGCTGCGTTCCAAAATAAAAAGAAGCCACAACGAAAAGAATCGCCAATAAACTCAGGGCTATGTCAGTAACTTTTCTTTTTTACATTCTTCTAATTCTGCTTCGATGTTGTAGAGCAATAGTTGTGTTATTTTAAGTTTCTTATGAGACGCATATTATGAGGTCACGTCCAACTAAATATTCGCCTGTGCTGTTATTTTTAATTTTGTTTTAACGAGTTGCTATCGATTTATAAAGATATTGTATTTAGGGTACGCCAGTCAAAGGGTAGGTTAAGAAATGAATTAATAAAATTAATTAATAAGACATTAATTTACCTTTTAAACTTAAACGACATAATATTGAATACGTATATTACATAAATAAATAGTAAATAGACTTTTAATTAAACGGTCACGATATTATTTACAATAAAACCTCTTATTATATCTCAAATATTTTGTTACAAATTAACATTTTAAAACAAAAATCATCATAGATAATAAGTACACTGCTCTGCTATTTCACATTTTATAATGTATGTTTTATTTGCTACCTAATATGTAACTCTATTTTGTTCGAAGAACATTGAAATTTAACACTGTGTTAATTAAAATAACATAATAATATTCTCATACTCGGTTGTTAACATTAAAAGGTTGGTTAGTTGGTAAATTAAAATTATTTAGTTGCTAAAAACTAGTTTTCGGAGGTGTCGAAAACCTTCTAGTTTTAGACGTTTTAGTCCATTCGCGAGTGCTGGCCGAGTGCTTTTGCATGTTGCGCGGAGTACGTTTTAACAGAATGGATGCGGAGGGTCGTAAATCTTCACACGGTGACGTTTGTTCCCGGGGCAGTTTCCACGTGTCACCAAATACTAGAGTTATTTGTGGCTAATGTGAAAAAGTGAAAAGTGTAAACGTGTCTGTTTTGTTTCACGGTGGACTATACATAGGTACATATATAATTTACTTGATCTTAGCAATACTGTTTCGCTTTTTTTTTTAAGATTATAAGCTTGCGTTTGACCGCTGTCTCACCTGATGTTAAGCGACGACACGGTGTAATTTAAGGCTGCGTCACAAAACAGTACGTGTATCTGTTTTGTGGCTGCGTTCTAGAATGGGTAATCATTACCCGACAAAGGGTAATCGTTACTCTGTCTAGTTCCAAAACCCAACGTTGAAAATTCACGTTGGCAACTGCCAACATGATTTTTCAACGTTGGGTATTACTTAAAATCAATGTTGGTTTTTGGTGAGGTTTGGGAACCGGCGCAATTTTATCAGGAGTTGGCCGTTGCAAAACTCAAAATTACTTGACACTCATTATTCAACAAAGAGTGTTTTGGAACGAAACCCTAATTACACTATCTTACTAATATTATAAATGTGAAAGTATGCATGGCTGTTTGTAACTCTTTCACGCAAAAACTAACTTAAATGATTGGGATGAAATTTACCACAGAGATAGAGTATATTCTGGAATAGCACATAGGCTACTTTTGTCCCGAAAATATTAGCTGTTCCCGTCGGATAAGCAAATATTTCAGAAACCTCTGTTACTCCTGCACGCTCAAACGGTACGAGAGTGCAAGAGTTATCTAAATTTGATAAAACAAATTATGGAGATATAGGTTAGACCATGGAATAACACATGACAACTTTTATCCTGGAAAAGCATAGTCTACGCGGCATAAACAAAGTATATATATATATGTTTATTGAATTTGTCAACTTAATAAACATAGCAAATTAAATAAGCATGGCAGGCTTTGTAATTATACCTAGATTTACAAAGCTTGCAAAGAGCTATGTTTCCAATTCTGAATAAAAGTATCACAAATAACTTCCTAAAACTGCAACGACAGGATCTGCGTCTACCTGCTAGGACTAGTTACAGGTCACTGCGACTACTGCTTTACTACCATCATCACAAGACGAGAGGTACAGTCCCCCTATGTCGGGGCCACGTGCTACTGCACTTCGAGGTCACAGAAAGTAGAAAATCACAGGCGGACTGCGTCAGGCTGACTCTTTATTATCTAAGGAACAATCACACTGGAGCACCACTGGAGCAACTATGCCAGCGACACTTTTTTTATCTAACGGACTAATGCTGTATGACTCTACCGGCATTTATAGCATCACCAGAGGGGCAGCTTCCCCGGAGGGGAAGCTTCACCGGCATTCTCCGTTATATAAAGGAGTTAGAACGTCTCGGGTAGTGGGTGGCTTGGAGCACAAATCACCCTAAACGGGACGTCAGTGCAGGACTCAGCACCTTCTACTCGAATAAGAATAAGAAATACTTATTTTGAAAAGGATAATCACATAAAAAACATAGCATCATAAAATAAATCAGTAATAGCATCAAAAGATGAAATAGTCAAGGTTTCAACGTTAAAACGAATATAAACTTATTAAGTGGATGAGTAGGTACATTTTTAAACATTTATTTTATTCAAGGTCTGATTACGTTTCTAATTAAGAAACTTCCAAAGTGTAATTTCAACGTGAGATCTTTCCTCGGGAGATAAAAACTTGGTTGATTATTTAAAAGTGTAAATACTGTGAGGGTGCGGCAAACGAGCTGCAATAGCAAATCTTGACCACCACATATTTTATAAAAGTTTTTTGTTATAATATCTATAAGATTGGTCCTGTTTTACTTTGACATACATTTGAATTAATTTGACAATTTGCACGCATAGGTACCGATCGACACATGAGGTAATAGTTTTTTAAGTTTTATTTTGGCTTGCTGCACCCTAACAGCTCAATTTACAGTACAATGTTTAAAGTTATTGTTTTATTTAAAATTAATTATGAACCAAAATATTTGTTTATACATTTCTACTAAAATAATCATCATTATCATCTCAGCCGTAGAACATCGTCTGCAGGATATACGCCTCCCCATGTCATTTTTAGGGGGTGGAAGTGTTCCAGTACTCGCCACGCTTGGCAGGCGGGTTGGCGAGCGCAGTATGGTTTCCTATCCTGAGAAGGCGCTGCAGCCCACCTCCTGGTACGTCAACCCTTAGCCGACACCGACGGGAAGAGATGGGGGAGTACTATTCTTGGCTGGTGCCACCTCGGCAAGTTATAAGTATAAGTACTCTCAAATGCAAATGTAATTAGTATTATATGTCATTGTGATGAATATCTTATTACAAAAAGCATGTATAACAAAGTGACTCACCATTTTTACATCCCCCATATATGGGGAGGTATATGTCCAGCTGTGGACGTCCTATTGCTGCGATGAAAGAATGAATACTTAAACACTTATACGATGTATCAAGTGTACGTCAAGTTATAGATATATAGATAGGTTCATAAAAAACAAAATCCTGCTTGTTAGCAAGCTTTAAATGGCAGTGGTAGCTAGGACACATACCATACAGAACTGATGGAGCCTTTAAGGAGCTATTCTCGAATACCGAAGGTGAACAGAAGACTGAAATACCGATGAGGCCGCCTCTGACCAATCTTTTTTGAGATCAATGGAGACGGCATATTATGTCTAGCAGTGTGGATCTCCCTACTATTATTATAAATGCGAAAATTTGTGTGTACTGAATTTCATCGAAATCAGTGTAGCCGTTTGAGCGTAAAGAAGTAACAAACACACGGACATATCACACAACTAAAAAAAAACAACTCGCATTTATAATATTAGTAGGATAGGATTCTTCTTACTAATATATTTTGTTCAACAGATTGCTATGGTAAAATTGCATAAATTAGCATCTGAGCATTTGATAAGAGCTTGAACTTCAGTAACAACTTAATAGGCAGAATTTAGTGGCGCGTGGTGGCCACAAAAAGATGGTGCGTCTACGTTTGTTGGAAGCGGCCAAACTCGACAAAAGTTTGTGATTTATTCGCGCTATTAATTATTTGCTCGCCCGGAGACATAATGTAATTATTTTGTGGAGGCGAAGTGAAATCCTACACAGGAGGAGGGGGTACTAAGGCGTTATTTATTTTATAAAAGGCGATTACAAATTTTGTTTACGACGAAACGGTTAAATTTATAATAAATTCCGCTTTCTCTCCAGAATTTGCAAATGGTCTTCTACGATGCAGACTTCCCGCTTAGCGTAAAATATTGAGTTGTATATCTGCCAAATTGCCAAATTTTGCTTTGAAATTGAATAACTTACTAAATGTATTGTGGGATTTTATAAAATAGTTTTAACGCATTTGTAGACATGTAGATATGCAGATTTCTTTATGTAGTTGTATAAAAATATTTTCATTTCCAAATCATTTTTTCATTTACTTACACTGCAAGAAGAGGAATAGCGAGAAATATAGATTTCCGGTATAGACATTCCATTGTTGGTGATGGATGATCAAACATAAGTAAATGACGCTGTTCACCTGTTCGATGCCTTGGCAAGTGTTAACTTAACTTATAATCACACTTTAGTTTTGGCAACTATTAACACTTGCCAAGGCACCGAACAGGTTTTAAGAGCTAATGCAGTTAACCTGAAAGACACACCTCTGGGTCCACTTAATAACAATAATTAGGTATGCTATTTCACTAATGCCACTAATGGGCAAAATTTAGCTGCGGATACTAAGACAAACAGTTGCTATTTTTTACAGCATATTAAAATAAAAACAATAACAAACAAAAAACATATTTTATTAACACAAAATAAAGGAACAAGGGTACATTATTAGCCCATGAGCTCTCAAACTGGTGTAAATAACTGTGTTTCAAGAGTCAGCAGTCCTTCTCTATGTATTAGATATCTCTGGTAGACATTTTAATACTAATTTCATTTTAATTTTTTAATTTTCACACAGGGTCGTTAGGTCCAAAACTAGGAAAATTTTATGGTAAAGGTAGTATAGAGCTAAGGAAGTTAACACTTACAATGTAGATAATCATTTACAAGAAAGCTAGCGCGGTGAGGTCGCACACCATAAGTAATTTGTCTATTCGATCTAGTTGTGGTAAGCCAGACTCACAAAACAAATATGTAAATATTTTCTTTAAATTAGCGTAAAAATATTCCAAATTCACTCAAGCAGATCATCGCAGCCATTTTGTTTTAACGAAGGGCCCGAACGAGCGTAACACAGTGGCTTCAACCTCAATTTCATTTACCCGAACTAATTTAAACTTGTCGCACGAACATTTAACTGCTGTACTCGTTCAAAGCAGGTAAATATTCAGAACAAAGTTACAACAGGAATTCGGAGAAAACAGTCTAATACAATCCACGGAGTCTTTTTTAGACTTTATAAAATGAGGGTAGGTATAATAGTAAGAAAAAAGAGTAAGATAAGTTCGTGATGTTTTTTTAACCCACTTCATTTCCATTACTACTGCAAAGTTTTCAAGATATCGCTCACTTTTTATGGACACATACCTACTATTTTTTGGTGGGTATTATGCAAAAGTATGTTCATATCGTACAGAAATATAATACAGTTTCACTTTGAATAGATTAAACCTACTACTTCCAATATTTCGTTGTCATTAATAACTAGTTGCACCCAGCGGTATTACCCACGTGGTAGTGTAAATAGGTAAAATAAGCCCATGTGTTAATCCAGGGTATAAGCTATCTCCATACCAGATTTCATCGAAATTGGTGTAGCCGTTTGAGTGTGAAGTACAAAAACTTTTGCATTTATAATATTAGTAGGATAGGATTATAATGACTTAAAAATTAGAAAAAAAATGGTTAACAATACAAATATTGTGTGGTTTATACGAAATAAATAAGAAAGTCCTTATTCGGTTTCGATAAAATTTAAATATGCATGCATAGAAAATGGCGTTCCTAATGATACGTATTTTTTACGTCTCCGCCACAGTAAAAATCAACTGAGAGTATGGTAACGAAGCACAAAGCATAGGAAATAATATATTAAAAAGCTAATTGTGTCAAATTACTTCACCACTACGGGCTTAAAAAATTTATTGAGACCAGGATTACACCATTATAAGCCTCACTTTTTTTCACTGTGACAAAAAGTGAGGCTTATACTTAACAAGCTTCTCATCAACACGCGGTTGTACCCGCGTGGTGATGAGAAACGGTGATGATGAAAATAACCCTGTATTCATCCTGGATATAAGCTATCGCCATATCAAATTTCGTAGAAATCGGTGTAGCCGTTTGAGTGTGAAGAGTTTACAAACATTCATACATACACATAAAGTTTCGCTTTAATATTAGTAGGACTAGGATCGGATTGCCAATTTTATCAACACACTACACTAATGACTCGTAGCATGCGTTCAGCAGCTCCATTGGCCAAGACATATTTTGCTATCAGCGGATGTGTACCGAACTCCATTCAGCACAAAATTGGTCATTCCCGTTCACGTCCACCTGTCAGACAAAATTATACTGGACGAGACCATAATCTTTGTACCTCTGCGACCCAATCATGGTCGGCTGTCAAATGAGACATATGCAATGGAAACTATCACGTGATCAATGTAGGTGACTTCTTCTTCTTCTCAGTCATATTCGCTGTGGTCAGCTTGTGGCAAAAAACTACTTTACATTAAATTTAATTTTACATTTTTACTATTTCAAATTTCTTTTTTGCCACAAATAAAGATTTGTCTATGTCTATGACTTTTCTTTTTCATTGGGCAAATGCCTTTATTAAAATAAAACAATAATAACTAATTACAATACTGCAACTACTATAATAACATTTGAGCAATCCACTAGCTATTAGTAGCCTTTAGATGTCTATGACTATTTTTTATGTCTACTTGTATATTGATTTCACGATCGCAAGATCAATTATGATCGACAATATCTATATTTGGACGACAGAGATGCCAAACGCCAAAATGCCAAAATTATATTATAACGTACCTATATATAGAGCAAGCATATTATAATTCATTGCCTTTATTATGTATTTACTAACCCTACATGTATTTCTAGTTATTAGTGCACAATAAACGTTATTCTATTCTGTTATAATTAAACGTTACCTTTAAACACAAACTAGTCCAGTACTGTGTATCATATCATAATTCTGGTCCCTATTTCACGTTGCACTCCGCATTGAGGGTTAACGAACCGCGTTGCCGAGACAAAAACACAATGCACTTTGTCAAAACAGTATGATATATCGTTTATTGCGCAGATTCGGGCCAACTCGACCGTGTGGTTCGGATGCGAGATATAAAACACAATTTTACGGTGTACGATTTTGTTTAGTTACGTTTTTGCGGCGTGCTCACAGTTAAGTGAACTTATGTTACATACAATATGAATTTGGTCTCTCAGATATAGCTCATAAAGCTTCCATACAATATAATGTTATGGACACGCGTAGTCGATATCATGACCGACAAATTGTTTCTGCTTCTTTCGCAAGCCTTCATATAGAACTCGAACAACTATGATAAAATAAATAGCTATGTAGCCATTCTGAGCGTTTGACATACAATTTCATGTACTATATTAAGGGAGAGGCCTTCGGCTCCAAAACATAGTGAAAACTAGTTTGGAGCCAATGGGTTCATGTATTGTTAGACCTATTGTTATGTCAAATAAATAAATTTGTATTTTTATTGTATTGTATGATCAGCAGTGGACGTTCTATGGCTGAGATGATGATGATGATGATATCCTTGACAAAATATGGTTTGAGTGGGCAAACCGTAGTCCACGCGGGTGACACTGCGGAGCACAGCTAGTGACTTGAACTTTACTTTATTATGTATCAGAGACACTAAATGCATAAGCTACATCATTAACACATTTGATTTTAAACTGCGGAAACGAAAGCGGAAGGCGGAAAAGTATTACATATGTAACACCACATACAATTTCAGATACCCATTTAAAACGACAAATAAAATACAAATCCAAAATCAGGCTAACAAGATCGATCGACATAAAAAGTAAACACGCTTCGCAAAAGAGCAAAAGAAAGCTGCTTGCAAATAATTCTGTCAATGTCGACCCTTCAAGCCCTTACATTCCAACCCTTGTAAGGAAAATCAATCAATCACTTAAAAAATTTGTCCATCACGACAACTTGTTAACTTCGAACGGAGAGGACCTTTTTCGTCCGTTGTGCCTGCTTGGAACATGAAAAAGTTTAATATAAGTTCGGAATCACGCCTGGGCACTACAGTGATGTATTCGCATATTGAAAAAGCCAACGGGTTTGTTATAAATCCTTCATATTGTTATTCAAGTATAGGGTCTTGGGATGCTTACTCCTCTAGTTGCACTTGTGTTTGTCGATATCGAAGCGACGATAGCTCAGCGGTGGGAGCGTCAGCTGTCAAACTGATGAACGCTGGTTCGATCCCCACCCAAAGCTCATGCTAGATAACTCTCATCGATAGATGTTATCTCCGTTATGAAAGATAACATCGTTATCAATTACTCAGCATGGTGGTAGGGTATTAAGTTTGAAAAACTATCACCAAACACAAAGTTTTTTCAGGCAGCAGTCCTTGGGAGCCCGTAAGCATTCTCGGTCTAGCGTGATAACATCTTAGCCCACATCGTCACTAACATTTAAGTGAGAAAGTGGTCAAACGCTAGATCTATACAATAGGAAAGGAATTCGATTTTTATATGTCTCGTCTTAGGAAAAAAACGCTACATTACCAATTCAAAGAGAGCAAGTTGAGTTGTTTCTTCAGTTATTCAAGTTAATTTTATAGAGCAACAATTCATGGTAAATGCTTTGGTTTCTATTTGTAAAATCAATTTAGAAAATAAAAAAAATCTTTTACAACGTACCCACTGAACATGATTTCAGAAGGTGCGTTTTATGCAAAAAATATTATTATACTTGATTATTACCGATCTAAGTACACTTGACGAGAACAGATATAAGTATTTCAGCCTATATACTGGTAATGGAATTAAAACTAGGTTCTTCATCTCAGCCACAGGACGTCCACTGCTAGACATAGGCCTTCCCCATTGATTTGCACAAAGACTAGATGGAAGCGGCCCGTATCGAGTCCTCGCCGTTCTTAATCAGGTTATCTATCCACTTGTCAGTAACTGTCATATCTGCGCTTGCTTCTCCAAGAACCCTTCGATCCTAACGGCTATCAGTTCACTGCCCCTTGGACTTGCTAATCCGCTGGGCTATGTCAGTGACTTTCTTTATTTTAAGGATCTCCTTATTTCTGATTTTATCGTGTGACCCCTTAGGGTCACTAACCAATATATGGCGATGGCTATGCTTACATAGGCATCGCTATATATGACCCTAAGGGGTCATATATAGCTCGTTGTGCGACTTTGGACCTGCTCAGAAAGCCCATAGTCAAATACTATGTTTTGTTTCTTAAATTAATTATTATTGCAGTTAACGTCCTAAGTTTTGGAGGAATAAAATTCGATAACTTGTGGAATTTAAAGCAACGACTACAAAATTCCGTCATGTCTATCGAAAAACGATTAGTTAGTTAGTAAAATTCCGTTTAGGATATTTTGTCAATGCCTTAACAATTCTAGCTGAATTTTTTTGTAGGCAAATTCTACTTTTCTTCGGAGTTAAAATATGAATACTTATGTATACTTATCTTATATAGAAAGGAAGATTACAAACATTATTTATTGTTACACTTTAAATATAAGAAAAATCATTTATTCCTACTGTTGAGGATGTTCGTGTATACAATGAACACACATCTATTTATTTGGATATTATTATTATTATAAAGATATTATCTATAAAATTGGAGTGTTTTTCTGCTCGGCGTCTCGGGCCGGAGTGCGTCTGCGTGGAGGGGCGCGGCGCGGCTAAGTTCACACCTATTTATACATTGACAGGTAGATGCGCTTGCGCTATGCGCTATGAATTGTTTGTGTGAACACCTACACTTTAAATATAATACAAAATTTACAAAACATTTACAAAAAGAGTGTGACAATGAGCGGCTTTATCACTAAGAGTGATCTCTGCCACATCTTTTCTATTATATACTTCAAAAGAGGACAACAAAAACATCGTTTTCAAGTACACAAAAGTAACGCCTGAATGTAGAAAAATATATTTTTCGGTACTTACGTTATGTTTTTTGTTTTTACATGTAAAGATTCAGCATTTATCTATCTCACTTGATGCTTAGTGACGATGTGGTCGAAGATATTATGACGCTAGATCTAGAATGTTTGCTGGCTCTCAAAAATATGTACACGGTACAATTGTGCAAGATTCTGAGTGCAACCAAAAAAATATAAGAATCCCGATTCACATGTTCATCTATTGATTTCCACAAAATAAAAGTTCTCTGATACCGGAATATGCTAAAACACGCTACTCATTGGGTACCCAATGACTGAATCAGTATAAAGGGCTTCTGCGTTATTAGTGTGTTGAAGATTTTGATGTTTCGGAAGAAATGTGTTAACATTTTTAGAAAAATACAACTAGGAGTTATTTTGCCGTCTTCGGACCTCTCATGAGTCTTTTTACAAATAAAGAGACTTGCATTCAGGTAAGCCCTGGATTTAAAAAAAAAATATCTAAAAATGCTGGGAGTTAGTTTCGTCCAAAAGTGAAAGACATCCGAAAATCACATTCGCGAAATGCAGACATAGCACGCGCAATACATTTTTGTAACTAGACCATTTTAGGCGTGACCTGTTGCTACCATCTTGGTCATCTTGATCTAGGTACAGATAAGGTCACGTGCAAGTGTGTCTTTACCAGTACTTGGCTACACTGAAACTCTTGCAACTTTATTCGATGCAAATGAGTCTCAACCACCGCCATCTATTGAAATAACGCAGAGCTAGAGAGTTAAAGATCTAGCATTCAAGTTTGCGGATTAAGAAGCAGAGTTCACTTAAAATGACGAAATTTTCCGCTCACAACATTCACTGTATTGCAAAGACGCTACTGCTACTGTTACCCTTAGTTTACAATAATATGATGCCTTCTGTTTAAAGTTACCTACTACTCTTGCTTTTCTGATGCAGGTGCAAGCGGGACGCATACTGTTTCGACGAAGACGTTAAGGGACGCTTGGACAAAAGAGTGTGGACGTGCACTGTCTTGTCCAAACGTCCCTAAACGTGTACGTCAAAGCAGGAGTGGTAATTAACCTCAAGCAGAAGACAACATAATATTGTAAACTAAGGGTTACGTGATGGGAGTTTCGCTAAACGTCAACTTTTGCTGGTACCAATGAGCTAATCTTCTATATTATATGATAAAGAAATTTGGGCCATTGAATTATTGGCTACTGGTATTTAGAAAATGCAGTTGCTCGTATATAATAAAAACCCAATAAGAAAAAGAGATGATCTTGCTATAAGCACGAGCAATATATTTTGTCTTTATTCTCTTCTTTATAAGTTACAATCCGTTGTATTTTTTTCGATTGCCACGCAAACAAATTGTCAAATTTATATGGCAGATTAGTTGCATCGAAGTTCCGATTTATAGCAGTTTCATTGTATAAATTTAAGAAAGCAAAGTACACGCTAGTATTTTCTTAATGCCATGCCTTCAATTTAACGCGTATTCGAACTAACTCTAAGGCTTACCCGAATAATATTACGAATATCTTCAGTTCCGTCACGACTCCATTACAGATTCAACCGAGGTACCGACTTAAGTACCTCACAGAAAGACTTTGCCACTTGATCCCCAGTTTAACTTCACAGTGACACGGGACGCTGGTGGTTTTATTTGGAAACATCTCTGTTTAGTGTGGGTGACGTGTGGAATGACAATTTCCGTATTAGCAGCAGACGGGTTAGTGAAAAGGTTGATTTTCCTTAGATCTGTGACGACGTGTTGGTTTCATGTGATGGTTATAGTATGATGAGCAAAATTGTATTATGACATTTTTGTACGTGAAACAGAAATTTCAAGAATCTGTCGTACTCTCTGAACAGATCTAGCTGAAACATATATGTAAGCTAACTTAATATTTCCTTATCACATGTTAAATAAGTTTCATTCACACATATTACCTTTCACGGCCTTTCCAACTGAGTCTTATTGTAAGACCAAAAACACTCAATGGAATTTTTTATGTTCATATCATTTCACCGGCCGATGTTTTATTTAAATAAAATATTACAAACCAATGACAATATTGCAGCTATTACAATCACTCATGCCACCTTAAAACTAGGTCAAGTATTAGTAGCGTACTAGATATTTCTTGGTACGCTGCACTGTGTTGTGCATGATGAAATGATTGTATTATTATTTCACTAACATTATTAAAATAACAGTTTTATGGTTTACTGCATTAACAACATGCTAGGCGGAACTTACATTCAAATATTTAAAGGAAAAAAATCGGCTGTTAGTGGGACTTGAACCCAACGACTACAGAATACCGTCCTGTCGCTTTGTTAAATATTAGGACAATGCGAGAGGACGGTATTCTGATCAAGGTAGTCAAATGGGTTCAAGTCCCATTAGCAGCCGAATTTTTTCCTTTAAATATTTGAACATTAATAAAACAGTTTACTTCTGTTACTTGATTATAATTTTTGACAGTTGATGTTTCTTGTTCTAAAATATTGCCATTACCAGATTGGCTTCGATTCCCAATCGCATTGAGATTCAAAACTTTAAAGCCAGTTATTGGGAGTCAATATTGCCTCGCCTCAGCACTCACACAGATTGGAGGCATTCTCGAGGCCTCAGAGACAAGAGACGGTGTGATATAAAAATAAAGAACCTTATTTTATTACTTTTATTACAGGTTATTAACTCGTAGTGGGCAACAATTACTCCAAACGCTTACATAAAACATTGCTCAGTGGTTTGCTAGTTTGGTTGCTGACTTGGTTTTAGCTCAAAGTAAATTGGATTAAAAATGACTGCAATTTTTTCAACAACATTTTTGACATGAAGGCCAAGAGTGGTTCAAAGTAAATATTATCCAAGGCGAGTGTGAATGGAATAGGTGGAAGACGGAAATCTCGCCAAATGTATTTTTATCTCGGTAAAAGTATGGTTCCCGTGGGATAATTGAGGTAGCGGGTAAACCGTTATCTACGCAGGTGAAACCACGAAGCGCTACTAGTATTTTATATGAAATTTTGAATGTTGGAAATACATGTAATAAGTAAACCTATCAAATTATTCAATGACACCTGTCATAGCCATTAGAAAACGTTACATTTTTTTATATTATGTACCCATTGGTTGGTGTTTTTAAATATGAATTATGTTCTGTTGGTAATGTTGGTATTAATGAAAAAAATGACAATGTAATATGTCGTTATACGTCATTATAGTAGGTATGCGATGTCGACAAAAAAAGTTTTGTTGACAAATAAAATTAAATAGTTGTATTCCGTATTATTTCTAAATATCTTTATTCGTTTTACTTTAGGCACTAAATGGCTACTATTTTTAAAAAAAAACAGTAGTAAAAACAAACTATAGCAGCACCCATTCTTCGGCAAAAATATTTTTAAATGCTGTTGTTGAACCAAGTATTTGCTCCTGGTCTATAAGCCTGCTACCGATAGAACTCTCAAGATATCTCACATTTTCTTGAGAATGCTATCGGTTTTCAGATCTGAAGAGTGTTCCCTTTTATATATTGTAATGGACATCGGAATAGGTGCATTTCAAATATGTATGGTCAAAAATATTTGATCATTATCCATAGAAAAGGCTTAAAATATATAAAATAAAATTAAAATTCTATTAATTCTTATATTTACTAATGTTTAGCTGAATGGACTGCCAGTAAAGTTTTATGTATTAGCTGATCATCAGGCTTTACTATTAGGTAGTTATTAAAAAACATAGAATATAATTTAATGTTTTGTCTAAACCGCTGCTGAACCAATCAAATGATATAATAATGACTATTTTCCGATTATAATTTAATATATATGATAATATATTTTACGCAGATAATCCTACTAATATTATAAATGCGAAAAATTGTGTGTATGTGTGTATGTTTGTTACCTCTTCACGTTTAAACGGCTACACTGATTTCGATGAAATTTGGTATGAAGATAGTTTAAGCTCTAGATTAACACATACGCTACTTTTATCCCGGAAAAAGTATAGTTCCCGTGGGATAGTTAAGGTCGCAGGAAAACCGTAATCCTCGCAGGTGAAACCACGGGGTGCTAGTAGTTTAAAATATGATGATAATAACACATTTTAAGCAAACACAATAAACAAGTTGGTACATAATAATTAAAACTAATTTAAAATAAAAACATAACTTGTCGAAGTCGGTATTTCAATGAAGAAACTACTTGACCGATTTAGATGAAATTTAAATGGGACCACGGAAATTTACAGCTTTCGAATAAAAAAAGAATTATCTAACTTGGTTCACCCAGTCGATAGTTCGGAATTAACAAACATAACAAAAAACACAGGTCGAATTGAGAACGTCCTCTTTTTTTCGATGCCGGATAAAAATGTAAGAACCATGTACTTTGTTACATTTGTGTTCGTAATTTAAGTGTGTACTTATATTTTATGTTAAGTAATAAAAATATTTGTATGAAAATATAATATACACACAACAATACACAATAACACACTTTTTTATCATTGATAATAAGATTTTAATTACAATACTATTTTTATAAATACATAATTGTGTATGTATATACTCACCGTTGCAAGGACATTGTAAATATCTTGTAGCAAAGCATCGTATTTTATTTAATTACCTTCTAGGTTTGCTTGCTAAATCCTAGACAACGTCATCATTAAGATCAGGTGAGACAGCTGTCAAACGCAAACTTATAATAAGTAAAAAAAAGCACATGATATACATAAATGATTGAATTTGTCCAGTCGCTTCACTGAAAGTCTGTATTTATGAAATTTGTCCATTCCGTCCAAAACGATAAATGAATTTAAATTTCATAAAGCATTATTATCCCAGTTCATAATACAATGAAAATGAGCATAATTTTACAGTCGGTTGCCTTTTGAAATTTTATCCAATTCAATTTAAATTCCGTTCTTATTATATTCGATTTAAGGTCTGGTTTCAATGCAGATTTTTTCTGAAGTCAGTTATCAGTTCGTGGTTTTATTGGGTCAAGTAACTTCCATTACAGGGTGCCCTAACACGGAATGGGCGTGTTCTTCTAGAGTTATAGGTGGGTTACGGTTTCGATAAGTTGAATTAAATTACCTCGGGACTATCGACTTTGCACCTAATGTCCCGGAATTATTGTGCACATTTTCCATTTTGATAATTGATTTTGGTGTTGCTGGATTCGATATGTACGTTGTCTATGAATTTATCACTTTTGAGTTTGGTAAAATTACAGGAGATTGAAAGAGATTTTGTAAGAAAATATATTATTTTTAACATAAACGCATTTATTTCAAGGAAAAAATTCGACTGCTTGTGGGACTTGAAACCACGACTACTGAATACCGTCCTGTCGCTTTGTCCAACTCAGCCACTAGCGCCGAATACCTCCCGTCTTTTAACATCCGACGTAAGTTCATGTTGTTAATGCAATAAACCATAAAACTCTTGATAAATTAATTTGTTTTATTTTTGTATTGTTTGAATTTATTTGAAATCACTATTATGTATCAAAGATTTTCTCTCTATTAAATCGCTTCTTAGTTAAAAAGTGCTTATTGAAAATTGATTTATATTAATATATATATAAATATGTTAGTAATATACTCAAAATTGTTATAAAAATGCTACGCGGATTAGTTGAGGAAGCCTTTTAGTATAATAGCTTAGCATATATATATAGCAATATATAGTTGGAATAACACATAGGCTACTTTTTATCCCAAAAAGATTAACTGTTCCCGTGGTATGACGCGACGACGCAAATATTAAGAAAACCACATACCATTTGGGGGTTCACACAAGGTCTTCAGGTCCCAAACTAGGCAGAGCCTATACTATGGTAACCTGATGACTGATATATACTTATATACATATACACACCCAGACACAGGTCAAACAGATATGTTCATACACATAAATGTTTGACCTGTCCGTGAATCGAACCCGGGACCAGCGGCGGCAGAGTGCTACCAACTGCGCCAACCGACCGGTCAAAGTGTGAAAGAATCTTCAGTAAACTAGCAATTAACAACGCAACTCTATTCCTAAGACCACAAACTATTTAGCCAACGGTTGAGGCATTGTTCACTAGTTGCAAATTGAATTTGAAATGTTTAGTTTCGGTTTCCGTTTCGAGACAAACTTGGCCACAGATTCGTAGTAGTTCAGTAGTAGCGTTCGGTCCTATAACAAACGGAATATTAAAGGTTCAGAAATGCAATATTATTGTTAATAAATCAAACCGGACTTGATCGCGAGAAAAACATTTGGTAATTTATTTGCCTCGACGTTTCGATCAAGTTGCATTGGTCGTGGTCACCAGAAAACTGGAGAAATGCGGGTGGCAATATCGGCGAGAGCGCGTAGTTTCTCCAACTCTCCAACCACCCACTCTTGATCTTATTAAACTGTGATACAGATACTGTCAGTGTTGTGTGTCATAACAACCCTGTGCTTTTGCAGGGCTGTGACAGCCCTACAGTGTACAGTCAACCTAACCTAACCATGCCTTTTTTTGTGTTTTGGCACACAACACTAAAAAAACGCTAAGGGGACATTTTCATAGAGACTCTAGTGGTTGAAGTGTGTTTCAATCCCACTTGAGTACTGTGTACTTCTTTTGCGGTGGCGTTAATAGAAAGAAAAAAAGGAAAAAAAAACATATTTATTTCATCATCATCTCAGCCATAGGATGTCCACTGCTGGACAAATGCCTCCCCCATTGATTTCCACAAGGACCGGTTGGAAGCGGCCCGCATCCAGCCCTTGCCTGCGATCTTAGTCAGGTCGTCTGTCCACCTAGTCGGTGGCCGTCCTATGCTGCGCTTGCCAGTCCAGTCTCCATTCGAGAACCTTTCGGCCCCAACGGCCATCGGTTCTTCGAACTATATCGATATTTATTTACGATTTTAATATAAAAAATTAGTACACAAAAGATAATATATTACTTAACTTATACACATTTCACTTGACATAAGAAAAGAAAGTAGGTACAATGTAATAATCGCAAATCGGCCCCAGCTCAGCATACTACTAATACGTAGGTACCATTTGCACATTTTCCATCACTCGAATCGCAGGCAAACACAGATGATTGAGTAAAGTATACCTGCAGATATTTACCTTTAACCCGTACTTCAAAATACGTGTTGAAGTAATTTCAACCTGGAAACGAAATATAATAGTGTATTAATCCTTCAAAATACTGAATTAACAGAACTTTACATAACCGAAGACATTATTAATTCTATGCGAAAACATGAGCTGGGTTTCAGCGCGCAGTACATATGCCGAGCTGCTCGGTAAATGAACAGCTATTAGTGCTACACCCAGTTGATGGATTATACCGTATCATCGTAGTCTGAGCTACCTAACGCTGTTTGCGACATGCTGATACTTAAGGTACCTAAATATGATGCTGATATGTCTATAAAATAATCAGTTTGATCTGAAACCAAAAAAATTGGTTGTCTGTAAAGTCGGTTTACGGACGATAGATTTACGTGATAACGACATAATCATGTATGACTTTGACTTTGACATTGACATTGACATTGAAATTGACATTGACCATTGACCATTGACCATTGACCATTGACCATTGACCATTGACCATTGACCATTGACCATTGACCATTGACCATTGACCATTGACCATTGACCATTGACCATTGACCATTGACCATTGACCATTGACCATTGACCATTGACCATTGACCATTGACCATTGACCATTGACCATTGACCATTGACCATTGACCATTGACCATTGACCATTGACCATTGACCATTGACCATTGACCATTGACCATTGACCATTGACCATTGACCATTGACCATTGACCATTGACCATTGACCATTGACCATTGACCATTGACCATTGACCATTGACCATTGACCATTGACCATTGACCATTGACCATTGACCATTGACCTTTGACCATTGACCATTGACCATTGACCATTCACCGTTACGCGGAACGTTACTATTTTTCATTTTGGCATTCATCAATTTATAAAACGTTATCACGTTAAAATGAATTTGTGGTCCATTAGGTGAGTGTAAATGGTGGCTAGGTGTCAAATTTAGTGATATGGACAGCCGTGGTATACCATTAGGCAAACGAATACCCCATATCATCAAGTAACAAGAAAATATATAACTGTAATTATTATTATTCACACAATATTAACACATATTTCAAGAGATCAAACACATTTTGCCTTAGTTAATAGAATACAATATTATTATTATTTTTATGAATGTGTAACTTCTTTGATTGAGGCAAAATTAGAATGTGAAAGGAAAAATTTACCTTTAGCACCGTTATGAGTTACCAAATTATTAATGTTTGTACTGGTCGTTTGCTTGTAAACTTTTTTCCTCCTGTCATAACTAAAAGCATTTCCGAATTACAGAATAATATAAATATTTTATTTGATTCAATTTGCGTTGATTACGCTTATTCAAGAAAATTTCTATAAATATATAAAAACCTCGTTACTTAAAAAAATATAAAAATTTTTGATTGAGCTTTTATTTTAACATATTTTTTTTTATTGAAATTACTCATTATACTAAAAGCTTTTTTGTATAAATCATTCTTTATCACAATAGTCTATACTACACTACTCACATACCTAGATATAGGTATGTGAGTATACACATGTGTGTATACACATAATATATATAACTACTCATTAATCAGGCAAATATGAAATAAAAAATGAACAAAAGCTTATAGGCGACGGCACAGAGCAACGCGGTATCAACCCCCATGCGCAGCTTATTGAAGCGCAGTTGCTCTGTGGATGACACTTAACCGACTTCAAAGAAGGAGGTTATAATTATGTTTCACTGTTTTTTGATGTATGTTCACCGATTTCTCCCCTATTTTTGAACCGATTTTCGAAATTTCTGTTTGATTGAGTGTACCTCTGAAGTGGTCCCATTTATCCTTGAAATCAGGCAAGCGGTTTTTGATTTACACTCCAATAATTGAAAAGAGTTTCGTTTACTTAGACGACATTATAATTGCGGGTAAAGACATCGGTGAATATCAGGAAAATGATGATCCTAGTGTCATAAATATCATTTTCCTGGTGAATATACACAATGAAAAATTGATCCCGTGACCAGCAATGGAGAAAAGGGTCAAACACATGTTTTTACCAGATAATGGAACCGATTTCAACACTTAAAGTGTGAAATAACTTGTCAAAGTCGAAACCATGCGCACAATATTAAATAATAAAAAATGAAACCCGTTTTCCGTTGTCACGACATAACATGAAAACGGCTTGACCGATTTAGATAAAATTTGGTATAAAGATACATGGGACTTTGGAGTAGGACATAGGCTACTTTTTGTCCTGGAAGAAGTATGGTTCCCGTGGGATAACTGAGTCAGCGGGAAAAACGTAGTGCACGCGGGTGAAACCGCGGGGCGCAGCTAGTATTAAATAATAGTTACTTTTTGAACTATCATGGTACCGACTCCTAGAAGTTATTTTACACTTTTGAGTGTGGAAGTCTGTTCCATTCATTGGTAATTATTTTTATTATACCCTGTTTCTGTTTGTTTACCACCTATTTGCATTACGAACTTTATTAAATCTCAACGCAAATTTTTATGTTTAAAATGTATATCTTAAACAAGTATATTAATATGTCTATCACCAAAGTCAAGAATTGAGCGATCACATGCATTCTATGCTTCCGCGATATAGATTGATTCCTGTACATATTTTGAATATAAAGCGACTCATTATTCTTGTCCTGAACGAGAAATGTTCTCGCGTCAATCTTTTGAACGTTATGAAGCTGATATATTAACAGTGGAATGTTTACTTTCTTGTTATATATGAGAATGAGGCACGGGGAGCTCATTAGCTGTAAAATGTATTTGAGATTTTGTATACAAATTCCAATAAGTTTATAACGATCAAGCAGGTAAATTTTATTTTAATAATTTCATATTACAAAATAATTTTAGTAGTTAGTACGTCTTTATTTATAAACAATCCAAGCTATAATAATATCTATGTGTATAAGGTTATCGAGTCGAGACTGGTAAGCGCAGCATAGGACGTCCAGTGTCCACCTGTAAGGTGGCTAGGCGAATTAACAAAAATATAATTTGGTCTATCCGTGTTGGATATAATTAACCGGAGAAGAAAGAATCCCAGACTAGTCGACAAACATTTTTACGTGGTTTAGGTATTTAGTATATTTTTTATTTGAGTCTGAAAACAATCGCGAGTTTCTTCCATAATTGTAATGTAATAAACCGACTAGGACTCACCTGGTAAACACTGGAAAATTACTCTCCGACCAGATTCGAACTTATTTGCAGTTCTTCATCTGGGAGTTATGATCGTGCCAGACGGCGAGCGCGAGCTGCCTGGCACGCACGAAACTGGTCGGAGAGTAATTTTCCAGTGTTTACCACGTGAGTCCTAGTCGGTTTGTTACATTACAATTACATTTTTTATTACATAAATATAACTTAAATAACAAGTTTCGTACAAAATTATTTATGTCTCTCATTGATTATTTGGGTTTTTTTTACTATATTGATTTCGCGTGTGACCGCTATTTCACTTGCTGGTCAGTAACGATGTAGTCAAATATGTTATCACGCTACACCTAGAATGCTTATTGGCAATCAAGGACTGCTGCCTGAACATCCTATGTGTATGGTGACATTTTTTCAAACTTAGGGTGGTATCTACTCTGGCAAGTACTAGGAAGTACCCTTCCACCATGATGGCAATTCGTTAACGGTGTTACCTTCACTGGAATCTGAAACCGTTGGTGGGGATCGAACCAGTGTCCATCAGTTTGACAGCCGACGTTCCCCTCGCCGAGCTATTATCGCTTCGAAACGTTTCTGCATGAACAGTATCGCGGATAGTAGTTAATTTCGTTGTTCAAGTTCAGTATTTTCGGTATTCAGCATTCAGTAAGCATTCTAGGTCTAGTGTGATAGCATTTTAAACCACATCATAACTGACCATCAAGTGAGATAGTTCGCAACAAACAGTAAATCTATAAAGCATATAATAAATACTAAGTATATGTAGACAAAAGTTTTTACTACTCACAAAAGTAGATACGCGAAGAAAGGCGTCGAAACCAAAAGCAGGTCACGGGTCCAAACAAAACGACCAAAACCATCAAGACTATTCAAACACAAGCAATAGAACGCCTGATAACGCACTCTCCGAACAAGAAAATTAAACCAACCCGAAAGTAATACGAGAACTCACTGAACCGATTGCTTCCAAACTTCTATACCTCCGCGAAAATACCAGTTAGTCGGGACTTCGGGAGTTTGAAATGGTTCGAGGACAAGACATTGTCCCCATAAAAGATTAGAGCGTCGTTCAGGAGAAATATTTGACTAAACTTTTAACTTAACTTTCATATGCTAAGAATATAGTAAAAGGTATCTGAAGTATTCGCGGTACTAATAAATGGTGCTAATGTGTGATTTAAAAACAATAAGGGCCGCTTTTCATAGATAAGTTTGTTTAAAAAGTAAATGACTTGTTCAATTTTTGATATATATACGTCTTTTACTTCGTAGTCAAACAAACAGTTGTCAATATATTTATGATAGTGTCTGGACCTGACGATAGCGTGCCGTTCGCGCGAACGGCGCGCGTACGGCGCATGTCTGGTCTGGACACAGCCTAACCATAACTCAACATTTTTAATCACACACACACACACACACATTTTGTCACCAAATAAAAGAGAGTATGTTATGAATAAAATATATATTTTTTTACCGAATAGATCTAAAGTTTGACCACTTTTTCACTTGATGGTCTGTGAGGATTTGGTTGAAGATGACGTTATCACGCTAGACCTAGAATGCTTACTGACTCTGTCTGAATACACCATTAGTTCTGTTTGGCGACAGTTTCAAGACAGCAGACTCAAGAATTTATTGGTGTGCTAATTTTTTTGGTACTAGATCTACACATACCGTCGTGATAACTACGTAAAGCATGCGAAATTGGATCCAAAATATATTGCCAATTTTGAATATCGCGCAGCGCTTCCAATATTATAAAATGTCAATGACAAAGTTAAAATTGAGCAAAGGAATTGGAGTCACAATCTGTGCTACTGATTTGAGTTCAGTCATTAATTTATTTCTTTTACTGTTTTTTTGATATAAATTGACTTTTCCATCTACATTTTGATTGCGAATTGTTACGCCAGATGGCTGGAACTTTGAACGGGATGGAAGAAATATAAAAGTTTGTTATAGGCCGGTGAAGTCGATTTCTGTCAACCGGAGGATAGCCAAATGTTTAAGAATAATAATAATAATATGGGACAACATTCACACAAGGTCTTCAGGTCCCAAACTAGGCAGAGCCTGTACTATGGTAACCTGATGACTGATATATACAAATATACATACTTATATATATACTTATATGCATATACACATCCAGACACAGGTCGAACAGACATTTTTTTTTCAAGAATATTTGCATTGACTAAACTAAAGGTTTACATCATCATCACCATCATCATCGTATCAGCCATAGGATATCTACTGCTGGACATATGCCTCCCCCATTGATTTCTACAAGGACCAGGTGGAATCGGCCTTTTTTTATTTTTTATAATAAATAAAACCAGGTCCAGAGGTCGTTCATTCACAGACGAAAGGTTCTTATTAAATATAATGTTGATAAAATTAAATAACAAGACTGACATAGCAGTAACTTATAGCGAGACGATGAAAGCGTAGAGGTGCCATCAAGAGCCAAACGACTGACGCTGGTTCGATCTTCACCAACGGCTTGAGTTTATGCTGAAACCAATGCTGGTAGCATGGTGGTAGGATACTTTCAAGTACCTCCCTGGCTAGCTACCACCGTCAAGTTTGATAAACTGTCACTAAACACAAAGTGTGTTCAGGCAGCAATACTTGAGAGCCAGTAAATGTTTTAGATCTAGCGTGATTACATCTTCGACCACTATATTACAGTACATCTAAAAATCATAATACAATAAATGTTATTTAAACCAACCTTAAAATCTATGTAAGCTACAACTCCAAAAATACTGTAACTGCATTAATCAAGAAAATAAAGAATATAATATTAAAAAAAAAATGGTTGTCTGTAAATTCGGTTTACGGACGATAGGTTTACGTGATAACGTCATAATCATTTATGACTTTGACTTCAACTTCGACTTCGACTTCGATTTTGACTTCGACTTTGACTTTGATTATTTTATGTAATACAAAACTCAGGTGGAACGTTACGCGGAACGTTACTATTTTTCATGAATGTTGCTGGTATTCATCAATTTATAAAACGTTATCACGTCAAAAGTTTTATAAAGTGAACGTGAAACCTAGTTAGGTACGTAGAAAACGGACCGAGCAAGCTTTTGAAACTATTCATACTTCTCTTTACATATTTAATGAAATAGCTCCGATAGAGCGGGTTCCGAGTTTGTAACGGTATGACGTGAATGTATCATGTGAACGTCAGAATAAAACTCTTCTCACCAATGTTCAGTAGTATAGTGATGCGCTTGCAAATGTTTCGTACAATGCTCGCATATTTTATTTTATACTCAATTTAAATGTAGAAGTGAAATGTACACACAAATTCATTGCAGACATTATTGAATAGGGTTGCCACATAAACCTGCGAATACAGTTTTGAAATGTATTTTATATTGAAGTACTTTATTGTATAAAGCAATAAGGTTGTATTATTGTAATTGTATTATGATTAAGAAGGATATGTCACGCAATAAAAAACTGCACTAAATGCAGATATAGGTAAATGCATACACAATAAATAGTTTATAAATTAGGCATTTTGTGACAGCTGAAGCCATTCTGTCTGCGTCATTATTAAAATATTAAGTGATAGCTAATTAACGGTACGCGGTACACAACTTCTCGCCCGTTTGGGACTGAAGCAAATTAGGTGCATGAACCAAATTTATGAAGGCGATGCTCGTGAAGTGCCCTCTCTCCCTTTTTATAAGATATCGTTGACTAATAAATTATCGATGTCAAGAAACTGTAGTTTCAGTATGTATTAGACTAGTTCGTAGTGCCCATCACTACGCAGCTGTATCAGTATGTGTATATGTATTATGTGTACACTATTATCTATATTAGGAAATTACAATATTTTACTTTACAACATAGATGATACTGTAATTAAGTTAGCAAGGTCCTCTTCCTCCGTTAATCGTGGTCCTCATGACTGAGGGTCGTGACCACCTCCACCAATAATTTTTTTCTGGATGATTGAGCGCCATCTCGACCTGTTGGCCGCGGTTTGTAGAGCCTCATGTACACGGCTCTGGAGAGTGGAGCGTGTCTTGTCGGACCAACGCATTGGACTGCGACCCCGAGATCTCTTTCCTTCTATTTTGCCAGTGACCATCAGCCTTTCGAGATTGTCACCATCTTTCCTGGCTATGTGATCGAAGTACTCGAGAATTCTCTGTAAGTTAGCAAGGTATTAAGTCCTTAAAAATACATGAAAATACTATATTTTACTTACAATATTTGGTAGTAGAATTTTTAGAAATGTTGTACCATTTCAGCTAAGCCCTTTGCTAGCAAGAAGCTTTATTTATTGATTTCGCAAAAATACAGTTAGACTCTTGTAAGTTCTGCACACAGTTTCATATGTAAGTCTTTTAGGTTACGAGGGTAACAAAAGACTATCGATCTACCTTAGAATGTTTTGAACACCATCAGCAAAAGTAATAACTTTTCATGGAACTTATCTAAAATTATGCCATTTCTACTTGCTAATTCATTAGGCTTTTCTTTTTATACGGATTCCTCCAATTCTTAATTAATTTCGTTGTACTCCCACCAAAACTTTGTATATTTGTGTGGCTTTGCTTGTTTATGATATTATTATGTATATTTCAGACTCTGTTTTGGTTTTATATGTAACACACATATAAACATATTATATGCTTATATAACTTTTATCTTATCATAAGTAAACAAATATTAATATTTTGGTTTTGTAGAAATCACTTTATTTCTAGATATGTATTTTTCTCTAATCTTTAGCTACATCGCATTAAGAACTATTTGTTTCGAAGCGAATTCGCTTTGTTGCTTTGACATCAGCAGTCTTTTGTTTTGCTGTCGTTTTGTTTTGGCGTCATTTTGTTCTGCTACGATTCAGAGCTACACAGAAACGTGCAGGGGCCGTACCATCAACTTTTACAAAACCATCATGTTTCAAGAACGTCATACTTCAAGCTTAGAGTAATAATGCTCAGATTCGTACCATGAACGTCTTAAAACATTATTGTTTTATTATCGCTCAGTGACGTGTAGAATGAACGAAGAAACATTCCTGCTATAAGGGCAAGCGAGACAACATTATATTTTCATATAGCGTTGTCGCTTTCGTTGGCGCTGGCTCATGGTACGCTTTGAGTGAACGAAATAGAGGTTTACGTCACAAAACTGCTTAGTCTAAACAACATTAAAGTAACATTGCTTATGTGGCCTTGTGGTACGAAAATTCAAAGTAAGATTACAATAATACTGCTATAAGAGTTGGTGGTAGGCCCCCTGAACTACTAACTAATATAATAATATTCTGATGAGAGTGTTAGTGTACGTAGTGTGTGTGTGTCTTATTTTATTTACAAATTATTTTAAAAATATTAAGGTTGGTATATTATTACAAATATAAATGTTTTTAGATAATAATATTAATAATAATAATAAAAAAAAAAAATGCATTAATTATTGCGTAAAGTTATTACTTCAAAGTTTATTTGAAATATACTTTTAACGAAGGATGTAATTTTTATAAGAAAGTGAGAAATTATTACTCTGTAAAAATACATTTTTGATTGATTGTTATAATTTATAATTTTGCCAACGAACATTACAGTTGTTTATTTAATACTACACTAGGTAAATTAATATTTAATGAATAAGTGTTATTAAGAAAATACATCATTCGACCTTAGTTGTCAAAATTAAATATTTCGATCTTAGAAAATATTTATTTACGTTCAGTTTAAGGATCGAGTTAAGTTTAGTTACAATATGTAACATTTCTAAACTTATTTAACGTCACGTCAATCTACCGCTCTGGGCAGTTTTAAAAACCTTTAATGAAATTAATTTCAATGTAAATTTAACTTTACTCCTTCATAAGAGATTCTGTTATGAGATAAGAATTAGGTTTATATGGTATTTTGGATGTCAAACCATCGTGAATTTATTATATTAAATTTTATATTATATTATTATATTTATATTTAATAAATGTAGTATATGAGTTTGAAAACTATCGTGACTTATGTCTATCAGTATTATCAAAAAACGTATTATAGTTACGTGCTGAGGCTCGCGCCCACCGTCTGGCATGATCATAACTCCCAGATGAAGAACTGCAAATCAGTTCGAAACTGGTCGGAGAGTAATTTTGCAGCATATATTATCACGTGAGTCCTAGCTGGTAGATAATAATAGTAGTAAATGGTAGTGATTCTTTTGATTAACTAAACTAAACATCATTTTGTAATTAAAATGAGTAAAATAAGTTCTTATACGGTTACGATAAAGTTAAAGTCGGTATGACACTTATTAAAATTAGATATTTTTATTTAAATCGCGGTTAGATTTAGTGAAATAAGTCGCCACTTATTTGGTGCCAAATTAAATTACCCGCGATTGGCCAGCAATTGAATAAAACTCGTCTTATATCAGTAATTGCATTCTTGCGAATCGAACGGAAATAGAATACGGGATATTTAATTTTGAAGAATTATAATTTAATTCAGCTAGTTCGCATGATTAACAGGATTAGGGCCTATGTATTAGAAACTTTACAAATAAACATTGATGATATAAATAAAATATTTTGGTTCAATTTTATAAGCATATGAATCGTACTCCTTTAAATGTACAATTCCCTGGAACAATTCCTTGTAATATTCAAAACATTTTCCCTGTGACTGTTTTATCTTTTGTTTACGAGCGGCAGGCATTATGTATGGCAGTTTCGCAAAATGTAAGTCTCGTTTACGCTTATTTTATTTCGTTGGTGAAGTTGGAAGTCTTCACCAACACGTCGGAACAATGTATTGTCATAATAATATAAGTATGTTTTAAGAAAATGTTACCTTAATTCTAAATTAGCTGTATAAATAACGATGCTAGCCTAGTATTGGTTTGTATTTTTTTTCATATAGTTTCGTTTAAATATAAGCTTGCGTTTGGCTTCTCTCTCACCTGATGTTAATGTTAGGATTTTTTGAGGATGCAACTCTTTGTTCATTCATTCATCGCAGTCACAGAACGTCCACTGCTGGACATATGCCTCCCCATATGGCGAAATTTATCAATACACGCAACGATTGGCAGTTTTTTTTTGCCATTCGCAACTCTGCAGTTTGCAACTCTAACTGAAGTTAAAGAGCCGTCTCCTCTTTTTGATGCGGAACAAATTTCCACACATGTGTGCAGTAAAAGATGGCACACATCGACTATCAAAAAAGATAAAGTTAAAAATCTCAATTCTTCTCAATTAATCTCATATCTTCACACAGTTAGTAAAACGAAGTCCACTGTTAATAGGCGCGCAAGTGTATTTACTAAATTAATTTAACAAGACAGGGAATTTTGTTGTTTGTCAATCTAGGGTAAGCCAGGTTGATAAACAACAAAAGCTTGCCAGTAAGTAATATAGCGCTGTAATATAGCTAAACTGTTTTTTTTTTAAAGCAGCCTTCTTGGCGTATACCTACTACCGCTGTACATAATTCTGATTTTTTGCTTTTTTCATAACTAGCTGCGCCCCGTGGTTATACCCGCGTGGTGATGAAAAATGGTGATAATGGTGATGATGAAAATAAGCCTATTAGTTAATCCATGGTATAAGCTATCTCCATACCAAATTCCATTGAAATCGGTGTAGCCGTTTGAGCGTGAAGAAGTAGCAAACATACACACATACACACTTAGACACATACACACAAACTATCGCATGAGTAAAATTAATAGGAAGGATTAGGGATTGGATAAGCAACTATCATATCTATCATCTATTTTTAATCGGTATGATAGTGCTATGTTCCATATTTTTTATCTTCTTTGGTGCAGAGGTTAATGTAAATCTAGATTAATGTATCACTAATTATCTGACTGACAGCACACAGCCGAAAGCAAATGGTTACGTATATATGTCAGTGCAGTTTGAAAACACTTTAGTGACAGGGTTTCAAACTTGAGTGCGGTAGCTAGCCAGTCAGGTTTTGGAAAGTTCCCTAACACTATTCTGGGAATTTGATAACGGTGTAATCTTAACACAAAAGAATATTATAAATAAACCGTGATCCAGAATTTTTTTATTATTTATAAGGCTGTTTTAGATTATGTTTAATTCAAATTATTTACATTTTGCAAGACATTTTGGTCGAATAAAAATGAAAATAATATTATTTTAATGAAAAATTACAAAATTACTTGTGACTTAACGTTTATTTGATTCATATTACTGTAGGATTGGGATATTAGTGAATGTAAGGTAGCAACCCCAAGCGGTGAGTGAGAGGAAAGAAAGAGGAGGAAGAAAGGTAAGATGGCGAAAGTAAAGTAAGAGTGTAAGATGAAGACGTAATATTAAGCTGCGCATAAGCACTATTTCTTTGTTAAATTACGGTGAAGTGTAAAGAGAATTAAACGAAGTCAAGCGAAGAAGAAAATCATTTTATTTCCTACAAATTTGGGGGCTCGTCCGGGATCCACGTGCTTTTACAAGACGGCGGCTCGTGGCGTGGCGTGGCTTTGTGCAACATACGACGAAAAAAAAAGTACAAACCAAATTATTACGACGCATTCATGAAACGACGAGACGACGGAACAATATTAGAAAAAATGACGACGGAGAACAAAGATAGTGCTTTTGCATATATAGATAATATGACGAAGTTTAGCGGCGGCGACGACCACACCTATACGTCAGCAAAATGGGCGCAAGATATAGAAGACAATGCAGAAATATTCGGGTGGACAGCTCACCAACAATTAATTATAGCTCGTAGATCATTAACCGGCACGGCGGAATTATGGCTAAGGACGGAAAAAGTGCATAAAACCTATGAAGAGCTCAAGGCGGCAGTGATTAGAGAATTCCCGGAAGTAGTCAATAGCAAAGAAATGCACGAATTAATGGCGGCTCGAAAGAAACGCCACAATGAAACGTGCTATCAGTACATGCTAACTATGAAGGAGATGGGTAAACGTGCAAAATTTCCAGACTACGTCGCTATTCAATACATCATAGATGGAATCCCTGATCTAGAAATGAATAAAGCTATTTTGTATGGCGCTACAACGTATTCTTCATTGAAGGAGAAATTATATCTCTACGAAAATATCAAGGCAAAGAGCCAAAAACAAGATCAAGTCGAAAGGTCAAAGAAGCAGAATGTATCAGCATCATCATCTTGGACTAACAAGCAGCGCTGTTATAATTGCGGTGAGACGAACCATACGGCAAATCGCTGTCCGAATGGCATCAAATGTTTTAAGTGTAATAATTATGGCCATATTGGGTCGAAATGTATGAATTATGTCGATAAAGCGGTCATCGGTAAAAGTACTGCGTCGATGCAGCTTGCGCCGTCAACCAATCGACAGTCTCACAGGACTTACGAAACGTCACAACCAATCAGAAGCAAGGCTCTTTTCAGTACGACCAATGAGAGAAGCGATACGGACCGCCATGACGGAATCGCCATAGAAACGGATGTTGTGAAGGAAAATGTCATGCAAGTTGTCAATAGTACAGAAAACCGAAAACAGCGTCAAAATTGTATAAAATCAGTGAAATTAAGTGACAAAATCGTTAACACATTGTTCGATACCGGTAGTGAGGTTAGTATAATCAGTGAAGACCTTTTCAAAGAGTTAAAAGTGCCGCGATGCGAGGATCGTACGATCTTAACCGGACTTGGATTGTCACAAGTGAGTTCGTGTGGAAAGGTCGTCGTAGAAATTGAAATCGATGGACAAATTTATCCTAACGTAGTCTTACGTATTGTGCCTACGGGCTGTATTCCGTATAAGTTATTATTAGGCCAAGAATTTTTGAATAGTGTTGTTATGGTTATACGTGAGGGTGCTGTGCTGTTATTGCCGAAAGACGAAGAATGGTTGTTTCGTGTGAACTGTTGTGTGAGTGAGGTTGATGTTGCGGGTCATATTACCCACCCAGATGTAAAGGAAGACGTGAGGCGGCTAGTAGAAGACTATAAGCCTCTTCAAACAAAAGAAGCGCCAATCCAGCTAAAGATTGTGTTAAAAGACGACATACCAGTGGCGCAGCGACCTCGAAGAATATCTCTGGCTGAGCAAAAGTTGGTGGAAGAACAAGTTGACGAGTGGATTAAGAAGGGTATAGCTCAGGTTAGTTTCTCTGAATATTCTAGTCCATTAGTGTTGGTGAAGAAGAAAGATGGGTCAGTAAGAATATGTGTAGATTACCGATTGTTAAATAAGAAGATAATAAAGGATGAGTTTCCTCTACCAGTCATTGGTGACTTGATTGATAAGTTGACAGATGCCAAGGTGTTCAGTGTGTTAGACCTTAAAAATGGATTTTTCCATCTCAAAATAAGTAAGGAGTCTATACCTTATACATCTTTTGTCACACACCATGGTCAGTTCCACTTTTTACGTGCTCCTTTTGGACTGTCGGTGTCTCCGAAATATTTTATGCGATTTGTTAGCATAATATTCAGAGAATTAATTTCAAGGAATATTATGATGATATTTGTGGACGATATTATAATTCCAGCAGTCACTGAAACTCAAGCGTTAGAGAGGCTGAGCCAAGTCTTAGAGGTAGCTTCTCAGTATGGGCTAGAGATCAACTGGAAAAAGGCTAAGTTGATATGTAAAGAAATTGAGTTTCTTGGTCACATAATAAAAGATGGTGAGGTGCGTCCCAGCCCCGACAAAGTACAGGCGGTGGTAAGGTATCCAGAACCTAAAAATACTATACAAATACAAAGTTTCATTGGTTTGACATCTTATTTCAGAAAGTACATCAAGGACTATGCAATGATTGCCAGACCATTGACAGATTTAATGAAAAAAGGAGCTACTTACAAGTTTGACGATGAGCAAAGGGAAGCTTTCTCGCAATTGAAACAAAAGCTCATATGTGATCCAGTACTTAAGATTTACAATGATAGATTGCCTACAGAATTGCACACAGATGCATCAAGCCGGGCGTTAGCCGCAATTCTATTGCAACAGTATCCAGATGGTGGGTTACATCCAGTACATTACATGAGTAAAAAGACAAGTGAAGCGGAGAGCAAATGCTCTAGTTATGAGCTTGAAGCACTTGCGGTAGTCGAAGGAGTGAAGAAATTCAGACACTATTTGTATGGAGTTCATTTCAAGATAGTCACAGACTGCCAAGCTTTCGAGCAAACCTTGAAGAAGAAAGATTTGACACCTAAAGTAGCTCGATGGGTATTTCTGTTGGATGAATATGATTATGAGATCGAACATAGATCAGGTAGTAAAATGCAACACACAGATGCTCTTAGCAGAAACCCATGGACAGGAACAATAGTAAACTTACACGATGGGATTAGGCAAGCTCAGGAGACAGATGAAGAGCTAAGCGCAATAAGAGAGCTCATACTGAAATATGGGAAGTATCGAGACTTTTGGATAGATAATAATGTCTTATATAAAGGCGAAGCAAAGCATATAGTCGTCCCAAAAATTATGGAAAAGGAAATTATCAGAAGATGCCATCAAAATGGTCACTTTTCTATGAAGAAGATGAAAGAAATAATAGGAAAAGATTACTACATTAAAAACATGGACAAAGCAATAGAAGAAGTTGTACTAAGTTGCATACCGTGCTTACTAGCAACCAGAAAAGAAGGTAAAAAGGAGGGCTATTTAAATCCAATTGATAAAGAAGATGTGCCACTGCATACACTACATTTGGATCATGTGGGTCCTCTGACTGAAACAAAGAAATTATATAACCATATACTTACAATGATAGATGCATTTACCAAATTTGTGTGGATATTTCCTACTAAATCTACATCAAGTGCAGAAGTACTTAATAAACTCCAGATACACCAACAAACATTTGGAAATCCTGTTAGAATCATCACTGATAGAGGAACAGCATTTACAAGCTCTGAATTCGAAAGATATTGTCAAGAAGAGGATATACAGCATATCAAAATTACAACCGGAGTGCCGCGTGGAAACGGACAGGTGGAGAGAATTCACCGCATACTGATACCTATGCTAACAAAACTTTGCATCGAAGATAAGGCGAATTGGTATAAACATGTAAGCCGTGTACAGAGAGCCATTAATAGCACCTACCAAAGAGCTATCAATACAACTCCATATCAATTATTGACTGGAACAAAGATGAGATATAAAGAGGACATAGATTTAATTAATTTATTACATCAAGAAGCCATTAATCTGTACAGTGAGAACAGGGAAAACTTAAGAATTAAAGCTAAAGAGCAAATTCAAAAAATCCAAGAGGAAAACAGGAACACATACAATAAGAAAAGAAAACCAAGTTCAACATATGAAGTAGATGACTTGGTGGCCATACAAAGAACTCAATATGGTCCGGGCCTAAAGCTAAAACCCAAGTACCTCGGTCCCTACAAGATTGTCAAAGTCAAAAGGAATAATCGTTATGATGTTCAGAAGTTATCTGATACCACAGAAGGGCCGAGTAAGACCTCAAGCTCAAGTGACCTTATGAAAAGATGGCCATCCAGGGATGATGATATACGTGAGTGAGAAACTTTATTTAAGAAAGTATGATCGATTCTGCTTGTCAGAGTATAGTGTCGATAGCAGCACAGTGCTATCACATTATAGCAGATAACACCTGTTAGGTAAAGGTTATGTGTACCTACTATGTTTTTTTTCTAGTATATAATGCAGGTAAATATAGTTAGTGCTAGAATTTTCTATGTAATCATAATAAGATGCTTAAAAAATAAAAGCTAAGATCTTTGTAATAGGCAGTATCATTTATTATTTTCATAGTATAAACCTGCAATTATTATGTTAATATGTTGTATAAGTAAGGTGTATACAATACCATATTACTTCAATGGTTGTTGAAGAAATGTAACTTTAATTGTCTCTGTATAAAATAAATACATAGAATTAATTTAGTTAAGTTACCCAATAGTGTAAAAGTCCAAGTTGTTACTGCGGATAAAATGTAATTCAGTTTAATCTTCTAAGTTAGCATATAAGTTGATGTAATTCTAAGACTTATTGTGTATGAATGGTGATGTATCGTGTAAGAGTTGTGTGAACTAGAATGAAAGGAGTATGAATGATGAGGTATACATATCTGAGGGCAGATATTGGAGTCGGATGGCCGAATGTAGGATTGGGATATTAGTGAATGTAAGGTAGCAACCCCAAGCGGTGAGTGAGAGGAAAGAAAGAGGAGGAAGAAAGGTAAGATGGCGAAAGTAAAGTAAGAGTGTAAGATGAAGACGTAATATTAAGCTGCGCATAAGCACTATTTCTTTGTTAAATTACGGTGAAGTGTAAAGAGAATTAAACGAAGTCAAGCGAAGAAGAAAATCATTTTATTTCCTACATTACTATGTTTTTTTTTATTTATGTCTGATTTACGTATTTATCCAGGTCTCACCAGTGTCCGAAACAGCACCCCTTCACGAGTTGAAACGCGAGCCAGCGATCGCCTTCGACATCCATTTGACTTTGTACATAACAACGCCTGGCCCACTTTTGTGACTAGGTTCGGGCGGTTGTACATCATTTAGGTCGTTGTTGTTATCCCAGAAGAACTAAATTTCATTAAAATCTATCAAACCAAGACAATCTATCAAGACGTAAAGAATTAACAAAAAGACATACACACAAACTTTCGCATTTATATTCTTAGTGTGATATATTAATAAGCCTCTACTATTGATAAATTGTTTGCCGAGCTCTTAAATATGTTTGCAAACTTTGTTATGGATTATAATCCAATACTGCTTCCAATATTACTTAAATAAAAATCTCTTTATATGAGTTTCCATTGAACGTTATTGGCAAAGTTTGAAAAAAAGGAAATTTCATTTAGCGTCGATCGATGTTCGGAATTTTTCAAATATTTCCTTCGAAACTTTGAACAACTCGCTAAATGAAAAGAGTTAAGGTTTATTAAGTATATATAAAATTAATATACAAAATATAGGCTGAATTTATTAATGATATTATTATTCCATATATAATAATTGTAATAGGTATTATACTCTCTGTTGAATCACTAGGTAACTCAGCAATCTAGTGAAGTCGTTTGCTTGTGGCTTATTTAGTGTTCATAAAGCCTATCAGTGTTAGAAATTTTATTTATTTATTTTTATCACACTCAGACCCCCGCACTAGGATTTCCTGTATCGCGGGAGGCATGGACACACACAATCACAGCACACAACATCCAAGACCCGGGACAAACATCTACACTCATCGCACAAATGTTTGCCCCTGCCGGGATTCGAACCCAGGGAAATAAACTTACCTAATTGTTTTAGTTTCAATTGGTTATGAATTTAGTTTACACATATACAATATAAATATTAAAAAAATATCAAGAAACTATTCCGTAACGTATAAACGAAACAACGTTAATAGCAAATAATATTAAAAGTTATTATCAAGGTATCAAGGCAATGAGCCACAATGGAGATAATATGTTAAAGCGATGAGATCATTCTGATATCTTGCTCTGGATATTATTAAAATTAAAAAAAACAACCTCTTTTATATTCGCATTTTATCTATAATTTACTAGCCATTCACGTTCCACCATCATCATCATTTCAGCCATAGGATGTCAATAGACAAAGGCCATGTCAGCTGGACATAGGGAGGCAACCCCATTGATTTTCACAAGAACCGGTTAGAAGCGGCTCCAGCCTCTTCCTGCGGTCTTAGTTAGGTCGCCTGTCCTTTTCGGTGCTGTCCTATGGTGCACTTGCTAGTCCATGGTTTCCATTCGAGAATCGAGCTATGTGCCCTGCCCATTACCACTTCAACTTGCTAGTTTGCTGGGTTATGTCGGTGACATTAGTTCTTTACAAGTAAAATTATCAAGCGCTTGAAACTGTTTCCTTTTTGTAAGTAGCAAGTAATAATTATGTTGAGAGGTATATCCACGCTAAAACTATAATGTTAGTTACCTCTAAAGGCTCCAATTGAAGACAATTCAGTTTATATACATAATACTATCTTATTTATTAAGTACTTACGCATGTAGGCTTCTTTAGTTTTTATGTGACGTGTATGTTAACACCAATAAACTATGACTATGACTATGACTATGACTATATATATAGTCATAGTCATAGTCATAGTTTATTGGTGTTAACATACACGTCACATAAAAACTAAAGAAGCCTACATGTATATATATATATATATATATATATATAATTACTAGTAATCAAGTTTGAATAACTGATTCAAACTTGATTAGTAGTAAGAAAGTTTTACTTGATATAAATATTACAATGCATTCAAAACATATTGCCAGCTCTAACCGGGCTCCTAGCGCAGAAAATATAATTCGTCTAGTGTTGGCACAATTTTCATTGCATTTTGATTTAACGCTACATGAACTTGCCAAACAGTAACTGGCGGTGACGTAAATTTGCGCAAAATCACAACATGGAAAATAGGTTTACACCAGGCAAAGAAATCGCGAAACAGCTTAAAATTGTGTATGAAATACCAATTTATAATGACCTAGGATTAACCATTTTTTTCATTGCTGGTTTTTCAAATGTATTTATATAGGGTAGGATGACTTTAATGTAATTTTTTGTTATGTGATTTAGCGTTATTCATATAGCGGGATAATGAGTTAAACGCTCCATAGTTTGACAACGATACGTTACGCATTCAGAAATGAGTAAAATGATGGTAAGTTTATCGGTACTTAACTTTATTTTAAGCATAAACTTCATCATATTTGATATCGTTAAAATTTTTGAAGTCGATTGAAATATAGCAACATAAGTTATGTCATTAACCCCGCAGCTTTCAGAAACGAAACACCTTAAGTACGTAACTTATTTAAAGATTTGATTTTATATAGGTGTTGAGTGAGTCGACCTTAATATACCTAAAAGTTATAACCTAAATTTCTTTAACCTTTCCTTTGTAGCACACAATCGCCAACATCGTCACTGACCATCAAGTGAGATAGTGGTCAAACGCTAGATCTATACAGTATAAAAAAAAATGCAAAAACTACCGTTTTTTAACTGACTTCAAAGAAAGGAGAATGTTACTCGATTCGACCTTATATATACATTTTTGTATGTGTGTTCTAGGATGACTTCGCCGTTTATGAACTTTTATGATTCTTTCTTGGTTTGATACTTCTGTGTAGTCCTATTGAAATTTTATCAAAATCGGTCAAGTGGCTTTTGAGTTACATCCAATAACTAAAAAGTGTTACGTCTATCTGCATGCCTTCCTTATTGAGGGTGAAAAAATCGGTGAATATTCATACTAACAATTGACCCCGTGAGTAGGAAAGATCACTGAAAAGGATGAAATTAAAAAATAATTTAAATATTAAACCAAGTTCAGCACTCAAAAATGTAAAATGACTTGTCAAAGTCGACACCATGCGGACAATATTTTGATAATAGTTACTTTCGAACTATCATGGTACCGACTTCAACAAGTTATTTCACCATTTTCAGTGACCTTTGTTTGGAAAAAAGTAAGAATGTCATATGGGCACTAATTGTAAGCAATCAAATTTAAGTCGTGTCTAAGCCTGTAGCACGAAAAACAAGCTTCAATTCTTCGAATCTTCCCCGTATAAACTTTGGACTTTCATCTAAGATAAAAACAATTGAATAACGCACTAAACATAAACTATCGATTCTCTTTGTCACAGCTGTACTATACAAATATTGACAGATTGGATTCATTTGCTTTAGGCAGCGATTACGCTATGTACAAATACGACAGTAATTCATGCTCTGATTAAATCTTTAATTTGCAAGCTTGGCTTGATAACAATTTCAAATCTAACGAGGAAGATACGAACAGAAGTTTTCATTCCATATCAGTTCGATAAATAATAATAAATTCAACCGTGTACATTGTAAACTAAGGAGAGCAACACACTGGAAACGCAATCTGCGCGCATGAGTACCTATGAATTTTGTATGAGATGTGAACGAACTTGTACGTACCTATGTATAGATGTATTTGACTGTCGCAAATTCCAGGTTAGGTGTTAAATATTCATGTACTTATGCTGGATTTTTTAAAGAAATTACTGTGTGTTTATTTTTAAATTGTTGCTGACTATTTTATACTGTATAGATCTAGCGGTTGACCACTGTATAGATCTAGCGGTTGACCACTGTATAGATCTAGCGGTTGAACACTGTATAGATCTAGCGGTTGACCATTGTATAAATCTAGCGGTTGACCACTGTATAGATCTAGCGGTTGAACACTGTATGATCTAGCGGTTGACCACTGTATAGATCTAGCGGTTGACCACTGTCTCATATGATGATCAGTGACGACGTGGTCGAAGATGTTATCGCGCTAGAGCTAGATTGTTTTACCGGCTCCCAAGGACTGCTGCATGAAATCACTGTTCGTTCGTCGACAGATTTACAAACTAGAGGGTGCTAGCTAGCCAAGCAAACTCTACTACCATGCTGGGAATTCGATAACAATGGTACCTTCACCGGTAGCTCAAGCCTTTGATAGAGATCGAAGCAGTGTCCGTCACTTTGACGTTCCCACTGCTGAGCTATCATCACTTTGAAATATTAATTACATAATGGACAGTAATTTCATCGGACACCTCACGATTTTTATGATTTGCAGGCCTAGCGTTTGACCACGCTCTCATGTGATGGTCACCTACCGTAAAACACTATTATGCTTAATGACAAGTTTCATATCTTGGAAGGTGATTTTTTAAATATTATAAGATTGAGTTTGACCACTGTCTCACCTGATGTTAAGTAAGGCTGCTGGAATTTAACCATGCTGTGGATTTGATAGTGATATTTTCTACACCAAAGCTCAAGTCGAGGTTAAGGATCGAACCAGCAACCATCAGAACCAGCGAAGGTGGCCGCCGACGCTCACAATTCCGACGCTATTATTGTTTCTAAAGATACAAAACGATTCTTCTTATTTTGATGCCTATTTATAGACATATTTTAATCTGGCAACCTACATAAGCACACTGCAAATACGATATAGGTCACTTTCTCCGTTTTTTTATGTAGGACCTTAGTATCCAAGTAAATTTTATAAGTGCTTTTGTAAGCCATTTTATTTAATATCTTTTTAAGGGAATACATACAGTAAAGATAGTTGAATTAGTAGTTAACTACTAAATTGATATTTGTAATTGGGATACCCACAACGTAATCCACAAATTACCAATTACATATCACTTAAGTCACTAGCTGAGTAAAAGACAAATATATCACGTTATATTACTTCAGCAAAATGCTTACAAAAACGAACTAAAACGTTATGAAATAGCCTTAGGGCGAGTACAGATCGCAGAGGCGGCGCGTGAACATAAAATACACGCGCGCAGCTCGCGTGCCGCTCGGAGCAGTTCGTGAGCGGCGCTCGAGTTGCGCATTGGTTAGGTCTGAACACACCCTAATAATAAAATACATACACAATATAAGCTACCTGATACGTTTATTACCTACTTATCTATTTCATCGGAGAATCTCAATCATAGATCTTGAAAACATCCTGCCTTCTCTTTAAATATATCAGCACAACTAAAATTATCATTGTGTCATTGTATTTTATAAGTGGCTCATTCTACATCTTGATGCAAACTGTGGCGTGCGTTCGGCAGTTCCATCGACCAAGCCATATCTTCGTCTGACAGCGGCTATCTGCTATTTTGAACTCCATTCGAGCATTATAATTGCTCGATCCATTATTTGATGTCATGATCAAATATTGGATGGAGCAAATAATTCTCGACTGGAGTTCTTTAACACCGCGTGCACGTCAACCTGTGACCATGCTATGGTAGTAGAGAAGTAGCTCCTGTACGCAGCCTTATAATGGCAATAAGTATTTTAATAACTTCTGTTATAATTATGTGTAGAAATTACAAAGAGTGTTTCTGGTTCGAAATAAATAAATGACTAAAATATAACTTATGTTGAAAACAAATTTAAATGATTTAAATGTAAATTTATGTACTGTAAAAGATATTTGTATCAACCTAATTATGCCGATGTGAACCTATTTTATAAATTATTTTACCATTAGAATGACACAATATCTTTGACCAGTATAGGTTATATTTATTACTAAAATATACAGGATCTTAACTAAAACTTCAATAATAAAACTCAAGGCGAAAAAAAGGACAAAAAGTTTCTTACTTCGCATATGGTGCGAAAACAATCGTTGATAGACCGAGGAAATGTACTACATTATTAAAGATCATGCCAGTATCTACAAAAAACTCCCCGACGCCAAATTATGTCTAACTATAGGTAAGTCACCATAAACATTTTTTTTTTGTATTAAAACATTTGATAGGAATTCCAACCGACACGACTATACCTTTATATCATTATCGGAACCAATCATAGTGAGTTGGTTTCAGTATCCGTAGAGTGCTTTGAAGTTATAGAAATCGGAGATTTCATTAAAAAGATATTATATATTAAAAAAATATATCAAATAGAAGAATAAACGCCGCCATGGTGCGCGATGCTTTGCAAGTTGCACTCCCGCGGTGGGCTTTGCTACGTTTAATTTAGCTTATTTTGTTATTGAGTGCTCTAAGCATAGAAATTCTGCTATGTGTGTGTAAGTTCATAATATTTTAACCTAATATTTATACATCGCCGGAACGGACCGCTAGTAGTTTAAAACAACTATATTACATTTTTTTTTCATCACACTCGGACCTCCGCACTAGGATGCCCTGTATCGCGGGAGGCATGTGTCACACAATCACAGCACACAAACATCCAAGACCCTGGACATACATCTACACTTATCGCACAAATGTTTGCCCCTGCCGGGATTCGAACCCAGGGTCCCGGAGACACAGAATTCATGACGATGACACAAACCACTGCGCTACGGGACCGTCAATGTCAATTATGTCGGAACGTGTTAGATATTCGAAGAGAATCATCTTCATCATCTCTTGACCGCGTTTTAGGCGTTATAGCGCTCGCTAGACGCGGACATATATAATACAACTCATATAATAACTCTTATGAACATCCATATCACATAACCTACACACCACGCATATTACGTATACCCTCACAGTGACATGTATAAACCGTATTGGTTCAACACTCAGAAGCAAAGACTTTAAATCAAAAACACTCTTTGTGAACTTGAAAATCAGCTTTATTGCTTTAGCTGATTTTCAAGTTCACAAAGAGTGTTTTTGATTCAAAGTCTTTGCATCTGAGTGTTGAACCAGTACGGTTTATACATGATATGTTTAGAGGTACAATGCTATTTAACAAAGCCTACAGCGGCACAATAAAATGAACTCAGACATGTGTCGGAAAACGAATGGCAGGGCATACTTCCAAATGCATTGCCTGTTCACTTATCTCCACTATTCTACTTGCTTGTGATTAGTCAAGACCTCTGAACAAATTACAAGCAACAAGTGGTGGACGTCTCAACCGATCACATGAAATCAATAGAATCTACTTTAAATCGTACAACATTATAAAAATGTACGTAATTAGTCAATACTAAGGTATAATTTAGATTATTTCTGATGCCCGGAGCCCTGAATTCGAATACTGGCACGGGCAAATATTAATGACATGAGTAAGGAGGTTTATCCCCATTTTGGATGTTTTTTGTGATGTTATTTTGTGCGTCCAAGCCTCCAGCGACACGGCAAAGTACGAGTGTGGGTGAAATTAAAAAAACTATAAATAAATAAAATAAAATATGGCACCTCCTTAAAGAAGAAAATTAAGTCTTAATTAACTTTTATTCATACGTCATACTTTGCGAATCAGCATTCCAATTCAACGTTGGAAAACTGCTAGCATTTTAGGTACGATGCCAACTGGTAGCGGGTTAGAGCGTTCGAGTTATTTATAGGCTGAAAAAAGATAGTAGATTTCTAAAATAATATTGTAGTAGCTGCAGTATTGTAATAAGTTATTAGTATTTTATTTTAATAAAGGCATCAGCCCATTTGAAAAAAAAAACTTAATTTCCTTAAATTTAGCCTTAAAGTTACCTCAAAAGTGGCTGCTCACAATTACTATTTTTATACAAGAATACAATCAACCATAAGTATTTATTAAATGTAGTCTTGTAGTTTTTTTTTTTAATTGTCGTCTCAAATACTTAGGCTATAAATATAAGTTATCAGAAATCCTTTCAGCAGTGTTTTAATTTCACTGAACTCCTACATACAATTATTTAAACGCTGTAAAAAATAAATTACTTCTACAAAGTGTTTGAAATTCGAGGAATAAGTTTATTATTATTTTTTTACGGAGTGTTCAGGTTTTATGTATTCGTTTCTGCCAATTGCTTATCATAAAGAACGCAGCCGTAGCAAGGAAAATGAAAGGTTTTATAATATCCATACTTTCTAGAATAGTGTCTTTTTAACCGACTTCAAAAAAGGAGGAGGTTGTATGTTTTACTGTATTTTTTATGTATGTTCAACGATTTATTTCCTATTTTTGGACCGAGTCTCATTATTTTTTTGTTCTGATAAGTTACCTCCGAGGTGGTCCCATTTAAATGTCATCAAAATCGGATAAGCAGTTTTTGAGTTACACTACAACGTATATTCGTAACAAAAGTGTTACGAATAGTTCGACGGCATTATAATTGAAGACATCGGTGAAATTACGCAATGACAATTGATCCCGTGAGTAGCAAAGGTCACTGAAAAGAATGAAAGAAAACCATGATAGTTCAAAAGTAACCATTATCTAAATATTGTTCTCATGGTACCCACTTCGACAAGTTATTCCACACTTTTGAGTGTTGAAGTCTGGTATTTTTTTTTTTTGTTTTTTTTTTTAAATAACACATACGATTATAACACAATTTATAGCTGTTCCTCGACCGTTAATCGGGGACCGAAGAGAGTTATCCTAGTGGACCCATATAGTTGCCCATACTTCAAAGTTATCTGTCAAATATTCTACCAAAAATTCTCATTCTTGATTAACAAATTAATCTTTTTAATTTTACGTGGTTGTACTTGGTCGACTAATAGTCGTATCTTGTTTTGTTTAAACGCTAAATAATCAAAACATATTTAATTCTATTGTCAAACATAAATTGCAATAACTTTCAAGTAAGAAAAAGAAAAACGTTTTTTACAAAAATAAGTAAAAAATTAAAGTTTGTGTAACAGCAGCTGTAAGCGAAAGGTGATGAGTTTAAATATTTTATTTAAAAAAATGATAATAATTTTAATATGAAATTTGGTGAAATGATCAAGAAGATTCATATTCGCACCCTTAAAGACAAACCGTTACTAAACGAAAATACACAATTTTACACAGGAGCTTAAATTAAAAAAATGCACAACTTTTTTGCAATAGAAATTAAGATCATGGTGCTTTGAGCCATCTTTTAAGGTCATTATCATGGATATTTATTTGCACTATAACATACAATTCAGAAAAGTATATTTTTTTTAATAGAACATTGATAATTATGATTTGTAATTTTTATAGTAACACTTTTCCTTTATTTTTTTTTCGATTATGATTATTTACTCTAAAATCCCTATATAAATAATGTTACTAAATATAAATATATTTATAAACCCATTATAACTATGATTTTACAATATCATCAAATTGAAAATAATATGTTAGCATTTCTTGTTATTGTAACTGGACAAACAAATAAAACAACACGTCCTAATCAATGTTTTATACTAATTCAAAAAGCGAGATCCATACATTTCTTTGACATTATGGCACTTCAATCTGTAAGATTGCTAGGATGTCTTAATAATCAGTCGTTTTTTCTGTACCTACTTTTAAATCACAGCAAGTTATCTCTAAACTTATAATTATCATCAGAATCAATTCAACTATTAACCAATTATGATACCAACTGAAAATAACGTTATCAAAATAAAAGCATTATAAAAAAACAACGTTGGTAACAATCACAGAATCACGAGGCCAATACAGGGTTAAGCTAGCCAGAGTTGTATTACCCGTTTCACATAACAAAGGCAAGCGAAAGACCGCTCATTTCAAGTCACTCATTTTCCAACAATCGTTGAATAAAAATTCTCTTTCATTTGGTTTAATTCTATCGCTGCACTTTAGTCGACATTTTGCGCCGCATGGAGGTCCTATCTGCTCCTTAGGCACAATCTTTCTTAACTTGGACACGGAAGTATACTGTTGCCCAGTGTTACGAAGCCTTTTAGCTTTTTGTTTTTTCGACAAATTATTATGTCCTATACGCCTTCGTTTGATAGGTACATTATTGTCTTTCGGCTGATTCGTATCATTTTCTTCGTTGGTTAAATCTTGAACTTGTTGTTTGTTTTGGTCACTTTGAAGAGATAGACTAAATGATACACGTCTAGGTGGCGTTGGCAATACATAGTCTGGATCACGATCAGCTTCATCAGCAGAAAAGTTCTTATCCGACGTAGATGTAATAGATGAAGACGATGAAGTTGAACTTGATGATGAAGAACTTGAAGATGATTCTGAGCTAGATGAATTAGATCTTTCTCTTTTGCTGAAACCGGGTGCACTTATTTCTTTAATATAACATCGGAAAACTAGAATTGTTCAAGCATGAAATGTTCATTCTGTCATTAACTGGATGCATATTACACTCATCCACTGTTACATGGCCAACTGGTAGCGTCTGTGCTTGCAATACAGGTGGAGATCTCCTAGTTTCTGCATCGGGGATATGATTCAACTCATCCATAGATAGATTTTTGGGGGCTTCGGCTGTTTCGGATTCTTTTACTGTTTCCATAGTTGCCACAATACGTTTCATCCGCGAGTTCCGTAAATATGACATTTTCTGAAGCAAAAATATTTTAATTATTACCATGGTATTCATGGTAATAATTAAAATAACTTTGCTTCAGAAAATATCATATTAATAATTATATAATTAATAAAAAAACTGTTATAACTATAAATTACACTGCAACGGAAATAAATTCAACATTATTACTTCGTTTAATAAAGGTAGTAAAGTGATCCTCAATTGAAATAAAACTATCTGACGTTAACTTTTTAATATATTATTAAGTGAATATTAAGAGTAAACAGTATTTAAATAAATTGTAATATTTTACCATTAACATTCTAATGCAGATATGCCCGGTGTATAGTGGCAAACTGCAACTAACCTCAATGTCCCATTATTGTATGTAAATCTATTACCTACTTATTTACTCTAACAGTAAAGAAATACTGTTACTAAGCCAATGATTACTCTTTACAGATAAATATGCTTGGATAAATATTTTAAACCTTAGAAGCAAACCGTAACTATACTAAATGTAACATTTTACCAATAAATTTACATTATGAAATGCATAATTTGATAAAGCGTAAACGGTGACTAAACAAAATGTTATACTATACCAATTAAAGTGACTAAACAAAATACCTTTATCTTGACGTGCAGCCGGGGTTATCCACATAGTCACACTTTTCTGTCAAACTTCCGTCATCACTCTTCAACGAACAATTCACAATTAGTATAAACACGATATTGCATTTAACAAGCAAATCTTATTTAGTTTTGTAACGGTCAAAATGAGCGCCATCTACCTCTAAAAGTGGACTTTTTATAAAAGTGTCAAATTTATCATGTAGATCACGTCAATTTAAGAAAGATGGCATCAGTAACTCAATTCTTGGAAAATTTCGTTTAGTAACGGTTTGTCTTTAAAGGTGATGATAATACCTACCTTTGTGACCTCTAAATAAAGTTACTCGTATCCTTTTGTAATCTTATTTTGATTTATTGCGTAATAATAAATCAAGTTATTTTTAATTCTCTCCTCAAACCCCTAAAATAGAATCCTTACTACGTTCACGATAGTGGATATTACAAAACTTCAGTGAATTTCGCGCAAGAACGGTTTTATATAGGCTGTTACATACACTCGGCTTGCCGGCTTAGTGCTTTTATGGGTGGATCATAAAAATGATAGATCACTAGTGAGTCCTACGTCTAATATTGCGACTGTGGGGTTCGCTTTCCCGTTTTCTTCTATGTCGTTTGGTGTTTCTGCTTCACTCGAAATGTCAGTCGTCCTTTTATTCTTCGTGAGATGTAGGTCGCCACAGACATAATATATAGATGTGTTTATTTGTGTTTACTTTTTATTTTTTTAGCTTGTTCTGTAATGACGGTACTGGCTGAAATAAAAATAAAATGTTATAAAATATAAAACATTTTAAGGTACTACGGTACAACGAGCTATATAAAAAAAATAAGCTATATAAAAATTCATGACCAGACATAAATAAAACAAAAAAATAAAAGATTTTTTTTTAATTATTATATTGCGCACTTACAGAGTTATACATCTTAAATGGCTAGACTTCTGCACATGTAATATTTTGGGTATCTGTCTTCAAACTAGGCTCATCGCCTAAGTTTCAACATACAGCACCCTCTCCTTAGAATATTAATTAAAACTAGCCTCATATTTACCTACTTTTTTAATTTACAAAACTAGAAATAGTAAGAACATAGTTAAACAAAATATAAACTTTACTAAATGATTGAAAGAAACTGTATGGTACTTAAGATTAAACATAAATGCATATTGATTGTGATATTTATAAGATAATTAATGCTTTCAAGTCAGTGTGTCAGTAGTTCACCTATGCAAAATACTATCGTATCGACTAATAATAATTTCAAAATCTCCTATAGTGGTAGTCCACATAGTCCGTTGTTAGAATCTTACATAACGTCTTAGTACGTATTATGGAGAGGGTTATGCTTGGCATTTCTCTACAAAATCGAATGATAAATTATCAGAAAAGGATTAGTAAGGTCAAATTGCAAGGTCGAAGGGCGCATATCACGCAGAGCTGAGTGTCGATAGAGGCGAGCAGAGCTGTCGATGCGGCCTGCTTCTAAATAATCCTTGTGGATACCAATGAGGATGGAACGAAGTGAAAATAACTCATTTTCTTTTCCGGCTAACTTCACTTAATTAAATGCTGGCACATATTTGGCTCAACGAATCAGCATTGCAATTCAATGTGGCAATGCTGCTAGCATTCTGGGCACGCTGCCAGCCGGTAGCGGGTTAGATGATTTGAGGTATCTATAGGCTACCAATAGCTAGTGGATTGCTCAAATGTTATTGTAGTAGCTGCAGTATTGTAATTAGTTATTAGTGTTTTATTTTATTAAATGTTGAAATACATTACACATGATATTAAAGGCAAGTTATTTACTTGAATTGATTTTGTATTATAATTTAAATCTATCTTATTGAGCAACTTGTCAGACTTCACTTTCGATGATCGCAAACAACAACATTGACTCAAATTAAAACGACCGCATTTGCTTAAGCCCAGCCAAAATGATATTTAGAACATTTACAGACCTATTATAAATCGACCATTTCAGTTAAAAGAAATATCCACACTGTTGGTTCAAAAGCTCGATCAATCATGTGAAAGAATTCTCGATGTCAAACGAAGAAATCAAATTTCCGTAGTTGGCAGGGCGCTGTGAAGGCAAAAGTTACCGGTCAATCGTGGTGCAGCATATAGAAACATACAGTGACTTATCTTAATAGCTTCTGTTACTAAGAAACTCAAATTTTAAAAAAGATATTAACAAACAATATTGAATGTTAATTCCAGGATTTTCAATTATTCCAGCAATTTTACGTAACCGGAACCTCTTCGACACGTGTTTTGCCCCTGCACGAGGAATCTATAGCTATTGACTCGTCCACCGCCGGGACAAGAGTTGTTGTAAAACGACAAATTTGTTGTAAAACAACACCCCAATAAAAAACATACGATCTCAAACCCGCAGCCTTGCAGTAGGACCCCGCGTGTCGGAGAAGATATGCACACACATATGGAAGGTATACATGAATGTTTACCCTAAAATCGGCGCGTCTGGAATAGTAAACCGGGTCACTGATTACGCACTATCTGTGCGAAAAAGGTAGTCAATATTTTAAGACTTTGATTCATATACATTTGACCACGTTTTTACTACAAATCGATGTCAATGATTTTGCTAAATTGATCTATAATGCAAAATAATAGTTTGCATTAGCTAAATGCTTAAAAAAAAAAAAAAAGTTGTATATTGCATAAATACTTCTTAGCTACAGCTTGCTACAAGTAGGATGCACAGATCACTACTAATAAAAAAGTTCCCAAATAAGCTGGCAGAATTATCACCTTAAAAATCAATGCTTAATTAACTTCGAAATACCATACAAGGTTTTCACGTAATCCTAGAATATTAACCAGCTCACCTACTGAGTAATTGGTGACAATTTATGGTACTGAATACTGGAAAATACCCAACCAATGTAATCATCATGAATGTGATTATAATCCAGAACCGGCTAGGACTCACGTGATATTTTCTGGAAAATCACTTTTCGACTAGTATCGAACTAATTTTCCAGCAAATACAGTTTCAGTTTCAGTTTCAGTTTAAGTTTATTTGCTATAAATATAAAAGATAAACATAGTAATAAATTGTAACTATAAAATAAAATAAAACTATACAGGGCGTGTCTATTTGGTACCACGTTACAAAGCAAATATAAAGCAAATAGCAAATTGGCCTCAACTCAGCGTTGTGCTGATCTTGCGATCAGCGCTGATCTTCCTTTGAAGCCATTTCGCTGACATCAGCGACGGTTATTAAACTTAATTGTTATTGAAATGCCTACAAAAATACTACAATAATGAAAATCTCATGACCTAAATACGACTTATAAATTATACTTTTAAACTAATAGTAGTACTAAAGTATAATATATATATAGTAAATAGTACAAATATATATAGTACATTAAAACATCACTGCAACGTCCAAAGAGAAACACAGCGAGAGGTGTACGTATACACTTAGAATGTATGAGCAAGTGAGTTGCGAGGAAGGAGAAGTATGTGGGTGTGTGTTTGTATTTGTATTTGGGGGTGCGTGCGAGTGTGTTGTGTCTGTATGTATGTTACTTCATAATTTATAGTTGCGGGTACGTTTTGTTTTAAAGTGCACTTGTATCAAGTTTTAGATTTTCCTGCATTTTTTGGTGGTTATTTAGAAATTCTTTTATTTTAAATTTAAAGTTACAAAAATTATGCAGGTTCCTTATGGGTGGAGGAATATTGTTCCAACACTTACTGGCAGAGTATCGGAAACAACCACGAAAAGCGGCCGTGCGATGTACTTGCGTTGTCAGTACTACCGCTCTTTGCCTAGACTCATGGTGAGTATGCCTAGGCAGCCAGGACAACTTATTATACAAAAATAAGGGAGCTTGGTGCCTAAGCACACCGAAAAGGAGACAAGCTAGATGCAGCTTTTGACGGTGTCTCATTTTTAGCATGGAGTTTTTGTTTAAGTAGGGGGTAACATGGGCCCTCAACGGAATATTGAAACAAAAACGAGCGCAAGCATTCTGCACACGCTGAATCAGCTTTTGAGATTTAGCGAGCAAACGTGGCCCAAACACTATGTCCATGTAATTAAGCTTAGACAAAACCAACGATTCGACAAGCATTATACGCAAAGTCTCACTAAGAAATGGTCTCATTCTGTATAAGATTCTTAATTTATAGAAACAGCTTTTTATTGAGACCGCAACATGTTTCTCAAAGCGTAAGTCACAATCCATAATTAGTCCCAGATTGCGTGCCTCGTATACGCGCTCAATAGCATTGTTCATAAGCTTAACATTGAGTGAAGAGGGTATATTACTCAGTTTTTTTTTTGTACCTAGTAACATGTATTTAGTCTTCAAAGAGTTCAACGATAAACAGTTTTGTGCAGACCAGGAGGCTATCCTCGCAAGATCATCGTTAATTTTACATAGTGCATTATCAATTTCGGTTGGCTTAAATGATATATATATCTGAATGTCATCTGCATAAATATGAAATTTACAATGCTTTATCACACCCGTAATGTCAGCAGTGTATAAAATAAACAAAACTGGTCCCAATATAGACCCCTGAGGCACTCCTCTTTTTACAGGGACTTTATCTGACGCTACACTATTACCATCTAATTTAACAAATTGAAACCGACCGCTCAGATAACTGTCAAACCAATGCAAGGCATCGTGATCAAATCCATAGAATTTTAACTTAGACATTAGCAAGTCAACGTTTATGGAGTCAAAGGCCCTAGAAAAATCGAGGAGCACAAGTAGTGTGCACATACCCTCATCTTGAGAAGAAAGTATATTGTCGGTAACATCGAGTAGCGCAGTTACCGTGCTACGTCCCTTTCTAAAGCCTGATTGTAAATCAGGTATTATGTTATTGTTTTCTAGAAAAGTATTTAGCTGATGACAGACAGCTTTTTCCATTACCTTCGACAAGCATGGTAGAATACTTATTGGTCTTAAGTCATTTAAATCAACTGGATTCGTATGCTTCGGTAATGGACGCACTGTTGCCATTTTCCAAATACTAGGAAATGTACATGTGGCTATGGAAGTGTTAATTATGTCCTTTATGCAATCGATTGTATAGGGAAATGTCAATAATAGCATATTCAATGTGATACCATCACAGCCTTCGGCATTCGATTTGAGACTCTTAATGACTTTAATCATTGCATCCAAGCTAATTAATTCAATATGGAAGATTGCATTACCAAATTTATGATGTTCAAAGTATGTCAATTGCGAGATAGAAATATCTGAGAAACCGGGGACATTAAGAAAATGAGTATTTATAATGTTAGGATCATTGAAATGCGCAGGAAATTCAGTATTGTGTTTAGGTATTAAGTTGTTTTTAATATTCTTCCATAACTTGTTCGGATCATGTATTTTGCTATTTATATTATATTTATAATACGCAGATTTTTCGTGAAAGAGAGCCGTATTAACTGTTGATTTTAATGTCTTGTAATAGTCTTTTTTACTGTCTGACTTATATTTATGATACTCCGCAGCAGCTTTATCGCGAAGCTTCATCATACATTTTACCGTGTCTGTAATCCATGGATATGAATGATCTTTAATTATCATGGATTTTATAGGGGCGTGAAGATCAAATAGAGAAATAATACTCTGATTAAATGCATACACCATGTCGTTTACATTTTTCAGTGAAGAAATGTACTCCCATTTAACCTTACTCAAGTCGGTATTAAACTTGTTAATGCAAATATTTTTCAATGGTCTATAGACGATAGTGAATGGTTTAGGTTTCTCACGTTTTATATTAAATTCACATACTACAAGTCGGTGTCCAAAGAGAGATCCTACATGCTCTAAGGTAATAGTCCTTGCCCGCAAGTCCGTACAAACTACATCTATGAGAGTCTCACTGGTTTCAGTATAATGAGTAGGTTCTGTCACTAGTTGAGATAAATTGAAACAAGTCAAAAATAAGTTAAGTTTTATAGTATTATGGTCAAAAGTATTGAGTAGGTTAATATTTAAATCTCCTAATAATAACAAGCTGTCATAATCGCGGATTGAACTAATAGTATCGGTGACCGCATCAAAGGCCAGGTCAACATTCACCCATTGTGGACGGTACACTGTGCCAACAACCAATTTCTTCCCGTTGAGGGTCACCATGAGCCACATTTGCTCTACTAATCCATGAAGTGGAGCCACAGGATGTGACAAGTTGCGTACACGCATATGAGTATTCCGTTTTATGTAAAAAGCCACACCACCCCCGCGCGAGCGCCTTCCTTGTGGACGGGGTATGTGACGTAATGTATATCCCGGAATTGAGGGCGCACGACCTTCCTCACCTGCCGTCAACCAAGTCTCATTAATAGCGATTAAGTCTAGATTATTACGAATAACTGAAGCTATAAAGTTATCGTGATTCGTACCCAAGGAACCTGCGTTATACAAACCTACTTTCAGATGTTTGTGATTAACCATAAGAATGATTAATGTAAAAAATTGGACGAATAGTACACAATACCAGGTTGCTGTTTTTTATATATAATAATGTTTAAATAGAGGAAATATAAATATGCACGAAAAACGTATTTATAGTACGTGAATAAATAAGTATGTATGTTTGTGTCTGCAGTACAAATATGAATTGAATTATAATTTCCTTCTCGCTGCCGTTTCATCAATAAGTTGCATGTGAAGCATAATAATATTATGAACCAATCTACCAGATGATATATATATAAGAAACTACTAGAATTAAATATAATAGGTATATCTTCAAACGGCTTCAGTTCCAAAAACACGGAAAAATTCTACGTCTGATCTAATTATAAACGCCTGTTTTCCATCAGCCTGGCGAGCAAAAACACGGCCTTTCCTTGTCCATGAGTAGCGCCACTGAAGCTTACGACACTCTTCGCGGACGCGATGAAAAAGCTGCCGATTTGTTCGCGTTAGCCGCTCGTTTATATAAACTCGCCGCGGCGGGCCTACTAAGCCAATGTCAGCCGTTCTAAAGTTACGACGAACGCGAGCCGCTGCTAACAACTCGTCGCGTAAGCGACGTTGCGCCAGCCGAACAACGACGCGACGTGGGCGCCCGTCCACCCTAACATCGCCACTAGTGCCGCCGCTCGCAGTGCCAGACTCGACTGCTCCAATTCGCTCCGCGAAAACGACGTCATCGTCTTTGAGAGTAACCCCCAGCTTCGCGGCAAGGACGATAACAGTGTGATGGACGTTTTCCCCTTTCTGCTCTGGTAGATGGCCGATGTCTATATCAGACAGCAAAGCTTCCTGGTGTCGCTCATTCAACTCCAGTTTTAACTGTACCACTGCCTGTTGCAATTCAGCTACCTCCTTTTGTGACGCGGATACCGTCGCCTGCCCAGTTTCGACAACTTCAAGCCGCCGCTCGAATCCATCCATACGCACAACTATGTTCGCTATAGAAGCGCGCATTTCAGCACGAAATTCACGCTGCTCTGACATATACACAGCGAGCTCTCGGCGCATCTCCCTGACATCCGAGTTATCGGACGTGTCTTCCGGGGCCTGAAGGAGGGGTGGGGGTGCAACGGACTGGCAGAGACCCTTCACAGGAGTGCAGGTGTTGTCACCTTTCCGTAGTTTGTTTTTACATTCAGGGCAAATCCAGTTATTAGGTAACAAAGTGGTATCTGGGATGGCCACACATACCTTGTGGAATTTTAGTGAGCATGTTGTACATGTAGCAGCCCCTGACGGCGTTAAAAATTTGCCGCAGCCACCGCATTTAGCCATGCTGCTCGTTTTACTTTCGCTCCTTTATAGTAAACAGGCAGTTAAACCAGTGTCAACGCGCAACACTAGATGGCGCGATTGATATATTTTTTTTAACTACCCTCTTTTCAAATAATCATAACAATGATAACACTGATATAAAAATGGTATTATTTCACGAATCTAGGGTCGATCGTCCTCACAAACGACGACACAACTGAATTAGGCGTCTGCGCACACACATAAATCACTGACACTTCGAAATTTTACGTTTAAGTATTTTTGCGGCAAATAATTCGGGCAAGTACAAACTATGTGATAACCGTCAGTGACGTCAGTCCGTACAAACCATACATGTATGTATGGTTTGTTATAAACATCCTACAATTTAGGTGCTTATTTTTTACCAATCGCATGTTTAGGTTAATGAAGATCGCTGTTTTGTGCTTTGCACCTATCGCTGCTTTTTTGACATTTATTATTTTTAAAAAAATATAAACAATAATAAAATATAATCGCCAAAAATGGGTAACCTTTTATCAAACTGTTTGAGTACTAAAAAATAATCAAAAAGCATTAAAACTGAGCTTTGACATAAAGAATGAGCCAAAAAATATGTCACTGCAGCCGTATGTAAAAAACGTACAAAAGACACGTTAAAGCCATCAAAGCCCACCGTGTGGAGTGGCAGTTTTATTTAGCTTACAATCAGCCATTATTAACATTACGTGACAAATATTAAAGCACTTATGCAATAAACTGCAATCTTATGTTAACTGCGTTCAACAGAAACATGCATTATGCATGGCCAGTTTCAAATTAAAACAAATAAAAATTGTACCTTCGCCAAGACAAGGTTCTATTTGAAGTTAAAAGTATTCCACTTCACGTTTTTACACCTTCTGAGTGTGGCTTGTTTTGTGAGTACTAATGTGGTGTGAAAAATGGTCAGGTGCAACTCGTACTCACATGCATAGGGTACCGTACTATGTTACAAATAAATGTTTTTTGTTAAAATGATAATGAGAATGAATTGCGTTATAAATTGAGAACTGTCATCCTTCCTTCAAATTTGAAAGTCATCCTAAGAGCTAAATTTTAATGATTTTATTAAAGGTATTAAAAACATGTGATTATTTTATTATTAATAATTATTATTATTATTTATTATATTCTATATGTACACAAATATGTAAATACTTACTAATACTTCCTGATTAAATTAAAAAGCATAAAGGCAGATAGATGCCTTTATTAAAATAAAACAATAATAACTAATTACAATACTGTAGCTACTACAATAACATTTGAGCAATCCACTAGCTATTGGTAGCCTATAGATAACTCAAATGCTCTAACCCGCTAGCGGCTGGCAGCGTGCCTAGAATGCTAGCAGCATTGCCACGTTGATTTGCAATGCTGATTCGTTGAGCCGAAAAATGTAAGGTAAGGTATTCCTTAGCATTATATTTTATGCAATAGGTGGCAAGAAACAGACGTGCTGCATGATAGTAAGCAATCACTTGCCCTATTATTTATTTGTAACACTGGAGGCATTAACATACATTGCGATCCTTTTTAGGATTTGTTAACTTTCTTTCTGAATAAACCCATTAAGACAACGTATCTTCTGAAGATCTGACATTTTAAATTTCAATATTACACAGATGGTACCGACATGGTTATATGTATATAAAGACCATTTTAACATTAAAATTATTGGAGTGAGCAAAAGTATCGGTAAAATCAGTATAAAAAGGTGCATATTCTTCCAAATAGATATTCAGAGTATTTTCCTATGGGTACTCTAAAAACCTTAATCTATTTACCTACTATCGAGAACAAAATTTTATAATATGTTCCTTAAGTTAAATGAGATAGCCATAACCACAAGTATATCTGGAAAGAGGCGATTAGTCTTAAAATATCAACCAAAGTTTTAGATAATCACGTGGTATATTGGGTTCTTTATATAAAAAAATGTTATATTACATTGAAAAGCTGCATCAAAATAATAACAATAAAAAGTTAGTTATATAATTTATAACACATTGATGTAAAATCCAATATTTTATGAAGTTATACAATATATGAAACAAAAAAACGTGCTCAGAAAATAATATGACTTATTAAGAATATTTTCAGATTATAATTATTTTTAGGTTATAGTTTTAATGTTTAGGTTCTGAAGTTTTTCGTCCAGTGTCGAGGAAGAAAGGGGTTTCGTTGACACCTTTTCTCTACAGATCCTTAAAAGAACATGTTGTGTAAAGCAGAAACAGAATAAACAGTGTTTCATTTTTAAAACAGTTTAAATTATGCACTGGCAGGGAGATGCTTGTTTCTTTTTCACATAATATCACGTTCTTTATAGTGAAAAATGTAACTATTGTGGTGACGTAAATAGAAATAGCAAGTGAATTTTCGAAAGCTGATTATGTTTGACTTTGTAATTTGTACAACCCTCAAACAATACTTCTATTAAGAATAAGTTGATGTATAACTGTGATAAATAAATTTGACCGAGCAAACAAAATATTTCCATTTTTTTTATTAGTATGTTTGACAGATATCTAGATTGTCGTTATAATGATGTACATAGAATGAGTTTCTATCATTCAAAAATATCTGATATTTTCATCAATTATTTGTAGGTCCGTGTTTGATGATTTTAAATCTGTAAAGTTACAAATGAAACCTTGTATTGTTTAGACAATAACCAGGACCGACAGCTTAACATGCCTTTTTACGTATGGTATCGCTCAGTTGAAATGGCCAGCAATGTTTTCCCATCAAAGTTGTACCGGCAGCTAACGCAGCTTAACTCAATTGATGGATTAAAAATGCAAAACAAAGTCACAAGCGTTTGGTTTATTGGATCGTCATTATTATTAATTAAACAGGATGCAATTTTATAACCTAATCTTGAGGAAGAGTACTCTGTACTGGGAATATTACAATATTTTTAAAAAGAATCAAATCTGCATTCATAGATTTTCTAAGACTCCGGAGAGATCGGCCACACTCGGGAATCAAACCGATTAAAATAGAAGTTACTAAATCAACTCTACAGGAATAATTATATTACGCGCGTGTGTGTTATAGCGCACTTTTTGGCCCCAAAGGTGTTGTTATAAGCTCTTTTTACGAGCAAGTTTGTTGAAAAATATTAATAATTGAAGGCTTCAATAAGGGAATTATAATTCCATAATTGAAGCGTAGTAGTAAATAGTAGCAATGGAAATAAAGTAAACCACATTTGCAATCGACTAAATTACAATAAACAGACTATTTATTATAGTTTAAAAGCCCTGAGTATATAAGTCACGAAGTACATGCACTTCGTACTAAATTGTTACTCAAATCGCTTCTGCTCTTAAGGTAAAGCCTGACTTACGAAATACGGATTCAGCTCGATCGTGACGTGAAAGTAAAATGCCACGTTTTATTTAGCATCTAGAAATTCCAAATAGAGGGTACCGTGAAAAAACTTAAATACAAAAAGTTACTGTGAAATAGTGGGTTCAAACCCATAAATATGTTATCATAAACTGGGAGTAGACTGGAATGCACTGCAATAAATATTTTCAGGGTTCTGTACCCAAAGGGTAAAATGGGACGGACGGAATTAAATTAAAATAAAACAAATATGTAAGGAGGGCTGGACATGCGTTTTTATAGATAATGCCACGGAACCCTTAGTGCGCGAGTCCGACACGCACTTGGCCGGTTTTTTAATATATTTCTGAATTACAAGCTTTTTCTCTTGTTAGAGTTACATTATATCTTGAAAAAAAAAATGGTTTTATGTCTTAAATATATTAATAACCTTTCGTTAATAACTTGACTCAAGGGTCAGCTGCAGAAGGCGGTACCTACTTCTTGACACGGAGTTGACTGTCCAGAGGACCCTCACTCTCTGTTTTTTATTTATTAAAAGGTAACTTGCTCTGCCCGTTGCCAGCGGCATTCTAGGTTTAGGTTTATTTTATATTAATCATAATCACAATCATATTTATTCATAGTATTCCTATTTTTTTATCACACTCAGAGCACCAGCACTAGGATTCCCTGTCATGTCAATGACACTAACCACTGCGCCAAGGCGATCGTAAATTATACGTCATAACAAGTAATACAATAATAGCTATTGCTTTTGATATAATTATATATTGTAAAAACTAGACCTGAGAAAAAAATAAAATATAGAAACAATAATAAATAACCGCAAAAATCCGTATTTATATCGAATACTGCAGTTATATTTTCTTAGGACAAATATGGCAATATGATTGTTCACTTTCTTATATCACGTAAAATATTTTCAAGAATGTGCAAAGGTTTTCTTAAAAAGATCTCAGAACACGGATAATCTTGATAAACAGGATTTGCTGTTTTGCTTGAAAATATTTAAATCCCGCCAAGAAACTTAAGGGTTGCATTCTCTTTCTGTGCTCAACGGGACATTACAATAATATCAATTTATTGCATCGTAATCATAGAAGCAAAAATAATTGATGACCTACGTGTTACTAAATAATTTTAAAATTGGAATGAGCGTAGGTTTCAGATCATCATTTTATCCATAGACAGTGCACTGGTTGGACAAACCTTCTGGAAGATGTAAAAAAAGAATAATTTCCGTGACCAATGAAGAACTAATTTATGTTTATCTAAATAAACAGTGTGCACTGTGTTATGTGTGGTATATATATCATCATCATCATCTCAGCCATAGGACGTCCACTGCTGGACAAAGGCCTCCCCCATTGATTTCCACAAGGACCGGTTGGAAGCGGCCCGCATCCAGCCCTTGCCTGCGATCTTAGTCAGGTCGTCTGTCCACCTAGTCGGTGGCCGTCCTATGCTGCGCTTGCCAGTCCGTGGTCTCCATTCGAGAACCTTTCGGCCCCAACGGCCATCGGTTCTTCGAACTATATGCCCTGCCCACTGCCACTTCAACTTGCTAATCCGCTGGGCTATGTCGGTGACTTTCGTTCTTCTACGGATCTCCTCATTTCTGATTCGATCACGTAGAGAAACCCCGAGCATAGCCCTCTCCATAGCTCGTTGTGCGACTCTGAGCCTGTTCAGAAGGCCTATAGTCAGAGACCACGTTTCAGTTCCGTAAGTCACACATTGTTCGAAGACCCTCGTTTTCAGGCATTGCGGTATTTTGGACGAGAAGACGTCTCGGAGCTTTCCGAACGCTGCCCAGCCGAGTTGGATTCGACGATTGGCCTCTTTCTCAAAGTTGGACTTACCTAATTGGACTGTATGTCCTAGGTAGATGTAATGGTCAACAACTTTGAGAGTCGAGTTCCCAATTGATATGGGGGCGGGCACAACATGGGCATTTGACATAATTTTCGTCTTGTCCATGTTCATTTTAAGGCCCACCCTTAGGGAAACTCTGCTGAGGCCTTCGAGCATCGTGCTGAGGTCTTCCATGGATTCTGCCATGACCACAATATCGTCGGCAAACCGAAGGTGAGTGATGTACTCGCCGTTGATGTTGATGCCGAATCCTTGCCATTCCAAGAGCTTGAAGGCGTTTTCCAATGCGGCAGTGAACAATTTCGGAGAAATAACGTCTCCCTGTCTCACGCCTCGTTGCAATGGAATCGCCCTCGAAATTTGCTCTTGTACTCGGATCGACATGGTGGCGTTATTGTACAAACACTTCAACACTTCGATATACCGATGGTCAATACGGCACCGCTGGAGAGACTCTAGCACCGCCCACGTCTCGATCGAATCAAAGGCTTTCTCATAGTCCACAAACGCTAAACATAAGGGCAAGTTATACTCTTCGGTCTTCTGTATAACTTGCCGCAGCGTATGGATGTGGTCTATGGTGCTGTAGCCTTTTCGGAAACCGGCTTGTTCGGGAGGCTGGAAGTCATCAAGCCTACGTTCGAGACGATTCGCGATGACTCTTGAAAACAGCTTGTAAACATGGCTCAGAAGCGAAATGGGTCTGTAGTTCTTAAGCAATGTGTTGTCACCCTTCTTAAAGAACAATACCACTACGCTTCTGTTCCATGCTTCCGGCGTTGACCCTTCGAGGACAACGGAATTAAAGAGCTTCTGAAGGACTTTCAGTATCGGTGATCCACCCGCTTTCAGAAGCTCTGATGTGATTCCGTCGTCACCCGGTGCCTTGTTGTTTTTAAGCTGCTTCAGAGCCATCCTAATCTCGTATAGGCTGATGTCCGGGATGTCTTCGGTATAGTGCCGGGTCAGCTTGGCTCTTGGGTCTTTGGCCAAGCTGTCAACAGGTTTAGCGACCGAAGTGTATAGCTGTCCATAGAACCTCTCGATCTCTCCAAGCACCTCTGCTTTGGTCGACGCTATACTGCCATCATCTCTCTTCAGCTTAGTCATCTGGCTTTGCCCAATAGACCTGTCTCTTGCAAACACTTTGGAGCCTTTTCTCCGTTCGATCGTATCTTTAATACGATTTGTACTAAAGGTACGGATGTCGTGTCGCGAGGATTTCCATATTCGTCTATTGAGCTGCCTATATGACGCAGCATCATCGGATGATTGCAGTTGCAACGAGCGTCGTTCAGCCATGAGGTCGAGGGTATGGCTGGAGAGTTTTTGAGGTCTATTTGTACGGCGGGGCTTAAAGAACTTAGACCCCACTTCGTGGACAGTTTCTACAAACCTGTTGTTGGTCTCGTCCACCGACGCAAAGTTCTCAAGGCAAGCAAAGCGATTGGATAACTCAAGTTGAAAGCTCTCGGGGTTTTGGATATGGACATTTTGAGGTCGGAGCGTGGATTTCATCAAACGGGACCTCTCAAGTTTAACATTAATATTCAATGTGCCTCTTACCATGCGGTGATCACTACCGGTTTTGACCATGTTGATCACAGAGACATCATTGAATATTTGTTTCTTGGTGGTCATGATGAAATCGATCTCATTTCTTGTGGAACCGTTGGGGCTCAACCAGGTCCATTTCCTTTGAGGCGGCTTCTGAAAGAAAGAGTTCATCATAAAGAGTCCCTCTTTCTCCATGAAGTCGGCCAGCCTCTGTCCCCTAGGGTTCCGTTGTCCATAACCAAATTGCCCCACTCTCAACTCTCCATCACTTCTTTCGCCCAACTTTGCGTTAAAGTCCCCCATAACAACATTGTAATGGGTCTTGGAGGTATGTATGGCCCTACTAATGTCCTCATACATAGCCTCTACCTCCTCATCGGTTCCGAGTTTCGAGGTCGGTGCATATACCTGAATGACCTTCAACGAATATCTGCTGGATATTCTGAGTATTAGGTATGCCACCCTGCTCGAAACGCTGTCGATGGTGATGATGTTGTTAGCGAGGGACTTGCGAACGAGAAATCCGACACCACCTTGGGACTTTTGGTCGCCTTCCCGGTAGTAGAGCAAGTTACCGGATTTGAGAGTTATGGTGTCCTCACCCTCTCTACGGACTTCACATAACCCTAAGATATCCCAGTGTAACTTACTCATTTCTTCTTCCAGTTCGACGATCTTCTCGTCTGCCAACAAAGATCTTATATTGTGTGTTACCAGGGCCAGAGGTCGTTTTTTCAGGGAGTGGTAGCCGGGAATCTGCCGGAGATTCTTAGCACCCCCTGCTCCACCGTTACACTGGCCGCTACCGGAGCCAGCATTAGCGGAGCTGCCGGGGACTGGGGGCCTGGTCACTTTTTGTTGTATCATACTGGGAGGGGGGTTTGCCAATACTCGCCACGCTTGGCATGCGGGTTGGCGAGCGCAGTATATAAAATACGACCCTCAGAAGGCGCTGCTGCCCATCCTTCTGGTACGTGATCCCTTAGTCGACTCTTACGACACCCACGGGAAGACATGGGGGGGTACTATTCTAAGCCGGTACCCCACTCAAGGTATATATATACTATATATATATATGTGTGTGTGTGTGTGTGTTTGTGTTTATGTGTTTCTCGGTATTTAGCTGCGATTTAAAAAGTGCTTTATCCCACATGTCAAAATTGTCATAACATCGAATACATATCTAATGACAACAATTGCATAATGCAATGCTTTTTATTCTACGCTACAACAATTTTTACTTATTTCCCTAACAACAACACCTTAAATGATCATACAATAAACATAAATACCAAGCACAAGTTTAAGCTACGAACATTTTCAAGAAAAGACAAAGCTTTACTAAGGAGATTGGCTTAACGCTGTGTAATAATGATAAACAACGCGTGGTGATGCCTCGGAATGGCTTATTCACACGTGTTTGTTTGGGATGCACGATAAAAATTTGAACAAGACGTAAATGCTTAATATTGTGGAACTAGCGGATTACTTTTGAGTTTTCATTTTTTAAACATCATACAACAGCGAAAACTATATTAAGATGGTTAGGTAATGGAGAGAGAATGAACGAAAGGATATTTAGCAGGTATACATGGGTAAAGTGAATGGTAGGATTGAAAGAAGAAGGCCTAGGCCTAAGAACGTTCCGAATCAGATTTATTTATTTATTAACATTCACACAAGGTCTTCAGGTCCCAAACTAAGCAGAGCCTGTGCTATGGTAACCTGATGACAGATATATATACTTATATATATATATACATATACACACCCAGACACTTCTTCAGATTGAAGAAATTCTAAGGAAAGGCCAGGTCAAGAGTACTCTTAAAAGCCTAAGCCTTTGGAAGTCTGTGGTCTCTGGACACCCGTACAGGAAAGAGATGTGAATATAAATATTATGTGTGTATGTTAAAAGCAGGGATGTGATTCCTATTATAAGAGTACCTAGTGTGATTTTTGTCGAATCTGTGTTTCCAGATACGTACAATCCTGGAGTCTTCAAGTCACGAGTGAATAGGTAACTTCTAAGTTTGTGTGCTACATCCTAGACAACATTAACACTTAACATCAGGTGAGAGAGTTGTCAAACGCAAGCTTAGAATATGTAAAAAAAATCCCTGCCTGTTCCGCGGCCATCGATCCAGATTTTCGTCTTAGGCAATCTTATGTAGCAACAACCAAATTATCTGAGATAAGGCGGATAATTTAGTTCTTTATTACATAAAAGATAGCCATTATCTTTTTGTGGCGGCAAGGGAGACTTGAAACGAAATTCCACAGTGCTTAATCAATTACGATAACATATCAGAATATTGTGAAATATCGAATGTAATAAACTTTACACAGTCTCGATATAATAATATATTGACGTGGAACTGCGCCCAATTTTTCGCTTGGAAATGTATTCAGGAGTAAAACATGATTCTACGGGCTCAAAATCGTTGTCCTCTTTACGTACATTTGGTTTAAATATTTGCTTTCATAGTGATGTGAAAACGAATTAGTCATTAGTTAATTAGTTCTTAATGACTCCAGGGGGGGTCAGAACACTCAAAAATTCAGTTATGTTAACGCAAAGTTACCCAATTGGCAAATTGGTTTGTAACTATTTATTTTATGTGCATACTTCTTCTTTTTCTTGTCCTTCATTAATTCCACGTGTGGTTGGCACAACATGTTTTCCTCTTCCATTCTCTTCTATCATTATTCGTCGCATTGCTCACACCTTTCAAAAAACATATTATTCCTGATTCCTCACAGTCCATCCATGCCTTCTTTGGCCTTCCTCTACCGCTACATCCATTCACATTCTTGTTAAGAAGCCTTTTGTTTAAGTTTTTCATCCCTCTTAATGATATACCCATACCAAGCCAATCTTTTACCGCCCGCTAACTTATTATGCACTGGTGCTACTTTCAAGCTTCCTCTGATATACTCATACCTAATTTTATCCATCCTAGTGACACCACACATCCATCTCAACATTCACATCTCTGCCACATGCACTTTTCTTTCATCCACCTCTTTTGCTGCCCAACATTCAGATCCATACATTACGACAGGTCTGACTATTAGTCATATAAATTTTACCCTTAAGTTTCAAGAGCATCGAAGATCGCATATGATCCTTGAGGCCTCTCTCCATTTCATTCAACCTGCATTTAAATTTATTCTGTTCTCTACGTCCACTCTCCAATTTTTTCTGCCATTTTTCCAGTCTGTTCTAGACCCCGGTTGCAACTTCTAGAACAGTGTCATTGGCGAACGGCATAATATAACAGGGTGCCTCATCCTGTATGTCTGATGTTAGTGCAACTATAAGCAGGAGGAATAGGTAATGGTTTAGGCGAATACATGGTAAATAAACAATTTTATAAAAAAGAAGTAGTTTAAGGAAAGTCATGTATTCTGTAATGCAGTATTTACTTTGCGCGAACAGGAGCTCTTAAAATGAGAAAATTTTAGTTTATAAAATATATGATATATTTTAGATCATAATTAATTATTGTATCATTTATAAATTTGAAACTTTTTATTCAAGGTTCTTTAATAGATGAAGCTCAAAAGAATACCTACCTTGAAAATAGTCTTACAGAAATATAGGTTTGATAGTGAAAAGGTGGAAGACCATCTTGCCCTGGACGAGAAGACGCACTATGAATTGGCTGTTTTACCTCGATACATGTCTAAATGTCCGTAAAATGTTAGAATACTAGATTCTACCAATGGTGATATGCACTGCTTGACGCTGAGTCCTTGATACTTTCTATAAGTAGAATTTGAGTCTACTTGCCCGTCAACTTTGGCGGGTGAAAATCGTCATCACTCATTATCAAATGTTTATCACATCACTCATTATCACATTAAAAAATGTGACATAGAGGTCTAACGCCTGCCTAGGGTTTAAATATTTTTTTCTCGCTCATTGGATGTTTACTTTCAATTAATTATTTTACAGTTTCGTTCTGATAACCCCTTGAGACCCCCCCTGAGACCCTGCCGATTATTATACAAATGAACTTAAAAAGACGATTTGTGTTGAATTGTACATAGTATAGTCAAGAATCAAGAATGGAATCCAATGAAAATCCTAAATATTTCTGGACTATTTCAATACCTACCTAATAATTTAAGTTTTGATTAAATATCCCAATTATTTTCAAATAATATTTTAATGTTTTTAAAGCATGTTCTCAACAAAAAATATCGAGAAAATTTTACATAATCGTGTTTTGAATCCTACAAGTCCCTTTATACTGAACCAAAGATGCTAACTGTAAAAAAATAAAAAGCTCTATTTAAAACACTTATTTTTGACGGTCGTCGTGGCTCAGTAATCAGTGACCCTGACTTTGGAACCGCGACCTCGGGTTGGAATCCCGGCCAGGGCAAACATTTCTGTGATGAGCAAAGATGTTTGTTCTCGGGTCTTGGATGTTTGTGTATTGTGATTGTGAGTGTCTATGCCTCCCGCGATACAGGGTATCCTAGTGCTGCGGTGTGTGTGTGAAAAAAAAGCACTGGATTTTGGTAGATACTTAAAAAAAATGTCTTTTCTCAAGGCCTAAATTAGCAGGTAAGGTTTTCACTTCACTTACCCAAAAAACAATCAAATGTGAATCAAAACTTCTTGCATAAAAAACTGTTGCATAAAAATAACTGCAGTCTGCGGCAAAACCGACATAGTTGTTTAACATTAAATTAACAAAGTTGGAGGTTGATGACCTATCGCCTTCCTTGGTCGTTATGGCGGTTCTATGGGGAAAGTTTTCACATTACATCGCGTAAGGTATTTCAGTCAGTTTTAGTATTATGGTTTGGTGTAATTTAATTTACGGAGTGATAATTTACGACGTGAATTCCACGTAATTTAAGGTTTTTGTTATTCTAGCTATATATAACATTTGAGGTGAAAATGTGTAATGTTCAGCGAATTTGTAAGTTGTATAAAGTTCTGTGATAAACGGCATCTGGAGCGATGATGGTTCATATGCGGGTAGTTTTTATCGCCTGGACTATAAGTTTAAGTTTGTAGTACTGTTTTTGAGGTTCACGTTCAAGATTTCACACTGAAAAAATTGACGCCAACAAATTGTGATTTATACAATAAAGAAATCGCCAAGCAAGTAAAAGTGTTTACTTGCTTGGCGATTTCTTTATTGTATAAATCACAATTTGATCAAATTTACCGAGGGCAATGTTATTACAGCAGTACAAGTTCATTCGATAAAACGTTCAAACGTGTTTCCTGATCATTTTTACAATTTCACATTGTAACAGAATAGCAGTTTATGGAGCTGTATAATATTAAGGGTTTCGTCACGAGTATTAGTGCATAAAAAGGAGCCGCAGGGGATTTTTGTTAGCATTACACGAGTGTTTTAAAAACAAATTATGTGCAGTTCCAAACACTACTCTATCTAATCTCATAAAATGGATACTGAAATTTACGTAAATATACAACATATTTTTGGATTTATTTTAAAACGTTTAGCGTCGAAATCCATTTGCAAGTCATACATGCATGTTGCGCCACGTCCACAGACTATAGTAAAAAAACTGCATTTCAACCTCCTGCTGAACAGAAGTTGTATCTTAATGGTAATAAAGTGACACATCAACACAGTTGTCGTAGACGGGGTATATCATTTATTTGCATTACAATACAATACAAATACTCTTTATTGCATACCATGTAAAAGAAACAGGAATATAAAATATTACGCTAAAATAGTATAGCAATCGGCGGTCTTATCGCTAATGCAATCTCTTACACACAACCTTGGGATGGATATTAAAAGATAGATACACGGCGGTGTGCAACAAAAAACTAAAGTATACACATAAATGTAACACCATAATTAACCTACTTTACTAATATTTCATATTCATATTTACACAATATAGCTACATAAATAGCTCAATTATATATATCAATAATCTTTCAGATACATTATATAAACGTACATTCCAAATATAATCAATCTATAATATAAGTATATAAATATTACAGTTACATATATTATTAGAAATAAAACAATTAAAAGGTTTACATTATCTATGAGCCAAAATAAAAAAGTCACTCATAAAATATGTAGGGATTATCAAGTATAGACGATTCATAATAACTCGCTTACATCCAGTTTTTTTATAAACAAATTATGAATAAATTAACCATCTTTATATTACGCTCACATGACATCGAAAGTCAAAGTGATCCCGTTAACAACGGTCACAAAGTCCTAACAGAGGTTAGATAATAAAACCAACGAAAATTTCTCCTCTGTATTCCGAAATTCACTCACGGTTCACGGTACCTTCGAGCGAAAAAGTGAAATAGACAATATACGACATCGGACGTCGGAGCGCCACGGTTCGTTGGCTCTTTGAACGTGACGTCACATGTCCACTTCAAACACGCCGGTTGCCGCACAAGTGGCCGTGTCCCAAGTATTTTAGCCTCGTATAATGTGGACAGTATCCTGGCTCCTTTAATTTTGAGTGTGAGAGCCTGAGCTGGCTGAATTGGATGGTAATTGAAAACTCCCGGACTTGACATTAGCATTTCTATAGATTTTTTTGTGGGCACAAGTACCCCAATTTGAATTATTTTAAAACAATTGCTTATTTCGTTTTTTTTGTGCCGGATAGGCTGTTTGATTGCTATCTCACCTGATGTGTACTGATGAAAAACGCTTACCCAGAAGATCTTAATCAGCACGATCCATTCGTATTGCTAGTACACGATCTTTCCTCATATAGGAGTGTGAGGTTTAATTAACCACGCTGGCCAATGCGGGTTGGCGGCTAGCCGAATGTCAGAGTTTTCAGGCCATCCAGAATCGAAGACATTGCATAAATCGACTGTTATTCTAAGACAACAGCCATACACGACGGCTTAAAAAGCCCTCCACGGAACCGCTCTTTTGAAAATGTCACTCGTGGTCAGGAAGCCATTTTAAATATGACCGAGCTTAACCCGGTTGATCGAATAAGATCGCACAGGCAAACTCTAGTATGAGCGCTAGATCATACTTTGCCTTAAAAACATCCAGATTGCATCTATGGGGGAACACCTATATCAAGGGGATATCTAGGAGGCTCTCAGCTAGCTGTAGATGGCAAATTGAAGACCATCTGGTCATTGGACCATAGATGGAATACTAAAAAAAATCAAATGATGCCGCTCCAAGGCTCCTTTTATTAATTTATTCTGTAAACAAACAAACAAACATGTGCGATGCAAAGTATTTACCTATTTGTATTACTTTGCGATCTCCTCATTTCTGATTCAATCGCGTAGAGAAACTCCGAGCATAGCCCTCTCCTTACCTCGTTGTGCAACTTCGAGCCTGCTTACAAGGCCCATAGTTAAAGCCCACGTTTTACTGCAAGTCATCACTGGCAACACACTGTTTGAAGACCTTAATTTTAAGGCATTCCGGTATTTTAGACGAGAAGACGTCGCGGAGTTTCCTAAACGTTGCCTAGCCGAGTTGGATTAGACTATTAGCCTCAACGTCTCAAAGTTTGATTTACCTAATTGAACTGATTGTCACAAATTTATTTGTTCAGCTAATAATTTGTCTAACTTTTGTAATCTGGTGGTAACATTTTTTGAAAAGTGCGATGAGTTGACATCGTCAAGCTTGTTCTCTCAAGTACACAGGGCTTACGACACAAGTATTTTACTCTAGAGAAAAATGCTCGAGGAATTCTTTCGCAGCTTCGAAAATAGGTTCAACAAAAACACAAGTGCATCTATATCCTCAATGCAATCTATTCTTTGTGCTTACTTTCGGTTAACGGAGCATTAATGTCATAGTTAAATAGATAAATCATTTATTTACAAAAATGGTACATATCAACTTATTTGACATTATGATTATGTTTATGTTCGTAAAGATACTTAGTTAGTTAATAATTAAATTGGCACTAGATCCTAGACTAAGATATTCTGTCCTGAAAATCTAGTCTCTTTCAATTTTAATAATAATGTTTGTGGACAGACATACGACAAAAATATATAGCTAGACAGAAGACCTGAATAAGATTGCAGAAAAGGGCTGGAGGCCGCTTTCACCTTAAATCAATGACCTCTTCCATTATATGTCCAGCCGTGGACGTCCTATGATAATGATATATAATGTATATACATGCTGTTAAACAAAACAAATATGATGAAAATATTTCATATCGGATATTATTGTTATCTGAAACACGATAACTATATACATAAAGAATTTTGTTTTATACAAAAATAGTTTTTTTTTAAATATTTACATTTAACTACGGTTCAACTTATGTATATTAGTCGACTGCCTTCCTGTTTCGTGACCTGCTGAGTCCCTTTTTAGACAGAGCAGACTGTCTCGGATCCGTCTGCGCACACGCACATTCTCGACAATACACGTAAGTTAAACCGTAGTTAAATCTAAATAATGTCAAATATTTATGAAGCTTTTAACCAAGTGATACGTATAAAAAACTTACATACGTAGTTAGGATCACCGACATACGGCAATAACAAATTGTGTACGACACTATTTGCCATGGTATCTTACTACTACTTACACATATTATAGACATACATGAGATGTTTGTCTAATACCTTTATTAAAATAAAACACTAATAACTAATTACAATACTGCAGCTACTACAATAACATTTGAGCAATCCACTAGCTATTGGTAGCCTATAGATAACTCAAATGTTCTAACCCGCTACCGGCCGGCAGCGTGCCCAGAATAAGTTGAGCCAAATATGTGCCAGCATTTTGGTCACGCGTCGCATCGATCAAACGCTCACGGGCCCAATGTCAGAGATACATTACTTACCTATTACGTGTGGCATGGTGCACTCCTAGACATCATAAGGCTATTTTGTTAATATTTCTACATCTCTAATAAACTAAAAAAGACACTTATGAGAACAGTTCATGAAGGTTAATTTCGATAAACGAAAATTAATTCCAATCTATAATTCATTAGCAAAAATTATGTTCGAGCGACTGTATACTTGTATTTTCCTTTATTGAAAATTCTCACGGTAACGACAAATATGTTAGAACTGTGTCTTACACCATTAGCGAAAAATTTAAGAAATGTGTATAGGTGATGTATATTTTTTATTTTATTCATTTTACACGCATCAGGGTTTGTTCCGCCGCTTCTTCTTGCAAATACCCCCAGGCCTCTGTAATGTCATCGGCACCTGTTAAGCCCTTAACCGTATAAAAAAAAGACAGACAACTTCTTGAATGCTACTATAGCTTAGTTAGCATAGACACATAGATATAGACAGGGCGGTATTCTGCAGTCTTTGGTACCACAAGTAGCCGATTTTTTTCTGTCAAGTTTTGTGACCCTAAATTTTGCTAACCTGAAGTCAATGCAATGAAATAGAAAAATATCTGCCCTTAACTTAGTTAAAGAGGTTAAATTGGGTTCCGTAAGTAGTGACGGAAGATCCAGGTGAGTGCATGTTGCATGGTGGTAGTGTACTTTAGAGTACCCGCCTGGCTAGCTACCACCCTCAAGTTTGGTTGTCACCAAACACATAGCGTGTTCAGGTAGTTGTCTTAAAGAGCCAGTAAGCATTCTAGGTCTGTCGTGTTAACATCTTTGACCACATAGTCGCTGAACATCATGTAGTGGTCAAACGATATATCTATAAGGTATAAATAAATATAAAAATAAAACAGTAAGTAATATATAGCCCGGTTGGGGCGTGTCACGTGTGTGTAAGGTTCGTCTTTAATAGGTTCGTGATACACCGGGATTATTAAAACGTTAGGGACGATGGTTACAATCTTTAGCCATTTTATTTATATTTAGGTTAATGTTGGCCATAAAAAAGGTTATCATGACATCAACAACTTTACAATTAACTATTCTTTAATCGTAGGTTATTTTAGTCTAATTTACCGTTAAAATGATGAAATTAATTAAAATATTCTAAAATTACTGATTGAATAGCAAAATTGGACCTAAATCTGTCTTGTTTCAGGTTTTGGTAACACGATAAAAAAGAAATAACATTAACAAATCAGGTGTCAAAAAGTTTGACTTCAAATGATAGTGGACAGACGCCTAAGCTCAGCGAAGCAAAGCTCAGTTTCCGAGCTGCAAGTCCAGTATGAGATACTATGTGAGTTACCAGAGCAGAGAAATAAACTAGGTCTCAAACTGCGAACTATTTACATAAAGCTATTTCTACGTCTAGGAAGGAAACCATTTTAATTTCTTGCTTTATGCTCAGACACAGCAATTTACAAACAAAACCGCATTAGATAACGCGTGACCACCAACCAATTAAAAGTTATCGTCCAGTATTAGCAAAAACTAAATTAACACTACACTTTAAAGTAGAAACAGTACCTCAACTCACAACTAAGATTTGTATTGATACATCGCTGGTACCTTCGTATAGATTACCATTCACATGGAGCTTATTGGCGTTTCAGGTCATCGCAGACTGCAAAGGTAGGTACCAGATTCCAAAAAGACCGCGAATATTTAAAATAAAACAAGGCATTTCAGTACAACAAGTGATCAATGCAGTGTACATTTTTTTTTTTTTTTTTTTTAACGGACTAATGCTGTTTGCCTCTACCGGCATTTACAGCTTCACCGGAGGGGGGGGCGAGCACAGATGGTGCTCAGCCCGGTATTTGTGCGGTCGCAGAAGGCGCACCGCCTAGTGAGGCTAGCGCTGACGGCGCTGTGCCACTAGGAGAGGACGAGGCGACTAGCTCAAGGGCACCACTGAGGTTCGGACCTCGGCTTGAGCTGTCGCCAGGACAGGGAGTTATCGGATCGACTTGCCCCGGTACCAAAGTGGTCCGTAAGTGGGCCCTAAGGATGTTTGCTCTTTGACTATTTGGAGAGAATCTAACCAGGATGTTTTTGCCTCGAGCTCGCCGTCGAGCTCGGTGTCGGACTGAATGCAGTGTACAATAATTACATGATTATTTGTAATTATCCGAAAACCAAACGCTTGCGCGTTTTAGTGACGTACAGCGCCATCTATCTTAATTTGTGGAAACTTAAATGGTGAACAGTTGAGTACGTTCTAGATATCGCGTATTACACTTAACATAAACTTTAGACATTTAAACAGAGGTTTTCAGTGTTCTCTGAAGCAGTGAAAGTAAAAACACGATAGGACTAAATTCCCTTATAGTTAGTTTTTGTTCTTCATTAGAAGGTTCTTATGAGAGATAAAATTAAGAAAGTTGCGTGGTGCATTACACATTTTATGGAAACTAAAAAGTCCTTAGTAGTACTAAAGTAACCTAAGTGTTTTTGACAATAAATAAATCATATTTATTTAGGTAAAGACATTTACAAAAACATGATAACAGAAACACCTGGTTCCCAAATTAGGCTTGTGAAAGCCCATGACATGATTTCCAGTTATAATGTAATATTATGGTGTTTCGACATAACGGCCAAATACCATAATTATTTTTAGAAGTGGCTTTATTCAATATTAGTGCGGCGTTAGAGAAATGCGTCCTAGATTGATTATTCTAGATGATTAAATTAATAATGTTGACTTTGCTAATTCTCCTTTTCACAAAATGATTTTAACAGTTCTTGTTTATAATATAGCTGATATATATTGAATAATAATGATAATAATATTTAAATGGATTAAAATAATATAATAAAAATATTTAATAAACATATTATTATATATAAACACCCGATCGACCCATATATACATTAATCATACGATAAATTGAAAGAAAAATTTCCCATAATATACATAATTTCTTCTAGGCAGGCACGATTCATCGTAGACCGCATCATCACTTAACATCAGGTGAGATAGTGGGCAAACGCCTGTCCATTGTAAAATAAAAAAAATCCTCAGAGACCGCGCTGTAGTTTACTGGTACCATTTTGTATCGCTATGTTTAAGCGTACAAGCAAATTGTATCGACAGGGCCCGGAGATAAATGAGAACAAGTTTTAATTACTTTTGAAAGGTCGATTTTCCGGTTTCAGCTCGTATTAGCCACATGGCTACACAATACATTTCAACAGTGTTTGAATGTATTTACTTTTTTGTGGGATTCAACTGTTTCAGCCAATAAGGATATCGCTATGCAACGCCTACAGTGTATGATGCATAAAAAATGGTGGTAGTATATATATCTGAAACTAATAGATTTTCAAAATACACTTACCACTGGTTCTAATTTAAAAATAAACTTTAGTATTTTAAAAATAATTTGCACGCTTTTTGTTGAAATAAGTGACAGATTTTAATTATTTCAACGGCATGCTGAGCGCTATCTGCCTCTGCCACTTGCGTATTATTATTTAAGTCATTGCCAAGAATCACCGTGCGTATTTTCATTTTTTTATTTATACTAGCTGCGATATCTTCTTCTTACCCGCAATGAAATGGTATTGAGGATTTATGAGTAAATTCTCGGAAAAAAAGCCGATGATTTATTCCATCGTAAACTTAATTCCAAACGGTCGCCGTGGCGCAGTGGTTAGCTTAGTGTCAGTGACATGACTTATCTGTGCCTCCGGGACCCTCGGTTTGAATCTGGCAGGGGCACACATTTTTGCGAGTGTAGATGTTTGTCCCGGGTCTAGAATATTTGTGTGCTGTGATTGTGTGTATCCATGCCTCCCGCGATACAGTGAATCCTAGTGCGGGGATGTGAGTGTGATAAAAAAATCCATTCAACTATTTCAGCGTAAAGCAATAACAAACTTACAAACCACTGACTTTCCCCATTACAATATTAGTGTAGTAATAATAGATTTACAGATGTTTGAACTCTAGCTCATTTGTTTTTCAGAAGAAAACACCATCGCTTATAATCAGGTGTGATAGCGGTCAAATGTCTGATAGTTCTTCAGAATTAGATATAAAAACCGTATCTTAACTCCTACACCGTATTGTCTAGTCTACCTAGATCATGTGAAGCCAAGTGAAACGAAAGTTATAGTCAGCAAAGCCAACGCGAATCCAAATCTCTCAACTTCTGAATAATTCTTGCTGAAGTTGAAACGTCGGCGGTCTCTAGGGACTCCAGATTTACTCGGCGACAACGGTCCATTAGCAGATCTTTCGCTTTTTGTACGTTCACGATTGCTTTGCTTCCGTGTACTCCTTGTTATGTTAATTAGTCTAGCTAAAGATTTTCTTACTTATATTATTACTAGCTGCGCCCTGTGGTTTTACCCGCGTGCTGATGATTGTTGATGATGATAAAAAGTAGCCTATGTGTTATTCCGGGACCTGAAGTATCTACATACCAAATTACATCCAAATCTGCCAAGCAGTTTGAGCGTAAAGAAGTAACAAACATACACACATACACGCCACATACACACAAACTTTCACTTTTATAATATTAGTAGGAATGGATGTTGCGTTAAATGAGAATATATTAAAAGTAATATAATTTTAATACGAAACCAATAATAATAATAATAATTATATTATTAAGATTTTTTCTCTGTAGTCCTATAAAAGGCCCGCATGCAGTTCTCATTTATGGCTAAATTCATCGCATGCGGCGCGCTATACCACCGATAGCGGGGGCCGGGCGCGGAGTAGATTGCCCCACAGGCTGCAAGCGTGCCGGCAGCGGTGGTCCTCCACGTCGCGCAGGTGGTGGCGGCGGCGGAGGCGACGGCGGCCCGTCGTCGTCACTCGACGCCCTGCTCTCAGGGGGAGTAACGAACTCATCCCCCGATGATGAATTTGACGATGACGATTTTTTTATTGGGATCAACTAAAAACAATTGAGGATTTGAAATAAGAAGGTATTGCCACCAACCCACCGTCACGCTACAAAATAGCTAATAACAAACATATACACGTCGATACGCCCTAGCAGTCATCGAAATTTTGGCTTAGCTTGGTCAAAGAACCTGCAAAGATCACGGTAACATATCAAAAAGTGAATACAAGTAACACAGACATCCAACGGACTATAAATCAAATATTATGTAGAACTAATAACATGTAGAGATGTCACGGAATATGCAAAGCAATTATATATACCTACGACCACCACAAATTTCCCCAATTATTAACACATTAAAAGCGAGTGGGAAAACTTTCACATGAGAGATTCAACCACCTTTCAATCTATATATACTCAGTATCGGGGCTTCCAAACCAAGAGTTAGGTAATTAACTCCAATGTGCGCTCGAGCCAATATAGGTTTGTAGGCAGGCGAGAGTGTAGCTATCCGGACAAAATTAGCCGTCCGGCATAATTTTATGTAAACTGTTATAGCTAAAAAAAAAATGTATATAAGTAATTTTTTTTTTCATTGGCTCATTTATTTTTAATTTAAAACTTTAACTTTCCACTTAATCTAAATATTTTATAATGTCCACAAAATCATAACATAAAATGTGTTATAACGCCGCGTATTATCAGCAGTTAACGGTTTTATTCAATTTCTTTAATACTTTCATTTTAGTGAAAAAAAAAATTATTTTTGGGTGATCAAAATGCATGATCTGTTAAGGAATCAATGTCATTACTTAACACACGCGCTGAATTACAACTAAAAGCATTTGCCTAATTAGCTGACTGCAATGTGAAATCAAAGTTTTGGGAGGGAGCACTGGTAAAAAGTGTAATAGTTAAAACTGAGTTAGTATATTATATTATAGTATTCACATAATAATATTTTTAACACCGTTACATGACATTATACTGCAGAATTTTAAAATATATTACCCATGTACCCACATGTGTACTTTATTGTGAAATAGAATTATTTTGGGAAGACACTGCCTTTTGTAACACAATTATTTTTAATTATACAAAAAATTTTGTATCGTTTAATTTTTGTAATAAAGAAACATTTGTATGTGTATCTCATTTACAACTTTTTAGAGCGGAAAGTAGTGAAGTAGTCAAAATCGTGTATTTTACAATTAAATTTCCAACCAAAAAACTGTAATAATTAAGACTAAAGTAATTTATTCATTTGAATAATTAACTTTAGACTAACGCAAACAAAAGCGTTCTTAGAAAATATGCATCAATTGACATACATGCTATTCATATACTTAAATAATACATATACATACACATTCTGGCTAACGCATAGGCAATGGGCATTACTCAGAATATTTTATCCGGATAATTAGTCCGGCTAAATTGTCAGCCACTACATTCAAAAGTTTAAAATACAATCAATTTTGGGCTGTGAAACCACTTTTAACAGTTCAGTAATTTTATCAAAGCAATGTATTCATCCAGATAGATGGGCCGTGTTATACATATAGATCCTTCTATCACAATAACATGGCCTATCTACATACACAATCGAGCCGTAGAGAATGCCTGAGACGTTCTGACAGACACTCTGTTGGAGGCCAAGTATCGCTGGTTAGTCGAAGTAGAAAAGATATTTATGAACTTCACTCAAAAAGGAATCTTAACAAGAAATAAATCTGTACATTAAAAATAAATTCCTTATTATGTAAGTCACGGCATCACGATTGAACGCCGAGACCATATTTTTACCCTAAGTTTTTTTGAGACAGTTTGAGACAGTGAAATGAAAAGTAAGAAATTTGCAATATATACAATACAACAAATAATATTACAAGATATTAAAAAACTTAAATTCCATTTTAAATTTTCTAATAATACCTTCTTAGTGGTTTTTAAAATAAGAATATTTTTAATAGAATATTGTATGTTTTTTATTATATTAATATTATAATGTATGCAGCAGAGTTGGCTGACAGAGCTGCGATTGACAGAATGTGTATAGTATTTTTGTTTGTTAATTATACCTATTAGAATTCAAAGACAGGACGACGTCTGCTGGGTGACTAAATTTTATGTAAAAATGGAAAATAGTATTTTATTTAGTGAGTAGACTATAGTCACGACGCTCGTTGACTTTAGTCAACGAGTCAAAAGCTCCTGAGGATGCCTTGTGCAGAGGCGAAACATGTGTCGAAGAGGTTCCAGTAACGTAAGATTGTATGTAGGTACCTATGTATCGTATATTATATAATAAATAATGTGTATTAAATATCTTTTTGATATGAATTTCCGCAAATTTACGCCTGAATCTATAAAAACATGTAAATTAGATGTTGTAGTTAATGTTTTTAGACATCGAAACGCACAGTTATATTATATTGTGCATTACGCACGGGCATAACTATTTTCTAATACTCGTGAAAGCTAAACATTTCACAAAATAATATGTAAATAACAATAGCTTAACTACAAATGCACCTACCTCCCGACATTACACAGCTGTTGTGCTAGTACTTTTCCACACCATTCCCATATGAGTAAGTTTTTATGTTTCCGTAAATACCTCTAAAACTCGAGCTATTCAACATTAACCAAAACCAAAACAGCCTAAAATAATATGACCCTAACAGTTAAAAGACTTTGAAAGGATAATATTCACGATTACAATAACAGCTAAAGCGATAATCGCGTAGACGTGACACCGTTTATCGTCACGTAGAATATAACGTAACCGTAAACGTTAACGTTGTGTCGCTAATGGTCTCCTAACTGATGTATACGTTCAAATGTTGCAGGGAAAATGTAAGAAAACAATGTCAGGAAAATGTGGGTTATGACACTTATGACACAGGACGCGATGACGTAATACTTTTGTTTCAACTTATATCTCAGGATTTGAAAAGGGAACGCAAAAAAAAACAATACAAAATGTATATTTAATTCAATATTTTATTTTGACATCTTAAATACTTTGTTTATTAATGTTTCAATATTTTGAAACATTAATAAACATTCAAATCTTTGTGTTCTTAGTATATTAAACTGTACACCTTACCGTCAATATTTTAAATATTTGTTTATATAACAGGTCTTTACGATCGTAAGTACTGTAAAATATCACATATAAGTGCAAACCAAGCATTCATATCTGACTATCTGCGCCCCGCGGTTTTACCCGCGTGCTGATGATTTGTCGTTAGTTACCAAAATAATGAAAATTTTATAATAATAATTAAAATTACTCTAATAATGTATTTTTTTCAGTTTTATTGAAACAAGTCATAATGCAGATCAGTTAGTTAAAACTAGCGAGCCGACCGAGCAAAGCGAGCGTGCCGCGGCGGCGGCTGGCGAAACACTAAAAATTATTTCATGCAGAGGTTCACTAACACCCTTCCACGATTGATCAATCAGAGTGACAGCAAAAGTTAGGTACGTTGTATCTTATAACATAATTTTTCTAAATCATTTTTACCTTAGCATCTCGCAAAATAACACATTGACCGAATCACATCAAGATATAAGGTGAATTTAATATTCCCTAAAGCTTACTGTTCACCAAAATTTAAAACGTCCGATCAATTTAACCGTGTTTCAAACAGTTTTTACCAAACAGTTAACTGACGGTTAATTGATAATCGGACGTTTAAATTTTAGTAAACTCCACCCTTACTGTTTTTTTTATACTTTATAGATATAAAAGAAAGAAAGAAACCACATTTATTCAAGACACTCACAACACACATTACACAAGAGATACATACAAAAACAATACAGAACAGAATAATAATGATGTTGTGAGTGTCATGAATATGGGCCTCGACTCAGCATAAAACTAAGGCAAAAGCCTCAGTCACTGATTTTCAGTCGGTGCCCGTAGACATGACCTCACGAACCTCAGGACAACATTAACTTATAAACCTATAAAAATAATAATAATAATAAATATACTTATATTTAAACAAGAAACACAACAAAAGAAAGAAGAGAAAAAGTAAATTAGAGAGGGGACGTTTGATATGTTTGATTACTATCTCACTTGATGGTCAGTGACGACGTTGTTGACGATTTTTTTCGTTTTCGACGAGGCCCACGCCAAGCTATCTCAATCTCAAATTGGAATCCAAAATTTGACCGGATTTAATTCGGGAGAATAATTACTCAATAAAATATATTTTGAATTCTACTATCATGTTTAAAAACCTCATCATTTTATTTTTTTAAACTTAGAATCAACGCTATTTAACGTATGCAATGTAGAAGATAACGCATATCACAATAATGTTAAGGGAATTTATTCGTAATGAAGGCCGGGAAAAACCGACAATTATGTGATACTTCCATTAATGCATGTAATATCTACTCTTATTCTTATTCTGTTAAGAACTTGTTCTTCTATTTTGCCGTTTATCGGCACGTGAAATTCAGAATTGATGTTTAATAATGTAAACAATAAAAAACTATAGCAAATTTAAAATATAGCATATATCAGTAATAGTCAATCGAAATATTTGAATAACTTAAATAATATATCGAATGGGCTATTAGAACCATTAATTAGTTATTAGGGTGCATTAAGTTTGAACAAAGTTGCAGATTTGTAAGACAACCTGTTTTTGGGTATTAATTTAAATGGATTATTATGTAAAAAAATAGATAGTGTGTAGTATAATTATTTTTTCTAGCAACATAAGAATTAGTTGAGTACGGTTTGCAAGTTAGAGGTCGGCTGTGTAACTAGTAATATTGCTACTGTGTTCAATGTGTTCTGATTACCGTTTTTATCATTGTATCTCTTAATGTATGAAATTAAACCGTATTTTATTTTTAACCGACTTCAAAAAAGAAGGAGATGCACACTTCGACCTGTATATTTTTTAACCGAATTCCAAACAGGAGGTTACTCAATTCGACCGTATTTATGCTTTTTTTATGTGTGTTCGTGGATAACTTCGTCGTTTATGAACCCATTTTGATGATTCTTGTTAGACAGAGTATACTTCTGTGGTGATCCCATTTAAATTTCATCAAAATCAGACAAGCGGTTTTTGAGTTATACTTCAATAGCTGTAAAGTGCTACGCGTATCTTGATGATATTATTGTCGCGGTTGAAGACATAGCAGAGCACACAATAACAATTAATTGATCCCGTGAGTAGCAAAGGTCACTGAGAAGGGAGAAAAAAATTTTTTTTATAAAAAATGCAACCGACTTCAATACTCAAAAGTGTGAAATTACTTGTCGAAGTCGGTACCATGAGCATAATATTGTGATGATAGTAACTTTTGTGTGAACTATCATGGTACCGACTTCAACAAGTTATTTCACACTTTTGAGTATTGAAGTCGGTTGCATTTTTTGATAATTTTTTTTTTTAATTTTTTTATACGTTCGTTACCTCAAAACTTTCGACTGAGTGAACCGATTTTGATGATTCTTATTTTATATTTGAAAACTGGCGCTTGCCGTGTGGTCCCATTCAAATTTCATCAAAATCGGCAAAGCGGTTTATGAGTTATACTCAAATAACTGGAAAGTGTTACGGCTACGTGGACGACATTATAACTGCGGGTGAAGAAATCGGTGAACATACATGATATATTATAATATTAATCCTGTGAGTTGCAATGGTCACTAAATGGGTAAAGAAAAAATACCAAAAAATTGAATCGACTTCATCACTAAAAAGTATGAAATAACTTGTTGAAGTCGGTACCATGATAGTTCAAAATATTTTCCTTAGGGTACCGACTAGTTGACAAGTTATTTCACACTTTTGAGTGTTAAGTCGGTTCCGTTTTGTTCTGTTATACAGAGCGCCATACGCACATTAGCAGAAAAGTTTATTTTAATAAAAAGGACGTAATCAGAAAAGGTTTCTTCTTCTCAGCACTTGGGTATCCACTGCTGGACATATGCCTCCCCCATATAGGGGGGGATTTGCCAATTCTCGCCACGCTTGGCAGGCGGGTTGGCGAGCGCAGTATGATTTCCGACCCACAAAAGGCGCTGCTGCCCACCTTCTGGTACGTGATCCCTTAGCCGACTCTTACGGCACCCACGGGAAGAGATGGGGGAGAACTATTCTAGGCCGGTACCACCACGGCACAGAAGGAAGAAGAAAAGGTTTATTTGCTAACAATTCACTGTTGAATTTTAAAAGTACGACCATGAAACTACAAAATATAGAAGCTTATTTTACAGGAACAAGTTCATTTTAGCGAACGCCGCGGTCTGTGATTTGAGCACAGTAACGAACCGGGGACGTCGGTATTTGTACAACAATGTCTGTGGTGCGGGGGGACTAAACTAACGGGCGAAACCGCGGAGCTAGAGGCGCCTTTTAACACTTTGCATCGATTTCAACCTTTTTTTTTTTTTTTTTTTTTTTTTTATATATTATAAGTTTGCGTTTGACAACTGTCTCACCTGATGTTAAGTGATGACGTTGTCTAGGATTTAGCACGCAAACCTAGAAGGTACCTATTCACTCGCGACTTGAAGACTCCAGGATTGTACATATCGGGAAACACAGACTCGGGCAACGAGTTCCATTCCTTGGCAGTACGCATTAAGAAAGTGGAAGCATAACGCTTCGTGCGTATAGGTGGTATATCTACCATATAACGATGGCGAATTGCCGTACGTCGAGTCGACCGATGATAGAAAGGGGATGGTGGAATCAGATTGTGTAATTCCAGTGCACATTCTCCGAAATGCACCCGATAGAAAACCGATAGGCTTGCTACTCTACGCCGGTGTTCAAGGCTCTGAAGCCTACGTTCAACCAAAGAGTTACAGCCGATGATTCTTTTGGCTCGCCTCTCGATTGACTCCAGAGCTTCTAGTTGGTATTTGGCTGACCCATCCCAAAGGTGGGAACAGTACTCCATGCACGACCGGACTTGTGCTTGATACAGATTAAGCAACTGCCCCGGCGTGAAGTACTGTCTGACCTTAGCAAGAATACCCAACTTTTTGGCAGCCAATTGAGCTTTGGACTCAATGTAGCTCCCGAAATTCAACGTGGGCGTCAGTGTGACGCCAAGAAGCTCCAGAGTGTCGGTAATGGTAACGGGTTCATCTCAGAAAGTGGGGCACCGTTCGAATTCACTCCGTTTGGCAGAGAATTATATATTATTACGCTATTTAACGTATGCAATGTAGAAGATAACGCATATCACAATAATGTTAAGGGAATTTATTCGTAATGAAGGCCGGGAAAAACCGACAATTATGTGATACTTCCATTAATGCATGTAATATCTACTCTTATTCTTATTCTGTTAAGAACTTGTTCTTCTATTTTGCCGTTTATCGGCACGTGAAATTCAGAATTGATGTTTAATAATGTAAACAATAAAAAACTATAGCAAATTTAAAATATAGCATATATCAGTAATAGTCAATCGAAATATTTGAATAACTTAAATAATATATCGAATGGGCTATTAGAACCATTAATTAGTTATTAGGGTGCATTAAGTTTGAACAAAGTTGCAGATTTGTAAGACAACCTGTTTTTGGGTATTAATTTAAATGGATTATTATGTAAAAAAATAGATAGTGTGTAGTATAATTATTTTTTCTAGCAACATAAGAATTAGTTGAGTACGGTTTGCAAGTTAGAGGTCGGCTGTGTAACTAGTAATATTGCTACTGTGTTCAATGTGTTCTGATTACCGTTTTTATCATTGTATCTCTTAATGTATGAAATTAAACCGTATTTTATTTTTAACCGACTTCAAAAAAGAAGGAGATGCACACTTCGACCTGTATATTTTTTAACCGAATTCCAAACAGGAGGTTACTCAATTCGACCGTATTTATGCTTTTTTTATGTGTGTTCGTGGATAACTTCGTCGTTTATGAACCCATTTTGATGATTCTTGTTAGACAGAGTATACTTCTGTGGTGATCCCATTTAAATTTCATCAAAATCAGACAAGCGGTTTTTGAGTTATACTTCAATAGCTGTAAAGTGCTACGCGTATCTTGATGATATTATTGTCGCGGTTGAAGACATAGCAGAGCACACAATAACAATTAATTGATCCCGTGAGTAGCAAAGGTCACTGAGAAGGGAGAAAAAAATTTTTTTTATAAAAAATGCAACCGACTTCAATACTCAAAAGTGTGAAATTACTTGTCGAAGTCGGTACCATGAGCATAATATTGTGATGATAGTAACTTTTGTGTGAACTATCATGGTACCGACTTCAACAAGTTATTTCACACTTTTGAGTATTGAAGTCGGTTGCATTTTTTGATAATTTTTTTTTTTAATTTTTTTATACGTTCGTTACCTCAAAACTTTCGACTGAGTGAACCGATTTTGATGATTCTTATTTTATATTTGAAAACTGGCGCTTGCCGTGTGGTCCCATTCAAATTTCATCAAAATCGGCAAAGCGGTTTATGAGTTATACTCAAATAACTGGAAAGTGTTACGGCTACGTGGACGACATTATAACTGCGGGTGAAGAAATCGGTGAACATACATGATATATTATAATATTAATCCTGTGAGTTGCAATGGTCACTAAATGGGTAAAGAAAAAATACCAAAAAATTGAATCGACTTCATCACTAAAAAGTATGAAATAACTTGTTGAAGTCGGTACCATGATAGTTCAAAATATTTTCCTTAGGGTACCGACTAGTTGACAAGTTATTTCACACTTTTGAGTGTTAAGTCGGTTCCGTTTTGTTCTGTTATACAGAGCGCCATACGCACATTAGCAGAAAAGTTTATTTTAATAAAAAGGACGTAATCAGAAAAGGTTTCTTCTTCTCAGCACTTGGGTATCCACTGCTGGACATATGCCTCCCCCATATAGGGGGGGATTTGCCAATTCTCGCCACGCTTGGCAGGCGGGTTGGCGAGCGCAGTATGATTTCCGACCCACAAAAGGCGCTGCTGCCCACCTTCTGGTACGTGATCCCTTAGCCGACTCTTACGGCACCCACGGGAAGAGATGGGGGAGAACTATTCTAGGCCGGTACCACCACGGCACAGAAGGAAGAAGAAAAGGTTTATTTGCTAACAATTCACTGTTGAATTTTAAAAGTACGACCATGAAACTACAAAATATAGAAGCTTATTTTACAGGAACAAGTTCATTTTAGCGAACGCCGCGGTCTGTGATTTGAGCACAGTAACGAACCGGGGACGTCGGTATTTGTACAACAATGTCTGTGGTGCGGGGGGACTAAACTAACGGGCGAAACCGCGGAGCTAGAGGCGCCTTTTAACACTTTGCATCGATTTCAACCTTTTTTTTTTTTTTTTTTTTTTTTTTTTATATATTATAAGTTTGCGTTTGACAACTGTCTCACCTGATGTTAAGTGATGACGTTGTCTAGGATTTAGCACGCAAACCTAGAAGGTACCTATTCACTCGCGACTTGAAGACTCCAGGATTGTACATATCGGGAAACACAGACTCGGGCAACGAGTTCCATTCCTTGGCAGTACGCATTAAGAAAGTGGAAGCATAACGCTTCGTGCGTATAGGTGGTATATCTACCATATAACGATGGCGAATTGCCGTACGTCGAGTCGACCGATGATAGAAAGGGGATGGTGGAATCAGATTGTGTAATTCCAGTGCACATTCTCCGAAATGCACCCGATAGAAAACCGATAGGCTTGCTACTCTACGCCGGTGTTCAAGGCTCTGAAGCCTACGTTCAACCAAAGAGTTACAGCCGATGATTCTTTTGGCTCGCCTCTCGATTGACTCCAGAGCTTCTAGTTGGTATTTGGCTGACCCATCCCAAAGGTGGGAACAGTACTCCATGCACGACCGGACTTGTGCTTGATACAGATTAAGCAACTGCCCCGGCGTGAAGTACTGTCTGACCTTAGCAAGAATACCCAACTTTTTGGCAGCCAATTGAGCTTTGGACTCAATGTAGCTCCCGAAATTCAACGTGGGCGTCAGTGTGACGCCAAGAAGCTCCAGAGTGTCGGTAATGGTAACGGGTTCATCTCAGAAAGTGGGGCACCGTTCGAATTCACTCCGTTTGGCAGAGAATAGACACGCCTGGGTCTTAGTAGCGTTGAACTTGACCAGATTGGCATCGCCCCAGTCGGAAACTGCCTGCAGAGCCAAGTTCATACGGTCGACCATGGCCTCTCTGAGTGACTGGACCTGTGCATGGCTAGCCCGCGCGCTGGACATGTAACTTTCTACAACAGTGCTGTCGTCTGCATACCCATAGGTACCGGGTTTCAGCAGATCGTTAATATGCAGCACAAAAAGAGTTGCAGAGAGAACCGACCCCTGAGGAACCCCGGCATTAATAGCCAATTGATCGGAAGAGCAGCCATCAATGACTACTCGAATCGATCGATTCCTCAAGAAGTCCGATATCCAGACTCGTAGTCTTTCATGCAAGCCATAAGAGGGAAGCTTACCAATGAGACTGTCATGCCAAACCCTATCGAAGGCCTTAGAAATATCAAGGGAAACGGCGAGCGCTTCTCCGTACTTCTCTATGGCCTCGCTCCACATGTGAGTGGCATACACTAGAAGGTCTCCAGTAGACCGGTTTCGACGAAAGCCGTATTGCCGATCACTGAGGAGTTCATGTGTTTCTAGGTATGCAAGGAGCTTCGTATTCAGAACACGTTCCATACTCTTGGAGAGGATGGACGTGACCGAAATCGGTCTGTAGTTAGTAGGGTCAGCACGACTACCCTTTTTGGGTACTGGCTGTACATTGGCAAGCTTCCAGGCTTTTGGTACTGTACCCGCCTCAAAAGAGAGCCGAAAAAGGCGTGTCAACACTGGAGTTAGTTCCGGCGCGCATGTTCTTAGGACCAGCGCTGAGATACCGTCCGGACCACTTGCTTTATTCACGTCCAGATTACGTAGCACTTTGCGAACATCCACTTGTCGAATGCGAATGTTTGACATAATCGTCTCGCATCCATTCAGCGGAGTTGGTGGGGCTGCGCTACCAGCATCTAGACGTGAAGACTCTGCAAAGAGAGATGCAAATAAATTTGCTTTCTCTTCTGCAGTGTGGGCTAGCGATCCATCAGGTTTCTGCAGTGGAGGAAATGAGGAGCGGCAGAAGTTCGATTCGACCGATTTAGCTAGGGACCAAAAAGCTTTACTACCCGTAGGGTACGAAGCAAGTTTGTTCCCTATTCGGCTAATGTGATCGAACCGAGCCTTCCGTAGAGCCTTCTTGCAGGACTTGGCAGCTTTGTTAAAGGCTCTCTTCTTGGCACGAATATCCTTGGCTTTGCGGTATCGAGCATCAACCCATGCCTGGTATGCCTGATGCTTTTGTGTCTGAGAACGAAAGCATTCTGGTCCAAACCATGGGTGAGCTTTGCTGGACAGTGGCATATCGGCAAATGGAATAAAATATTCCATACCCTGCCGTAGCACATCCGTCACGGCATCCGTGCATGTCGAAGGGTCGCTAGAAGAGAAGCATACTTGCTTCCAAGGGTAAGATGCGAAAAAGGACCGCATTTCGTCCCAGTCCGCTGACTTGTACCGCCACACCCGTCGCGTGCCTTTAAGGCTAGGCTCGGGCGGGGAGTATGACGATACAGATTTCACCAGACAGTGGTCGGAGCTACCTAATGGTGGAGCCACCGACACTGAGTAACGGTCTGGATCCGTTGTCAGTAGAAGGTCCAAGCAATTGGCTGTGTGGCCATCAACGTCGGGTATCCGTGTTGCCTCTTGGACCAGCTGAGTGAGATTTAACGACAGGGCAAGTTTGCGCGTCTCTCTCCCAGCATGGTCGGTGCTCTGGTATGGGAACAGCCACTCCTCGTGGTGGGCATTAAAGTCCCCCAGAAACACAAGTTGAGCCGACGGATACTTCAGTTGGGCCGAATCCGCCTTCTCACTGAGATATTCGGTAAGCGCCGTCGTCTCCTGAACCCCGCCGTGCGATCGATAAACACAGGCGTAGAGAATTTTCTCCAAACCTGTGTCTACCATAACCCAGAGTACATTGTGTTTGGAGTCTTCAAGATTACGGAGGCGTTTAATACAAATGTCATCCCGAGTGTATAAGCACACGCCTGCGCGTGGCTTAAATTTGTGCTCCAGGCTGTAGCCTGGGTAGGAAAGGTAGGCTACGTCGGAAGGACATCGTATCTGCGTCTCCGTGAGAAACAATAGGTGCGGTTTTTCAGTCTCTAGGTGGTAGTGGACTGGCACGATATTGGAGTGCAAGCCTCGAATATTAGAGAGGTGCACTTTTAACGAGAGGGAGTGCAGCCGCTGTGTAAACTTTCTTCCATTTTTGTTTCTCGTCATGTTGGGGGTGAGTGAATTGGTGGAACAAACAGCAGTGGAACGAGGCTTTACTTTGCAGACAAGGGACTCACAAGGAGACCACACGAATCATTGGGGAACTAATCTGGAGACTGCGGGGACGCCCGAGCCCCCCCGGGGATGTCCATCAGGCCCTCTCATCCGGTCGCCGACCGGCATGATGGCGCATCCCGGGATTTTTCGTCAGTTGGCGGGGCAGCCTTTCGTGAGTGGCTAGGTCACTAATTGGGCCCCCAGCTACCTGCGGTCGGCCAGCGGTGCACCGTGCCTCGGATCCCGCTACCCTCCGCGATTAGTCACCCGATACGGCAGTCTCGAAGAGTGTCGAAGACCGTCATAGCAAGCAAAGCAACTGTCCCGACCTGTTTGTTCCTACTGGTGTCACCGGACATCACGGCTGAACATGGTTGCCATTTGGTGCCGTGTCTTTGTCCGGTGGGTGGTCACCAACCGCGGCCGAAGCCTACCACCGGTAAATCATCCGATTAGCACCACCCGAGGGTCACGTGTAGGGTTTCTGATTTTTGGGGTGCTCTCCTACGGACGTGGATGAATCGACCCTCAAGAGACCCTCAACCTTTTTTCCCTTTAGAATTCCTCAAATTTCGTGTTTGGGAATAAAAATACAGGTCATGAAAAAGAGTATTTGTCGTTTGGCAAATGCATTTTATAAAGAAACTGTAGGTTTTATTGCATTGTATTCAGATATATTATGAAGGACATAGAAAGTATAGGAAGGTAGATTAAAATTAAATTGTATTGTTTAAGTAAGTTGAGGGTAGGATGTAATGTTTTGTTGGGTGCTCACATTTCCTCTTCCCTAGAATAATACATTATATTTTAATATCATATTTTAATTACATTTATTACTAAATACACGTAAATAATAATATGATATAAATTAATTCAATATTATGATGCGTATGTACGTAGACGACAAGAGGTCGGTAAAAGAAATAAACAAAACTGTGGTACCATATTTATTATGATATTTTGCAAGTGAACAAGGAAAATGCGAAAAGGTTTAACATTAAAGTAATTAATTTAACTTTTTTAAATTAACAAAACTTAATTTACAGTTTGAAAACGTGAGTATTACACAAATTAAGATAGGGTGTGCGCAACGCGAACTGCAAGTGCAGGCCCATGAAAAAGCTAGTCTTACTTGTCCGATGCGTCTTCATGCCGACGACGCATGATAATTCGGTATGATAAGAAAGTTATTGTATTCACAAAGGCAACCCTAAATGAGGAACTAAATGGCTTAGGCTAGGAGCGAGAACATTCCGAGCAACAGCTTGCTGTTGCTCGGAATGTTTGGTACGTTTGGGTTTTAAGGGGTGGAATTGTCAATTTTGACCAAACCCCATTTTAAAATAAAAGAATAAAAAAAAACAACGCATATTTTGTGTGGAACCGGCAGACACAAAAATGGCCACATTTTCTTTTTCAAATTCAGTCCTTTACGAACACAATTCTACTAGACTAATTATAAGCTAAACTCAATTGTTACGTCACGTTAATTATACAATTAACTTTCAGCAAGTAATTCGTCCTCGGCTTCCAATTAACTAAAACACCACTGTGTATCGTGTTACTCGCCAAAACCCACAATCAATTACTGAGAACTAGCCAACAAAACGCCAACCATTGCCAGTGTTTGTTAACACAAAACCAATGATGTTCCATTTGCTAGCCGGCGATGTAACGCACAGAAATATGATCATGGTTGATGCATTTGGACATGTTCCAAGGATGTGTTCGTACATTGAAACAAAGTATCAAACGCTACGGTGCTCATAACTATTTTGGCAAATTGATTTAGGTTATGGCGGTTCAGATATAAAACAAAATATAGAATAAGTCAGTACAAAACCAGCAAAAATAATATTTTTAAACTAAAATCATTTGGTTAATTAGACTGATTTTTAACGCATTGGACGACAAAGAAACTTCTTTAAGTAAGGTAAAAAAAATAATCTCGCATCTAAATAAACAAACTTTTTTGAAAGTTGCTTTCGAGTAGGGCCCGCCTGGCAAACTACGAGTACCACTCTCAAGTTTGAAATAATGTCACCAAACACATGAGATTCAGTAAGCAATCTAGGTGATAATATGTACGATCACATCGTCACTGACCGTCAAGCGAGATAATGGACAAACTTATATATGTATATATATTTTATAGAATTCTTATATATTATTATATATTATATGGAATTCATTATTGTAGCACCTTAAATATAAAATAATATTTACAGTATAAATTTACATAAAGAGTGTGACAATGGGCGGTCTTGTCAGTAAAAGTGATATCTACCAGGCAATATATTATATATATCTATACAGTAAAGAAATAACAAAGATTATAACGACCGTCAAATTTTCAACGATATATGCACACTTTCTGTGCCCCGCGGCTTAACCCGCGTATATTCCGTGTTTCAGTTCTCAGCTGGATAGCTTTTATATGATATACTAGCTGCGCCGAGTGGCTTTACCTGCGTGGTGATTAAAAAAGTAATGATGGTGATCGTTAAATTAAACGTATTACGTTGTGTGGAGACAGCTTATTCCCTGGACTAATACAGTCCAGGGAATAAGCTATCTCCATACCAAATTTCATCGAAATCGACATAGCCGTTTGAGCGTAAAGAGGTAACAAACATACACACAAACTTCCACATTTGTAAGTTTAGTATAATTTATAATATTACCTGAGTATATGATATTATTATAAGCGTACATTTATTGCTGCGATAAACTGTGACCTATGTGCTAATCGAGACTATTATTTATTATACCGAATTTTACCGTATATAAACACATTGTGCACAGAATATTTTTATAAATAATAACCGTTGCTTATGATAATAAACCATTTAAAAAAAGTATTTGATACTTACAACAAAAACAACATTACTACGAGTATGAACGAAGATCCATTACTATATAAGTAGCAGTGCCAAAGAATTGGTCGCAATACAATAAGCATAGAAACAACTTTTCAAGGAAAGTCTTTGATTGCTTCTGGCACTGGTTGAGACAACTTTTACTGATATGGTCTATTGCATAAGCTTATTATATTAAAATATTATACTGTCAAGCTTACACTGTAAAAAATCTTTTTATTATTTATAACTAACCTGACAGACATTGTTCTGTTTTATCTATGAATATGACTGTCATCATCATTATCATCTCAGCCATAGGACGACCACTGCTAGACATATGCCTCCCCCATTGATTTCCACAAGGACCTGTTGGAAGCGGCCCGCTTCCAGATATATGAATAATATATGATAACAATATAATATATGACTGTGAATTGGTTTAATAAACAAATAAAACTTATGTTTAAAAAAATTAAGTTATTAAATACCGTTAAGTTGTAACATGAAAAAAAATATTGCCCTAAACACTAAGAAGGTTACATTGGAAAATCCAATATTAACTTAAGTGTCTTCAATTCTAGAGATTTACGCGCAACGACTATTTTTTTCTTCTTGCATAAATCAGTCCTGGGGAAATAAGGATTCATTTATATTTATACAGATATACCTACATTGCAAACAGTAGTTACAGTACCAGTGCAACCAAGTTAAAGCAATAAGAGAAAATACAATAAATATCATAAATATAAACCGTAACAGGGGAACATAGAAAACAATAGGGTTGCTTAAAAAAAAAGTTTTAAAGAAATGAAAAATAAAACGCCATCTTTTATTTCTTTTTCCCGATTAAGTAGGACATTGAGACGACACAATTTGGGATTAAAGCCAAAGCAAAAGCCAAGTAAACTTACTTAAATTTCTATATAATTAGCCAATTATCTAGTATGGTAGATAGATAGATAGATCCTTGAAACAAATAAAAGTTATGAAAGAAACTAAGATTGTGATGTTCGTGTAGATTAGCCTCTAGTGAACGCTATGAATCCAAAATAGTATAAAACTTACGATTTTCAAACGGTCAAAGTGGTGATCAAAAGCTAGTCTATCTATACAGGATAAAAAAAAACATACCAGTTAACTAGTCTGGTAAAAAGTAAACTATAGTAAAACATTAAAAAAAACCGCATTACATTTTATTAATTTAGTTGAACGCCTACGATCAAGTCAGCTTTAAACAAGATAATTAAAAAACAGATTTACTTTATCTGTTTGGAAGCTACAATGCCTCAGATAGAAATAGAAATACCCAGGTTAATCTAGCCTTAGGATACAAAATTGCTTTTCGCTATCGTTCATAACTTAAATCTTCCTCCACAAACATGGTCCTGTACAACGGCTAAGTTGACAACACGCTGCAAATATGTCAAGACAGATACCAACTTTAAAAAGTTTGCTTTCTTCCGCAGGGCGGTGTACCGCAACTTTTAATTGGCTTTTGTTAAATAACATTGTGTTAAATGGTGAACCGGCAAACACTCACGTTTTTGACAGCCATTATTTCCTTATGTTCATCTTATGTTAACAGATAACTTACTTTTTGACACGCTTACAAAGCTGTGTTCTACTACGTAACATTCTCAGTGCAGGCGATTCGTCTCTAGAATGTACTACAATCAGACACAATATACTAGTCACAATCAGACATTTATAGTCTGTCTTAAGCTATCCTGTTTAACCGACTTTAATAAAAGGAGGTTATATGTTCGACTGTATGTATTTTTTTGAAATGTAACTAATACGTCAACACACTACTAATGAAACTTGAAAAACTGAAACTACGTTACAAGTCTTGTAACGCAACTTTAAGTTTGAAGTTTCAAGTTTATTTAGTTACGACTAAACATATTACATAACAATGGTTGAGGTTCGATGACACCTGCAGACATCTGCAACTTACCTACTTTGTTATTATATTTTTGAGTGAAACTGTTCTCCACAATACATTGAATTCTAGTGTGGAGATCAAAATCTAATCTTAGCTACTACAGTTTTTACATCAATAAGTTATTTCAAAAATTTAAATTTAAATGTGTTACGAATAAAGAACATTTTTGTTTGTTGGTAGGCAAACGCCGAGACGAAATGCGAAGATATGAGATCATTTTGATATATTATGTGTTTGTGGAGGGAGTCGAAAAAAAGCAACTTGTAAGATATTGTATAAAAGAATTATTTTAATAAATGAAATCATGTTTTTATTTATACTAATATTGAAAAAGTAAAGATTTCATTGTTTCAAAAAAACGTCATCATGTTGTTTCTATGTCAATAAGTAAATCAATTGTGAATGAATTGGAAATTAATTGTAAATCAAATTATTCCGTAACTATTCCAAAGTATTCAAAAATACACAATGTTAATGTTCCAGTTTTCACTTCTGCCGGCACTCTCGGAGTGCAACCCGTTGTTTTTTTTTTTGTATTTGTCGGATATGCCTTACACACGTCCTTTCTTTTCAATCAGTTCGTTCTTATCTCTCTTTCTGTTTTACGCATGCAGTCAACACTCAAGCAGAAAAATTTGCGGCTACTCTCTGGAAAAAACCACTCGCAAAATAGACCCACGATAATTGTTACCAGCTTTACAATTAGACAGATTTTCCTATAAAAGTTTATTTTTAAGATAATCATCATACATGGTCGGGTTAACTGAAACTATTTTAATGTTTAAAAATAAAGAAGAACACTATTATCCGTAGATCTCTGTGTCCTAGATTTTTTAATTTTTTTTTTTTTTTTTTTTTTTTTTTTTTTAAATACTCACACCCCTGCACTAGGATACCCTGTATCGCGGGAGGCATAGACACACACAATGACAATACACAAACATCCAAGACCCGAGAACAAACATCTTTGCTCATCACAGAAATGTTTGCCCCGGCCGGGATTCGAACCCGGGGTCGCGGTTCCAAAGTCAGTGTCGCTGATCACTGAGCCACGACGACCGTCAAAGATCTTTGTATCGTAGATTTTTGTATTGTAGATCTTTGTATCGTACATGTTGATCAATTTAATCAAGGATTATCACGAGGCGCAAGAGGGCGTTGCAACGTAAACATCGTTCTCTGTATTTTATTTAATAATAAAATGATTGAAGTAACTTATTAGTGGTATACGTACATGCAAATTTGTTGTAAAGCCCTAAATATCGTGTGTGAATGTTATCTTAACCATAGTCAAAGGATTTACCAATATTTTACAGTGACTAACAAAAACAATAAATAGTGCAACCTAAATCGTTAAAGCAGCATTTATGAAGTGATATATACTTATTTTCCAACAAAACATAGACTAGTGATAGTGAGATATGTATATGGAGTGATAATAGCCATGAATTATAGAAAACTAGCCTATAATTTCTTGCATGTACCGTTGAGTGCTTTGTTTACATTTCAAAACATCTGAACTTTGCACAGACGCCGGTAAACTACCGCGACACATCAATAATACACTTATTTCGTCGTTTACAAACGCAGTGTCTGTGGCGCAGTGGCATGTGTGCTCGCTCTGAGAGTGCTTGAATTCGGAGATCAGGTTCCATTCTTCGGTCCGAACTGTTCTTTTTGGACTCATTTATTTTGTTATTTTAAATAGTCTTGCCCCTATTGACCTTTGATTAGATATTTGTTTTTTCTCAAAATGGATAACGAATACGTAACCTACAGAAACAAAGTCAAGACTCAGTTGCAAACTAGCTCTTTGGATGGGTCGTATATTGGCAATGATTCTACTTCAATAATAGACTCATCGATGAGAAGCCTTCCAAACTTGACCGATAAGGACTATGCGCAGATAGAAGACTATCAAGAACAGGTATTAATATTACAACAAAAGTTGGCTTCAGCTGAACAAGAGATAGAAAATTTAAACATGCAAAATAGTCAACTGACTAAAACTAATGAAAAATCATCTAAAGTCATATCTCTATATAAGAAGATTGGCATTTCAGAAAACTCGCTTGGCTCTGTCTCTACACCAATAATTCGACGAGTTAAAAAAGTCTTATCAACTCAATGCACTGAATCACCTGAAAAGAAATATTTTAACTCAGTAAACCAATCAACACAAACCCCAGTTGATGCCATCATAAGTGACATTTCACCTTCGTTATCATCACTGCCGAGTAGTATACATAGTCGAAAAATTAAAAAGCAGCGCAGAAAAATCAAAAACCTTGTCATTAGAATTAAGAAATTGAAGATAAACAATCAAACTTTAATTGAAGAATTAGATGCATTAATCAAACAAAACGAAAATACTAGCCACGATCATGACTTGCATGGCAGTAGTGACATCGTCACTCAGTATTCAAGGACGTTTATGAAGGAAGATGTAGATCTGGCAGATAATACAATCACACATACAGCCAGTCCCACTATACCCTGTACTAAATCTGTATCACTTCATATGTCCACGAGGACGTGTCAGTCCGAAGTCACAGCCACACTCAGAGATACCTCCAATTTACATATTCAGTCTGAGTCTACTTCCAGTGGCACTTTATATCAGATGGACAAACTAGACTTAGCTATTCCATCTATCCCGGACTCAAAAAAGAGAAAAGTTATCGTGCTTGCTGATCAACAAGGTCGTGGAATTCAAAATATACTACAAAATTTATTGGGAGCCCTTTACGATGTGTTCTGTTTTTGGAAACCTAATGCCAAGTTACCTGAAATATTGAAGTCATTTACTCATGAATTACAGAACCTCTCGAAGAATGACTATGTAATTATACTGGGTTTTGTAAATGATGATAGTCACTCAATTATACGGGGTGAATTAGTTCCATGGCTGAAAACAACCAGTCATACTAATATTATAATTTGTGAAACCTCAAGTAATAAGTATCTTAAAGAGAGGTATTTAAATCATGAGTTATATGAGATATGTCAGAAATTCACAAATGTTAATTTTCTTCATATGAATTTTGCTACATTTAAACCTAGACTGGGTCAGTTTTCTTTGTATATTTGTCGGTATTTGTTAAGGGAACTATTACGCCTACATTACACTGAGAAGTTGTATCAATATAAATTCAAAAAATGTGACATCTTAAATGCCAACACAGTATCATATGTGGATAATGTTTGTAAGCGTATGTCGTCCAATTTAATATGTAGTATGTGTACGAAAAGCACTCAAACAGACATCAATGCAGTTAATAATTCGGAATCGGCTGATTTTTCCAAAAATATGAATTGTAAAAAAACTAAAGAGAATAATTTTTTTCGTCTATAATCACATCAATATATTGCATCAAAATATAGCTGGGTTAGTTACAAAACTAGACTTGCTTACTGTATGTTTACATGACTTGTTTGAAGTTGGTAGATCAATTGATGTTTTATGCTTTACTGAACATAACATGGCACCTGAAGATACCCAACTAGTTAATTTGCCTAATTACCATTTGGTTTCTCATTTTTCACGAAACAAACGCAGAGGTGGCTCATGTATTATGGTGAAGTTTAACTTGAAATTTAAGGAACTAGATTATGTTCAAAAATATAGCATTCCTAATGTTATTGAATGCTGTGCCATAGAACTACTAGACCATAATGTTATTATAGTTTGCATATACAGGGTACCAAAACAGAAGCAAAAGGCGTATTATTTTGATTTATTCTTTAATAACTTTAATTATATCTTAACTTATGTAACTCGTAACAATAATAAAAAAATAATAATCTGCGGTGACTTTAATATAGATCTACTAAAAAATAATAAGATATCATTTGAATTTCAGCAGCTTCTAAGCGGGTTTAATTTAAGGATATCAATTAAAGAACCTACGAGACCAACTAGTGGTTCATGCATTGATAACATAATACACAACATACGTGGAGCTAAATGTGGTCTCGTAGAGCTGGCACTGTCTGACCACCAAGCGCAAATTCTAAAATGTCCGATTAAGAAAACGTGTGTGTTTAATTATTGGTTCTCCTTTAAACGTGACTACTGTAAGGAAAATTTAGAAAAATTTAAAGAATGCATACTTCAGTTATCATTTCATGAAGTTCTACAATGTACTAATGCTAATGATGCTTTCACTCTATTTTATAAGCACTTTAAACTATTTTACGATTTGTGTTTTCCTATTTTGAAGATAAAAAATACTACCAAAATACGACCGAAATGGCTCTCTAATGGTATCAAAAAATGCAGTAGACATAAACGGACCCTGCTTTGGAAATACAGACGATCAAAAAACTGTGAAGATAAGGCTAATTTTCAATTGTATTCAACTAAGTATAGTAAAATAATAAAACTCACTCAAAAATCTCAAAATAATTACTATATTTTAAAATCTAATAATAAATCAAGGGCATCTTGGAATGTTATTAAAGGCAATAAGCAACGGTTTCCCCCAGAAAACATTTCGGAAATTATGGTAAATGATGACTGTATCACGGATCCCTATCAGATAGCCGAAGCTTTTAATAATTACTATATCCACTCAGTGCAACCCCAAATTTCACGAGAATATATAAATACCTGTGTATACAATTCTCCTTACTCATTCTTTCTAAATCCGACAGATCCCTCTGACGTCGCGAATATAATAAGGAATTTAAAAAATACTAGAAGCACTGGATTTGATGACATTTGTGTGTTAGTAATAAAAAACGTTAACACAATTATTGCACCTGTCCTGTCGCATATTATTAATTTGAGCTTTGAACAAGGAGTATTTCCTTCAGATTTAAAAACAACTATTATAAAGCCTTTACACAAAAGAGATGATACACGATATATTAAAAACTATAGACCCATAGCCTTAATTACCATATTTTCAAAAATTTTTGAAAAGGTTATTTATAACAACCTGTATAACTACTTTGAAAAATACAATATATTTGCTAACGAGCAAAAGGGGTTTCGGAAAAACATGTCAATAAACGTAGCTATTTACGAGTTCTTAAGCTTGATTTACCCTAATGTCGACGCGAGAAAACCAGTTTATGCCTTGTTCATGGATATGTCCAAAGCATTTGACCATGTGGACCATAGCATTCTTCTGAGGAAACTTGAAGTTTACGGCGTTAGAGGCAACGCGCTTGACTTGTTAAAATCATACCTCAGCTCTAGATTTCAAATAACCACCCTTAGTAAAGTTTGTTTAAAAACTAAACATGAATTGAAATACTATTCATCCCCCAAATTCTGTAGCTACGGTGTCCCTCAGGGAAGTGTTTTAGGGCCACTATTATTCCTAATTTATATTAATGATATTCCCAAATCAATCGACGCACAGATGACATTATTCGCAGATGATTGCACAGTTTTATTTAATAACCAGAATTACATAAATGATACTTTAGCTTCAATAGTAGATTGGTTAGAAAACAATAATTTAGTTATGAATATAGCAAAAACAAAAATTATTAATTTTAAACAAAAAACTAATAATAATCTTAGTATTCCTATTGAACACTGTGGACAAATTGTTGAACTGTCGAAGTCAACAAAGTTTTTAGGCCTAAACATAGATTTTAATTTAAAATGGGAAAGCCATGTAGAATTTGTCTGTAAAAAACTAGCGCAATCATCTTATTGTTTATATATTTTAGCCAAAAAAACCAGTCTTTCAACTGTACTGGTATCATATCATGGATACGTAGCTTCTCGACTTAGATACGCAATAATCTTCTGGGGTAATGCAACTAATTGGGACAAAGTTTTCAAATGCCAGAAACGTTGTATTCGTGCTATGTGTGGTTTGAAGCAATGTGAAAGCTGTGTGACATATTTCAGGAAACTTAACATTTTAACCATGCCATCACTATATATATACGAATTATGTCTCTTTATTCGACTCAATCCAAACTTATTTGAATCCATCACAAGGTCACGTAACCGAACAGTTCTCAGAAACCTACACTCTATCAACCACAAAACCAGTTTATATGGCAATAGCGTATTCGTTATGGCACCTACAATTTATAATAAGATTCCAAAACCAATTACCGAGATAGTTGAGTTGACACATTTTAAACGAAAATTATTTAAATTTTTAATTGACAATGCATTTTATTCTATTAAGGACTTTTTACAATTCAAGTCTAGTAGTGTTTGAATGTGTTTGAGTGATTTTCGCGCTATTTTTAAATTATTCGGTTTATCTGCCGCAAATGACATCATTTTATTTATAATATCTAATTCTATTCTATTGTACTATGTAATTTCACAACCACCATTATTTGTATGCCAATATGGCTGATCACAGCTTGCACTGATTATATTATTTTGACATCATTATTTAAAACCTGTGTATCACAAATTAAATATTTTGAATTTGAATTTGAATTTGAATTTAATTAATTAAGCTTCAATAAAGAGACTGTTACAATTGTTACCAGTATCAATAGAGCATTATTGTGATAATGTGCCCTGTGGTAAAGCTGCATTCGCAGCAACGATATCTGTCACCAACGAAGAAGTTAGTACTGCGACCTTTCTAAATTACTGCAATTTTATTTGACGATTACAATAAAAAAGCGGTAATGCCTCCCCGGCCGCGGAGCGAGCGAAACATTTTTGATGAAATTCAGAGTTCACCATTCGAGTCACGATTCTGTTAAATTTCCCTAAAGATAATAAACATTTCCGGGGTAAATTAAACAGTTGTTTCGTACTTTGGTAGGTAGGTCTGCGTTTTTTACGTCTGTTGCTCTTCAGAATATCCATTTCGTAGGTACTTTAAAAAAGAAGCGTTTGCGATGGTTATGAAAATGTATAGAAAGATTTTTCCACACTCCCGCAAATGAAATAATATAAATGCTTTGAGTATCAGAATTTAAATACAAAACATGCGAAATTGTATTATTTTTTAGTCATTCAGATATTTGCACGCATAGTGAGCGATACATTCGGATAATATTATGCGTATATTTATATATATTTTAGTTTACGATGGTCTACAGGTTAATTAAGCTTTCATGTTAGTCAATTTCTGCGTTCAATCTGATTTGTTTGATATTAGTTTTAATATAGCCTCTAAAAAGGCAAAAGAGGGACAAATAACAATGAGCACATTAGCTCAATCAAAAGTCACAAGAAACAATCACCCCTAAAAATGAAAGATTTTCTTTAATCATATCAACCGTAGGATGCTCATTACTGGACTTAAATTGCCCCTAGACCAACTAGACCAGTTGGAAGCAGCCGAAAGTCAGTCACTTCTTGCGATCTCGGTCAGGTCGTCTGTCCACCTTATCGGTAGACGTCCTATGGTGCTTTATTGCGTAATTATCCCAGTTTTAAGTAGAAATTATCAAGTTTAACAATCTGCCACCAAACACAATCCGTACAGATAGCTGTCCTTGATTACTATATTTTATAGATTACTTTAAAACTCTGAGGTATACACACACCACATCATCATACTTTCCAATTAACTTTATACAAACCTTAACAAACAAAAAACATCCATAACAACGCTGTACACCAAAACACAAATTAAAATAAGTTACAACCGTCCAAAACTGCTTGCGGTTTCTGAAGCGTTTTGAAACCAGTTTTAACCTAAACGCTTCAGCAAATACACCTTTAGCACTTAGCTTAATTACGAATGTAATTACTGTAGGTGCCTCCGTAAGCAATTACTGTTGGTAGCATTACGTAGTACCGGCACCGCAAGCCGTACTTACACACGTGGTTTAAAATATTATGTGAAGTTTGCAATATGGAGTTTGTTTGCTGTATTGTATTTTTGATTCAATTATAGAACGTGCTGTTATTGCACGCCACTGAAGACAAATCAAGGGGTCATCCGGCTAAAAATATAGCTTTGACTATTGCTATAGCTTTCGACGTTTTTTCCTTCCGTTCGAACCTAACAAAGCTTGTACAATTAATTATTGAAACTAATAATAATAACTAAAATTGATATAATAACAATTGTTCGATTGTTGAAGCTTTCTTAGGTTCGAAAAGATGGAAAGAAAGCCGAAAGCTATAGCAATAATTAAAATAATATTTTTATGCGGATGACCCCTAATCAAGGTGGCATTGCGTGCCATTGTTTTTCGGAAAATGATCCTAGGCAGTGGCCACGTATCTCACTCAGCATTGAAGATACGGACGTGAAGTCCCTTCTCACTCAATATTTTTTTTCTAGTGAAATTCTTGCCTGAGTGTGCGTTCCCCCATATATACTTATATGTATATTTTGTATCTTTGGGGGAACACACACTTGTGCGTAGTGCTTTCAAGAAGAGGTATTTTCTAGGCAATCATGTTACATGTTGTGACAATGTCCCATGTTAGACACATAATAGAGCAAAAGTAACTATTATCGAAATATTGTGGTCATGGTAACGAATATCGATTCACCCAGTCAGAAATTCTGAGGTACCAAACATAAAAAAGACAGCTCGAATTTAGAACCTTCTCCTTTTTTAATTCGGTTAAAATGTGCTAGTGTTTTTCTGTTAGAGTTGGGTATGGATCACGGATGATAAATAAAATCCGAATAATTGTATCATAATCGACAGCCTAGGAAGTATGAGTGTTATGGCAGAGTGAGGAACAGCCTGTATATCTAGCATTGGAGATAACGTTACTTACCTCCTCCTCCTTAATTCGTACTCTTTATATCTGAGGGTCGTGACCTCCTCCCTCTATAACCCTTCTCCGAATGATGTCACGCCATCTTACCCAATTCCCGGCGATGTGTATTGCATCGTGGACAGATGTTATCAAAGTGGTGCGGATTTGATCAGACCAACGCATCGGGCTGCGACTTCGAGCTCGCTCTTTTACCACTTACTTTTTCAGTGACCATGAGTTTCTCCAGGTTGTCACCTTCCTTTTTGGCAATGTGCCCAAAGTACTCGAGGATTCTTTTGAGACAGGTGGTTGACAGCCTGGTTGTGATCTTCAGCTTTCTGAGTATGGATGCATTGGTTTGATGTGCTGTCCAAGGTATTCGCAGCATTTTTCGCTAACACCACATTTCAAAGGCATCGATGCGATTGCGATCAGCTGCTCTTAGGGTCCATGTCTCAGCTCCATAGATAAAAATAGAAAAGACTAGGGAGTGCACTAGTCTTATTTTTGTTTTGAGAGATATCCCTCTGTCTCTCCACGTTTTATGGAGCTGAGACATCGCATTATTAGCCATTCGAATACGACGTCTTATTTCTGTTTCACAGGAGCCATTGTTGCATATCTGGGATCCCAGATAGATAAAGCTGTCGACAGTCTCACGTTATTTACAAGTTAGCGTAATTATATATGTTAAGATAAGGGCATGTATAAATGTGCATATATAAAGCTAAATCCAAAGGAAGATAACATGAGGAAATTAGCAAGCCCAGAATGATTACGTACAGGAAAAGATAGAAACAAGTGGAAATCCCTAAAGGAGGCCTTTGTCGAAAGACAATGTGTCAAGAGGGGAGACGAAGGGAATGCTTAGAATATTATTTGTATTATTTTTTTCTATTATTCTATTATCTCTATATTATAAAGGCAAGAGTTTGTATGTGTGTTTGTTACTCCTTTACGGTCAAAAGGCTGCACTAATTTCAATAAAACCGAGTATGGAGATAGTTTAGAACCTGTATAACACGTTGGCTACTTTTCCTCCCATAAATAAATTATGTTCCCGTGGGGTATGTAAATAATTCAGAAGCCTCTGTTACTCCTTCACGCTGAAACAGCTGAAGGGATTTGCACGAAATTTGGAATGAAGATAGCTTCCTGGAATGACACACAGACTACAATTTATTATAGACAAAGTATGGTTCCCGTGGAATATTCGAGGTAGCGAGAAAACTGTAGTCCACGTGGGTGAATTCGCGGGGTGCAAATAGTAAAATACACAATAAGAAACGCCAATGACATATTATGAAATATTAGACCTGTAATGGATCTCACTCTCTAATGTTGAATGGGCTTATTAAATTCACAGTTCATTTGCAATAGATATTTTGATTATTATATTCTGTGAGGTACTGGTTGCAAAACAACCAATTGGGGTTTGGAAATTGTTACTCATTGGGAGAAGTATCGTTTACACGGCGACTATTATATGATATATTACAATTACGTTATAAATGTTTTGTTTTGCAAAGATCTTTATTAAAACATGAAACACTAATACACAATAATTACATGACACAGTCAAGTACTTATATAAATAACAAAGACATGGCTCCGCAGGCTAACAGCGCCTTTATTAAGCCTTTTAATAAAAGAAATATTTTATGTAACTTTACAAACGTTTTAAATCGTGAAGGTAATTATTACTATACTAAATAGATTATCTTGTTTATCTTAATTATGTTTACTTTGAACGTTATAAATGTGCCAGCATCGTTATAATGTAATATTTTTACCATACGTACAATGACATTTTATGAATGTGTCTTGGCTAGCAGTAGACTTTCTATGACTGCAATTATAATGTACGATAAAATTAAGGGGGTATTGTAAATTCACCACAAATCACCTAAAATGTGGTAAATGTGCTGAATAATTACTAAGTATTTCGTGGGTAACAGATGTTTTTTAATACAAAGTACGACCTGTAGAGATTGATTTTGCTATTATTCAATAAATTTAATGTAGGTATATTGATCTCCATGCCATAAAAAGTTGTACACGTTGTAAAATTTTAGTTTCTGACTGTACATCTTATGGGTGGGACCTATGAAGGGTTTCTTTGATTAATTTATTCGACAACGAGATTTTCCGAGAAAAGAAGGGCTTTGCAACGTTACAAAATTAATCTATTTTATAACGTCTACCCAAATTGTAGTAAAATGGAATATTAGAATAATGAAAGTATATTGTACACAGACCCTTGTACATATATTCTGTCAGACTGAGTTACGTTTTGAATCACACTAATAATATAAAGGCGACAGTTTGTATTTATGTGTGTATGTCTTTTACTTCTTCGTGATCGAATGGCTGTACCAATTTCGACGAAATTTGGTATGGAGATAGTTTAGACCCTAGATTTACACACATAGGCATCATCCCGAAAATAGCTCCAGTTCCGGTGGGATAAGCCAATCATTAAAAAAACTCTGGTACTCCTTCATGCTCAAATGCCTGTACCGATTTCGATGGATTTTGGTATGGAGATAGTTAAGACCCTGGAATATTAACATAGGTTTCTTTTATCTTGGAAAAGTATAGTTCCCGTGGGATAATTGAGGTAGCGGGAAAACCGTAATCTACGCGGGTGAAACCGTTGAGTGTTACTAGTTTTTAATAAATCATCATCATCATCATCATCATATCAGCCATAGGACGTCCACTGCTGGACATATGCCTCCCCCATTGATTTCCACAAGGACCTGTTGGAAGCGGCCCGCATGCAGCTCTTGCCTGCGATCTTAGTCATTTTTTAATAAATATATGGAATAAATTATATTACTCTCTTTTTAAATGAAATACAATGTGCAATTTTTAAAGATGAGCGTGACAATAATATAATTATACACCTGAGAATTCAATATACATATAAACATGTTTTTGGTCTAGTCCTAGTTGATTTAGAGATATTGATTCTGACGCCTAGTCCATATTTGACAATTTACTTAGTAGTATACTAGTAATTTGTAATTTTTTTTTTTTTTAATTTATAAGTACTACGTACAAATACTAGTAATTTGATAAAACGAGATTTATCGTTGTATCGTATCATAATATAGAACATAAAATGTTTTAAAGCTCGCATTTGTTGTGCCAAATTATAAGTTAATAAAACCAACATATCTTTATATTTTTTGCAAAGCTTATATTTTTCCTCTTGCAAACAATAATTTGCTCATTTATATAGCTTTTGTTATTTATAATTTTAAAGAGTATTAATTAGATAGACTTTAAATTAGATTTTAATTAGACTTTTAAATAGAATTTTAATTAGATTTTAATTAGACTTTTAATTAGATAGATTAATAAGATAATATTCCTGATACGGAGAAATCGTGTCAGTAATAATTAAAGGAAACTATTTTCAGTCTACTTAATAATTACTGTTAAGCTTATCGCTTATACGAAATTTAATGATTCAAGGTCAACGAATATTTAATACCTTACAGGATTTGATTAATTTTCGATTGTCAAGATAGCTAGGGAAAAAAATGGAGCATAAAAGGCCGTTATTGCGTTTACTTTGAGATGTTTTTTCCATTCGCTGCTGTAATGGTTGTAGACTAGAAGGTATATCATATAAGCTTCAACTTGATAGTTCCACGCGTTCCTGAGGAAAAGGGTACTTACAGATGGATAGATAACCAGCAGAACGACGATTAAGTGGCCATATAAAGGATTGTATTTTTCTTTTTGATGCAGTGAACCCTAAAAATACTTTATTTTATTCGTGTGTAAAATTATAAAAATATATAATTAATATAATGATCAATGTGGTTGTCACTACACAAACTAAAAACACTACTAGTAGTGGCGCTGTGAAGCGCTGTCACATCTGTAGGCCTAGACAAAGTAACATTCTTAAAGCGTTAAGGCTGATAAAAAACGTCATAAAATTATGAAATTGACACTTCAAAGTGTATCTATATCATGTGATCAACGAGAACGAAAATAAATCGTTAGCGGTTAGAGAAGGCGAAGCGATGCATCTTGTCTACGCCCGCTGATGATTGCCCTATACATACAGTCTTTGCAAAAACAAGATCAGATCAGTTAGCGCTGTTTTCTCATAGAATCGTCTTGTCTCAACCGACAATTGATTTTCAAGTGTAAATAGCTATAGGTGTAAAAGCGACTTAGTGTCTACGACCATACAATACGTTTTTCAGCTGTTCTAAGTCAACGCAGTGTTATGAGTGATATTTCAACAAAATATTAACGTGCAATATTTCAATGCGTGTTTTGTATAAGTGTGACACATTGAATTTATCTAAGTAGCAGTGAAAAATCATCTTTTAGCCGTAGCAGTAAGTTTCATAATCAATCAAATCTGTTTACAATGATCAATTAACAATGTCTGAGTGGTAGATGGACAAAGATTGGGTTGGTATTTGGAACGAAGGCAGATGTTTTAATTTAATGGATCTTAGTCTATTTTTCTTATTACGTTAGCATTGAATTGTATTTTTGCAACTTAATACCGTATACTATTTTTTCATACCTGCTCCACGCGGTTTTACACCCATAGGGTACGGTTTTCGCGTTACTCCACGGGAACCAATTTTTACGAGATAAAAAGTTCGCCTTTTTGCGACAATGGCCTATGTATTTTTCGAAGATCTCGTCTATCTTTTCTTTACACCAACATTCATCAAAATTGGTTTAGAGTTTTATGCGTAAAAACATTCAACAAATTATAGCACATATTTTAAACACACACTACCTTCCATTTATAATTTAAAAAATTTATTGTTTACCAGAAAAATTTTCGTTTTTCGGTTTTAAAAGTAGCCTATTTGTTTAACTAGATTATAAAGTATTTACATTCCGAATTTCATTGTAATATTTTGAGCCGTTCAAGCCTGAAGAGGTACCAAATACATATACACACAAACTTTCGCATTTATAGTATTCGTGTCATAAACTGAGAGAATCTATATAAATTTTCTAAAACGAATCTGGAGAATTAGAATATATATATATATATATAATTACATTTTATATTACGACGTTCTACTATCCAAGTTTCTTTGTTAATGTTTATCTAGGACGTTTTTCCTAGAAGCACGTGATCCTATACAAAAACTTTTTTTTTGTTTGAACTATAAACGGTTACTCCATTTTATATCCATATAAAATTTATCATAAATAGTTGTTGTCAGAAATCAGAATTCAGACTTTATTAACATTATTACAGTGGTCATTTTAGAGGCATGTCAAAATACAACTCATATAGATAACTAAATAATTGTTAAGGCAAGGTTTACAATTCTAGAGTGCTGATGCAAGGTCGCTGGTTTATAGGTTTTCTATCGGATTGCATTTTTTCAAACATCCAAGACAAACACTTACACTCATCAAATAAAAATTTGCCCCTTCCGGGATTCAAATCAAGAATCCCGGAGATCCAGAAGTCATTGATTATTTAATTAAAATTGAAATTATTTAATGATATTAAAACGGATCAATATTTACATTTAAGTCACAATTTTTTTATCTAAAATGTGCCATATACACCATTTGAAATGAGAAAGTAGCCAAATTAATCAGTCGAGGATTGCTCCAACTGGATACAAGATATAGCCTTAAAGCCTTAATTAACACCATCCGAAAAAGGGCTGATCCTTTAACCATTGTCATAAACAACCGATAGTCCAAATATATTTATAAAGTCAGTACATAATCTTTCACAAAAATAAAAGCTATACTTAACACATAGATTTATAGCGATGTATGCCGCCATACATTACGCCAGCCTGGCGTAGCGGACCCGGCTCATGGGCATGGGCCACCAGTTATAAAAACTGTTACCAGAAACACAGCGTGCTTAGGCAGTAAGTAGTCCTTGAGAGCCAGTTAACATTCCAAAAATATGATAGTTTGTTGTGACATCGGATCGGAAGATTGAATTCGACGTATACAGAAAGAATAGCAACCTTTTTTAGTTAAATAAATTCTTTTCTGTAACTGCTATTGGTCACTTATAAATGTACACATTTTTTTAAAAACATCTTTTTAAACGGTCCGAAATTAAGTTATAGTTTCTTATTTTATTAAAATAAAATAGATAGAGATAAACTTATTACAATACTACAGCAACAACCAAAACATTTGAGCAATCCACTGGCCATTGTCAGCCTATAAATAGCTCATATGCTCTAACCCGCTACCAGTGGGCAGCGTGTCCAGAATGCTAGTCAATTTTTTGAATTGACTTCATCCATAAGTACGTTCTGAATGCCGAACTATATAAATAATTTTTCACTTTGCTTAGCGTGATTCTACCTTCGACTACATCGTCACCGATCAGGAATTCTCTAGCCGGAGTTCAAATGAGCGCTCGTCAGTATGTTGGCCAACGCTGTGAGTGTTGGCCAAACATGTCATTGTTTTAAAATTATGATATAAATAAATTAATGAAAGATATTGAACTGTTTAGTACTTCTAGTCCCCATTTCTCTGTAGCTAATCGAGCTTGTTAACTTGACCGGGATATGCAGCCCTTGAGAGTGCTAAATACAACCCAATGCCTTCCTAGTCCTAACTATTAATCTTTTTAACAACCAACTTCGGAATGGGGTCCTCCATTATTCTTGTCCCTAATTAAAATAGATCAATTTGTATTAGTCTTTACGACGACGGCCTTTTTGTACCCCCGGAAGTTAATACTGCGAACATTGTTAAATTCTAAGTAAGTTAGTCGGAAAAGCATGTTGGGAACAATATTGATTTTTTATTATTCTGAAATATTTCAAGCCCCACGATTCCAAGTCGATTACCTTGAAGACAAATTAAATAACATGTATTTTGAGCTTTAAAGAGCTTTATAACATGGCTTTTAGGGCCATAACACACACGTGAGTAATAAAATTATCACTACAAAGTTAAATTAGTATTAGTAATTTACTGCATATTGTATGCAAGTATGTAGAGCATTCTCAATTTAATAATTAATTGATAAAAGCCGTACATATTGTTTTTTTTTCTCGCAAATCTGTTGGTCATATGAAACTCGTGAGCTGTGATCATTACACACTCGGCTGTAATGAGCAACTTTATCTATACTATAATATTATCTTTTCGTATACCCTTAATTTTTAAGTAATATCTTATAATATCAACATCAATGATAATTTGTTCTTATTCCCTGGAAGTAAGGGCAGCCTTTAGTGTGGGACGCTACATGCGTTGACACTTTCTGGCTTATTCGGTGGAGCCATTGAAACGGCGAAAATATGCTAACCTAGGTAGTGGTTACATATTTGAACCGTTTGGGGTCGAGACATTGGGCCCGTGGGGACCTGGAGCTCATCGGATTTTCCAAAATTTATCAGAGCGTTTGATCGATGCTACGCGTGACCAAAACGCTGGCACATATTTGGACCAAACAAATCAGCATTGCAATTCAACGTGGCAATGCTGCTAGCATTCTGGGCATGCTGCCAGCCGGTAGCAGGTTAGAACATTTGAGTTATCTATAGGCTAGATTGCTCAAATGTTATTGTAGAAGCTGCAGTATTATAATTGCTTATTAGTGTTTTATTTTATGATAACATATGTATAAAATCTCATACATTTTCTCCCCATCATCGTTCTCAATTTCACGAACCGCATCAGACGACCAGGCTCTCATAATATTCTTATCCGCAGATGTTCAACCAAAACCGTTATTGGATCGCTTACAATATAATATGGAGGGTTTCATTTTCACATATTGTGGTTACATTTTTCGCATAGAATGATGACTGCTTATTATTTCCTGGTAGCTTTTGCTTCGTAAGCGATTCTGCTATTAAGCCCAGTCCTTCATTTTCCTGGACTTAATATCGCTGTGACAAAATTGGTGAAATAAGTACATATTGCAAACAGATGAATGGATTTTAGGTGTGCGCGTTTTGCAGGGTGTTATGAAGTCGTAAATTCAATGTATGTTTTAAGAATAATCGAAAATCATTAGTTACCAGATGAGCCATGCGGTGAGCCACAGGCATATTTTTAACATTCGTCAATTAAAAACACCCATTTAACCTATAATATAAAACGAAAATATATATGTATGTTAGTACGCAAATAAATAAATGAACTGAAAAACAATTGCACATCTCACACGTGCTATCACATCAATAGTTATTCATAAAAGTCTGTCACGGGAATGGAATGCACAAAACGTTCCCAATAAAACGATTTCAACCATGTCTATTATTGTACGACCAGCTCTCTGTTAATTAAACATCGTTTATACATTCATGTTGCAAATACTCAGTCTCTGTGACATTCACTAAATATTATGATACATTTTTGTATGTATGACGTCATTTGATGACTCGTGATGGGCCCATGGAACATTTTATATTACGTTTTTTCGAGAAGTCAAATGTACCCCGTAGCAGAGAGGTTAATTATTGTGTTATGCGAACTACAATCATCATGCAATCATTATAATATTATATCGCTTTAAAATAGTGTATTTATGCTTGACACTCTTTTTAACCGACTTCAAAAAAAGGAGGTTACCCAATTGGACCGTACATATTTTTATTTTTATATGTGTTCGCAGATTATTTCGTCGTTTATGAACCGATTTTGATTTTTTGTATGATAGTGATAGATTTTTTGTTTGATGGCCGTGGTAGTACCGGCCTAGAATAGTACTCCCCCATCTCTTCCCGCGGGTGCCGTAAGAGTCGGCTAAGGGACCACGTACCAGGAGGTGGGCAGCAGCGCCTTCTGAGGATTGGAAATCATACTGCGCTCGCCAACCCGCCTGCCAAGCGTGGCGAGTATTGGCAAATCCCCCCTATATGGGGGAGGCTTCTGTCCAGCAGTGGACGCACATGGCTGAGAGAGAGAGAGATTTTTTGTTTGATAGTGTATACTTTCGTGGTAGTTTCATTTAAATTTCATCAAAATCGAACAAGCAGTTTTTGAGTTACACTCCATCAACTGAAAAGTGCTTCACATACCTCGACAATATTATAGTTGTTGAAGACATCGATGCACATACACACTCACGGGAAACATACTCACGGGATCAATTGTCATTGTCATCGACGTATGTGTAGTAATTTGCAGTTATTGGACTGTAACTCAAAGACCGCTTGACCGAGTTTAAGGAAGAAATAGGACGAAACGGGAAGCACCAGTTTTAAAATTAAAAAAGAACTATCAAAATCGGTTCACTCAGTCGAAAGTTCTGAGGTAACAAACATAGGTACGGGTCGAATTGAGAATCTTCTTATTTCTTTAAAGTCGGGTAAAAATCAGGAAGCCTCGCCTCAGCGAACATACCCGACGTTTGCAATACCGCGGTAGCTTCATAAGACCCTGGAATGCGTCATTACACTGGATTCTTATGGTTTCCATTACCTTAAGCGCGAACGCTATGCCCAACTGGCACGTATACACTCTTAGGCAATACTATTATAAGTACCGACATGAAAAAATAGATTCAGAAAGACGAAAAATAAAATATATATCTAAATCTAGTTCGATCAAGACATCTAAAGAATATTAGTTATTATAACAGCAACCAACAGCCTGCCTAAATAAAATTATACTACGAAGAACATCAAACAAATTAAATTTTAAATATCCCTCGCGCTTCTAATAGCTGGTACTGAACGAAGTCTGAGGCGAGCTTAAAATCGCATAATCTTGGCCAAAAGTTGCTGATTTCAATGATTATTATAGGACTTTAGAATACATAATGTTCGGAAAGGTCAAAGTTGTTGGGTAATTTGTATGAGTTTCACAGGTTTTCCATGAATCTGACTCAACAAAAACAGTTTCAAACAGTTAGGAATCTATTAGTATTTAGTACTTAACGTAATTAAATTTGAAACAAAATAAATGCTAATTATAAACAAAGCAATAAAAAGCAATTTTTTTAACAAAAATAATAATAATTATTATTAATAATAATTTAAGCTTTTAAAAAGTCTATCGAATTGATAATACAAAAAAGCATTTTTTTCGTCTTAATGACCATTCATTACGTGTTTTGATCTCATAAGATAGTTCACCTATTGATCAACATAAAAAAAGTCTTAGTTTTAGAAGCTCAGGTCAGAAATTCGGTAGCTTAGTGGTACAGCATCTATTCTGGCTTTGGGTCGATTGATTATTAATGACGTTTAGAACTGAATTCATATTTAAGGCATAGTTAGGCTTTACAGCATAATTGACCTCTTAGTATGCGTATTTCGAATGTACTGCGTTATTTTGGTGGGTATATGTCCAGTGCTCCTATAACTACTCAGAACATAATTATTTTATAATATAAATCATCAACAACAATATATCAATATTTTTTTTAATTGTATTTTTTGGACTCAAACAACTGCAACACATTGTTATAAAATCAAACAGGGCTTGATCGCGCGTAATACATTTTCGAGATGTTTCGATCAAGTTGCATTGGTCGTGGTTATGAGAAGAGTGGAGATTGCGGGTGATACTATCGGAGAGAGTGCATAGTGTCTCCAATTACCCGCTTTTGATCTTATTGACATGTAGGGGTGTCACAACCTTGCAAAAGCACAGGGTTGCCACGACACAGAACACTAACAGTATCTTGGTTTTTCGGACAAGGATAATATCGGACCAATATAACTTGGTCAAAACATCGAGGTAAATAAATTACTATATCTTTTTCACGGGATCAAGCGCCGTCAGATTTATTAGCATTTTTTAAAATACATGTCATATTTTAACACGTAATTGTATTCACATCGCCACAGCTAGCAATCAAAGTATGTAGAGGCCCAAAATTATTCTTATCTTTACGACACCGCAAAGTTCAAACTGTCACTTTTGCATAAAGCAATTTAAGGCGTTTACCATCGTAAAACCAATATGGTGATCCCTCGATGTTCAAATCAGACAACGAATCTGCGTTTAACAGAACTCCGTTAACATCGGAAGTATCGACTTCGCGAAAGCTTCGGTCAGACTCCGCAAACAAGTATCAGACGTTGTTGAAAACAGTAACTAAGGTTTCTTTAACAGTAACTAGGTAGACAAAGAAAGTATATGGATTCGGGCGTCACTTTGTCAAAATCATTAACAAAAATATATTGGTTAATATAATACGCACCATTTAGTGTTAATTCCGCGACTTTTCATTATTCCAACAATCTTAACACTACTAGGCGTTGGAATAATTAAATGTCGCAGTATGAACAATAATATTGTTCAAAATAAGTTTTATTAATATCTTTTTCTAAAAATAAAGGAAGATCCTTTATAATTACTTGTTATTATTATTATCATCTGTGCTTATTTTTTTATAAAATTAAAATATTTTTAAAATGTATTTTAATTATATTATTATTGTATTTTATTTTCATTTTATTTTTCCTGGTTTATTTTTAATAAGACTATAATCAGCTACTAGTGTGATTTTTTATTTCATGAATGCAAAATACCCTTCCGTTTCTTTGCCAAATAAGCTACTAGTAGCAGGTCCCAAATATTCACTATCTATTTTTGCGAGACTGTTACATGTTACGCTATATATATATATATATATGGTTTTTATTTTAGTACGAACGTTTTTATTTATATCTAAATATAGACATCTGAACATGCTAGTTTCAAGAAATAATTTTGTGAAATTGTAATCTATAAAGATAACTCAAAACTAAAACTAACACATTGTACATTGTTTTACACATACTGCGCAAGTTTTTAAAGGAATATTTACTCTCGTGTATTATGTACGTAACTATTATTTATTCATCCTAAATAACTGTCTTAACTTCCACAGCGCTAGTACACCGCTAAGCCTGAATAAATTCAGCAAACTTCGTAAAGAGGGCATTAAGCCCTGAAAAATGTCTTGCGGAGTAGCGCCTTAACTCTGAAAATGCTGCAGAGTAACGGTAACACGACTTACTTAAACTATCTTTATCAATGTTAAGTATTGTGCAGGTTTTGGAATAATAAGGTAATAATCATATGTCAGCATTCACGGAAAAACAAAGAAGTGGCGAAAATCATCATCATCATCGTGTAATCCACAGGACGTCCACTGCTGGACCTGGTCAGCATGCATCTTTTTGCGATCTTGTTCAGGTCGTCTGTCAACCTTGTTGGTGGATGTTTTATGCTGCGCTTGCCTGTCTGTAGTCTCCACTCGAGAACCTCAATGGTTTTCCCAAATATGTGCCCTGCCCAATGCTATTTCAATTTACTAATCCGCTGGGCTATGTCGGTGACTTTAGTCCTTCTAGTCGCGGAAATAGATTTAATTGTGTTATGAAAAGAAGTTGAATGCAAACTGGGCTATATATTTGACTAGCTATGAATTTATTTTGGCATGAACTTTTACATTTACGTTAAAAGATCCTGAAGAGGAAATAGATGCCAAGCCAAATCACACACATTCACACACACACACACACACACACACACACACACACACACACGCAGGTAAAATTCAAATCACATGAATTGCCTTTATATTCATAATAGGCAGGCGTTTGTCCCACTATCCCAACTGATTTTAAGTGATGAGGCGGTCTTCGATGGAAAAATGAAAACGTGCTATTGTGATAGTGTTTAAGTATAATGTGCCTAAAACGAGCCAACAGAATCAAAAGAAAATAATATGGGGCGATTGCATATTATTACCTGCAATAGGATTGTATTACCTGTAAATAAACAAGTGCAATTTGATTAGCACCCTGGCTTCATCCGAAGAGTGAAACCGAGCCTGCAGTCAACTGTTTATCAGTTAAGGTTGCATGTATACAATAAGTCTTAATCTTTTGATAATTTTAAAATTTCCATATAGAACCTAATGAACAGTAAAAAACTGACTTAATATAGCTATATAATTTAACTAGTAGCGCCCCGCGGTTTCACCCGCGTGGATTACGGTTTTCCCGCTACAACAATTATTCCACAGGAATCATACATTTTACCGGGATAAAAAGTAGCCAGACTATAATCTAATCCTGTGCAAAATTTCATCCCAATCCGTTCAGCCGTTCTGTTGTGATTGAGTTGTGATTCTATTGAGAGTGAACATCCATCCAAACTTTCACATTTATAATATTAGTGGGAAGTGGGATAAAAGAAGGCAGAAGAAGGCATGGATGGATTGCGGAAAAAATGATGGAAGGTGTGAGCATTGAGACGACTTTTGATAGAAGAGAATGGAGAAACGCATGTGACACCTAGTAAAGAAAAAAGGACAAGAAGAAGAAGATCTGTCAAAACTAAATACAAACTTCAACGATGTTAAATAAACGTTCGAACTTAACAAATAACAATATTTCTCCCACACACATAACAGTCCATTCTGTGCACGGCAATTCTTTAAATTACGCCGGTACAAGCAAAGTTGGAAAAACATAAATTTCATCCTATTCAGCGATGGAAACTTTTTTCATTCCCTTACAGTTTAACATATTTCAGCTTCAGAGGAATACAATCGTGAATACTTTCAGTTGAAATTCTATCTTGCTGAGTGTAATTTATTTCATGCTTGTTAGACAGGCGTGGATATTGCAGCTCTGTGTCATATGAAGGTGTATGTAAATAATAGTTGAAACTATTGTGTAAATTATTGATAACTTTAACAATTTTTTTTCTTTTCAATAATGTGTGAAATTATTAGCTGTTCTTGTGTTATATCTCCAAATATATCGGAAACCACTATTAAGTTCGGACAATTGTTTTAAATAGATAACCTTATCTTTGGCTAGCTCCATCATAGACCACATCATCACTTAACATCAGCTGAGATAGTTATCAATCTCTGGCCTATTTCCAATTAATAAACCGGTTGCACTCCGGGAATGCCAGCAGAAATAAAAACTTGAACATGATTGATGATGATGATGATGATAAAAGTAGCCTATGTGTTATTCCAGGACTTGAAGTATCTACATACCAAATTTCATCAAAATCCTTGTAGCCGTTCTGGCGTGATTGAGTAACAAACACACATCCATCCAAACTTTTAGATTTATAATATTAGTGAGACACATAGAATTAAAATGATGACTTTTTTTTTTTAAACAATGAAATCTTTTTCCTTTATAATATCGGCGTTTTGATAACCGAACTTAACTATATATATACTTTTAATATAATATAATACTTTTAACAAAACGACTTTATCACAAAAACTGCCAACAAACGAAAATGTTCCTTATTCGTAACACGTTTAAGTTTGAATTTCAACGGTAGTCTACTCTCCCTCCGTCTTACGACGTCGCGTTCTGACGTACTGACGATCTGACGCGAGGTGCCCTGACGCGAGTTTAACATTTTTTCCCCATACAAAAGTGCACAACGCCGCTAAAGCAGTTTTCACTTCAAAAATCCTGAACAATTTCATTCGTTTATAATACCTGGGAAATCGTAAAAATGATCGATTTCCATGTGCCATTTAAGCCCCGTACCATACACAGTAAACATTTCATTGCGGTCAGTAAGCCGTACAAAAAGGGCTGTTTTCGCTTCAACGAACAACTTCATATCCCGACAGGCCCATCTTAGTCCATAAAAATAATGACAAACAGAAATACCAATAACCATGGGAAATAAGCAAGTTGACGCGCTACATCTGGCAAACGAGCGGGCGGCCGTTATATTACACTGTGGCCGAATATGAGACACGATGTTACGACTATTTCGGCTATCGTCGACGAGAGAAGCGTATCGGCGAAAATATAGTTATGAATAATAACAAATATTACACATTTTTAGATAGGATTTTTAAAATCAGAATAATCAAGCGTTTGATCACTATCTCACCTGGTGTAAAGTGATAATGTTGTCTACGGATGGCGCACGCAATTGTAGAAGATATTTGTCATTTAATATTAACTTTAATCCAATAAATCAGATTTAAATGATACATTAACAAATTTCAAATCATGTGTTTTTTTTTTTTTTTAATTTAGGATATAATTTATTTGAAAAAAAATTATTACCAAAAAAGGGAACCGTCTTCAACACTCAAAAGTGTGAAATAAGTTATTGAAGTCGGTACCATGATACTTCAAAAGAGACTAATATTAAAATATTGTGCTCATGATACCGACTTCGACAATTTATTTCAAACTTTTGAATGTTGAAGTCAGTTTAACTTTTTGGTAAAATTTTTTTTTTACTTTTTCAGTGACCTTTGTTACTCATAGGAGCAATTGTCCCGTTATTACCACGAATTATCCTTTGAACTTTTATCTGACACTAACATAAAATAAAACCTTTTTGATAAAGATAGTCAAAAAGAATAGTAGTTTATGAAACTGTACCATAATAAGGGTTTTTAAAACACGAGTATAAATTAAAAAACGAGCCGTAGGCGAGTTTTTTTATAGCATTACACGTGTGTTTTAAGACCAAATTATGTGCAGTTTCATACACTGCCTTATCTTATCTCATAAAATAGATAATTAATTTTCCGTAAAATCACAGCATATGTTTGCATTTATTTGTAAACGTTTAGCGCCAAAATCCATTTGCTGGTCGCGCATGCGTGTTGCGCCGCATCCACAGAGTATATGTAGAAAAACTGCATTGCAACCTCCTTGGTCCAGCTGAAAGTGTTTCTTAATGGTAAAAAAGTTAACATTTCGATACAGTTGTCATAGAAGGGCTGTATCGAAACGTAAACTATTTTTTTTATATCACAATCAGACCCCCGCACTAGGATTCCCTGTATCGCGGGAGGCATGGACACACACAATCACACACATACAACATCCGAGACCCGGGATAAACATCTACACTCATCGCACAAATGTTTGCCCCTGCCGGGATGCGAACCCAGGGTCCCGACGACACATAAGTCAATGTCACTGACCACTGCGCCACGGCGAGCGTCATTGGTCACCGTCACTATTAAAATTCATGTCGATATATTGTCTATCAAGTCGTTCAAGATCTGATTTTGATAATTTAATGTTTATATTTCAGTATGAGATTAGATAAAAGTAGTTTACTTCCATAAGATTATATATTAAGGCAAAGATGGAGACCCAATACTCAGTCCTAATTCAAGCGCATAGTGTTTATACGAAAAGTTTTGATTACGGCGACCGGCAGTTATGAAAACGAACAACTGTGTAGCAATATTTTGACGTATAAATAGGAATAATATACGGGGTTGATAATATTCGGTGACCCCGTTTTATTAGAAACCTTAACTTTGTAGGGATTATTGTTAAAGTTTTTATCACGCGGAGTTCGGGTTTGTCCAGCTTAGGTTGTTTTGCTTTTTTCATTTAAAATTACCAATGCGGAATGTCAAATCAACAAATAAAAAAAAAATTACCAAAAAATAGAACTGACTTCAACACTCAAAAAAAAATTTTTAACAAAAAATGAAACCGACTTCATCACTCAAAAGTATGAAATAACTTGTTGAAGTCGGATGCCCAACATTATCTATTTAATAACGCTGTTCTTAGCCAACATAAAACATAAATATTTAGTAGTTTTCTTCTTACTATAATATGTTCGTATAGTAGTGAGACGCCTTTTAAGGGATGCATTCATCTCCTTAAATAGTTAACACAATCTTAAAATTGATGGCTAAAAATATTAATAAAACACTATGAAGAACTAAGTGTAAAACTACCTTTAAGCACTACTTAACTATGAATTTTGAGCATTACTTGAAATTATGAATGGCCAGAAGAGAAAAAAGTGACAAACCTAATACTTTTTCTTGTCTCAGCCATGTGCGTCCACAGCTGGACATATGCCTCCCCCATATAGGGGGGATTCGCCAATACTCGCCACGTTTGGCATGCGGGTTGGCAAGCGCAGTATGATTTACAATCCTCAGAAGGCGCTGCTGCCCACCTTCTGGTACTTGATCCCTTAGCCGACTCTTAGGACACCCACGAGAAGAGATGGGGGAGTACTATTTTAGGCCGGTACCACCACGGCACCTAATACGTAATACGTCACCTAATACGTAAGGGTGGAAAGCTGATAAAAAAGATGATGTCGTCATACGGTGAGCTTGGTTATAGCGACCATAAATATAAGCCGTTGTTCTAGTGCCATTGATATCACTAGAACAATACGCTGGCAAATTTTGGTCAAGAGGGTCCAAATCATACCCTTAAAAAGCATGCTGAACATATCCTTATGCTGTTCAGTGCCTAAAGTAAGACCAAAAAAAAGAATTGGTTTTTTAGCATCTAGGAGAAATGAGTCTTTGCTATAATCTTGTATATTGGCCAATGAGAGTAGGCTAATAGACAAAAGTCCAAGCTAATTACAGCGTTTTTAGACTGCATGAGGACTTACACTTCGGCCTAACGAGTCTTGTCCTTAACAACCACGACCCATGTAGATGGCTTGACGTATCCTCCCAATCAGCGCTCGGACCCTTGCCGTGGCTCAGTGGTCAGTGACTTCTGGTCTCCAGAGCCTTGGGTTGATCCCAGCAGGAGCAAACATTTTTGTGATGGACATGGATGTTTTTCCCGGGTCTTGAATATTTGTGTGATTTCATTGTGTTTGGCCATCTCACCAGACCCAGAAATCCTTGTGCATTGTAAGTGTTTAAGAAAAATAATATAGATAAATAACTTTCGCTAAGTACGCAAAATTGGTTAACAAATCGCGCTCAAGTTCCAAGATACAGGCCTTATGCTTAGTTTGGGGCTCGCGGGAAACAGGTCTAGCTCGTACATAATTACTTAATATTATTCTGCACATTCTGTATAATGTCTAAAAGTACTTAACCCTTTTTGGCAATAAATATATCTTGTATCTTGTAACTTATATTGCCAACAATACGTATTTATAAATCCAAATTAAATCTTAAAACTAAATTACAGACTTATATGCTACGTGTCACAATCGGCGGTATTATCGCTCAAAGCAATCTCTTCCAAGGTGACGATCCAAGCTGATCTATTAAGGGCAAAACAGATATCGTGACTGAGTATAGGTAATCTTCGCTGCGTTTTCACCCCTGATTGATTATAACGAATAACTACGTTTTACAGAATAAGTACGTTAGAAAGATTTCTCATATCCCTAACGCGCTGAAACGCTAACAAAAAGCACGTACGTATAGCATATTCTGTAGACGTGTTTCGCTTACATCAGTTTATACTTAGCTGAACGTATGCCGTGTCAGAACCCGCTTGAATATTCATTGCATAAAGTATTAGGTGGCTCGTTTAGCGGAGTAAGCGTTGAACTGGGAATCATTGGATGTATTTAAATGTAATATTATTGAAGTCTGCCACAATTTTTATGAAAATACCAACAAAGATAATATTAAACCAAAAAATCGTATAACATCTGTTGTCTCTTAACAAAAACGCTTGAAAGATTTAAAAAAAAAAAGTAACTCCCTAGTATATAGAGGTTTGCTTCACAAATTTATTAAGAAACCATACACAAAAAGTTGACACATAACGACAAATATTTTGAAGTTCAGCGTGACCTTTATTCCACATATTCATTGATCTTGAAGTGAGATAATAGTCAGTAATACCAAGAGTGAATAGATAATAATTCTGGGCAGGCGTGATCCAGATAGACCACACCATCGCGTAACGTCGCGTGAGATAGGGGTCTAACGCATAATGTAAAAAAAATGATTGCTTATACCATGACTTTAATATACTTTACTAAGGTAATAATGCGTGAGTTTAAAAAAATAGAAAAAAGTAACACATTTATAGAGCAGAACATAAAATAGCAATATAAATATAACATTATAGCACGAAAGTTGGTTTATCCAACGTTTGTAAATCAATGCAGTGTCAGGTCGGCGTAATTTTCTGCACAAGGATAGCCGCAAAGTTATCCCAATCAAACACATAGATCCTGGAAAATCAATATCTACCTAAATAACGTCCAGAAGAGGTTAAATACCTGTATTATGTACATAAACAGCAAACATATGAGCATCACATAAAATCCACAAAGGCTTCTATTAGCTGACACCAATGAAATTAAAAAGGAAAAACGCGACAAAAATATTGAAGTTCAAAAAGGAAAATGCAGAGGTTTTTAATCAAAACTTAAACAATGGATACAAAAAGTATCTATCCCGGTTCTGAGCCGACACTTTTGCAAGTAGGTCGTGTAATGCAGTTGGTGGTAAATAATTTGAACAGTTATTATAAATAAAGAAGAATTTTAATAAAATGTAGGTATTTCATTCCTTAAAATCATTAACGGGATATATGGGATATTACTTTGTTTTCCTAGATGGCTATGCATGCGTCGTGTTTACGAGTACTCGTATTACACAAGTTACGAGTAGGTGTATTAAGGGTAAACCAATTGGATTATTTACAACACCTACCCGCATTCAGACTGATTAGTCTACCCTCTTTCTTTTGTTTGTTGACTTTAAAAAAGTAACGATCACAATGGTATCATTATCACTAAAATCACTGAAAACTTAACTTCGTTCTCGACATAAAAAGGTCACGGTATCTGAAGGCTTTGTTTTGTTATTTTTAGTTTTTACGTAGGTGAAACACTTTCGTGACAGTTGGAATGGAATGGAATTATCATCCTCCCTGAAGAAATTGCTATCCTTGTTAATTTCTTGGGGCCTCTCATACCAATTAAACCGTAAAGATGTTGGGTATTGGCCTAATATTGATAATACCATTTTAACACACATACACACACACATGCACACATATATCCATTCTTAATTGTAAATGTAATGATTGTAATGAACTAGGGCATATTACTACTCACTTAATAATTATTATTTTTTTCTTTATTGATCAATTTACATTTTTTATTGTAAAAACTAGTGTACATTTTCTCCTAGAATACAAAAACATGATACTATACAATGTTTAGCAAGCTAGAATGCCTATTTTAAACTTATAAGAATGTAATGGTTACAATATTTGGACATTTTGAATGTACAAATATACTAAATAAACAAATCTTTTATTATGTTCGTTTTAGAAATAACTAAACATTCTTTACATGTCAATAATCAGCTTTTAATTTACTTATTAATTATTTCTCACCGACGGAAGAGTCCTGCAATTAATGTTACGGGCTTTCACGAGCCTAGTTTGGGTACAGAGTGATTCTATAATGTATGTTTTGTAAATGCCTTTACCTAAATAAATGTTTATGCATATAGTTATAAGTCTATGTTTAGTAAACATTTATACTGTTTTAAATATGAGTTCAAATTCTGCGAAAGTAAAGATGAGCGTAGAGAAATCTTATTCTCACCCTTTTTTTCCGTTTTTGATTTAGGGACAAAATCATCATCATCATTTGGGCCTTAAGACTCCTCAGGTAAACTAAGGTCTTGCCTTTCGATCTCACGAGGACCGGTTGGCAGCGGTTTGCATCCAGCCTCTTCATGCGATCGGCCATTATTTGTCAATATTTATTAAAACTTACAAATCTTGTGCTACGAAATCCCGTTCTTGGACTTATCATGTAAGTACCAAACACCACAGAAATTACTTGAAGAATTTGTCAATAACGCTTAACTTAAACAGCCCCTAAACTAATCTACATAAAGCTCAGATAGCCGTGACGCCTACTTTTTTTATTTTAATACTTTAATTTGTAATATATTTTAATAAGTATTTTATTTCCACACTTTACACCACAAAACTCAGTCCTCAATTATACCTGTCCGATGCAGGGTCCAGCAAAGTACGGTATTATGAAAGACGTACAATACAAAATGCAGCGCTGGACTCAAAACAAAGAACACGTGTTCTGCCATTCACATTACGGAACAGAGACTTCACATTAATGGCTTGGTTACCTTACTTCATATATTTTAAGTTATGAACTTTTATTCCATTGCCGCAAACAAAGAGTTTATTTGAATATCATTTCGTAAAACGTAACATTGGTACAAGAATCACAGATCTATTGAATAGATTAAGAGTTTCTCGAATGAAACTGTTATTAATTATTAAACTACTGAACTAGTTTGCAACTAAATTTCTTTCAAATCTATCTATAAGTATATCCTATTAGACTTTACATATGAGTTAACAAGTAACTTATTCTTGCTCGAACATATAAAAAAGGTAATCTTACGAATTGAGTACGAATCTTGAATCCTTCTTTAAGAAGCTCGCTATTTCGCTTATTACGTGCCATTGATTATACTCAATTAAAAAAACAAAATTTTTTGTAATGTCACTTGCAGGATTCGGGTAAGGTAGCAATGAAGTTACAAACTTTACAAGTTAATTACCCAAACAGTGATTGAAACACGGAAACAGACACTTAAGTTTACCAATAAGTTTGTACCTTGCTGAAAATTTATAGATGTCAAATAGTTCACAAACCTCCCAACATGACATCATCAAATAATTATGATGAATTTGCAAACAGGATCTTGAAGATAGTGAAATGTTTTGCTGCAGTATCTCATCTTAAACAGTACAATAAAAATTACTTATCTTGAACTTATTCTCTATTAAGATGAAGCGATGATAGCTCAGCGGTGGGAGCGTCAGCTGTCAAACTGACGGACGTTTGCGGCTTGAGCTTCCCGTGAAGGTTATCAAATTCCCAGCATAGTGTTTGGCTACTTTCGAGTACCCGTTTGACTAGCTACCACCATCATGTTTGAAAAGAATAAGACACATTCAAGTTTGAAAAACTGTCACCAAACACATAGTGCGTTTAGGAAGCACTCCTTGAGAGCCAGTAAGAATTCTAGGTCTAGCGTGATAACAGCTTTGACCACATTGTCACTGACCATCAAGTGACATAGTTGTCAAACGCTCGATCTGTATAGCACAAAAAAAAATATTAATCCCATCCATACAAAGTTTTGATTTCATAATCTCGACGAAAGCTTTTTGTTTCCACATTTATATTGTGATTAGTTTATTTCCATGCCAAGTATGTATTTTTCCATAGATACCATCATACATGTTATTAAGTTTTTCCTCACGTGATCCATCTAGTCTTCTCATAGTCATATCCGTCAGGTAATGCTTGCAACAAATGCGTACCAATGTAGAGGAGAATCTATTTATGCTGTGGTTAATTCTGAATCTTACTAAAATAAAAGCAAGCAAAATAAAAAAATAAAAAAAATCAAAAATATTATTATTGTAGAAACTCTTATAACGGTAAGTTGTCTTGCGGTAAGTTTGCCATTATAGGAGATAAAAATATATGTTTTGAGTAAGCGATTTTCATGAAATTGTAATTGCCATAATACAGAATATAAGATTACAAATACTGTTTGTGCTGCAAAATAAAAGAGCCACTGTGAAATAATAGATACAATTTCTTTTGTTAAAAAATATTGTATGTCTGAGATTCTAACTAAACAATCCAATTTGCGAGTTGAGATTTAGTTAACATTAATAGAATTTTGCTTATTGTTAGCATTGGTTGTAAAATATATATTGCAGAAAACATATTTTGAATTAGAGTAGGTAATTTGATTTCGGGTTCTCTCTGTCGAAATAAACTAATGACAAAAATCAGATTGAAAGCGGAAAGTTTGAGGCGCCAAAGTGATAAAATACGGGAATGAAACAGTATTGAATGGAGGCTACAGTTTAGCAATCACTGCGCATTACGTCTTCTATAGGGTTAATAGACGCTGAAAAGGTTTTGAGAGACAGCTGGATGTTATAATATTTCGAATCTTAAGAGTCAAAATCTGACATAAAATTTCACATAGGACCTCAGCAAAAGATAAATATTTCCATGTCTCATAAGTCATAACGACTAACGCCACTTGCAAAATAAGTCACAGTAGTGTCACAGTACAGATTTTCAATATTCAATTTTTTCTTTAAGACATGTCATTGTATATAATGGATAATATAATGGAACATTGTAATTTAATATCATTATAATAATTGAAATGAATAAATATAACATATAAAATGACATACCTAATGTATAAAGTAAAATTGTTATAAGGTGAAAAAATAATCTATTCTAATATAATCTACTCACTATGAAAATGAAAAAACTTGATGGTGAAAATCGAGAAACATAATATTCAGTGACTCACTTATGTCACTGTCTTGTACTTCTATAGTGCAAGCAAAGCGATAACGACAAGCAATTAATCAACTTCATAAAACATACATTAGAGGTGATTTTCACTTATCACCACTTCTGTGAAATTATTAATTGTAACGTTTACAAGCTTAGAAAGTTTTCGTAACTAGCGTAATAACCTTAATTTTATTTAATAAAATTTAATAATGAGTACCAATGATATTATAAAATAGTGAGTACTCATAACTTGGACCTCACTTAATTCGTTTATGTCAAACATATTTCATTATAATCTCAGATTATATCAGCTTTTATTAAAAGTAATACCAAAAAAATATGCATTTGTAATACCTGTCTAATCAAAATGATTTTGTAATTATACATTTAGATAACTATATATATATTACTAGGTAGGACTTGGCAAACGTTGTTTTGCCATATAAATTATCGAAATTTCAAAGTAAGGAATGTGTATAATTTGACTGCAGTAAATTTTTGATCACCGTAGAACATATTTCTACCAAATATACCTTTGTAAATCATTTCAACATTAGATAGAGTTAGAAGATTACTGTTCACCAAGTTTGAAAATTGTGCTTCGAAATTTTAATGTATACATATTCAGTTTGTAGTTTTCATTATTTTCAGATTTATTAGCTGCGAAAATTTATTTATTTATTAACATTCACACAAAGTCTTCAGGTCCCAAACTAGGCAGAGCCTGTGCTATGGTAACCTGATGACTGATATATATATATACTTAATATACATATACACACCCAGACAGAGGTCAAACAGAAAATAGCAAAATAGCATGTACCTATGTATATCATAGGCTGAACGTTACAACTTCTAAAACCAACCACGTTTATCAAAGCACGATGAAGCTGGTGAGTTTCATGATTCAGTATCCCCGGGCTGGCTGTAACTCAATCATAACAGAGCGAAACGGATTTAACATGTACCTTGTCGGTTCCAGTTAAAGCTATCCTAACCTCGTCAACTAATCGTGTTAGCAAGATTTGTATACTTAGAAATGAACCGTTTTTTATGCATTCTTCACGCTAATATAATAGATGCGAAAGTTTGTGTGTGTGTCTATATATGTGTGTTTGTAACCTCTTCAGGCGGCTTCATATTTGAATAAAATTCGCAATGGATCGGAATCAATCTAGATTGATACACAGGCTACTTTTTATCCCGATAAAGGATATTTCTCGTGGGATAACAGGTTACGTGGAAACTGTAGTCCACATGGTGAAACCGCGGGGCGTGGCTAGTAAATCAGCTAGGCAATCAGTATCAATTCCCAAAAAAATAAATATAATAAAATCCAATAGGTAAATTGAAGAATTTATATTATATTTTTTATATATATTACCTATTTGTCTAAAAATTACAAACTGTAGTCATTTCTATTTATCGGTCAACACAATGTTAGTCAGGTCACAGAAGGTTTTCAAAGGTTGCTTTTATAATTATCCGCTAAGTCAGACTTTTAATAGGCTTTTCGAATTAATGATAGACAATGTAGATAGTTTTGATTTGACAGATATAGGATTGAGATATACCTACGCAACGTTAACGAACGTCAACCAAAAAGAGAAAAAGAAAATGAGAAAAAAATGAAAAATAAGGCACCCATTTAGTTGTTATTTTATTTGTTTAAGTGAGGATATGATATGGTGATAGAAGAAATGAATTACAATATTAAATTATATGTTTTTATCTACAAAAATCTTGCAGACACTATGTCCAGCTATTGTAGTTAGGGCATTATTAAATTTTTTTTTGTATTAAAACACAAAACTAAAATTCCTACCAAAAATTAATGCACCGGTACGATTTTCAATGTAAACGCGGTCATATTGAAAATTGTAAAACAAACGTAATATTAGTTTATATTAACATTTAAAAAAAAAGAAAATGTTAATATAAACTACTATTACGTTTGTTTCACCATTTTTAATATGACCGCGTTTACATTGAAAATGGTACTGGTGCATTAATTTTTGCATTAGTTTATGAAACTGAATTATAATAAGTGTTCTTAAAAAACGAGTGTTTTTGTAATTTTTAGACTTTCGCGATTCGAACACATTGTTAATAAATCAAACGGGGCTTGATCGCGAGAAAAACATTTAGTAATTTATTTACTTCGACGTTTCGACCAAGCTGCATTGGTCTCAAGTTGTCTCAAGTCCAAGCTGGACTCAAGACCAATCGTTTTTTTAACATACATGAGTGTATTTTAAAGAAACGAGAGAAGCCGAGTTTTTTTATAGTATTACCCTACTTTATCTAATCTCATGAAATAGATAATGAAGTTTTCCTAAAATTACAGCATATGTTTGCGTTTATTTGTAAACTTTTAGCGCCAAAATATATTTGCTGGTCGCGCATGCGTGTAGCGCCGCGTCCACAGACTAAAAGTAGAAAAACCGCATTGCAACCTCCTTGGTCCAGCTGAAGTTGTATCTTAATGCAAAAAGTTAACATTTCGAAGCAATTGTCATAGAATAGCTGTATTGAAATGACAACTTTTTAAATTTATTTCTATACATTGTCTATAAAGACTGTCATTGAAGTTCTGTTCTTGATGTTTTAATCTTTATATCAGTCGTTCGATGTAAATAAATAAAATGTTTTTTTTTAATATTACTGAATATGTATTTTGTCTAAGTTAATTTGTTCGGGACATAGTCTCATTCACAACAGGTGGTGTTTCTCAAGGGGCGAGATACATGCGTGGGCGTCTCGATTCGAACCGTAACTATGAGACGCCCACTAACCCACTTATTTACCGAAGCAAGTATTTTTCACAGAAATATTTTGCAGTCATGTTTGGTGCGTAGGTGTGTTTGTAGCTTAAAAGTTTATTTCGTATTGTTAGAAAGAGTTCCACCGTGATAGATTGCCCAAGATTTTAATCAAGAATTTCGTGTAAGAATTTGAATAGCAAAAATTACTTTGAATTGAGGGAAAAACTTTGTATGGTAGGTACATAACCGATTTCATACTTAAGTGTTATAAGGTTATAAGTGAATAAATATTAAAATTTGTAATTTCTTATCAGGACTATTGAGTACCTTATGTATAAAAGGGAATTGTAGTGTTTTGTTATTTTCCTTGAGATGGTCAACTGAATAATAACTTGAACTCAGTCAAAATTTAAGCCTAAGATTCATCAGCAACGACTCTGATAGATTCTCTATCGTATATCTATATCTATTATGTTAATCCACCTTATCTTTATCCAAGAAGTATCCATAAGCATACTACTTGGGAGGAGGTGGATCTGGATTGTAGATCCACCTCCTGAGAAGGTGGATTTTAGAAAGGCAATGCAATATTAATTCGTTTCGCGCAGTTTCGCACAGATGCGTTATAAAATAGAAAAAAAAGACAATAGACTGATAAGCTTTCAAAGGGCAGTGAATGTCTAGATATGTCTTGTATTTCAAAGTTTGTTGATTTGTAAAGAAAGTCCGAGAATCGAGTAAGCCTGTGTTCAAGGACCTGTATGATAAGTAAATTACAATAAATATTATATATGTAAGGTTGATACGAAGTTGGGTTGAAACCGAAAAAAAGTAGATAGTCATACATTTTTATGTATTTTTATTATGTTTTGGTCGTCTATATTTGTATTAAATGTAAATAACATAACGGTGTTCATAGCTACAAGAAGATCTATTCTTTAAGCTGACTACGAAAGTATGACGACATCAAATCGTTTGCATTTCTTTATGTTTCAGACCTCCTTCATTAAATTATATTATAATTATATCGATATAAAATTATATCTATTGTTTTCCTTTCATCTACTCGTTTTTACACACACAAACACACTATTTTTTTTTTTTTTTTTTTTTTACATATTATAAGTTTGCGTTTGACAACTCCCTAACCTGATGTTAAGTGATGACGTTGTCTAGGATTTAGCACGCAAACCTAGAAGGTACCTATTCACCCGCGACTTGAAGACTCCAGGATTGTACATATCGGGAAACACAGACTCGGGCAACGAGTTCCATTCCTTGGCAGTACGCATTAAGAAAGTGGAAGCATAACGCTTCGTGCGTATAGGTGGTATATCTACCATATAGCGATGGCGAATTGCCGTACGTCGAGTCGACCGATGATAGAAAGGGGAAATTCCAGAAATATAGCCTAAGTCAAACGTAAATTACTAATTAGCCATTGTCTAGATCGTTATTCAATGAGATATTATGTACAAACATGCATATCAAAAAAAATAGGTACATAGGTATTATTTCATCGATCATCGAGAGCAATAATTTTGCACATTGGATGGACCCTAACATTTATTTTCGAAGTCGTTGTTATACTGTATTTGATTTTTTTTCATCACAGTCATATAACACTGCACTAAGATTTTCTGTGTCGCTTTTTTATTACCTTTGTTATTAAAAGGAAAAAAAATTAAAAAAATCTACTGGCATCAAGAAAGCCCTTACGAGAGTCAATAAAAGTGTTGTGCTATAACGCCTCGTATAAAAATAAAAAAGTCAATTCCAAAAAAAATTCGTGTCAAAAAAGATCTGGAACAAGCCCAATAGCCCAGCTAGATCTATGCCAATGCCTTTTACAAACCCTGAGAAATAATAGGAAATAGTAATTAGAAGTCGTAGGGTTCATATACCACAAGAATGGTCATTTGAACAATCTGTGCTCCCTATGGAATATTTTACTATTAAAATTTTATTTTTATTCTACACACGTAAGTCTATTCCATCAAGTTTATTCTGCGGCCGCGCAAATATTTTTACATTTCCATAAACGTTGTTCACAACAACGAAGCAGGATCAAGTATCCGGAATCTCTGCAAAGGATACCGTATCTTAAAGCGACGTGACCTAATTTACATAAAAAGGGCCCAAAAATGTGTTTTCTCTTTTCGGACCGAAGAATGAAGGCTGGATGATTGATATGATGCTCTCGAAAATGATTTATGCAGCGATCTATATCTTGAAGTGTTTTGAAAGGATTCTCTGTGTTTAGATGAGATGAAGGAAGATATACTCCAAGCGTGATTTTTATTGTTAATGTAAATGGCTTATTATTTAATAAGTTGTTTTAGGAAGCATCGATATTACCATCACCATCATTATCTAAACTATAGGAAGTTCACGGCTGTACATAAGTATCGTCCATTAATCTCCACAAGGACCGGTTGCAAGCAGCTCGTATGCAGCGTCTTCCTGCGATTTTAGTAAGGTCGTCTATCCCATCTTGTAGGTAGGTGCGAGAACCTTCTGGCTCCATCGGTAATCAGTTCTGTTTGCCTAATATAGCCATTTTTACGTAAGTACGTAAATTAATATTAAAAAGTGTGTACAGCTACTAAAATATTGATTACTCTATGGTTTTGCTACGAAAAATCCTTTTTTTATGTTTTTATATGATGTTAAATAGGCCGTTTTATCAACCACAGCATAAGCAATAAATTTAAAATATGCAATCATATAAGTCGACCACGACTAATTAAGAAATTAAACATATAATAAATTGCCTTCTTAAACCATCTGTTGCCTTAACCATTGATTAAAGAAACGGTTCTTAAGCTACTGTTCATTAAAATTTAAAACATCCAATTATCAATGTAACCGTACGTCAAACAGTTTTTACCATACAGTTAACCGACGGCGGTTAATTGTTAATCGGACGTTTAAATCTTGGTGAGTTTCTACCCTTATTATTTCTTCATAATCTGTCAATAAATAATCAAGCAAACAGATTTACATAAAAAAACGGCGCTTTGCACAAACTCATAATTACTATTATTATCTCGTTCACGTCTTTTCTAACTTCAAGACTAGTCCATTTTAAGTTAAAACTAACTTAGTTCAATTTTGTTACTGTTCTTTGCTCGCGGCAGACTGGAAATGCTCTTCATTTACTCCAACAGTGACTCGGTTCAAGAAGCACCATCGACATTGAGAGTCAATTTGCATTCAAGCGACAATAATACGACGATTTTACATAGAAAGTATAAAGAACTATTTTCTCTCTTTTATACTATCTTGGAGCGATGCTGGGGAAACTCGATTGTAACTTTCCACAAGATCTCTGATGAAGCAAAGCGTTTGGTTTCTTATTTCACTTGGTGGTTTTTTTTAGTAGCTGCTACGTCTTTGGTTTGCAATAAAATAGAACCTTATTTTTGGTAGTCACTACGCGTGTATCATCCTTCTTCCTACTAATATTATAAATGTGAAAGTTTGTGTGTATGTGTGTAAGTGTGTATGTTTGTTACCTCTTCAAACTCAAACAGCTACACCGATTTCGATGAAATTTAGTATGGAGATAGTCTAAGCCCTGGATAAACACATATGTTACTTAATCCCGGAAAAAGTATAGTTCCCGTGGGATAATTGAGGTAGCGTGAAACCCGTATTCCACGCGGGTGAAACCGTGTGGCGCTACTAGTTTATTTATAATTTTAAGGAAACTTTCCTCCGACCAGCGTCTTATTTTCACTTAGTGTATTTAGGAAAGAATTTTCAAAAAATAAAATGAGAAAACGCTCTCGACCTCACCGTGAATATTACGCAAACATCTCATGATAGTAATGGATAAGGAAACAGAAAGTAACAAAGTGTAACAACTAAACGAAGCGTGTAAATGTTGCTCATTAAATAAACATAAGTATTACAGTTCGTACTTAAAGAACTCCCAACATAAATTACGAGCAAAAATCTTATCTAAAACATCTTTTCTTCTACTTGAGCAGTAGTTAGATCACAGCGAATCCTGTGAGTTTGACAATAAAAACTTAAAGTACGAGATACGGCTTAAGAAATTTACCCATCATCTGTTATGTACTTGTGAATTGGATTATATTATGATAATTAATATGTAGATTGATACATAGTACATGGGTTGCCTAACGAAATCCCGTGCCTACACTGTTAAACAATATTAAATTTAATATTAAACAGTGTTATTTTACTGGATTTATTTTTAAATTAAAGCTTATTTTATTGCCTATCCAACAGTATGAAGTTAGCTATTTAAAACTTTGTCATGTTCATGTATGCTTAGATTTTATTAAAGTTCAGATTGAAGCGCGAGTACGGAGAGTGACAGAGAAGCATTGCGCGCTCTACTCCATGTGAGAGACAAGGAAGCAGAGATATTTTTTATAATTATTGGGTTATTTGACAGTATAGCCCGGGCTTAGCTCGGCAACCCATGTGCACTTTATCCCTCTTCATAATATTTATCATTTAAGCCTTCTCATAATTCAACAACAGATGAGGGGATATATTTCTTAAGCCGGATATTAGATCATTGATATAAACTGATATCGCCTTTTTTATCATATTCGATGCATGTTAAGACCCGAAAGTGTAATTAAAATAAAATAGTATAACATGCAGCTTATTCCATTGCGGACCTCTTTTTAAGAGCCGAATGTGCAAATTAAAAAAAAGTATAATATGCAGCTCAATCCATTACGGACCTCTTTATAACTGTCTTCAAAAAAGGAGAAAGTTATATGTTTCACTGTATATATTTTTCAACTGGCAACTATTGACCGATTTTGAAAAATCTTTCTTCATTTGCAAGACTACGATGTATTCCCATTTAAATATATCACATTCCTTTTAGTGGTTTTTAAGCTTTAAAGGAAAATTAAATAACACAGGCGTATGAGGTCGGTTGTTCCAATTTATCCAAAAAATAATTGATTAAGAAGTATTTGCTATATAGCAAATTTTTTACACTAGGAAATACCAGCTTAGCTTAGCTGAAGATCAGAGAGCAGCGGGTGACGTCGGAATCACATCAGAGTTTCTGAAAGTGATTTGAAGCTCACCGATACTAAAAGTCATTCAGAAGCCTTTTAATTCCGTTGTCCTCGAAGCGTCAATGCCGAAAGCATAGAACAGAAGGAGTGACTGAGCCATACTTTTGTGAAAAAGGTATCAAAACATCGGCACAAGTGTATCAAGATACCATTCTTGAGAAGGTAGTGAAGCCTCTTAGCAACACCATGTTCAAGAATGGTCCTTAGAGCAAGACTCGACGCCGGGTCATAAAGCTTGGTCTACGCAGTTTTGGTTGGAAACGAACGTTTTGGACTTCATCAGAGCTGAAGACTGGCCGTTGCGTCGTCTAATCCCGATTTTTGTCCACTGGATTATGATTTATGCTCAGTTTTAGAGAGAACGGCTTGCTTTAAACGCCATTATAATTTAGAGTCCCCCCCCAAATAATCCATACGATTCGAAGTAAAGATTTTTCCCATGGAAAGAGTGCGTGCTTCTATTGATAACTGGGTATATAACTGGGATAACTTTAAAGGACTGTATTGCAGCCAATGGAGAACACTTCGAATAAGCTTATTATATTTAAAATTGTCTTATATTTATGTATTAAACTAACACACTGTAAAAGTAATGAATTATATTTGCAATAGTTTTTTTTTTCCTTTGTTTCAGTATTTATGGCAAGACCAGGTATATCATCGAAGAAGAATTGATATTGATTAACGTTAATTTTATCAAGAAATTTCATTGAAAGAAAAAAATATTGAATATAATTTGACCATCAAATAGTAACAAAGAGTTTGAAGCAGGTATGATTTCAAACGTCATATTATGTTTTTTCGTGACTTGACCTAATATAAAGAAACTGTGTCCCGTCCAAGGAGGCACATTAGGGTTGCCAGTGTAAGTCAAGCACGTTCCCCGTGACACCTCTACGTGACGAAGTACTCCCTTGCGAGTGGCTGTCTGAAATAAAACCCCTTTTTCACCAGGAAATCTCGTACTGTCGACTGCATTGAGATTCTAATGGAGCTTTGGTTTTAGGAAATTGCCACTTTCGCGGTCAGACGGTGGAACTTTCTTTTTAAAAAGAATATCGTATATTTTTATATGTTTCGTTTAAGAAAGAATGGATAACTTATTGTCTCAAAATCGTTACAGGTTTTTTGATAAAATATTTTTTAGATATAAATTGCAGCTTTCAACAGAATTGCAACCAACATTTTGTTTCATAAGTTAAACAAAATGTTGGTTGCAATTCTGTTGTCCATATAGCCAAACCACATTTTTTAATAATATTATACATCTTATTCTGTTAATAACAAAATTCAACATCGTGAAAAAAGACAACAACGCCAACTACAGCTACAATTTATTCTAAATGTATATTAGGAATTGTAGTTTTAGAGAGCACTGAATTAAAATAACTTTATTTCTAAAAGTATTAGTACGATTATTTATGACTACATTAATTATTGTGAGCAGGCAGTGAAGATTAGTTCAATCGTCACTTTATTGCCTAAAAATGTTGCTCTTTTACTTGAATTTGGCATGTGGTCAACACCAATGGCGTGGAATAATCACACTAATTTTATTATATATAATATAAATTGACCCTGTAGTAGGGTACTTTTCAATACCTTCCTGCCTGGCTAATACCCTCAAGCTGTAAAAACTGGGACCCACAGAGAATATTCAGGTAGCTGTGTTTGAGAGCAACATTCTTAATTAAGCACGACTACAAACTTCCACCACATCGTCGTTGACCTAGTCAGTAATATAATATTTGTAATACAAATACATTTGCGAAAAAGGGAGGTATTCATTTTTTCTGTGTAAAAAATACAATACAAAAAGGTTTTAATCATTTCAACATGTTACTGGCCACTTGTAAAAATCCCGTGATGGTATAAAAAGGATATTCCGAATTCAAATTTAACACACGGGCTGGTTTTTAAAGAAAACAACGGCTTACTACACATACTCATTTCGTGAGCCAAATTCCTGAAAGTTAATATCAGTTCTAAATAACTTTTTGAACATATTTATTAAATTATATCATGTGTTTGATACAATCCAAAGAAATTATTCAGAGTCTTCTTCATAGAAAAAAGCACAATAACTGGACACCAATTCTAATTCCTCACGCACCCGCATTGACTACTTTTAACGAAAACTTATTGTTTATAGACGACAATCTTCGCGTCCACCTTGTGGCAATGGAGAAGCGTATATTTTTGAGGTCAGAAGTCGTCAAAGTACCAACCTCTATCTCATAGAAATTGTCTGAAACGTTATTAAGCGACGATTGAGGGTGTGTTTCATTTTGGGCTCACAGTGCATACGTTTGTACGTAAGGATTTAGCTGTTCCGAGATGAATTTACTACTGACAGTGCTGACGCTCGTAAGCAAATCGGAACGGCTTTTTGTATGTGAATGCGCGCGAATTCTTTAAATGTCAGTTCCCATAAAATTCATATTAAATAATACACTTCCATATTTCATGGGCACTAAATGAGCAATTTTTTTTATGATATATAAAATTACGATTTTAAATTTTTGTAAGCGGGCTACCAATTTTTCGACAGATTTTCTTAATGAGTCAGATGTTTGACTCCCAGTGCATAGTTCTTTATCTATGTGTTTGCTCACACTGCTCTACGTCATACTCGTGGTCGCGTACTATGGTATTTAGAACTCGGATCACTAGGATTCGCTAACGTAACTTAAAACTACAAGTAAACATTATCATAATATCGACATTCAATTGTTTTTTATTTATTTTATGAGCTCGCGTTTGACTATTATCTAAAAAGTTTTAATTAAACTCAACTTCAAAGACTGCATCTAAACGATATTATTTCCTTTATACATTAAAGTTGTTTGCAAGTTTCGTAAAAATTAAATACAAAAGATTAATTGACGTGAAATTAAAATCATCCAGCAGTTAATAATGCGAAAGTCGTGTTTAAAGCCGGGCATCTCCCCGGGAAATTAGTTGAGTTTATTCCTCTTGAGTCGTAGCTGAAATCTAATAAATGTTTCTTACAAAAATGACAAATAAATTTATGACTCAAAGGAGAGTCTTCTCAGTCGATTTCGAGACTTTAATATCTGCCATTGCTTGATATTAGAATAAGATTTTTACTTTTGCCAAATAAAGTTATTAATATCAGCTAGAGAATAAATATGTTTTACTGTTATTAAATTATAATAGGTATTAAATTCTGGATACATATCAAGCTGAGCATATTTTAAGAAAAGGTTGCAGATATTTTAGGGTTACAGACAACTCACTTCGTTGGTGTGTCTGTATCTACACATTTGTTTTTATATTATCGAAATCTATTAAGGTATAAGTGAAACAACAAAAGTTTAGAATGTACATTCTACTAAAAAGTTAATGTTTATAAAACGGCAGCCCTTTAACTTTACCAGTTTTTCTTGACATCAAAACTTTTCTACGTCAATCTGATTACGTTTTTACTTTCTGAATTACAAAGTGACAGATAAAGTTAACTGTGACATTAGGACAGTGGATAATTATTCACTCTGATAATGTCAGTTTTGATTAAGTTTATGCGTTGATTTGTATAAATTATGAACCAAAGTTTTTTAAACTTAGTTGCGCTCCACGATTTTGCCTGCTTTAAAATCAGTAGTCAGAAACCCCTTAAAACCAACCCTTAAGATTCAAATTGCAAGTCATACATAAGTTAAATAAATATTAATATACAAAACACAACTGTCAATTTTGTTATTATTATATTTGTTTGTATAAAATATAATAAATATTTTCTTTACACTGAACTGTATATGTCAAGTGATTATTTGTATGATCACGTTTGTTGTTTAAACTGACGTGGTTTTGACACATTAAGAATGTATAAAACACTACTATCGCCCACTAAGCGAATCCCGACCGCGTCCGCAAGCGCCCCGTATTCTCCTTGAAAAAGACCACCGAATGTGGTCGAAACTATAGTCAGAACACTCCTACTCACTACGTGAGTAATTCTCGTATTTTATGAATTCATAATCATCAGCTTATTCTGATATTTATGTCCCTCTATAATGCCTATGTTCTATTTCAGTTTTTTCTTTGACTCTTAGTGAAAATAGATTAGGTACATTTAATCGTGTAGTCCTTTCTTTAGATAAAAAATTAGAACAAAAACCACTTAGTTATTTTGACAACTTAATGTGATGGTTATTTGTTATTTAATTATAAAAGATATGAAGTTTCAATGAATGATTGACTGCAAAATTAATAATAACATATTGTTCTTATTACCCCTACTTTTCACAAAATTTACCTAAGACTTAAAAACTTAAACTAGTTAGTAATATTGATTTTACTGTTTATCCTAATATTCGTATATTTAAACGTGGTCTCTAGCTAATTTAATTGTTATCACGATACAAAAGATCCCAAGTGTTAGACTAAAACACGCATTCTCTATTCATTAACATTATTGTCAGTTGTAATCATCATCGTCATCATCATCATCATCTCAGTCATGTAACGTCCACTGCTGGACATATGATTTCCACATCCCGTTGGAAGCGGCTCGCATCCAGCCCTTGCCTGCGATCTTACTCAGGTCGTCTGTTCTTCTTTTCCATTGTTAATAATTTTCATAATGCTAAAATCTTGTATGTAAGCTGTAAACAAATATTTCATACATAATTCACTCTATAAAATTATTTAAAATAATGTACAACATTAAAACAGAATTAGCTGTTACATAAAAGCTATTTTTGTGGAAATAAATGGGTGTATTAACGGGACACTATTCTCGTTGGCTAGAAGACTTTATGGAGTTTACGGCTTGTCGAGTCGTGTGGTCCATTATCATAAATTGGAATTTATTTCCTCCCTAGTGGCGTTTTAGAGCTTGTACCTGCTACTGCGACCGAAAGTGCCTCGCTGAACTTGGAACTTTCTTCCAAAATTAAATTAAAACTTTATACAAGTCAAGGTTGGAATTATCGACGCTCTAAGAGGAGCTTCAGCCTTTTTGGCTTCCTTAAACGATGAAATTACTTTTTCATTTTATGATGAAGCTTCTCAGTGAGAATTTGAGATAAAAACTTGTTCAGAGCTTGTCAGTTGCAGGTAGAGTTTCATAGTCACAATTACGCCTATAAAAGATTGATTTCTATTGATAACCTTTTCTAATAGGATTTTTAAAGGAGCAAGGATTTACAATTTTATTTGAGATTTAAAGTCAGAACGTTATTTTTTGGTAATTTAATCGTAATTTCATAAACTAGATTCTCGAACGCCACTTTAAAAACAATTTCACCCACTGCCGAGAAGAAATGGTAAGTTTGGTTTTAAATTAGTTTTATAATGGTGCACATTTAATCGAAACATTGCTAAGGCCGGGACCAGCCGGGTATAACCCGGAAACGGACTACGAAATTCACCATTGTATATTATATTATAAATATACTAAATTTTTTCATTGCTTGAATAATCTTACTGACTCTCTCTCTTACTTACTTCTACTCTTTTAAGATGATGGATTTTACCAAAGAGATAGGTCGAAAATTTTATCTTACAAAGACATAACAAACTGCATAGTCATATCTCAAATTTTTAATAAGTAAAGTAAAAGTAACACTTTTATCAAATTCCCATCATCAAACACCCAGCAGGTCTAGCGTGATAACATCGTCGACCACATCGTCACTGACCTTCAAGTGAGATAGTGGTCAAACGCTGGTTCTATACAGTATAAAAAAAAAAAAAAAACTCTTTTTACGAAAATTACGCGGACGGAGGAGTATAAAATTTGCCACACTCATAGCTGTTTATACAGAGAAGAAGTGCAGAATGCTAATATTTTTTTAAATTACGCATAAAAAATTGAATCAATATAAAAAACCATTACACACAGTTTTTGCCACACACACGCATGCACTCTTTTGTTTATTCAAATATTATTTGTAACATAAATTGGAACACAGAAAGCTTGTAACCTGTAGCTTATAGCACATAGGTTGATTTTCATCATCATCATCAACGTTTTTCATCTCTATGTGAGTGAAACAGATTTGGATGAAATTGGGTATGTAGATACTTCAATTCCCGGAAGAACACAAAGGCTACTGTTTATCATCACCGTTTTTCATCACCACGCGGGTACAGGTGATTTGGTTGAAATTTGGTATGTAGGTACTTCAGGTCTCGGAATAAAACAGGCTATTTTAAATCATCGTAGTGATCATCATCATCAGCATCATGATAATAATGATAATTATCATGCTAATAATAATAATTATCATGCTAATAATAATAATTATCATGATAATAATAATTGCTACCATGATAATAACAAATATCATCACGATGACAATAATCATGATCATCAATCGTCACCACGCAGACAAAAGCGCGGGGCGCAGCTAGTAAATCAATAATTATGGTCAAATTTCGACCAATGGACGGCCACTAATTTCAATTAATGCATCATCATAATCACAAGTTATTCAGTAGTAACCGGAAATGTTTACAGAATAAACACCACAGTTTGCTAACGTAACCCTTCATTTGCTTGTCCTAATTGCCGAGTGTTTGCGTTCCGATGTTTTCCTTATGCTTTGAGAGATGTAATTAAGGTAGTGTTTCATTGGGCAGCTACTAATTACATCTATTAGTTGGGAGGCTTGTTAGATGTTCACCATTTATATTGATGAGGATATACATAAAATAGAAACGATCGTTAAAAAATCTTTTTTATCTATGCCACCGAATTAGGTATAAAACTTAATTACTCATTTGAAACGAAAATACATAAAAATATGAAACAACTAATACCCACTAAATTAGTTATTATTACCATTATTATCAATTTTCAATCATTTATTTGGAATTTAGTTCTGAAATTAATTGAATAAAAAACAGATTTATAACGTGTTTTTATTACAAAATAATATCATTAGTATAACATACGCAAAAAATTGTGAATTTGGATGTATCAATGTTTGTTACTCTTTCACGCCGGAACGGCTTAACGGATCTGGATAAAATTCAGCACAGAGATAGATAATCTGGAACAGCACAAAGACTATTGTTATCGCAAAAACGTGCGTTCGCATGGGATAACTGAGTCAATAGGAAAGCTGTAGTTTGCGTGGGTGATACTGCGTAGTTCAACTAGTTACTAATGTATCATTTCATCAACTATGAATAATTCACATACTATCACATACTGTGCGATTCTACCAATCGTTTTTGCCTGCAAAATGTGAAACGAGCTTTCTCCCTCGTTGTTACCGAGTAGCTATAATGGGGGGTTCTTCTAGAGGAGAGTTAACAGAGTCAAAAGGATTGGCAACGTATCGTAATGCCCCCAGTATTACAAATATCTATAGGCGACGATGGTCGCTTACCATCAGGCAGTCCATCTACTTGTAATTCGCCTCCAACACAAAAAATGTCAGGCTTATAATAATGAGACATACCTCGCTATCAAAGACCGGAGTATTGGCCTTGATCATCCTTGGCTGCTAGTAAAAAAAAATTGACACTAAAATTCAACCGTAGACGGGTAGGTATACCCGTGGGTGCCGTAAGAGTCGGCCAAGGGTTCACGTACCAGAAGGTGGGCAGCAGCGCCTTCTGCGGATATAATCAACATACTACGTTAACCCGCCTGCCAAGCGTGCTAACTACTGGCAAACCTCTAAAAAAGACATGGGGAGGAGTCACGCTGAGAATGTTCTATGGCTGATACGATGATGACGCTGATGATTGTTACTTCTCTCTCCGAAGAGACTAGTACACCCTCAATACAGAGTATCCTAGTGTGGGAGCAAGTGCGCAGTTTGATCTTTTAGTTTAACCAATGTTTTTATTTATTGGTATCAAATTTAGAAACAAATAACGTATTAGTATGTTTATAGGAGAATAACGTATATTTTACTGTGATGATTTCTTTCACTCTCATTTTATTTACTTTATTGTATTTTGACACAAAACAACTTTGACTTCAATCTCCACAAATTATTACAGCTTGCAGCATTCAAAAGCCATCTCAATTGAACCTCATTTAATAATATAATACTTAAACATCTGTTACTGGAAATGTATTGTTCTCAAAACAAATTATTACAAAATGTTTGATATCAGGTGTCGAGAAACAATTTTCAGTTCACTTTGTAGCTTTTGTTTACGGATCTCTACCAAGGATTTCGTTAATTGCCTACAGATATATAAGACCCTCCTCGGGTCTTATATAAAGGCAATATGGTAATAAACTTGCTTAAGTTTCATGAATTAACTAGATAAACATTATTGATAACTTAAAAACACAAGCTTAAAAACACGCACGAGCTTTCAAATAAAAAATAAATCATCAAAATCGGTTCACCTAGTAAGAGGTTCTCATGTTAAATATTTTTTTTAAAAGTTTCAGTTAAAGTATGTCTAATACTTACAAGAATTGTAATCAAGTGATAAAAAAATATTTAGTCAAATCGAGAACCTCTTGTTTATGGAAGTCTGGGAAAAAAAACAAAATCGTGGTAGTTTCAAAAATCAACTTCTAAAATTGCTGAAGTAATGACTTCTACTAACGAAAGATGGAGTTCTAAGTGGACATGAAAAATTACAAAACCACATTAAAAAACAACCTTAGATAAAATGTTATAGTAACAGTTTAAACACGCACTTATAAGGACAATGGGACAAACTTTATAATATCATTTTCAATTGCGCCTAAACAAGATGCATCGTTTTATAGTGATTTTCTTTCTCTAACCGCTACCGTTTCATAGTTATCGCCATTTTGTAGTGATCTCTACAGGGTCTCGGGCGGTCGCCAGCTTAACGTACGAAAGATTCAAAAAGCTGTCAATATCGCTTGTCAAAATGGAGTCTTGTCTACAAATTTGTATGTATTCGGCGGTCGAGAGAATAGAACCGTTTCGTTTTGTTTATTGTACATTGTCTGCCAATTTTCTATTCTTTTTCGTTGATCACGTGATATATCGTTTTGATGTGTCAAACTATCGTCAATCGAATCGTTGATCCTACATTTTGAAGGGGTGAAATTCACGTTCATACTTCCGTTACGTAGATACTTATATATATGCAAAGCTAATAAAAGCGTGTTTATATGAATTTATACAAGTGTTAAAATCTGCATCACACTTATAAATGCGAAAGCTTGTGTGTATAAGTGTGTTTTTTCGAAATTCAGGCCTTAGCGGCATAATATATAGATTTGAATGAAACTCGGAATGTAGGTACTTTTAAAACTTTATTAATTCATGGACTACGAGTACTTTTTGTCCCAATAAATTGATAGTTCCTCAGGGATACAGAAAAACATAATAATATAAATTTCAAAATACTGTCTTTTACGTTTTCTCGCCTAAACCACTGGACGAATTTAAATGAACTTTTATAGAGAGATAGATGAGACCTGAGACAAGGATATAGGCTCTGTGCATTTTTGTGCTGTAAAAGTTATGGTACAAGTGGGATAACTGAAGTAAGGAGGAAACCATAGTTTACGCGGGTCAAACCGCGGGGCGTAGCTAGTAATTGTCGGACGCAAAACTCCAATGATTTGTAACAAAACACTGAGAAATTCGACAGTTAAACCGCAGTTGTGTTTACCACCAAGTCATTATTCATTCAGATAAGCAGAAACAAGAGCTAACCGTTTTCGAATATTCGACAAAGAAAATTCACGGGGAATAGATAATTTTGCGAAGCGATAAATAACAACAAATCTGTTGAACTTTGACTTATTATTTTTCAGGGCTGCAATTTATTCCAAATTTATTGGCTTACTAACTCATAGACTTAGATTTTGTGAAAAATCTAATCTGGTCTTACTGTTTCAATAAATGCGCGTCCAAGTCATTGCACTAAAATACATGCTATTGTTATCAACTAGGCCAGAGCGATCCATATCCGTAGGAGAATAGCAAAACATCTAACTACCCTAAACTACATATACTACCCTACATGTGGCTCCCGGGTGGTGCTATGCTGATGAATTACAGGAAACCGTTGGCCAAGGTTTGTGACCAGTCATCGGACAAAGACGCGGCACCAAACAGTGACCGTGTTCAGCCATGATGTCCGGTTACACCAGCCGAAACAAACAGGTCAGAACAGTTGCTATAATAGCGCAGACGGTTCATGATATATATATTAAAAAAATATATATCTCGAAACTGAAAAACCGCATCTGTAACTTCTTGCGGAGACGCAGATACGGTGTCCTTCCGCCTTTATTACCCAAGGTACCTGGGTCACAATTTTAAACCATACACAGGTGTGTGCTTGCACGCTCAGGATGGCATAATATAATGGATTCAGCGCCTCTTTGGCCTTGTAGACTCCAAACACAACGCACTATGGGTTATGGTAGACACGGGCTTAGAAAAAAATATCTACGCTTGTTCCTATCGATAGGACAATTGGGCACAGGAAACGACTGACGGCGCTCACTGACTTCCTCAGTGAGAAGGCTGATTTGGCCAAACTTATGCTCCTGGGGCACTTTAATGCCCACTATGAGGAGTGGCTGTTCCCATTCCAGAGCACCAACTATGCTGGGAGAGAGACGCACAAGCTTGCACTCTGGTTAGATTTCACTAGGCTGGTATAAGTGGCAACTCGAGTGCCTGACGTTGATATGACGAGTGAATAACCTAGGCTAGCATGCTACATCTAAGTCAACGTCATCACCTAATGTCATGTGAAACAGTGGTCAAACGCAAGGTTTGAAAAAAATGGCAAAATGTATTATCCACTTTTGTATTTCAACACTTCCGCCATCCCTACAATAAGCCATTACTTTAAGTAAGATCTCCTTAAAATTTAATTTTCAAAATGTTTACTGCGAAATAATTTTATTACCGCAGACGGCAGCGTTTGGTGATTAAAATGACAAATGTTCTACAAAACCAGCCCTCTCGGCAGTTACAATTTTTAAATGAACAAGCTTGGACGAGGTAAGCGGAGTCTTGACTGATTCTTCAGGGTACGTCGGGTTGTTAATCATTTCGAGTGCGCTGACGAGTTGTTGGGGGAAAAAAATAAAATGTGAGGAACTTTTTCGTTCATATTTTCTATATTGTTTTCTTGAGATCGTTTACGGTTCTGAATAATAAAGTCGACAGTATAATGAAAAATTTTACTGATTTATCAACACAATAGCTAAAACCACAGAACAGATTGGTCTGGATTTATTATAGTTTAGATTTTAGTTATTAAGTCATAAGCTCTTATCTCAAGTAACATATTTGCAAGGCCGAAGTTTTGAGAAATGCTTTTTGGTCCTAGAGGGTAATATTCTGTTTTTTTTTAATTTTACTTCACGTCATATTTTAGCTTATTTTAATCCAAATAGTCCTAGTGCTTAAAAGTTGATTAAATATCCGGGTCGATTTGAGAACCTCCTCTTTTTTGTAAGTCGGTTAAAAATAAAAATGAGCCGTTCGTCGTTTACATTAGTCCCTCATACGACGTTATTGTTAAATTAAATATTAGCTAGTAGGAGGAAGTTAAACATGAAAACGTATTGCAATTATTTAAATTTTGTTGGTTTCAACCAAGCTGAAGGTATTTCATACTTGTCTGGATAGAATATGCGCAACGATGCACACGAAATGAATTCTTGCATAATGCTGCATAGCAGGAATGACTCGAGAGCGTTTTATTAGTTTCAAGCATTGTTAACAGTTGGAAAATAGAATCTAGTAGATTAATATTACGACTTTGATTTGAAATTGACATAAGTACGGAATTGAATGAAAAAAGAGGTTGTGATATTTTAGTTTACTACTGAGAGGAACAAAGATACACTCTTTATGAAGGTATAGTTTCACAACTAAGCTTTTTTGTAAGCTTATCAGTCATAGCTATGTTTTATAAAATACCATGATACTAGAATAATTATAATAATTTTGATCAACTGACCCTGACCTAAGCCCTGCTATAGGCTGAAGCTTTCAAGATTGCGCCAACAAGATGTAAAATACAGCAGGCCTTTGATAACCCCTGGCTCTCTCAGCGGAGAGGGAATGCGGGGCCGAAAAGTTCTTTTTTCGTGTCCACATTTTCCTGAGTGAAATAGAAAGAGGACTCCTTTCTTTCTCCCACTCCTCAGCCTATCTTTGTGATTCAATGGCTTCACAGAAGAAGGCGGCCTCCAATGTGACCACTATATCACTTGATGGTCAGTGACAATGTGGTCGAAGACGTTATCACGCTGAACCTAGAACGCTTACTGGCTCTCAAGGACTGCTGTCTGAATATACTATGTGTTTGGTTACAGTCTTTAAAACTTGAAAGTAGCTAGCAAATCAGGTTACTCAGAGGTACCCTACCACCCTGCTGGGAATTCGATAATGGTGTTGATTTTCCCGGAGGCTCAAGCCGTTGGTGGATGTTGAACCAGCGGCCATCAGTTTGACAGCAGACAATCCCACCGCTGAACTTTCATCGCTTCAAAAGACTTCTGTGAAAATAGGAGGTATTTCGGTAGCATTTGCTTAATATACAATAGCTAAAACTAAATATTAGCTACCTCAGTTGCGTTATTTATTACGAAATGATACGTTTTTTTTTATTTAGCTGTGTATTTTTGCAGATTACTCGCACACCAGTTTCATTTAAATAGGTTTTATACTTGTTTTAATAATATAAGTGGGTTTATCTATATAATTAAATATATTTTAAATTACGTTACGATGTATTTTATAGTATAAATAGTTTTGGCTGGAGTAAAAAGTGTCCTTCAATTATCTTTTCTTTTCCATTATAAGTAATTTTTTTCGAATAATTATATGAAGATACTCTATAAAGGCATTTATAATCTTTCTAATGTGTGTGTAATGTGTGTGTTAAAAATAAACAATTTTCTTCTAACACACTCATACTCCCGCACTAGGATTTCCTGTGCCGCGGGAGGCATGGATACACAAAATCACAGCACATAAATCTCTAAGGGAAAAACACCTACACTCATCGCACAAATGTTAGCCCCTGCCGGGATTCAAAACCATGACCCCATAGACCAAGAAGTCATGGTAACTGACTACTGAGCCAAGGGGACCGTCAAAGTGCGAAAGTATTCGCAAGTGTGCAAGAATATAGAATAGTTTATTTTTAGAATTTTCTTTTTATTGCTATGCTATTTTTGCAAGATAAGTTTTGGTAAAGAGTGTACTACTTCAATTAATCAATAAAACAGACAGGGAAATTAGTTAGTGACCATGATAGGTAAAAACATAATTATGGAGCAAGGAAACTGTATTTAATATGCAACAATTTAAAGATTATTTTCCTAGACACAGATTAAATGCACAATCAAGAGTCATCATCAACAAATGCACAATCAGACAACATTTCGACGCAATAGAAAAATTGAAGCTTTTTTGTATTCAAAACAAGCAAACATCGAGATGTAGGAATACTTGAAGTCGGAATGGTATGCTATGAATGTTATAGCCACAATAAAACTCTTTGGCAAGTACCTCCGTAGCGCTCTGGAATCGACGAACAAGATCGTAAAGTTCAACTGTATGAATGAAATGTTTATAAAGTATTCTCATCTCCATTTATCACAAATGTTGAGCTCATCTGCATTTAGGTTTAAGAGCACCTAGATATTTATGTATTATCCGGCTTTACTTACGATTATCGCCCAGGTATATCGACCTAGTTTTTTTTTTAAGTTTGCGTTTGACAACTGTCTCACCTGCTATTAACATCAGGTGAGACAGTTGTCAAACGTCAACGACATTGTCAAAATCACTTAAGTGATGACGTTGTCTAGGAATTAGCACGTAGGGTGAGGCAGCTCTCGCGGCGAGCTGAGCGCGCTGCCACCCGCAGTGACTGCCAAGATCTGGCAGCGTAAACTCACCTGATAATGGGCATCGGAAATGCCTGAAACCTACATCGAAACTTCGACTATAAACGTGAGAAAGGCCGGATAATAAATATAAATAATAATGCGTCATACTCTTGAGATTTTTTCAAAAATTCAAAAATACACCTCAAAATTGTAGTAATACTAAAAGGCATTATGTTGCCACTGGGACAGTCTTTTTTATGACTTAAGTGGCAAAATAGCAGACGGGCCATCTGATGGTAAGCAATTGACTGGCCGAATGGCACAGTTGGCAGCACTCTGCCTTCTGAGCCGCTGGTCCCGGGTTCGATTCCCGGACAGGTCAAACATTTGTGTGTATGAACATGTCTGTTTGACCTATGTCTGGGTGTGTATATGTATATAAGTATATATATCAGTCACCAGGTCACCATAGTATAGGCTCTGCCTAGTTTGGGACCTGAAGACGTCGTGTGAATGTTAAAAAAAAAAGAAAAAATTACCGCCGCCTATCTGTATCACTGGGGGCATTACGATACGTTGCTAATATTTTAGGACTGTCAACTCGCTTTTTAAAGAGTCCTATGTTGTAGCTACTCGGGAATACCGAGGGAGGAAAAGAAATGTCAAAAAGACAATATCAACATACGACGAATGTATGTTGCCTTTTATGGTCTACCAATAACTCTTACTGTACCAAAATAGTGTGTTGACACTGGTAAAGGCTAGAAGTTTCGCCAGGTCAATCATAGCTTGGCCACGATTTATTCAACTAACAAACTCACAATATTCTTAACAGATTACATATATTCACTCTTTCATCCCGTAGAGGTAGGCAGAGACTACAGATTTCCAATTGCTACGATCTCTACATTCTTTGTTTTGCTTCTTCGACGCTCCCTTTTAATAATAATATGGGACAACATTCACACAAGGTCTTCAGGTCCCAAACTAGGCAGAGCCTGTACTATGGTAACCTGATGACTGATATATATACTTAAATACATACTTATATATATACTTATATACATATACACACCCAGACACAGGTCAAACAGACATGTTCATACACACAAATGTTTGACCTGGCCCTTGCTTAGAACTTTCACAATCTGATTTCTCAAAGTTTGCCTAAACTTTCCTCTTCTAACATCACAATTGACTTCACCAACGATACTACCTTAGTTTCTGAATGCGATAAAAATACGTTTAATAAAAACAGATGGTAATTATATTATTTTACTCTCTACTAATGTTTTCTTATAATTTAATTCGACGGTCGCCGTGGCGCAGTGGTTAGTGTCATTGACATGACTTCTGTGTCTCCGGGACTCTGGGTTTGAATCCCGGCAGAGGCAAAGATTTGTGCGATAAGTGTAGATGTTTGGGGTCTTGGATGTTTGTGTGCTGTGATTGTGTGTTCATGCCTCCCGCGATACAGGAAACCCTAGTGCGGGGACCTGAGTGTGATACGAATTTTTTTTTAAAATTAGCACTTTTGTTAGAAAAACACAATCGAATACATTCAAACCTTATCCTATAATGTATTCAGTGCTTTCTATTTCTGATATAGAAACTGGTTGTTCCCATGTTAACCTAACGTACAATTTGAAGCTTGCCCGCGTAGTTGGAAATCAAATTTGAAATTCTTGACATGAACGTATTTACAATATGTGCAGTGCTTAGAGTTCACAGATTTGCGTGTCATTTCACTATTGCGCACACATATAAAAGAAACGACAGGCGTGTGGGTAGGTTAAGCAGACTAATAATGTTCGAGCTCGAATGTATTAATGTTAACAAAATTCAATAGATGGCTCTAGTAGTCAAATTAACACGCGCAAGCATTATGTTCACGATGGATAATAAGATATTATAGTGACAAGTTCGATACAACCAGCTCAGGAAACGTTACGAGGAGTTTTATATACCCTTCGCGTTATCACTCATTTAGACAAATAACGAGGACCAGCTAGATCATTATTATAGATTTAATCGATATAGTAAAGATTGATAGTATCCTACTAATATTATAAATGCGAAAGTTTATGTGTATGTGCGTAAGTGTGTATGTGGGTATGTTTCTTACCTCTCACTTGAATTAAAATTCATGCTAAACTTTTATCTAAATAATTTTCTCGTTACTTGGCACATCAACATGTGCCGTGGTGGTACCGGCCTGGAAACACTACTCCCTCATCTCTTCCCGCGGGTGCCGTCAGAGTCGGCTAAGGGATCACGTACCAGAAAGTGGGCAGCAGCGCCTTCTGAGGAGTGGAAATCATAATGCGCTCGACAACCCGCCTGCCAAGCATGGCGAGAATTGACAAATCTCCCTTATATGGGGTCGGCATATGTCCAGCAGTGGATGACCAATTGCTGTGAAGAAGACGAAGAAGAATATAACACTCTTAAAATGGTCATATTTAGATAAAAGTATATTGTATTTGATAATAAATGAGGGTTGATACCTCGGGGCGGTACTAGTAACACATAATGACTGGATTGACACATTACTGTAACACAGATTGACTGGCCGGTTGGCGCATTTGGTAGCATTCTGCCTTCTGAGCCGCTGGTCCCGGGTTCGATTCCCGGACAGGTCAAACATTTGTGTGTATGAACATGTCGGTTTGACCTGTGTCTGGGTGTGTATATGTATATAAGTATATATATATAAAAGTATGCATATAAGTATATATGAGTCATCAGGTTACCATAGTTCAGGTTCTGCCTAGTTTGGGACCTGAAGACCTTGTGTGAATGTTGTTCCATATTATATTATTATTATAAATGGATATAAAAAAAATAAAAGTTATAAACGTCACGAGACAAGATACTTATAATACTTACTTTGCTTTATGGCAGAGTAGAGAGGGCACGCTTCGGAATATGAGTACTGTCAATATTAGCATAAGTTCACGTACCTGTTCAAAACTTGGAACAATATGAATGTCTGTTCTGCGGTGTTGGGTAATAAAGTTACTCAGTCGAATACAAGTATTTTAACCAAACATACTTGTACAGACGAGTAATATCGTAGAAAGGTAAGAGTTTTAGGTTACGCGGGTTTTAGATTCATATAATTTATTGAAACAAAAGACTACGTAAACGATGTAGTTACGGTGATTGGTTATTATAGAGCTAGTTTTATCCCATCTCTGCGATTCATAAATACTATATTTTAAGCTGGAATCAATAAGTACAAATATACTGGAATGAAATCATACTCAAGTCTAGTTCAATTTTAGCCTATCAACAGTTACCACATCAGACAAGCGATATTCAATATGTACGTGGTAAAAAAAAAAAAATTGGTTGTCTGTAAAGTCGGTTTACGGACGATAGATTTACGTGATAACGTCATAATCATTTATGACTTTGACTTCGACTTTGACTTTGACTTTGACTTTGATTATTTTATGTAATACAAAACTCAGGTGGAACGTTACGCGGAACGTTACTATTTTTCATCTGTTGCTGGTATTCATCAATTTATAAAACGTTATCACGTCAAAACATAAATATGTAATAAATTATTACACGTATTTTGACACTTACTTGTAATAATTTATCCTGTGTCTGTGATTTTTAAAGGTAAGGTAAAGATGTAAATAAATAAGTAAATGTTTTTCTCGCGATCAAGCCCCAATTGATTTATTAACAATGTTATCCTGTGTCGTTTTGGATTTATTGTCTACTAATTTATACATAGCATTGCCTACTTCGTGCTACTTATTCATAGTTTTTACAAATACCATATATCTGGGTATAAATTAGGATTCCGTTAAATATAATAAATACTTATTTAAAAGAATCCTCATTTGTACATTACACAATGTAACTGGCTGCGGCCCGCGGTGCTACGCGCTGCTGAAATGGTACGGTACGTAATGTATTGACGGTTTTAGTCTCTTCCTTCCAACGTCTATTATATAACAATAGATAATCCTAAACAAAGCTTTAATGTAGCACGTAGTATATGCATAAAATAGAGAGCAAACACACCCTGTTTTCTGATAACACGTATGTGGCATTAAACGGCTATGTATTTATAAGCTCGGCTCGTATTAGTGTAGTGCTGTTTAAGATAATGTTGTCTCAGACTGGAAGCTTGAGACAGGATGCCTCATTTAGCCTCCAATAGGTTTTTCTTTGTATTTGTTTTGTAAAACAGGTTTCTGAGGTGAAATGGGTGTTTGAAATGGGTTTCAGAATGTAATGTTGTCTGCTACATTTTAAATTGCCTTCTCATGAAAACCTTGTATTTGATTTTTCAAATTGTTTGTTAGTAACTTTGTAAGACGTTTGTTAGTTAGTTATGTCTTTTATATACCTACACCAAGAAGAGCGATTTAATTTTTTCGATGTTTGTGATTATCAAAATAAATAATTTCAATTGGGCGGGGCAATTGAAGCAATACAAAATATGCTTACCTAGGTAGTGGTTACATATTTAAAGCGGTTGGCGTCGATCCATTAGGCCCGAAGGAATTGAAAACATAGATCACCTGGGTATCAAGTTTACTAATTTTATATTCAGTTTTAGCCCGGTAAAAGGCCAGAATGATACCAATAAGACAAAGTTAAACATTCGTGGTCTGATAAGTTCATGCGGCCTGTTTCTATGTTAAATCTATGCTCGGCTATAGATATATAGTAAATACAATAGATGTTTAGTAGTGCGTCTGATATGTTATGTGCTAACATGTTTACAACACATTATGGAACATGATGGAAACTCCATTCACAAATCTCAAATAATTACAACAGACTACGCCTGTCAAAGTACCGTTTTCATTCAGCCAAAGAACCCTAATAATTTAAGTTATAATACTGCTCTGAATTCCTTGCTATATATAATCTGCTTTATTTTCATTACTTCCAACATTAATTACAAGCTTCGTTTTTCTCTAAATAAAATAAATTATTTGTCTGCAGGTATTCATGAGGACGTGAAAATTCGGTAATTATTTTTACGCAGGCTCTTATGTTTTCAGAAATAACATTTAACAGTAACTTATGACGCTTCGTACGAATCCCACAAGACAAAAGTTAACAAAGTATTACGCATTCATAATGAATATTAATTAATTTTAAGGTTGGTTATCATTTGCATAATGCTATTCTGAAGATGGGAGAGTAACGGGTGCGGTTAGACTTATCGGAAGTAGGTATGGTTGTATTTGCCTACTTCGAATTTGAATATTGTATTCACTCTTATTCTATTCAGCAGGTTTGCATTTTTAGAAGAAATACACGTTTTCTCAGTGTAAGCTATATAAACAAAATCAGTTTGAGCAAATGATGTAAAGAATTTAATAATTTTTACTATTAAAACTTACAGACTATCGCAGGAAAGGACTGCGGACTGCGACTAACTGGTCCTTGTGGAAATCAATAGGAGAGGTGATGACTTACAGACATGATGACTTACAGACATGATAAATAAATAGTTACACGTAGTCGCTTAAGCATTTCTGTCTAAAATTAGCATTAACATAATCTAGGGAGATCATCGGTATATAAGCGAAGTGATGATATCCTAGTGGTAGGAGCGTCGACTGTCAAATTAATTAACGCTGGTTCGATTCCCACTAACAGCTTGAGCTTGCAATGGGAAGGGTACCACCATTATATAATTCCCAGAACGATGGTAGCGTACTTTCGAGAACCTGCTTGGCTAGGTACCATTCTCAAGTTTTTAAAACATCAAACACATAGTGTGTTCAAGTAGTAGATCTTGAGAGCCAGTTAGCGCTGTATACGTATTTCCGACCACTTCGTCTCCGATCATTAAGTGTCATAGTAGTCAAAAGCTATCTTATAGTTCTAAAAGTATAAAAAATACCAAAAATAGCTTTTACGTAATAGTAAAAAGGTAGGTATGGTTGTATTTGCCTACTTCGAATTTGAATATTGTATTCACTCTTATTCTATTCAGCGGGTTTGCATTTTTAGAAGAAATACACGTTTTCTCAGTGTTAGCTATATAAACAATCATAAAGTTATAAAAGCATAAAAAATAACAAAAATAGCTATTACGTAATTATTATTTTACACACAGCATTAGTGTGTGTGGGCAGTAGTAGGAGCAAGAAGAAAGACCGACATGAGTGGGATATTATAAAAATTGAAATGCTAGAGATGGATTCTAGAGATGGGTATTTTATTTATCTCAATAGGGTTATTTATTCCCTGTTCCTCGAAGGTAATAACCCTATTCCAGATCCGAAAGTTCTAGACACATCCAATCTAGATATCTATAATCTAGATATCCAAAATCCATGTTCCGTTTTAACGTGTTGGACTCGGCACTCACTCATGAAATCCATGTCATGCTAATTATGTAGTACAACACTATACACTATATGTAGTACAATGACTATAACGGTGATAATACTATGAATATGATATAATATGGGACAACATTCACACAAGGTCTTCAGGTCCCAAACTAGGCAGAGCCTGTACTATGGTAACCTGATGACTGATATATACTTATATACATATACACACCCAGACACAGGTCAAACAGACATGTTCATACACACAAATGTTAGACCTGTCCGGGAATCGAACCCGGGACCAGCGGCTCAGAAGGCAGAGTGCTACCAACTGCGCCAACCGGCCAGTCAAAATTAATGTTTATCTTTAGATAAATTATGCGTCTGGAAAGAGCCTTTAAATGTTAAGGCACGAATTGTCATTCGTGCCTTAACATTTAAAGGACCAGGTTTATATCTTAGGTGTGCTACGTCTTACGTTCGGGATGACTTCATCACTTTGTATAACCCCTGCGGTGGGCGAAATCAGAAACTACTGTGCCAGACGTGTGGGCGCCAAAATGGCGTCCGCACTGCACGGCCGGCCGCGCGCATTAGGTTCAAATTTATATCGATCATATTTCACAGAATCTGTACTACTTGAATGGGCTGTGTTCGTCAACTCCTCATTTATTCTACCAAGTTCAATTATAGATAAAGAAAAACGGTCAAATTCGAAGCATTTTCGTAGAAAAAAATTGGTCAAAAAGTATGCGTGTAACACAATTTAGTTTTAGTAGTTATTTTTTCGGGTAGTTTTCAGTACCCGCCTGGCTAGCTCCCACACTCAAGTTTGAAAAGTGAGAACCACAGAGTATATTCAGGTAGCTGTGTTTGAGAGCCATTCTTATTTTAAACCAAGCGCACACAGTGTTCAGGCAGATGTTGTTGAGAGCCAATTAACATCTACTGTGTATATTATTACAATTCCTTTTCCATACAAAGGTTGCCTGTAAGACAATAAAGTCACAAATAAAGTACTAAAGAGGAAGCTTACATATAATAATATCCGAAGACTACAACATAAATCAGATTAATTGACTGTCGCTGTGGCTCAGTCGTCATTGGCGTGACTTCTGGTCTACGGGGACCCTGGGTTCGAATCCTTCCGGCAGAGGCAAACATGTATGCGATAGGTGTTTGTCTCGGATCTTGGATGTTTGTGTGCTGTTATTGTGTGTGTACACGCCTGTGTGCGACACAGGGAATCCTAGTGCAAGGATTGGAGTGTAAATAAATAAATGAAATAAAATAATTTAAAATAATATAAATCTTTCAACATTTATAATAAATAATGATCACTTATTCAGTATAAAAGTAAAACAAATAAGTAATACCACTCGATTTTAACAATAACCAAAATCAAGTCGATTTTAACTGGATACTAGAGTTTACATCACCGAATCAGTGACTCTCATTATCGACAAGATCTAGCACCAATGATTGGCTTCTCAGTCAACAGCCAGGCAGTCAAGAGCATGTGAAATTGAAGCCGGTGAACCTGGTAATTGGCGACAAACTGGAAGCCTCCTGGCGACTGTCACGTAGCCTCAATCTCACAATTGAATAAGCCAATTGGACATTGCACGTGAACTTCATTGAGTGTTGGTTATTATATTTGAGCCACGGTTCACACGAATGTTAATTAATACAACAAAATAATATATTTTTGGATAGTCTTTGGTTTACGGTGAACGAAGAGAAAATATTTGTAACACTTCTGTATGTTTTTTTTATAACTCTCACAGTAGGATTCCGTGTATAACCAAAGACAAACATCCGTTATCATCACACAAATGTTTGCCCCTGCCGGAATTTGAACACAGTGCCCAATGGTGCAGAAGTCAGTTAACTGATCCTGGGTTCGTATTCCAGCTGGGGAAAACATTTCTGTGATGAGCGTAGATGTTTTGTTCTCGCGTCTTGGATGTTTGTGTATTGTGATTGTGTGTCCATGACTACTGCGACACAGGGTGTCCTAGTGCAGGGGCGTGAGTGTAACAACGTTTGTTTGTTTCTTTTAACTACTGGCCGACTACCAATGCGACCGACAAATTGTTATTGCACGTCGATTAGTAACAATAATAATTATTGGTATTATATCATTTCTATGCGAGTTCTACCGTTACCTATAATTAGAAATCTATTTATTATAATCGAGACCACAGTCGTTCGTTGGTTGGCGAAGGCAAAGTCACCAGTCCCATTTCAGATGTCTCTAGACATTTTTTTTTTTTTTTGAAACAGAAACACTCTTTGTAATTTCTACACATAATTATAAACAGAAGTTATTACATAGAAACAGCAAAGTTAGATTTAATAACAAATCTCTCCGACTATTCTCCTTGAAAAAGACTACCGAATCTGCTTGAAACTATAGTCGGAACCCTGCGACTTATTACGTGAGTAATTCCCGTATAATAAACCTGCGCCATTAAAAGATAATAATTAAACATTACGTCTTGTTATTAAAACTGACGTGGTTTTGACACATAATGAGTGTATTTTCATACACTCATTAAGTGTCAACGTTGTGACGTGGTTTTGACACATAATGAGTGTATTTTCATACACTCATTATCTGTCAAAACCACGTCAGTTTTAATAACAAGACATAATGTTTAATTATTATCTTTTAATGGCGTAGGTTTATTAAATATACCTTCTCTATCATACGCATAATGAATAGTCGATACTACGGTAAACCCCAGGTCCCATAAGTCATTCACCTCACTAAATTGCCGCCAATCGGCTCCCTCCTCGATTACATATGCGAAAGTACCTACGGGGGAAGCAATTAGTTTAATAATGACTCCTTCACGCCATTCTAATAGATACTTTGTTGCTTCATTTCGAGTTATCACGCAACTTTGTGAGTTATTAATGATGGTGTTAGGACGAAGAGGGAACAAAGGTTTTAAACAGTTATGATGAGAAGTGTAATGCGACTACCGCACTTAAGGGGTTAAGATAAAAAAGGCAAAGGATATTGTTTTTGATTTTAGAATGAAATTCCAAAACGCATCTGTTATTCCTTTTATACAGGCATAACAGACCAGGCAAGAAGCGTTTTTCAAAGCGATTATAGCTCAGCGGTGGGAGCGTCAGCTGTCAAACTGACGAGCACTGGTTCAATTCCCACCACTGGCTTGAGCTCCACCATTATCAAACTTCCGACAAGGTGGTAGGGTACTTTCAAGTACTTGCCTGCCTAGCTACCACCCTCAAGTTTGAAAAGATGTCACCAAACAAATAGTATGTTCAGGCAGCAGTTTTTGAGAGCCAGTAAGCATTCTAGATCAAGCATGATTATATATTCACCAACTGACCATCAAGTGAGATTGTGGTCAAACGCTAGATCTATACATTAAAAAAAAGACAAACTCAAACACCACTTAAGACAATGAGAGTTTGCGCATGTATGTCTAACAAGTGTGCTCTAAGGTGTCTTGCTAAGGAAAATGCTAAGGGAGCTCAGTCGCCAAAATACGCTCTTACAAAAAAACAAAATCAATGCTGACTATAAAAACTTGAGCGTTCATTCTCAAAGAAAACTATTTTTACCTCAAAAAATCTAACATTGAGTCACGCTGCATTTTGGAGCAGCAGGTTATTCTGTTCGCAGGCCATAAACTAACTGATGTCGGAGTCAATTACCCATTCTGTTTTTAAAACGCTTGTTCTAGCTTAATTAACTTTCCTCTTTGCACAGCCTGACTAGAATATTCTTCGAAATTTAAATTTCGAGTGCCAAACTAGTAAACTTCTTTAAAACCAGTGGTAGAATTCACTAGCACTTAATATACCTATTTGAGGTTTTTTTTGAGTATATCCTACTAATATCATAAATGCGAAAGTTTGTGAGTATGGATTTATATGGATGTTTGTTCCTCTTTCACGCAAAAACTACTGAACGGATTTTGATAAAATTCGGAACACAGATAGTTTATACCGTGGAATAACACGTAGTCATTTTCATCATCATCATCATCACCATTTTTCATCACCAGTTGAGTAAAAGGGATTTGGGTGAAATTTTGTAAGTAGGTACTTCAGGTCCGGGAATAACAGATAGGCTACTTTTCATCATCATTATAATCATCATCAATTATCAACACTCGGCTGAAACCGCGATGATGATGATGATGATGAAAAGTAGCCTATGTATTAATCCAGGGTAAAGGCTGTCACCATACCAAATTTCATCGAAATTGTTGTAGCCGTTTGAGCGTGAAGAAGTAACAAACATACACACATTCACACACATACGCACTTTTGTATTTATAATATTAGTAGGATTTAATATCATTTCGATATGGATTTTCACAAAGTGATATTTGATTCTATGAATGTTAAAAAAACTCTTCAGAAGCTCTCGCTTTAAGCCGCATGAATTCTGAAGCCGTTAAATATTGTACATGAAATATCAATTCTTACCTATTTTTTTCAGTTCGTTACCTACAAAATAACATGAATGCGCATAATTTCTGTGAATTCGTCAGAATAGACCACGGTCGTTGGTAGTCGCGCAATTTACCGCCCCGTTGTCAATTAGGCCAAGGCCCAGTTTCTTGATACACCTAACAAAAATGTCCTCATGCTAAAATAATACTTATTCCTAAGGCTACAAGGTGTAGAAATTATCTACTGTTCCATCTTGTGCTGCTAACTGTATACCGTTTTAATTCTCACCGTGAATTGGACGATAATCTGTTAAGTCGTTTATTGAAGTGACGAGTTTGTAGGGAATTTGTGTTTGAATTGCAATAGGATTAAGTTAATTAATAAAATTTGTGGAAAGGCAAATTAAATGATATTATAAAGCTGCCCGAACACCAGTCGAGAAATAGCAACTGTCAAAAACGCGAGTGTTCGCTGGTTTACCATTTAACTATTCACACGGTATAATTTTTATAACCATGTTATATTTTTTATAGTTAACTAATAGACGACCTGGCTATATAAGATCGCAGGTAAGGACTGGATGCGGGCCGCTTCCATCCGGTGCTTGTGGAAATAAAAGGGGGAGGCTTAATTATGTCCACCGGTGGACAACCTATGGCTCAAATGATGATGGCACAGATTACTTCATTGTCTCTAAGAGGCCTTACCTTTGGTTTGTTCTTTGTAACGCCTGACGTTTTGTTACTAGCTGGCGGAGTTTACGTATAGGTATGCGGTTTTATCAATCCAAAGGGTTAAGTAATGAAGCCCTCGTTTCATGCTGTATGGGAGGACTGCTAGTAGTATTTTGAACTGAGCGCTTCCGTACTTTAGAGAACACGAAAGGGTGACTGCTAGTAGCATTTTCAGCGGAGCGCTTCCGATCGAACATTCGTCTTTCATGGTTGAAGTTAGCAGTCGAAGCTATGTCGTGAAGGTGTTTAGGGGGCCTGAAAACTGACATTGGGCTTGCCACTAGTCTATCCTCCAACCCTCATTATTTATATACGGTTATTCACGCCCTGTGATCAATATTTGACCCAAAGATCAATGACGATGTGATAAAACGTGGAAACACATTAGACACATAATATATATTGCTGACCAACAATTTAGGTATAAAAAAAGAAATAATAAAATTCGCTGGTTTGGTGGTTGGAATATAAATTATATATAATATAATGTAAAATAAAAATTTGCGTTTAAATAAATATTTAAAAGGTAAATAAAACTAAAAAATAAACTGATACTTGTATAGGTATATAAAATATTCAAAATGTGAAAGTTTGGATAGATGGATGGATGTTTGTTACTCAATGACGCTCAAACGGCTAGACGGATTTGGATGGAATTTGGTATGTAGATACTTCACATAGACAACTTTTTAATATCAACATCAATAATCAAAACGCAGATAAAACCGCAGGGCGCAGTAAGTTCCATTTAAAAAAGTGCGTTCGGCACATAATAATATGTGGCCAGGCACCAGGGTTCCCATATTATGCCTAAATTTATTTGTAGAATGTTAGCTGGCAATTATTAAGGTTTGCAAATAGGCTGGCACTCAAGGACAGTCTAAAGCAACTGTGTCTTTGGTAATAGTTTGTTTTTAAACTTCGGGTAGAAACTAGTCAAGCGTGACTAGTCAAGCGTAGAACTTTTACCGGAAGTTCAAGGCGAGGGTGGGAATCGAATTGTCAAGTTGTCAGCTGTCATTCACACCGCTTGGCTATCATATTGATTAAAAAAGAAGCTAACATATAATTTACAGGTACTTAGTTGTTTATCTCATATTTAGAATGTATTGAATATTTAATATAAAAATATACAGCGAAAAGTTTTAATTTAAAAGCACCGAAAAATAGCTCGTAAAGTTTGAGATGTATTAAATTACCAACAGACTTTTTTAATTTTAAAGTTAAGGTTTCTTTTCACTTTGAGATTGTCAGCACTTAACTTTATTAGTAGACCGACTAAATCAATATTTGAAAGTACAGGTCAGCCATCTTTCATATCTTTAATTTACCTAAGAGTTTTGTTTGCTCAAATTATACGCAACGAGCTATGGAGAGGACTATGCTTGGGGGTTCCGTACGCGATCGAATCAGAAATGAAGAGATCCGTAGAAACACGAAAGCTACCAACATATCCCATCTAACTAGCAAGTTGAAGTGGTAGTTGGGCAGGTCACATAGCACGCAAAACTGATGGCCGTTGGGGTCAAAAGCTTATCTAATGGGGATCACGAATTGGCAAGCGCAGCATAGCAACCGATAAGGTGGACAGACGAGCTGACTAAGATCGCAGGAAAAGGCCGGATGCGGGTCGCTTCCAACCGGTTTTTGTGGAAATATATGTCTTGTGGCTGAGATGATGACTGTATATATTAGTTAAATAGTTAGTCATCAATAATTATGATGAGTAGAAATAGTGTAGTTAAGCTCCAACCATCTTTCACTTCTAAATAAAACATCAAAGCAAGATTTTCTTATTAGATTTTTTTAATCGATGTGTATTATTTTGTGGGTCTAGACGAGATGCATCGCTTCATAGCGATTCTATTTCTCTAACCGTTGAATGTTCGTTCTCGTTGTTCGTATATAGATAATAGTGATACGATAAATGAAAGGTAGATTAGGACATTATTCACAATGTGAATGACTAATAGATACGTTGCCCTGTGACGTAAAGTACATATATTATGCGAAATACTGTTTTCCGATTAATTATATAAAAAAATGTTTCATCGATGGCTTTCACAGAAAAAACGTCAGTCAGCATGCGGTTGAAAATGTATTTTATGTGCCGCTAAATATAAGGTGATGTCAATGATATTATATGTTTATTTGAGATAGATGTCGCACAAGCGCGCGGAAACTGAGGCGGCAATATTAAGTCAATTGTAGTAATTTTGATTACGACGCGTATTTCAAGCGCAAGTCTAAACATATAGCTATCCTTTTCTATAATATTTGTACCGTATAATCATTCGCAGTAAGCATGTTTATGCCTTGAAAGAACAAAATCTGAGCACCGCACAGTATGAATATACGTCATCTTTAGTAAAACATCATTGGGTGATGTCATAAAACTTAGTTTGATTTTCTATTACTCCCTATTGTCTATTTAGGTTCTTCTGTTTGTGTTGTGTTTTTTTTTTTTTTTTTTTTTTTTTTTTTATATATTATAAGTTTGCGTTTGACAACTGTCTGTATAGGTAATAGGTACTGTTACTCTGTTTGTACCTATGAATACGTTTGGTACAAAACTAATGGCATACGTGGGTCATTGCTTCGGTTATTGGCGTAACTTCAACAGTCTATTCATTTCCTGGTCTGAATATACCAGTAGCCCTAGACAAAGTAACATTCTACAAGCGTTAACGCTGAGAGGAAACATAAAAAATTAGACTGCAAAGCGATGCATCACATGAAGAACGAAAAATAACATTCATCGGTTCGAGAAAGAGAATCGCTATGAAGCACAAACTAAATAGAGTACCTATGAAGCGCAGCATTTTGTCTAGGCCCACTGTTGTGAGCTACTTACATGTTTTTCTATAGGAATGACATTCGTTTTATTGAATTTTTTTTTTTCAATGCCTTTATTAAAATAAAACACTAATAACTAATTACAATACCGCAGCTACTACAATAACATTTGAGCAATCCACTAGCTATTGGTAGCCTATAGATAACTCAAATGTTCTAACCCGCTACCGGTCAGCAGCGTGCCCAGATAGTTGATAGTTAACGTCAAATTCATTTGACTGTCATTACTCTATTTTGATCCTTTAACACAATAAAACTTTACAGTCACCGGATGAAACCTTATTTCTTTTTCATTAAACCGTTCGAATGACAAAGATTAACGACGCCATGCGATGTAGAAAGGCCAAATTAAACAATTCCAATTTATCCAGCTCGAATGGCGGCTAGTTAGCGGACGAAGTAAAGCACCTATTTTAATTGTTCAAGTTTTCTAATTAAAATTAACGGGAGCGTGGAAATATTTTTGATACGTTTTAGAGCACTGCGAGAGTTTTATTTTATTTATTTGTTGAGTTGAGTTAAGTTGTACATTATTTTGATATTGATGGGGTACAGGAAATGTTTCGGGGTAAAATACGTAGGTGTAGTAGTGTAGTCGCCAGTACTAGGCGAATCGCGACCGCGTCCGCGAGCGCCCCGTATTCTCCTTGAAAAAGACCACCGAATGTGGTTGAAACTATAGTCGGAACCCTCTGACTTATTACGTGAGTAACTCCCGTGTTTTACACATTCATAACGTAGGTGTAGATAGATAGATAGATAGAAAATTCTTTATTCGTTTCTCCAAGTTTTACAAAAGTAACTTAATAGATTCATTATGTAAAGATAGCTTACAGCTTACAATATCCGTTTCTCTAGGCTGAGAAACAAAAAGTGGACTTATCGCTTAAAGCGATTTCTTCCAGTCTTTTTTCTTTCTTTTTTCTTTTCTCAGCCATGTGCGTCCACTGCTGGACGTAGGCCTCCCCCATATAGGGGGGATTTGCCAATACTCGCCACGCTTGGCACGCGAGTTGGCGAGCGCAGTATGATTTCCGATCCTCAGAAGGCGCTGCTGCCCACCTCCTGGTACGTTATCCCTTAGCCGACTCTTACGGCACCCACGGGAAGAGATGGGGGGGTACTATTCTAGGCCGATACCACAACGGCCAACCAGTCAACCTTATATATAGTGTATATGTTAAAAGAATCACGCAGAAAGTTTCGGGATAAAATATCTTTGTTCTGAAATTAGGAGATCCATGGAAGAACAAAATTCCATATAGCCCAGCAGATTAGCAAGTTGAAGTGGCAGTGGGCAGGGCACTAGCTCGAAGAACTGGCCGTTGGGGTCGAAATATTCTCGAATAGAGACTGGCTGGCCGTTTCTTACCGGTCCTTGTGGAAATCAATGGGGGAGGCAATGCCAGCAGTGGACGTCCTATGGCTGAGATGATGATGAAGAGTTTAATAATAGTTATTTATGTCTAAGTTTTATACTCGAGAACATTAGGCAATTTCTGTATCATCATCATCATCATCATCATCCCAGCCATAGGACGTCCACTGCTGGACATAGGCCTCCCCCATTGATTTCCACAAGGACCTGTTGGAAGAACTAACTTGTTGAATTTCTGTATGAATTACCTTGTTATTGGTGATATCGCTTTCTTGACAATATCCTAGATGGGATATGAACCCACGACTAAATAATACCGTCATCGTCGCTTTACCAACTGAGCTGTAGTAGCACTCTTCTAGCAACTCAAATGTTTTCCTTTCCATAATAATTCCTTTATTATAAAACATTTGAGGGGAAAATATTTGAACGTAAGTTCCGCCTACCGTGACGTATATGGAATGAACCATAAAACTCGTTAATATTCTTGGTGTATTTGTACCTATAAGAATTAGTCACCCAAATGGGCGTGAGGAGGCATCTTTGATGGCGCAAACTTGAGAAGGTAGTAATATTTACTTTTTTCAATCCTACTAATATTAAATGAAAAAGTTTGGATGGATCCTTGCCTGATTTTTATGTTTTTTTTTTGTATATTTGGTAGGTCTGAGAATAGATCGTAGAGCATGTTTTACCCTCCTACCTCCTAACCTACCCCAATTGATTAAATCGCGATTTAAGTATTTTTACACGAATAAATATCCAAATAATATAACTGTCGATCATTGCCGTGAAGAAATTTAAACGAAGTGTCGTGTCACTTTGACATTTCGATAATTTATATGGCAGAACAACGTTTGCCATGTCAGCCTATGCATTTAATATTTACGTTATAAATCAAAGCCGATTCCTACCGCCAGCTCTTTTGTTTAAGACAGCTGTCTACTAGTCACCCTAAAGGTATTAATTACGCGGGATTGAACGTCCGTCTTGTTCCTAATTGAACCGACCTGTGGCTTTATGAATTAACACCAATTGGAGCGTAAAATGCTCAGCTGTAATGGGAGTCACTTATCCGAGAAGGCGATATGCAAACTTTGTTATCCATCCATTACCACATTTGTTCGATGGAAAGAGGAACTGTTTTTGACAAGAAGCAGTGGTTGCTACATAGATGAAAAACCTCCAACGATGTTTAAATTTTGTATCATATACATTAAGAGATTCGTTCTCAGAAACTACCTTATGAGACTAATAAATGAAGCGATGGAGTGAAATATGGTGATATTTTCCGGATTTTAAAATTTAAGTGATATTTCGTCTGGAACATTCAACACCTGCTAGTGGGGATATGAATCATGGGTTAATTTAATGTCGTTGGGAGGAAGAATAAATTTATTAATGCTTCACACTCCGCGTAAATATTAAATTTTTTGGTACTTAGCATTACATGAACTTTTACATAAGTTCCTAAGTATTTCGAATGCAATTGTTTCAGAAAATCTCCTTATCACAGCACCAGACTTCTAACTTAAGTAAGTACTAAAACTAAAAACCTAAAAACATTAAGGGCGTGAGGTAGGACTATCGCAATTTCTGGAAAGAAACTCAGAATCCACGGTGTAAGTAGTGCTTTGATTTTTTTTACATTTAATAACTTTGGTTTAGTACTAATTAATGTTTAGGAATTTAAACACGGTTAGGTATAACTGTGTCATTAGTTTTACTTTTTCAAAAACATGCTTTTTGACGGTCGCCGTGGCTCAGTGGTCAGTGACATGACTTCTGTGTCTCCGAGGCCCTGGGTTGGAATCGCGGCAGGGGCAAACATTTGTACAATGAGTGTGGGTGTTTCTCCCGGGTCTTTGTTTGTGTGCTGTGATTGTGTGTGCCCATGCCTCTTGCGACACAGGGAATCCTAGTGCGGGGCTTCGAATGCAATAAAAATATTTTTTTTAAAATTATTCGTTTTACAAATTAAAAATATATTTTCTAAATAATAAGAATATATATACAAACCTGATTGTTGGGTAAGTAATACAAGCATACTCTAGAGTCCTCCATCTGTGTTTTTATATTATTATACGAACTCCTTGTGCCGCGCAGTATCACGTGACCACAGCTAGCCAGTCCGCGCCGCTTTCCACCGGCTCATTCTGATCGTAACCGCTGTCAATATCGGACTGAAAAAGAGTAGAAATCGCAACCTTTAAGACAGACAATTTGATTTTGTTACATTATTTTCCTACGCATTCCTAGAAATGTATGGCAACTTTATGTGTTAGAAATTAGGAACCGCCAAGAGATACGGAACAGGGGAAGGGTCGCGCCTACTAACAGTGCACGAGGCTCAGGGTCTGATGTACGACAATGTTATCGTCGATCAAACAAGCGGCAAGATGACCAGATTTCGAGAGAGGGTGTCGCATGCAGTGGTAGCAGTCTCACGACACACCACCACTTGCACTTACTATACAGACGACAGCTTCGACGCCATTGAATACTTCTTCCGGCGAATAACCCAGACCATCGGGAAACAAATATAGGAATATAATGTCAAGATGGCAATAAAAGATAAAAATAATGAAGTCATTGGGGAACTGTTGAGTTTAGACATACGCTAACAATTAAATATCTAAATTTGTCAAGTAGTAACGTAGTATTATAATAGGTAAATATAATATAATATAGTCATAACACAATGTAATAGTGTAGGTAGAATTAAATATGAAAATCCTATCAATGATCATGAATCATATCCTATATGGTATCATATAGTGTAAACTCAGTTAGTTTGTAACTTCACTTAGTTGTTATTTATTTCATCTAGATTAATTTCACACCTGTTGTGTAGTACGCATAATAGTAAAAAATCAAATGTAATTAAAAAATGTACGGACAGTTGAGTCTGTAGTGTGTAGCTTTCTCAATAAAAAAAGAAACTTAGGAACCGCTTTTGCTTATCTTATTTTATATGACATGTGTACTCAGAGATTCTATAATGCATCATTTCTAACCGTACATATTTTTGAATATACTTAATAGATCTAGCGTTTGACCAGTATCTCACTTGACGGTCAGTGAATTTTTTTATGGTCGATGTTCTCACGCTGGACATAATATGCTTAAGTACTAGCCAGTGGTAGCTAGCCAGACAGGTTACTTGAAAATACCCTACCTCCAATATTAAAGTTTTTTTTTTTTTTAATACAATTAATTAGTTATTAGTGTTTTATTTTAATAATGGCATCTGCCAGTTAAAAAAAGGATATTTAGTGTTTAAGTATCAATCAGCTCAAACACTGAAAAGTTTTTATGTGTATTATATAAATAGCGTGGTACATTTTAATACACAGGCACCTACCGTATGCTTGAAGTGTTATGCTGCTTGCCTCCTGACTGCTAAGTAATTATTAAGTCAAGCTTGTACCGGCTTAGCCATAGAGTAAGAACTTGGCAGGATGCCTATTTGACGGTTTTAAATTCAGTCTTGTAAAACTTTGCGGTAATTTCGTAGTTTAGTGAGTTGTTTGGTTGAAGGGTTAATGTAAATTATTTTGAAACTTATTTGGCAACACGCCAACAAAACTAGTGAGGCGTGAAAGGAGATTACATTATTAGTGGGGTAAATAAAAAAAATGCGCATGTACTCCTTTTATGAGGGTAGTTATTTATAAAACATTAATAAAATATGGTGACAGTAAAATAAAACGTCATCATCGTCATCATCATCAGCCTAGATCAGACCACTGCTAAACATAAGCTTCTTCTAATGTACGCCACTGAGCCGTTCTTCAGTTTTTTCTCCAGAGGCTGCCAGCTATCCTATGTCATTGCTTCACCTAGCAACTAGGTACTTGACTCTATGTTTGCCGATTCGCGGTCTCCAATTAAGAACTCGCCTACCCCAATAGTTATCGCTTTTTTTTACCACTATCTCACTTGATGGTCAGTGACGATGTGGTCGAAGATGTTATCACGCTAGGACCTAGAAAACTCACTGGTTCTCAAGGACTGCTGCCTGAACACACCATGTGTTTGGTGACAGTTTTTCAAACTTGAGGGTGATCGCTAGCCAGGCGGGTACTCGAAAGTACCCTACCACCACGTTTCTAAAAATTATACCTATAAAATTAACATAAGGAGTGAATAGATCAAGATCAAAGATCAATGGTAGAAAATTCTTCGATGATTGACGCTCCCAACCGTTTTTGTAGATATCAATGGGGTAGTTAGTAGGATAGGTAAGTCATTCGGCTGAAATTACAGTAGTAAATTACTTTAACAGATTCGTTCATTAGCGTTCATCGATCGTTATCTAACAGCTGGCACCCATGGTGCCAGGTGCGCTGGCGCGATGATAACTTCTAGATGAAGAACTGAAAATCGATGGCCAGATATGAAATATCCGTTAATATCACGTGAGTCATAGACAGTCCTTAAAAACAATTATAAAAAAGTTACTTGTTAAAAATATCATATGAAGTGAGAAGGTGCAGGTCTAAGTGCTCAACTCACACGTGGTTTAGTAACAATGCTTTGGTAACAATTGTTACGTTACACAAAAGATATTGTGTAACAAAGAAGTCTTGGCAGTTCGCACTTAGCTACATCGAACCCAAGAGTTAAAAGCCTCAGCGTGCTCAGTTTAGTTTACAGCACTTCTTACGAATAGATTATTCAAGAATGTTGCCAGCATTCGTAAGAAATAAATTTTAATCTTTCAAAAATTTTTATTCACATTTTTGTACTTATCTCTTTAAGTTTATATGGATCATTATCTGAACATTGCTGTAGAAGGACCATATTTTAAAAAGCACAGGTTTTAAAATATCAGTCAACTGACAAGAGTATCACACTAATATTATTAGTAACAGCGAAAGTTTGTTTGTCCTTTATCTGTTTGTCGTTTATATGTTTGTTACGCTGAAACGGCTGAACGGATTTTCATGAAATTTCGAATGAAGATAGCTTATACCCTGGAATGATGCATAAGTTACTGTTTATCACGAAAATATTGACCGTTCCTGTGGAATGACGGGAAGACACAAAAAAACGTGTTTTACACGTACAAAAAAAAAAAAAAAAATATTTCACCGCGGCGTGCAGCTAGTATTAACCTGTTAGAATAATCTGTTTATGTCTCTATACCTGGCATAGAGTTAAATATATAACAGTATGGATCCGGAGTTATGCTAGACGACCCGTGTGTATTGTATAAATCTACATAGTACATGACGTTACACATGACAGTATATATTTCTTGAGATTCGGGCTATCTCATTATCAGTACATGGACAGGGTGAATAGACGACCTACAAAAGATCACAAAAAGGCTGCATACAAGTTGCTTCAACTGGGCTTTGTGAATATCAATTCGCAAAATGATCTAAGTAAATGTAAATAATAGTAATAATAAAGTCTGTATATAGTAAAATGTCGATCTGTTTGCTAATTTATTTATTCGGCCTACAGTGATTTGCAGATACTTCAGGCCCCGGAATAACACATAGGCCACTTTTTATCATCATCATCAATCATCACCACGCGGGTAAAACCGCGGGGCGCATCTAGTAATGCTTAATAAGCCCAAACAAGGAAGCGCGATTTACTACTGCACTGCAAACTTTTCACTATGTCCTTCCTACATTCATTACCGCTGAAGTTCAATCTATTATTTAGGTAAGACAGGTTCATTCTTGAACTCGATTTAGAAGTTTGTGAGTTACTGTTTTCACCCTTATCGCAAGGGGAAAGTGAGAATACGTGGTATGGGTCATGTAATCAACTACCATGAGAGGGTTTCTATTTTCGACTTTATTGGGGATCTTCTTTACCATAAGACTATTGTATGTCAACGCTAAATATGGACAAATCCTCTAAATAAATCAGTCATGGTCATCACTCGCTGGTGGTTTAGAATTTTATCTGCTTGTATCTGGATGCGGGCCGCTTCCAACCGGTCCTTGTGGAGATCAATGGAGAGGCTGATGTCCAGCAGTGGACTTACTATGACTCAGATGATGATGATGATAGGGATGAATATCTGGATAACAATTTTGAAAATAACATACCAAGAGTGCGGGAGAAAACTTAATTGACATATTTTTAATTAGCTGATATATATCTGTAGCACGTTCAGTAGTGTGGTCATCATTATCATTATATTAGCCATATGGAGCTTAACACATCATTTTTTTTTCATTTTAACACTGGACTATCCTACTAATATTATAACTGCGAAAGTTTGTGTGTATGTGTGTATGTTTGTTACCTCTTAACGCTCAAACGGCTACACCAATTTCGATGAAATTTTGTATGGAGATAGTTTAGACCCTGGAATAACACATAGGCTACTTTTATCTCGGAAAATGTATAGTCCAAGTGGGATCTTCATCATCATCATCAATCATCACCACGCGGGTAAAACAGCGGGGCGAACTTAGCAAATATTAAAGCCCCCTCTATTGGACTGATTGTTAAGGGCTCACTCACATCAAGCCTTATTCAGCAATTTTTATCAAGTCATCTGTCTAACTTGTCGATGAATGCCGCACGCTGAACATGCTAATCCGTGGTCTCCATGAAGTAATGTGTTTCATTTTTTGTAAAATGAAATGCATAGATTAGTAAAGTGATTATAAGAGTAAATCACACTATTTGTGTGTTTGTTGCTCATTCACGCTGGAACGGCTGAACGGATTTGCATGAAATTGTTAATGATGATAGCCTATACCCTGAAATAACATATAGGCTACTTTTATCTCGGAAAATGTATAGTCCAAGTGGGATAATTGAAGTAGCTGGAAATCCATCTGCCTGATTGTCTCTATGTGTTTGCTGACTGACAGCTTTGCAAACTTCAGGGTGGTGGCTCGCCAAACTGAAAATTTGATAACGGTGCTTCATTCACCTGAAGCTCACGCCATTGGTGTTAAACGAACCAGCGTCCTTTAATTTGACAGCCGACGCTCCCACCGCTGAGCTATCAACTCTTAAAATTAAATAGCCCCAGGAGAAATCAGGCTCTACTGTATTTGAAATTACTACTGTTATTTGTATAAAACATAGTTCACTACGTTTCAATAGTCAGCAAACTTACAGTGTGAAAGAAATTTTCATTAAATTAAAAAATATAGTGCGTCTAATAAGAACGTAGCGAGAATTCGCGATGTATGCAAATTTGTTGAGGCGTCCCTGGAGAACGGTCAGTCCACTGAATTCATCCCAGCTTGGCTTAAACAGTACACTTTCCAGAATATGCAATTTTCAAAGCTTTTCCGTGTGAACACGGTATATTTTTCTGTAACAGATTCGTTAGAGTTTTCGGACGAGGATTGAATACTTTATGCTGTTATTTTACATGAACATTGTGATTTCTGTCAGAATACTCTATGAGAAAGATTTTGCTGACTTATGTTGACCATGAAATGTATACCAGAAATATATAAAAGTTATTCCATAAGGTTTCTGAAGCCTTAATAGTAGTTTATTAAACTGTCGCATGATAAGGGTTCTTAAAACACGAGTGTAATTTTTTTTATAGCACTCCACGAGTGTGAAGACAAAATTATGTGCATTTTCATACACTACTTCATCTAATCTCATAATATAGATAATTCAATGTACGTAAAATTACAGCAAATGTTTTAAGTTATTTTTATACGTTTAGCGCCAAAATCCATTTGCTAGTCGTGCATGCGTGTTGCGCTGCGTCCACAGACTATATGTAAAAAAACTGCATTGCAACATCCTTGGTCCATCTGAAGCTGTATCTTAATGGTAAAAAGTAACATTTCGATACAGTTATCATACAAGAGCTGTATCATAATGTAACTTTTTAAATTTTTTTCTTTAAATTGTCCATAAAGACTGTTATTCAAGTTCTGTTTTTTATTTTTTCATCTTTATATTTCTGTATGAGATTAGATAAAATTTATTTCGACATATTGTCTATAAAGACTGTCATTCAAGTTCTATTTTTGATTATTTAGTAGATTATTTCAGTATGAGATCAGATAAATAATTTTGTTGGAATGTTACAGGTGAAATAATTATAAAAAATAAAACAGAAACCGACAGTGTGAAAAAAAGTAAACTCAACGATGTCATAATCGTATACAGATACATGATAATACATAACAGATAAATAAATATGTTGAAATAATATGTAATATCTAGTAGATGCAAACGTAAAGCTACTCTTAAAATATTTTTTTCTTCGCGATTTATTTTGCTTTGAGCTTGATATCACGCGCAGACAGGGGACACAGTGACAGAGAATATTATTAAGGGTTAATTTTATTCAATATATAACAAAACAGTCTAAACAAATTAGAGTAATAAATTTGCATCCTGGACCTTGATCGCAGTAGCTAAAGATGGATTTGGACAGAGCATACATATTCAACTATTCTCAGACTCTATTGAATGATCATTTATCCTAAATAAAATAGGTTACGGCATAAGTGTTTCAAATAGTTTTAACCAGACCCTGGTATTTTCTCCTGCATTGTTATATTGGCATTAAGTCGCTTTCAAACAACAAACAGTGTCTCAGTCAAATATTAAAATAAAGTAAAGGAGCAACTGTAAGACGCAAATCCAGCTTCTTCTCTTGTGACCTCGTATAAAACCTAATAACACGAATATTTCCTACTAAGGGGAATTCCCAGACGCCAGTAAAACATTGCCTTGCGACTGCAATAGTCCACAATTTATGGATGTAATAAAGACGTAATGCAAGGGGGTTGAGAATTTTTTATCAAACATCGATTGAATTTCGGTTGATTTTATTTTGAACTACTTGCACCCCCGTATTATATCCGGTTGGTAATTATTGAACTTTTTCCTTGGAAATAAAATTGTGAATTTTACTTGTGCAATAATTAGAACCCATCTTAAACGAATTTATTCTGGAATAGTCAATAGTTTGCAATTCCTCTTTACAATTTCGTCACCTAACTTAGTAGTTTCCCTGTCTATTTAGTTCAACGGTAAATTTTATCATCATAATCGACTTCACCCTACATGGTTTTTTAAAAATATGTTCATGTTTATTTTTTTCCTAATTCTTTATTGAAATCTCAGAACTAAATAAATTGATTTTTAATAGAGCCAGAAAATAACTTTGTTAATATTATTTGGGATATTGGGGTCGAAAGGCTCTCTAATGGAGACTACGGACTGGCAAGCGCAGCATAGGACGGCCACCGACCAGGAAGACAGACGACCTGACTAAGATCGCAGGCAAGGGCTGGACACGGGCCGCTTCCAACCTGTCCTTGTGAAAATCAATGGAGGAGATTTATGACCAGCAGTGGACATCCTATGGCTGAGATGATGATGATGAATATTATTTCACTTTACGAAGTTAGAAAAATAGTCCAATCTAAATAGGCAGGGGCGTTTAGCTCCCTATTTCGTATGTCCTTATTACGTTCATGCGACGATTTATGTCACCAGGCGGTCGTCTCTGCGTGGACTCGACTTTCCTACCAAATGGAGTTCTCAACTAATTTACATATGCTTCAGGAAAGATTGAAGAGATCTTTGGTTTAACGTCATTGGTTTAATCTTGCCTTTGATATTTGTTTAAAATTTTTATCGGTGTCCATAATCTTTTGATTTCCAGGACCATGCGTAATGTTACCTTTGTTCGTTTTGTATCGTATGTACTTTTGAGTTCAATACATCACGCTAATATGTAATGGTTAAATGTTTAATTTCATCAAGTTACAAAGTATGCCGTTCAAGTAGAATTTGAATACAGTGTTCATGAATCAATGTAAAAAAACGTAAATCAGTTAAATAACTGTGTAAGCGGTCTCGATCTGTGACCGCTTAGTTCAAAATGTCACTATCCGTTATCGGAAAGCGTTGCTGCAACTATAAAGATTGTTAGTACATCATTTTTTTTCCCTTGCTCATGTGTTGTTTTAATCCTTATGACCCTACTTTTTACACAAAAGGCGCTATTATTAAAAATCCCCATTAGATTCCTGCATCTGCCTAATAATAATCAGAAGCCGCATGCATCATCCGACTACATTAGTCCACGGGTTAGCTTAGGTCAATACAATTACCCTTAATTGAACCATCGAGAGGGTTATTAAGCTTGTATTTTAACGTGATACAACTTGTTAATGCTTAGTATCCTGTTGCGTCTTATTGTGGAATGTTCTGTGTTGTGACATTGTGTTATCGAAAATAGTGTCGCGAGTGAATTTTCTCTGGACTGTCTCGATATCGATCTTGATACTTTCAATTGGCTTGGTAAGGTTTTTGATACCTTAATTGTTTTTTTTGTCAATTGGTAGGCATGCTGTATGTTAGTTATTCTAGTGCATTTATAAAGGTAGAATCGTTTAGGTAGTTATTTTTTAGGTAATGACGATTTACCCATTGAATGAATGACAAAGAAATTTATGTTGATATGAATTAACAGAAGTTTTTGCTTTCGCTTAAAAGATCCAATGGATACATGTAGGTACAAATCGCTGAAGAAATATACATATATTACTGAGTATATTCTTATAGCATATTCAAAAATTGAGCAATTCACTAGTGTTCGTGAGTACATTAAAATAAAAGCTTACTGTTTTTTTATTACGCCAGCTAAAAAGTATTATATAGTTGACATTTTCAGTAAGAGCTTGGAAGCGATTATAGCTCAGCGGTTGAAGCGTCGGCTGTCAAACTGTCGAACGCTGGTTCAATACTCACTAACGGCTTGTGCTTCCGGTGAGGGTAATAAATGTTATAGCTAGTTATTTATTTGCTTAATCGCAACCTTCAAGATATTAACTCCGAAAATTTTTCAATGCCAATATAGTTTAGAGGAATGTATGCGATAATATCGGCTATTGTACCTTAGACATTGAGCAAATAATTCAAAGATACGCAGTGTCTCCTATTTGTAGGTAACTTAATCAGCTCATATTCACCAAGGTATATAATTATGATGTTTTCTTTAGAGCACTCCTATGGATGAGAGGCCGTGGTGGTACCGGCCTAGAATAGTACTCCCCCATCTCTTCCCGCGGGTGCCGTAAGAGTCGGCTAAGGGATAACGTACCAGGAGGTGGGCAGCAGCGCCTTCTGAGGATAGGAAATCATACTGCGCACGCCAACCAGCCTGCCAAGCGTGGCGAGTATTGGCAAATCCCCCCTATATGGGGGAGGCATACGTCCAACAGTGGAAGCACATAGCTGAGAAAAGAAAAAAAAAAGAATTGGTCCGTTGTAAGACCGAGTTGTAAGTTTTTACATGAGCTGCTTGTGCTTGTTGCAAAAACACAGGAAGCGAGATCCAAGCCGATTACATTTCGGCTTAGATAAAAAAAGTAAGAAGCATACGTGCCGCAAAACTGCAAGACTATCAGACTTCTTGCGACTAATTTATTTAGACTGAAGCAAATTATGTGCCTTGAACCTAATTTATGTGGTCCACATCTAGATTAGTGCCTCATCTTCCTTTTTTAATAAATTATGGTTGTAGCATTTCTTTATTATCATCGTCATCATCATCTCAGCCATAGGACGTCCACTGCTGGACGTCATCCTCCCCCATTGATTTCCACAAGAACTAGTTGGAAGCGGATACACAATCATAATTCAATTACGTAATCTGACTTCACTTTTCGTCTTTTTGAAGGATTTTTTTTTAATTCACACTTTTAGCCCCGCACTAGTAAACCCTTTGTCACGGGAGGCATGTACACACACCATCAAATTAGACAAACATCCGATACCTGAGAACAAACATTTATGCTCATCACAGAAATGTTTACCGCATACTGGATTCAAACCCGCGGTCGCGATTCTAAAGTCAGTGTCACAGTGATCATGATCACTGAGCCACAAAATAAATTTAAAATTAAAATACATAATATGTACACTGTGCGTGTACAATTTGCGTTTGTATTGTATTGTAGAAATATCTACTCTTTCTCATTCCCTCATTTTGTTTGCGTCATATATCATCTTTCTCAAAATACTCGAAGATCGAATTACGGAAAACACTGTCTCATCAATCAATGTTAGTAAAAGCGAAAATTTAATTTCAGGGGTGATACTGTATTAGGATCGATGTGTTTATGTGACGTCACTAATGGAGTCACTCGATCATTGCTCTATGACGTAATGAGGTTTTGCTTGCTGTTAAATAAATGACGAAATTGATTATTGATTTATTTTAAGGTTATAGCGATTCACATGTCGATTAGTGCACTCGATGAAAACTTGCTAGGATTTATAAGCTCTTCTCTTAAAATTAAAATGTTTTAAATATTGGATGCTCAAAATTGGCATCTCAGCCATATAACTTCCACTGCTGTACATGGAGATCCCCTATTAATTACTAGAAGAACCGGTTGAATGCAGTTTCTTCCTGCGATCTTAGGTCGTCTGTCCCACGTCGGCTGTGGTCGTCCTATGCCACCACTGTCAGCTAACTCACGCTCAGTAAGTCCATGAACGGTTTCAAGTGAGGCCATGCATGAAAGTTTTCTGTGTTTTTATTTACCTAACTTGATGTATTTGTTATATAAAATGATCTTCTTTGCTTTGTATACCATAAATTATCAACAGGATTAATATATTGTATAACAAGTTTAATAAATTTAATTTAAGTTGACACTGGCCCTAAGTCTGTTAATCATAAGTACAAGGAATTCTGTCAAGCTTTGATTATAGTTTTGTTATTAATATAGTCCATGACCCGTTCCAAAATTGTCTACGTCATTTGATATCATGATCAAATGCATGGCTTACGGCCGGGAAAGTAGTGCTGAGTGAAGATCAGAAAACTATAGCACTTAAAATTGGCCGGCTGAGAAAATCCTTCACTTCAACATGTCTTCCGACCAAATAATATTACTTGGCAGACTGATTTATTATTAAAGGCACTATTATTTCAAAACGTTTATAATAATTTTCATCATGATATCACATGACGTAGGAAAAGGCAAACAGTGACAATCATTGGCATCACATTTTGACCGGAAGTTTTTTTTTTTTTTTTATTACACTCATACCCCCGCACTAGGATTCCCTGTATCGCGGGAGGCTGGACACACACAATCACATTACACAAATCGACAGTCATCGCATAAATGTTTGCCCCTGCCGGGATTCGAACCCAGGGTCCCGGAGACACAGAAGTCATGTCAGTGACACTGACCACTGCGCCACGGCGACCGTCTCCTGGTGTAAGACACAGTTCAAGCGCGTCTGTCGTTATTTTTTCACTAATAAATTAGCAAATAGACCTAAACAATACGCTGAAAGCGTCAAAATTGTCTATTTAGCAAATAGTAAAACCTTGAGTAAGCCTGTGATACGAGCCAAGCTGTACATACAGGGTATTTTTTTACTTATGTGTTAAAATATTAATAACTAATGTAAAATACATAATAACCGAATAAAAACTATTGTTTAGTGCTAAACACTGCATTGCTGTGCTGCATTGAATGTCACGGTAACTTTTATCGTATACTCAGATAAATTATTATTATTACTCGATTCATTTTCATGTTAACCAAACTTGAAATGATATTTAATTACTTTTTTTTATCAAGCTATGTTACGAAAACACTTCTAATATTCATACAAAAGCTTCTCTAAAGTTTGAAGTTAAGAGATATATGTGCTTTTAACCTGATTAAAACGTCTGCTTAACTTTAAGGTACCTTACAAGCTTTTACCTTCTCTTTGAGTAATTATTTGTTGCTGGTTAAAATGGTTTCTGGTTTTAGAAATTTATTGGATAGAAAGTAAAAAAAGAGAAAACAAAACGAGATTGAGAGAAAACGTAGCAAAGTTGCAAACGTTTATTTTTGTTAAGAAAATTGCATATATATCATAAATAATATATTTTTGTGTTTTTTATTAGTATGTATTAAACTTTACACAAAACAATGAAATTTCATTTATTTTACATTTTATTCTCTCTTAGTAACTCTCACATAGCACTCTATGTGCTTTGAAAATTCATTAAATTCACTACTACTCTTAAATTATTTATTGTATTGCATTGTTTTGTATTCTGCTATAAATAAAACATACACTCACTACTGTTTTAGGAAGACAAATCGGACGTAGATGTTCTATTTGATTACATCCAGTGACTGGCAAATATCACTGTCCATGACACTCCGCCATTTTGTAAAAAGGATTACCAGCGATCCAATATCTCCCGAGTAAACTAAAAATATACCTTGTCTGAAACCACGTACACGTAACGAAGATGTATGTTTATATTCCCGTTTCGTGGAAGAGAAATTGTGGAAACCTCGTGTCAGCTTTTACTAGGAAACAGTATTTAACAAAGTCTAATACTGTTTTGAAATAAAAAAATATTGCGGTTTGTATTACTTCGATATGGATACGCTAGTATAGAAGTTAATGAAACTGCATCATAATAAGGGTTCTTAAAACACGAGTGTAAGTTAAAAGTATGTTTTTTTCACACGAGTGTTTTAAGACCAATATGTGCAGTTTCATACACTAGTTACTTTATCTGATCTCATAAAATAGATAACAAAATTTAAGTAAAGTTACTACATAATATTTGCAAAATTTATTTGTAAACCTTTAGCGCCAAAATCCATTGATTGATCGCGCATGCGTGCTGCGCCACGTTCACAGATTATATAATGTGGAAAAACTGCATTGCAACCTTCTTGATCTAGCTAAAGCTATATCTTAATAGTAAAAAGTACATTATGATACAGTTGTCCATATAATAGATAGCATTTGTTTTACTATAGCATTATTTTAGTTTCTTGTATCAGTGTACATTATGTTGGGGTTCAAATAAATAAATAAATAGAAGAGCTGCATCATAATTTAACTTTTTATATTGATTTCGATATATTGTCTATAAGGACTGTCATTCAAGTTCTGTTTTTGATTTGTTAATCTTTATATCATAGTATATGAGCTAAGATATATATGGGACAATTATATGGGACAACATACACACAAGTAAACTAGGCAGAGACTGTACTATGGTAACCTGATGACTGATATATACTTATATACATGTACACACCCAGACACAGATCAAACAGAGATGTTCATACACATAAATGTTTGACCTGTCCGGGAATCGAACCTGGGATAAAAATATTTTATAATATCATACCGTATTTTATCTTTGTACTGATTATGGCTTTTTAATATTTAATGCTTATTTAATAACGTTAAAACTTACGTGCTTTCGATATCGCCATTGACAGTGGTTTCAGCTTCGTCTAGAAGCCTTCATCAGGATCTTGAGTGCAGTGCGTTTATCTCAGTGCGAGATAGATGCACCGCACTAAAAGCCCAATAGGTTTGAATACGATCCTGGAATCTTCAAGTCACGAGCAGAATGGTACCTTTTAGGCTTGCGTGCTACATCTAAGTGAACGTCATCACGTCACATAATCAATTGGTCAATCGCAAGCTTAAAACATTTAAAATAAAAATATATTTGTATGTCAGTTGGTACATTTTTACCACTTGCCCGTTATAACGGTTGAACGGATTCAAATACAATTTTGTACATAAACTTCTTAGTTCTTGGATTAACCTTTATATTCATCAAAAAAATTACTTTGTTTTGTTATTAAAACTGACGTGGTTTTGACACATTATGAATGTATAAAACACGGGAGTTACTCACGTAATGAGTCAGAGAGTTCCGACTATAGTTTCAACCACATTCGGTGGTCTTTTTCAAGGAGAATACGGGGCGCTCGCATACGCGGTCGCGGCTCGCCTAGTACTGGTGTAGAAACTTTGTGTAGAATAAGCAGGTTTCTAGTAGAATAGGTACACGCGAGTGAAACTCCCTGGCGTAGCTTATTTATGAAATAAACTCCAGCCAAATATTGTGCTTGTCAGAATATATTATTCGACACCGACAAGCTAATAAGCTGACATACTTTAACATTTTATAGAATTAATGTTAATCTTAAACTTTATTCCTTGTAATTACCGACGAGTGAGGAAACTTCTAAAATTTATTTCGGGAAGCGTCAGTAACTTGCTTCTGGTTCGTTTCCATTGTTCTCTTAACTTGTAAATTTCGCGTTTATTTAATAACACGTGCAGTCGTTACGGTGTAATTCTAATTTGTAAACAATCAAATTCTAATTTAGGTAAACAATACTTTTTATGTTTTTGTGACATTTTAATTAATGTTTGCTGTGATGTAGCATTAATATTGTTTTAATTGTTACAATAATATACAATTACTTTTGGATTATTTTTCTGAAAAGATAATTATTCAAGGCGTCTTTGGGTAAATATTTTATCACAATTTTTGTATTACGGAAAAAGAGAGATTTTTGCTAAATCTGTTATAAGACTTGCTTGCAAATATTTGCGAGTACATATTGATGCTAAAATTGTAATGTTGATAATATGATTTTTCAGTTATACTAGTTAGAATCCTGGCACTTTATCTAATTTAAACCATTACGGTAACTGGCCAATCATATAAATACATACTTTATCAATAAAATAATTAAAAACGAAAAAAAATATATAACTTTTCTAAATACACACATACACTTGGAAACAAACGCCGATACAGAATATACCAAAGTATCGTTATTATATTTAATTTTGAATAGATTATTCACAATAAGCAAATATCGAGGCCAACGGAATACGCCCTAACTACAACTTTCTTAAAGAGCGAAGGTAATATATGTAAATGAATGTAACTTTATTTCCTTAGAGCTGCTAAGACGACTTTGACCATTCAAGAAAATAAGGACGGTTCCAGACTTCTTAACGTCTATTACCAACTGCTCATAATGTAGAAGGTTGAATTAAATTCCACGGCATGTAATAATAAACGTTAGTAGTTTCCTTAAGTCTGAGCTAATTATGAAAGCTAAGCTAATATTTTATAATACAGAACAAAGGTAATAATGAATTACGAAGAATAAATTTAAAAAAATACAATTTTAAAAACAAAATATAAATAACCTATAAATAAATATATAAACAATTAACGGTTTTACTGATTTAAGTGATATCTTTCAGATACTTTTTGGCCGTATAGACATTTTGGGTAAGTATGGAAAGCAGTTTAGTATAATTTATATAAAATAATAAATAAAAAAAACAGACAATAATTTTAGGTCTCGCGGTTTCGCTCGTTCTGACAATAATTTTTCAGTTTTTTTTTCGCTATCGACATTACCACTGAACCACTACATCACCTGAGGTTAAGTTATAATACGGCCAAAGATGGAGTACGCCTGCCTAGAAGTTATTCACTTGTGTCTTGAAGACACACATATTTATTTATTCGGAAACACAGATTTACGACATGAACTCTACTCCTTAACTGTACTTATTATAAATGAAGAAGCGAAACGCTTCGTGAGACCAGTTAGAACGTCTACCATGTATGAATCGCATTGCCGTCATTAATATCGTTATTCCTCACAGTGAAATTATTCTTTGACACTTAAATAAGCAACCACACACACATTAACACAACACAGAAAAACATCCCCACTACCTATCTGTTTTGTGTTCTCACGCGTATAAACATACCTACACAGAAATCGAGAAAAATGCGCACAAGCTTAAAAAAAGAAAACAAAAAAAATACCAAAAAATGGAACCGACTTCAACACTCAAAAGTGTGAAATAACTTGTTGCAGTCGATACTATGATAGTTTAAAAGGTAACTATTATCAAAATGTTGTGGGCATGGATACCGACTTCCAAAAGTAATTTGACATTTTTAAGTGTTGAAGTCGGTTGCTTTTTTTGGTAATTCTTTTTGTTTTTCATTTTATATTTTGCCATAAAACGTAATAAAAGGCAATGGGCATTAACAAAAGGTAACTTACCACGCTTGTCGGGTATCGACAACTAATTAGCAATAGCCATTGTATTTACATTACCAAATAAAATAAACATTAAAGGAAATCAAGGACGTAAATATATTTATCATTGGTTCCCTACTTCTATAACTTTTTACTAACGAAGTAGGTATCCGGCTGATTTTCTTAAAAAAAATAATGGATTCCTGGGATGTCGTAACAACTTGAACTGTTTAAAAGAAATAAGGGTTAAACTATTTTAATCTCTACAGACAATTCACCACTGGTAGTAGAACATCTACGGTTTCGAATATGTTTACCTACGGTACGGTTTCGTAGCAAATAAAAGAGCTATTAACAAATATCTACACTATAAAACTTCTATATGTTATTAAATATACATTCGAGTATATAATTATATGTACACATATACATACTGTGACCGAAACATGCGAAGCCAGTAAATATAAAACACCACTAAAACATTGAGTCAAATGAGTCATTACTCCAAAAATGGTCTTTCACAATAATATTATATTGAAGGATATGGTCAAAGAAACAAATACTTTGTATTATCCCTGTAAAAAAAATCTCCATTAAAATGTATGCAATCCATATTCAAATTTACTTGATGACATTGAAATCGTTAAATTCAATAATTTATCAATGATATGTAATATTTGTTATTTTAAGCAGAGAGAGATAGTGATTATTTTGATCACATTTGATTAACTTTGTCTATAATTCTCAGGTGCACCAATTGGTGCACTTGGCTATAACTTTAGGCCTAACTATTATTATACAATAGTATGGTTTATGTTCAAGACAATATTTATAATTATAATGTAGGTGTCATGTCAATATGTCATGTGTCAACTTTTAATTTTTTTTCGTTTACAGCTTTTTGTTTCGCATAAACATTTAATTATTTAAAAAACATTAAGTTGCAAGATATTTATTAACCATTTATATCCACATATTTTTTGAGTATGTTACCTTAACTACTAAATATATAAACTGTTTTCATAATTGACTTTTAGTACCAAAGTTAAATGTTTTTTAAAAAACAATAATATGGGATAACATTTACACTAGATCTTCAGGTCCCAAACCAGGCAGAGCCTGTACTATGGTAACCTGATGACTGATATATACTTATATGTATACTTAAATACATATACACACCCAGACACAGGTCAAACAGACATGTTCATACACACAAATGTTTGACCTGTCCGGGAACCGAACCCGGGACCAGCGGCTCAGAAGGCAGAGTGCTACCAACTGCGCCAACCGGCCAGCCAATGTTGTTTTTAATTGCACCGTTGGGCGTGTCCTTAGATAATAATAGTGGATAATGTTTATATACCCCTTAACAATGAATTCACGTTTGAACGTATGGGAGCGGGCAAGTGCGTGATGGCAAATTGTAGGGGTTCCGTTATGTATTACTCAATGTCAGAGTTTGACGCTTTCATTCGTTTTATAAACGTTTTGTAATTTATAATGGGATAGAAACGTGATCGCGTGAACTTAACAGATATCGTTTTCGTCGCTTTTTAGGTAGAATCGATCCCTTTTTAATATGTTTTTATTCAGTATCGCAGCGTTTTAATTCTAATATTTTCTTTATAACAATGAAATAAAATAAAAAAAATTAAAATGTTTTTTTTTCATTATGTTTCATTGGTGTCGCAAGCAAGTATTTTTTTCTAATGTTGAATTTTTCATCTAAGCGATGGGTTGCCTTTCATAAAATACTGTAATTGACAGATTGTATTTAGTGAAACTACGTTATACTGCATATATTACTATAATACTCATAGATAGTTACGAGGCTTCCTGCTGATAAACTTATACATATTATATTCACATTACTTTCCTATAGGGGTAGGCTGAGACCTCAGCCTTCCAAATGCTACGATCGTGGACTGGACGGAAATGGACTTTATCGTCTCCATAATAAAACTTACATACCATAAATTTAGTTTAGTTGAAAAAGAGGATCACTACCACTGCCTTTTGTATAACAATAGTTTTCAATTAAAAGGCAGAGAAGATGAATTTCGAAAATTGTGAGCTTAGCAATAACAATTGGTATTTGTAAAGTGCAACTTAGTATTAATAGATTTGCACCTATTAAGTTGATAGGTGCAACGCGCGACTCGAATTTATAACCACATATTCATAAATAATTTTGTTAATGCTATGAACAGCTACATCGCTTGAAGGGAACGTGGCAACACATAAATTAATTAAGTCATAATTTATGAGTCATGCGGGCGTGTTCAGTCAAAACCCGTGGACTCCCCGTGGGACTTGGGGACTGTTCTCTTCGTTTAGTTAGGTACTATTTATAGTTGTTTACTTTTTAGGTTACAATACTGAGCAATATACTTTTATTTGATCCAAATTGTAACCGAACTGCTTAATAAGTTGATACATACTAGCTACCTCCCATGGTTTACCGTTTTCTCGCTACCACCAGCTATAGGGAAGACATACTTTTCCAGTACAAAAAAAGCCGATTTCCCTTTGTCCTGGAAAAAGTATAGTTCTTGAGATGACCGAGACCCGTACCGATACCGTTTTCCCGCTAGGAAAACGGTAGTCCACGCGGGAGAAACCGTGGGTGTTTTTGTAAGGGCTCAACTTTAAAACGGCTGAACGAATGTATTACGAAAATGTTATTAGACCTTCGAATAATTGTACTAAAACCAGTTTTCGTAAATACCGAAAAATTCACTTGTGGCCTGTCATAAAAATTTTACCAGATGATCCGTCATCCGTGCAACAATTTTTGTAATAATGTAACTTGCACAGCCTATGAACAACAATAAATTACTTTATTATTCGAATGAGTGCACATAAAATGAAATAGATTTTCATTTTATTGTCAAACACTCAAACACAAGAGAAGTTTTTAATTAGACGCGTAGTATAGGTATGAAGAACAAATGCAACTGTTAACGTAAATATCCCTACTTTTTATAGGTAAATTTGGCTACATTTTTAATTACAAAAAGCAATTTTTTTTCATTACACTCAGACCCCCGCACTAGGATTCCCTGTGTCGCGGGTGGCATGGACACACAATCACAACACACAAACACCCAAGACCCGAGACAAACACCTATACTCATCGCACAAACGTTTGCCCCTGCCGGGATTCGAACCCAGGGTCCCGGAGACACAAAAGTCAAGTCACTGACACTGACCACTGCGCCACGGCGACCGTCAGCAATATGTAAAACAACATCATGGACTAAATTCAGTAATATACCCGTACCTACGAGAATTCTATCTATCTCCGCCAGTTTCGACGATTGACGAAGGTAGCAATAGTGACAGGTGTGTCGTTCGCGGATCTCCGGGGAATGTAGGATACGGGATATCCCTGATATGTTCAAGTGACCGGGTTTCCGCAAAAATGCGGACCGGCTTATCCCTCAGTGACGTTTGAATGTGTCCCGCGAAACTGTGGCATTTTTGTGTCTATTGGCTGTTTGCTTACTTTATTGTAATGTCCGTAAACAATTTTTTGTGCGTATTATTTTTTCAGGTTCAATCTGGTTATTGGTTATAAACTATTGTATGACTATGGAGCCTCGAACTATAGGTTAGTAATATATTATGTATCGCACTATCACATTAAAGGCAATAGGCGAAAGTTTTTTTGTCTGTTTGTCGTTTGTATGTTTGTTATTCCTCAGGCTGAAATGGCAAACGTATTTTCATGAAATTCTCAATGAAGGTAGCTTCATCCCCGGAATAAAACATTCAGTACTTTTATCACCGAAAAACTAAGTTCCCGTTAGATAATTGAAATAGGGGGAAAAACGCTAGTGGAACCGCGTGGCGCAGCTAGTGTAATATATAAAAAATAGAGGAAGGCAGAAGAACTAGTGGCTAGTAGGTAAATCGGAGTAGAAATTAAAATTGTGCTAACCCTACCAAGCGTAGGATAGGGATAATAAAAAGTAAGATATCAAAGAGGAAATCTTAGTAAAAAAAATTGTTTGTGATATTTTAATGACACTTGACTTATTTATTAATGAATACAACTTTATTTTTAAAAGTTTTACAAGTCTTAAAGTATACGTATACTGAGCGACGTCTAATTAGTACGTAATTAGAATATATGTGTATTTATAATCAGAAACAAAAAATGCTTAGATATGTACTTTAAAAAAGAATATTCTGGCCAGTGTAACAAATGAATTTGGCACTCAGAACTAAGGGAAACTTGAATTTCGGAGGGTAAGCGATAAGCAACAAAAAAACTTTTTTTATATAGATTCTGTCGTTACTTTGCGTGAAACACTATTCCACGCTAGTATGGATTTCCATCCAAATGAATAATGTATCTTGCCGAATTAAAACTAAGTATTGTGAATCTGTTTATCAAATAAAAATGAATCTCTATTCCCCTTGGTCACAACATCACGCGCGAACGGCTGAATTAATTTTGCTGATTCTATTTTTGTCGTATTTGTTTTTGTCCGAAGAAGGTTCTTACGCAAGAAAAAAATAGAAAATTGCACAGAAAATCTGAAAATTTAAGATAAATTCCTAAGATAAATCCTTATGAAATCCTACTGATATTATAAATGCGAAAGTTTGTTTATGTGTGTATGTTTGTAACTTCGTCACGCTCAAACGGCTACACCGATTTCGATGAAATTTGGTATATATATATAGTTTAAGCTCTGGATTGACACATAGATTACTTTTATCCCGAAAAAACTATAGTTTCCGTGGGATAGTTGAGGTAGCGGGAAAACTGTAATCTACGCAGGTGAAACCGCAGGGCGCTACTAGTTATCTAATATACCTTCTTAGTGCTTTTGACATTTTTTTTATTGTTACTTTATGGTGTTCGATCAAATTGTCAATTGTTTAACAGTTGGTGCGATTGACGAAATGTGTATATGTTTTTATTGATTCGACTTCAACATTCATAGTTAAGACAGGACAATGGCTGTCGGGTTAACTGGTATAAAATAATGTCAATAAAAAAAAATGCATGCCATTTAATTATTTTTTTTACAATTTGTATCTGAAACCAATAAATACTAAAAGTACACTCATTTTGCGCATTGAAAAGGATTTACAATATAGCTAGCAAAATGTTGGTAGTTTAAACACACAATGCTGCTGACTACGTGGGTATGACATTGTCATGTTCTGTTATGAAATTAGAATTTACCACAAACAAGCTAATCAAAACACCCTACCTACGTACGTAAAACATTCAGTTTTCCAGTAAGTACTTTATAACCATGTCTCTTTCTAAGCTTTCAAATTAATTGTATGAAATACAGTGAAAATGTTACATGAAATGCTAGCTGCGCTCCGCGATTTCACCCGCGTGGACTACAGTTTTCCCACTACCTAAGTTCGTGTCTATGTCCTTTATCAAAGCACCTTTTATCTCTAAACCAAAATTTGTCATAATCGGTTCTGCAGAGCTAGTAGCTAGCTAGTATCACTTTACTATCACATTATTTACCTCCTAGTTAATTTAATTTATTGATAATCATTTTTAAAATTCTAATATTTTTTTTGCCTAATTTTGATATAACGTAGTATGTGACGAACATAATTACCTCTTGTAATTTCAATCATACAACTATCAACATAAAACCAATCAGTTGACTTACTAACTGGTCTTTAGAAGTCAAAAATGTTTTGATATGTTGAATTTTATAGATTTGACTACTATCTCACTGAATGGTCAGTAACGACAGTAAGGTCAAAAATGCAATCACGCAAAACCATTATATTCCAAAGCCTCTTCGTTACCGGTAATAAAATGACTTAAAAAAAGCATTACATGATATACTACTATGAGTAGTAATCCGCAATACTCAAAACTTATTACAGCAGAATACATTCCATTGACCAGACGTTATAATAATAATATTATAAAATGAGTATTGCTTTAACTATTTAGCAAAACCATAACAACACACTCATTGATGTACGTAATAAATCACTTACAACTCTCATAAAAGAGGGTTATAACTCATCATAAAAGAATGTCAATTGATTGTTCAATAGCCCCTGTAACATAAATAAACCCGCATACTAAAGCAGCAAGTATTAAAAAGCAATAAGCGACAATGGTGACGTAATCACCATTCAACTCTTTAGGAATGCAAACAAGCATTTTCAAACGCTCTGTAAATAATAGCGGAGTTATCGATTAATAACTCATACCGCGTGAGTGAGGACGAGTTAACCGACTTTTTTAATTAAGTGCTTTGTGGATTCAAGTTTTTCAAATTATGATTGGTAAGTATTTAAACTGTTAAGTCACTGTAACATTGTAACGTTATTCAATGCTTATTTTTAATATATAAGTTTCTACACCAACAAAAATCAAGAGAATGTTCATATTACAGACCACGAAAGACAAAATATAAATTAAAAAACATTAAAAATAAACAAAAAAGGCTTTATTGATTCCAGTATTTATTTATTTTTATATTTTTTTTTACTATTATAAGTTTGCGTTTTACAACTGTCTCACCTGATGTTAAATGAAGACGTTGTCTAGGATTTAGCACGCAAACCTAGTATTGAGCAATGCCAGTAATGATTGCCTATTACATGATTCCATGGTTGTAATTAATCAAGATATAGCATTGATCAAGGTGACTGCAGGAAATATTGCTAATCGTAAGATTAAGATTGCATCCGCAAGTTCATCTAAAAGCGCTTCTCATTACATTTAGGGTTGATGACGTATCAATAACGTCGACATGACCAAATTTTTTTATACCGGAATTTTAGCTGCCTTCCGTCCTCTATAATTTTTCAATACCATTACTATGAAGAATTACCATTAGAGACATTAGTGTTGTACTTTTACTGATGTATGATCAATGTCGATATGGCCGAACGCAATGACATGTCAAAACGAAATTATTGACGAATAGCACACTCACGATATCAGTACAAGCATGCGTCATAAATTTTAACGTGGTACTATATCGGGCGTAACAAAGTAGTGTATAAAATGAACTTTTATGTTATAACATACAGTAATACATTGTGTTTTTATGATGTTATAAGTTAGCTGAACCAGCAATAATCGGACCTCTCAAGTTGTTATTGTTAAGTTATTATTTCGGATAGGCAGCTTTTTAAATGATGATGTGATATACACTCGGATCAAGCCTGACAATATAGTACATAATTAAATATTATTATATCCATCATCATTATCATCATCATCATCTCAGCCATAGGACGTCCACAGCTGGACATACGCCTCCCCCATTGATTCCCACAAGGACCGGTTGGAAGCGGCCCGCATCCAGCCCTTGCCTGCGATCTTAGTCAGGTCGTCTGTCCACCTGGTCGGTGGCCGTCCTATGCTGCGCTTGTCAGTCCGTGGTCTCCACTTGAGAATCTTACGACCCCAACGTCCATTAGTTCGTCGAGCTATGTGCCATGCGCACTGCCACTTCAACTTGCTAATCCGCTGGGCTATGACGGTGACTTTTGTTCTTCTACGGATCTCCTCATTTCTGATTCGATCGCGTAGAGAAACTTCGAGCATAGCTCTATCCATAGCTCGTTGTACGACTCTGAGCCTGTTCAGAAGGCCCATAGTCAGGGACCACGTTTCAGTTCTGTAAGTCATCACTGGTAACACACACTGTTCGAAGGTAAATATATTCATTTGTACTTAAATTTACCTTTATCTAAGTCACAGCTCGGGCAATGAATTGTACCCATTAGCGTACGCTCTATATATTTATACTTTATTTATAAATATATATAGATAAATATAAAAACAAAACACTTTTTACGACTAGGTGGAATCTCACTTAAAGTCTTGCTATCCAGTGCGGTGATGCGCCTAGAATTTTGGGCACGTTGTCTAAGATGCAAAATTGTTTCAACCAACTATAGGTAGGTGGTTAAAATAAGATTTTACAATATTTTTTTTTAATAAGTAAAAACAAAGCAGCATAAAGGTTATATCATTAGTATTAGCATGAATTTAAATGTTTATTATATTAAAATACAATATGAGCCAAAATTGATTCAAATTGATTAAAACTAATGCATTTTACCGTTTTCAGTGACCTTTGCTGACTGGATGAATTATCTTATGTATGTTCAGTTTACCGATTTCATCACCCTCAATAAAGAAATCATCCAGATAGACGTAACAATGTTCAGTTATTGGATTTGAACTCAAAAACCTCCTGACCGATCTTAATGAAAATAAAATGGGACTCCCGAACTCTATCAAATAAAAACAGACTAATTAAAATACGTTCATAAACGACTAAGTAATCCGCGAGCAAACATATATATACATATACATACAAAAATATAAAGAAACCTCCTCTCCTTTTGAAGTCGGTTAAAAAACTGCCCATCTTTGATAAAAAGGTTTCTCTAACCTTTTTTAACAAGGATGGCAACTTTTTTAGAATTTTCGCTGTTAACTTTGGTGCAGTGTTCTTGACTACACGGCTTGCCACTGGCAAGTTTAAATGATCTAGCAACTACGTGTTATTCTATGTACTAGTTTCCTTATGGTTATATATGCCGCCCAAGTGTCCGCCTTTATCGTATTTGTGGAAGTATTTGTGCAAGCAACTGGCGAACTGTTACACAATGAATATTGCTGACCTAGGGGCAAACCCTAACCAAATTCGCAAAGCAATGTCAGCGATATATTTCCCGATAAATACCGGTTTACAAAATCTCTCTCTCTCTCTCTCTCTCTCTGTCTCCCTCTTCTGTCTTGGTTCACCGTAGTGTTCTTATTTGCACCTAAAGCCGTCATGCTGCCAGTTTAACTTCAGTTAAAAATAAAGTGCAGGAATTCTTTAGTGTTCCGTGAAAAAATTATATATAAAAAAATTGCGGTCCGCCCAGGCTGCGGATACGGGTAAAAAATTTGAAAATTAAAAATTATAAGTACCCCTAATTTCTTTGAAAATATAATATAGCCTACTCATGGTGAATGTAGCTTTCTAATGGTGAAAAAGTTTTTGAAATCGGCACAGTAGTTTTTGAGTTTATTCATTACATACATACTTCCATACAAATCTTTCGTCATTGTAATATTAGGATAGATTTATATTTGTGTGCATGTGTCACAAGTTTCTTTTTTTCTTGTCAAAGTAGTCAAAACAGTTTCGGCTGAATTCGATCGTTTTGATATAACTGCGGTACCAATTTATAGGCTGAAAATATATAAATGAGTATACCACAAACTTTGGCACATAATAATTTGCTTGTTACCATGCGCAACTTCAGCCCTAATTCATAACACCCATTATCAATTCAAAGGGAAACACTGTTAATTGTATTAAAATCCGGCTTCGTACCGAGTTGGTATCATAGGTACCAACGTTGGTAATAAAATTACCATTAATATTAAATCAATAGAAGCGACGATATCAGGAACTCTGGTAATGGAATTTATAATACATTGTCATCTACAGAATTAAAGTGACGGGTAATTATAGATTATATGAATGTGGTAGTCTGTAATTCATCAACTTGAAAGGAAAATAATTATTACGATAGTTACAAAATAATAGTTCGTTGAACTAAAATACAAAGTTGAAACAACACAAATTACACCGCCTCAAAGTTGTTATAAGAAAGTATGTATTTACGTGATATCAACAAGGACCTGTTGAAAGCGGCCTGCATCCACCCCTATCCTGTGATCTTAGTCAGTCACCTGTCTAACTTATCGGTAACCATCCGTCAGTGTAGCATACTACACTTGCCAGTCCGTGGTCTCCACTTGAAAACCTTTCAATCCCAACGGACATCAGTTTTCGAAGCTATGTGCCCTACCCACTGCAACTTCAACTTGCTAATCGGCTAAGCTATGTCAGTGGCTCTTGTTCTTCTACGGATCAGAAGCATATTCAAATATAAAAGAGGAATATTAGGACTCTACACTATTTCAAAAGTAGTTCAAGCCATTTTGAATTGAACCACTTAGCGGTATTTATGTTTGACAGTACAGAGGTTCGCGGGTGCTTACAGGCAGAGGGGAGAATCCTGATGCGAGGATTTATCTCGCCCTCTCTGCCTGTAAACACCCGCGAGTCCCTTAATTCCATAAAACCTCTTACGTCCTTAATGTGATATTCAACACATTACCATGTGACCATAATCAAAGATTCCATAATGTATTTGTAATTTTTGTATAATTTTAACTTCATGAAAAATAAAATACACAAAACTGTATTCCGGAAACAGTAATATCCCAGTGGTCAAACCCAAAGGTGTGGTAGCTATAATTATCTGGCTCACTACCACCCAAGTTGAAAACCAAGTTTTAATTCCTGAATTATTTGCAAAAATACGGTTTGTAGCCCTCCTCCCTTCTCTACCTACGAAATCAAAATTATAGTTACATTTTCTATGACTGTGATAGACCTGAAACTGCGGACGGAAGTAATTTGACTGATATGAGATAGATAGTCATAGCATCAGTTAAGTGCTAAGACCCAAATCCGGTGTCTTAGTAAAATAAAATCGGCAAATAGGTTTAACAGTAATCGTTCTGTTAGTAATGATAACGGACAAAAATAAAGTAATGTTAGTAACATTTCTTTTTTATGAAATACCTAGGTGACAAATAAGCAGACGGATCACCCGGTTGCCAATCTTTTTAACAGACAAAAGGTGGAGGTTGTTCGCGAATAACTTAGTCGTTTATGAACAGATTTGGAAAGTTATTTTGTGGTTTGATAATGTATACTTACGTGGTTGTTCCATATAAATTTCATCGAAATCGGACTAGCGGTTTTTCAGTTACACTCCCATAACTAAAAAGTTTTTCGCATCCCTCGACGATATTATAGTTGCTGTTAAAGACATCGGGGAACATACACAATGGTAATTGATCTCGTGAGTAGCATAATCCCTGAAAAGGGTGAAAAAAAAATTAACAAAAAATGGAACCGATTTGTTTGTTTTTCAAAAGTGTGAAATAACCTTGTCGAAGTCGGTACCATGGGCACAAAATTGGGATGATAGTTACTTTTGTGAACTATTATGGTACTGACTTCAACACTTTTTCACACTTTTGAGGGCAAAAGTCCGTTCTATTTTTTATTAAAAAAAAATTATTCGAAAGCTGGCGCTTCCCGTGTTTCCCCCATTCCCCATTTCCATTTCATTAAAATCGCTCAAGCGGTTTTTGAGTTATAGTCCTACAACTGTAAAGTGATACGCGTATGCGTAGCATACCTACGCGTATTATAACTATAATGTCATGTCAGGAGAAATCGATGAACATACACAATGACAATTGATCCTGTGAATAGCAAAGGTGAAAAAAAACCACAATATTTTGATAATAGTTAATTTCGAACTATCATGGTACCGACTTCAGCAAGTTATTTCACACTTTTCAGTGTTGTAGACAATTCCATTCGTTAGTATTTTTTTGTTACACTAATTCTTCTTTTTAAGAATCCCATATTGTAGCTACTCACGCACTCTACTTTGGCGAAGACGATCAGTCGAATATCACAGTGCGTTAATCCTATCCTATCCCCAAGCAATTTCGGCAAGTACGGTGGTAAATAATAATAATAATATGGGACAACATTCACACAAAGTCTTCAGGTCCCATACTAGGCAATCACAAATCACAATCTCAAAGGGCACAGCTATGGGCCTCGTGAGCAGGCTCAAAGTCACACAGCAAGCTATGGAGAGTGCTATGCTCGGGGTTTCTGTACTCGATCGAATCAGAAATGATGATATCCGTAGCAGAATTAAAGTCACCGACATAGCTCAGCGGATTGTCAAGTTGAAGTGGCAGTGGACTGGGCACATATCTCGAAAAACCTATGGCCGTTGGGGTCGAAAGGTTCTCGAATGGAGACCACGGACTGGCAAGCGCAGCATTGGATGGCCACCAGGTGGACAGACGACCTGACTAAGATCGCAGGCAAGGGCTGGATGCGGGCCACTTCCAACAGGTCCTTGTAGAAATCAATGGGGGAGGCATGTTTCCAGCTGTGGACGTCCTAAGGCTGGGATGATGATGGTGATGATGAATAATCAGATAAAAGTCTGGCGATACTTTTTAACTTCAAATAATACAAAAATATCATGAAGCCACGACTTTCCCAATGCAAAAAACAGCGGTAGACAAATACCTGTCCAATGAAAACCACTACGATATACCCCATTAGCAAGCTAGTCAAATATTCAAAAATAAATAGCTTTGGGAATAATACGGCTTGAATAATGAAATAAAGAGGATAACGTCATAAAAGTTGATTTTTAAACTGGTGCCCAACGAGGGACTAAATCTGTGAAATAATTCATACAACACGAAGTATGAGCAAAGAAATTTCTCGAGCAAATATCATCTCTATGTCAGGAGAAAACCGCCAGCTTAGGCTAGTTATTGTCCGGCCAAGGAGAATTACAAACAAAGGCCGTGGCTGTAAGGGGATCAAAAGATTCTGGTGTGACGGCGGCATATCACAAGGTCCGGTGTTATGACCGCAAAGTTTAATTTGATGGTGGAAGGTCTTTACCTGTTTACTATGACACGTAAGTGATGCTTAGAAATTTATATAAACGTTGCCGTATCTTATATTAATGCCAATTAATATTGTGTGCAAATATTAATAATGTATATAAAATATTAATAATGTATATAAAGTATTAAAAATAAAATATATAGAATTATGATTAAGTTAGGGGCATCCATAAATTACGTGAGGTAGTTTTAGCGATTACTTGACCCCCCTCTCCCCTTAGTGAGATGTCGTGAGATATTTCTGGACACCCTCCCCCCAGCTATAATCTCACGTGAGACTTTTGAAGATGCATATTTTTAATTATTTGCCTCAAAAATGCATACCTATTTATAAGGTAAATAAATGAATATTTGCTTGAGTGTGTTGGATTTAATCAGGGGCCTAAGTCTACTATTCAATATGGCAATATGATCGGCCCACAATGGGCAATAATGACAACTTTGGTAGTGCGCTATTTTTAATTCATGCATAATATTCAATCAATCTTGATCCAATTCTAGATTCAGTGACGTACCACGTATTTATTAACCGACTTCAAAAAAAGAAGGCGGAGATTCTCAATTCAACCCGTTTGTTTTTTTTTCCTTTTTATATGATTGTTACCGCATAAGTTTCGACTGGGATACCGATTTTGATCGATCTATTTTTATTTGTAATCTGGTGCTTCCTGTTTAGTCTCATTAAAATGTCATTACAATCGGTCAAGCGGTTTTTGTGTTACACTCTAATAACTGAAAAACGCTACGCATATGTCGATGATATTATAGTTGCGGGTGAAGAGCAAAGGTCACTGAAAAGGGTGAAAATTTTTTTACCAAAAAATAGAACCGTCTTGAACACCCAAAAGTGTGAATGTGATAAAAAATTTTTTTCGTAGCTTGTTAGCACCCACCTTGTTAATTTCGTAAAAAACCGACATAGGAAGAGCATAGGCTCAATATAAATTCAGGCCGCTGTGAACTCAGCAGACTACGGATATTTGACGTTGTCTTATTGGCATCGACTCTGCCTCGCACTGGACTGAATATGATGAATGAACATGAAATTAGTAGACTTGACACCCAGGACTTGTATTTCAGATTATTAAGAACATAGAACCACACAAAACATATTTTTACTTCATTTAACCCAGTCCTCTTGGTACATTACAATGCTCCTTACGGTAATAAAATTACGTGAGTATGGGTGAGGTTCGGCTTGACAGTTCGGCTTAAAACATTCATTTAACTACTTATCTCGGTAGCTAGTAATATATACATATAACAATAAACATTTGTATGACAACAATCAGTTGTTTGAAAAATATTTTATAATTCCCGTATATGTATATTATTATATAAAGTATTCCCGTGTATTCTGTTTTGTTCATCAGGCCATACTATTCAAATCTATGATTATAAACCAATCAACCTTAACTGAATTAAAAAGGATTTTAATTTATTTCAAGTTTAGAAGACGTTATTAGTTTTCAAGTACTATCACACTATCACATACACATCTTGTTAAAGTAGATTTACATTACACACGACTATTAAAACACTGTAATTTCGTTACACTTCTTATTGAGGCAGGAAAATACAAGAGCGTGAATTTATCAAATTTAAAGATGCTTTTGTGTCAACCTCTTTTTTTTCAAGAATGTAATAGTTCTCCTAATAACTGTCTATTCGAGCGACGTCTGACATCCTCCCTAAAGGTTTATTAGAAAATATTTCCCGCAGACTTTTACATTTTCGTGAGAGCAGAGCTAAATTTAATTCAATTTACAGAGTGATTAGCGGTGCCGTTGGCTAAGGCGGCAATTAGTGGATAGAGGCATCTAGTCAAGGAGCAGACACTCAAGATTAATTTATCAAACACCTTAATTGGTTACTTTCCCTCGAGCGACTGCGGGGAAATTTCCAAGGGCCAAAGTTCACAAGACAAATATTTTATCAAGCATGACAGTTGATACAGGGGTTGGAGAAAAGTTGATATATTAATTAACTCGTGAATAAGTCCGTCAGGGCGAAGAGTCACTCAGTTTCACGCAAGCGCAATAAGGATTTCTAGTTACGCCCTTACGTAGTGCGAACGCGGCATTCGAAGAGTGCACACGAACTGTTTCTAAGCACAGTACGTGTGTCATTAACCTATAAAGCGTGAAGAAATTTGTTGATCGGACGGAGAAGAAAAAAGTTTCGTTACCATGAATGAATAATGAAGGGAGTTACGAGTGATATTGATTCAAAGTGTGTGTTAAATGACAGTTTGGGGTCATTTTAGTTTTCCGTTCGCGCGCTTGTGCTTATTGTTGTGCGTGTAAACGATGTGTTCGACTATTAACGCGGAATGTTTATTTTGGATTACGGTGAGTTAAAAGTTTGAATTAACTACTTGATGGGTGTCGGTGTTTTAGTTTTGATGCGGTTATGATTTGATAGTTGAAAGTTAGGTTTGATTAAGTAATGAAATTATAAAATAAGAAATTGAGATATTCGGCGTGTATTTATAAATTATGCGGCTGGTAGAATTTATGTTAAACTTTTAGATTTTTTAAGCTTTCTGCTTTTATGGATTTGCACGCGTTTTGACCAAATCGTTTTCACACATATTTTTTTAGAATTATCTTGTTTACGGTGGTCAAAACCTCAGTTTTTAATATACCAGATTCAAAAGAAATATTTATACATTTGAAAACACCGCATCGTTTAAATTAGAATTTATCAAACATTTTCAGTTTATTGTTTAGAATTTAAAATGATTAGGCTTAACATAATGTTTGATTTTCGCTACAGGCTGAAAAAATAAAGTATCAACATAATATAATATAAATGGATATGTTTTCATTTTTTTTGAGAATTTTTTTTTTAAAATAAATAATGTAAAAAGGACGTGCTGGTAGGTTCCGTATGCGAACATAACCGATTAACAGCGTTAAGCAACGTACTCCTCGGTCACACCATGGATGGGTGACTGCTAGTGGCATTTTCAACGGAGGGCTTCCGTCCTTCGGAGGGCACGTTAAGCTGTTGGTCCTGGTTTTTGTCTATAACAGTCGACACCGTGTCGTCCCATGGGTGGTCAGAAAACTCCAAGCTGGCCACTAGCTTATCTGCCAACCTACATGGGCCAGCGGAGTATGGTGGATTATGTGCAATAATATCTATCTTCTATCTCTGAATAGAAGGCTGGTATTCCAGCAGTGGAAACGTATTGTGCTGATTATGCAAGAAAGGCGCAACAATTATAGCCCGTACAATTTTTTATAAATAAATCGTTTACTAAGTAATTCTTATAATCGTCTAGTTAGTTAATGTTTCAAATCTTTAAAGAAGTAAGCTTTAAGTAGATATATTAGGTGACATGATATATTTTACGTTTTAAGGCACATACTCTTAGCAACATAGGTATTATATATAATAAAAAAAACTTTGACGTAGTTCTTGCTATAACCGATAAATCATCACACTAATATTATAAAGGCGAAAGTTTGTATGTATGTGTCTATTTTTGTTACTCCTTACGCTCAAACGGCTACATCGATTTCGATGAAATTTGGTTTGGAGACAGAATAAGCTATGGATTGACACATAGGCTACTTTTCGTTCGCGTTCCCGTGTGATAAGCAAATAATTCAAAGACCTCTTTTACTGCTTCACGCTGAAACGGCTGGACCGATTTTCATTAAATTTAGAGTAAAGATAAATTATACCTTGGAAAACACATACCTAGGCTGCTTTCTATCCCGGTAAAAGTATAGCTCCCGTGGGATAATTGAGGTAGTCAGAAAACAGTAGTCCACGCGGGTGAAACCGCGGGGCGCAACTAGTATCTATTAAAATGTTAGTGGCCTGCCCACGCTGCACTTGCCAGTCCGTGGTCTCCATTTAAGAACTTTGGGGTCCATTATTTTTTTATAAATTTTAATTAGAGCAATGACCCATAAGATTCAACTCTGCTACTCATAACAGTAGGTTGCAGTGGGAGCGGCAGGCAAGGGCGTATTTTAGCCGAGTGTGTAATGAGCAGAGCTAGATAAACAGACAAAAAAACTTTCACCTTTATAACATTAGTGTGATGTAGAATTATTTTGGTTGAAACTAATTAGGTAGTGTGTGATGATTCTGTAAGCTCTGGCACCTCAATAGACGTATAACTCGTTATATATAACTAATAATAACTGCTCCTTACTGAATTTTACTTAACTATATTTGACAGTACCACATCATCATGTCGATTACACCTAAACTTCAAACACAGAAGTGTTTGAATTATCGCTTAACATCAGGTGAGACAGTGGTCAAACGCAAGCTTATATTCTTTAAAAAAAACACAACCTAGAGTTCAAAATTTCGGTTTGTTGTTTGAGATATATGATTTTTTTCTACTCCTCAGGGACATAAGACATTGTATATAGGCTACCGTCATTATTATTAAGCGCTATAAAATAATTTTGAAAGTTTTCAAATAGTCATTAAAATTAAGCACAAGCAAATATGAATAATAGAAAAAAAATTGAAACAAATGAAAGCTAAAATAATAAAGTAAAAGTTTGAATTTCGAAAGCAGCCCGCGGACGAAAGAGTCAAAACATAATTCGAGATTCAAAAAGTTGTACGTCCTATCCATTAATAATAATCCATAAGCCATCCTGGCAAGCCGTCTTCGGACTAATTCCCTTAATCTTAATCAAGTGCTTTGCTGACTGCGGACTTTGTTGAAATTATATCCTCTCTATAAACATTTTAACTTGATCTTCGTCTGAGTGGCAGGATTAGACGTCAATTGTTTTAGAAAACGCTTTAAGTTAAAGAAGGGCTTTAAAATTCATATTCAATTTATCAGTGAGCGTTGAGTAAAATTGTTTTATTGTGATTTTGGTAAGCATCATATGCTAGAAGGTTCTCAAAATATGTAGATTAATTAATTTGTAGTTGATACACCGTTAATCGTATGTCTTATTTACGCTTTAATTAGCAATATTTTCATAACCGTTTAAAAAAATACCAATAAAATACTTAAACATAAAATACTGTTAATAATCGCATTTTTGTACAACTAAGTACATAATATCGAAATTCAACATAACAATGATTAGTTTACACTGTATTCTGACAAGACGTATAAATATTTTGAGACAACAATTCGACAGTGCTAAAACCCGCATATTTTTTGCTCATTGTGATGTCTTAATGACTTAATCAGCAATTCAAAGTCAAAATCATTTATTCAATTGAGGCATTATAAAAACGTCAATAAAATTATCTGCGCTATATGGGAAAGGGTTTATTTTCGCTTGATGCTTTAAGTCTTCGCGTGGGCTGTGCTTCCTCACAGCTTCCTCACCCCGCACTCGATTCTGACCTCACGGCGCGATGCGCAAGGGGTGCCCCGCGCTCGCGGCCTATGGACGGATGGTTCTTATGCTTCGAGCCGCAAAAATCCTACTAATAATATAATATTTTCGCATTTATAAATACGAAAATTTGTGATCATGGATGTATGTTTGTTATTCTTTCACGCCTAAACGGCTGGATGGTTTTGGAAATAATTTGGTATGGAGATAGCTTATACCCTGTATTAACCCGCAAGCTTATTTTCATCATCACCATCATCACCAAGCGGGTAAAATGGATATGGATGAAATTTTGTATGCAGATACTTCAGGTCCCGGAATAACACATAGGCTACTTTTCATTATCATCATCATCATCAATCATAAATCACCACACGGCTAAAACCACGGGGCGCAGCTAGATTACAATAAAATAACAGATAATATAATAATATATAGGCAGGCAATATATGTTACACAAAATTACATAGCCCTACTATGCCTTAGTAAAAGATAATTAAAAGGAACGAAAGTAAATTCTTTTTTAATATACTCTATAATATTGGTACTCGTAGTACATAATTTGGGAGGTTGCTACGTAATTACAATTTTCATTTAGTTTTTAACCTACTTAAGCTATAATTAGGAAAGTAAATTCCAGGTAGTAAATATCGAGCACCATTACATTACTGAATGTGTAATATGTTTAACTTCGGAATTTACAATTAAAAATGTGCCAAATTTAATAAACACGATGGCCGTAATTCTGTTAATCGAACCGAATCGATTCGGTTAGTTCTCGATAGTCCAGAATCGGGACGAAGGCTTAGCTTTAACTTAGTAGATAGCACATAATAAAAATATTACAATGATTCATCAAGTTACATAACAGCAATGATTAAATAAACAAAATAAACGTTGCCTACAAATTGAAACCTAAAAAAAAAGTTTTGTTTTGTCACGCTCAGCCAATTAAAGAGTTCCGTAATAGGCGCGAAATACAGAACTTTAGATTTGTTGTGAATTGTTCGGTAGACACTAAAGTCTTTGTTTGTTTTTAATTGTGTTCGCCGAATTTCCAATTCCAGTTTACTTTTGATTAAATAACTAGTAGGCTTACATAACCATTACCTTACATTAATTGGCTAAGCGATTAACCCCCAAGCGTAACTATATCTACAGCTCGTTATAAGAAAGTGAATTGCTTTTGAGGCACTGAGGTATTGGTTCCGCCTAGCTATATTTATTCAAAACTTTAATTATAAGACGAATAACTGATAATGATGTTCGAACCAAAAACTTCCATTCATCATCATCTTCATCATCTCAACCATAGGACCCCTACTGCTGGACATAGGCCTCTTCATTGATCTCAACAAGGATCGGTTTGGAGTGGCCCGCATACAGCCTTTTCCTGCGATCTTAGTCAGTTCATCTGTCCACCGTGTCGGTGGCCGATTTTCGGGAACCTTTCGATCCCAACGGCTATCAATTGCGGCTTACAATTTAATGAAAATATCTCTAATATGGAGATCCCTTAAATTATTGTGTTAAAATAGAATATTTTACCAGATTTTATTAGCACTGAATTAATTCGTTTATTCATTCATATTCATTATTTTCTTGCGGGAAAATTAGTAATAAAATACATTGTGATCTTAAATACATTTAAGTGCGCTATTTTCGCAGTATTAGCATGCAAAAGTGAAACCTGTTGAGGTTACATAAACTAACTATTGTTAATGTCATTTGTTTAACTGTATCAACAACAATAGGCAACAGCGTTTCAAATAAGAAATGTTTAATAATATCTTCATCGAGTTTTTTTTTATAGAATTAAACGAGTGTTTTAAGACCAAATTATGAGCAATTTTATACACTACTTTATCTAATCTTATAAATAGATAATGAAATTTACGTAGGTTCACGTACCAGAAGGTGGACAGCAGCGCCTCCTGAGGATTGGAAATCATACAGCGCTCGCCAACCCGCCGGCCAGCGTGGCTAGTATTGGCAATTCCCCCCTAAATAGGGAAGGCATATATATGTCTAGCAGTAGACGCCCCATGGCTGAGAGAGAGAGAGAGATGATAAAATTATTTATAAAATTTTAATACAACTTTTACTTTTATGTCTGTAAAATAAAATAGCCTGTGAAAATGTATTCAATACAAAGAGACGAGGCAATGTACAAAATACAATATTATTGAATTCATCGAGACGGATACTGATACCACGGGATAACGCTCTCGCGTTCGTTGAAAATCCACAGGGCATTGTGGCGCACCGTATTGATATTTATGCTAGGTTTCAGATATTTCTACAAAATAAAAATACTTCAGTGTTCCCAGAATGAAAAATAAATAAAATAATTGAGTATAATGTAGAACGTGTTATTTTTCAACCCCAGCGGCCGATTATGTATGTTTTGCCGACTGCCACTTCAACGTGCTAATCCGCTTGAATATATCGGTGACTTGTTCATAGATCTCGTCTATCTATGATTTGATTACGTTTAGAAGCCCCGAGAATACCGTTCTCCATAGTTCCAAAAACTTCATTAAACTTATAATTATGGGCAAAGTAAAAGGAAAACGACGTGCTGGAAGGAGATAATAATCGTGGGTACGCAACATCGGGGTGTTCTTTCTCTATATGGTGAAAGAACACCAGAAATTGTGGGATAAGAGAACGGACTGTAGACAGTCAAAACTCATGTTGCCACTACTAAACAGGTAAATTACAAAGAACATATTAAATTAATATCTATAAATACCATACAACACCATAATCTCCAATTATTGAAATTAGGTGTCTAAAAAAACGTTTAATATTTAAAAATTTGGTATTTATTCCGACTGAAATATACAATGAGAATAGAATTGAACGTTACTACTATACTACTAGTTAGGGATCTTTAAAATCCAAGAATACTTATTCACCAATTTTGCACATCGATAAAAACATATCTTATTAGTACTAAGTAGTACCTGTTGGAAGCGGACCGCTTCCAACAGGTCCTTGTGGAAATCAATGGGGGAGGCCTATGTCCAGCAGTGGACGTCCTATGGCTGAGATGATGATGATGATGATGATGATGACTAAGTAGTCATATATAATTGTAATGTAACAAACCGACTAGGACTCACGTGGTAAACACTGGAAAATTACTCTCCGACCAGTTTCGAACTTAACTTGTAAACCGGCCTCCTACCATCATCATCACCAAAGTGACAGTGACAATGAGACTTTCAGTGACAATGACTCAAGTGACAGTGCGCACCGGGACAATTTGACTGATGCAGCGCAGACGTCTCAACGCCAGTTACGTGCTGAGGCTCGCGCTCGCCGCCTGGCACGATCATAACTCCCAGATGAAGAACTGCAAATAAGTTCGAAACTGGTCGGAGAGTAATTTTCCAGTGTTTACCACGTGAGTCCTAGTCGGTTTGTTACATTACAATTATGGAAGAAACTCGCGTTAGTTTTCTAGTCATATATAGTTTTTAAGTGAAATGAGTATAATATTTTTTTTTGCAATACCTGTAACTAACATTTTCAATGTAATTTATACTAATTTGCAGTTATAGAATATTAATAATTTGCAGTTGTAAAATGATATGTATAAAAAGATACAGAAGATACATGAATCCAGAATTTAGAGGCTCTTTGAAACATCACCTACGTAACATTCACCCTAATCTATAAAAAGAAGATGTAAAATAAAATATTTTACCGCGTCTGCACACGAACACTTACATAAACTCGGGTTTTGACGAAAAAAAATGGCAAGCGAAGCCAAGTGTGATAAGAATATAATGGCATACGAGAAAATATGAGCACGGAAACGACGCTTTATTTTTCTGCCAGTTTAGTATGAAGAATAATATTATTGGTATCGAAAATTCCGTATCGCTTTCCGTGGAAGTGGGTGAGAATGTTCTTTGAGAGTAATGTTGCGAGAATAATTTCTGATGGAGTTTTTTTTAGAGAATTCCACCGAGCCAGTATCGCGTTCAGCAACAAAACGATTGGATAAAAAAATCACGTTGCCATACTAATCCATCCAGATCAGAGCGTCTGCTGAATAAATTGAGAATTTTCAATTCAAAAAATTCCACCCTGTCGCACCAAGCGTTTTGCTTCCACATTCATAGTGGGTACAGCTAACGAGTGGAACTCATTGCCTAAGTCTGTGTTTCCACATGAATACAATCTGTGCATCTCCAAGTCACGAGTGAACAGGTATCTTCTAGGCAGGCGTGAATCATCGTAGACCGCATCATCACTTAACATCAGGTGAGATAGTGGTCAAACGCCTGCCTATTGTGAATAAAAATAAAAAAATGGGGTTAATCGATCAAATAGAAAAGTAATATAATAAGACATTAATAGATAACCAATAAAAATATAACACATAAACTCTTACAATAACTGGCTGCACACGTAATCCACCTACAAACGCTACAACTACCTAATGACCTCCCAAAATTAGAAGTGCCCGTAAATTATATCGGCTTTGTGTTCCGAGGGCGTATAAGCCAACGCATTTATAAAGCCACCACGGAGTCCTCAGAGGCTACATTGTTATGAACATGTGGGTAACTCGTGGTGACATTGAAAGGCCCTTGGTCACTGTATATTACTTGTATATTACCTGCTCTATGGTTATATTGTGCTTCGAGGCTTAAGTTTTCTTTCAAGCTTGAGGAAATGACTTTTTCTTCCTCTAAAGAGCCTTCAGTTCAAGTTTGTTATGAAATCAACTTGCAACTGAATACAAGTTGTTAGATTAATAGCGGCTGTATGTATGTTAAATTATTAGTAAATATTTGAATATGGGATAATAAATGCAAAAACCCAATCTAATATACATAAAAATCTTTATCACTTTGTTTGTAATGGAACCCCTCCAGGACGGCTAGCCTGATTTTTATTAGGAATTTTGTGTATATTTTTTGGTCTGAGATTTAATAGGTCGTAAATATTCTCGCCCTCCTACTCCTATACCTCATTAGGTAACGTGATTTAAGTAATTTTTTATACGAAGAAAAATATATTATTAGCAAAAATGGAAGCGACTTTAAGACTCAAATTAAAGTGTAAATATCTTGTGGAGGTCGGTTGCTCTTTTGGTTGAATGGCTGCTGAATTAAATGTATTATAAAATTATAGAAAATGTATTTTAAATTTATATAAAAGTTTGTGTGCGCTATCGTACATTAACGTGACAATTTATATTACATTATGTCTGCTCTTCCTCCATCTTCGTCAACGACGTCGATGACGTAACGCGTCTTACGAATTTTCGATCATTGTCATTTGTCTTGATGCGAGTTTTTTTCCCCATACAAATGTGCACAACGCCGCTAAAGAAGTTTTTTTTTCTAAATTCGATTAACCTATTACTATTATAATACTAATATTACTACTAGCTGTAGTAATACTACAGCTACTACAGTACTAGTAGTTTAAAAACATTCCACTAGCTCAAATGCTCAAATGCAAACTGAGAATGATTACTAAGAAAGTAGAAGAGAAACGCTAAGTACATATAGGTGTACGTATGTCTATCATATAGCGAGTGCGCGTTGCAGTACTTCTGTTGACCGGTAAGGTATAAAAAATGTATATAAAGTAGTAAGTAGATTTTATCGATGTTTCTGTTTATAAACCGGTTTGCCGGTCATAAGTTTTGCTGTTCTAAAACTACACCACGGTCATTATCATCAATCACATTTAATTTATTTCTATCACATGTTCCGATTAAAACAATATAATAAATGAAAATAGTATCTGGGAATCGAGTGCGATATATCTAGTTTCATTTAGTATGCTGCACGCGAACGTAGAGTGCCATTAATCGATTTAAAGGTAATCGATTAATTTACTTGATTAACTCCATTTTGCATTCCGGTTCACTCTAAAATTGCCGATTTAAAACGAAACAGGTTGTTTAATTTTATTTAAAAAACAATAATAAGAAACATTAAATATTTTTTTGATGAATTCAATTTTTTGATTTTTCAATAAAAATACTGTTGTTTCCGAACCAATGTTCAAAATCAAATCGAATCGATAAACGAAATTGTACCTGGGACCCGCAACTGAAATAATCAGTTTAGTCAGTACGCTGCACGCGACCGCAGAGAACCGTTAATCGATTAAAAAATAATCGAATAATGCACTCGATTAACTCCATTGAGAATCCCGGTCCACTTTAAAATAAGTTAACAAAGCTGGTATTGGAATTTTCATACTTTGGTAGACTAGCATTAATTTATAGCATTTTCGTTATTGGTAGTTTTGTTTCATAAAGTCGTTTTGTTAAAAGTATTATTGAGTTTGGTTATCAAAACGGTGATATTATAAAGGCGAAAGATTTTATTATAAAAAAAAAAACATCTACATGTTATTTGTGACGAGCACGACCCATCTGTCAAGAGTGAGAATAAGAAGAATTTCCAGATTGATTGTATATACATTTTGTGAAGACACATACTTCTATTTCAAAAAAGACATTGCTAATGCTCCGCACGGATAAATAAACAACACTGATAATTTCTTATTCAGTTTAAATTGATTTTTTTATAGTGTAAATGACAGTATGTGTATCACACTTTTTAACTTAGACAAAAACATTTTATATATCAGTTCTTAGAATCTCAGTTACAATACATTACTTTAACATACTTTTCTCAATATTAGTCACTACGTCTTCGATTGCACCACAACATTCCCTTATGACACATTCTTTTTTTTTTTCACACACACACACACCCGCACTAGGATACCCTGTGTCGCGGGAGGCATAGACACACACAATCACAATACACAAACATCCAAGACCCGAGAACAAATATCTTTGCTCATCACAGAAATGTTTGCCCCGGCCGGGATTCGAACCCGGGGTCGCGGTTCCAAAGTCAGTGTCTCTGAATACTGAGCCACGACGACCGTCGTCTTCTTTACCCTATCACTCATTTCTCACTCCAATCGTACTTCTTCTTTCATTTCAGCTTATTCAATGCATCTCATTTTAATCTAGGTTCAATAATTATTATTCAATTTAAATACCAGATTGCAGTTACAATGGTCAATAATTAAGTATCTAATTTTAAGATTAAAATTTGAAACAACTGAAATTCGAGTAACCAACAACCAATAAATGACCTTTAATACAGTTGTGGGCGTCAGGATTTTTATATTACATCGAAAAAGTCTCAGTAATCCTCTAAGCCCAGTGATCCGTAACGCCATAAATATAATAAACTGAAACAAAGGCCTATTCCTATTATATTATTTATGAAAGCGTCTCTCGACCTGTCTGGTCTATTTATGTTTACGAATGAGGCAGTGAATTTTAGACATATCAGAACGTAAAGTTTTCCATGTTTTATATCGATCCTGCGGGAGTGTTATATTGGATCAGAAGGTTCATTTTTGTTTGTACTATATTTGTAACTTTTACTTAAAGTGACTTCGAGCTCTATGTGTTAGTAGTGATAACATTTGGAATAGACACGTGATATTTAATTATGTAAATGATGATGATGATTTAATTATGATAATTATAAGCAAGTTCAAGGTCGCAGAACGAGCAACGGCAACAGCTATTAGCTAGCACAACTAGCAACTAGGGGGATTCAGAAATTCCATTCAAACCATTCAGTTTTCTTTATATCCCTATTCATAACACTAATGTGATGCCTTTACCATTATACTAGGCGGAAAGGCCCATGTTATAAAGAAGAGATCCTTCCCTTCACTTTTTTTAAAAAAGATCCTTTATTTAATTACGCTCAAAAAAAAATGTCATAATGGCTTCAGATTACCCAACAGTAAAGTACAATTGTTATTAAATCAAATGGGGCTTAATCGCGAGAAAAACATTAAAATTTAGTAATTTATTTACCTCGACGTTTCGACCAAGTTGCATTGGTCGTGGTAGTAAAGTACAATTATCAAATGCACAATAGTCATTCAATGACTTAAATGAGTTATAATTATGTGATTACTATTTAATTTTCCACTTATTCATTTTCAGTAATCTGTATTTATTTAAGGTTTCCAATACGTCTTTTTTGGATTCATTCCAAATTCAGCAAGGAAAACAACACGTTGCTTTGACAACTCTATAATTAAATAAAACAATATTACACAATAATTATATGAACAGTATTTCGCAAATAGCTTCCTGGCAACACGCGATCCTATCTCAAATAGAGACAAGGGAAATGTGTTTGACAGGCTCAATTTCGTCTTCTAACTTTATTGTAACCCGACGATGTCATTAAAATTTTGTCAATTTATCTTTTCTTCATTACGCGAAGTCATTCAGTACATTTTGTTTATTTAGGACCTGGCAATACATATCAACATTTTATTTCATGGAAGAAAACGTAGGTGCTCTTTCCAAAAATATATATTACATGAATGGAAACATGTGTATATATGCTTTAGCTTTTAAAGACAATTTATTAAATTGTTTTTATTACCCCGTATCCTAAATATACAGAACCTTTTTGTCCAAAAAAAAACATTGACCATATACATCCCTCACATGACTCTCTGGCTGGGTGAACCTAACAAGGTGAAGTGAGCATAAAACATACATAATGTAAAGTATTATTTTGATTAATTTGAAGAAAAAAAGGCTTGCAGCAAGTAGGACTTGACCTACGACTACATAATACCGTCCTGTCAGAACGTAAGTTCCGCCTAGCATGTTGGCAATGCAATAGATTCGTGGCCAGACAGATCTAAGGCCTGTAAAAAGCCAACGGTGGCCATTTCGAGTACATTTTTTAAAAATTTTTTGCTGAGACTTCAATAAATATAGTTTAAGTAATACTACAATACTTCATGAAAATAATTCCATTTATATATTATGTAACAGAACTAATGGCCGGACCAGGTATAATGGAGAAGAAACTGAAATAATAAATGTGTGTTGCACTATATTATGTATTAATATTGATCATGTAATTGAGAATTTTTTTATCGTTATAGATCTTGCGCTTGACCTCTACCTCATTTGATGGTCAGTGACGATGTGGTCAAAGATGTAATGATAGACCTAGAATGTTTACTGGCTTTTAAAGACTGCCTGCCAGACCTGAATACATTATGTGTTTGGGGACATTTTTTTAAACTTGAGGGTTGTAGATAGCCAGACGGGTGCTCGAAAGTACATTGCTACTATGCTAGGAATTTGATAATAGAGTTGCGTTCATCGTTGGTGGAGATCAAACATGTATTCGTCAGTTTGACAGCCGAAGCTTCGAACGATGAGCCGTCATTACTTCATCATTATAAAATAAATCCAGTATAATAAAGTCCTATGTACAGGATTTTACATATAAATAATTGTATAAGTGTGCAAGCTTTTTCAACCAAATAATTTGCTATAAATGGTATAAAATAAACTTGTTAAGAATCATTGATAAAAAAAGAACACGAAAGACAACACGAGATATGATAAAAAAAGTAGAGGATTTTATATTTTTGATCTTTTTTTATCTATAAGCTGCCAATAGCTAGTGGATTGCTCAAATGTTAATGTATAAGCTGCAGTATTGAAATTAGTTATTAGTATTTTTATTTAATTAATTGCATCGGCCCTGTTAAAAATAGTGCATCTCAGACCGCGTCATCAATTGACTTAAGATGAAACAGTGGTCTTATAATGTCTTATAATAACAAATAGCGCAATGCCAACATTGCGCTAAAAAATCATTAAACCAACATGATTATCGTACAGACGTAAAATGTTTCAACGGACTCATAAGCAAAGAAACCACATTTTTACTTAAACCCCACGAGCCTCGAGGGGGAATCTTTTCAGCTAAGCTCTTAGGTAACCGGTTGACACAAGGAATACTTAAAGCAGTGAGAACAATACCTGGGGGAAATCTCAAGAGGATCTCCGATCCCCGTACTCATAGAGGGTGAAGTTTTTACGAGACATTTTCAAAGACAAATTTAAATCGAATGTAGATACTATCGTAACATTCGCCAAATTAGATGTAAAGAGAGACGAATTCCAATTTTTTAACGCAATACATTAAAGAAGCGATGTGTAAAAAAAGGACTGTTTGGAAATTCTCGTGAGTTTGACACATTATTATATATTTGTGGTATCCGGCTTTACTCACGTTTATAGTCGAAGTTTCGACCTAGGTTTCGAGCATGTCCGACGCTCATCGAGCATCGGACATCCTCCGATGCTCGGCGAGCTGAGCGCGCTGCCGCCCGCAGTGGTCGCCGCCATCTGGCAGCGTAAACTCACCTGAGGATGAGCATCGGACATGCTCGAAACCTAGGTCGAAACTTCGACTATAAACGTGAGTAAAGCCGGATACCACATATATATGAAAAGGATTGTATTGAATAAATAATTTTTCTCTTATCTCATACTGAAAAAGATTAAAAAATCAAAAACAGAACTTGAATGACACTCTTTACAGACAAGCTATCGAAATAATTTTAAAAATTACATTACTATTGTGGACAACTGTATCAATTGTAACTTTTTCACCATTAAGATACAGCTTCAGCTGGACCAAGGATGTTGCAATGCAGTTTTTCTACATACTCTGTGGACGCGGCGCAACACGCATGCGCGTTGAGCAAATAGATTGTGGCGCTAAACGTTTAAAAATAAATGCATACACATGCTATAATTTTACATGAATTTCATAATCTATTTTATGAGATAAGATAAATTAGTTTCATATACTAATTACTGCACATAATTTGGTCTTAAAAAGCTCGCCTACGGCTCGTTTTTTTAACCTATACTCGTATTTTAAGAACCTTTGGATGCTGAGTCAACAACAAATATATTATGAATATACGGTATATTATGAAATGCATATAATGGTGGTTGGTGGGTTTTATAAAAAAGGTAATTTCGTGGCGACAAATATGCTACACATAATCAGTCAAAATCCCTTTGTAATAGAGTGTAAGATTTCGTAAGAATCTATTTATTAAAATGCAAAATGGACACTATTACAGTCGTCGTATTTAGTTTAATATACATTTTAAATCCAAATAATGTCAAATGAAACATCAGTCGCAAAATAGCACAAAGAGCAATGGTTCTACTGACTCCCGAATTTCAAAGGCAAATCATGATCAAAGTTGACTGTAAATTAGATTCAATTTAAGGCGACATTTCTCTGGCGATTTACGTAAACATCTGGAGATAGGTATGGCATAGGTACCTACTTCTACATTAAGAGAGAATAATCCTTCGTATTCTGGGAGCGGATCTCTCTAATCCGATTGTAATAATAGCATCCGACGTCGACTGCAGATCGGTTCGGCTTCTGAACACGTCTCGGCTGAATTCATTGAGATGTCTTCAAAATACGAAGGTAGGGATTTGAGCAATTAAAGGTATGCTTGAGTCAAACATTTGAAGCTGTGGTATCGAGAAGCAGATATAAAATATAGAAAATAACCGCAACATTCTTTTTACCACTCATACAGTAATAACGTAATTGTTGGAGTTATTAGTAAATCATAGTGCCTGAGTGATCACTGACTTTAAGATCGCGACTTCAGTGTCAGATCAAACATTTTTAACGGACTTCAAAAAAAGGATGAGCTTCTCAATTCGACTCGTATGTTTTTTTTTATGTTTGTTAGCGAATTAATTCCGACTGGGTGAACCGATCTTGTTCGTTTTTATTTTAAAGCTGGTGCTTCCCGTGTGGTCCCATTTAAATTTTATCAAAATCGGACAAGCAGTTTTTGAGTTACACTTAAAAACTGAAAAATGCGTGCTTATACCCGCTCATACGTTATTATAGTAGCTGGTGAAAAGATCAAAGAACATACCTACACCACAATGACAATTGATCCTACGAGTAACAAAAGTCACTAAAAAAACTGAAAAAAAAAATTTTTAGCAAAAAATGGAACCGACTTCAACACTCAAAAGTGTGAAATAATTTGTCGAAGTCGGTACCATGAGCACAACATTTTGACATTAGTTACTTTTGAACTATCATGGTATCGGCTTCAACAAATTATTTATTTAAAATTCACACTTTTGAGTGTTGAATTCGGTTCCATTATTGGGTAATTTTTTTTGTTTATGATGAGCAAAGACTCAAGATTAGAACAGATTTCGCGTTCAACTTACATTGCAAGCAATATGTTGTGTCCTAAAACAAAACAAACATTCCGCGACTACCTCACTGCCCACCCTCGTATTGCAATAGCCTAGCTCTGCCATTATTTACCCGTTGTAAGGTAAGCGTATAAGACTTTTTTTATTTAATTACAATTTAAAATATCTTTTTGTATATAATTATTACATATTTTATAACCCTAGATTGATAGAGATAGAGAACCCCCTATTGGATTTTAACGATGAAATACCTTTATATTAATAAATTGCATCTTTAAAAAATCGTATAACATTAGAAGGGAATAATTTGATTGTTATATATAAAGAAGAAAAAATGTTTTTCATACATTTTTTCTTCTTTATATATAAAAATCAAATTCATGTAGACAATGAAAATAATAATTTGATATCTTTCTGTCTAGTGTTATTTTTACCAAAGTGATTATAATTGAATAATTTCGTGACGCCACACCTCGTGGAAAAGAAAATAATGTTACCATAATTGTACAATATGATAGAGTGCAGATAAACCGTTCACCTTACAACAAAATTGAACCTACGTTTATGAAATTCTAAAAACCTTTACTTACAGTGTTACAGCCCTAACTCAGAATAGGCAAATTTTCCATACGGCTTAATAACAAAGCAACTCTTTTGAAACGATGATAGCTCAGCGGTAGGGCGGCGCCTGTCAAACTGACGGACGCTTGTTCGATCCCCACCAATGGTTAGAGTTTTTGGTATAGGCAACACCGTTATCAAATTCCTGGCATGATGGTAAGGTGTCTAAGGTCTAATGCAGAGTTCACGCCTGGCTAGCTACCACCCTCGAGTTTCTAGAACTGCCAAAACGCAAAGTGTGCTGTGTGTTCAGGCAGCAGTCGTTGAGGGCCAGCGAACTTACTGTTCTAGCATAATAACATGTTCGACCACATCGTCACTAACCATCAAGTGAGATAGCAGTCAAATATATATAATAAAAATTCATACTTTGCTCACACAAATCGTGAAATAACCTCGTTCTTCGTCTTCCCCTTAAAGTCTTCACGACATACTTCGTGAAACAAAAAACCCTATCATCGCTGTATTTCCCGCAGAACTGTTTAGGTTTGGTAGTTAGTTTTTTAATGTAATATCTGGCACACAAGTAGATAGATAGATAGTCGCCTGATGGTAAGCAATTACCGTTGCCTATGGATATTTGTAATATTCTATATTGTAGCTACTCAGGAACACCGAACTATTCCTTTATAATTAGTACACATAAGTTACATTTATTGAAATCATTTGTGTTTTTTAAGTATTGTAAGCTTGCGTTTAATCACTGTCTCACCTGATGTTAAGTGTCGACGCGGAATCAATGAATGTGTTTAACCGTACAAAACTCATTACACGATGAGTTTTAATTATTTTTATGATCTACCTTATAAAACAAATGAACATTAAAACCATCTTACCCGTCCATACGAAATGAAACTCACTGTTTATGATTCTACAGATTGTAAGACCTTAAGCTATTTGACTATAAATATTGACGATAAACAATATTATTGTCCTTAAACTATGGCGAGCATTCATTATTAAATATAATATCGGTTTTCGTCGAGTGACAATACGAAAAGTGACGATTTTTTTTTATTTCGTGCCACCGGCCCTGAGACCAGAGGTGGAGATTCATTACTGCCCGAAAACCATCCAAGTTAGTTGGATTGTTTTCGGGCAGTAATTAATTTCGAGTGTTTACCGGTATAACTCGGATAATTTTCGGGCAGTAATGAATCTCGAGTGTTTGCCGGTATAAGTCGGATAATTTTCGGGCAGTAATGAATCTCGAGTGTTTGCCGGTATAACTCGAATAATTTTCGGGCAGTAATTAATCTCGAGTGTTTGCCGGTATAACTCGGATAATTTTCGGGCATTAATGAATCTCAAGTGTTTGCCGGTATAACTCGGATTTTTTCGGGTAGTAATGAATCACCACCTGTGCTCTCACGGACGGTGGCACGAAATAAAATAGGCACTTTTCGGAAAGCACTTTTCACGTCTATACAGCTAAGGATGCCGCAATCAAGGCTCCCTTGGCGAAAATCCTGGGTTTCAACGAAAACCCATGCGTAGATTCAGTACCAAAAATACTCGTTAAAGATCGACTTTTTGAAGGAAAATCAATTTTACGCCTTCCCATCTTTCACGTTACATGTGCACGTTGCGCCTGGTCAAAGTGCGCCTCCGGGTCACCCGTGCGACCCCAAAAGAAAAAAAGACAAGTTTAATCCAAAATGTATGCACCCGACATGAAGGTGGGCATCATCTACCTATACTGCCCAAAAACACCGAGCTAAATAATAAAGGTTTAATAACGTGGGTGTTTGGCAGCTACTATTCAAATGAAAATTGCTTAAATTTTCAAATAGCACAATTTGTCACTATTATTTATGATAAGATGTGGGATGGTAAATTTTGTCGTTAATTTAAAAATATTTTAAATAATTGGAATATTAATATATTATTATTTGATATATCTATAAATCTTAAAGATATATCAAAAAAGTATTTATCATGTTTATCAAGTTTATCTATTTTATTAGAACTAAAAATATTATAAATTGTCAAAAAGACTATGCACATGGCGTATTTATAACACGCCGACGACGAAGCACGTTTCATCAACGAGCATTCACGGTGTTACAGATGACCAAAAAGCAGATTGTCGCATTTGTATCGATTCAAACGCGTGCACAAAGCGGCAACTAAACTTTTTTCGCTCGTAAAAGGATGTTACCAAAAGAAGCACTCACTTGTTCTTTCTTTCGCCTTGGCGCAGTGGTTACTGTCAGTGACATTACTTTCAGTGAGATTTTTATTGTGTATCGTATTAACGCTATGCTAGGCAGAACTTCAGTTCAAATATTTGAAGGAAAAAATTCGGCTGCTAGTGGAACTTGAACCCACGACTACAGAATACCATCCTGTCGCTTTGTCCAACTAAGCTATAGCAGCCCATACCATTAGGGCCGAATTACTTCCTTCCTTTATTAACATCTTGCGGGGATGTTTTAGCGCCATCTACCTTTAATTGTATGAACAATTAATTAATAGGACTGATAGACCAACATTACAGTTGATATCGTATCAAACGAAGGCACCCTACCCTTATTTTAAGAGATTTTTATTGTGTATCGCATTAACGCTATGCTAGGCAGAACTTCAGTTCAAATATTTGAAGGAAGTAATTCGGCCCTAATGGTATGGGCTGCTATAGCTTAGTTGGACAAAGCGACAGGACGGTATTCTGTAGTCGTGGGTTCAAGTTCCACTAGCAGCCGAATTTTTTCCTTCAAATATTTGAACTGAAGTTCTGCCTAGCATAGCGTTAATGCGATACACAATAAAAATCTCTTAAAATAAGGGTAGGGTGCCTTCGTTTGATACGATATCAACTGTAATGTTGGTCTATCAGTCCTATTAATTAATTGTTCATACAATTAAAGGTAGATGGCGCTAAAACATCCCCGCAAGATGTTAATAAAGGAAGGAAGTAATTCGGCCCTAATGGTATGGGCTGCTATAGCTTAGTTGGACAAAGCGACAGGACGGTATTCTGTAGTCGTGGGTTCAAGTTCCACTAGCAGCCGAATTTTTTCCTTCAAATATTTGAACTGAAATTACTTTCAGTGTCTCCGGGGATCCTGGGTTCGAATCCCGGCAGGGGCAAACATTTTTGCGATGAGTGTAGATGTTTGTCCCGGGTCTTGGGTGTTTGTGCGTGTCTCTCGCGAGACAGGGAATTCTAGTGCGGGAGTCTGAGTGCGATAAAAAAAAATGTGTTGATGTATTCGCATGTACAAAGTAACAGGTTAATCATCCTTTGCTCGTAAATGGGACACAACAGAATAGCTTATATTTTATTTAAAAAATTAATAGAAGTAAATCTCGACTCCTATTACTACTGTTTAGGAATAGTCTCGGGAAATATTTCTTAATCGGGAAATATAATATATCTATATTTTCTGTAAACGCTTGTGAAGGCTTTCTGTTTGGGTTTGAATTTAAACTCCTCAACATACTTGTTCAGTTATATCCTGTCTACTGCCATTTCTTTTTTGCATTACGTATTAGTGCCGACTGGTACTATTGCGACTCGATGAATCATTAAACGAGTAAAGTTAATATAACATTGATTTCTTTCATTGGCCAGAATTCCAATTCGAAACTGCTATCTTTAGAAAGGCCTTTGAATCGGAGGTCGTTATAAGTTTTGAACCTAAGCTTGTGAAGTGTTGAACACTGTTCATTGAACTTAGATCTACTTCCAAGTTCGTGGTCAAACTTAGCGTCAAAGAGACCAACTACAGCTTTGACTCGATACCACAACAGACGAAATGTGGAAACTTACAACAGAGGTCCGAACATGAATTACTATTGATAACAGGGTGTAGACATTTCATAGGAAGTGGGTGTACTTTTGAGCACTATATCAACTGATGTTAAGTGATAATAGGGTCTACGATGATATATGTATATAGTACTAGACTAGAGATCCGCCCCGGCTTCGCGCGGATAAAAATTTTCTAATATAAAAATTATAAAGTAAGGATCTTTCTAATTTTAAAATTTGAAAAAGTGGTATAAATTTCAAAATTAAAAATTATAAGGTAGGTGAGGCTGACGTAATCGATGAACATACACAATGACAATTGATCCCTTAAGTAGCAATGGTCACTGATAAATATGAAAAAAAAAATGTTTACCATAAAATGACCGGATTCAACACTAAAAAGTGCTAAATAACTTGTTTAAGTCAGTATTTTTTAATTTACATTTTTTAAAACCTCATTTGCAAACTTTGACATGCATTACTTTGTAGCTTTGAGTATACAGCCTCCGCTCCTCTTTATCTGAACTTTGTAGCAACATAATTTATCATTCATCTTTAAAAGCCTACTAAAATTCGTAATATAGAGATTAGTTCAGATAATTTGTTGTCAAGCATCACAGCACACGAGTTTTCGCGTTACCTACGTGAATTACGCACGGTATAACGGCGTCAAAGGTCATTTTAACTAAAAATTCAGACCCTTTCCCAGACCTTATTTTACTTTAATGTTGAACGACCTCACGCAAACTTAAAAAAATACTTTTCATTCCAGTGTCGACGAGGTAACGTTGAACCCGTACAAAATGTTTAGCTCTGTCACGCACGAGACCGCAATAAATAGCCATTCGATAGTTCCTAAGCTAGAAATGACCTCTGGCTAAATTTATTTTATCGCCGGTTACGGATTGACGGATTGTCGGATGCCAGAACACATAGGAACACTTCACACATAGGAAAGTGCTCCTGTACACATAGGAAAATATAAAATAAACTTTACGCTCAAAAATTGTATAGTTTCGTATTTCTTAGACTTGCAGATGATATATGTGTTAGAAAGTATACGTAATTTGAGTAGTAATTTCTTCTAAATGCAGTTAAATATGTTTTGCATATACATTTCTATTTTTTTAATAGATCTATTTTTCCTTAAATATAGTTTGACCACTATCTCAGTTGATGGTCAGTGAAGTATAAGTAATATATATAATAAGTTCAAGTTTGTATTTGCTTATACCTACATCTTAATATATATAAATCTCGTGTCACAATGTTTGTCCTCAATGGACTCCTAAACCACTTAACCGATTATAATAAAATTCGCACACCATGTGCAGTTCGATCCAACTTGAGAGATAGGATAGTTTAAATCTCAAATTATAGTCGCAATTTTAATTTATTGCTAATTATTAGCACACTTATTATAGTCACAATTATCTGTTAACTCCAAATGATTCTAACAGATGTCGATACCTTTCGACTGGGTTGAGTAAGTAATCAATAGATGGCGCTGCTATGGTAAATCTACGAACGTGTCATATAAGCTACATTTTAACAGCATAATTACCACGTGTTGTTGACGCTATAAAATTAATGTAATATAACAAAAACTTTAGCCACAGCAACGCGTGGCCGGGTCAGCTAGTATAATAATAATAATTTGTAAACAGAAGAAGAGCCGATTAAGTTTTTAGCGTCTTTCTTACGTTATGACTGTGCATGTTTGTGTTTATAAGATGATTTTCTTATTGTCTTTTATTTATATTTATAATTGTCTTAATGTATTTTTCTATGATATGAATTTCATATTATGATGTGATGACACTTTACGCTGTCACGAGTGGTTTTCCGTAAACAGCACTTTCCGTAAAATCAATTCCGTAAAACTATTTATTGTATTAATTTTAGATCAAGGGAAGTATCAAGTAGAACATATAATAAATCTTTAAAATCGTTCTAAATGCATGTGAAAGTTTAGGTTTTGCCATACTTATAAGTGGAAAAGACCGAAGAATATGTAGCTGTTAAAAAATATGTGTATAAAAGGTGTGCAACTATTGAGATGAGAGAAGTGCGGGCTCAGTGAAATAAGGGTCAATATTGTTAGCTCCACTTAGCCACTTAGAACAAGAGAATGGAGGGGTAGAGGGGGATGTGAGGAACAGGAAGATGAAGATTAAGATAAGATAAGATTGCAAGAATAAATTTAGGTACTCATTTACTTACTAGACTAATATGATACAGTGCAGTGACCGAAAATAACACACATTTTGCTTTTTATTTCCGGGCTAGAGCTTATTCTGATATTTGAGAATAAGACAAAATAATTTATTCACTTTCATCTTCGTGATGCGTGTCTATCACTACATAGTAGCCCACTGGTTCTATTTTTGATTATATTATATTTCTAATGCCGAGATTTATTTTTAATATCTATGTGGGAAGCAGTGAGGTGACATATAATTAAATTAAAAAAGGTAAAAATGTTTAATAAAAACTTCAGTTAAAGGCTAAATATGGCACACGGCTGATCACCAGAATTTATCACACACTTTACTATTCTGTGGTCGTTGTTTTATGCAATATTACAATTATTTTGTAATATATGCCTGTGGGACTTGTAAGATTTTTGTGTTGAAGGTGACGCACGCACAGTGTTCTCATTATTTCTACGATGCACTGATTGGTTCGAGCATTTGGTTGATTTGAGGTTTGCTTGAAATTTGATTGGAGCAAGCGACAACTTCAACACTATAAGAAGGTGAATTGATCTTGACCTTTATTGTACCAACGCGTCCACGGCGAGGCGACGGCTGAGCAGTGAGTTCTTCATAGTAGAAGGCTAACGCAATAGTATGTTACCAACAAAATCAAGAAAAGAAAATGTTCATCGCTGCACGGTTTGCAGGAAACATCCTGTGTTGCTGTTTATGCTGTTTTCGCATGTTCCATTACTCATATTGCAACTATCCGTGAAAACCCGTAATTGGCTTTCTATAGTTAATATAAGTATTTCATATATTGTACATAGGCTGTTGGTTTTCCAATAAATAATATAATAATGTAAATAAATTTGCTTTGGTATTGACGCACAGATTTGAATGAGATGATGGATATAGGAGGTAAATAAAGACTTTATTTCTGTTCAATAAAATGTGTCACGCTATCTTCGAAATACTAAAAAGCACCTACCGCCAAAAGTAAGCCTTCCAAATATTTCGTACTAGCGGTCCGTGTCGGGTTCTCATGGTTACATGATTAAAGTTTTATTATGTATTCCTATTTTATTATACCTAAAAAATTCAAATTATAGCCTATGCTACTCTGGGATAATGTAGAATTATAATGGTAAAATAATTTTCGAAATCGGTTCAGTAGTTTTTGAGTTTATCCGCTACAAACTTACAAATCTTTCCCCTGTTTAATATTATTATGTTTTTTTTTCTTCTTTTGTATAGATATTCGTCACTGACCATCAAGTGAGACAGTGGTCAAACGCAAGATTATAATCTTTAAAAAAAAAAAAAAAACCTAGAATGCTCACTGGTATATTACATCTACTGTACTTCTGTAATAAACCTAATCTTGTAAATAAACTTCACCGCCATTTACTGATCCTTGCGTTATGTTCCGGCAAAAACGTTGTGTATGGCACCTCTAGTCTTAACCTAGATATACAAGCGCTTTCACGGAAGCTCAAAGTTTTCCGTGACCGAGTTTTATAAAAGCTAAACCAATAATACAGTTTCTTATTGCTTCTTATTCTTAGACTTGCAGGTGACTTAAATATGATAAAGGACGTGGTGTTACCCGCGGTTAAATGGTACGTGGTATCGATGATTTGTGTGTCCTTCGTCATCTTACGGGAACAAGCAATATTTTCGGGATAAAAAGTAGCCATCGTGTTATTCCAGAGTAAAAGCTATTTCCATTTCAAATTTTATGCACATCCATTCAGCAGTTTCAGTGTGAAGGAGTAACAAACGTACAACCGATTTTTATACAATTTTTAAAAAGTATAGTTCCCATGGGATAATTGAGGCAGTGGGAAAACCGTAGTCCACGCTGGTGAAACCGCACAGATAATGTTAGATAATGCAGGTTTAGCCAGTATTTTTAGAATGTTCAAACCGCATGAGATCCTGTAAGCGTAATGTTTATCGACTTCAGATGAATCTAAATCCGCGATATGCTACGTATCCGAAGCATGACAACGCTTTGGTAGAAATGCCGCGAAGAGTACATATAACCATTCATGTAGGACCATCTGATGTTAAGCGATCACCGTCGTCTAGGGATATCTGAAAGATTGGGCGCATAACAATACGTTGCCAATTTTTTGAACTATTTATTATAAACTCGCTTCTTAAAAAATTTCATATTATAGCTATCAGGAATACAGAGCCAGGAAGCTAGTTTCACATTTGGTATTGTGTATATTGCACAGTTGTATTGCTCAGTATGAAAGAAAATGAATGAAGTCACAAACTTATACAGGCCGTAGGACGTCAACTGCTGGACATATGCCTCCCCATATAGGGGGGATATACTCGCCACGCTTTGCAGGCGGGTTGGCGAGCGCAGTATGGTTTCCTATCCTGAGAAGGTGCTGCTTCCCACCTTCTGGTACGTGATCCCTTAGCCGACTCTTGAGGCACCCACGAGAAGAGATGGTCCCCCAACTCTTCTAGGCCTATTCTAGGCCGGTACCACCACGGCACTCACGTCCCAGTTTGTGACCTCTCATGAGTCATGAGCTTTCTAACGATGCGCAATGACAGCTAGTACGGTAGTGATCGCATCGTGTGTTGCTTAACTAATTAATCAATTAAGATTGCATAGGCAAGCACAGCTCAAAACATACATCGAAAACTACATGGAAAAATCGAAAGGATAAAACTGAAGCGATGATAGCTCAGCGATGGGAGCCTCCGCTGTCAAACTGACGTAAGCTGACTCCCACCAAAGGCTTGAGCTTCTGGTGAAGGTGACACCGTCAAATTTCCAGCATCGTGGTAGAGTACTGGGCAAACCTCAAGTTTGAAAAACTGTCACCAAACATAAAGTGTATTCAGGCAGCAATCCTTAAATGCCAGTACTAGCGTGATAGCATCTTCATCAGGTGAGATAATGGTCAAATCCTAGATCTATATAGTACAAAAGAATCCTTAACATTGAATTATCTTTCTTAAATCTTAATGGCAGTTGCTAGTGCTACGGTATTACAGATAGGTTAAGGTAACAAAATATTGCGCTCGAAATAAATTGCTATATTTTGTTGAAAGTTATTCTCATAACCTTTTAAACGATAAAGCCCGGAGCTTCTAAATAAGGAATAACAATATTTACCAAAATAACTGTATCCTGTTTTCAGAATAATATTTTTATACCTAATCTTCAATCCCTGGAGATAAAGCGTGCTCCATTCTTTTAACGATAATAATATTTTCAAATAAAGAAAGTCGTATTCTCGCGTAATCTTTTCCTAAATGGGAATATACATTAATTCAAATTAAGGGTAAGTGAAATCCAAGGCTCGTTTTGGTATAGCTTTAAAATCAATAGTTTAGTGATCCGTAATCTTAGAGTTCCATTTTTTTTAATTCATAAACGAAAACTCTTTGTGATTAATTGGGCTGGTTTTTCGAACGATAGTTAAGGAAGCCAATGATAGCAAAATAGGGAAATTTATTGTTTGTGTGAGTTTCCATTCTTAAGTTCAATTTGTAGGGCGTATTATTCTCGGCTCTCTTATAACGTTATACTTAAGATAAAGTAAATCCGTCATTAAATGTAATTCATCGTGTTATGTGTAGGTAATCATAATATTAATATGTGTGCTTACATGTATGTCACTTCGACATTAATGATTTGTGGATTATGTGAAGTAAAAAAAAGGAATTGTGTCATAAAAATGAAAACGTAGGATATAATGTGGTACATATATATAAAAAAAAAAAAAATTTGGTCAGTCGTTATTAAGAACTTTGACTAAGTATACCTATTTTGACCACTACTATCACGGTCTACTATGAATCAAAAGATGCCTGAAACGAAATAACTTGTAATGTGAAAAACAGAAATTTATTATTTTGCTTCTCATTATTGTCAATTTTTGCCTTATTATGCAACAACTGGTACAAATTTGTGTCACGTTCAAATTTAAAATTTGCAAAAAAAATTAATTTAATTTATTTTATTTTATTTTTTGAATTATTTAATTTTTTATTGAATTTTCATTATTTATATAATGAAAATTCAAATTTAGATTCGATGAGTTAAGTTGTCATACATTACAAAATCCATCATTACATTAATTAAATCGCTTTTGCAATTGCAAAAGCGATTTAAATTGCAGTTGCGATTGCAATTCGTGCAATTTTGAAACAAAGGTTTTTTAATAAAATTAAGTGATGGCTAAAATTGACGTTTTGGATCTTTATCGCCTAAGGACTTACAGTAGGAGATGATAATTGATATGAAACATCGCCATGATTAGATTTGTAAAAAATGATTAACGTATAAATAGTTATACGGTACGTCTAACAGGTACGTTTATGTCTGGAAAAGATCACTTTAAGCGATAAGGCCGTAATCTAATACGTTTTATTATTGTTTATATATCTGTGACCAGTGTGCAATAAAACATTTTGTATTGTTTGTGTAGGGAAACAATCCGAAAGCATACATTCTCAGGAGAAAAACAAAGTTCCAGATTGGTTCATAAATAACAAAATTTTATGATAATAATAATAATAATAACTGAGTTGACAATAGGTAATAAACAGAATTATGGCCTATGTTTAGCAGTGGACATCCTATGGCAGAAATTTTGATGATGATGATAATGAAACAGAATAAAGACGAAAGGCATGGTGATCGTGACTAAGGTTAATGCAATTGATCAGTGCGCTGAGACTCAGAATCTAATATTGCATTTGAAGGTATTGAACGTAATCTTATCACGTTTTATTCCATCCATCACCCAGGGTGTACACGCAACTGTTCTTGAAAGCCAGTCCTTATTTTAAATTTAGCGTCATCAAGGAACTGGTTATCAAATAATAGGATCAAATTTTACAAAATCGGAAATTATTTTCAGAAAATCGTACTCCGTGAGCTTAAAACAACTAAGTGTAGCTAGTTCTATATAATCGTGGAACAAATAATTTCACTCTGTGTTAAATAGTACGGAACACTCATTATGCTAGGTCCGACGCTCTTGTAAGCGTTTTCGTAGTGGCTTGTGCTTTTATACGCGGCAATAACCTCTCATTAACCGAGGGTTATGTCAAAAGAATTTCCTTTTACGTTCAATTATGAGGATAAATAACCGTTGCGTACAACAAGAAGATATTTTAATAAAAAAAGTTCGGACCTAAAGAAATATTTTCCTCAATTCCCTTTAGAAACTTTTCAAACCATTCTTCTGAATATTTCTCACTCTTTAAATCATAGGTATTTCTTCTTATACTTTGCATAGTTACTAGTTTAGTTATATCAGTAAAATAATTTCCTTCCAGAGTATTTTGATAGTTAGTTTTTTTGTATTGCTGCACGCACATTTCAGCCATATAACTGCCATATATAATGTACTAGTTGCGTCCCGCGGTGTTACCCGCGGTGAAATGGTACATGGTATTGATGATAATATTATTAACACTGACGTTCATGATTACTTTATACTGTTTCTAAGGGTGACACTTACGCGTAGTCAATATCACGATCGACAATTGTCAACCACTTCCCCCTATTATTAATGGAATTTTACTGATTCAATCCAAATCAGTGCTTTGCAATTAATTGTTTTGCATCAACAATAGTTAATATATAATACTACACTGTAATTATAATAGTATAGCTACTATATATAAGCAGCACATAAGTTGTTGCTAGCCTATAAATAGCTCAAATGATCTAACTCCTTATACCAGTTAGCGACATAACCAGAATATTAGCCGTTCTGCCTCGTTAAATTAAACTCGCATCAAAAGGCCCTCTGATATTTTCTTTGGAATTTTTTTGAGCTCCCGGTCCCCATGAGCCCTATATTTTGAAACCATACATATAGTTACTTGGCCAAGCATATTTTCACCTATCAATTTCTCCCCTGAATCTAGAAGTCCTATAAGTGTAGATATTACAAGTACAAATTTCTCATCAATCTCAAATAATTACAAGATTTAGATACAAAGTCAACATACCATCATCGAAATTTAATATTACAATGGAAATTTATTTAAATTTAATACAAAACGTAATTCCGTCATAGAATTGGAGATTTTGACAGTCTGATTATCCATTCCGCTAAAACATTCGATTATTGCGGTGGTGATTCGAAGACTGATTTCTCAACTCGAATACGTAATGGAAGGCATGAGATCCCGCTGAAGGTAACCAAAGATTTGCCGCCGAATTATTTTTTAGTGATTTTTTGTTGTATTGTTTTATTGGCGCGCAAAATAATGCTATTGCTTCAGACTGCTAGTGGAGAATTAGCTATAGCTTACTGTAGCTTAAATGGCAAAGCGACAGAACGGATCGTGGTGTAAGCCTAAAGCCACATTAAACTTTTCGGTGACGCCAATCTTGGACTTTACGTGCGTTCTAGCTTTTCTGCACATGGAACGCATAAGCTGCAACTAACTACCCTACTACAACAGAACCTCTCGGGGCAAGCGATCGTACGCCTTTTCAAAGTCGTTGAACACCATGTGCAGGTTTTAGTGCACGCGTATGTATTTACGCATAATTAGCGAATAGCTGATAATTATGGCGTCCGTAGTCCCTCTTCCTGGCATATACGCAAACTGGTTTTGGGTAACCTCATTCTCTTCTCTCATTCTTTTCACTAACACTTTCTTCCAAATCTTCATAGTATGTGATATGAGCTTTATTCCTCGGTAGTTTTGCAGTCTTTTACATCACCTTTATCTTTAAATATGGACACCAGTACACTCTTGCACCGTTTATTGAGATCAACTACTCATGTAACAATTTGTTGAAGTGCAAGGACAGACACTGCCATCCATCCGCTTTCAAATACTTCCACACTTCTGCGGGTATACCATCCGGCCCAACCGCTCTTTAATTCATCAAATTTATCAATAAATTAAAAATAAAGAACAGAATTGAATTACATTTATTAGATATTACAAAGCAAAAAATAACAAAGTTAATAGAAGCTGGCTTTATACAAAAATCAATAATATTTAATTTCATAGAAAATAAACATTAAAACGCTATGCATAGTTATAAAATTTTGGATGATTAAAAAGGAAACTAAATTATTTCTAACATAATACAAAATTAAAAAAATACTTAAAATAATCCATAAGGGTGCATATCAGGATGTCAGGGACTTTTTACAAACAAGAGTATTATTGGTATATATGTTGACTCGCTTCTTGTAGGAACATGATACTGCAGAGCAAATTTTTTTATAGGTGCATTATGCCCCAGATTAGACCTTGATACAGCTATATGAAATAGGTTGTAAAATCGCGTAGCTCTAGGCAATTTCTTAAGCACACATGTTTAAACATATTCATAGCATTATAAAGCCCCACACAAAACAGCGAGAGTGTAAAGCGGAATTATTACAGCTTGCGCGTCTTTCTGCCTGCAAATTATACTTCAAATGGAATATTACCATGATAAGAAAAAATAAAGGTGCTAAAATATTTATATAAAATATTATGCTTTGCAATTCGTCAGCTAGTAATGCTGTGAAGTTCGGAGTCTTATCTCGAGCTATTAGAAATGCAAAGTAAGTGACTGTATTCTCATACCTCAAACCAACGCCAAAAAATCCAGGAATTTATTCAACTATATCGCTTCGCATTATAAACTTGCAAATTGCCTGTACAAAAAATGTGAATGCACTTTTCTTATTGCCTCATTACTGTTGTTATATTTCTATGTTCACCGCCGTATTAGTTCCATAGTTTAGGCCTAAGGGTAAATAATAATTTAGTATCATATATTTTGATAATTAAATATAATTGGGTTATTCCGGTGTACAGTTATAATTATAACTAATTATAGTACGGAAACAACTCTAATTAATATCGCTAATTAATAAATAATACATAAAAGCAATGTTCTTTAAAAGGTAAATAGCGGGGGGAGCGTCACCTGTCAAACTGACGGGCACTGGTTCGATCCCCAACAACAGCTTAAGCTTCCAGTGAATGTAACACCGTTATCAAATTCCCAGCATGGTGGTAGGGTACTTGCGAATACCCGCCTGGCTAGCTACCACCCTCAAGTTTGAAAAACTGTCACCAAGCACAAGCAGTGTATTCAGGCAGCAGTCCTCAAGAGCCAGTGATCATTCTAGGTCTAGCGTGATAACATCTTCGACCGCATCTTCATTGACTATCAAGTGAAAGAGTGGTCAAATGCTAGAACTATAGGTACAGTATAAGAAGTTAAAAAAAAATTTGGGTTAGATTAGTCTTTCTTAAACTAAGGGGCGATAAGGCCCCCTTGCGGATGCTGGATGCCTATAAAGGGGCCGGTAAGGGACCCAAAAAATATAGCACACTGAATGTCTGAATTGAATTATAGTACTGAATGTCATTGTTGTTTTTTAGAAATAAATTTGTTAATATCTGGGTTAATCAATACACAATATAAACTTGCAAAATATTAACTATATATATGACTATAGAATACCATTGCTACAATAACGTTGAGTAAACCAATCCCTATTTTCGATTATTATTGTTTGACAATAACTAGAAATGTCTGGAGTGGACTAGAAATCAATAAAAAACACTAAAGGAAGTCTGGAACTCCGTCTGGCGTGAAGTTTGTGAATGCAAAGTCGCATCAACCTGATTCCTCTATCACTCCGTTCTATCCATATGATATTCCAGAGTTTCCAATAATTTGTTTCAAAAATGTGTCACAGAACACTTAGTTCAGGCAGCAGCCCTTGAGAACCAGTATGCATTTACGGTCTCGGTGGCTCAGTGGTTAGTGAATAAGCTCCTGTTCCCCGAAGCCCTGGTTTCGAATCCCAGCAGAGGCAAACGTTTATGTAAGGAGCACGAATGTTGTCTCGGGTCCTGGTTGTTTGTGATGTGATTGTGTATGTCCTATGCCTATTGCAACACAGGGAATCTTAGCGCGAGAGTGTAAGCTTTGCCCACTTGTTATAGTAGCCAAACGGTAGATGACATTCACTTATAATTTTTGTTATATAGATAACGAAAACATTTTCCCTTGGTGAAATAGCCAAGGGAAAATGTTTTACATTTGATAGCCTTTTAATAGCTATTTCGTAGAACAAAATAATGACCAGCAACATTTGACCTTTGACGGCAATCACATATCATACTGTATTAAAACCACAAAAAAGGTTTTCCTCGAATGAGTTTAACAAAGCAAGTATCCATTAACAATACGTCAAATGATATTTCTTATATCATCTTCCTCGCAAATGCCAATATAATATACTGGAATATTAACTGTGAGGAATTTCTAGAATTGTTAGTATTCAGAATGTTGGGATAGTTACCGATTGCGAAATAAAATTTGTAGGTATATATAATTATTGTGGGAAATAAAAACATATACCATAATTCTAAACCAAAAGCACACATCTTTTATTTTTAAATACGGTTTAGTCAAGAATAAACTTTATCAATAGGAAAATGTACACATTTCAAGCGTGATAGCTCAGCAGTGGCAGCGTCGGTCGTCAAACTGACGGGCGCTGGTTCAATTCCCACCAGCGGCTTGAGCTTCTGGTGAAGGTAATACTATTATCAAGCTCCCAACATCGTAGTAGGGTACTTCTGGCTAGCTAGCCAGACCAGACTAGAACCTTCAAATTTTAAAAACTGTCACCAAACATATAGTGTGTTAAAGCAGCAGTATTTAAGAACCAGTAAGTATTCTTAGGTTCTCGAATGGAGACCACGGACTGGCAAGCGCAGCATAGGACGGCCACCGACTAGGTGGACAGACGACCTGACTAAGATTCTCGGGCATATCTCGGACGCCTGACCTTTAATACAACAACAAGCAAACTTTGCTACCGGCGCTTAATTAGTGTGTTGATTGCTCCAAATCAGCGAATCTGACATTGATACCCTCGCGATTGTTCATGTCGCACGTCGATGAGATCGTTTCGAATGAAACCTTACTTCAGACTTCAACGTACTGTTATATATCCCTTTCGAGTTGTTTAAAAAAAAACAAATTATCTCACAAACACAAACATTTATTTTTTGTACGTATAATTTTACACGAAACCCAAAAGAATTTCTGTATTTCAATTGTAACTGAAGCTAAACTGGCAGCAAGACGGCTTTAGGAGCAAATAAGAACACTATGATGTTCCCAGACAGAAGAGAGCGTGTGATTTTTTTATTTTTCTAACGGACGGGAGGGGGCGACAGACGGTGCGATTGATTGACAGAGCATGTGATTGTGGAGTATAGCAGTATAGCAAGCCTTAATATGGCTTGCTATAGCTTTGCACTCGAGTATATTATACTCGTATATGTATTCGTTACCGAGTAACGAGTACGCCATTAAGTACCAAGCACCGACACTTAACTTACGAATATTATGGTACTTTACGAGTACATTTTGTAATAAGTAAAGAAGTACGCTGTATTTCATTACTTTTACACCTCTAACCTACATCAATGTACCAATGATAGCTTATGGAACTGAAACGTGGTCGCTAACTAAGGAAATCCTAAACAAACGCAAAGTCGCACAATGGCCCATACATATTGTCATGGCCCATTGTGCGACCTTGAGATTGTTAGGCGTTTATCTGTGAGATTGATTCAAAAATGAGGAGATCTGTAAAACATTGAAAGTCACTGACATAGCCCAGGAGATTAGCAAGGTAAATAAATGTAAACCAATAGCTAGTGGATTGCTCAAATGTTATTGTAGTAGCTGCAGTATTGTAAATTATTAGTGTTTTATTTTAATAAAGGCATTTGCCCTCTGAAAAAAAAGGTAAATGTAGAATCTATATTTGATAGTTGTCAAACGCAAACTTATAATATGTAAAAAAAAAAAAAAAAAGATGTCGTTGTCAGATTATCGCCACTCGGAGAGAATTTGGTTTTCTTTTCAAAGGCTAGTAAGCGCAGCGTAGGACGTCCGCCGACAAGTTAGACAGACGGCCTAAACAAGATCGCAGGAGGAGGTTGCGTGCAAGCCGCTTCCAACCTCCTACAAGTCCTCCTACAGAGTAGTAGTGGTGTGACGCTTAGATTATGAACCTGTCCACTGCAGGGAACAATTTATTCCCCGAAAAGACATTACACACAAGAAATGTATTAAAAGAAAATCGATCCGTGAGAAGCCGATACAATTTGTCGATCATGATATCGCCTACGCGAAAGTGTTACGTTATACCCCTAGAAACAGTATACAGTGATTACGAACGTGGGTTTTAATATTATTAACTTAAATTTCTTTTTTTTCTCCTAACTTTACTTAAAAAATTTACTATAGGCACAGACGGCCATTTAAATTTATGCAAATTAATGCTCTATTTATTTTCCTGAATATGCCAGACATTAGTAATAATTATCTGGATATAACTATCAAATTACTGTGACGTATAATTCAATCATATAACCTACTTGTCGAAGGGAACAATTTAATACAAATTAAGTAAAGGTACGATATGAAGGTTTCCGCTGGCTCATTATTATAATGACTACTTTCTTGTCCGCTTTGATGTAAAAGTAATGAGAACATGATTATATTTCAAAGACAAACTTTGTTCTTGACAAAAGCTTTTTGAATTTTTGGGGAAGTGTCCCTATACTCTTATGCAAATATCATTTGTTTTTATGGCTGTGTTTATGGTTTTTATTAAGCTTGATGCTCGTAAATTTTCGAGGCTGTAGGTTACTTTTGCCTTTTTATTATATCGGTTTTGTGTGTGAATTGCTTTTATTAAGTTAGGACTTACTTTTTTTGGAATAGTATTTTTTCTACACCAATTTAAAACACATGTTTAGCTTTGGTGGTAAGCAAATGAAAGTGGAAGTGGGTTTTAAGTGCACGTTACAAAATTTAATTCTACCACTCTCATTCAATCATCGTTCGACTAGAAGTGCGACATTGCGCCATGGCCATATGGTAGATATATAGAACGTATGTGTACGTAGCGTGTTGTTTCCAATTTCAAAATGTGTAATGCCAAGGAATGGAACTCGAAATATATATATATATATGTTTTCCATACTTCAAAGTACTAGAAACAGATTTATGGTGGAGTTTCGATAAATAAATAATAAATGTTATTAAAACTGTCGTGGCTTTGACATAAAATCAAGTCGATGGTATTTAGAAAATATTCCATAAAACAAGTAATTTGTTAGAATGAGGTTTGTTGTATAGAGGTTATGTTTTTCTAAGGCGCGTTCTAAATTACGGTAAATCCAGCGTAGAGCTGTCAAAGCTAGAAAGTTTTGGACGCTATACTTCTCGTACACACAAGACAGTGGCGCATAGGACTTCCGAGATGTCAATGCCGAGGACATCACACGAAGGGATGAGGGAAGACGATGTCTCCCTCCCCGAGGGGTGCCCACCGAGAGGTGACCAGCGGCATTGACGAGGGCTTCGGAGAATGCGCAAGCGGTCCTGTGCCCTACGTTAGTTGTCGACCACGGTGGGAAACCCTGGGTTTTTTTATCTTTGTCTTTTACGGTGGCGGTGGCTCCCGCATATATAACGCCTCCTCCCCCCCCACCCTCCACGTGGCATTAATGAACAAAATTAATGACCTAAACTTTACTTGCTCGTTTGATTACCCCATTATAGCTTTGGATTGATTTTTAAAAAGTTTATATGAATGGCGAAAATTATAAGCGAATATTATAATATATAAATATTATTAATAACATCAAAAAATAATAAACAAATTTATAACATCTTGCTATCATGCATACAACGTCTACCTAGTTATACATCCGCCCGAACCTTCCATTTTAGATTAATAAGCATTGTTCTCGGTATTCTTCCGCTGACTTCACATCGTCAGCGGTTTATGTAAAAGCTTTCTCGGAACGGCCACACGCGATGGTGTGCCTTCCTGTAGGTTAAGTTTTATATTATGAACACATTAAATCGAGCCTCCAAATCGGCTGGACGTAATTGTCGTTTTAATTAATTAATTTAGTTTTTAAAAAGCCTTTAACCCGAAAGGGAAGTTTGACTGGCGCAGCCGGTAGGATCGTTTCGATAAGGCTGTGTCGCTTTCGGTGAAGTTCGGGTGTCCAAATCCACCTGGAAATAACGCGAGTGCGGCGCGAATAGCTGTGGAACGATCCACGAACCAAACAAATTCGTCATACTCCTGATGGTGCCGAGTATGGGAGCAGCGGTCGGTTGGTGAGTAAAACTCTTTGCCTTCCTTGCCATTACCTGTCCCATATTTTTCATTGAAAGGTTTTAGTTATTAGTATTTTATTGTTATAATCGAGATCAAAATTCTCTCATTATAACGTATCTGGTTGTTTGATATAAAACTCTGTCGAGCAGCTATCTAATTCTAAGAAAGTCTGAACCATTCTGATAAGCGTATGAACAAAGATTAAAGAAAAATAGATGTGGCATTTAATTGAATTTTAATAATTGAGAAAATTGTGAAATTAGAATATTAATTTGTTTTAAGGATATTATACAGTTTTATTTTAATATATATATATTTTATACAATTTTATATATGATTTAGGATTTTACTTTTATACTTTTATGTTGATTTTATAACCGTGTTTTTTTGTTGTAACTTGTGCATTTGTGTAATTGATTTAGAGTTTAATTTCGGTGATTAAATTTTTACGTAATTACAATGGAATCACGTCAAGTTCCACAACCAGCTGAAGCAGCTACAACAATTCAAATTATAGTTATCCCTAATGAAATTTTACGGCTTATCCCATTATTTGGAGGCGATAAGCGACAACTTAGTTTATTTATAAGAAAGTGTGAATATGTTATAAGCCGATATAGAGGTCATGAAGAACAAAATGTTTATGTACTGCACGCGATCACGAGCCGGTTAATTGACAATGCAGCCGCGTTATTATCTGAGAGAGAAGATGTTACTAACTGGTCTTCTTTAAAAGAATTATTATTACAACATTTTGGTGATCCGCGAAGTGAGGAGTGCATAAGCATTGAGTTGGAATCATGTAAAATTAAATCAGGTGAATCATATCTGGATTTCTGTTGTAGAGTTCAAAATATTCGGTCTCTGCTTATTTCGAAGGTAAATTTATTGGGTGATACCGAACTTAAACGCGCAAAAATAGCTATCTACAACAACACGGCTCTGAATGTATTCCTATACAATTTACCCGAGAATATGGTTCGTATAGTTAGGCTCAAGTCACCAGCCACTTTAGAAGACGCTTTAGGCGTAGTGCTAGAGGAAGTAAACTTCCATGAACAGTACTCTATGCGAAATCGTATCAATAATAATAACTCAGTGCAAAAACCAGCAATGACGTCACAAGTTCAATTCGGCTTTAAGCCCCAAAATAATTTCACAACACCACAAAAAATTAATTTTGGTATTCCACAAAAATTTAATTTTGGTATTCCACAAAATTCAAATAATTTGAGACCACAATTTGGACAGCAACAAAACTTTGGACATAAGCCCCAGTTTGGTTATCGTCCCCCACAATTCGACTCTCAGCAACAATTAGGTTATAAACCTCAACAATTCGGTTACAAACCTCAACAATTCGGTTACAAACCACAACAATTCGGTTACAAGCCGCCACAATTTGGTTATAGGCCACAGTTTGGCAATAGGCCTCCGCCTAACTTTGGCATGACCCCTCAACAGTTTGGGTACAAACCCCCACAGGTACAAAGCCCTCAACATCAAACGACTGACGTGTCCATGAGGACAATTCCTTCCAAGCCTCAGCCCCAAGTACAAAATCAAGGCTTTAGGCTAAACGAGCTTACCTCGGATAGTAATGAGACGGTATTTTATGACGGTTACTATGACAATGACTATTACTATGACTATGACTATAGCGACTATTACCCTAGTGAAGACGTAGAATGGACTCCAACGCAGGACTGTGTAGATGAAACGACCTTGACAGAAAAACGAGATGCCCCTAACACTGAAGCTGAAAATTTTCACATAGCAGCCTCACACATAGCCCAGAAAGCATAGAACTTAACTGTGACTCTAACTTAAAACTACCTTACATCTATATACCGGAAATCAATGCCAAGTTTATGATAGACACGGGAAGTACTCGTTCTTTCATAAGCCCTCGCATGGCTTATTACTATTTCTCAGCTTATATTAAACATGAACCATTCCAAGTAGTCAGCACGCATGCAACTAGTCGACATAACGAGGTCATAGATATACCACTGCTACCGACATTTAACAGTAACGACTACCATAAGTTTTATTTGTACGACGTAGACGGACGGTATGATGGACTTATTGGTAATGACTTACTGAAACAGTTAGATGCAATTATCGACTTAAAGCACCTGGTATTACGTACTAATACAACTTGTATTCCAATTGTAAATAATTTAAATTACGTCATTGAATTAAAACCACGATGTGAACAACGCGTTAAAATCCCGATAGACCAGCACTCAGGCGAAGCTATAGTTGAGTTCAAAGAATTCACCTCTGGTGTACGTATGCCCAGTGCCCTGGTCAACTGCACAAATGGGTACGCATCGACTGTCATACAGAACATCACTGACCAGCCCTTAACTCTGACTGTATTCCGGCCTTTTACAGTTACACAGTTTGACGCGACTGACTGTAACATTAATTTTACTGGACATAGTACAGACATAGAGACAGACCAACTACTGGAACAAAACCTACAAAAATTAAGGCTTGACCACACTAATAGTGAAGAACATGAAAAAATATTGCGACTTTGTAGAGACTATAAAGACATATTTTATTGTGACCACATTCCTTTGAGTTTCACAAATCAGGTTAAACATAGAATACGTACAAAGAACGAAGACCCAATTTTTGTCAGACCTTTTAGACAATCGCCTGCTCAAGTAAATGAAATAAACCAACAAGTTGAAAAGCTTTTGAAAGATAACGTCATTCAGGAATCTCATTCTCCCTGGAATGCCCCCGTCCATCTCGTTCCAAAGAAGATGGATGCATCCGGAGAACTAAAATGGCGTATGGTAGTTGATTTTAGACGACTAAATGACATCACTATTGATGACCGTTACCCCTTACCTAACATAAACGACTTATTTGACAAATTAGGGAAAAGCTCATACTTCAGCACGCTTGATTTAGCTAGTGGATACCATCAGATTGAGGTCGAGGAACAGGATAAAGAGAAGACAGCATTCAGCTCGCAGAACGGCCATTATCACTTTTTGCGCATGCCCTTTGGCTTGAAGACAGCCCCGGCTACCTTTCAGCGAGCAATGGATAATGTGTTAAGAGGATTGCAGGGAATACACTGTATGGTATATCTTGATGACGTCATAGTGTTTTCAGCGAGCTTAGACGACCATATCCAAAAGCTACGGACTATATTTGACAGACTCAGGGCAACCAATCTTAAAGTTCAGTTAGACAAGTCTGAATTCTTGAGAAAGGAAGTCCTTTACTTAGGCCATACTATTACAAAAGACGGGCTTAAGCCCAACGACGATAAGGTTACTGCAGTATTGAACTACCCTTTACCCACGACGACTACCGAAATAAAAAGTTTCCTCGGACTTATTGGTTATTACCGACGCTTCATCAAAGACTTTGCACAAGTGACTAAGCCTCTAACATCATGCCTAAAGAAACGTAACAAAATAGTAACTGACCAAAATTACATTGATGCATTCAACAAATGTAAGGAACTTTTGACAAATGCCCCGTTGCTTCAATACCCTGACTTTGATAAGACATTTATACTCACGACTGACGCATCGAATGTTGCACTTGGCGCTGTTTTATCACAAGGCCAAATAGGCAGTGACAAACCAATTGCATACGCGAGTAGGACCCTCAGCGATACCGAATCACGCTATAGCACGATTGAACGAGAATGCTTAGCTATTATTTGGGCCGTTAAACATTTTCGTCCGTATCTCTACGGTCGTAAATTCACCATCTATACTGACCACATGCCTTTATCGTGGCTTGAAGCCCAACAAGATTCTAGTAGTAAACTTACCCGTTGGAGACTGAGACTACTTGACTATGACTATGACATTGTATACAAGAAAGGTAACCAGAACACGAATGCAGATGCTCTATCGAGAATAAAGGTAAATGCTCTCTCTGACACTGACGACGGAGGTCAGTCCATGAAAGTTAATGTTGACAGCAAGGAACAACAACTTAGGGAACATGTAGATAATTTAGTAAACGACATTGTACGACTGACAGCTAAAAAGAAAAATGAACGAAATGACTCCTCAACCATTACAATATCTGACGCTAGCGCCACAGCTTCAGCAAGTCCTATGTCCATTTCAGGCTCTGATACGCTGTCTATTGCAAGCGCAGATAGCGAAATCAAATACCCTATCAGAGAACCATCTCTTTCTAACACAGTGCATTCTGCTATGGATGTAGACGTAACAGATATACCGATATTAAAAGAGGCTATTGACACAAAACCAAACCAAATTCTTGTCTTTACATGGTTCAATAATGACATACAGGTTAAAGACATATCTCGCCTTAAACAAAAGGTGCTAGAAGTGTTTTTACCCATAGATAATTCAGAGTTAGTAAAGAAGTTCCTTAAAGAATATATCAGGCCAAAGATAAAATACTTTATATATTTCGAACATGAAGAACATCGCCGTCAGTTCAGTCGTATAGTGGTAGAGTTGTTTAGGAAAGGTACCGTACAGTTAATTGAATGTACAGAACGCGTAGTATATGTAGAGGATGAAGGAGAACAGAGAGCTATAGTGTTAAAGTACCATGAAGGAAAAACGTGCCATCGTGGCACTAAAGAGACTTTAGCTAACATACGTAGAACTTATTATTGGGTCAACATGCACGAAACAATTGCAGCAATAATTAACGCTTGTGAAATATGCCGTAAAATGAAATATGATCGTAAGCCCCTCAAACCCTTCTTACAGCTAACTCAAACGCAAGACGCTCCGTTCCAAGAGCTATTCATAGATCTATTCCAAATTGAAGGTCAATACTTTTTAACACTTGTAGACGCTTTTAGTAAGTTAGGCCAAGCTATACCAATTACCAACAGATCAACGCCCGAAGTAGTTCGCGCGCTTATGAAATATTTCTCATTCTATGGTATTCCAAAAAGAATTAGTTCAGATCCAGGCACAGAGTTCAACAATGAGCTAATTAAAGAATTTTTATCTCTACATAAAATTGAACTTCATATTGGCACACCCAATAACCCTAACTCGATGGGTCTGATAGAACGTTTACATTCTACTATCTGCGAAATCTATAGATGCGCTAAGTATGAACAAAAGTGTACAGATGTAGCATCAGTCATGATGTACTCTATAATCGCATATAACAATTCCATCCATTCAGTCACGGGCCTAACCCCATTCGAAGTAGCTTTCGGACACACCGACTCAGGTAGTCCTTTCGGTATAGAATCGGAAAGACAGTATATACAACAATTAGTGAAAGACCACGCTAAGCGAACGAAATTTTTATACAAACAATTAGCAGAGAAAATGACAGAGTGTAAGGAAAAGATCAGGGAAAAGAAAGGTGGGGAGGAGAGAATAGATTTTCAAGACGGAAAAACTATTTTCGCCAAAGACGTGAATAAAAGGAAAAGTAAAGACAAACCCAGATATACTAAAGCAAAAGTTGTAGGCAGGACAGATAGGAATGTAGTACCCATACAAATAGGCGAACGAGTTACGAAGGTACCTATTAAAAACATAAAACGCCCTCCGCAGGTGGAGCGTTCTGATCGTAGCGATGCCGGTGCTGGGCCTTCATCTGCGATCACTTGAGAGAAACCCAGGCATACTACCAGTAAAAGAAGGTCAAGCTCATATGCAAACTGATCATTGGACTATTATTAAAACTTTGGACTTGGAAAGAATCTACGATGATTTATGCTTTGTAATACATAATTATAACGAATTTAATATTTTAATAAAACAAAACGAATCATATCCTCGTGATTTTGTGACCATGAATATGCATTTGGATTACTTACGTGATATAACTACTCAGAAATACAGACAACTTGTTCCGCAACAACGATTTAAGCGAGGTTTACTTAACCCTTTGGGTTCACTCATTAAAATTATAACAGGTAATCTCGACCACGATGATGCAACAAAGTATGATCAACTTACGTCTAAACTTGGAAAGAACCAAATTATTATTTCAAAGAAATTAACTTTAGTTTCACAAGTAATTGATAGCTTTATTAACACAACAGATACCATGTATAAGAACTCAGTTTTATTAGAGGCACGCATGAAAATTTTAGCATCAATGTTAAAAGAACTGGCGTCTCAAAAGAAACGCTGGGACTATTCCACATATATTGTTAGCTTCTATAATCTATTCATAAGTAACTTTAGGACAATATTTGTAAAATTAGGTGAAATTGAAACTGCCCTAGCCTTCAGCAAATTATCAGTATTGCACCAGTCTATAGTGAACTCCACTGAACTGTTACATCATTTAACGCTTATAAGTAACACCGAAAACTTGGTATATCCTGTAACTGAAAGAAATTTGGTAAAGCTCGAAGAAACATTTAGCATTAAGTCTTATATCAAACATAACCAGATTACGTTTATAATAGAGGTGCCCCTTACCGACAATACTACTTACAATTATTTTAAACTATATTCGTTACCAATGTTCCATGAGTTTGAAAATAAAACCTTATCCATTTTTCCCCAATATCCTTACCTTTTGGCAAAGGGAATGAAATACCTTCCGATTGAGAATCCATGCCGACCTCTTGCCGCTGGAGACCACTACCTGTGTGCTGATAACAACAAGGCTCCTTACCCAGAGCCTACCTGCATCGAACAACTCATGAGGTTTGATACTAACCTCACTCGCTGCGTGCAACGACAAATCCAACTTGAAGACGTACGTGTTCAACAAATTGCTGCTACTAGTTGGATTTTATATTCACGACTTAAAACTGTAGTAACAACATATTGCGATGCCGAGGTTACTAAGCATCCAGTCTTCGGAACATATATTGCAACTCTGGACAAGCCCTGTGATTTTGAAATCCACGGCATTCAGATCCGACATCATCGTGCCTACACCGAGAGCATATTTGATGACCAGATTCCTGTCATCGATCTGCCTCGCCTCCACAACAGTGCGAGTATTGGCACATCGCTATCCAGTACAAGTGCACTAAACATGCAAAGAATCAGTTTAGATGAAGTGAAATATATGTCTTATGCGCTAAAGCACAGTGAAATGGTGAACAGTGTTTTTGGAGAATCGGACTCTAACTTCAGTGTAGTTGTATACTCTTCTTTAGTTTTAGTTATTATATGTTTCTTTGTAATTATGTCATATGTGTTTCGAAATAAGATAATTTTAATTTGTTCACGAAATTATCGGCACGTTATTAAAAACGAACGCACCGATAATTTCCCTCTTGGGGAGGGAGGAGTTATACATCCGCCCGAACCTTCCATTTTAGATTAATAAGCATTGTTCTCGGTATTCTTCCGCTGACTTCACATCGTCAGCGGTTTATGTAAAAGCTTTCTCGGAACGGCCACACGCGATGGTGTGCCTTCCTGTAGGTTAAGTTTTATATTATGAACACATTAAATCGAGCCTCCAAATCGGCTGGACGTAATTGTCGTTTTAATTAATTAATTTAGTTTTTAAAAAGCCTTTAACCCGAAAGGGAAGTTTGACTACCTAAATTTAACAAAGTGACTGCGTTATGTATACAAATATCATAATATTATTATTTATAGCTATGTAGTTATTTTATTTAGTAACGGATCAATTTTTGCTAATGTGTCATGTTTTGTTTGTTACAGATTCCACCTCGACTCCTTAGTATCAGTTTTATTATTAATTTAATAAATAAGTGTTGATGTTCGGATGTAAATATTTGAAATATTCAATTATTAGATAGTTAAATTATAAAATGTATATTGTGACGTGGGTGCAGAGGACGTTCACCGCGTTTGTGCTGTTGGCGATGACGTCACGATCCGCAACGCAGAACACTGTCATCACAAGTAAGTTATTTAAAGACACTTTGCTATTAATTCTTATTACGTAAAATTATTTAATGTACTTTAAAATTAGGTTAGGTTCGGACTTGTCCTTGAAATCATTCATTTCCTTCTTCATTGCTTATGGCATTGGTGTAAAATTAGGACAAAAGGTCAATACCGTTACTAGTCAATCAATTAATTAATAATAATAATTAGTATCACATAGAAACTTTCAATTGTTAAAATGTGACTAATTATAGAACTATGACCAATTTTGTGAACATTTTATCTTACACAGTTGGATAGATCTGACATTATCTCAACTAAAAGACTAATTACGTATACCAATCAAATAATTATAACTAGTAGCTACAAAGTTATTTAAACATCTCCGCTTTTGCCACATAAATATCTTAGACAATAATCATTATGTCAGCCATAAGATGTCCACTACTGGACATAGGATATTAAAGGGAGGGATTTATAATAAAAAAAAGATTGATGCAACCAGCTTCTTCATGCGATCTGGGTCAGATCAACTTTTCTCCTTATCGGTAAGCGTCTTACGCTTCGTTTCTTTTTCGTTGTCTCCATTCTATAATTGTTTGATCCCGACAATCACTTCTATGTGATATTTGTCCTGCCCACTGCCATAACAACTATATAATCCACTCAGCTCTAAGATTATAAAAAATTAAAACTGAGTGTCTTTATTGCGGGCCAAAAAACCCATGAAATTTGATAAGTAACTGTTATAAAATTTATATTATGTTTTTAAATTGTATATTAGGTGACATGATAGTAAGACACAATATCGGAAAATAAGGCAAATCACCTGTTGCGGATATGTTTCAGAACCCTGCAATTTGATTTTAGAATTTATTATACTATTCTAAAAGTTAACAATTCGAGACCTTATGACAAAGACACAGACAAATGACGATCACATCCGATACTCTGCATTATTTTGTTTTCCACATAACCTTACAAAAGACGTGAAATGAATATAGAGCCATATTGAAAGGAACGGTTTTGCTGTTATTTGTTTTAAATGTTAGAGTATATTATATTATAATATCATATTAAATTCTGACGAAAAGTAATTTTGTAGACTTAAACATTCGATTATTATTTAGTTTCAAAATACCCCAGCAGGTTAGTAAATAAAATATAAATTCGTGTTTTTGATAGTCAGATAATTCACACTGTATTAATTGAATAAATAAATGAAATGCAGTGAGCCGGGCACAATTTACATGCAACTGATGGCTGATGGGGTTGATAAGTTCTCCAGTAGAGACCACATAAGTGCAGAATCGACAGGATGCCCACCGACAAGGAGCACAGAGGAGACGTATTGTACATATGTACTCGTATATGTATATTGTATACATATACGATATACCACCGTTACGCACGAAGCGTTTTGCTTCCACTTTTATAATGCGTACTGCCAGGGAGTGGAACTCACTGCCTGAGTCTGTGTTTCCCGATATGTACAACCCCGGAGTCTTCAAGTCGCGAGTGAATAGGTTTCTTCTAAGTTTGCGTGCTCCACCTTAGACCGTGTCGTCGCTTGACATCAGGTGAGACAGTGGTCAAACGCAAGCTTATAATCTTTAAGAAAAAAAAATTGGTTGTCTGTAAAGTCGGTTTACGGACGATAGATTAACGTGATAACGTCATAATCATTTATGACTTTGACTTTGATTTCGACTTCGACTTCGACTTCGACTTCGACTTCGACTTCGACTTCGACTTCGACTTCGACTTCGACTTCGACTTCGACTTCGACTTCGACTTCGACTTCGACTTCGACTTCGACTTCGACTTCGACTTCGACTTCGACTTCGACTTCGACTTCGACTTCGACTTCGACTTCGACTTCGACTTCGACTTCGACTTCGACTTCGACTTCGACTTCGACTTCCACTTCGACTTCCACTTCGACTTCCACTTCCACTTCCACTTCCACTTCCACTTCCACTTCCACTTCCACTTCCACTTCCACTTCCACCTCCACTTCCACTTCCACTTCCACTTCCACTTCCACTTCGACTTTGACTTTGATTATTTTATGTAATACAAAACTCAGATGGAACGTTACGCGGAACGTTACTATTTTTCATTTGTGTTGCTGGCGTTCATCAATTTATAAAACGTTATCACGTCAAAAATATATAACATACCGTGGATATTCCATGGCTGAGATATGATGATGACAATAATTAGTAACAAATAAAATCAAGTCAAATACCTTGCACTGCGACGAAGCCTACTTTTGTAGGTACTAATGTACACAGTATTAAGTGCTTGTAAAATTTTCACGACTCCGAGTTTTACAGATGACCGATAAAAAGACAAAGGCAATTCCGTCTTCTTGTATTTTGACGGTCGTGAAACTTAGTAGGTCAGTAGAAATAGAGGGGTATAACAAAGACCGCACTTTATACTTTGTACCTCTGTAAAATATTATCTTAAATTTACGATTTATGGACACCATTATCATTACATTTTAGTATGATAAGAAAACTCTAAACGATTTTATCACAGCAAATGAATATTTTTAGAACAGTTTGTTGCTGTTGTTAGTTGTGAACTATTTGTGTTAAAAGCGAATGCGAAAACTTATAATAAACCTATTGTTTCGTGAACTCCAAGGAGTTAACAATAGGTTTATTATATTTTATTTTTCACACCCAAGCCCCAGCACTAGAATTACCTGTGTCGCGTTAGGCACGGACACACACAATTTCAGCACATAAACATTCAAGACCCGGAAACCTACCCTCATCGCATAAATGTTTGCCCCAGCCGGGGTTCGAACCCGGCAGAAACAAGTCATGTCACTGACCACGGAGCCACGATGACTGTCATCATTTTACCTACTTCAAAAACATTAGTATATTATCAATCCATTTAGTCTTTGCCTTAATGTTTATTACCTCAAATCTCCGCAATTTTGAACCCATTAGGAAAAATTGTTTGCGTAATTTCTTGCAGATAGGTTCCATATTTTTTTTGTAAACGGTAAACGTGAACTAAACTTTACAAGAAAAGGTTGGAAAGAAATAACCCAATTTAGAGAAAGTTCTCTTTATCTAGCATTTGACCGCAATCTCCCTTGATGGTCAGTGACGATGTGGTTGAGGATGCTATCACGCTAGACCAAGAATGGTTACTGGCCTCAAGGACTGCTGCCTGAACATAATGTGTGTGTGGTGACAGTTTTTTAATTTTACGGAATGTTATACTGTTACCATCACCTGAAGCTCAAGCTTTTAGTGAGGATCGAACTAGCGTACGTCATTTTGATAGCCGACGCTCCCACCGCTGAGTTATCATTGCTTCATCGTAGATTTTATAATTGTTAATCTATATGTGTAAAGAGCATTCAAGCTCGTAATCTTAAGCGCTTAAGATGTTCAGCTCAATAGCAGTTAATAATAGGACAGGTCCACAAAGGATCGATAGAGGAGCTGCCAAGCTGCAACGTGTGAATCCAGGAATTATTCTGTCAAATGGAGAAGATCTTGATGGTGTTGCAATGGTATTGCACAAATATTGTAAAATCTTTATTATAAGGGTTTAGTAAGGTCAGCAGGTGAAGTACCTGCCGACGTTCACTTGTTTTTCTGGATGGAGTGACACTTGGTGTTTTTAATTGCATAGACTCATCCTTTTAAAGTTTTTAAATTCCAGTTGTATAGTCGGTTGTAGCTTATTGAGTGAAATACCGACCGAAAACAGAGGACGTTACTCGTGCCTTAATATTGATTCTTATCGGAATAATCTGAATCAGGGCTGAGTCAGAATTCGTACACTGCTTTTTAAATTACGAAAATCGGACAGTTCATTCAAAACACATCATCAATTTAAATATGATCTTAATTAAAAAAAATAACGACATCGTGGTGTGCGTTGCCTTACAAGTAGCACTTGCGCGGTCGGCTTTCCACGTATAATTTAGATTGTTTTGTAACCTGACTTGAGCGAGTGTACTAAGCATGGAAAGTCTGCTTAGTGTGTGTAAGTACATATTTTTTTTATTATATATTTAACACCTAAATCTTCACTTATGAGGCCGGGCCGGGCCGCTAATATAATATTATATCCTTTGATAAGGCACCATTGAAAAGTAATCATGGCCCAAATGGCAGAATTGACCCTGCTCTGAATGAACGTGAGTTCAATAGCAAGCCTGTGTTCGACGTCTCACTAAGCTCATATTATGTTGCTAGCGCTAACGCTAAACGTTCAATCCATTGGCTGTTACTAACGTTAAATGTTAAGTGAAGTGCTCCTATACTGGCTATTTGTACTTGACACCGTTGTATTTAACAATGCATCTAATAAAAATACGGTTACAGTATTTTTGATTGGATATTCTCTTGAGTTTGCAATCATTGTTCTGTCATCTGAATCATCGAAATGTCAAAGTGATACGACACTTCATTTAAATTACTTCACTTTAATGATCGACGGTTCAATTATTTGGATATTAAGGCTACTGTTTACCAAAATTCATAAGTCCGATTATCAATTAACCGTCGGTTAACTGAATGGTAAAAAATGTTTGACTGACGGTTAAATTGATAATCGGACGTTTTAAATGCCGGTGAACAGTAGTCTTATTCATACAAAAATACTAAAATTGGGAGCCACAGAATAAATCTACCTCTTTATTTCTGAAACTGTTTGAAATAGATGGCTATTTTCAATACAAACTATCTCGGTGAAAATCGTCCGCCACTTATGGGTAGTTTATTTAAAAATATTTTTATACATTATCTGTCACTCTTTTTTTTTCTGCAACAATAGACGCGGGAAACTTTTTGCTCTAGCTTCTATTGTTAGACAGCTGCTAGAACTGTGGACTATGTGACAAGTTTGGTGGTACGAATTCTACACCATACTTCGGACGGCCCAGACGGAGTTTGATGAGTTTTTTTTATTTCCCACCACAAAAAAATGGTTCGTAGGCGGAAATCCAACACTGCAGACGGGCTGTAGAATAATTTTGGCGGTTATTTTTACTTCCTCCAAGATATGTTTTTCAAATGTTTTGAAAATTGGTTCACCCGAGCACATAAGTATATAGGGGTCGGTAGAGAAATACTTCGAAGAGCGGTAAATAAACTTTTGTGATATTTAGACTATTTTTAATTACACTATTTCTGGAACAGCTCACGTATACATTAATAAAAGACATGTTCAATCGTCGAAAAATATGATCTTATTTCAATGTAGAACATCGTGAAGGAGTTTGTCGAGCCATGATAAATTATTTTTCACCACACTAGCTGTCAATTGCTAGTTTATCGATTTCTCAAAGAAAATTATACTTTAATCCCAAGTAAGTAAAAAGTTTTTATATCCAAGAATGCGCCTAACCAAGCCAATGTCAACTCGCTAACCAATAAGGAGGGTGCACTCAAAAGAAGCCTGTGAAATAATTCTTACCGACGCGCTCCGTTTGCAAGATCCTCGCTTGTTGGTGCTAGTGTAGTGAAAAATTTTATTTTTTATCGGTAAAGTTTTTGATCCTTTCGTGTCCGCTGAAAGTGCACTTTACCCACATGTTAAACAAATAACTCATTCTTACAGTTAAGTGGCTTAGCCGAAAGTTTAATCCTAGATCCTTGGCTCTCAGACTAAGCCTTAGATATTAAGGTCTTAGGCGTAAATATTTGCTCCTTATTAGAGGTTTATCTTACGTCTGAGATGTCTAAAGTAGTTTATAGTTATTGAGTTATTACTCTAAAAGTTGGACTTACTTATTACTTGAATAACTTTTAAAAATAATTCTTATGATGAATTATATTTTATATGAATAAAGCTACTCTACATAGTTAGCTAGAAACATAGACAACGTCATCACTTAACATCAGGTGAGACAGTTGTCAAACGCAAACTTATAATATGTAAAAAAAAAAAAAAAAAAGAAGTTAGCATTGTACATATTATTATACCAATTATTAATATTATGATACTGGTATATTTTATGCCTTAAGTTGTTTTATTTGTAACTGGCAATAGGCTTTTGTTTAAGTTACCATCCATAAAAGCTACAATAAAACAGAAACGTATAAAAATCTGGATTTTTTTAAGTAAAAAAAAATATAATTGTTTATATACGTCTTTCAAAAGACCCCAATTTCTTTATTAAAGGGCTCAAAAACCTCCAAAACTCGCTAGCTGAAACATGCCTAATGTAAATATTCCAATTCACGTTTCCAAATTTCAGACATAAAACCCCACATGCGGCATATTCCGCGAACTTCTCTTGAAAGAGAGCGTATGCAAAGAGTGAACCTTAAATATTTGTAGGCCCGTATTTATTAATATACAATGTGACCGTTACATTGGAAAGGAGGGATATAAAGGCATGCCATGAATCGTAATGAAGCCTGTACACGGTAATATTTGAGTTTTGATGGTCAGCGAGTCACGACCAGTTTTATGAACGGCCTTGTCAGTTTATAATAAAAAGCTCGGATTGCGTAAGCGAGGTGGTAGGTTTATATCCATATCATTTTAATTGTTGGTCGGCTACGATAAAATTAATTTGCGTTTAATTTGCTAGGGTTGCATGAAGCGGCTATGTGATTAGGTAATTCAATATTTTTGGAGGTTAAACATTTAGCACGTATAGACCAGGAGATCATATTTAATTAATAAGGTTTTCCAAAACATATTACATTACCTCGTGAATATGATCTGTAGGCCTGAGGCTGTCTTCCTGTAGGATTTCTACAGTTATTTTTATTATTATACTTTATAGATATACATTTTAACACGCTGTGGATCTGATAACTTTTATTTTTCTTAGTTGCAAGTAGTTAAAGTCATCATATAATCACATAGGGTTGGCACGCTTGAAAATCCGTCGCTACTTGTCTCATAATGCTGCCTTTCTGTTACATTTATGGAGTTGATAACCCAGAGCTGCTTTTACTTGATTTGTTCAGCGCATTGATCTCCCTGCTGCGAGCTCTGGTGCCATCCACTTTTCCTTACACTACAAAGCGTTTAACAGGCTCATTACGTCACCGCGGAACATATCGAAAGAAGAGAATGCGACCTTGCATGATGGAAGACAGGCGTTGTTTTTGTTTTCAGTTCGCCTGATATGGATATGTTAGATCTAATTTGAGTCCATGATATGGTAAGCATTTTCTTCAGTATCACATTTCCAGAGCGTCTACTTTATTTTTCTCAGTCTCTTTTACTGTCCATGTCTCCGCCCCGTATAGGAAGCTGGGAAACCCTTATCCTCTAAAGAAACGCACTTTTGTGGCTTTCGAGATGTTCCTGTTTCGTCACGTTATTTTGAGCTTGGCCATAGCCAACCTGGATTTCTTTATTTTTTTTATTTTTACTTCAGAGATCTAGAGTTTTGACCACTATCTCACTTGATGGTCAGTGACTATGTGATCGAAGATGCTATCACACCAGACCTAGAATGCTCCCTGGCTCTCAAGGACTGCTCTGCCTGAACACACTATGTTGTTTGGTGGCAGTTTTTCAAACGTGAGGGTGGTAGCTACCAGGCGGGTATTCGAAAGTACACTACCATCATGCTTTGCCATACCACAATTTGATAACGGTGATACCGTCACCGGAAGCTTAAGCTGTTGTTGGGGATCGAACCAGTGTCCGTCAGTTTGACAGGCGACGCTCCCCCCGCTGAGCTATGATCGCTTCAAATTGTGATAACCATGGGCCGTTTGATGTCATCTGCACAGCCACCATTGTTGAAAATAAATGCTTCAGGGTAAATTTATGATTGTATGACATCATAATTTGCAATTTTTGGCGAGTGGTTATTAGCTCAGTTTACAAACATCACCATAGTCTTACCGCGATTAATGATCAGGCCGAAATCTTGGCTAACCGGTTCCACTTTTCGAAGGAGATCTTCAATTTTACTGATGCTTGTTGCAAACGATTACCTACAAGGAAATCTGTGTCTGGTGTGGGGTACATAGCCATAGGAAGCCCATTGCTAGACATACATACGTATATACCTACACACCTAAATACCCACTCTATCCAGCCTCTTCCTGAAATTGTATTAGTCCAGTCGTCTGTCCACCTTGGCGATGTACGTCCAATGCTGTGTTTGCCAGTCCATGGTCTCTATTCAAGAAAGATTTCATTGCTTCTCAAAGGTTGATTAATAGAATATTTGTAGTTAGTAGTCATATATTGTTAACTAGCGGCCGGTATTTAACAAAGAAAAATAAAAATTACAAGAATCCCTCCTTTTTTGAACATATAAGCCTATGTCACTCGGGCTTCCCAACAGTGAAATAATTTTTCAAATCGGTTCAGTAGTTTCGAAGCCTATTTAGTGCAAAGAAACAAACAATCAAATCTTTCCTCTAAATATAAGTATTAATGATTTTCACAAAAGCATGAGTCATCCATTGTGTTCACAGTGTGAATGTTAATAAATAAATAAAAAATAAAAAAATTAAAAATTTAATAAAATTATTCTAATAGCATTATATTGTTGGCTTAACCCTAACTTTGATTCTTACGGAAAGTTATCTGCCAACTTCTATTACATATAAACATTTACAGAAATTGTATTTTGCCCGGGTGAAGCTATTGATCAAAGGAAAGCGAAGGTTCTGGCGTAAACAGGGAGAAATTAAAACTTGTGTGGCCATAAGCATTCAAAAAGTAGAAGATTTATGTGTATATCAAAAACATCTATGACAGCTGAAGACTAAAAATAAAAATAAAATTTAAATCAACAAATATAAGCATACAATATTGAATGGCATGCCATTATGACATAATGTGTTATAATAAGAACTTCAATTATTAATTTTTCTTACTGTAGTTTGTTTTCATTTATTACTTTTGTGTAACCGTTGTCAATTTATTTTAAACCTAATTTATAGTTTAAATAAAAAAATAGAATAAAATATATTGTTTTATTTGCATAAAATGTTGGTACATAAAGGTGGCTTAGTTATTGTACAATACAGATCTACAACATTTTGCTAGACACCACCGTGCAAATATTTGGTTGGTTTAAATGTCAAAGCTAATTAATGAATCGTTTGATTTTTTTTTTTTGCTTTTGTTTCACACTTAGACCCCCGCACTAGGATTCCCTGTATCGCGAGAGGCATGGACACACACAATCACAGCACACAAACACCCAAGACCCGGGACAAACATCTAAACTCATCGCACAAATGATTGCCCCTGCCGGGATTCGAACCCTGGGTCCCGACGACACAGAAGTCAATGTCACTGACCACTGCGCCACGGCGACCGTCAAACATTTATGGTAATATTGGACATTTAACTAGATCAGAATATATAATTTTATAAAAAGACATCCTTATAACAAAAACATGATTGAACGAACATTATAGCAAAGCCATTTCCGCCTAGTTTAATAGTTATGGCATCTAAGTAAAACAAAGAAAGAAAAAAAGTTTTTTCATTAACAATCTACAATATACTCAACAAATTCGCATAGTTTCTACATTTAATCCAACAGTCTGCTAAATGTCTGTATTAATTAATTTCTCTGGTTTGTGTTTCTAGATAAGCACTACACATTATAATATTTCCAAGCTAGCACTCTACTACTGGCTAGCCAGTATGTACAAAACTGGCATATTGCACGCGTCATTATACGTTTAGTTGACATCAAAAGATATTGAAAATTAAAAGGTATCAGAATTGACATGACTTGTGGATGACCACCAACGTGACACCCGGATGGTTCTCAGTGTACTGGCGGCTAGTGACCACCCACTGGACAAGGTCGTGCCAAGAAACTATCCAGCTATGGCACGATATTTAGTGACACGATTATTATGAAGATGCGCGGGTTTAGTCGTATCGTTGTGTAGTAGACTTTTAAAAAAAATAGGAGCATATAACCATATTTTCTGATAAAATGTTTGTGCTCAATATTTCTTGATGAATACATTCAAAGAAATAAGCGAATAATAGGCCTAAAATACCTCTTAAGGGCACCGAAAAGGCGTTTCGTTTATCAAGCATGTGCGGGTTTATTTATTGCTCAGTCCCTTTTCGAATAAATTCCGATATTAGACACAATAGGGACTTTGTTACGTGAGGAATAGTTGGCAAAGGAGTATTGTGGAGACTTTCAATCATATTTGGATCGACCATAGATGGGGAGCTCGCGACCCTTTACAATATGTTTGCCGAAGACGATATATTACTTGTATATAGTAAATAATATTGTATAATAGTTTGCATATATTGTTACATTTGTAATATAGGAGGGTATCGAAGGTAGGAGAAATTAGATTGAGCTGTAAATCTTTGAAAGATTCGTGGTATGTAGGGTATACAAAAAGATGAAGGTATTTCTATATAATTATTCAATTTGATGATGATGATGATGATGATGATGATGATGATGATTCAATTTGGGGACTCTTGATAGTGCCAAGTATTTTTTTGAAGTGCAAACTTCACTAGTGGCATTGTGCACTTTTGTATAGGAAAAAGTGCGCCAGGACAAGTGACAATGATCGAAAATGGGTAATACGTAGCGTGACGTCATCATTCTACCGTGCGGCGAAAATGTATGCCTGCTTCTGCTGTTTCGTTTAAGCGGTGCAGGGCGGTGTAAAATAATTGTAATAGTTCTGAAGTATTAATTTTTTTAAGTATCATAAACTGTCATGTTTCTTTACGATAGCTCATTTTTTGAATATTGTATTTTACCACATAAATGATAGTACTTTTATACTGATAAATAAACCAATTCGTACGAAATTATTCCCTAAGCATTCCAAAATATTCAAAAATCACAACGTTAATGTTCAAGTTTTCACTTCTGCCGTTACTCCCGGAGTGCAACCCGTAGTTTTTTTTATTATAATTATTGTTATGATCGTTTGACGAATCGTTTGAAATCAAAGTTGATTAATTAATAAAGTTATTAACCGCGCGTATTAACATATATAATAACTAGCTGCACCCGCAGTGTCTTCCCGTCACTCCCCGGGAACAATGTATGCTTTCAAGATAAAAAGTAGCCTATATAATTATTATTCCAGGGTATAAGCTATCTTCATTAAAAGTTTCATGCAAATCCGTTCAGTTGTTTCAGCGTAAAAGAGTAAGAAACATCCATACATCGCATCGTATAGATAAGTCATCGTATTACGTTTTCATGGCAGAAAATTATTTAATTATTTAAAAATGTATTATGATAATTACAATGTATGTGAATGATTAAAATTTAATATAAATAAATAATATCCATCTCTTTATTAACGTCCCGCGGGTATGAAATAAATTAGAATATACATCGATTGAAATATCATTTTAAACTTTAAAATTACATACATATTTTACTTACTTATTTTCACTGATTTCAATACTAAATGTAGTTAATACACCAAAAAAAGAGCTTATATTTTAAGCTTTGTACTACGTAGTACCAATAAAAAAGTAGAGCTAAAATAAACAAAAGCAAAGTTCACTTCATGCAAATTGCAACTCTTACTAGATACAAGAGGGGTTAAAATAGAATAACACAATCTGTACAATGCCTACCTTTATCTCTTCGTAACACCTAGTCAATGCGGCTGTAACTACAATAGAAGTCTCGGAGCGAGAAATCAGACCACTCAAATAAGTTTATTGGGAACTACAGCAATTCTGTCGAGAATTCCGTCTATTGGGGACAGGTAACTCGATTTCTCAAAGATTGTCCGTCGTCGTGCAATGGATTACTTTTGCATGTTTAACAATATCCGATAGTACGAGAAGATTCAAAATACAGATAATAAGTAAGATAATTTTGAATAGATAGATTAGGAAAAGTATAGATTACTTTTATTTTTTTTAAAAATATTTCAGCACAGTGGCAACAGGCGCGCGGACACAGGAAAGTTGGCAAAGATTGGGTCATAACAAAAATTTAGGAGGGGAGACAGTTCTTCCATAATTTTATAATAAGCGATTAAAAGTAAAGAAATCACGTTCAAAGATTTCCTTATGCAGATACATATATATCATCATCATCTCAGCCATAGGACGTCCACTGCTGGACATATGCCTCCCCCATTGATTTCCACGAGGACCGGTTGGAAGCGGCCCGCATCCAGCCCTTGCCTGCGATCTTAGTCAGGTCGTCTGTCCACCTGGTTGGTGGCCGTCCTATGCTGCGCTTGCCAGTCCGTGGTCTCCATTCGAGAACCTTTCGACCCCAACGGCCATCGGTTCTTCGAGCTATGTGCCCTGCCTACTGCCACTTCAACTTGCTAATCCGCTGGGCTATGTCGGTGACTTTTGTTCTTCTACGGATCTCCTCATTTCTGATTCGATCGCGTAGAGAAACTCCGAGCATAGCCCTCTCCATAGCTCGTTGTGCGACTCTGAGCCTGCTCAGAAGGCCCATAGCCCATAGTCACATATATATACGCGAAGCTAATAAACTAATTTATGTCACCAAAAAAATGTAAATCAACTCCATCAGTCAGCATTGCCATTCAATGGGGCAATGCTACTAGACTTCTGAACACACTGCAACAACTGGAATTTCCGAAGCACTGGTAGTGGGTTAGAGCATTTGAGTTATCTATAATCTATACATAGGCTTGTGGATTGATGAAATGTTATTGTAGCTGTTATTGTTGCCATTGTTTCATTATTATTGTAATTAGTTATTCGTATTTATTTATAATGGAGGCACCGACCACATGAAAAAAATACTCCATAAAGTGCATAAGAAAATAAGATTTACGTAAAAAAATAACAGTTGCAAATATTGTTCGATGAAGGTATCGTGGCATCTTGAATGCGTAACTGGTTGTTTTGGTTTAAAACCACACCGTTGCGACCGTTTTTTATGGGATAAGGTGACGGAACAAGCAAAAGGCCCACAGGATGCTAAGTGGTAACTTCTGCCTAAAGACATTTATTCGAGTACAATTCGTAAAGAACACTGCGCCCGTCAAGCTGAGACATAAAGTTTGTAAATTTCATGTGCTTGTAATTTCACCGGAAACCATACCCTTCAATCCGAAACACAGTAATGCGAACACTACTGCCTGGTGGTAGAAATAGATATGGTGGCAGTACTTCCCCGGCCGAATTCTCACATAGAGCGCTTATGTCATCATAAGAACTTAATGAATGTGTAGCAGAAACAATATAGCATATATAATGAAATTATTTATTTATTGGAAAACCAACAGCTTATGTACAATATAATAAAAATAAAAAATAAAATAAAATAATATATTAAATACCTTTGTTAACTAATAGAAAGCCAATTACAGGTTTTCACGGGTAGTTGTAATATGGGTGATGGAACATGCGAAAACAATAAACAGCAACACGGGATGTTTCCTGCGAACCGTGCAGCGATCAACATTTCCTCGTCCTGATTTTCTTGGTAACATGCTATTGCGTAAGCCTTCTACCATGAAGAACTCACTGCTCAGCCGGCGCCTTGCCGTGGACGCGCTGGTACAATAAAGGTCAAGATCAATTCGCCCACTTATAGTGTTGAAGTTGTTGCTTGCTCGCCATAAGTACCATAAGTGTGATTTATTTTGCTAGAGCTCCTGTATATTGCCTAAAAGGGAGCTAAACTAAACAAAGGCTATTCTCAGTATTATTTTTCATGAAAGGTAGGCAATATAAATAATACTCGCCTAAATCATTTTAATTTATGCTGCCTACTCCAGTGAGTAACAAAGAATGTTAATTAGCGAATCGCGTTATTTAGATACCTAATAACTGGGTATGTATATGATCTACGCACCATTCCGATGAAAAGATATTATGAAACCAGGGCCGGGATAGAATGTTAAGTGTATAAAGATACGTCGTACATATTTTAGAGATTTATGATTTATTGCTTGGTTGGTGCTTGATGGTGCACCATGGTTCAAATTTTTAAGAAAAATCATCCCCCTATATTATGTAAATAAGGAATCAATTCGGCGGCTCGTATTCTGTAGTCGTGGGTTCAAATCACACTAGTAAAATTTTAACACCGTATCTATCATATATTATATCTAAAATAATTGACCTCAAAAATGTGAGCCTATGTGTTATTCCAGGACCAGTATCTATAGATAAGATTTTGTCTAAAAAGTTTTTGTAGTTTGAGCGTAAAAGAGCGAAAAACATCCATACAAAGATTCGCGTTTGTAAGGGCAGATTGTACAGAGATCCTACTAATAGATAAGTAGGTTCTCTGTACAATCTGCCTAGTTGAATATTTCACTATCTTACGTCTTAACGTGACCAGTTCAGACTTCATCTACAAGAACGCGTAGCATAAAATATATTTTAGTAAAAGAAAAGAAACGCTTTTATTACCTTGGGATTGTGTTGAAAGTCCCATTTTTTTCTCTAATTCAAAAGCATGACAAAACTGATTCGGACATATCTAAAGCGTTGTTCTAGTTATTATAGCAACAAAGCTACATAATCAGAAGTCTTACTATCTTCAATTTCAAGACAAAGATGGATAAAGCAAATAATAGCTGCAGAGAATAAGGGCAGATGGCTTTGTTCCCATAATCTTTATTGTCGGGAGGAAAAAACGGCCGGTTCAGCTTCTGATTAAACTGTAATCGGGCCATTGCTATTGTCACTCTAGTTAAGGAAAGTGGGATGTTGGCATCTTGGAGTATAAGTAACAAGTTTTACAAACATAATAGGTATTTAGTTTTGCTATCACAAAATCAGACTATAATGAGTAATTTTTTTAAGTGAAAACTTCCTTAACGTCGTTGTGCACTTTTGTATGCAGAAAAAATGTTAAACTCGTGTCAGATCGTAAGATCGTCGGATCGTGACGTCATCGAATTCGTTTGACGGAGGGAGAGTAGACCGTCGGAGTACAACCGGTTGATTTTTTTCTGTTATTGTCACTGCAGAACTCAGAATCAGAATCATTTGCGAACCGATTAGAAAAAGATTACGTCATTAAAGTATATCAAGTTTAAATTTTAAAATAACGTACATTTTCCAAGGAGTATTTTGACGTACAACTAAACTTGTGCTTCCTACAGAAAATATACTATTAATTTGTTCCATTGTAAGCTGCTGTTTCAATTGTTGGCACGGATGCCAAGCTTGTTATCTCCTAACCGGGCCTTAACACTTGAAAACAAACTATCGTCTAATGTCTCAATATGGGCAGTTACTGGCATGAGTACACATTCGAAGTTTAAATTTTAAATTTGGAATCACATGCTTTAGATCCGTAACAAAGAAATATGATGACATCATAGCTCCGTCTCGAATCTATTCAGATAACATATTGGCACCTTGAACTCTATAGATAGAACCACAGTTCTATATAAAAAGTTCAAGGTAAAATAAATGCTTACCGTTTTTTCTTTTGTCGACGGAATGAACGGAAACACGTTTGAGACTCCACCGTACGATACCTTCCGGCCGTTTGCGTGTGAGAAAGCTTTTGCTCTCTACTAAAAGAGGTTGTAACACATAAAAAATCTAAGTCATGCAAAAGAAGTGTATGCTATTATTTCAGTATTCAGTGACAAAACGGATGAATTATTCGACTGTTTGAAAACGCTATGAGTTTTATTTCGTAACCTTCGACGTTCTACGACTCTGTGATCTAACCTTCGGACATACATAATTTAGTAATCATTTACCTGTTTAGTTCCCCTCTATAATTTAACTTGTACGCTCATCTTGTATTTGTACAAAACTATCTTGATAAAAAAAACATGGTTTTGCTTTATCACAATATTAGATCTAATCATCGGATGAGAAAACCATAATATGCTAAAAAACAGTTTTGAGTCGAGTGCATTGAAAGTCAATGTCTAACAAACTGTGATGCTGTGTAAGCCATATCGTTATCTTACAATTTCATTATATAATAACGTGAAGGTTTTAATTATTATAACTATCTACATTTCTATCTTTATCTGTAACCTTGAGCATCGTTTGCCCTCTCTATACACCATTGTGTGACTTAAGCCTTATTAGACTTATACGCATACTTAGATAAGTTTTTTCAATGTGACTCATAAAAAAATCGATAACGTTGTTGTCCTAATTATTACTCTATTTATTTATATTTATTATTATATCAATAATTATGCCTACCGGAAGTGATAACGATTGTTCAAATAATTAATCAATAGTTATACTGAAATTCTACACAAAGATAGCCTATAACCTTGTTATCGGCATTTCTTGAGGTGTTACATCATGAATATAAACATATATATGTATATATATATATATATATTGAATATTGTATGTATTATATGTGTGTATTATATATAAATTTTATAGACATTTTACGTACATATATATATATATATATATGTACGTAAAATGTCTATAAAATTTTCAATCTATCAATTAAGTTACATGTTAAAAAGTGGCACGGACTCTGGAGTCTGTGGAGAGTAATGATTCAAATTTAAAAAAAATAAAAAATATAAATATATTTATATATATTATATATATTTATATTATATAGACTGATTAGAATTGACGAGATTATCGGTAAAGTAATCTCGCAGATAAATAATTGCAAATTAGTTCGATACTGGTCTTAGGGTAATTTTCCAGCAAATATCACTTGAGTCCTAAGGCAGATGAAAGAACTTAACAAAATGTATACATGTAGCAGATTTCACAAAAATATATCAAAATGCAAAAAGTGGTTCAAACCCATTACTGCTATAAGGTGGCATGGCGCATAATAAAAGAATTACTGTTTTTTATTTTTATTGGTGCTCGTTATGCAATACTGTTGCGGCTCCACTTGTATTTTATTAAACAGCTTTATTAGAAAAGTTGTTTACAAAATCATGTGCATAGGTTCCACTCTTCTTAAAGCGTAGATTGTGGCTGCAAAGTAAAGGAGTTTTCGAAAGTGTGTCATCTTCATATGAGCAGCAATAACTGAACTCTTAGAAATAATGATTTTGATACTAGATTCTAGAGTTACCAGGCGAGTTACTCTTACTTTTTTAATTAAAAAGATCCGTATCTGTCATGAAGGGACGAATTCGGACCACTAGATGAGCTTAGTTGAAAAAGCGACAAGGGCGGTTTTTTAAAAAAAAATGTATACTGATTCTACGGTTATTACGTGGCACTTACGCGTAGTCGATATCACGATCGACAATTGTTTCGGCTTCTTTCAGGAGCCTTCATCAGGATTTTGGGGGCGATTGTGGGGTGCATTCATCGTAACGTACCTTTTGGCACTGTGATATTTTATGCCGTCTTTTTCTTCAAAAATATTGAAGTTACCTCTATTGATTACAATAATTTTTTGTTACCTTATTAGTTTACCCTTTGGTGTTATTTACGTATATAAGTATACTGACAGGTATTGTGACTTTCCGTGTCACTTTTTTCCCAGAAAGAATACTACATTGTGTGCATATCCAGTTTACAGTGCGATTTGTTACTCAAAAAGTCATGAAACTAGGCGATAAACCTATCTACTTGAGTTATATGGGTAAATAATTAACGTAAATAAACGTCCATTACTTACGAAAGTTTCAACTATAAGTTTCACGTACAAGGACCTTTTGGAAGTGGTACGCATTCAGTTTTATGGTGCGATTTTAATGAGGTTGTGTATTTATTCCCTACATGATCTATGGTATGCTTACTAGTCCACGGTATGGTACACGAAAACCTTTCGACATTATCAGCGATCACGTCCGTGCAATTTGTGCCCTACCCACTGCCACTCCAACTTGCTTGATCTGTTTGGCTATTAGAGTCTCTTATTCATTGTCCATTTGATTTTTACTCTTAGAGAAATCTCGGCGCTTATATTGCATCTTAAGGCTTAATTATTGGGACTAGTTATGTCCTAATAAGAATAATAGACCCTTATGCTGACCGGTGTCTAATAGTTACTGGAGTGATAAGAAAAGACTGTCTGTGGTATTCTTACATAATACTAATTGCCCTTCATCATATGTGTAGTGACTATGGCCCTAAAATAAAAATGTTAAAAATCATGGGCTCATTACAATAAACGCTTAAATGTGGAGAAATAAATTAATGTTTTTTAAAAAAAAAATATTCTCATGTTACGTAACGACAACTTCAAAGCAATTTTAAAGATGCCACAATTAGAAGGGAGTAGGATTTTTTACCGTATTTGGTGTAAATGGCATAATAAATATTCACAAAGTTTGTTAAGAAATATATTTACTGGAACATTATATGTAAGCACAGTTAATGAACCCGTAATTAAAATATTATTTTCCTCATGCTCTTTAACCAAAACATTTGCTCAACATGTTTTTATCCTGACTCGATCCCCGAGCGGAATTTTAATGTAATATTTTTTTAATGTACTTACTGTTTTTACGTCTGTGTTATCTATGTTTTCTTTTCCTATAATGGTATTTTTTAATGTAAAATAAAGTTAGTCTTTTAGTTTACTTTAATTTATTCTTTTTAAACTGCAAAAAAATTTGCTGGATATTATTCTGCCTAAATGTAACTATCTAATAATATTGTTTTATATAAATACTAACTGCGCCCAGTTGTTTCCCTGGTGTGGTGATGAAAAAGGGTTGTGATGATGATGATGAAAAGTAGTCTATATTTTATGCCGGGGTGTCAGCTACCTTCATACTAAATTTCATCAAAATTGTTTCGGAACGTGAAAACGTAACGGGTCTGAATTTTTATTATATCTTTATCTTTCGTTATTTGAGACAGTGTTTGTACAAAAAAAAAACTTACAGAATCGCATCTTTCTGTTTTTTTTTTTTTTTTAAAGTGACCATAATATGGTCGCTACCCATACGCGGAGTTAATAAGAGTACAGTAAATAAGTCACGTTATACAGAGTTTAATTAAAGAACTAAATCCGAACAGAAGACGAATTCTTAAAGAATAGCGTCTAAACATTACGGAAATCGCATATTGAACGATGTATCGCCCAAAAAATAAGAAATTTCCATAGATTATTCATCAATTCATTTTTTCCAAAATTGTGTATGTTTTTTAATCTAAAATGGTGCAGTCAAGGTATCGCATTGTCAACACTTCACGTAAGCGGTGGTTTCGAAATTAATTGTCCAAATTAACGACTAATTAGTGTGCCTACTAACATTAACTCAACGGTTGGAACAATTTCTTTTTGCCCAACAAAGAAGCTTCTGAAAAATTAAAGCAGAAAGATTTCCCTCGAGAATATTCAAGATTGTATCTTGAATATAATCCAAGTTTGAAGGTTGTGTGCTTTCTAATTTATTAGATAAATTGTGTATATGCACATTTTTTAGTTTAGTTTTAGTCGTTTACCATTGTAGTAGAACATAAGCCAAGCGGAATAGCATAGAACCTTATCAGTTCCTTATCAGTTGAGGGCCGTTAAAGTCTACAGTGGAGGCCATGGGCTGGCAAACGCAGTGAAGGATGTTCACCGAATAAGCGGACCTGACTAAGATCTCAGCAAGAGGTTACAATGCGGGCCGTTTCTAACCAGTTTTTGTAAAGTCAATGGCGGAGTCTTATGTGCAGCAGTGGCCGTCCTATGGCTTAAATAATAATGATATTTTTTTATTTTCGTAGCAGATTGGGCGTTTCTTCAACAAAATAAAAAAAAAATTATATCCCGCGGCAACCATATAATATTCCTGGGACTAAAAGCATTCTATGTCTTTTCGATTCTTTTCGAAGATTCCATAGATTTCTATACCATAACTTATCAATATTAGTTTAGTGGTTTAGATGTGAAAGTGAAGCTTTCACGTCTAAACCACTAAACCAATTTTACTATACTAAGCCAGAGTTACTTTAATACCTTAATTTACATTATATTAAAATGAGATTAGTTTTTTTTTATCCCAGAGTAACTGTCAATTTTTTAAAATAAAAATAGTGTATCTGTCAATCTAGATTATTAGGTCAAGCCTTTAAGGCGTGAAGAGGTAACGGATAACACACATTTACACAAACTTTTGCGTTATTCGTGTCATGTAACAGGTTTCCGACAATATGTTATTATATTAATTATTTATATTATATTATACTTTAAGTATGATCAAATGGTTATTATTTGTCTTTCTGCATGAAGTGATTAATTTTCCAGCTGGATTAAAAATATGAGCCATTAAAAGTCTCCCATATTATTCTCAAAACTGCTGAAAATACAAAACATTGATTCCGTAAACAAGAAACCAGTGCAATTTTAATCCTACGCTCTTAACAGAGGAGGGATGCTTTCTCCAGAAAATATATTTGGGCTGATGCCACAGCCTAAGTTATAGTTGGTACTAAAGGCTGAAGCTAAAAACGCGTCGAGTTTCGAGATATAGGAGGCATATTGCCGAGTAGATAGGTACTAGCTTATTCACTGTATAGATAAAGACTAGTAAGAGCTATGTCGATATAATTCTGTGCAAATTTCTCTGATTATTTTACATGTATTTTTTGTTTGTTATGGAGACAATTACAGCTTCTATTTCCATTTGTGGTTGCCTATTTTTGATTGGGGTAGATGACACAAACAGACGCAACTGTCAAAAATGGGCACCTACCGGAATGATAATAAAAGTGGTTTCACAAGCCACGAAATTAGTCTTTTTAATGCGTTTCAGCACACCTACCTATGAAGTAGTGTACTTTCAACTGCTTGTTGGTTACCATTTTCAAGTTTAAGCATGCCCCCAAAAACACATAGTGTATTCAGGCAGCTGTCATAGAGAGTAATTTCTGGTAATTGCACGTTAGATGACGTTGTCACTGACCTTTGTGAAGTGGTCAATTTTGTGTTTATTATTTTTAACTTTAAGTAATAAACACAAAACGTATCATCGGTATGTTCGAATACTGACATTAGATTTTTTTATAACAGTCTTTAGGGTAAATATTTTTGCATTATTGAACCAAATGTAATGGTTGGCCGTACCTACAGTTTGTATAAATAATTTACCTACAGTTTACAATATTGCAGATAGCAAGCTCACGTGTATGAAACACGTCTATAATGGGTTTATTTCAGTCAGTTATATGTTTTTTTAATACAGTCAGAATGGTGCCTAATATTTGCCTAATGAACAATTTTTGTAATGATCTCTTAATGAACAATGAAAGAGAAACAATTATTTAATAACATTGTTAATGTTATGTAATATATACCTAACGTCTATGTATTTTGAAACTTGAGATTTCTGTTGGTTCTTAACCTTATTTAAACCGGTATGTATCAAATTTCCGGAGATATTTAAAATAATATAATATATCTTATCACGACGCTTTTTAGGCTTAACTTAGTTATGACTTGTCCATACTGTTTTTTTCATGTAGTGTTATTGTATAAATCATTCGGTCGGTCCGATACGCGGTCCGTGGACCGCAATGCCGTTTGTTGAAAATAGAAAGAAAAAAGCCGTTTTCCAAATAGAGCTTTGTAGAGAAAACTTTATGTCAGACTTTTTTTTAAAAGATCGCAACTGCCTGATAACGTAGCTGGTTGTCATTTTGACTGTGGCATACCTAATATGATTTGAACACTTCATTGAAAAAACATCAAATATTAATTAAAATTATAAAATTAAATATGAATAAAAACCCGAGAAAAACACACCTTTTTACTCAGTCGTTTATATATTTTTAAATAATTTCGTCAAAAAAAAATGAGATCAGTTCGGATATATTTTGTTACCTCAGATTTGCATCATTCATTATCATTTTCACGGCTTTAGAAAAAAAACTTTTTCTATTTATAAATGAATTTGGTATTATAAACCTATGTATTTATATTATAATATACTTCTAGATTAGATATGTAACAAAAACATTGAAATCTTATTCATTCTATTAGTGATAATTTATGTAAGTTCGTTAGTATTTATGTAGTAAGTAGTGATCAATATACCATTCGCAATGTTGTTCTACAACGCGGAATAGTTGTTATTTTAACCCCCATTCTGGGAAGCGACCCATGAAGTATATACTTATATTTTAATCGTGCTAGTACCACTGCATTCCGGCTGTTAAATTATCAAGATAATTGAGAGTACACTTATGATATTATTACTATTATACAATACAAATCCTGTACATTCCGTGTCACAATTCAGATGACTTCCCAGTATCGATCGTATATATATAGTATACTATCGATCTAGGTTTCGGGCATATCCTGTGCCTATCACCAGGTGAGTTTTCGTGAACAGATCGTGTTAACCACGATCGCCGCGACCTGCAGTCGTACTAGCTATTTTTACCTATTATGAAATATCACTCCGTGTCGGTTCTCATTGGTCGATTAATCACGAACAACCAATAATAATAGAGATGAACTTCAATTAATGACATTCGTTAGATGAAAGCACCAATAAGAAAGGAGACAGAGTGACACTTCCTAATGGGTAATATTCCCCGGTAAGGCCGCTAGTCATATACTAACATAAACGTGATTCTAGCGAAATAATCTATACTAACATAAAGAGGATTTGATTGTTTGTTTGTTTGCATTGAATAGGCTCTGAAACTAATACACCGATTTGAAAAATTGTTTCACTGTTGGAAGCTACACTATTCCCAGGTAAAATTAGCTATATACATTATATTTTCATAAAATTAAGGATTCATACAAGTTTATATATTCAATTTTTTTACCCGTGCGAAGCTGCGACGGACCGCTAGTATTATATAAATAATAACTATTTCTTATTTGATGACATTCGCTGACTTTTATAAAATATAAAATAGTTGTTGGGGATCGAACCAGTGTCCGTCAGTTTGACAGGCGACGCTCCCTCCGCTGAGCTATCATCGCTGTATGCTCGTTGCATACATTTTCTGCTCTTTGGCTAAGATACCATCCTGAGTTGCCAATCTTACCATGTTACAGCATGTAGTCATACTACATAATTATCCCCCTATTATACTAATTCTGACCATAACCACCAACTACAAGTGAGAAAGTACTCAAACTATGCAAATTTCATACAGAGTTAATTTCAGAAGGGTCACTTTGAATTTGATTGAAATTAGCTCTGTCTGTGAAATGGTCAGAATAATATTTTCAATTTCCTCCAAAAAGTAATATCCTCAGGATTATTCCGTCGGCGGACCAGCGTATTTCCTTTTGAAATAATCAACGAAACGGACCCACGTGACCGGGTCTTTATCTATCTTGTGAAAGATTTATAACTCGGGTGTAACCACAGTTTATCTTAATCTTGTACGAGACTTTATATTTTTATCAGTGGATGGGATAGGGGTGCAGAAAGGACACTGCTAGGGAAAGGGTTTTTGGGGGTTCGTCTTGAATATTTGAAATAAGAATTATTCTACGGTTAATCAGGACTTTCGGCGAAAATGAAATACAAATGAGGTCTTAACTTTTAGATGAATAAATAAACAGACTTTCTAGTAAAAGTACAAACTATTGTGTTCAGTGATATACTTAGCCGACTTAACCGAGAAAAGGAAGGACGTTCTCAACTCAATTGTATTTTATACGACCTCATTACTTTTGTCTAGATAGGTATTGATCCTTTTTTCGTTAGCTGGTGGATATCATGTGTTTCCATTCATAGATCTAAGATCTAAGCGGTAAATTTATTTTGAGTTATCCATAATAGTACTTGTTTAACTTCTCTCTTCTTAATTTTCAATAAAACTTTGGTATGGTCCACGAATGAATACTGGAAATAAGTTTGTGTATTTTTTAAATATGTATTTATTTGCCGTTAAACATTGAATTAAAAAATGCTATTAATTAATATGTATATTATAAAACACGGGAAAATCTCTCACGTATTAAGTTAAAGGGTCGGTTAAGGGTAGTTAAAGGTACCTATAGTTTCGACCACATTCGGTGTCTTTTTCAAGGACAGTACGGAGCACGGTTTCGGTTCGCCTTGTACTGTATTAATTCCCGTATTTTTCAGTTTCAATAACAATAATACACGTATGAAATTAATGTATTTTCAAAGCTAATTTAAAACTTATGCTATTATTTCTACGTTATATATAGTTCTCAAACATGAGATTGCCATTTCGTAGTTAACTCAGTGCGTATACAATAATTCTAACCTCTAAATGATAATGAAAAGGGACTATAATACTAAAGCTGTGTACACAATGAGGAAGACGCAGCGTGTTGCCAACCACAACTTAAGTTAGAGAGGTCCACGTTCTTCGCATCAAATTTAAGGATAGCTTACCACGTGACCCCTCTTCTGTTACCGCCGTAGTTTTTACAAATGGGTAGACTAAAGAGTTACGTATACATTGTGACTTTCTTTGTATTTGCTTTTTATTTGGTTTACATTTAAACACTGAACTGACATATTTCTTGAATGTTAGTGAGAAAGCGGTCTAAGGTAGAATTACGCTTGAACCAAATTGCGGTATGAATTAAGAAATTAAAAGCTTACTTTGTCATATGTGTTGTGTTTAATATATGGGAAAATTTATATTTCAGAAGTAGTGTACGAGGTCAACATAGCCTTAATGTTATGTAGTATAGTTATAAGTTTTAAATTGTACCTAGTCACATATTAAAAACAGGTTTTATTTAGAAAGAAACTTGGCAGCTGAATGATTTAAAAAAACTAAATTTCAAATCATAAACCAATCTAAATAGTATTTATTGTATGTTTTTCATCCACTAAGTTATTCCAAAGGTGTATCAAAATAACTTGGGCTGGCCATACGATAGATTAACCCGATGTGTTACCACCCTTAGGTTACCGCAGTCCACGTTTTTCGCAGCAATATGTTAAAGAGAATTTACTGCTTGACTCCTGTTCTGTAACTACTAGCAGCTTCCACAGATTAAAGTTTATGTGAACGATAAAAGTAATGTATGTTCTACTATGACCAGCACTTAGCAACTCGCGAATATGAGTGGCTAAGTAGAACTAAGCTTCAGTTCAAATATTTGAAGGAAAAAATTCGGCTGCTAGTGGGACTTGAACCCACGACTACAGAATACCGTCCTGTCGCTTTGTCCAACTAAGCTATAGCAGCCCGTACCACTAGGGCCGAATTACTTCCTTCCTTTATTAACATCTTGCGGGGATGTTTTTTTTTTTCCTTCAAATATTTGAACTGAAGTTCTGCCTAGCATAGCGTTAATGCGATACACAATAAAAATCTCTTAGAACTAAGCTTTTACTAACTAAAGTTAAAATGTTCAGTTATGTTCGTTTTAGTTTGTACAATGTACATACACCGAAAGATGATGCCTGCAATAAATGACAGAAATGAGAAACGTGTTTATTTTTTACTTTATTTATGGTATAAATATATTTGACAGCTGTTATTTTGACAGCTAACAATATAGCATGTTATTTGGTTGATCGTATTTTCATTTCTTATACAGCGGGAAGCATTATTAGTGTAGTAATCATACTTACAAAAAAGAAATGCCAAGTATTTCGCATCCAAAATTGAAGTATTAGTCAACCTTCTTTTTCTCGGAAGAAAACAATGCCTAGCAAAAAATATAAAAATTGTTACAAACTTAATTCCATTGATTACAGAAACAAAACAATTTTAACAATGCTTTTGACAAAAGTGTATAATAAGGTTTCAACCTTATTATACATTTTCGCAATTTTCTTGTGTTGCTTGAAATACCAGTTTTTGTACAATAGACTGCTTTTTCCAATTTATTATTTAGAATTTGTTACAAGAACGCTTCATACTCCAACAAAAAAACCAATCTTATTGTCCCTTGAAATACTGAAGAGTCCTACAAGTTTCTAGATGGTAAGGTTAGTAAATAGTTTGACACTATTTCTCTTCTTTCACCACAAAATCATTTTTTCCTTAAATTGTAAATGTGACAATATTTACACTGAACATTAGGAAAATTTATATAATGTAAAAAATGGATGACGGGCGAGTTTCTAACCTACTTTTAATAGAACTTCATACATTATAAAAATTATCATCTTTTTGATTGATAATAAATAATTCCTACTGCTTGCAAAGTTTTATTGAATGTATCTACACAGTAATATATAGATGTATTATCCGGCTTTACACGCGTTTATAGACGAAGGCTCGACCTAGGTTTACAAGAATAATAATAATTAAGAGAGGTACCACCTACACTCGGATCATATCAGTCATCTTGGACGATGACGCAGCGCGCCACCAGTCCCAGGCGCACCCCTTCAACACATACACACCCCTTCGCGCCCCACCCGCCGCCTCTACCCGCACCGCAGCGTTCACGGCGCTTTGAGCGCGCTGCCGCCCGCAGTGGTTGCTTCCATAGATTATACATAATTTGCCGCGATACTGCATCGTAAACTCACCTGAGGATGGGCATATGGACATACCTGAAACCTAGGTTGAAACTTCGATTATAAACGTGAGTAAAGCCGGATAATACATTTATATATGCGTCAAACTAACGAGAAATTCCAATCAATAAAAGTATCTACACATCTTTAAATATGTTTTGGTAGTTAAACAGATCTACATACATGAATAGTGAATAAATTGCGTAAATAAAATAGGCGGTATTGCAAATACCCGACGTTTTAAAAGACATAATTAAGCTGCTTACCAAAATATGTTGTCGTACTTATTTTTACCTCAACCCCTCTTCAAGCTCACTTATTAGGAGATTAAAGGTTTGTATACGACCAAAGCAAACAAAATTCCCCTAAACTTTACCCATTTGGTTTAAGGTTCAAAGTTACGCTACTAGACGAGATGCTTTCATGTGAGGGCGCTAACGAAACTCTGCAAACAAAGTTCAAAAAAGCTGAAAAGCCTGCAGACTCACGAAATACTAATTCAAAGCTTTAAAGTTTATGTCACTTCATTTTGCTGGATGAGGAAAAGCTAAGATGTGTAGGTATATGGTCGATAATTCATTTTAACTTTTAACAATAACCCAAATATTTTGTCAAAAATTTTGTTCATTGCAAAGAAAAATTGTTTTTTTATTTTATTTATATATTAATTCTTAACATTCAAATACATTGGCAGACACTGCCCAAAAACCAAAGTTAGGTTTGTCTGGACAGAGTAGAGTTCTAAAATATTAACCTATTACCTACATCAGACAACAATATTACTACCTACCTATATTATCATTATTATCTATTTTAATTATCCAACAATTATAACACTTGTAATAAGTGCTATAGCGTTATAGATAAGTGCTATCGCTATGTAACATAATTACCTGCAAAATAATCAAAACTACCTCGCAATTTCACAGTGCCACACACACATACACGGAAGCATGCCTATATATATTATAAAAATTAGACCTTATGTCAATCCGGTAAGCTGCGCTTGCCCACTTGACAACATCGCAAAGCGGACCGCGCGAATAAATAAGAGATTCTTTAAAAGAAGAGTTAACAGAGACTTGAAAAGGATTGGCAACGCATCGTAATGCCTCCCCAGTATTATTGAGTATATACCTCCAGCGATGATAGCCCAGCGGAGGGAGCGTCGGCTGTCAAACTGACGGACACTGCTTTGATCCCCAACAACAGCTTGAGCTTTCGGTGAAAGTAACACCGTTATCAAATTCCCAGCATGGTGGTCGGGTACCTTTGAGTGGCTAGCTACCACCCTCAAGTTTTGAAAAACTGTCACCAAACACATAGTGGGTTCAGGTTCTTGAGAGCTAAATCCTGTTTATAATTGGAAAAAACAATATTATGTATGAATTGGCTTACTTCAGTGGCCGAAATGTATTGATTTTACTTGCTTATCTTAAAATGATTGAGCTAAAAATCCATGAAAGATACCAGGAGTATGATAAAAAGATAAAAATAAACGATATAGAAGCTCGAGACCCTTCACGCATATTTAAGCTTTGGTTTCTGGTTCAAGCAATTTTGCTTGTGTCAGGCTATAACAAAAGGGTAACAGTACCCATATCTATTTGTATTTTAGTTTTAGTCAAACTATGAAAATTTTTTTCTCTACCGACCTCTAGTGAGTTTTAATATGTTTGACCTGTCTGTTTGTTTGTGTGCCTCTCTGTCATAAGCGAATTGACTGATTTTGATGCTGATTTTTCGTTCTCAGCTACAATTTATGAAGATTCAGGCATTTGAATGTCATTCGTTTTTGTTAGATGTGTTAGGGATCTTATACGCACAATGGGTATTTACTTTACTTTCATACAAATATGTCGGGGGTTTCCAAACATTTTTAGTTTTATTTTTATTGTGGATACGGTACGGTCGGCCAAGAAAGTGGTGTACGAGAGGTTGAATGCCACTTGCAGCTTTATAGGTTATACTAATGACATTATATGTTTATATGAGGTAGATGTCGCACAAGCGCGCGGAAACTGAGGCGGCAAAATTAAGTCAATTGTAGTAATTTTCATTATGACGCGTATTTCAAGCGCAAGTCTAAACATATACCTAGCTATCCTTTTCTATATTATTTGTACCGTATTATCTGTCGCAGTAAGCATGCTCGTGTCGTAAAGGAACAAAATTTGAGCACCGCGCGTATGAATGAATATACGTCATCTTTAGTAAAACATCAATGGGTGATATAGATTAGTTTAGTTTGCAGATCGGTCTGACCTCTTTATCTGATTATTGATAACGATGATTACTGTTTGTTACGTGACAGCTGTTCTAAGTTTGTGAAGAAAACCGGGCTCTCACGATCCTCGCATTGTGAATTACACAATTATCTTGAACGAAGTAAAATTGTAGCAATTCGTTTCAATGATATCTTTTTATTATGAAACTTGTTGTAATTTTCGATGACTAGGAAACTAAATCAAAACTGCTACACCACTTTCTTGGCTGACGGTACCTATTCAACATTAGCTAACTTGATAGTTTTATATGGGCCTATTTGGTAATATTTATTACTTACTAGTAGCGCCTCGCGGTTTCACCCGCATGGATAACAGTTTCCCCGCTATAATACTTTTTTGTAGTAGATAAAAGTAGCCTATGTGTTAATCCAGAATATAAACTATCTCCATACCAAATTTCATCAAAATCGGTGTAGTCGTTTGTGCGTGAAAAAGTAACAAACATACACCCATACACACAAACTTTCGCATTTATAATATTAGTAGGAAATTTTGTTACGAGCTAATTACATATTATTTTCCATTTTATAGATATTGCTAAAGAGGTTTTATAGATTCAATTATATCGAAAACAGAATACTAATTAAGTTAAATTTCATATAAAATAACCATATGTATGTAGTATAAACAGATGAACGCGTATGAAGAATCTTATGAAAATAAATTAAAAAAGGGTACATGGAGAAAAACAATTAAAACACCGAAAGTTAGTCTTGCTAACGTTCCTTCCAAACTTGAAATTGAATTTCGAATCTAGAGCTTTTATTTATCCAATAAAACGGTAAATACGGATTGAAAGTAAACCATTTCACCTTGCAACAACTAAGTTTCCGGAATTCAATTACGTTTCTCTGTTTAACTTAGACTTCATTGCGGACTCTCTATTCCCTACACAAAGGTTTTTTTCGATAATGTACGTTTAAAAAAATGTTTCACTGCCTCTCTCTGAAAACATTACATTTGAATTGGATTTAATTTTTTCCTTTATTTTGAAACGCAGGATGATGTTTAAATAATTACACTACCAGGGAGTGGAACTCACTGCCTGAGTCTGTGTTTCCTCATAGGTACTACCCCGGAGTCTTCAAGTCGCGAGTGAATAGGTTCCTTCTAAGTTTGCGTGCTACACCTTAGACCACGTCGTCACGTAACATCAGGTGAGACAGTGGTCAAAACTAAGCATAAAATCTTTAAAAAAAAAAACAAATTTCGTTTGCTTCTAACGTTTGGGTTGTTATGTCTGACTATGGGCCATAATAATCAAATGAGCAGGCTCAGAGTCGAACAACGAGCTATGAAGTGGGATGTGCTCGTGGTTTCTCAACACGATCGAATCAGAAATGAAGAGACCCATTGAAGAGCGGGAGTCACCGATATAGCCCAGTGGATTAGTAAGTTAAAGTGGTAACGGGCAGGGAAAATAGTACGAAGAACTGATAGCCGTGGGGGTCGAAAGGTTCTCGAGAGACTACAGGCTGGCTATACGCAGCATAGGACAGCCATCGACAGGAAAGACGACCTGACTGAGGTCGTATAAAAAGGTTGGAGGCGGGCCGCTGGTCCTTGTGGAAATTAATGGGGACGCCCTTGTCCAGCAGTGGATGTCCTACGGCAGAGATGATGATGATGATAATCAATTAGGTTGTTTTATTTGAAAATGTTAGCCATTTAATAGCTTATCATATAATTTACTTTACTCTAGTTGAACAAGTTTCATTACCATTTTCAAGTAATTATCAATATTTTTTCTTGTATTCAATAATAATTGTTAAAATGTATAATATAATACATATGTATTAATTACTAGACAGTATAGATCTTTTTATTTTTTAAATTTTAGGTTTCATTATTTTTTTGCTATACATTTATCTGACATGAGAAGATCTACACAGAACACAACAATTTCGTAATAATTAATAAAACAAAATCAGAAAGTTATTTGAAACTGCTAAACCGAAGCGCTTCGAAATAATTATTATTTTGATGCCAACGCGTCACGTTTTCTGACAAGTCGCATATAAAATTAGATACCCATTAACAAATTGAACGTGTCACAAATTATAATTATATTAGGAAAATGGTAATCTTTGGAGAGTTCCAAACACGGCGCGTAACACGCGACGTGTTAAAAATAGCGATTTATGCGTTGTCGCAAGGGTGTCATTATTTTAATTTAGTTTCACAATGTAATTTGCGAATGGTACTGGTAGAAAAAAAGTTATTCAGCAAACTTATTTTGATCAGATTATTGTCGTGCTGTAGTGTGTGTAAAATATTATTTTTCTAACGTTACACTTAATTGCAAACAATTGCACTTAAATAATAATTAGCGCAAACTTATTATTTAAGTGCATTTGTGTAACGTTAGAAAAATAATATTTTATAAATCACAAAAGGTTTTGCAAACCTAGTTCCACGTAAAGCTAATTAATAGCTTAGCTTTTGGTATGCCAAGCACTGTATTAAGTTTTCCGAATTCAGTAATCACCTTTCACGCTCCAAAGCTAGTCACCCCAGCCTAGTCCTGAGCAGGTCAAACTGTTGAAGTCTAGCTTCATTTGCATTGTAAAGTCGAGTTCCGTCACCTGGCCACCTTATGAATTTTGCGCTGAACTACTTGCATTCATTGGAACAGCATTCGTGAGTCTAACTAGTGCATTATTAATGGCGCCATATTTAAGCTGGTAGTAAGCTTAGAATTGAAATATTAGACGATGAACCTGTTTGAAAAATTAGAATAAAAAGTAGAGTGACAGGGGATGTCGAAATATAAACATTCCAGTGTGACTAAATTTTTTTTATTTTTTTTTCACACTCAGACTCCCGCACTAGGATTCCCTATATCGCGGGAGGCACGTACACACTCAAACAACCAAGACCCGGGACAAACATCTATACTTATCGCACAAATGTTTGCCCCTGCCGGGATTCGAACCCAGGGTCCCGGAGACACAGAAGTCATGTCACTGACACTGATCACTGCGCCACGACGACCGTCAAATCAACTAAATAATTAAAAAATATATTTATAATTTTAAGTAAATGTTGATTAAGTCATCAACATTTACTTAAAATTATAAATATATTTGCCTTCCCATCACGTATTCTGGCTTACGCTTACAGAAATCAAAGAAAGGTATGATTAACAAAATAAATGATGTACGCTGAAGCGACGGCAGTCTAGAGCAAGTGAGTAACATACATGCAGTCCTGGTTTTAATACCACGTAATCACAAAACAGATACGTACAGAAGTCAATCCACATACAAAGTGCGCTCGAGCAACGCACACATAGACACACGAAATCTCAAATCGGTTCAAATCAGTGCGAGCGTGAGTGCCATCCGCTTGAGACAGGCGTCTGTGAACTTTTTTGTGCAAATATCGAGCAATAAAAAAGTTAATGTAACTATTAAGTGGACGGTTAGCCATCTGCTTTGTGACGTAAGGATAGAGTTTTTGATGAAGTTAATATTGTGATTCCAAAATAAATAGAGCCACACTGAGAACAACCGGCAAGAACCTCGGTAACATTATTTTCAAATAAGTTTTACAATGTCTTCATTACATAACATATTAATTTTTCACTTTAATTGATAAAGAACTGACTCGTTTTATGAAGTTGAACAAGTAACAAAGGCCTCCATTTCCTTCATACAAAGTTCTGTGTGAATAGCGTCTTATAAATTAATTTACAAATATTTTCAAACTTTCGCACCGTCAAAAGTTTCATCATACAAAATTTGCTCACTTATAATAATGATACACAGATTATAAGCCATGGAACACGGAAATGTTTAGAACGGGCACGCGATTTAAGAAACAATATTATAGTAGCGTTAGCAACTTTTTCAATAAAAATGTAATCGATGCCATAAAATGTATGTGCCCATACGTGTAAGTAAGTGGTGTTGGTGACTGGACGAGATTGAAGAGCTTCTAAGCAAGATATGAATGATAATAATATACACTTTGAGTTTCCGTTGCAGTAAACAAAACATGAAAAACAATTGAATGAATGTATCTTTGAGTAGACATGCAAATCTGGTATTGCAAACAAATTTCGTAAAACATCGTTACAAATTAATCAGTATTTGTTTTAAGGATATTTGCATGTATGTAACTATTATTATTTTCGATAATTATTTTCTGGAGATATGTTCACCAGTACTCAGTGGGTCGTTGATTGTGAAATTATACAATATTTATTAAAAATATTTTGAAAATTTGTAGTAAAGATACTCGCATGCAAGAATGTCTTTTTATATGGTTTGCAAAAAAAAATGATCACAAATAAACAAAATAATAAATAAAAATCATAATCAGATATCGAATAAGACAAAAATGATGTGTAACAATATTTTGGATGCCATCTATTCGCATTTTTATATTCTATGGCACAAAGAAATGTTATTGAAGATGTTGTGGTAAAGAAACAACACACATAAGGAAAGTCTAATATAAAAGTTTTAAATAGACGTTTGAAAGTCACTAGAATACACAGAAGCACATAAGTGTAATAGAGATGTGGAAGGACATAATAACGTTCACATTCTTTTATTAATTGTATAGACGTTTGAAAGTCACTAGAATACATAGATACACATAATTGTAATAGAGATGTGAAAGGCCATTATAACGTACACATTTTTTTTTTAATTTTGTAGACGTTTGAAAGTCACTAGAATACACAGAAGCACATAAGTGTAATAGAGATGTGGAAGGCCATATCAACGTACACATTCTTTATTAATTTTGTAGACGTTTGAAAGTCACTAGAATACACAGAAGGACATACGTGTAAAAGAGATGTGGAAGGACATAATAATGTTCACATTCTTTTATTTGTATAGACGTTTGAAAGTCACTGGAATACATAGATACACATAATTGTAATAGAGATGAGGAAGGCCATAATCACGTACACATTTTTATTATTAATTGTATAGACGTTTGAAAGTCACTAGAATACACAGAAGGACATAAGTGTAAAAGAGATGTGGAAGGACATAATAATGTTCACATTCTTTTATTTGTATAGACGTTTGAAAGTCACTGGAATACATAGATACACATAATTGTAATAGAGATGTGGAAGGCCATAATCACGTACACATTTTTATTATTAATTGTATAGACGTTTGAAAGTCACTATGATACACAGAAGGACATAAGTGTAAAAGAGATGTGGAAGGACATAATAACGTTCATATTCTTTTATTAATTTGTATAGACTTTTGAAAGTCACTAGAATACACAGAAGCACATAAGTGGAATAGAGATATGGAAAGGACGTAACAAAGTTCACATTATTTTATTAGTTATATTTTTTTCTCATTCAGAGTAAGAAACTGACGGGCTGACTGATTCAATGGGTGACGCATCATTCAATGGACATCTGAAACCGCCCAGGCAGAAGTCTAAAAGCATGAAGTTTTGCACAAATGTTTCTTAAATGATGTAAGTGTGCATAGAGAAGGGATTTTTCGCAAATTCATCCTCTACAGGGATGAAAAGAGGTTTTAAAATATGTACAGAGGTTTTGTACAAATTGTCTTGTTGAATAAAATAAGCGAAAGCTTACGGTTTGCCCGCAGTTTCACCTGCATAGATTACGAGTTTCCCGCTGTATCAATAATCCCACGGGTATTATACTTTTTCCGGAATAAAAGTAGCGTATGTGTTATTTCAGAGGTTACTAACCTATCTCCATACCGAATTTCATTTAAATCTGTACAGCCGTTTGAGCGTGAAAGAATAACAGAGGTTTTTAAAATATAGTCATCCCACGGGCACAGCCACGGGAAATTATTTTCAAGAAGACAAGGTAGTCTATGTGTCATGTCTATGTGTAATCTATTCTAACCTATCGCCATATCAAATTTCATTGAAATCGGCGCAGCCGTTTATGCGTAAAGGTATGACAGTGGCTTTGTAATTATTTGTGTTTGTATCTCACGGGAATAGAAATTTTTATCGAGATGAAAAATAGCATATGTGTGAATCCAGGGGGTAAACTATCTCCATACCAAATTTCATCAAAATTGGTGTAGCCGTTTGAGCGTGAAGAAGCAACAAACACACACACATACAAACTTATGCCTATGGCCTATTAGTAGGAAGTAGGATATTTAAGGGGTAAAACAGTGGATGTAACTCCGATCGTAAGTAACTATGTCTATTAAATCGTCCGTCGAACTAGCCATTGGACGTCCTACACTGTTCCGGCCAGTCTGCGTGTACAAAGTCTCTGATTTCCAATATGTACAATCCTGGAGTCTTCAAGTCACGAGTGAATAGGTACCTCCTAATCTTGTGTGCTACATCCTAGACCACAGTACTTAACATCAGTTGAAACAGTTGTCAAACGCAAGCATATTTAAAAATACATCACTGGTGTAGGTAGGCAGCAGATGATTTATTCATAATTTCTGCTATATTTCTGCGATATATTATAAACCCCAAGTTTAGAGCAATTCCATATTGATTGGTATATTACATTTTAATCAAATTTTGTATAAACAAGGTCGCTATGTAACATTTACTGCTAACATTTACCAATACTAATAGGATGCGATCAAACGTATAAATGATTACATGATTGAATGGGATGCTTGTACGTTATGTGTACGCATAAAAACCATCACAGTTGAGTTCATAATTATTCGAAACTGGCAGTGAAAAGATTATGTAGAAGGTGAGTAGGTTAATGTTTCATTACTAACCACATTTTTCGACTACTTTCCTTTCTTCTGGTGCAAGACACAGATCAAGCTCATTTGTTGCACCTCGAAAATTTTTGATGAAAGAAAAATATCGTCACTCGTAAATATTTTTTCACTAATAAGTCAGCAAATAAATTAAATTATTTTCTCTAAGGCTTTCACGGCCGGCGTTGCATGTTCAGTATTAGAGAAGACAGTATCAAGGTCCGACGTCACCGCTCGGACCTGAACCACTGAAGGTGTCGACCGCAGTGATCGACGATACGTCTGGAACACAAGTTTCGCATAGACGACAGCCAAACAGCCCAGAAACAATACATACAAAATGCAAATTATTTTCAATCAAAATTATTCTCCATAAACGTTTCTTATAAGTGGTATCTATACTGATGATATCTTTAATGTTATTACCTATGTAAGATTTTCAACAAAATAAGCTGAAAATCCTTAAAATAGTGTATTTAGCAATGGTTAATTCTTAAAAGTTCTATGTCTATGAGATCCTCGAGCTTTGGCTGTCAACCTGACAATTTATGGCTTGATCCCTACCCCCGGCTTAAGCTTTAGCTGTACGTAACATCCTTATCGAAGTCATATCATAGTGACAGGGTATTCACTTCAAAACTTCAAAAAGGGGGGGGGGAATTCTCAAGTCTAATCGTATTTTTTTTATTTGTTACCGTAGAACTTTCGACTGGGTAAACCGATATTGATGATTTTTATTTATTTGAAAGCTGGTGATTACCGTGTGGTAATGGTTTTAAGTTATTGGAGTGTAACTAAAAACTGGTTAAATAGACCAGTTTTTAGTTACACTCCAATAACTTAAAAGTGTCACTTCTTGTAGTTCATCTTAGCCATAGGACATCCACTGCTGGACATATGCCTCGCCATTGATTTCCACAAGGACCGGATGGAAGCGGCCCGCATCCAGCCCTTGCCCGCTATATTAGTGAGGTCGTCTATCCACCTTGTCGGTGGCCGTCTTCGATCAAGTATACTCGTGGCCATCCTTAAAAATTTAAATAAATACCAGAATGTAATCCAAAATTCCAACCGTGGAAGAAAATGTGTACAGAATGCTGGCAACATTGCCGTAATGAATGGTAGAATAATAAATACCATTATAATAGTCGACAACAGTCTTATATTACCAATTAGCATCGACATGTGTTTTTGTTATACAAATTATTCTAAATATTCCTTGCTTCAGCCGTTGTTCTAGTTCGTATAAATTAAAATAAAACTGTGTAACATATAATATTTTAATAATCCAGACGGTGTAACTTCTTTATTTTCAAACACAATCAACTAAGAAACAAACCTCTAACTTCTGTTTGCCACTATAATTATTCGGAAGAGGTAAACATTGTATCAAAAATATATTCCTAACTGTTAATAAATCGACCGGGGCTCGATCGCATGAAAAACATTTAGTAATTTATTTACCTCGACTAAGTTGCATTGGTCGTGGTCACGAGAAGAGTGGACGATACGGATTACAATATCGAGAAAGCTTACGAGAGCGTGTAGTTTCTCCAACTACCCACTTTTCATCTTGTTTACATGTGGGGCTGTCACAGCCCCGCAAACAAGGGTTGCCACGACACATATTCCTAACTGTTTTAAACTTTCGGTGAAAATCACATTATAAAAGGTGCTTCATTATGACGCCATTTTATTTAAACGTTGTAAGCACTGGCTAGTCTTCGCGTATCTGCAGCAATTAGTCAACAATTGAAAATTTAATGTTAAGAATTTTCACGCTCATAATTATAATTATTATTATTATGTTTATACGGGCGTGAATCGCGTATTTTATATCATGATCAATAATTGTATCGGCTACGTCCGGAAGCCCTAATTAGGATCTTAAATGTGTTCCGTCCGTTTCGTGGTAATGTCCCTTTTCGCACAACAAAATATTACAGTCACAATATGTCACTTAAGAAATGTAGTGATTTTTGCGATCACAACCTAATTTGTCTTTGAATCGTGGAATTGGTTAAATGTCCATACCGGAGCTAGGAGCCCGTAGGATTCATTGTCAATAAACATACGTTTATTGAAAATGCTTTAATAATAAAGCATCTGTTCAATGGAGCACGTGACTAAAATGAAAGCATTTATTTAGTTCGATTTTGGCAATTCATCGGGCCTATGCTTCTAACATTGTGGTATGCTGCGTGCTGGTAGAGTATTAAAATATTTTAAAGTATACAATGGCTTAGCAACATACAGCGACTCGCTCTTATAATATGTGTATAATATTGCACATATGCATATTAAATATAGTAGCTTTTATTTTGTTTTAGTTTATTTTTAGTTAACTGATATAATATCCAAAACATAATTTAGTTAGTGAATATTAACCCTATCTCTAACATTAGACGAGTTTTATTCAATCACTGTTGAATTGCGCTATTCGCAATTAAAAAAATCCAAAATTAGTTAGCACCAAATAAGTAGCGACTTTTTAAACTAAAATACATTTTTAATTATTGAAATCTTATATTACTCATTTTATTGATAAGTGTCATATTAATTTGTACTTAATCGTAACCGCGTAAGAACTTTATTTCCAGAATTTTAGTTTAGTCTATTTGCACAAGAGAATCACTACCATTATAAACTACAGGTAGATAAAGTTCATAACATCCAGTGAAATCCCTTTATATATATTATCTACCGTATATACAACTTCGAGTGTTCTGAAGAACTGTTTCACTTTATTTTAGCATCAAGGTTGTGCCACCGTACTAGCCATTTAAAAACTCATCCACATATAATTGACATATGAGATTAATCTACACATGGAAAGAAGGTTCCTCTCTCAGTATTCCCGAGTAGCTACAATATGGGATATATCAAAAAGAGAGTTAATAAACTAGTATAGTACTAAGTATATATATATATATATATATATATATATATATATATATATATATATATATATATATATATATATATTAGTTATCAGGTTACCATAGCACAGGCTCTGCCTAGTTTGGGACCTGAAGACCTTGTGTGAATGTTAATAAAAAAATAAAAATAAACTTGAATTCTAATTCCAATAGAGTCTTAAAAGGGGTGGTAATGAATAGTAATGCCCCCAGTGCTACAGATGTCCACAGACGACGGACACTTATTTAAAAAAAAATCCTACCAATTTTATAAATGTCAGAGTTTGGATAGATGAATGTTTGTTACTAAATCATGCTAGAACGGCAGAACGGATCTGGATGATATTTGGCACAGAGACAGATTTTAGTTTGGAATAGCACATAAGCTAACTTTAAATTAACTTTTTATAAAATATAGTAAAATGTATGATTCCCGTAGAATAATTGTGTCTGGGTGTGTATATGTATATAAAAAAAAAAAAAAAGTATATATATAAGTATGTATTTAAGTATATATATCAGTCATCAGGTTACCATAGTACAGGCTCTGCCTAGTTTGGGACCTGAAGACCTTGTGTGAATGTTGTCCCATATTATTTTATTTATTTTATTTAATTGATGTAGCGGGAAAACCGTAGTCCACGCGTGCTACTAGTAATATTATAAACGCGAAAGTTTGTATGAATGGATGCAGATAGTAGGCAGTTAGGCTGCATGTTTACTCTTTTACGCTGAAACGGCCGAACGGATTTGCATGAAATTTGAAATGAACATAGCTTAATACCCTAGAATAACATATAGTCTACTTTTTATCCCAAAAAAATAAAGGATGATGGTAAGACCCAAAAATCGTCAATACCATGTATACCATTTTACCGCTGGTAACACCGCTGGGCGCAGCTAGTAATTTATAAAGCATAGATACCTGCTTACCTTGCGGTATTCCCAGTACAATACTTCATTCTACGTCTGCAGCCATATTTTGACGTATCCTCGTAGAACCTAGACTTCAATCCAACATACTCTATCACGTACCTCCTTTATGTTTACTGTAAGTCTGAATAGCCCTGCTGCCCGACGTGCAGCCATTCCATTTACGATCTCAACATACATTACCTTTATTATCTACAATTCACGTAACAACAACAATTTGTTTTACTTTTTTTGGTACACAGTTGATTGCTCAGCATTATCAGAGTGAGGCCCAACGTGTGTGTATTAATTACGGTCGGGATGAGTATGTCTACATAAAGCGTGGAAGTCTGCTACGATAATATTTAGATTTGAATATTGCCTCCGCCTACTCGTGAGATAAATTTTCTGACATGTCATGCCATTTCATCATATCATGTACTTACCTTTCCTGCTCGTAATTTTACTGTGTATCTAGCGATACTCGCATGCAAGAATGTCTTTTTATATGGTTTGCAAAAAAAAATGATCACAAATAAACAAAATAATAAATAAAAATCATAATCAGATATCGAATAAGACAAAAATGATGTGTAACAATATTTTGGATGCCATCTATTCGCATTTTTATATTCTATGGCACAAAGAAATGTTATTGAAGATGTTGTGGTAAAGAAACAACACACATAAGGAAAGTCTAATATAAAAGTTTTAAATAGACGTTTGAAAGTCACTAGAATACACAGAAGCACATAAGTGTAATAGAGATGTGGAAGGACATAATAACGTTCACATTCTTTTATTAATTGTATAGACGTTTGAAAGTCACTGGAATACATAGATACACATAATTGTAATAGAGATGTGAAAGGCCATTATAACGTACACATTTTTTTTTTAATTTTGTAGACGTTTGAAAGTCACTAGAATACACAGAAGCACATAAGTGTAATAGAGATGTGGAAGGCCATATCAACGTACACATTCTTTATTAATTTTGTAGACGTTTGAAAGTCACTAGAATACACAGAAGGACATACGTGTAAAAGAGATGTGGAAGGACATAATAATGTTCACATTCTTTTATTTGTATAGACGTTTGAAAGTCACTGGAATACATAGATACACATAATTGTAATAGAGATGAGGAAGGCCATAATCACGTACACATTTTTATTATTAATTGTATAGACGTTTGAAAGTCACTAGAATACACAGAAGGACATAAGTGTAAAAGAGATGTGGAAGGACATAATAATGTTCACATTCTTTTATTTGTATAGACGTTTGAAAGTCACTGGAATACATAGATACACATAATTGTAATAGAGATGTGGAAGGCCATAATCACGTACACATTTTTATTATTAATTGTATAGACGTTTGAAAGTCACTATGATACACAGAAGGACATAAGTGTAAAAGAGATGTGGAAGGACATAATAACGTTCATATTCTTTTATTAATTTGTATAGACTTTTGAAAGTCACTAGAATACACAGAAGCACATAAGTGGAATAGAGATATGGAAAGGACGTAACAAAGTTCACATTATTTTATTAGTTATATTTTTTTCTCATTCAGAGTAAGAAACTGACGGGCTGACTGATTCAATGGGTGACGCATCATTCAATGGACATCTGAAACCGCCCAGGCAGAAGTCTAAAAGCATGAAGTTTTGCACAAATGTTTCTTAAATGATGTAAGTGTGCATAGAGAAGGGATTTTTCGCAAATTCATCCTCTACAGGGATGAAAAGAGGTTTTAAAATATGTACAGAGGTTTTGTACAAATTGTCTTGTTGAATAAAATAAGCGAAAGCTTACGGTTTGCCCGCAGTTTCACCTGCATAGATTACGAGTTTCCCGCTGTATCAATAATCCCACGGGTATTATACTTTTTCCGGAATAAAAGTAGCGTATGTGTTATTTCAGAGGTTACTAACCTATCTCCATACCGAATTTCATTTAAATCTGTACAGCCGTTTGAGCGTGAAAGAATAACAGAGGTTTTTAAAATATAGTCATCCCACGGGCACAGCCACGGGAAATTATTTTCAAGAAGACAAGGTAGTCTATGTGTCATGTCTATGTGTAATCTATTCTAACCTATCGCCATATCAAATTTCATTGAAATCGGCGCAGCCGTTTATGCGTAAAGGTATGACAGTGGCTTTGTAATTATTTGTGTTTGTATCTCACGGGAATAGAAATTTTTATCGAGATGAAAAATAGCATATGTGTGAATCCAGGGGGTAAACTATCTCCATACCAAATTTCATCAAAATTGGTGTAGCCGTTTGAGCGTGAAGAAGCAACAAACACACACACATACAAACTTATGCCTATGGCCTATTAGTAGGAAGTAGGATATTTAAGGGGTAAAACAGTGGATGTAACTCCGATCGTAAGTAACTATGTCTATTAAATCGTCCGTCGAACTAGCCATTGGACGTCCTACACTGTTCCGGCCAGTCTGCGTGTACAAAGTCTCTGATTTCCAATATGTACAATCCTGGAGTCTTCAAGTCACGAGTGAATAGGTACCTCCTAATCTTGTGTGCTACATCCTAGACCACAGTACTTAACATCAGTTGAAACAGTTGTCAAACGCAAGCATATTTAAAAATACATCACTGGTGTAGGTAGGCAGCAGATGATTTATTCATAATTTCTGCTATATTTCTGCGATATATTATAAACCCCAAGTTTAGAGCAATTCCATATTGATTGGTATATTACATTTTAATCAAATTTTGTATAAACAAGGTCGCTATGTAACATTTACTGCTAACATTTACCAATACTAATAGGATGCGATCAAACGTATAAATGATTACATGATTGAATGGGATGCTTGTACGTTATGTGTACGCATAAAAACCATCACAGTTGAGTTCATAATTATTCGAAACTGGCAGTGAAAAGATTATGTAGAAGGTGAGTAGGTTAATGTTTCATTACTAACCACATTTTTCGACTACTTTCCTTTCTTCTGGTGCAAGACACAGATCAAGCTCATTTGTTGCACCTCGAAAATTTTTGATGAAAGAAAAATATCGTCACTCGTAAATATTTTTTCACTAATAAGTCAGCAAATAAATTAAATTATTTTCTCTAAGGCTTTCACGGCCGGCGTTGCATGTTCAGTATTAGAGAAGACAGTATCAAGGTCCGACGTCACCGCTCGGACCTGAACCACTGAAGGTGTCGACCGCAGTGATCGACGATACGTCTGGAACACAAGTTTCGCATAGACGACAGCCAAACAGCCCAGAAACAATACATACAAAATGCAAATTATTTTCAATCAAAATTATTCTCCATAAACGTTTCTTATAAGTGGTATCTATACTGATGATATCTTTAATGTTATTACCTATGTAAGATTTTCAACAAAATAAGCTGAAAATCCTTAAAATAGTGTATTTAGCAATGGTTAATTCTTAAAAGTTCTATGTCTATGAGATCCTCGAGCTTTGGCTGTCAACCTGACAATTTATGGCTTGATCCCTACCCCCGGCTTAAGCTTTAGCTGTACGTAACATCCTTATCGAAGTCATATCATAGTGACAGGGTATTCACTTCAAAACTTCAAAAAGGGGGGGGGGAATTCTCAAGTCTAATCGTATTTTTTTTATTTGTTACCGTAGAACTTTCGACTGGGTAAACCGATATTGATGATTTTTATTTATTTGAAAGCTGGTGATTACCGTGTGGTAATGGTTTTAAGTTATTGGAGTGTAACTAAAAACTGGTTAAATAGACCAGTTTTTAGTTACACTCCAATAACTTAAAAGTGTCACTTCTTGTAGTTCATCTTAGCCATAGGACATCCACTGCTGGACATATGCCTCGCCATTGATTTCCACAAGGACCGGATGGAAGCGGCCCGCATCCAGCCCTTGCCCGCTATATTAGTGAGGTCGTCTATCCACCTTGTCGGTGGCCGTCTTCGATCAAGTATACTCGTGGCCATCCTTAAAAATTTAAATAAATACCAGAATGTAATCCAAAATTCCAACCGTGGAAGAAAATGTGTACAGAATGCTGGCAACATTGCCGTAATGAATGGTAGAATAATAAATACCATTATAATAGTCGACAACAGTCTTATATTACCAATTAGCATCGACATGTGTTTTTGTTATACAAATTATTCTAAATATTCCTTGCTTCAGCCGTTGTTCTAGTTCGTATAAATTAAAATAAAACTGTGTAACATATAATATTTTAATAATCCAGACGGTGTAACTTCTTTATTTTCAAACACAATCAACTAAGAAACAAACCTCTAACTTCTGTTTGCCACTATAATTATTCGGAAGAGGTAAACATTGTATCAAAAATATATTCCTAACTGTTAATAAATCGACCGGGGCTCGATCGCATGAAAAACATTTAGTAATTTATTTACCTCGACTAAGTTGCATTGGTCGTGGTCACGAGAAGAGTGGACGATACGGATTACAATATCGAGAAAGCTTACGAGAGCGTGTAGTTTCTCCAACTACCCACTTTTCATCTTGTTTACATGTGGGGCTGTCACAGCCCCGCAAACAAGGGTTGCCACGACACATATTCCTAACTGTTTTAAACTTTCGGTGAAAATCACATTATAAAAGGTGCTTCATTATGACGCCATTTTATTTAAACGTTGTAAGCACTGGCTAGTCTTCGCGTATCTGCAGCAATTAGTCAACAATTGAAAATTTAATGTTAAGAATTTTCACGCTCATAATTATAATTATTATTATTATGTTTATACGGGCGTGAATCGCGTATTTTATATCATGATCAATAATTGTATCGGCTACGTCCGGAAGCCCTAATTAGGATCTTAAATGTGTTCCGTCCGTTTCGTGGTAATGTCCCTTTTCGCACAACAAAATATTACAGTCACAATATGTCACTTAAGAAATGTAGTGATTTTTGCGATCACAACCTAATTTGTCTTTGAATCGTGGAATTGGTTAAATGTCCATACCGGAGCTAGGAGCCCGTTGGATTCATTGTCAATAAACATACGTTTATTGAAAATGCTTTAATAATAAAGCATCTGTTCAATGGAGCACGTGACTAAAATGAAAGCATTTATTTAGTTCGATTTTGGCAATTCATCGGGCCTATGCTTCTAACATTGTGGTATGCTGCGTGCTGGTAGAGTATTAAAATATTTTAAAGTATACAATGGCTTAGCAACATACAGCGACTCGCTCTTATAATATGTGTATAATATTGCACATATGCATATTAAATATAGTAGCTTTTATTTTGTTTTAGTTTATTTTTAGTTAACTGATATAATATCCAAAACATAATTTAGTTAGTGAATATTAACCCTATCTCTAACATTAGACGAGTTTTATTCAATCACTGTTGAATTGCGCTATTCGCAATTAAAAAAATCCAAAATTAGTTAGCACCAAATAAGTAGCGACTTTTTAAACTAAAATACATTTTTAATTATTGAAATCTTATATTACTAATTTTATTGATAAGTGTCATATTAATTTGTACTTAATCGTAACCGCGTAAGAACTTTATTTCCAGAATTTTAGTTTAGTCTATTTGCACAAGAGAATCACTACCATTATAAACTACAGGTAGATAAAGTTCATAACATCCAGTGAAATCCCTTTATATATATTATCTACCGTATATACAACTTCGAGTGTTCTGAAGAACTGTTTCACTTTATTTTAGCATCAAGGTTGTGCCACCGTACTAGCCATTTAAAAACTCATCCACATATAATTGACATATGAGATTAATCTACACATGGAAAGAAGGTTCCTCTCTCAGTATTCCCGAGTAGCTACAATATGGGATATATCAAAAAGAGAGTTAATAAACTAGTATAGTACTAAGTATATATATATATATATATATATATATATATATATATATATATATATATATATATTAGTTATCAGGTTACCATAGCACAGGCTCTGCCTAGTTTGGGACCTGAAGACCTTGTGTGAATGTTAATAAAAAAATAAAAATAAACTTGAATTCTAATTCCAATAGAGTCTTAAAAGGGGTGGTAATGAATAGTAATGCCCCCAGTGCTACAGATGTCCACAGACGACGGACACTTATTTAAAAAAAAATCCTACCAATTTTATAAATGTCAGAGTTTGGATAGATGAATGTTTGTTACTAAATCATGCTAGAACGGCAGAACGGATCTGGATGATATTTGGCACAGAGACAGATTTTAGTTTGGAATAGCACATAAGCTAACTTTAAATTAACTTTTTATAAAATATAGTAAAATGTATGATTCCCGTAGAATAATTGTGTCTGGGTGTGTATATGTATATAAAAAAAAAAAAAAAGTATATATATAAGTATGTATTTAAGTATATATATCAGTCATCAGGTTACCATAGTACAGGCTCTGCCTAGTTTGGGACCTGAAGACCTTGTGTGAATGTTGTCCCATATTATTTTATTTATTTTATTTAATTGATGTAGCGGGAAAACCGTAGTCCACGCGTGCTACTAGTAATATTATAAACGCGAAAGTTTGTATGAATGGATGCAGATAGTAGGCAGTTAGGCTGCATGTTTACTCTTTTACGCTGAAACGGCCGAACGGATTTGCATGAAATTTGAAATGAACATAGCTTAATACCCTAGAATAACATATAGTCTACTTTTTATCCCAAAAAAATAAAGGATGATGGTAAGACCCAAAAATCGTCAATACCATGTATACCATTTTACCGCTGGTAACACCGCTGGGCGCAGCTAGTAATTTATAAAGCATAGATACCTGCTTACCTTGCGGTATTCCCAGTACAATACTTCATTCTACGTCTGCAGCCATATTTTGACGTATCCTCGTAGAACCTAGACTTCAATCCAACATACTCTATCACGTACCTCCTTTATGTTTACTGTAAGTCTGAATAGCCCTGCTGCCCGACGTGCAGCCATTCCATTTACGATCTCAACATACATTACCTTTATTATCTACAATTCACGTAACAACAACAATTTGTTTTACTTTTTTTGGTACACAGTTGATTGCTCAGCATTATCAGAGTGAGGCCCAACGTGTGTGTATTAATTACGGTCGGGATGAGTATGTCTACATAAAGCGTGGAAGTCTGCTACGATAATATTTAGATTTGAATATTGCCTCCGCCTACTCGTGAGATAAATTTTCTGACATGTCATGCCATTTCATCATATCATGTACTTACCTTTCCTGCTCGTAATTTTACTGTGTATCTAGCAAACTTAATCGAGTGTCCTAAAATATTAAAATGTAACGACATCTTTACAAGCTCATAATACTAATTTGGTTGCAAAAACGTTACGCCTACGTGTATGGTATAGAGGCCAGGGCTGTCTATAAGCAGTTTTGGCCCCCAAATGTGTGTAGGTAAGCTTACCCTTTAACCATTTTGATTGCAAATACCGTACAAAAGAAAGGACTTCCTTAGAGGCCCTTTCTGTACCTGCTTGCAAGCCGAAACGTTGGCCGGTGTGGTTTCGCGAAACCATATAATAGTGTTCCATAATCCCTGAGATCTTGATTTACTCCTGTTTCTGAGTGACGTGAAGGAAAATCTTTTGGAAAGTTATAGTTAAAACAAATGAAATAGTGTTAGTCTTCGGATCAGTACAGCTAGCTTAAACATCCAAACTTCGGATACTGATAATATTATCGGAGAAACTAGGAGCAAAAAAAATGGAATTCTAATGTACCTACCATTTTTTTTGTCTCCTAGTTTTTACCGGATCAAGTACAAGTATATCTTGTCAAACCATCGAATATAGTAAACCAAATTCTCTTTCTCTTAATAAATATCTTTGGATAATCATCGCATAAAAGTAAATTATATTACACCAAAGTATATTGCACCAAAATGCTGAATACAATTTTTAAATAAGTTTTATTTGCAATGGAACTAAAACGCGATCGATTTCTATTGTTATTCATAAATTAGCATGTCAAGCTACGGGGAGGGTGATACTCTGAGTTTTATAGATTAAAGCAATATTTATAAGATCCACAGAACAAGGTAATTTATTTAATTTATTTATTAACATTCACACAAGGTCTTTAGGTCCCAAACTAGGCAGAGCCTGTGCTATGGTAACATAATGACTGATATATATACTTATATACATAATAATTTACAGACGTGGCTCAGCCTATAAGCGAATGGGTAGGCTACACATCAAATATAACTAATGGATGATGCGGTGAAAAGTAAGCTAAGCACCCTCAGCCAATTTGCTATTAAATATACGAGTAATTTTTAAACATGTAAATACCGGAACTGAGTTGCTTGCCTATCAGATATTAATAAGATACGTTTTGGCAAATTTGCTGACAATTTAACAACAAAAAGAAAGAATTATGGCTGAATTTATAATTATTATTTTATATTATTATTTATTATTATTTTATTTTATTATGTCTTTTTATTCATTCTGCGTTTTTCACATCTGAAACACTGTATTGTTTTAATTTGTTAACAAGGGTGGGCATTTGATTTTTCTAAATAAATGTAATACGCTATTTATTTTATTTTTAAACTATGTTTTTGTAACTACGTATAAAGATATAAAAAAACGTTTGTTCTATTATAAGTACTTAGTTTCGGTACTATGTAATCATTTAGTTAAAAGCATTTCGTGTGCTTGTAAGTAAAATGTTCGTACCCAATAATAAACTACAACCTTTTAAAATAAACGTTTTGTTACTAATTATTAACGTCTTTTTTTACAAAATTGGAGCTTTATTTCAGGAAAAGTTAAAAAAATAAAGGTTTAAACATATTTTATTCCTTCACCATAATTATCCATGAAATTTTCGAAGTCGCTTATTATAGATAGTCATGTTCAGACGCGGCGTCTAACGAGATGCCTTTGGTTTAAAGTTTCACTTGTTAACTATGATGATGTATGGTTTAGTTAGGCGATAGGATTATCTTGGCAAATATCTATGCAACTATAACTCAAACTGAAAAACTAGCATTTTATGAATTTACAAAACACGAGAATTACTCACATAACCCTCTGACTACGTGAGTAATTACCGTGTTTTCCCATTCATAGTGTGTGAAAAAAACTAGCATTTTATGAATTTACAAAACACGAGAATTACTCACATAACCCTCTGACTACGTGAGTATTTCCCGTGTTTTCCCATTCATAGTGTGTGAAAAAAACTACCATTTTATGAGTTTACAAAACACGAGAATTACTCACATAGCCCTCTGACTACGTGAGTAATTCCCGTGTTTTCCCATTCATAGTGTGTGAAAAAAACTAGCATTTTATGGATTTACAAAACACGAGAATTACGCACACAGCCCTCTGACTACGTGAGTAATTCCCGTGTTTTCCCATTCATGTTGTGTGAAAAAAAACTAGCATTTTATGAATTTACAAAACACGAGAATTACTCACATAGCCCTCTGACTACGTGAGTAATTCCCGTGTTTTCCCATTCATAGTGTGTGAAAAAAACTAGCATTTTGTAAGTTGTGTACCAGCGTGTATCCGTGCTGATATGTAACACAAAAATGAATAAGTTTAAACATCTTACTAATATTATAAATGCGAAAGTTTGTGTATATATGTGTATGTGTGTAAGTGTGTATATATGTATGGTTGTTACCTCTTCACGCTCAAACGGCTGCACTGATTTGGATGAAATTTGGTATGGAGATAGCTTATAAACTGGATTAACACATAGGCTTACTTTCATTATCACCATTATCACCGTTTTTCATCACCACGCGGGTACAACCGCGGGGCGCAGCTAGTACTATATAGATTTTAGTTCTAGCGTAGATATAGTGCTGATCAGTATTGGCATAAAGAGGCGAAGAACCTTTCAAGTCCGTCCATGCACATACGGGAATAGGATCAATACTTGTTTCAACTACCCTCAAAGTTCCCAAGTAAAGTTAGTTTCAGTTTAACAGCGAACATTGGTTTTTTTTTTTAAACATAGCAAAGTTGCTCAAGTTGAGGGCCATACATTAAATGGAGCTAATATATCACTAATACAGTTTTTATTGTAAGTGTAATAATTGTCAAAATTAATTTGTTTAATTTATTTATACTGTATAGATCTAGTGGCGTACCACTAACTCACTTCATGGCCAGTGACGATGAGGTCGAGGATGCTATCATGCAAGACCTAGAATGATTACTGGCTCTCAGATCTATATAAGATTACTATTTCCATATAAAGTAAATAAATCCTTTACTTATTTTTTTATAGACAATTGGTAGCACCTCCCAGTTTTACCCGCGTGGATTACGGTTTTCCCGCTACCTCAATCATCCCACAGGAACTATACATTTTCCGGGATAAAAGTAGCCTATGTGTAATTTTTAGGGCTTAAACTATCTCCATACCAAATTCTATCGAAATCGATGTAGCTGTTTGAGGGTGAAAAATTAACAAACACACATACACACATAAACACATACTTTCGTGTTTATAATAGACACTAATTTTCAGAATTAATTAGTCTCTAAAATGTGTGTGAATTTGTTAGATATTATAACAAATTCACACACGTTTTAGAGACTAATTAATTGGCAATTTATTAGGCATTCACATTTTATGCAATTCATCGAATACACATGGCTATACGTACAATTTTAAGACTTTAACGCCTTAATCACTGCCATCCAATAATTTACGAGAAGTTTATTATTTATTTGTGTCGATTGAAACGCGTGGAATTTACCGACACGTATAAGATTCCAAAAAAATTCTGATGTAGCTTAAAGTCGGTACAGTAGCTACTGTAAGCGTACCCTCCTATGAATATATTTATTATGTTTGATTGTTCATTGTTATCAATTTGGTAAATTTATCATTTATCATATAAGTTTTGCCCTCAGAAACTGGGAGAAATTGTTCTAAAAAAAAACTCTCTGGTCGCTTTTCTTTGTGGTAATGTGATAAAAAGACAATAAAGAAGACAAAGACAAAGACATAAACGACTCTTAGCGTCACGAGTTTATTTGTAGAGCCGCTAAGCCACACCAATTAACTGAATAAGGTATTCAAAGAACCTGATCGTCTTAAATTATCAGCAATTTAATTTTATGGCGCTCCACCGCTATCTTTACCTGTTTTCGTCTGCTTACTGAAGTATATAGCGCTATCCTTTGTCTGCGTAGATCCCTCTAATGAGTTTGTACCGACATGCTCTCACCTGGAAGCTCTAATTTCAGCGTCACTCAATTATTCATCGTGTATGCTCGCGCACGTGAATTTCAATTCAAACACATGTGATGACGTGTACAAACAAGTTATCACACAAAATAATTGCGTGTTAACTTATTATTGATCCGAATTTAGATAGACGATGTGAATCAGTGGTCAGTGACATGACTTCTGGTCCATAGAGGTATGGGCTCGAATCCCGGTAGGGGCAAATTATAGCTATGGTTACCATAGGGGCAAATTATACACCTGGCTGGGATTCGAACCAAGGACCCCGGGAACAGACATCGCTAAGCCATGTCAGATGAAAATCGTGAATAATAAATGGTTATGTATTGATGAGCTTGAAGCTCTTGTGGTTTATAATAGGTATGTTACCGTGCATGCATAACACTACTCAAATAACTAAAAGTCAAATGAAAATATCTACCTCACCCTTCACCGCAATGTTAACTACTAATGTTTATATTACATTGCGGTCTTGTATCGACACAGTCTTCACTAATTCTTGTCAAGCACGCAATGGCGCAGGATTACGTGAAATTATTTTAATAGGATGAAGTAGGCAGTGAATAATGTTCGCATTAACTGTTCGTTGATTATTAGCACTTGAGTTGATTATTTATCATCAATATTGTGCACGATAAAAATTGGCATTCGGGCATTTGCAACTGGTCTATAGTGTTTAAAAAATGCCTTGGCTGGAGGTTGGGGCCTAAAGGCCGGGGTTGCGGGGCGAGACGTAATTTGACCTACATTCAGAGCGGCAACCCATCTCGCCCCAAAACCGCTTTGCCGTCGCCTGCGCCGTTTTCATCGAACACTTAGAATTTCATATCATTATGGGTATCCTTCAATTCAAGCTACAGACCCGTGGGTAGGCTCAGCCGGTATCATCATCATCTCAGCCATAGTACATCCACAGCTAGACATACCTGCCATCTTGGTCAGGTCGTATGTCCACCTTGTCCTTAGCCGTCCTATGCTGAGTTAGCCAGTGCTCTATTCGAGAACCTTTCGACCCCAACGGCCATCAGCTCTTCGAGCTGTGTACCCTGCTCAATGCCACTTCTACTTGCTAATCGGCTGGGCTATATCGGTGATTATCGTTCTTCTACGCGGTTCTTCTCATTTTTAATCCGATCGCGTAGAGAAACCCCTAGCATAGCCAGCACTATACCAAACTCTCTTAATAAGAGTAATAAAATAACTTGTTTTACCTATATAGAGTTTATTTAAATAGAAACCTTATATATTTAGCCTATTTTAGACCAGCAGCAGGTATTCATTCTCAATAATTCTAATATCTACATAGCCAATGTAGTTAATTATTATATGTATTAGTTATTTGGGTTCTAAATAAGCAGTGCGTATGCGGCCAATAAAAAACCGTGGGAACATTTTCTTGAATTCAAAGAATAATATCGAATTGATTTTGATAAGATTTTTATGGAACCGATTAGAAAAAATATCGCTTCACATTAATAACAACGTTGTAATATAACAAAAAAAACCTAATCGAGAAACTCCCTTCTCTTTTCAAGGCGGTTGAAAACTGATGAAAAGGCTGCATACTTTGCATTCATAAAAAGGGTCCTTGCTCTCAATAGCTTTTAATTGTTTAAAGCACAATTATAACCGTCATCAGTTACCTTTTCGTGAATAATTTTGATCGTTTAACAACTTAGGGTGGTCGTTATAACGCTATTACGTACAATGCTGTTATAATATTAATTACCACTTGCCTGCAACTTTGTTTGCGTGAAGAAACAGTTGCGTTAGAAATAAAATTCTTTATTCAAAACGCAACTCTGCTTTTTCTCCTTATTTTGCATAATAAGCTGGCTAAGAAAATCATACATTGTTTTTCCTAGCCAGCGTATTTTGCGTACATATTATCTTGTTGCATTACAAAAAAAAACTTTGAGAGTAATGTTGTAATAAGAAATCTTTAAGTGTAAACAAATGATGGTATTGCCGTGGGGTCCCGGCTAAGAAATGTACCCTCCATTTCACCTGTGGGCCTTAAGAGTTGGCTAAAGAATCACGTACTAGAAGGTAAGTATACGCGCCTTCTGCGTACAAAATCAACATAACTGCGCTTGTCAACCGACTTGCCAAGCGTGGCGAGTACTGGCACACCCCTAGAAAAACATGGGGGAGGCCTATGTCTAGCAGTGCATGTTCTATGGCTGGAGGGGTGATGAAGTATATTTAAGTGTGTATGTATTACCTAGGAAAAAGCTGAATTGAGCTTGGTCGCCCAACTCAAGTTTAGAAAACTGTCATTAAACACATAGCGTATTCAGGCAGCTGCTGTCCTTGACAGCCAGTAAGCATTCTAGGTCTAGCGTGATTACATCTGCGACCAAATCATGAATTACCATCAAGTGAGATCACAGATCATGCCATTGAGTGATATAGTGGTCAAACGCTAAATCTATACAGTATAGATTAAAATGCTGATAGTTTCTTTTTAACCGATTTCAAAAAAAGGAGGAGGTTTCAATTCAACCCGAATGTTTTTTTTATATATTTTTTTATTTGTGTTTGTTACCGCATAACTTCTGACTGGGTGAACCGTTTTTGATAGTTCTTTTATTATTTAAAAGCTGGTGCTTCCCGTGTGGGCCCATTTCATCAAAATCGAACGAGCACTTTTTGAGTCACATGTCAAAAACTGAAAAATGCGTGCTTATACCACACGATATTGTAGTAGCGGGTGAAGACATCGGTGAACATATCTACACTACAATGACTATTGATCCCATGAGTAACAAAGGTCAAAGTCAAAGAGATTATATCGAGACAAATGCTTGCAAATTTGGTATATATTCTATATTCATAGAAATTGTACTTACTTAATAGCTATTTCTTATGTTTATGTTTTCATATGTTACAGTACGTGCAATAAGAATATAAAAGGCTGCTATCGATTTCATAATCAATCAGTATTTTGTATAAGAATAAAATACAGTGTCACCAAAAAAATGTTTCAAAGTATTAACATTTAACATTGTATTTTATATTGCATTCGTTCTTTTATTTTCTGTATGCCTTAAATGTAATTGTTACAAATAAAGTTTTTCTTTCTTTCTTTCAAAGCTGTAGCTACTCTGACATCACAGGGCTTTCACTTAAGAAAGGACTATTAACTCTCGCTTTCTTGGCCCGAGGTCAGAAACGCCCCATATCATCAATAATACCTTGTAAATTGACTTGAAGGGGTGTTTAAGTATAAAAATAATTCGTGTTAATTTTTATGTGGCATGCAACACGCACGGATGGCGTGAAAGTTTGAAACCATGTTGCAAACACTGGAAGGTTTTAACAGCCATTTTGTAAGCAAATTTGGCATTTTTGTACATTTTTAATACTCTGGCCAGTTTAATTGGCTTTTTATTTTCACCTAGATCTGCCCTTCTTATATTGTGACTGATATGTGTCTCCGTGATCATAGATTCAATTTAGGCGTCCTTGAATTCAAAGATATCCATTGAACAAGATTTCAACGACAAGCGCAACTGCCGAGAAGCAGTTCTTTAACCGACTTCAAAAAGGAGGAGGTCATATGTTCCACTGTATGTATTTTTTTATGTACCTTCAAAAATGACGATCATCAGTGATCATAGTTTTCACGTAAAGCTGTTTGGTTGGTAAATGAAAAAGTGGTTCAGAATTATGATAATTGTTTTGGGCTCTGTAAATGGTTAAGATTAGAGTCTGAAAACTATCGCGAGTTTCTTCCATAATTGTAATGTAACAAACCGACTAGTACTCACGTGGTAAACACTGGAAAATTACTCTCCGACCAATTTGACTGATGCAGCGCAGCCGTCTCACGCCAGTTACGTTCTGAGGCTCGCGCCCTCCGCCTGGCACGATCATAACTCCCAGATGAAGAACTGCATATAAGTTCGAAACTGGTCGGAGAGTAATTTTCCAGTGTTTACCACATGAGTCCTAGTCGGTTTGTTACATTACAATTATGGTATAGATTAGTTAAAGTGATAGATCTTCATACTAATATGGTATATTACATCTTTGACCAAATAGTAATTTGATATGTTGTATGTATTGCTTTCGGGCTGTTTGGCCGTGGTCTATGTGAAACTTATATTATGTGATACTGAGTACAACTGTACTCAGTATCAGAGAAGACGCCGTGAAGGAGATTTCTACGCTCTTGTCGCCGCTCGGACCTGAACCACTGAAGATGTCGACCGCAGTGATCGACGAAACGTCTGGAACACAAGTTTCACATAGACCACGTCCAAACAGCCCGGAAGCAATACATACAACATGCAACGCCGGCCGTGAAAGCCTTAGAGTTTAGTAATTTGATAGTTATTGTCAAACGATAGATCTATAAAATTTTAAAAATATGCCCTTTTGCAAATGTTTCAATCTCTTATTAATACATGAACATTTTGTAATGGATGAACATAATATGCTTAGGTTCCTATATTATTATGTGTACACGCTTAACAAACTTATCCTATCTTCTGCAGTTTCGTATCTTATTTGCCGTTTCATCCCATCTCTAGAATAGGATTGAGTTTAATGACAGGTATGAATTAGGTACGAGTCAAATTTGATGACATAACACGACGCCACGTGCGTCAATGATATAATTATCATGCGAACACGTGTTTAATATACGTTTACATAAATGGAATATGAAATGCGGTTGTAAATTAATGTATGATAAGATAAGCGTTCCCCTGCGAATTCGCCCGCGCTACCGAAAATTAACTATGTCGGCGGCCTAATAGTAGATGCTATGAATTAGTAGGTAATTATATGAATTAGTTATTAAAATGTTACAATATAAAATTATTATTATTTAATTACTTTCTATGTATTTTATTTGTTTTATGTGCCGATTTTTTCTTTTTGTGTAACTATGTCGAAATATTGATCGATTTAATGAAGTAAAATACTTACATGGTAACTATCCCGATAATAATGTTACCTAATTATTGTATGAGTGGTTATGTCAGCTTAAAAACTTAAATTGTTAGAATTTGTTCATATATATATATATATTTCAAAATCTAAAAAATAATATAATACAGTTTAAAGCAACGCTGGCAAACAAGATTTACTAGAACAGACACCTCTAAAATGACAAAACGTTGTCTAAAATCAGAGGTACAGCGGTACTACAAAACAAAGACTTCGAGAAAAATACCTACTGAAATGGATGAATCCGATACCCCACTGGGACCAATACACTTTTCTGTACTCACAAATACAAATACAATACAAAGGAGAAAATAAATAATTAATCATTATACTAACTCGCAATGCGGGTGTTATTTTTAATCAGTTTAGTATAACTAAGCTTTTTATTCAATAAGAAAAGTGAAAAAGTACCTGTAACTACCTATATACTTTTTTTTCTAAAACTTAAATAACTTAGCCTTTTAGCTGACAGAAACAGAGGTTTTTGGTAAAACATTTTATACTATACAAAAAGGCTCTATTACGAGTTGGCTAATTAAATAAATAAGTTCCTGGGTGACCATAGTTATACACTATATTTATTCATCTGAATGCTAACGGGCAAAGTTAGATCATTTTAATAGTTGTCTACAAAATCTTTTGTTTTCGGCAGCAGAAACCTTTCAGTAAAATGAGGGGCCTACATTAACATTTAAAATAAAATACGAATAACTAATGACTACTAAAATGTATTAGTACTTCATCTACTACTATATGTTTGTTTTTTAATTTCATAAGCTCCCGGTTTCCACGAGCCCAATGTCTCGATTCCATAAGGATTAAATTAAATTGAGTAATTCTAAAAACTGTCCTGATATTAATGTTACTACTCCATATAGACTATATATACTTATTTATGTTCAAATATTTGATGGAAAAAAAGTTCTACCTAGCATGTAGTTAATGCGATACACAATAAAAACTCTTAGACATACTTATGTTATGTATGTATACTTATACTTATGGCACGTAACTGAAATACCAACTTTCTACTCCTTACATGTGACTGAAGACTTACCCATATCTTGGCGGCTTGAAACTTTTCAAAGTGTGAACTGTTTCACAGTTCAACGATATATCAATTGGTTGAATTCGGTAAATTTAATGTGGGTTTGTGGCGGGAAGTTTTGACAAAGAGATTCACGTTTTGTTTTACTTTTCAAAATTACCATTTCCTCGGATGTTATACTAATATTATAAATGCGAAAGTTTGTGAGTATGGATGTATGGATGTACGTTTGCAACTCTTTTACGGTCAAACGGCTGGACAGATTTGGATGAAATTTGGTATATAGACAATTCAGGTCCCGGTATAACACATAGGCTACTTTCATTATCATCATCGTCATCATCAATCAGCACTACGTGGGTAAAACTATAGTTATGTGGCACTGAGTATTGTGTAATAAAACTGTGAATTATATATCGTTAATTGTAAAGTTGTAACCCGTCAATATAAACATTAATTAATTGGTAATTATTATAAACTGCATGAAATTAATATTAAAATCAAATGCATACTAGACCAACTTGTACTAGGCGATATTAAATTTGTATTCTTGTTGTTTGATATAGAGCACATAGCTCGAAGAACTGATGAACATTGTGGTCGAAAGGTTCTCGAATGGTGATCGCGAACTGGCAAGTGTAGCATAGGACGGCCACCGACAAGGTCGGCAGACTATCTGACTAAGATCGTAGGGAAAGGCTGGATGCGGGCCGCTTCCAACCGGTCCTTGTAGGAATCAATGAGCGAGGAATATGTCTAGTGCAGTGCACGTCCTATGGCTGAGATGATGATGATGTTCCGACATGTATTTGTTTATTTTTACTTTTATCTCATACTCAGTCCACTCTCAGTTTAGGACTACAAATAAAATCCAACATCTGAAAAATCCAAATTGTGTGGTATGTATTGCTTCCGGGCTGTTTGGCCGTGGTCTAAATGAAACATGTGTTCCAGACATTTCGTCGATCAGTTACAGTCAGACATCTTCAGTTACAGTGTAACTCAGTAACAGAGAAGACGCCGCGAAGGAGAGTTCTACGCTCTTGTCGCCGCCCGGACCTGAACCACTGTAGATGCCGACCGCAGTGATCGACGAAACGTCTGGAACACATGTTTCATTTAGACCACGGCCAAACAGCCCGGACGCAATATATACAACATGCAACGCCGGCCGTGAAAGCCTTAGAGTTTACAAATCCAAATTGTGTCAATTTGATCAGCAGTAACCGAGGCATAACAAAGATGCCAATAAAAATATATTTTATTCGCACACATTTACATCTACAAATAATTAAATATTACAAACCGTGTGTGTTATAACTGTTAAATGTTATTTAGAAGTCGTGCTGCAACAGCGTTCGAATAACAAGCTGTCGGTGAGCCAAGTTTAATTGGCGCTAAAAATCGCGGTTAAAAAAGCTGTAGCGCAAACTCCCGGTTGCGTGCTAACACGCATTTAACTTTTCAACGTCCGCGTCGATTCCACGTTTCCATCACGCGGAATTGACGTTGCTCGCGACGCTCACAATACTTATTGATCGAGTTATACGGGTGAGAACAGAAGGAGTATGTCTTATATACTTACATACCTACTCTTATGTATGTAAAACTGAGACCTTATCTATTCAAATTTTTCTATATTTTGTATATAAGTAGGATACGTTTTCAAACTTTCATAGGACTGTAAGGAAGAGCCTGTACTCCACGACACAGGTTCAACCTAGTGTGGAGCACAGTGCCCTCCGAGTTTAGTAACTTATATTAAGAATAAGTTAGCTTCGCCTAAACTCGATGTTACCTAGATTTAAGTTTTTCTGTGCTCAAATAAATTATTGTTATTATTATTACTCTTCGAACTGCTCTATATTATATAATCTTTAATTTCGTAGATACCAAGGTAGGTATTTGAATATTTACAACAACTTGTGTCACAAATTCATACGAAACAAGCGGTCCGCCCCAGCTTCGCACGGGTAAAAAATAAAAAATTATAAGGATTCCTGGTTTTCTTTTTATTTTTTATATATAATATATCCTTTGTCACCCGGGATAGTGTAGCTTTCCAACAGTGAAATATTTTTTCTAATCGGTTCAGTAGTTTCGGAGCTTATTCAAAACAAACAAATTAACAAACAATCAAATCTTTCCACTTCATAATATTACTTATAGATCATGGTCTAATTTCGTAGATACCAAGGTAGGTATTTAAATATTTACAATAATGTATGCTAGCATTCTGGGCACTCTGCCGGCCGGTAGCGGGTTAGAACATTTGAGTTATCTATAGGCTACCAATAGCTAGTGGATTGCTCAAATGTTATTGTAGTAGCTGCAGTATTGTAATTAGTTATTAGTGTTTTATTTTAATAAAGGCATTTATGTCACATATTTATGAGATATTATTTATTGGCGGCTGGCCCTAGTAGTTAGTTTATTTGCTTAAATAAAGACTGTAAAACCTTGAACTGACTAAGGGTCAATGGTTTTACATTTTTTTAATAACTCAAATCTAAATTTTGCTGCGACATATATCATAATGAAATGTGTGTTTGTTACTGCTTCACGCTGAAACGACTGCACCGATTTCGATGAAATTTGGTATGGATATAGTTTAGACCCTAAATTGACACATAGGCCATACATCCCGAATATAATTGCTGTTCCCGTGGAATAAGAAAATCATTAACAAACTTCTGTTACTCCTTCACGCTCAAACGGCCGTACCAATTTCGATGAAATTTGGTATGGAGATAGGTTAGATCAGAATAACACATAGATTATTCTTTCATACCAGAAGAGTATAGTTCTTATGGGATAATTGAGCAGGAAAACCGTAATCCACGCGGGTGAAACCGCGGGGCGCTACTAGTCATTTATACAGCGACATTATTGGAACATGTAACGCAGGATTACCAATTAATCACATTGACGTTTATTACCTAATGTTAATCCCATATGTAACAAAGCCCAGTTGTTATCCAATCAGAAGCAATTAGTTGCTTACGAGATCATCGGATAAGCAATGGGGCTGTTTTTTTCCGTTTGAATATACACAAATATGCGACGTCACGCCTGTTTCCCGGGAGGGCGGCAGAGATGATAGATTTCCACTTGCAGCTTTGCTGGGACATGTTTTCACTCAGAATTTACATTATTATTTTAAAAGCTAGTCGTAATGTATAGTATTTTTGGTTTTTGAATTGAAAACTTATTTAGGCACGTTAGGTGCCTTCATTTGAAATGGGGAAAAGGGACAGAACTTGAGTAAGCGTCATGTATCGATAATTATAGTATATGAGTGGGTGTGTAAAAAAATAATATTATAGGGATGGGGAAAAGCACTTAACTCTCGCGATCATCACGTACAGATAGATGTGCAGATGTATGTGTATATTGATATTTATATATAATTGTTTTGTTACATCTGACATGCAGTTCGGAGACTGAATTTTTTTTGAGCTCTGTAACTATACTGAGAAGTTGACTCAAAGAGTTATAAAAATTATTTTTTAGTTTTATTAATTTTGTCATTAAGGCTAAATAACGTATATACAGTATAAATAACGTGCACAATAAGGAAAATAAAATATTATTATTACAACTTACGCTTATTATTACATTTCTTTCTTTCTTTCTTTCTATTTATTATACGGGTATAACGTGACACTTACGCGTAGTCGATATAAGTATCGACAAGTTACCTACGACGAACGCACCGCACTCAATATCCTGATAAAGGCATCCGGGAGAAGCATAAAGAATTATTGTCAATCGTGATATCAACTACGCGTAAGTTTCACGTTATACTCGTATAAACAGTATAAAGTTTTAATATACTTTACTTATAAATTTGTAAAAATACGGTATGATATTTTACTTATATTATAGTTTATTAAGTTTGTATTAATGAGCATTGGTTCTTTAATCACGTCAAGTGAACAAGTGAACTATAATAAAGATATAACTAAGTAGAGTAGCAAGCCTATCGGTTTTCTATCGGGTGCATTTCGGAGAATGTGCACTGGAATTACACAATCTGATTCCACCATCCCCTTTCTATCATCGGTCGACTCGACGTACGGCAATTCGCCATCGCTATATGATAGATATACCACCTATACGCACGAAGCGTTATGCTTCCACTTTCTTAATGCGTACTGCCAAGGAATGGAACTCGTTGCTCGAGTCTGTGTTTCCGATATGTACAATCCTGGAGTCTTCAAGTCGCGAGTGAATAGGTACCTTCTAGGTTTGCGTGCTAAATCCTAGACAACGTCATCACTTAACATCAGGTGAGACAGTTGTCAAACGCAAACTTATAATATGAAAAAAAGAACTGATCTAGATTCAATTTAATACAGAGATATATTACAGCCTGTTATAGTTATTTAAAATATTCTATACATTTCTCAGGTATAGAGCGAGTAGGTCCCACTTTTAAGTGGGAACAGTAGGCAAGTCGCCTAGGTATCTATCTAAATGTGTCGTATATACTGAGTACGCTAATTGTCCAAATATTATCAACCTTATTGCTTCCATAACTTTTTTTAAATTATTAACTACTTGGAATAGCAACGGACCGTAAGCAAAGAATATCTAATAATACTCCATAAGCACGTCAGCACATGTGTAAGCGCTTTTATCACGGCTTTCAAAAAAACATATCATCCATGCTCTGCTGCATACCATTCCACCTTTTTGTTTATTTCCTAACATATGTATTTATACTGCGATGAATACCAAAAAGGTTTTTAGAAAGCAGGTGCGGCTGTCGTCCGCATTGTCCGGGTACGGAAGGTGGGTACCATTCAGTGGCTGTCATTTCTCGCTTTTTGAGCTTGTGGGGCGAACTATGAGGTCGAGCGTAAGATATGATAATATATGCCACTACTTACGTTTCAAAATAGCACAATGTGTACTATGTAAATGTTTTAATTAGCTGCGATGTGGCATTCAAACCTAGAGCACCACTTACTTGCCTAGCGTTTAAATAAAGGCTATCAATATGCCCGTTAAAACTGTGATAAATTAAAGTCATCGTCTTTTTGAGTTTACTTGAGTTATTTACAATAAATTCGGTGTCGTAATTTTGAATTTTCATTGCCTTCATTGTATCTACGGAGTAAAGAACAGTGGATGGTCACCCAATAGAGAAATAGACAATCATTTGGAGTTAGATATATAGGAATAGTAGCGCCCCGCAGTTTCACCCGCGTGGATTACGGTTTGCCCGCTCCCTCAACAATGCCACCGGAACTATACTATATCCGGGATAAAAGTAGCCTATGTGTTAATCCAGGGTCAAAAAAATAAACTATACATACAAAATTTCATCGAAATCAGTGTAACCGTTTGAGCGTGAAGAAGACATACACACATACACACAAACTTTCGCATTTATAATATTAGTAGGATAGGAAGTAGGATTAAGTGATGACTTCCCACATTATGAATAGGTAACCCTGCAACGGAAAATAAGTCTGACAAGTATGGTCAGACAGAATTTAATTACCGCATTGCAATAAGGTTCAGAACACAAAAACCTAAAATACACGTATACATGTATAGGCATTGATACACACAAATATAGAAGACCTAGGACAAACATTCATGTTCATCACTAAATGTTGCCCCTGATGGGATTCGAATCCAGCTTCTCGGGGACTAGAAGACGTCGTATCAATGACTACTGAGCTACTATGTCCGACTTATACAAGTTTGGCAAGTTATGTAATAAACATTTCTAACTCGTACTCCTTTAGATATAATTACTTGATTGATCTTATTATTGATTCCCATACTTCTTACGTTTATTTTCTTTTTTTCACTGTTCTTTACGTTTCTTACTTTTTCATACTATTTATGTTTTTAAAGTGCTACTTTTGCCGTTCAGCGAGATAAATCCGCGCGTCGTTGTCATGTTTTATTGCCGGAAAAGTCGATAAAAGCACATGACTTGTTCCATTTCTGTGGGGATTTACCCCGCTTATATGGTAACAAGTGGAGCTTCGAGCAGATAAACACCAGGATTTACTGGGGAAACACAAAAAAAAAAACAATATTTACTCTATGTATATTTGACGAATTTAAAAGCTATAGGAATCCATTATTGAATGTCAATCATCAATTTTACTTAGATGAGATTGAGATTACTTTTTCGGAGCGGTTGAAACCTTCTCGACTCAAGACCAGAGGCTGAGAAGCGCAGCGTAGGTATTCCAACGACAAAGTAAGATAGAAGACCTGACAACGATCGTAGGGTGGGGCTGGATGCGGGCCGGTTCTAGACATCGTTTATGGAAGCTTATCGATGCCTTGGAAGAATACAGTTGCAACTCAAAAATGCTCTTTTATTTTAAGGGAGCTGATTGAAGTTTTCATTTGTTTAAAACTTTTATAATTTTTGACCAATTACCCCTTTATTGACGAAAATCAAACAAAATAACAGAACATTTTATTGTAATATTTATTTTTAAAAATCGGATTAGGATACACGTACGTCTTATGGCTGAATTATTTATTTATTAATTTATTATTCCAAAAAATGTACACAACATTACAGTTAAAAACCATTGCGCCGTGACATACAGATACGCTAATAATGAAAGGTACAATTATAATATGGTGCTATTCCTCACACTATCTATCATCTTACAGTACGTTTGACATGCTCTGCACACTTGCGGCCATCGGTCAGCAAACACATCAAGCTGGGGAGCTGATTGAAATGATGATGATGATAGTAATATATTTATTATATTATTTTGGAGTTACATCGGTACATAGCTAAATAATTGTCTAAAAAGAAAACGTTCTTTAACAAAAATCACTTACATTTGAGGTGCAGGAATTAAGAGGGGCTCACCATGGCATAGTGGCAAGCTAAGCTCGGGCTTAGCCCAGTCACGTAAGATTTTAATCATCTCTAGAATCGTACTTGTAACTAAGCAATTGTTTTTTTTCTAGGTGGTTCATCATCTTCAATGGTGGGCACTGTGACTCGGGTGTCTGCTGTGGTGGGAGGCGAGGCTGTACTCCCTTGCGACTCGCGACCTCCACTACGTAACGATAGCTTACTACTCGTCGTTTGGTACAGGGACGACGATCCAGTTTACAGGTGAGTGATAAATGAACTGTTCGATCTGAGGTTGTTTGAATTTTTCACCACTGGCACCCTGTCATCTTAATCGAGCATTCTATTATTCATAAAAAATGACCCTAATTCTGTTAATCACACGATCTAGCTAAAATTCACTAAAATTCTTCGAATTGAAGTAGCTCGTATACTATTTACGTTAAAATTTAAATTCGTATAACTCCATACAACGGTCTCACTAATATTAGACGAGTCGTATTTCATTGCTGTAGTTGCAGCAATTGCGGGTAGTTTTAGTGGCTACCAAATATGTAGTGACTTAATTTTGCTAAAACTACCCGCAAATTTAATAAAAACGTTTAATTAAAGTGATCTTATTGATAAGTTTCATACTAATTTAGTTTTTATCGCAATCGTATAAAAACTGATTTAGTTTTCTAAAATTTTAGTTTAGTTGAATAAGCGAATCACTACCAATGTCTAGATAAAAAGACTGTGATTTTGTTAACGCACCTACCCCCCCTACCTTTTACTAGCTCTGCCCATAATGATCTAGTACGTGATATTGACAATTTTTTGGGTCTTCCCGTCATCTCACGGAAACAATCAATATTTTCGGGACATACTGAAAAACATGGACGGCAAACAAGTGGCATTTTTGCTTCGTTGGCAGTATTTTTTATTTAATTAAACACAACTTGATTAAATTTACCAAGTAAAAAATGATTAAGGCAATACAAGTTCATTTGATGAAACGCTCAAACATGTTTCCTAATTATATTTACAATGTCACATCACATTGTAGCAGAAACCAAGTACTAAAATTGTTCAATTAACAATCTAACATTGTTCAATTAACAATTTAACATTGTTCAATCAAACATGTTTGTTGGTCGCTTGAATCACACTACTTGGTTAGTATAATACCGGAATGGAATTATCATCAAGGTCGCTTTATACGTGTCGTTAAGTTATGGATACTACAATAATACTATTGATTTTAATCATACTAATATTAAAAAGCACTGACCGTGGTGCAGTCATGTGTAAAAGTGCCGTGGTAGTACCGGCCTAGAATAGTACTCTTCCCGTGGGTGCCGTAAGAGTCGGCTAAAGGGTTACGTACCAGGAGGTGGGCAGCAGCGCCTTCTGAGGATAGAAAACCATACTGCGCTTGCCAACCCGCCTACCAAGCGTGGAATATGTCCCGCAGTGGACATCCTATGGCTGTGATGAAATATTAAAAAGGCGAAAGTTTAATTGTTGTTTTTTGTTTGTATGTTTGTTACTCCTGCACACTGCAACGGATTAGCTTATAACCCGGAATAACACATAGGCCACTGTTTATTCAGTAACAAGTAAAGTTCCATGGGATAATTGAGGTAGTCAAAAAAATAATATTATGTTTTTTTCAAAGGGTTTTTTTTCAGAGCGATACCTATTTTCTCACGAGAGTTTGAGTTCGATGAGCTTTGTCAGCTGAATTATATCTGAAAATTATAATATAGTAAAAACGTTACATTTTCTTTCACTTTTAGTAATATTAGAAGATTTATATTTATCAGCAGAAAACCCATCGGTTCAATACTACAGGTTATCATCAAAAGCTAAAGATAAAAAAAAACAAAAGTGCAAGTATAAAGAATTCTGGCCACTATCACGTTTTCGATTTTTCGACACATATTTTCCTTCACGAGCTCGTGACCCGTACTCCGAGTATTCACTCGGGAGGCATGTATCATTTACTCGATAAGTTGTAATTCAGCAAAACATTAAAATGTATTTAACTTAACTAAATTAGTCAAATATCCCGACCCGTTATTCATTTATTTAATCTATACATATAATTATAATCATATTATATCATAATAAGCAATTTCCACGTAATGTTGATGCAACCAAAATCAAAACAAAACAACTTTATAATTCACCTATAATGAAAATTGTATTACAAATCCTTATTAGACCTCCAATTGAATCTGCTACGAAATACACAGCAACCGTAGCAGTAACTACGAAATATTCGTAGCGGATTTTGCGAAGACCCGCAGCAGTAACGGCTGTTATCGCGTAGAATAGCCCCGGAAACACTTTAACGAGCAATTGCCTCAAATAATTACATGGTTATGGTAAAATGTGTTTTTAGTTTCACTCGCATTCCATTTTAGAAAATGTTCATCGCGGTTCTTTTACGTATACGAAATGGTATTGATGAAAACTGGTTAACGTTACTGTAGACAAATACTCGATTAACTATGTTTAATACTTATAGTAGTTAACTATTTTACTAATAGTAATCACGAACCGAATACTCAAATATTCTGGTATCCGGGGCCTTGGGTTCGAATCTCAACAGAGGCAAACATTTGTGTGATGAGTATGAATTGTTGCCTCAAGTCTTAGATATTTGTGTGATGTGATTGTGTGTATCTTATGCCTCCCGCGGTACAGGGAATCCTAGTATGGGGTTATTTATACAATTAAGTGCAATAAATAAATATTAAAAAAACTGTGTAAGGCTCGAGTGTCAAAATTTGTTTTGTAAAAGTACTGCATTGTGCATGTCACAGACCCCTGGGTGGTATTACTAAGGTATGCAAGTTTTGCAACATGATAATGTACGTAGTTATCATCTAGGCAGGCGTACTCCGTCGTAGGCCACATCATTACTTAACATCAGGTGAGATAATGATCAAACACTTGCCGATTCTCAATAAGCAAATAAAATAAAGTACGCAGCTTAAAAAAAATGCAAAAATTCAAATTGCAAGATTAAAAACTCGAAATTCAATATAAAATATTATATTTGAGTCAAGCGCTACAGTTTTGAGTAACACGGGGACAGAAAAAGTTTATTCTTATAAGAAACAATACCCAATAACTGGGCATTCCGAGCAGTGCAGGGTTTAAGCTGAACTGCGCTTCAAAGCATGTAAACGGTAAAAAAAGAAAAAAAACTATATCTAGTTAGTAGTTTTGAAGAGATTATAGCTCAACGGTGGGAGCATCGGCTGGCAAACTGACATACAATAGTTCGATTCCCATCAACGGCATGGGCTTCCGGTGAAGGTAACACCGTTATCGAATACCCGGTATGGTGGTGGTCCCAAAATTAATGTTCCTGGTGCTGTTACTGTCGCAAAAAGTTTAACGTGCAATCTTTGTTTGTGATAATTATTACGTTTAAATTAAATAATTCAAAGCTTTTATATCAGAGTGAAAGCTCCGAAGCTTAAAGCTGTCAAGTTTAAGAGACAAATTGTGATAAGGGTATCTTATCTGATTCTCTCAGCTTATCTAATTTTTTATTGTGTATTTTCTCTTTCCGAGAGCAGAATATAGATTAAATAATGTTTATTTTCCTTAACAATGGCAGACGTGATATTGTAGATTTATTCAAGTTTATCTTACACTAATAATTAGATTGATTTTTGTAAATACTTGAAAAGCATGCGTTCAAAAGCTATACACTTAAAAGTCAGACTACAAGCACACATATCTTCATCAAAATATTATATTTGTAAGTTCGGGAGAAGAAAAAACGGGAGAGGAAAGAGGGAAAAGGGTCTATGAGTAAACAGAAATGAACTATGTTTCTCAATTTCTGAACCGGATTTGGTTAATATTTCAGCGATTCAGGCTTAACAACCTGACAAATGAACAGTCATATTTATATTGATATTATTACTAAAAATATTATATACAAAAATTAGGTAGTAATATTATGGAAAAGTTAATACTTATTAAAAAATTGCTCAAGAACTTGCTCACATATCAAAGCGGTTGTCAAAATATAAACTGTTAATCGATAACGTTCCATAGGATGCTATTCACCAAAATTTACAACGTCCGATTTCCAGATTTTCCGATTTTCCGATTTCAGATCCAACGGTTAATTGATAACCGGACGTTTAAATTTTGGTGAACTCCAACCTTAGCATATAACATAAACACAATATGGGTTGTGCTTATGTCAAGATTACTTTCCCAAAACTGGGCGAAAGGTCTTCCTGCTATGGAGAGGAGAGATGACAACACCACGCTGGCCTACGCGGTTTGGCGTATAGACCCGCCCAATAAACTCATCCAGGAATGCTTGTACTTCAAGTATCGCTTGCTAGCTTCGCAAATAAACCAACGGTCAAAAAGTTGCTATGTTTTATTAAATAACTATTATCTAGATAAACAGTAAAACACTGGCAACTTTTTTATAACTCAACTGATAATTATATAGGCAAAAGTTTGCTGTTTGTTTGTCGTTTATATGTTTGTTATTTGTTTTTGTTGAAACGGTTCAATTGATTTGCATTAAATTCTGAATGAAGATAGCTTTGACCGTGGAATTACACATCGACATTTTATTCCAAAAACTAGAGTCCCCTTGGAATACTTGAGGTTACGGGAAAACTGTAGTACACGCCGGTGATACCGCGTGCTGTAACTAGTGATAAGTAACAGATATAAAAGAGTTTTTCAATGCTGTTTTATCTGTGGGCAATAATAGGATACGAAATATCTCTCTGAATTAGTCTTAAAAATTATTGAAAATCCTACATAAAAAAAAAACGCGACCTACGCTGAACGAACGAATGGATCCAACAAATATGAAACTCTCTTGAAAAGGTCCGGACCCTTTTTTGCCCGAACTCCACGCTGATTATATAAAAACCTGTAGTTATGTATTTGATGTCCCTTTTATGGGCTTCATTTAGTAATATGTAGATTATTTGAATCACGGATTTGCGTTTACATAGCAGCGTGGAATTTAATTTGGGAGAAATGAAAGAGATTGAGAGTTATGGCAATTTGAATTGGTAAACAGTAAATTACATTATTTATTTGTATTGAAATCTGCAAATATGTTAGAAGCATATCAGTGTTTGAAATTATGTTAACCTACTGTCGCTTAACTTATAAGTGTTATATCTGGCCTAAAGTAGTTTTGAGCACGATTCTATCATGAATGCTAGTCTTGGAGATTTTTAAGCGACGCAAACTTCGGTCTTGCAAGTCTTCTTATTAGTTGCTACACTCTTGACAGAGGGGTCTTGGTCATCATATCAGTAGTTGTCACACGCTTGACAATTTCTCGCCACTCGTCTCGTTCTGCTGGCTTTCTGGTACGGTCAGCCAAGAAAGTAAATAAATAAATAATAAATCCTAGACAGCGTCATCACTTAACATCAGGTGAGACAGTTGTCAAACGCAAACTTATAATATGTAAAAAAAAAAAGAAAAAAAGTAGTGTACCAGTTTTGTTTTAGTTTCATCGAATATTATAACAAGGTTCATACCAGTTGGCATTAGCTCCTGCTTCCTGACAACAAGAAACCATTGGCATAATACGTGGTTTGCGCAGACAATGACAGGTCACCACTTAAATGTCTTTCCAGTAATAGTTTATCAGCTATGCCACGCGAAGAAGGCAGTGGATATATTTGTTACGTATGTGATGATACTTCATCATTAAATGTCAGTTTCAACAAGAAAGGTTTTAAAATGCAATGATATTATATGTTTATATGAGGTAGATGTGGCACAAGCACGCGGAAACTGAGGCAGCAAATTTCAGTCAATTGTAGTAATTTTGATTACGACGCGTATTTCAAGCGCAAATCTAAACATATAGCCATCCTTTTTTATATAATTTGTACCGTATTATCTGTCGCAGTAAGCATGTTTATGTCGTAAAGGAACAAAATCTGAGCACCGCGCAGTATGAATATACGTCATCTTTAGTAAAATATCATTGTTAAAAGGTGAATCTTTTGATTCTACTCTGGTACTACTTTTATTCGTAATGTCTATCACCTTTTTTTTCTTCCGATAGTTCAACGCCTCGTAATCCCGCTTATGGTACGTTGTATGTAAAATTCTGCAAAATTAATTGTCGGCGTCATTCGAACAGTTGAACTAGAAGGATACAAGTGTATCCAGTCGCTAGCCGGCTACAAATCCTCATTAGTCAAGATTTACGGTGTCGAAATACCACAGGAATTATGTGGTACCAGTGGCAAACGTTTTAATAACATACCGTGAATAATATTCGCGTAAATCGAGGAAACGGTCCGAAATAATGGTGTTACCTGATTTAGATAATCTGTTACGGTTTTCTAACCTTGTTTAATGTTTTATGATCCACTGGATACTTGTTTTGCTAGTGGTGATATCAATTAAATCTTTCCACTTGTTATTTACTCGACTTTTTAGTGACAGAGCTTCCTGGGTATCTATTTAACCTATTAAATTTAATCTAATTCTGTTTAACACATTATTTATAGATTGGTAATGAATTGTCATTTTTGTTAAAGTATAATTGATATTGGTACACAGATCTCATTTCTACTGCAATGCAAACCCACAATGCAATCGGGATGCAATTGTTATTTTAGCGGAATAACAAGTATATTTATGATTATATTCGAATGGGTCAATGCTTGAATTGAAATAAGAGAATCGGCACTCTGTTAGTATATATGGCCTGCAGCAGGAACCACTCGCATCGCAATCATGGTATCGAAATCGTATAAACAATTTTTTTTTTTTTTTTTTTTTTTTTTTATAATATAAAAAAATATTTTTTTATTTTTATAAAAAATTGAATAACACAAGTACCGCCCGGAAAAACTACAATTTATCTGTGTACTGTCACCAAACGCATAGTGTGTTCAGGCAGCAGTCCTTGAGAGGCAGTGAGCATTCTAGGTCTAGCGTGAAAACATCTTCGACCACATCGTCACTGACCATCAAGTGAAATAGTGGCAAAACGCTAGATCTATACAGTATAAGCAAAATGTGTTACTTTACTAGAATGTTAATATTGTAGGGCAGTAAAACACCATTTGGAGACGATACTTCAGTATAATACCAATTAAAGAAGTAAATCATTGTAAAAACTAAACCGCAACCGGCAGAGGAAGCGGCAATAGTTTGACACTCGACTTATCAGTGACGTGCACAAAGGATAACGATTAATATAAGACCTATATAACAATAAATGACAGTAAGTGCTAAGTTCAATCGTTTCACGATGCGATATAGCTACGCTTCGATTGCGATAGTGATTCGCGCTTCGACCACAGTAGCATACTACTACGAACTTCAATTCTTACAAATTTATATCAAATGCAACACATATAAAAAAGTAACGTTCTATATTTTTGAGTAATCTATTGGCTCACAACAGCAAGTAGATTGCTTAAATGTTATTGTAGTAACTGCAGTATTTTTAGCTATTTATGGGGCAAATAAAATAGTGAATTGAATCTCGTACATAAAAAATCTTGTCTTTAAAGTTTTTTTTTTCATTCACATAGACAAATAACTACTAGTATATCGTAGGCGTAACCAACTGTAAAATAATCAAGTGGTTATTTTACTTCTGAACGTTTGTCTTTTATTACGTTATTATTACACAAAACTTGTAATTCAAGAACTACACCGCATTTTTATTATTACTGAGTGGGAATCTTAAGGCAAGGTATACTTAAAGAGTTTGACACATTATTATATAGATGTAGTATCCGGCTTTGCTCACGTTTATAGTCGAAGTTTCGACCTAGGTTCCGAGCATATCGGATGTTCATCTTCAGGTGAGTTAAAGCTGCCAGATCGCGGTGACCACTGCGGTACGGGTGGGGGTGGCGGGCGGGGCGCAGTATGTGTTGAGGGGGTGCGCCCGGGACTGATAGCGCGCTGCGTCATTGTCCGAGATTGCGGAGGTGGTACATTTTCTTCGTCGCTATGATTTTCCTCACCGCCGAATACATGGGAACAGACGACGCTGACAGTGTCATACTCCAGACTACCTATCACTTTTCGACTTGAGGTAGCATTAAGAATTGGTGTCCAGGCAGGTGGCAGGCTCCATCCACGGTCTATGTTAAAATTCGGATGAAGGTTGATCTCTATTGCCTCGCGTACCATCCGAGGTATATACAATTTCTCTTTAGACAGTACAGAGGCTTTGTCGAACCGAATGAAGTGCCTGGTATCTGAGAGATGTTCGTGTTCTGCGATGATATACTGTTTACACAGGTATAGCGTGACACTAGTTTATAGCCCCAGAGGTCTGCCTTTTAACCAACTTTCAAAAAGAAGATATTTTCATTTCGATTGTTTTATGTCTGTTACGTCAAAAGTCCGTCAATTATAAATCCGTCTGAAAAAAAGTACATTCTAATGATATATTAAATAATATTTTGTTAAATTAAAATAATTTGTTTATCTATTTTTCATGAACTATAACAAATTTTTCACAGATAAGTAGGTAGTCAGGTTTTATAGTTTTTATGTAACCTTACATCATTTCATTACTTAACATCAGGTAAGACAGTTGTCAAACGCAAGCGTATAATAAGCAAAAATACCTTATTTTATTATAGTAAATTTCAATAAGTTCATTAACAAGTAGAAATCACATTTCTCCATGTTAAAGTGGTTATTGTACTACTTTCTAAATAAAAAATTTTTGCACAAAGCTTACCTTTATTTTGAGACGCCTGAAGAAAATTCAATCTGTTTCGAACTACTCCCCATCGGTTCATATAATAACCCGAAAGGCCGTTCAAGGCGTATTCAAGAATCCATTGGGTATTTGAAGTGTAGTTTAGAACTGAAGGCTTGATCATTGGCTAAATATAGAATTTTGTGTCATATCAGTATCTTTTGTTGAAAGTCCTACATGTCTAATAATCTTTTAAAAAATACCACTTATGAAAACAGTTCATAAAGTACACGAAGTGAACCCTTGTTTAAAAAAAAATTATGAATTTATGAATCAAAATAATTTCGAGCTACCATATTTTTTCCTTTGTCAAAAATTTTCGCGGTAACTAGAAATGCGCTTGAACTGTGTCTAGGAAAGGAAATAAAATTTTCTAAAAATATGTGTATTAATATTTTTTGAGCTCGTGGGTCATCTGTAAAGTTAATATCTGTTATATTTTTAATCAACACGCATCAGGATCAAGATTTGTCGGACCTGCTCATAAACACCCGCGAGCCTCTGTAATGACATCTGTTCTTAAACCGAACAAGTGAACTATAACGTTAAATCATCAAGTGTCAAGTTTCCGATTAGCCAAAAAAATTTTGTCAATTACCTCTATCGCATTATTTTTATTTCATTACGTATCTTATGAGGGCTATTTTTGTAGTTAGTAAAATCGGCTCAAGACCTTCTCGCTGCCAATGTCCCTTCTTCACAAAGAGGAAGTTGGGCATTTTCCACCAGGTTGTAAATCTAGCATATGCGGGGTGGCGAATAATCTAGTATATATATTATTATACTCACCATTCCAATGTTTACCGACAGTCACAAGACCGCTGAAGTCACCTACCAACTGTTAGCTAAATACAACTCCTGGGACCGAGGAAGTAACGGCACTCGTAGCGTTTAGTGGATTTATTTTGAACTGTTATAAGTAAGTTGTGCGCTTGAGTTTGACAACTGTCTTACCATATTATGGGATGCCGTGGTGTATGATGTAGCACGCACGCCTAGAAGGTACCTTCACAATAAGTCCTGATCAAGCCTGTTTCAAAGTTAACTTGATATTATTTCTGTTAAAGTTTCATAATTTTCAATAGTTTTCATGTAATATTATGAATGTATGCAACACGGGAATTACAGGGTTCCGATTAAATATATTTTTTGTACAATAATAAAAAATAAAATTAAAAAATATAGTTTTGACCACATAAGGTGGTCTTTTTCAAGGAGAGTACGGAGCGCTACATGAGTAATTCCCGTGTTTTATACATTCATAGTTTGTTAAAACCAAAAGAAAAAGAAGTATTGGTGTCAGTATTAATCAGCAAATTGCTGACATTAAACACAAGCGCTTGACCAAATCTGGAGTATCTAAACATGCTTTTGACAACTCACTAATCCTTGCCAGAGAGAGCTGCTTGATTGCTTGATAAACTAAGGTGATTGCGTAAATTGAAACGATTTTTTGTTTAAAAATCCCAATTTAAAAATAAAAAAAAGTTATACACGTTTATACCACCTGCTTAGGACATAAGTATAAAATTAATTAAACCCCACTACTGAAATATCTATGAATATTGTGAGTAATTTAGTTAATACATTGGGAATAATTTTGATGAATTAAACTGAGGCGGAAGGAAATTTTTTAATTACTTTTTCATACCCGAATGTAATATAGTTTACCCAGGACCACGATCACTGAACGAAGTGAAATTCTCATACATGTTTTTCGTTCTAAATTTAAACACAAATCAACATGAATACGTAAATCATCCTACACCACTCGAATAGCAGCACGCATCTGCCTTATAATTGTCTCGCTGTCAAGTATAGCGGTGGCAGGCAACGTAATGAGAGTCCAAACCACAGACAGGCGCCTGTGGCGGCGCTACCGAAGCGACGACGACTAAACAATCGTTTCAAATGCAGTTCCTCTATAACATACAACTGGTGTGTTGGTATGTACTTTAATTCGACAAATTGTATCGGGACACATAATAACGGTTCAGATAATTGAGTAACGAAAACAATATCGAATTGAATCGATTTGGTTAGAGTCAGCTGTCAAACTGGCGGACACTAGTTCGGTCCCGAACAACAGCTTGAGCTTCCGTTGAACGTAACACCGATATCAAATTCCTAGCATGCTCTAATTTCTATAAAATATTTACCTTGTTATCTCTCATCAACGCCACACCAAATAAGAATAGTATTTACAGTATCGGCTAAGTTGCTATACTGTAAATACTATTCTTATTTGCTGTAGCGTTGATGAAAGATAACAAGGTAAATATTGGGGGGGGGGGGGACGCCACACCAAATAAGAATAGTATTTACAGTATAGCAACTTAGCCGATACTGTAAATACTATTCTTATTTGGTTCGGCGTTGATGAGAGAAAACAAGGTAATTATTTTATAATATTTAATATGGGTTTCAAAGAAAACTTACGCGTATACGATAACAGGATCGATAATTGTTTGGCTTCGTACGGAAGCCTTCACCAAGATCTTGAATGCGTTGCGTTCGTCGAAACGTCCCATCTCGCTGTCAGTGTAGGTTTATTTTTATTTTTATTGGGAACTAGTAGCACCCCGCGGCTTCACGATTATGGTTTTTCCGCAACCTCTATTATCCCACGGGAACTATACTTTTTCCAGGATAAATATAGTCTATGTGTTAATCCAGGTTTTGAACTATCTTCATACCAAATTTCATCGAAATCGGTGCAGCCGTTTGAGTGTGAAGAAGTAAAAAACATACACACAAACTTTCGCATTTATAATATTAGTAGGATAGGCAAGCGTTTGACCATTATCTCACCTGATGTTAAGTGATGATGCGGTCTATGATGAAACACGCCTGCCTAGAAGATGCCGGTTACCATTACCATTACCATTTACTCGTGAGTTGAAGATACCCAGGTTATAATTTAGGGTGATCATTGTCAAGATGAGTAGAACCGAGAGACGCAACTAGTTATACGCCTTGTGTGTACTATGTTTGATTTAGTTTTTTTGATAAGGTACAAGGTCGACATCACCACACTTATTGATGTTTACTTGGATATATCAGCAAATACTTTATTATGGTTCCAATGTTATCAATACAATGAACTTGACCTTAGAACAGTAATTGCTAAAAGTAATAAACTTATTATGTTTTATGTTAAAACTTAAGTAATCTATGTATATGAAATAGAACTAGCTGAGCTCCGAGGATTCACCCGTATGGGCTACAGTTTTTTCCGTTACCGTACATTTTTAACCGGCTTCAAAAAAGGAGGAGCTTATGTATCGACTGTACGTTTTTTTTTTCTGTTTTTTATGTATCTTCACTGATTTCTTTCCCTATTTATGGACCGATTCATAAATTTCTTTTTTGTTTGATAGAAGTGTACTGCCGTACTTCTGAGGTGTGGTCCCATTAAATTTTTATCAAAATCAAGCCATCACAAGCGGTTTTCTCGAATAACTGAAAAATGTTACGTCTACTTAGACGACTTCCTAATTGCGGGTGAAGACATCGGTGAACATACATAATGACAATATTAATTGATCCCGTGAGTAGCAAACGTCACTGAAATGGGGGAAAAATAAAAAAAAAATTTTTTAGCTATAAAATATTAGGCATATGTGCAATTTAAGATCAATGCCAAAATTTCATTCATATATGCTTAACCTGCCGTGTTTTAGATACATATATTATATCACGCAAAGTTTCACATTTTTAATATTGTTTTACACGTGATTGAGCCACACGACTGTTCCAAAAATATGTAGTGAAATGAAAAATAGTTTGAATATGAAAAAAGTGAACTTACAGGTTTCAAAATATTTCCTCTTGCCCCCTATGCACTTACTCATTCAGCTGAATCAGCTTTCAAAACATTTGGAAAACTTATGTTTGGGGAGGTAGAAAAATAGCCGGCGAATTTTTTCGACGGCTTCGTCTGCTGTGTTGAATTTCCACCCACGAAGTATATTTTTTCCGTTAAAATTTAAAAAAATATAGCGTGGAGCTAAATTTGGGCTTTACGGAGGATAGGGTATGATTTGGACCCCAAGTTCGTCAGATAAGTCATGGCTTTAGCAGCTGTGTGAGCAGGCGCGCTTTTCGCAACACGTCTATTGTTGCAAATATGAGAAGAGTGACAGATAATGCTTTAAAATATTCAAAGAAAACTACCCATAAGTGATTAATGATTTTACCCGAGGAGAATCGTATTAAAATTAACCGTCCATTCAAAATGGTTTCAGCAATAAAGAGGTAGTATTTATAACTCTGCGACTAACAATTTTTAGAACAACCTAATAATAAAGTAAATGTTTATCATAAATATTAGGAATTAGGACGTTACTCAATAAATAATTATTATTATCAGAACTTTGGCCATAAGACGTCAGCAGCAATGCAGCATGCTTTTATAGCGGCTGGACGCAATTTTTTTTAGACTGTTTACCCCTAAGACTAAGAAAATATACCAATTTTGTATAAAGTTAAAAAAATACGTTATTCTACATTATTTTCTGTATACAAACAAAGCCATAATATAGGTATATAATTATTAACAGTTCTATATTATATGAGTACACAAGTGGAGAGGAATAATACATCACGTAGTTGCAAACTTATTTAATGCATAACCCAATGTAATTGTATTTGTACTTATAAATAAAAGAAAAAAATGTTATAACTAAAAAAATCATGTCAAAAACACGATTTAAATAACATTTAGTGTAAAAAAAATTTAGTTTTAAAAAAAACGTACTGTTTTCTCTTTTAAAGCTGCAGCGTAAGAGAATCGAATCAAAAATAAATATGAAATATTGCAAGTGTTCAGTGCAATTATATTTAAGTCTTATCCCTCCTTAATTTATTCCCATTTAAATATTAATTACAGATTGGCAGAAGGAGACAACCGGCCGTAAGGAACAAGTCCGGCTGCAATTTGTTTTCCCAGGTCAGGATCGACTTTTGCGAACATTTTTACAGCTCTCTCTTGAATAAAACCAGCAGCATCTTTCAGTGAGCCGACCAGGTTTGCAACAACACGCTTACGTTCATCAGTATCCATGACTCTGCTGTAGAGAGCGATCGCCTGGGAATAGTCGTCTTCAGTATGTCCACTGTCATATCTACCAACCACTCCATTAAGAACGATCTTTGACTGCAAACGAGCAGCACGAGGGTTATTTTGTGGGCCAGAAAATGAATTCGGATAATAGTTTGGAGCTCCTTCCTGATTATACAGAGCTTGAGGGCCATCACGCTGGTAATTTGCCACCTTTGCAGCATAAGGGCAATTCACCGGAATTTGTAAGTAGTTAGCTCCAAGGCGATGGCGGTGAGTGTCGTTGTAGGCGAACAAGCGCGCCTGCAACATCTTATCTGGGGAAGGTTCAATACCAGGTGGCATGTTCGATGGGCTCATAGCAATTTGTTCAACTTCAGCAAAGTAGTTCCTAGGATTTCTGTTCAAAGTAAGTTTTCCTACTGGAATGAGGGGGTAATCTGCATGTGGCCAGATTTTTGTTAAATCGAAAGGATTAAATTTACACCTTTCAGCTTGCTCCATAGTCATAATCTGAACATACATGGTCCATGATGGATAGTCACCTTTAGCAATTGCATTGTATAAGTCTCTGATGGCGTAGTCAGGATCACTGGAAGCAAGCTCTGCTGCTTTTTCTACAGGTAAATTCTTGACGCCTTGATTAGATTTGTGATGGAACTTGCACCAGTATGCTACTCCCTGGTCGTTTACAAACTTGTAAGTGTGAGAGGCGTATCCATTCATGAATCTAAAACCATCTGGAATACCACGATCACCAAATGTGTGAATAGTTTGATGGACGCACTCTGGTCTCAAAGTGATGAAGTCCCAGAATGCATCAGGATCTTTCAAGTGGGTGACAGGGTTACGTTTTTGAGAATGGATAAAGCTAGGGAATAAAGTTGGCTCTCTAATGAAGAAAATAGGAGTATTATTTCCTACTACATCCCAGTTGCCATCTTCTGTATAAAATTTAATAGCAAAACCTCTTGGGTCCCGCACAGTATCTGCAGAGCCTAGCTCACCAGCTACAGTTGAAAACCGAATGGCAATTGGGGTTTTCTTTCCAATGGCATTGAACACTTTTGCGGCACTGTATTTGCTTATGTCATGGGTCACTTCGAACTCTCCAAATGCTCCCGCACCCTTGGCATGTACTATTCTTTCTGGTATGCGTTCCCTATCGAAGGATGAGAATATATCGATAAGGTGGAGATCCTGTAGTAGCGCAGGTCCTCTTTCTCCAACAGTTAAGAGTGTGGATTTGTTAGCTACTGGATTTCCAGACTTGGTGGTGATCGTGGCAGGAGATCCCTGAATAGATAAAAAAAAATGTTATAGTTGTGACTTGTCAGGCCTATTATTTGTAACAGTTTATTTAAAATGTTGATGTTTAAAATTTCAATTACAAACTACTGCATGGTACAGTCAAATATTTGACTAAGACAGAGTGTATCAATGGACAGGAGTAGGAGTTACTGAATTTAACAAAATACACAGATTTTGAACTCACTTTTGTGTCACTAATTAAGTTCCTTCAGTGGATTGAATTTTTAAAAGTGGGTAACCAGGCAATAAAGTTGGCTGGCTAATAAATAAATAAAAACCGCGCACTTGTCGGGTTGGACTAGCCCACCGAAGGTTCCGTACAAATTTATAGGTACCTACATATTATCAAACATAGTTTTTTATTCACTTCAATAAAAGGTTCTTTTTTCATTCTTCGTTCAAAAATAATTAAAAACCTGTTCAAGCTTGTGCCAATTAAGCCGTTTCTACGATAACCCACATGACACGGTTAACTCAATTCAAAATCTGGACCGCCGTTTCTTGCATAAAGACCCTGTTTATTATGATTTAACTACAAATGTTTAGTTTTCAGATTTATTACTATACACATGTAAGTGTAAAGGCGATATTATTTGCCAAATTTCATAGTTCTAAGTCAACGGGAAAATATCTTATAAGTTTAGATTCCCTTGAGAGTCGCGAAATATACGTTTTATGCGGAATAAACACCCGTTTCTTTTTTTTACGTTAACTTAGAAGTTTGACTTTTTCACAGCTCAAAAGACTGTAGGTTTAAGTATATCGATTCAACTCGATACCTCCGCGCGTTATCGAAATAAAGGGTCTTGACAGACAGACAGACGAACGGACGGACAACAAAGTGATCCTATAATGATTTCTTTTGAGGTACGGAATCCCAAAAAGATCAGATTGTTAGAGCTAGAAATCGATAAAAACACAGGACTTGGAAGACTAGTGATGTCAAATAGTCGGACGCTGGTTCGATCCCATTCAGGCTTTGAGCTTCCGGTGAAGGTAACACCGTTATAAAATTTCCAGAATGGCAGTAGCGTATTTTCGAGTTCTCTCCTAGCACTCTTAACTTTTTTTTGAAACTGCCACCTAACATACAGTGTATTCAGGCAGTAGTCCTTGAGAGCCTGTTAACGTTATAGGTCTATCGTGATACCATCTTCACTGACCATCAAGTGAGATAGTAGTCAAACGCTAGATCTATATAAAATAAAATGCTCATCACCCATCAACTGGGACTGTGTTTAGTTTTTAGGTTTTTCATTAGTAAAACCTCTCGTGAATGCAAAATGCAGGCCGCTTTCAACCTGTAGTAGACGTCCTATGGCTGAAGAAGATGGTGACGAAAATCGCTCGTTCTGAAGAAAAATCTTGCAAAACATGTATATTCATACATATTTTAGGCTTCTCTAAACAAACTATTCATCAATTGGCAAAATTTTGATGAAAACTTTGTTCTATGAACTTCAAGTATGATCAATTTATAATAGTTCTAGAATCAAGTGCTAGAACAATTCAATATCAATTGATTATTTACATGTATCTGAAAATTGCGAAAGAGAACAAGGGTGAGCGTTATAGGCTGAATTGACTTACTTATTATTATTAAGTAATAATATTACAAAAAAGCTTTACAAAAAATTCGAAAAGTTATTCTATTGAAACGTTTAAATACTTACCACAGATTTCGCATAATTTGACAACTGTTCAGCTGCAGCGTCCCTTCCCGCCATTTTAAGACAAACAAAACTCACAATATTTATTAATATAAATTAATAAAATATTAATTATATTAAACAATAACTAAAGGAGCCACTCACTGGTGTGCGTCCGTTTAGCAGACTGCTGCACTGAAGATCAACGTCTTTCTTTATATACTGATATGTTGTTGATAAAAATAATGTCAACAAATTTTATTTTGAGCTATGAACATAGCATCGGGCACAGTGTATCAGAGTTGTTACAGTTTATGGTCAAATTATCTGAAGAGATATTATACATCATAAAATTAAAGTAATAAACAACAGCGTAGAGGCGTGCGGGCAACATCCATTTTATCTAAGGCAAGACCGTTTTTTATACCATCTAGCGTTTGGCCACTATCTCACTTGATGGTCAGTTACGATGTGGTAGAGATGTTATCACGATAGACTTAGAATGCTCACTGACTCTGAAGGACTACTGGCTGACAGACTATGTGTTAAGTGATAGTTTTCCAAACTCGAGGGTGGTAGCTACCAGGTACTTGAAAGTACACTACCACTGTGCTGGGCATTTCATAACAGGGTTATTTTAACCGGAATCGAACCAGCGTCCCTCACTTTGACAGCCGACGCTTCCACCGCTGAGATCATCATTAAAAATTCCAGACCATACCAAAACCAGCGTCCCACACTTTGACAGCCGTCGCTCCCACTGCTGAGCTAATAATCGCTTCAAAATTTTAAATGAAAAAGTTCGAAGAAATTTGGTCGACCGTTTTGTGCTGAGCTGGTCTTGGACAATTATTGAAGTTAAATTGTTCCAGAATAAATTTTGAGCCTCTTAGCTGACAGGGCGCCCAGAAAATATAAAGTACTCCTTAACAATATTTACGCTTTTTAGTCTTGGATTCCTAGAAAAGCTTAGTCTAAATTAATTTAACAACCTGGTGGGGATAGATGGAAAAATAATCCAAAAGGGGTTGCTTTATGGGACTTTCTGAAATAAACCATTTTATCCTACTAAACTAGTGTTTAGTAAATTATAGTTAAATGAGATGCTTCCCAAACGCTTATGAACAATGAATTAAACTACAAAATATATGAATAGTTTTTTATACATTACAATCTTATATACATATACATAAGATTTATGTGACGTGGTGGTACCGGCATAGAAAAGTACTCCCATTTCTTCCCGTGGGTGCTGTAAGAGACGGTTAAGGGATCACGTACCAGAAGGTGAGCAGCAGTGCCTTCTGAGGATAGAATACTAATAAGTATGTATATAGAAAATCATAATGCGCTCGAAAACCCGACTGCCGAGAGTGGCGAATATTGGCAAAACCCCCCATAAATGGGGGAGGCATATGTTCAGCAGTGGACGTCCTATAGCTGAGATGATGATGATACATATCCCTACTCGTACAATTTTTAATTACGAATTCTCGGGTGTTTTACACATTATCGTATAGATGTATTATCCGGCTTTACTCACGTTTATAGTCGAAGTTTCGACCTACGTTTCGGGCATGTCCGAGTTACTCTATAATTACATACATAATCTTAGATTATATCTATCTAATGTATCAAACATTAGATACATTACAGTGTCATATATTATGTCTAAGGCAACAAGTTGAAAGAAGACATCTCTATGGATGACCTAGTATTTTATGTTTTTCGGGTAATCATTAACTTTTGACTCGTAAGCTAGATAAGATAGTATTTTTGAGTTATAAAACGGTTTTTTACTTTTTATTTATAAATGTATGATGCAAAATAATAACTTTTAAATAAACATTTTTCATAATAAACATAAGGTGCTCACTATGTTCCCAATGCTGAAACACGAGTCTAGCTAATATATAATCATACTAATGTACATAATAAAAAGTGTGATACATAAATATTCATTCATTCATAACAGCAATAGGTCGTCCACTGCTGGACGTATGCCTCCCCATGTAGGGGGATTTGCCAATACTCGCCACGCTTGGCAGGCGGGTTGGCGAGTGCAGTATGATTTCCTATCCTCAGAAGGCGCTGCTGCCCACCTTCTGGTACATGATTCCTTAGCCGACTCTTACGGCACCCACGGGAAGAAATGGGGGAGTACTATTCTAGACCGGTACCACCACGGCAAACATAAATATAACAGTAGATAAATATAATTACCATTACCTACATTTTAGTTTTGGACTCTTGTAGACAAAAAGTTTGTAAGCTTATAAATTTTTATTTTTTTTAATTATTACACTATATAGCTTGTGTCATATCATCGCTTTGTGTGACTCCTTACTAAGGTTGGCTGGACAGATTGCTTTCAGCGATAAGTACGCTCTTTGTACTGTAGGTATAGTTAAACTAAGATCTATTTTTTGTATATTTTCCTTGTGTGTACAATAACGTGTTTTGTATTGTATTGCATCACTGAATAAATTAGAGAAGAAGAAGGTAATTTAATCGGGAAATCATTCTGTGAGAACTATTTTGAATACACCAATTTCCAAATTAGTATTCAATATACTCGTACATTAGTGCCGTGGTGGTACCGGCCTAGAATAGTAGGTACTCCCCTATCTCTTCCCGCGGGTGGCGCTACCAGAAGGTGGGCAGCAGTGCCTTCTGAGCATCGGATACCATGCTGCGCTCGCCAACCCACCTGCCAAGCATGGCAAGTATTGGAAAATCCCTCCTATATGGGGAGGCATATGTCCAGCAGTGGACGTCCTATGGCTGAAATGATGATGATGATTCCACGTATTCATGAAAGTGAGCCAAAAATGAGCTACGTATATCGAACATTTCTAATTTATTTTAGTAAAAAAGCTATATCCTTATTCTTCTTCTCTCAGCCATGTGCGTCCACTGCTGGACATATGCCTCCCCCATACAGGGGGGATTTGCCAATACTCGCCACGCTTGGCATGCGGGTTGGCGAGCGCAGTATGATTTCCGACCCTCAGAAGGCGCTGCTGCCCACGTACGTGATCCCTTAGCCGATTCTTACGGCACCCACGGGAAGAGATGGGGGAGTACTATTCTAGGCCGGTACCACCACGGCACTGAAACAAAATAAAAGCTATATATAGACCATTAAAGCCTTACAGTAGCATAATTTCCAAGCGTACTATTTTATTAAAGCCTTTGAACGTGCATAAAAAAGGGAACGGCTTCCAACGCACACTCGTTTTGCATAAAATCCTCTCCGCGTACGAAAAAAGGCTAAAACGGCTATAAAATATGTTTTTGACAAATGTTGAGTGCTGCCTGAGATTTTAACGCTGACACATCCATCAGTGTTTTGCTGACGAGTGCGCTACAACCATGTTCAACTGTTGAATTGATGTTAACAAGATATAAACGCGGGAGTCGACGTGGCGTAATATTTATGTTATTTCATAATAATGATCCATGGACCATTGACGGTTTTGTAGGGTTCCGTATCAAAAGGGTAAAACGGGACTCTATTAATATGGCTCCGCTGTCTGTCCGCCTGTCCGTCTGTCACCAGGCTGTATCTTATGAACCGTTATAGTTAGACAGTTGAAATTTTCACACATGTTGTATTTCTGATGCCGCTTGTACAATACTAAGTAAAAACAAAATAAAATAAATATTTAAGGGGGCTCCCATTAACAACAAATGTGATTTTATATAACGTTGGTACAGTTTAATGATAGAAGTAAACGTTTAAGCAAGTATATTTTTTCTTTTTATAATTTTACAGACAATTTCACCGGACATAGATTTCAACTGCGACAGAACAGTTTTCTGGTCAACAAATTTGCACCCAAAAACAAATAAAGGTGGCAAAGTCATCAAGTGTTCATAAAATATTGATGTATTTACGCCTGAAATTATTCTTGTACCATTGTAACCCTACATTGCCGAATAAAACTGTAAAATGGGTGTCACAACGACATTGAAGTCTTACGTTTGGGGTCAAAAAGTCCCTCAACTACATTTGACCCAGTTTACACGGGCCGCGTGTCTAAATTTTACATAACCCTCGAAAAATTTCAATGAGACTCCAGGCGCAGTGCGGCAAAGCGCAAATATTGTGACAACACCAGCTCACGTGGCACTTGGTATTGACTATTATAGAGCCGAATAAGGTTGTATTGAAATCTTACTACATTGTTGGTATATCATAATAATACTTTATTACATACAATGGTCGGTATCATTTTCCAATCGCAAGATTTGACTTCTTTAATGCCTCATTCATGAGTCAAAAAAAATAAAAATTTATTTTTATCACAGTCTAGTGGCGCCCCGCAGTTTCACCCGCGTGGATTACGGTTTTCTCGCTACCTCTATTATCCCACGGGAACTATACTTTTTTGGAATTAAAGGAGCATATGTGCTAATCCCGGGTTTAAACCTCTATACCAAATTTCATCGAAATCGGTATAGCCGTTTGAGCGTAATGAAGCAACAAAGATACTCACGTTCACATATACACACATACACACAAACTTTCGCATTTATAATATTAGTAGGATTTGCTGTCGGAAATCTGAAAGTGGATAGATATGTGTCTGTTGTCTGGTTAAAGAAGGCAATTGTCATAACTGCCAGGTAGACGTACAAATAAGATCCTTATTTTAAAACCAGCTTATTTGTTTTTCATGCTGGCACGAGAAAACAGACAAAATATAGGTTCTGTACACCAGTACCTATTTTTTGTCTGTGTTTTCGCTAACATTTAAAGCCCGATAACAGAAGTTCAAAACCGCGGTTGGACCAAGCAATAAAAATATATTTATTGTCACCTGGAAAATAGTTACATCATAATGATTATTTTGTTTAAAGTTTTAAATTTTAAATAAAAACAGAATCAAATTTTATGTCTTAAAACGACATCATTTATGGATACATAATCACATATGCATTATTGTAAATGTCGAATGTATACAAGATTAATAAATATAATTTTTTTTTATTGCTTACGTTTAATTGTATATGAGTAGAATCCTTTCAAAGATGTCCAGTTGGATCTATTTTCCACCTTAAATAGCTTTCACTAAAGTAACCCGACATGAAACGCCATGATCTAACTCTTATACTTATCAAAATCAATTTGCCTGAGGTTTCAACCCTAATTGTGTCATATCGTCCACCAGGATTCCCAAACCCTATCACCCAGGGGATTCTTGTGAACTCGTTAGTTCATCAGAAACCCCTTTAAAATATGTTTAAAAAGATGCTAGCACACTGAGTCTGATTTATATTAATTAAAACATGTACATGATTTTGATATAAAATAAGGAACCTTATTCGAACTGGCTAATGTAACTAAATGCAATCTCCTTGGTTATCATTGACTTTATCATAATATGTAAGTCATCATCATCATCATCGTCTCAGCCATTGGATGTCTACTGCTGAACATAGACCAATAAGTAAATAGTCCACCTTAGACCGCGTCGTCGCTTAACATCAGGTGAGACAGTGGTCAAAGGCAAGCTTCAATTATCTTTAAAAAAAATAAAAAAATTGGCCAATAAGTAAGTCATAATTGTACATATGATATTCTAAAATAATTTAAAAGAACAGCCTAATTACTCTATTTCTGTTTAAATTTTAAAAAGAAAGTGTAACTAAAAAGCGCTAACAACTGAGAGTAGTTTGATAATTCTTAATCGTACCTATGTGCATATTTAGATGGTGGATTTTCACGAAACCATTCTTAATGCTTTTATTTCGCAGTTCATAGGTTAATAATTAGTAACAGGATGGAAAGGCATCGCAATAATACTGCTTCATAAGAACTAAAAGCAAAAATTTGTTTTTATTCGCTTTAGAAAACTACTTAAATATTTATAGTCAAAAGTTGAAAATAGAGTTACGGAAACGTTAGTGGAAGCTAAAGCTTCATACTTCAGCTTAGTGCTTGACCATTTGCTAAACAGAAAAATTTGGGTCCATTTACATTATTTCGTGAAAGTACTTCCCGTCTAATAAATTTAAAAAATACCTCCTATGGAGACATGAAGGTGTGTGATGTGATTGAAGAAATTTGATTTCGTTTGCTCATTGATTATTTTAAAAAAAATATCTTACGACCATATTTTTCCTATATCAAAAGTTCTCGTGGTAATGACAAATGCGCTTGAACTGACACCAAAAGAAAAGAAAGTATATATATTTAAGACAGCACCTAACAAAAATATTTAAATTTATGAAAATTACTTAAACAAAATGGAGCGACGATCTTCACAGGGTAGCCGGCAGCAGCTGAATGCAGGAAACTGTGAATCAAGTTTGATGGCGTGCAATGGGAGAGGCATATGTCCAGCCGTGGACGACAACAGGCTGATGATGATGATGACTTAAAGAAAATAAACCAGTCACTTACGAGATGTGGCCAATAGGCCACAACATAGGTCCATATTAAGCACAGATAATAATACTAGTATATCTGTGATATTAAAACTCAGTTACAACTAGCTATGGATTGAGCTATGGTATGATAGTCAGGCTTTCCTTACGAGATTGGCCTAAATAGAAAATTTGCATGGACATGCACAATATGCCCATAACGTACGGCCACGCGTGGATTTATCGTTGTGTATATCACATCGTCACTGACCAACAGCTGTTTAGTATTAACATCAAAAAAGCCTGTTATTTACTTAGTGAAATCTTCAACCATACATTCGTAGGATTACACTCAAAGTAGGGTTCCGTACCCAAAAAGGCAATAAAGTACAATCCTCAATTTGTATATACGAAATTGTTTTAGCAACTTGTTCATTTAAATTGATTCTGTTAATTAAGGATTTTGCGTGGTTTAGTATTAATTTCCATTGTTTTGTTAGTTGCGTCTTTGAAATTGGCACACTTAAAGTCAAATTATGATAAGGAAGGGTGTGAGCGGGTTTCAGGTGCTAGCTAATCCGGTTTTTGGAACGAAGTTCCTTATCGCGCGTTGTAAAAGGGGGCTAGACGTAAAAAATTCTTACGAAAAGTTGTCACGACACTTTTTGCTATAGTAAGCTATTGTAAGCTGTGCGGCGTGTTTCTCTGTCTCTCGCTCTCTCTCTCTCTCTCTCTTATAGAAAGCAAGCTAGATATTTTCATTTCTATTTCGCTGTTATTATTATTATTATTCACGAACTTCGTTCTATCTGGGTGTCCCTTGACACCTCTCAAGTTTTTATGTATAAGTTTTGGGAAGCATACCTAAGTGACACAGTGTTTTTGCTCTCGAATTCATATGCGTTTGAGAATCAAAGGTTTAAAATTAATTCCTCAACTCTGTGTTTTCTACGCATGCAATGTGCTTTGAAATTGTCAGTGTCTGACCTCGACCTCGTTTTCCGTGGTTTATACTTAGTACTTTTCGTCGTGAGGCTATCCTTATGTCCCATTGCATGTTCATACCATCAAAAATGATTTGTATTTTGGCACTTTTTTTTCAACGTTTCTGAATATACTTATTAATTGTTATTAAATCAAACGGGGCTTAACCGCGAGAAAAACATTTAGTAATTTATTTACCTCGACGTTTCGACCAAGTTGCATTGGTCGTGGTCACGAGAAGACTGAGTGAGTCTTCTCGTGACCACAAAAGTCACGAATGTCTAAAAATTACAAATACTTATTAATTATTTTATCTACCTCTTCATTACATTATGCACATGTTCACATTAAGGCCCGTATTCATGAAAAACATTTGTTCAAGTACAGTTGATCAACATTTTTGAAAGTCATCGATTTAGTTGTATTTGAGTAGGCTGTTACTTCGAAACCCTATTTATTTGAAGATATTTCAGAGAAGTCATTTGTTGAAGGGCAACAAAAATCCACTTAGTGTTAAACTTGTGCACTTTGCTTCACAAACAGGGTTTGCATTCTATTCGGCTTTGCGCCTTCGGCAATGTTTCAAAGTTTACACTGCAAGAACGTCGAACTTGGAGCATTTTGAGGCAAGTATCATGTACCGGAATATTCGATTCGGCAACTTGGCTGTGATCAATTTGAAGCCTTTTTGTGCGATTTGACAAGTTTGCAACAAGCCCGTAGTTTGGGGTAAAGTGATAATAATCACACTAATATTATACAGACGAATGTTTGTGTGTATGTTTGCAACTTCTTCACGCTGATACGTCTAAACTGATTTTCATGAATAAAGATAGCGTCTACCCTGGAATAACACATAGGCTACTTTTTATCCCTGAAAAAGTATAGTTCCCATGAGATAATTGAGATAGCTGGATAACCGTAGTCCACGCGAGTGAAGCCGCGGGGTACAGGTAGTATCACATGACATTGAATTTACTTTTACATTACTATTAATACTAGTTACGCCCTGAGGTGAAATGATGCGTGATATTAACGTTTTTTGCGTATTCCCGTTACCCCACGGGAACATTTATTATTATCGAGATAAAAAATAGCTTAACTGTGTGTTATTCCAAGGTATAAATTATCATCATTCCGAAATACATGCAAATCCATTCAGCCGTTTCAGCGTGATGGAATAACAAACATACAAACGACAGACAAACTTTCGTCTTTGTAATATTAGTGTGATGTCATTTTAATGACTTTATTATAGTTTTTTTTTTATAAGTCATATAACGAACATTATTGTTTTAAATTATTTCAATTAACCAAAAAAATCGTTTTTGACTGACTTTCAAATAAAGCATTTGATGCAGTTGTATTTTTAATGTTTTTGGTTCATAGATCGGTCATTTAAGATAGGACTTAAATATTTTTTTTCTAATCCATATAATTTATGTATGGTTTCAAAATCGTATAAGTCCTATAAAAATGTAAAGGGTGGCAAAGTAGTTCTTGATTAGAAATTATATACATGTATTAAGAGTTGCGAAAATAATAATAATCACACATAACATCAGGTGAGATAGTGGTCATAATCTTCAAACAGTCATGAAACGGTGAAGCGTTACTTTCGCGCACATAACATGAAAATTTTACTGTACACAAAATTTTATATCAAACCCCGTAACTGAAGAGCCCATAAAGATGATATTCTCCAACAAATTGTCCATTTAGAAATTCCGTACCGTCAAACCGAATCTAATACATAAAAGGCCTTAATTTTACGGAGTTGAGAGGCGAAAAACAAACAAACTGCCCACTAAATTTAATTCCATTTTCATTATTACTGTTTGCTTGGGTTCTGGCTGTCTGCGACCGGTGGTAAGGCCTCCGAACGCTAAATAGGGGTAAACGGGAATTAGGTGACTTAACACCGGGTCTCGGCTTGAGGGATTGGGAACTATTTACTTTTGGCTTTCGGATTGAGTGTACTCATTATCCCTCAATGTCATTAATAAAAATAAAAATTAAAAATATGGGAAATTTATAAAGTGTTATTGTATAGAATTTACAGAACTACTTATTTATATATCATGTCACATGGTCAACAAGAGCGAATATCAAATTTGACAGATAATGTACAATACGCAAATCGAAATACTTTCTATTCTCCCAAACGCCGAATCCCCACAAATTTGTAAACAAGATGCCATTTTGACTAGTGATAACAACAGCTTTAAAGCAGAAGCGGTTAGAGAAAGAGAATCTTTTTTATTTATTTTATTTATTTATTTATTAACATTCACACAAGGTCTTCAGGTCCCAAACTAGGCAGAGCCTGTGCTATGGTAACCTGATGACTGATATATATACTTATATACATAATACACACCCAGACACAGGCCAAACAGACATGTTCATGCACACAAATGTTTGACCTGTCCGGGAATCGAATCCGGGACCAGCGGCTCAGAAGGCAGAGTGCTACCAACTGCGCCAACCGGCCAGTCGTTAGTATTCGTCGTAGAATCGCTACAGATACAAGATGCATCGCTTCGATACATCTTGTCTAGCCTCACTTGTCGGTCCATCATTTGGGGTTACTTCTTTTTGGCCATTTACGTTCAAATTTTATCGTAACCATAAGAGCTCCTGGTTGTCGTAGCCTCTGAGAGCGATGTGGCCAAAGTAATAAAGTACTCGGTGGTCATAATAAAACGGTGAGTGAGAAGAAGATTCTAGCTATTCCAGAATTGATACGTGAGTATGACTTATATATAAGTCAGTCCTCCCCCATTGATTTCCACAACGACCGGATGGAAGCTGCTCGCATCCAGCTCTTACCTGCGATCTAAGTCATGTCTTCTGTGCACGTTGTCGGTAGCCCTCTGCATGCTGCTAATCCGTGGTCTCCATTCTAGAATCTTTCGACCCAAACGGCCATCAGTTCTTCGAGCTATATGCCCTGCCCACAGCCAATTCACCTTACTAATTCACTGGGCTACGTCGGTGATTTTCGTTCTTCTACGGATCTCAACATTTCTGATTCTATCGCGTAGAGAAACCCCGAGCATAAGCCTCTCCATAGCTCACTGTGCAACTTTGAGCCTGCTCACAAGGCTCATAGTCAAATACCACGTTTCAGTTTCGTAAGTCATCACCGGTAACAGACACTTTTCGAAGACCTTCGTTTTCATATATAAGCAAATAAATGAAAATATTAAAAGGAGTAGTCATAAGATCTTGGATCACTTCAGGTATATATTAGAACTGTTTACTAAGCCAGGTTGTTTAAATTTGTGATGAATCCTTACCTAGAAGTATGAATCTTTAACCTAATTGTTGGTGTGAAGAACAGACAAGTACGATCAATTTATTTTCTAGACAAGTAGGTAGTTTGTTCTTGTATTGGAAGGTGTAGTGATGAAAAATGTAGTGTAATTAGGATGACACATTTTTTTTTGACAATCTGGTTTGGTACGAAACAAAAATTGGTGGCCTTATCGCTTAAAGCTATCTCTTTGAGACATTACGATGCCATGTCAGTACTAAACGTAATAAATTAAGAATACATTTTATAAAATTACAAAAGCTCCTCTGTTTTCACATATCCGATCATTCTTGAATTAGTTCTAAAACTTGTTTTATCAATTTTGTATAGGAAATATAATATTTCAACTCATTCTATATATAAATCCACGCTAGATGGCGTAATTCTAAATCCATTTACTAGCGCAATGACGACACGAAACAAAACCAATTTACCTGTTTTAGGTATTAACTCACTAATTTCCAACGTATTGCGTGGGCAATAATTTGCGAGAACTTAATTACATCAAAGCATTGCACGAATATTGGGGCCAGTTTCAAAATAACTTTATGTTTATTAAGTAGGAACTTAAACCATTACGGTTAACTTTAGTAATTAGTAAGCAACGATTAGTATGGACTTCTTGATACAAGGGACTATTCGATAGTTAATTTAGATGGGTAGGGTTGCTCGGTCAACAACAAGCATGGAACCAAAATCTTGGCTACATTAGCCAAGATTATGGTAATCTTATTTTTAACTTTCAGCTCTTATTATAACATCTCAACAACAATTATCATTATCGTGTGAGCCGTAATAACTCCACAACAAATGATTTAATTGCTTACTTATACTGGGGATAGCAAATTTTACTAAATTTTATAAATAGTTTTTTTTTTAAAGTAGAAAATTCCATTTATGTAAAAGCCGATTAAAAGTATTGATGAACTCTGTTAAATTGATATGCTTATGAAATGTGTGAGTACTAAGATTATAAGTGATGAGTAGAAAAGAAAATATTTGTGCCTACCCCATCTAGTGTGGGTTTCCCATAAACGCCGGTAATTAATCTTCTAATCTAGAAGACTGTTATTGATCGGCTACCAAAACTAACAAAACTACAAAATGTTGAGTATTTTCTTTTAATATCAAAGACATCAACAACATTTTTTTAAATTCATAATATAAACACACTAATAATTTTATAACACATTAACCGAACCTACTAAAATTTAGTTAGTTACACCATTACATAATTTAGATTGAGTTATGTTATAGCACGTGACAAAGGGCACAGTTAATGAGTATACTACTAATTAATTAAATTAATTCGTCCCGGCTTCAGCGTACGGACATTATTGAACTTTTGACTTTCACTAATTTACCATCATAGAAAATCAAGTTTTTCTTTTAGTCTGCTGGCTTACTACACAATAAGACAAACAAAAAGTTTAGTAAGTTGGTAAATGATTTATTTTAATAATTCGCATATAATAGTGCTAGGTTTTGAAATTATATTTCAAGAATATATTTCTAGGGAACCCTGTCCTTTACTGATGTCATTTCCAATTATAGTTTGAAAGCTAACGCTAGTTTCTTCCATCATTACCTACCACTCTCTGTTAAGAAGTCAAGAAAGTAGTCCTAAAATTAAAGAAAATCGGTATATATATGGCACACTTATGTATGTATATCATAATTATACGAATATTACGGTTAAATTATTTAAGGGAAAACACTCGGCTGCTAGTGGGACTCAAACTGACATGGAATTTTCCTTCAAATAATTTGAATGTAAGTTCCGCCTAGCATGTTGTTAGTGCAATAAACCACAAAACTTTCAGATTAAGGGTATGGTGCCTTCGCTTGATACGATATTAACTGTAATGTTGGTTTAAGAGTTAATTTTAAGATTAATAGTTCATACAATCAAAGGTAGATGGCGCCAAGAACAACATCCATCAGATGCTTAAGGTGGGCAGAAATTAGGACGCTAGTTTAGTGCTTGCTATAGCTAAGATAGACAAAGTGACAGGACGGTATTCTGTAGTCGTAGGCTCAAGGCCCACTAGCAGCCAAATTTTTTCCTTCAACTAATTTAAAAGTAAGTTCCACCTAGTAAGTTGTTAATGCAATAAACCATAAAAATGTTATATACGAATATATTTTCACTCATTTAATTTAATTCATATCGTTTTCGAAAGATCTTCACAGTGCATGCTTAAATGTATTTATCTAAATTTATATATTCAAGAGCAAGTAAACAATCCTTGAACTTATCAACCCTTGCGGTGATAGAGAACTGCACCTGAACTGCCAATTAAATGTTTGAATTTTGACGCCACAATAAATTTACGGGCCAAATTCCGAAGCAACTTTAGAGACAACTCGTCAAACTCGGGCTCTCTCAGAACTCGTTCAAACGCTTGTTTGTAATTTAATAAAAACAATTCTTGACGGATAGACGCAGAAGTTCGGAAGGGAGTCTCTTTGCATAATTATAACGAACACAACTCTCATGGGAAGGAATAGGAGGTGCGAAATTTTATTATAAAGTTGGAGATTGCTACCTTAAGTTTTGGAGCTACCTGAATTGTACGGTGATTAAGTCAATAATTGCTACAGTGTACAAGTCAGCAATTAACATTTCTAAGCAGTCGTAATAATTGTACCAGAAAAGAAAGAAAATGTTTACTAAAAAACTAATTGCTCACTTAAAGTTGCCAACTTAATATCCTCATACTTGTTTGACCATTCGTAGGTAAAATCAAATAATTTCAAATCGGCTAAATAAAAAAAACATTTTACGAGTAGACAGAGTAAAACTATAAAAGTCGTATTTTTCAAAAAAAGCCTAATACAAAAAAGGAGTGGTATGAGTTTTACGTATCTGTATGTCTGTCTGTGGCATGTACCGTAGCCCCTAAACAAATGGACCGAAGCTCATTCGGTTTTTTTAAAGCTGACGTGATCGAGATATTTCTTAGCTACAACTTCAGACATTTTAGGCACGTTGAGGCGTTTTAAGGTCATCCGTTGTTTTTGTTAGATGCCGTACGGTTTTGCATATACAGAGTTACATTTTTTTTTAAATTTTAAGCTTATTAAACGTTTGACCACTGTCTGTGACGAAAGCTGAAATCGCGTTATATAGGCCTAAAAAATGTCTTCTAAGAACTCCTGCCTGAGCTTACGGTGCCTTTGAAGACAGTTTTTTCAAAGTTGAGCGTGAAGGTTAATCAAGTGGGTATTGAAAAGTACCCTTCCACAATATTAAAAAGATATAAGATAATTGACTGGTCGGTTGGCGCAGTTGGTAGCACTCTGCCTTCTGAGCCGCTGGTCCCGGGTTCGATTCCCGGACAGGTCAAACATTTGTGTGTATGAACATGTCTGTTTGACCTGTGTCTGGGTGTGTATATGTATATAAGTATATATATAAATATGTATATAAGTATTATATCAGTCATCAGGTTACCATAGTACAGGCTCTGCCTAGTTTGGGACCTGAAGACCTTGTGTGAATGTTGTCAACATAAAAAAATATATATATCGAACACTATGTTCGATACATTAAGACTGATTTAAAATGAAAGCTTTTTTTTTTTTTATTCACAATAGGCAGGCGTTTGACCACTATCTCACCTGATGTTAAGTGATGATGCGGTCTACGATGATTCACGCCTGCCTAGAAGATACCTGTTCACTCGTGACTTGAAGATGCCCAGATAGTATTCATGTGGAAACACAGACTTAGGCAATGAGTTCCACTCGTTAGCTGTACGCACTATGAATGTGGAAGCAAAACGCTTGGTGCGACAGGGTGGAACGTCTACCATGTATGGATGTCAAGCGTTCATTAATGAAACCCTTTTTGTCAAATATTGCGCAGTTGTAAACATTGCACAGTCTATATCTTTACCGCGAAGTTTATTCACATCCAGTTGAAAATTCCCTTACAAAACATTCCCACCTCGTGTACTAACTTGTAAAGACGGAATAATTACCTAAACGTCTTCCCCGCAACGCAGCGTACATACATCACCTAACACAACTCTGTGTGTACGGCATGTAATTACATTGTAAGTAATTAAACATTGTAAATAGAACGTAGATTCTAAGGATGCGAAGACAGAATTTACAAATACGAATTTATCCTTAAAAAAAACCAGAATGTTTATTTCATAAAGTTCTTAACTTTCAGAAAGCCTATGTTCGTGCTAGAATTAAAATCTGCACTAACTTAGAAATAATATGACTACACGAAAAAATCCACCTGTTTCTTTATTGCACAAGTCAAAGATTACATAAATTGTAGTTTCGTGCCTTTTGTTTTAATTAAAAGTGATTGTGTTACAAAACGAGTGTCTTCCAAAGATAATATATCTATTTTACAATAAAGTGTCAAAGCATCTTAATATGTAATTATGAACAAAATATGCATTATTTATAAAAAAATACAAACATAACATTACTTTTATGAATATACAATATTTAGGTTAATTACATAGATGTGACAGCATATTATATTAGATTTTATTACGTATATGAGTGTGATTTGTGTATTTTTAAGTTAAGTTAAAGTAAGATATGATTTGTGTCATTTTATCTTCAACTTACTAAAGTGACTTTAACTATCTTCAACTTACTGTCTCCAGAAGTGATTCTATCTTTTCATAGTCTAGAGTTCTCAATCAATATTATATTTTAATTTTGAAATTTATGCGATTTTAATTTTATTTTTATGATTATATATATTGTTGTAAAAGACTGGAGCTAGATGATTATAATGTATCCAGCAGCTAAACAGGAATATCTATGAACATGGCATTTACTGAACCTTTTTGGTGACTGCCTAAACACTTTAAAGTGCATCGTCAAATTAAGTACTAATTGATAAGGTAACCATACAATTATAGTAGATAGATAGATAACACTTTATTGTACAAGTACATCACCTTAAAATAACATTTACAAAATAACACATTAACAAATACAAAATACGTTGCACAATTGGCGGTCTTTAAATAAAGTGATTTTTGTGCCAACCAGAAGGTTAAATATTGATATTTTAATCTAATCTTACGTGGACAAAAACGTTCATATACAACCAGCTGCGCCCCGCCGTTTCACCCGCGTGGAGATGATGATGATGATGATGAAACTGAAACTGAAAACACTTACAAATAACATGGTTTTTCTATTAGTAAATTTCCAAGAATATACAAAACCGGTACAGTAGATCCAGAGATTATATTTCCTACAACCTCACAAATTCAAAAATTTTACCTGATAATAATATAAGTATAGATAAAACATAAAACCAATATTCATTCGGCAAACTTCAACACGTATTAACGTCTATTTTGGACCACGATGTCGGAAAACAAAAGTTATCCATGATGATAATTATTTGAAACTGAAATGGGTTCTTTAACTGTGAGCCTTGTAAGCAAACCCAAAGTTGCACTGCGACCTTTGGAGCGGACTTTACGGGTGTTCTCTAAGGCACATATAAATAGGAGATCGATTAGCCGTTGGGGTCGAAATATTCTTTAATTGAGACCATGGATTGGTAAGCGCCGCATAGGATGTCCATCCACATGGTAGACAGATGACCTAAAATTGCAAGAAGAGGCTGGATGCGAGACGCTTCTCGAAATGAGTCCTATATCCAGCATTGGACATCCTATGGCTGGAATTATTAAGATGAAGATATAATTATGACTTGTTTAGGAATTTTACGAACCATGTTTGCATAGTAGTTTTACATTCACTATTCGATTCCTAACATATTTCAGAAGTCTTTTGCGTATCTCAAAACAGCACACATCCAACAAATTCAATAATATTTTACTCATCTAACTGCTAGTTACAATGAGATTGGCGTTCATATAAAATGAACAATTATGGAAATGGCAATAATTTCCTTGTTTTGTAAGAACCCATCGTCGTTCTATTAAATCTCATACTTATATCTCGTGTTTCATTCTGGGATAATAATTAAATGGATTTAGCTAATAATAGATATCGTTATTTCCGATCTAAGCTATCGGCGTTATTTAATCTGAGCAATTTCCGCACTCACATGATCGCCGACCGTTTGAGTACTTAGTCTGGGCTATGCCACAGTATAATTTATTGCAGTAAGAAACAAGCATTTAAGCCTTTTACTTTTAAACCAAATAAGCAAGTTGAATATGTTATATTTAGAAATTACATGATTCTTTTTGCATATTTGGCACAAATATTGTTTAGAAACGTCATGTAATGTGAGCGACTTCTCAAGGGTAAATAACGTTGAAAAAAAAATAGCATAACCCCTCTAAAGATTGACGAAATCGGTATTTATTAAAAATAGGCTACATCGGCATGATCATGAGTTGTAAAGCTTTATACTTTTAAAACTAATTCGTTCTTTAGAGCTATAAAACTATAAATGTGTGTGAGACATAACGATTCCATTTTTAATAATTTCACTTTATGTAATTATACTATACATAATTATTAACATTACCCGCTAGGCACGCAGTAATATGGTGATATTCACATGGTGGTAGGGTACTTTCGAATACCCGCCTGGGTAGCTACCACCCTCAAGTGTGAATGTTCTGTCACCAAACACATAGTGTGTTCAGACAGTAGTCCTTGAGAGCCAGTGGGCATTCTAGGTCTAGCGTGATAACATCTTCGACCATCGTCACTGACTATCATGTGAGATAGTGGTCAAACGCTAGATCTATTCAGTATTTTAAAAAAAATGAATTGACAACATAAGTGTTGTAATCGTAGTAAGTCTCCAAATTAACTTGTTAATCTGCTTGAATATTTCACCACTGGACGTTAAGGCCTTGCAGGATTGATTTGTAGATAATAATATGTATGCATAAAAAAAGTTCCGTCTAAATAAAAACTTACCTACTGACTTTTCTGCGCTATAGCGTTCGACCAATTCCGAAGTACGTCCGTCTAACAAACAACAAATCAGAGCCGACGGCTTCCAATCAATTTGCTATGAAGTACTGCATTGTGTACAGATAGCTTGTGCAGCCGTTAGTGCATGAACAATGATGGTAGGTATGCGTGTAGATCAATACGGGCGGGTAGTGGGAAATTCGAGTTCGGTTTATAAAAGTTATGTAGTGATAGTAATTATAGCCGGATGCCGGAAAGAATTGGGAGCCTAGACAAGACGCATCGCATCATAGCGATTCTTTTTCTCTAACCACTTCCTCTTTAAAGCTATCGTTATCATTTGTCTAAATGGCATTTCTCTACGAGTAAGAGTTTGTAGGGATTCGGCGTGCGGGAGAATAGAAACGCAATGTCTATTGTCTGCTAATTTTCTATTCGCTTTCGTTGATTACGTGGTATATCGCTTTGAAGAGTCAATCTCATACATTTTTATGTTTTGTCTCAGCGTCACCGCTCGTTAATTTGTCTAAGCGCACAGGTTTGGCCCACTGCTCGTATTTGCATTATGTAAATTCCTGACAACGCATTAAGATAATATGAAAATACTATGATTTTTTTTCTGCTGATAAATATTCATACTGAAAAATATAGTTAAGTCCGGCGATACCATTCAACTTCACGTGGCTTATACGTAAGTGTACAATAGTCACGAGTTAGCGTGAATTACAAACAAATATAAATAATTGGGATTTTTAAAACGTATAATTTTATTAGAGAGACCCACCTCTTTTTCAGGGATGTAATTTAGAAAAAAGAAGTGTATAATGTGAGGTTTCTCTTCACTAATCAATAGCGCTGCTTACAGAGTACACACGATGTAAAAACACCGTATCAACTATATTTATTATTTTTGGTAACCATGGTTATGCGATAGCGAAATCACGTTGGCTATGGTTTATGTAAATGAACTTATCATCGATGCCTTATGCAACCAATGCATACAAATTTATTTGTTTGTAACATCTTAATTAGGATTTATTGTTTAGTGTCCAACCACATTGAAATCAATTGCCTGGCTTGAAAGGAAAAAGTAAACAAACAGACAGACGCGGAGGGAGATTCCAGTATTGGAATGTATCATGTGTTTTTGATGCTATATTTCAATCTAGCATCGTTATATATTGAAATATATTTTGTTGTTAAGATTATGTGTATATGATTCTTTTATATATTTATTTTCTGATTTCTCCTGAAGATTAAAATATTTAATATACGATAACATATCTAGCCCTACAGCAAATGTCCGAAGGCATTTTTGTGATATAAGATAGTAATCAATTTTGTGGTCATATTTTCCATTTAACACATACGACTTTTTTAATACCTCTTTGTAAAAATCCTTAAAACTTAATAGCGTAACAATATTATACTAATAGTAGTACTATACAAAAAAAATAAAAATAGTACTATTATAATTATAGTAATTTATAGTACCTATACAATATAATTTCTTATTAGCTCCTTATCATCTACTCGAATTCATCATAAATATCTGTCTGTGTATAAAGATAATCATGACCCACCTCTGTCGAGGTCTTCCTATTTCATTCACATTTTCTTTCTATATTTTTTCCTACCTATATTAGTGCTATGGCTGATCATTATTCTGCAATATCAACCTTCACAACCATTCATTAGTATCAGAGCTATCACATACAAAATACATAATACACATAAAGATCGTTTATTTTCTAGCGAAATGTCTTAACCTACGATGTACCGGAAATTAAGTCGCTATCCGGCCAAAGCGCACAAAAAGTGTCCGGAACTTCAGATCACAATCGGCGGAGTGTGGGCGGGTTGTCCCTGTTAAACTACTTTGGATTAAACCACAGTTGGACCACTGACGGTCAATTTACACAGGTTTTAACCAATGTAGCGGTTGATATAAGCGGAATAGATTGGTAGCCAGTCCAAAGTTTACCAGGATTTATAACGGTTGATTAAATTAGATGAGAAATGAACCAGTCAATCGTTTTGCAGTTTCCTGTTAATGTAAATTTTATTTGTTATTCGAATTTTGTGTTCGATTTATTGAATCATGTTTTATTATTGACTTGATAGATACACAATGAATGGATACATCTTTTAACCTGTTCGCTATCAACTCTTAGAATTTTTTAATGAGCCAACTGACACCATCGTGTCTCGGCAGGGAATTAGTATGCTTATTGAACGACAACTTTAAGTTACGGATTGTTTTGAAAATGTTTTGAAAATCTAGAGTTCGAGTCTCGGCTCGGGCAATGTTTCTGTGTGTTGAGATGTGTTGTTCTCGCATCTTGAATGTTTGAAAATCGTAATTGTGTCTGTCCATGCCTCCCTCGGCACAGGATATCCTAGTGCGGGGGTATTTTTTGGAACTTTTTATCTCGAAAAGATGTAAGATTCCTGTAGAATAAACTAGGTAACGGAAAAGTCGTAGACCACAAGGGTGAAACCGATGGTGCAGATGGTATTTAACACAGACACACAAATAAAGAATTATGCTCTATTCCCTTTTGTGAACTCAACACATCCCTCCAACATCCATCTATGTTTTGTTTTGTTACTTTTTCTAGTTCCATGAGCTTTTTCTTACATTGAATTCGCTGACTTTTCACTTTGTTTTTGTCTCAAACGTCTTCATTCTCTCCGTGTTACGTGTATATATCTATCTATCTATCTATCTATTGAAACAAACCTACTTATTTGTTTATATACTCGTCTTAAAAAACCTTCAACAACAAACCAGAAATCTTTACAAATCTTAATTCATATTTTCAAAGATTAATTGATACTTTTAAGTACACGATGGTGGAAAACGAGCCTTCAATAATTTGGTAGCAGTTTAAAATAAGTTTAAAAAGTTTAAAAAACACTATAACCGACTTTCGTTACTTAACTCTCTCTTAGCACACTCTCTTAGCTTAACTCAACAGCAGAGAGGGAGTTAATTATATAATATAAACGATAATGTTTATATTATATAATTAACTTGGTGTGAGGACAAAAAGCACGCCCATGAAATAGCCAAATTAAATTATTTTTGTAAGAACGTTAAAACAGAAAGTAAATACCTATTATGCGATTAATATACCTACGGCAGCAAACAAGAAGAACGGATGACGTTAAAACGCTTTAATATATCTTTATACATTTTAGCTAAGAAAGATCACGTCAGCTTTCGAAAAAAAACCGCATTAGAATTGCTCCATTCGATTAGGAGTTATGATGCTACAAACAGACACACAGGTAAACAAACATGTGAAACTTATATATAACTTCTCTTTTTGAGTCAGGAATTGCAAATGAGACACGAGGCAAAATTTCGTCGCCCGATACTGGTTGATGATTGGAGTATAAATTCAAACACAGAATTACACATGTTCAAGAAGCGACGGCAAAATTGCCACTTTGGAGGTCACTCTATCGAATATTTGATAGGATTTCGTGTCGTTGCGGGAAAGATTGAATTGCATGCAATAGTCTAGGACCTCGATCTACGAGATGTGTTCGGGAGAAAATGTTTAGGTATCTCTATACCTAAACATTTTTCTCCCGAACTACTAACACGTCTAGTTTTCAATCTACTCTTAGATTGAAAACTAGACATGCTAGAGAATGGTTGAATAAAAATTGAAAAGAACTTGAATTTCTTTTATTAAGTTTAGTCGAGACATATTAAATGCGGATGAATTCAAATTAAGGGCTTTACAGGTACCGATGATATTACATAGGCTCGCGGGTATTTAGGCAGAGAAGAGGGGAGAAATCCTGATGCGTGTTGATTTATACTATCACAAAAATATACGTTATAGTTGACCTATGGGATCAACAAAATATTATTAATCACAGTTTTAGACTTTTTAGTTTCCTTTCTTCTGATGTAAGACACAGTTCAAGTGCATTTGTCGTTACCGAGAGAACTTTTAAGAAAGTTAAGTTAAGAAACACTTAAATCTAAATTTCATATCCTAATTATTATATACAAAAGTGTAAAGTGTGTGCACACACACACACTTACGCATTTTTATTCTGTTTATTAAACGCTCAAATGGCTAAACAGGTTTGCATAAGAATTTATTACAAGGTGCCTGAAATATCAAATATAATAATTTAGATTACAAAAAAAGCAGAACACTTATTATTGTTGGATAATATCATGTCTCTGAGGGGTTAAGGGAAAATTGTACCTAGTCCACACATGGAGCGAAACCGCGGGGCGCGTTTAGTATTAGTCAAAATACTCATTTTTTGGTAAATGAAATTATTTGAAGACGTAATTTATAACACCATTAAGGTGCTAATTTGCGAAGCTAAGTTTTCATGCTTGGTAATTCCTTAAAGCTACCGCTTCAGTTTGGCTTGAAATCATCCGAAAATTCAACCCTATTAACTAATACGAATATATAATACGTGGACGAAAAATTCTCGAGTGCAAAAGTAGTTGGGTTACGTGTATCGTTAACTTTAGTATAAGTTATGCTTTTAGCTCTTGATGTTTCAGTTATGTTGTCCATAAGCGACCTGATTACGAACAGCTGGCTTATCCGAACGTCAGTTTCAATGTCAATCCAATATTATTTCCAATCACATTATGCGTCATATTGTATTTATGTCTAATTCCATCGAACTCGATTCCAATCGGTGGCTAGTGTTGCGTTCAAGAGTATCAAACAGCGCAAAGTCGATCCAAATCTCAATTTACGATCGGAATCGAGTGTCAAGAGTGAGCCCGCAGATCAGCTTACTCGTGATCATGGAACTAGTAACAGTGCCAAATATTGAGAACTAACATCATCAACCTTCATGTTAATTATCCCGTTACTTAGGAGCTTATTACTAAAACTCCGCTGGCTGTCCGTCCATCCATCCATCTGTCAAATTGTATTTCATGAACCGTGATAGTCAGTTGATATTTTCACAGATGATGTATATCTGTTGCCGCTGTAAAAACAAATACTAATAAACAGATTTAAAAAAAATACAACAAACGTGATTTATTTGCTCGTGGATCGTTGAGGACGGACCTATATGAGGTCCTTAAAAATGTGCAAAGTTACAAATTAAACCGAAGCTTTAAGTGTAGTGTAAAAAACGTTCAAAGATTCTGTACACAGATACATAGATCCAAGGTTGATAAGAGCGTGATAAGGCTTGACCTTTTGCTAATTGGACGCTTTTTAGTCGTTTAAGCTTATTTCGTTGAAAGTGCTATCCATGTGTCAGAAACTTAAAAAATAATTGCACCAATGAGAACAGTTCATGAAGGTTATTTCTGATTGAACAAAATTTGATTTGCTAATTTACAAGTGAAAAAATATCTTAGAGGGACCAGTTATAATTCTAGGCCGGTACCGTACAAGTTTACTAGTGTTCATGTGGATAATTGAATGCTCTGATAACTGGAGAAGTTTTATTTAAAAACCTCTATCTACGCGTACCATATTATGGGTACAGTTATCATTTTGTCGTCGTAACAGCTACATATTTTATAGTTAAGATACAAGAAATTATGCGTCGTTATATATAGCTATAGACTCAATTAAACCAAAGTTTCTAGAAAACGATAATCTAAAGGTTAATTAAGTTTTATAATAATCGTCACCTTTGATTTGGCAAACTGCGCGCCAGTGAATCGAAATTATCATCTAGATAATTATCTAGATGATAATTTCTAGAAAGACACTTTATACCATGCCATATAATTTTCTTCATATTCAAAATGTCACAGGTTTAATGCTAACGATAACATATGTAATATGTTTTTAAACTGACACGGTCGCTTACATAAGAGGTAACTTCAAGAACCGGCCAACTGCGAGTCGGACTCGTGAACGAAGGGTTCCGAACAGTTATCTATTAAAACGGCAAAAAAATCATGTCTGTTGTATAGGAGCCCCCCTTAAACATTTGTTTTATTGTAATTACTTTTTTTTGTAAAGTGAATAAGCTTAAAATTATTAAGGGTCTTTCAAATAGGGCGGGTCGATGTTAATAATCTGTGGCGGCCATTTTCCTTTGAAGGCATCTGTCAAATCTGTTGTTTCTTATTCAGTCACTAATGCCAAATCCCCATGGCACGTTACAGGGTTCAGCAGCATGTGCAAATGATAAAAATGTATTATCAAAATGGGTGTTTGTTATTGCAAACGTTGCGCGCGCTGCGCCCATTTTACGGCAGACGCGCAAAAAGTTACTGTTTAGTGCGGAATTTGGTTTGGCGGCATCATTGGTCCGTACTTCTTCGAAAACGACGTTGGCGAGGCCATCACCATCAAGGGCGAGCGCTACAGATCAATGATTAACAATTTATTTTAGTTTAAATTGAACAATATGGACGTGGATGGCATGAGGTTCCAGCAATACGGCGCTACGTGCCACTCATCGAACGACACAATGGACATTCTGCATGAACGGTTTGAGGGTAGGGTTATCTCTCGCAGAGGTGACGTGAATTGGCCACCAAGATTGTGTGATTTGACTCCACTAGACTTTTTCTTGTGGGGTTTTCTGGAGTCGCAAGTATGCCAATAAGCCACAATCGACCGTTGCTCTGTAAGCCAACATAACGCGGGCCATCGCTCAGATTCAGCCGGTTCTATTTTTTATTTATTTTTTTTTATTTTTTTTTTTGTTTGGACAGTAAATACAGGATACAAAAGCAACTTAAATATAATATGGTAACGAAAACATTGAAACATTACTAAACTATCGCGACTAATGTTGCTATCTATTGTGTCGTGCAAAACTTATACTAAGAAAACATATTTCTTGTGTCGTAGATTCTGCGTTTCCTTCAATTATTTGCCTTATTTAGCCTAAACTGGATAAGGGAGATCTGACTAAAGGTGAACTTATATAATTGTATTAAGTACTAGTAATTATTGTAAGAAAAAAAAAATATATGTATTTAAAACCATTATATACCTATGCAGCAGTCATTGAAAATTGGACCTCTCAGATTTGTGCCACCGTTTGAAGCCGCGGCGTACATTTGAATGATGTTATATTCCATACGTGATGGCATAAAAGGGCCTTTCAAAAAAAAAAAAAATCGTTAACATTTCACACACATCTTGTTTTATTCAATTTTAACATCGACCCGTCCTTGTTGAAACACCCTTTAATATTTCAAACGTCAACCAGTTGCCATTTTCAATATCGAGCAAAGTTTTTACCACAACCGCTAGTTTTATTCATCGATGTCTGTTAGGGAATCTAAATTTTATTCACAAGTAAGTAAAAAGGTTACAAAATTCGAAAAGGCACCTGACAAAGCTAATGTCAACTCGTCGACTATTCAGAGAAAAGTACACGTGATGGGTTCTTCCCACCGCGCGCCTCACAAGTTCCTCGTCAGTTAGGTTTTAGTATGGTGGACAATTGTTGTATTTAACTTATGGGTAAATTTTTACCAATGAGTGCGCTATGGGTTATTTTTTGGAACCACTCGCTTTGCCCGCGGTATAATCCTAAAACCCTTTGCCTGCTCAAGTGTACTAGTGGGCAAAGTTCCCAAAAAATGTAAGCGGCATTGCCACGTTGAAAAACAATGTTAATGTTTTGTGCAAAATAGTCAAGCATTTAGTCACTATTGCTATGGCTAGTCGCGTTGGTATTGCTTTTATTGACTTAGAAATATTTTCTTTTGCAGTTTCGACACAAGAGTTCCTGGTCCGACAGCCCATTGGACAGAAGAACCGTTCAAAGATCGGGCCAGGTGGTACAGCACACCCTCAACTGGCTTGAGAGTACAAGACGTCCAGGCGAGAGATCGAGCCATATACAGATGTCGAGTAGACTTTCACTTTTCCCCAACGAGAAACTATAGAATCGCACTTGATGTTATTGGTAAGAATTTTTTAGTATCATGTTACTTATGGCCCACTCTTTTTTTATACTATATAGATCTAGTGTTTGACCACTATTTCACTTGATAGTCAGTGACGATGTGGTCAAATAAGTTATCGAGCTAGACGAAGAATGCTCACTGGCTCTCAAGGACTGCTGCGGTAACACACTATGTGTTTGGTGACAGTTTTTCAAACTTGAGGGTGGTAGCTAGCCAGGCGGGTACTCGAAAGTACCCTACCACCATGCTGGAAATTTGATAACGGTGTTACCTTCACCGGGAGCTCAAGCAGTTGTTGGAGATCGAACCAGTGTCCGTGAGTTTTTCAGCCGACGCTCATAAACCCATAATTATTCTGATATAGGACCGCCTTTAATAAAAAAAATCTATGAATATAAATTAAGTATAACAGCTTGTTTACATATAACGATAAAGATAAAGTTTCAATTATTGCCTTATAGCGTATATATAATTTACAAATAAAATCCTGGAAACATGGCATGTAGAGTAAAACATTTATGCTCAGAATATGCAAGTCCTTAGGTTCTGGTGGTGAAAATTGACTGCGCTATTTTTCAACATAATTCTTCCCGGACAGAAGTTTTCCGGGATACGAAACATATTTGAAAAAGGCGGATTATACAATGCTATATCAAATTGCAGAACAGACAGAATTGGATTATACTACAAAACAAAGATTAACACTTGTTAATCAAATAATACAATAATAAAATAACATGCACATATATATTAAAAAGTTATAGAATTTTTAAATTTAATTTATAATTCGACGAATTTTATAATTCAGGGATTAACTGCTTTCTGGTATTCAATAATTACAAAATAATTCAAATTAATTAGCAAACAGAATCATGCTATAAATACACCGCACCGTGATGGATTACTATTTAATAAGTAGGTATGCTATATATTTACATTGCGATATTCAATATGGTGTCATATTTAACTTGTGGATAAACCTAGCATACTGCGCTTTCTAACTCGCCACGCAAAACAAGACATGGGGAGGCCTATATACAGCATTGAATGTCTTATGGCTGAGATGATGATGATGTCTTACGTTCTTTAAATCTTCGCTATCAAAATATATTAATGACAAAAATACCTCCAGAACACTAAGCCTCAAGGAAACTGGTGGTGTGTGCGTGGGTATGCTATGCTACCCACGCACACACCACCAGTTTCCTTGAGGGCAAGGCAGATATCACATGAATATAGCCGTACATCCACTTGTTAAGATCCTAGCATATCCCTGTTGCTTCTATCGGGTTTTTATACTCACGCGTAACTCGTGATTCAAGCTGTTTCCACAAGGTCGCAAACTTGATAAGAATACGTTTGACAAGGTTTTTCCCTTCTAATGCCTCCATCACATTTGCCTTTTACTTTTTTATTTTTCTATCTTCAAGTTTCATGACAAACTACAGCCTCCCTCGTGCACTTTTTATTCTTCCCTTATCTTGCCGCTACGCACTCTATCTCATAATGATAGAGTACGTAGCAAGTGCGAAGTCAAGTCAACACTACATACACAATAGGTACAGTTCTTATCTCATGCCATTAAAATTTGATCCTTCTGCCCATAATAATTACCATACTATTCACAACACCCTTTTTATTGCCTTACAATTCATTAAATTTCAATTATTCACATTTTATTAGCACGAAGGAAATTGTGCATTTACGTACATATATATTTAACTAATTGTAGTATAAAGTAATTAACACATTCGTGTATCTTAATAAAAATACTTCACCCTTTAATTCAACCCCTCGTAAAACAAACAGGGCTCTTACTTAACAATTCACTTTCACATAAACGTAATTGTCACTTTACCGCCAATTGTACTTTGGTTAGGTATATGTTTTATTTTTATTGTTGTTTTTTTTTTGTGACCGGTGTGCAATAAAGTGTTTTTGTATTTGTATTTGTATTTGTATTTACCAGTTTTTTAGTTTATACAAGATTAGATAATTAGTCGCTGAGCCAGTCAGCGTGTTGAACATTTCTTGACCGATTATTTTTCTATGTGAAAGACCTATAAAGTAACAAAGAAATAGAATTTTGAAACGATGATAGCTCAGCGTGTGGAGCGTCGGCAGTCAAACTGACGGACGTTAGTTTGATCCCCAACAACAGCTTGAGCTTCCGGTGAAGATAACATACGGTACTGTAGTATATTACTTATTTGCATAAGTTCTTAGTTAACAATTTTCATGTTTATCAACACAAAACCTGTAAGATATTTTTATCGGTACTTCAATATTTAAGATCGTCTATAATTTCGCGAAGACGCGATAGGCAATTCGCGAAATTTCCTATACCAGCCGTAAAGAAGACCCTTTCTTTATTGCTGATACCTGAAAACTATATTCCGTATCTGGGAAACGATCTGTTCGAAGGCGAAACTCTTAAATTCTCACCTAATCTCGCAGCCGTATCTGCTCTCCCCTTTTTTGTGTTTTAATAAAATAATTCACCGAAACAGAGGGGTAACAAAAGCTATGAAAAGTCGTCGCCATGCCCCCGGTCGGGCAATCTCGATAAAAACTAGTACGATCGTAAACTTGACCCTCTCTTATCCTAGTGGAATCAACACGGAAACTCGGAGGAAAGTCCAGAATGCCTTGGGATGATTTACGGCTCGCCCTCGATAGTAAAAATGTGGGTCAGCGCGGGAATTAAAATTTTATTACCCGTTCTAGAGACCCTCGAAGATGCGTCGAATGAGTCTTATGTTGAAATGGATTACCTGCTTATCTTAGGAGAGCAGTAACTTTTACGATATTTGTAAGAAGTTACATTTCGTTTTATGATGGAGTTAACCGTGAATACTGGAACAGGAATGAAATGTACGTAAAATGTTATCAGAGTGATTGGGGCCATCTGAATTCACTGTCACCACTCACTATAGCTTTGGTAGCTTTATTACTCACAACAGTGAATAATTCATGTAAGCTTTTTCTTTCAACGACTTAAGACTGAAATTTACATTCAAACACAGGTTAATAGCCTCTCCTGGTCGGTATTACGGTCTTTGACAGTGGCATATATCGAGGTTTAGGCTTTATTACGGATTTTGATAGGTTCTTTTTGATATATTTTAAACAACTATAAGTTAACCGTGATGGTACCGGCCTAGAATAGTACTCCCGCATCTTTTTCCGCGGGTGCCGTAAGAGTCGCCTAAGTTAACACGTACCTTAACGTGGGCAGCAGCGCCTTCTGAGCATTGGAAATCATACTGCGCTCGCCAACCCACCTGCCAAGCGTGGCGACTATTGGCAAATCCCCCCTATATGGGGGAGGCATATGTCCAGCAGTCGACGCACATGGCTGAGAGAAGAAGAAAGTTAAAATTATTTGAAGGAAAAAATTCAAGGAACAACATCCCCTCAGATGTTAAAGGAAGCGATGAATTCGGACCACCAGTGGAATGCTACCATAGGTTAGTTGAATGTAGTGACAGGAAAGTACTCTGTAGTCGTGGTTTCAAGTCCCATTCGTAGTCGAAGTTTTTCTTTCAAATAATTTGAACGTAAGATTTGCCTAGCATGTTTGTTAATGCAATCAACCTTATAACTCTTAACTTAAAGATCACTATCTCACATAATGATCGGTGACCATATGATTTTATGAGAGAGTTTTATGAGATGTTACATAAGCCACAATAAGAATTAAAATTAAAAAAAGATTTTTTTTGATGATCAGCTTAAGATGATTCTTCTATCGCTTGTTTTTTGATTTTGTTCGCAATAAAATTAAAAGGTATACAATCATCTTTTCAATTTAGACATCAATTTATTATAGTATTTTTCTTCATTAAGTCTGAAAATCTTTAATGCAGAATCATAAAATAGACTACCTTAGAAATCGGAATCTAAAAATATTCAAACGTAATAAATAGATAGATAGACAGATTAACTCTTTATTGCATAAAATGTACATTAAAAGTATATTAAAAGTAAAAGTAAATAAATGAGTTAAAAAGATAAATATTGTACATAATTATGGATTTTTATCTTACGTATAACTATGTTGTATATTTATGTAGGTACATAATAATATTATATACGATATATGTATACGATATCTCTTAACCTCTTTATGCTTATAAACAAGGGGTTTACCCCTCGATAGGTTCAAAAGAACAGTTTTAAAGGCATACATTTAGTGTAAATCAATATAAGTAAATCAAAGCAATATATGCCTTCAATATTTTTTTCTCATAATATTATTAAAAATCCGGTGTTTTTGTATAGTTTTGATATTTCCTCGCTCTCACAAATACGGCAAATCTAATGACACCTTTATTATAAAATGTATACAGTCGTTTACGCTACAAACCTTGCTAAAGAAATGAATATAAATAACCTAGTAATACATAAACCCCTCCAGCACACGTTTGGGTAAAACTGTACTAACAGTAAGAATAAAAGAATATTTACAATAAGTCGTATTGTCTCATGTAGTTTTTAGTTTATAATAATAATAATAATAATATTTATTAGGCCAAAGTTACATTTAAGTTCCATTTGTAAAAAACTAGGTACAATGATTTATTTTCCAACTGGTATCTAGTAAACCAAATGCAAGATATGATATAAACTGTGGGCTCCAACCTAGGCAAAGCCTGTATCTTGGTGGCCCAAGAAGGTGAGCGCATCGTGTAACTCACTTCAAGTTTACAGTCTGATTATACATTAGAATTGGCGCAAGTAACTTCGAAGTGAACTCCCACGATCCGCCACCGCTTTACCAGAACGATGTGACGCGCAAATACGGCAACAGATTATCAACAGAGTTGATTAATTATCTTTACGCATGCATGTCCTTCAAAACAAGGTAAGGAAGGATGATCGTTTCTGTAGTGTCCTTTGCTTTTTCTTTCTATTAATCAATTTATTAAAACACAAAAAAGAGAGCGCAGATGAGGCTGCGAGATTACATATATACACATATTCACTCCTTTTTCCCGTTGGGGTAGGCAGAGATAACAGCTTTCCAATTGTTACGACACACTTTCTAAGCTTCATCTTCGCTCATCAGACTTTTCATAGAAGAGCGTTGGTTTAGAGTACCTGGCCCTTTCTTAAAACATCCTCAATCTGATTTCGGAACGTCCACCTAGGGTTTTCTCTTCCAACACTACCATTCATTTCACCCATGTATACCTGCTTAGTCAATCTCTTTTCGTTCATTCTCTCTGCATGACAAAAACTATCTTAACATACTTTTCTCAATCTTAGTCACTACATCTTCTTTTACACAACAACATACCCCTATCACACTATTCCTAATCCTGTTATTCAGTTTCACTTTAATCATACATCACAGAGATATAGAATACTAGGTGCGCCCCGCGGTTTTACCCGCGTGGTGATGATTGACGATGGTGATGATGATGATGATGAAAAGTAGCCTGTGTGTTAATTAGAGGGTCTAAACTATCTCCATGCCAAATTTCGTCGAAATTAGTGTAGCCGTTTGAGCGTGAAGAGGTAACAAACATACACACATACACAGATATACGTACAAACTTTCGCATTTATAATATTAGTAGGATAGTTTTCACGTATTTATAAGCGATAATGATTTTTTTTTTCATTTTTACTTTAAAGGACATAATTTAACACGCTGATTGCCTCAGTGACTAATTATCTGATTTTTAAACTTGTATATAGGTACCTATGTACGTACAGAACATAATAATATGTAAATGAAAGCGAGTAAAGATTTATAACAAAAGTCTTGAGAAGAATGAAACTATATGCTAATAAAATCCTAAATTAAACGAAATTCCTAGCAATGATTTGGATAAGATGGTTCTTTATGCGCTCATTTTGTTGAAATAAGTCTGGAAAGTTTTAGAAAGGTAAAAAAGTATGAATAAAGGTTTTCGAACAATAAGGCCCAATATCTTCGGGACATGTTTAAGTATAACAATTTAGAGGAGAAGAAAATAAGGGTTTTTTGTTTTTTAGCGTTTCGACTACTATCTCACTTAATAGTCAGTGACGATGGGGTCATAGAATGCTTACTGGCTCTTAAGGAACGCTGCCTGAACACACTTTGTGTTTGATGGCAGTTTTTCAAACTTGAGGGTGGTAGCTGGCCAGGCAGATACTCGAAAGTTTCCTACCACCATGCTAGGAATTTGATGACGGTGTTTCTTCCACCGGAAGCTCAAGCCATTGGTGGTAAAGTAAACATACCTACGACTACACAAATAAAAATTTTATCGGTAACATATACCGCCTAGTATTTAAACGTTGGATATATTTCAAATATTTCTGTTAACGATGCGCTCAACTTTTTTACGATTCAGTGACCGAATATTTTCACGTATCCGTTACCAGGCGCCGCAAACCTTTTGAAAAATAAACCGTATTTCTGTATCGTCTATCATACGTATGTATTATATTTTGTTAGCTGACAAAAATATTTTTTAACAACAGTTAAACCTTTTTGATTTGTGGATCGTTTTTTTTTTCTTTTAGCAGGTATATGTAAAGCTATCTATTTATATATACAACTCGTGTTTCTTTTTGCTATGATAAGTTTACTCGTAATAGTCGCGTTTGTACTAGTACAAGTAAAAAACGGAGAGATAAAACCATAGAATATTTACTTCAAATATCCTGTTATGAAAGCTTACTCATATCTATTAATAGAAGAAGATAAACTTAAAACTCACAGCCATTTGTTTAAACCAGCGAAGTACAGGTAAATTTTCTGATTTTACCTTTTAAAATCAACACAGGGGCGTTCAGTACCGGTCATACCTAAGCAATAGAATTTTCACAAATATAATCTATGGCATCTTAAGATCATTATAAAAGTACAATCGGCGGCCTTATCACTAAGCAACGGTTTTTTCTAGGGTTCCAATCATACGGAATAGCAGCAAAAATACGTTAACGGGGTACAGTAGGTTCAACGTTTTATTATATAATATATGTATTTTCAATTTTGTATCTCTGAAGTTGTATATGCATGTGGCTGCACTGTAGCTATATTTTAGTCACGAATCTTAGGTATCTGCATTAATTATTATATAACTGCCTTGCTCACTCGCTTACGTTTGTCGTATCTCTTATTCTTGCTTACTCTGCTCAATGACAAACTGTCTTAGCGTGGTAGAGCCATAGCTTGGTAGAGCTAAACCTAGATTGCACCTATTATAATGGGTATGTCGAAGAATGAAATATAAACCTTTATTAAAACCTTATACTTCTAGCGCTGCTACTTAGTCACACAGTTTTAACGTTCTGTCACTTTTAAATTGATTTGTTACTAACAAAAAAATATTGGTTATTACCGTCACTGAGTCAGTATCTCGGTCTGACAGATCACACTTCGTCACTTGACGTTGAGAAACTGACCGCGTAGGATGTGCGCCTGATTTAAAAAATCCAAAAGAAATCACCATAGCTACCAAACAACAACAGAATTAATTTTCATATCCTAAATTATATGTACGTATAAGTATGAAAATCTGGGATAATCATGTGTGATCAGGATCATCCATTGCCTTTGAAAGCGATTAATACTCACTCAATACTGTAACATTACTATACCTTCGACAACATCATCACCAATCGTCTAGTGAGATAGGTATCAAATGCGTGACCTATAAATAAGAAAAAAAAGATATACAAAAATGATACACGCTTAAAAATTTTCATAATTGCAATCGTACTACTCGTTAAGGTATATCCAAAGCTAATCTTCCGGTATCAACAAAGGAAGGGGCAAAGAAACTTTTGCCGTTGGAACTTTTTCACTGAAATAAAACAAAACGGTCAAAATTACTTTCAGCCCTTCACGTATTTGATTTTACCGCTTATCCGTATTCGGATATTGTGTTTGCTTAATCTTTATTTTGCTAAATTCAAAAGGGTAAAATAATAATTTCATGTGGTAGGGTATTACTTTTTCTACTACTTTTTTATTGTTTGTATTACACAGTATAAATATGTATTTATTTATAATGTGGTATTACTTTTTCTATTACTTTTTCATTTTTTATTACTTCTTCGCTTTATATATTTTAATTTTATTTAGCGATACGCTCGCGTATCTGTCGACTCACAAACATAAATGGTCTCTTAAAAATCTTTTGTTTCCGGTGATATATTGCTGTACTCTTTATCTATTGCGATATGTTGCGGTACTGTATTGCTTCTCGCTATACAGAGCTAAAACACTTTTAACTATTAGCCATTATCTCTTATGGAAAATTTAATTTATCTCAGATGAGAGAGAGATATGGGTTGATCGGGTGAAACGGGTGATCGTCCTCTGGTAGTTAGAGGTTTAAGAGGTGCCGATAACGTTATAGAGGCTCGCGGGTGATTACAGGCAGAAGGGACGGGACAAACTCCTGATTCGTGTTGATTTTAAATATTACGAAATTGTACTTAACAAGTGACCTACCTAGGTGGGCAGCAGCGCCTTCTGAGGATCTATCAATCCTTCTATAATATCTCTGGAAATCATACTGCGCTCGTCATCCCGCCTGCCAAGCGTGGCGAGAATTAGCAAATCCCCCTATATGGGGGAGGCATGAGTCCAGCAGTGAATATCTAATTGCTGAGAAGAAGAAGAAGAAGTGACCTACGGGATAAAAAAAAAGCAAATTTTTTTTTAATATTAATTGCCTTTCTTCGTTATTAAGACACAATTTAAGCGCATTTTGTCGTTACCGCGAGAATTTATTAAAGGAAAAATATGTAGGGTTTAATTTAATTTTTCGCTTTTTGAGTAGCAAATTAATTTCAGTTTTCTATGATTAGGGTTAATCTTCATAAGCTGTTCTCATAAAGTGGTATTAATTAAAGTTTATTAGATATGTAAAACTTTCATCAAATTGAGCTGAAAAGGCTCAAAATTGTCTATTCTGCATATGGTAAAGCATTATTGTAGGTAGGCAGACGGGCCTGCGTTGCATCGAATTTCGAGAACTGATATAATTTATAAATAAATATAATAAATATTATATTCCAATTCAATAAAATATGTTTGCAAACTAAAATACCATAACTACTTTGTTAGTCTTCTTTTATAAGTCATAGTTTGTGTGTTAGTTTTGTCGGTGCGGCCGTCCTATGCTGCGCATGCCATGCCGTGATCTTCATTCGAGAACCTTTTGACCACATAAACCATTATTTCTGCGAAAATCTCCTCGTTTCTGATTTGATTGTGTAAAAAAACCTCCGTACTCTCTCCGTAGCTCGTTGTGTGGCTTCGAGCCTACTCAGAAATACACATGTATACTTATCGTAAAATTATATTATTTACCTATTTGAACTACGGCTTACCTTACGTAAGTAGAATAATTTACTGGAGTCTTGACTGGTTTTGTGACTTCTTGTGTCACTATTTCTAAAATTTATCATTATTGTGTAAGACTTTTCTATATATTTTTTCAATTTGCGTGAACAATATCTTTTTGCAATTTTGTAACAATTACAGTCTAGCGCGTTGAGCTTTGGGCTTGGACATGATAGTGGCTGGTTCAAATTATGCTCCCAGCTTGAGCTTTTGTTGCAATTAACATCGTACCTTATCAAATCCAAAGCACTTGTGGAAAGATTACCTTGGAGTTTGAAAAACTGGCCCCAAAATGTATGAAAGAAAGAAAGAAAGAAGAAAGAAAGATTTCCCCTTTCACCACATTGTCGATAAGTGAAATAGTAGACAAGCGCAAGATCCATAGCGCATTAGATAACGTGGGTCCTATGACGACCACTGGGGCTGATAGCTATCCCTACCATGCTTTAAGCGCTTGCTAGAAATGTTCTCTAGCGATTACCCGTATGAGTTCTTAATCCATGTCTTTTTGTGTCCATGGCAATGCTCTGTGTGTAGACACAAAAGATATAATACAAAAGATTGAAAATTGTGTTTCTTAATTATGCAATAACTTCCATTTACAAATCAATTTAATCTCAAGTCTCTTCTTTTTTAATGTTTTTCAAATATGCCCACAATAGTCAGAATTTTAATATGGATCGGGTGACAAAGCTGTCGCGTATAAGCGTGCCACATTCAAGTTATACCCTCGAGCAAGCAAAACGAAACAATGAGCGTCGCAGATGTTCATTTTGGTAAGCGATCCCACAACCGCGGTGCGATGCAGTGACTCAACTTACTTCGTTTGTTTTAACAGTAATTTCTGAAATTCTTCATTGTTGACGTGTCTCAATTTCACCGCAATAGGACCAACAATGTCACCACAAAATGTTCAGGGTTTAAGAGGTACTCATGAAATTTCAGACGCTCGTTGGAGTCAACAGGCAGAAGGGGTGGTTCGAATTTCGAAGCGAGTTAATTAAAAAAATGTTTAACTTCCTTTTTTCTAGTGTCAGACACAGTTCAAGCGCATTTGGCGTTTTCGCGAGAACTTTTGATAAAAAAAGTACATTGGCTCGATAATAATTCAATTTTGTATTATTTGTAATATTATTTACGCTCATAATTATAATTTAGCAAATGAAATCAAATTTGGTTCAATCAGAATTAGTTTCCATAAACAGTTCCACGGGTTGGTATTTTTTAAAAGTTAATTAGAGATGTAGGACTTTCAACAAAATAAGCTGAAAAGGCTCAACATTGGTAGTGATTCGCTGATTCAACTGAACTAAACTAAAATTTTCGACAACTAAATCAGTTCTTTATGGTTACTATAAAGTCTAAATTAGTATGAGACTTATCAATAACATCACTAATATTAAAATATATTTATTAAATTTGCGGGTAGTTTTAGCGAAATTAAATTGCCATTTATTTGGTGCCTACTAAAACTACCCGCAATTGGCCAACACTTGAATAAAACTCGTCTAATATTAGTGAGAGCGTTGTATGGAGTTATACGAATTTGAATTTTAGCATAAATAGAATACGAGCTATTTCAATTTGAAGAATTTTAGTGAATTTTAGCTAGTTTATGTGATTAACAGAATTAGGGCCATTGTCTACTTCATGGTCAAGCCTTAAATATATCCCGTATCCCGTCAACTTCAAGATTTTCCAACTTCTCGTATTATCCACGGTGACGGTGTGTGTTATTTTTTGTATATACTTTTCTATATATAATTTTATAATGATTGATAATTGTAGTAAAACATTATTTTTCAAACATATACAAGTAGTAATATGTAAGTTCGATTTAAAGTTTCGATTTAAATAATCAGATACTGGATCTATTCCTATAATAGGATCAAAAGGCTGCATGGTCTATTGTATAGTGTATAGTTGTATATTGTATAGTCTACAAACCAACGCTTTCACATACAAAATTGTAGTGTAACGTGTGTATATATTAAAGTTATTCTCATTAATGTCCTTTATATATATATCAAACATAAGGTACATACGGACATTTTTACATACTTCATGAGCACGGTGTATTGTAATTTATCCAAAGCCAAACTTGACTTATCTTAGTCTCTCTACTATATTTTAGCCATATGTAATATGAATAATGATAGAACATAATAAAAGAGAAAAACACGTTGCGACGAGACACCTATCGTGGAATAAGGATAAGCAAAGGAGAAGTTATTAATTCTAGGAAAAGTAGATTTTTTTTACTCTTTTATAAAAGTTCTAGTTTATTATCTGTTTCTATCAATACTGTGTATAACGGCCGGATATGAATGCTCCGCATGATTGCTGAGATCTGCGCTCACTGCTCATATCGGCCTTTTGTCCGTACTCAGCGAAAAATGGACAGAGATCCGAACGAAAATATTTAGATCGTTTCTTTGTTATCAGCGTGAGAGGAAGGAATCCGCAATCATACCGAAACGAAATTTCTGCTGCTCAATTTGAGTAAAATTTAGAAATTGGACGGATTGCATCATTTGAAAACAAAACATTTATCGAGGGTTAGGAAAATAAAACTAAATTTACTGGGCAAAGGCAATTATAATAATTGTTAGAATCATAATAATTTGAAATGTGAAGAGTAATGTAGTTAATACATAGTTTGGTCAGTGTTTTTGTATCCTTTTATTAATAACTCATTCGAGTGATCTTCATTGAATAATTATGATTATAAATTGATTATATATAGTTTTTGCCGCGATCTGGCAGCGTAAACTCACCTGAGGATGGGCATCGTACATGCCTGAAACCTAGGTCGAAACTTCGACTTTTAACGTGAGTAAAGCCGGATACTACATCTATATAATAACTATATATTGGTAGTGATTCGCGTAATTAACTGAACTAAACTAAAATGTTGGAAAAATAAATCAATTCTTATAAGGTTACGATAAAGTCTAAATTAATATGAGACTTATCAATAACATCACTAATAATTAAATATATTTGTTAAATTTGCGGGTAGTTTTAGCGAAATTAAGTCGCCACTTATTTGGTCCTTACTAAAACTACCCGCAATTAGCCAGCAATGGAATAAAACTCGTCTAATATTAGTAAGAGCGTTGTATGGAGTTATACGAATTTGAATTTTAGCGGTAATAGAGTACGAGCTATTTCAATTTGAAGAATTTTAGTGAATTTTAGCTAGTTCGTGTGATTAACAGAATTAGGGCCATTAACATCTAAAAGTTCTATAAAAGTATTCCCGATATGATCCCACTGTTGAAATATATTCCTTCTTGTAAATGCAATATTGGCCATAATTAATAAACACTACATTGACCGACGAGGGTGGCCGAGGTCCTAGTGGCTTAGAGACATTAGATGTCAATCATTCTATGAATAGCTGTTGGTGGCATTTCTATTAAGTATGTATACTAAATTACACGTATATGTACTTTAAGCTAGTTCGCAAATAGATGCCTTCACAGCCAAGTCCGTCATCTCTATAAATGGAATCCATTGATTTAAAACATGTGAAAATCAATTGTGTAAGTCAAGTTAAGTGCTGTGCAACGTGATGTGTGTACAGTTTGATGATCGAAAATAGACCAGACATAATGAGACATTCTTATGTTCTGCTTCCATTGTATATTAGGTATCAGTATACTTTGAGGAGAAAAACATTAAGATATTGTGAAAATGTGGTGTAGCACATGTAATGTCAATGATAGGTAAAGGAACAGAGCTCACGAAAGATTTGAAATTGGCAATAAATTGTTATTGACATAAAAAGCATGTAGTTACGCAGCTATAATATAAATGGGCGATGGGGTGGGATAACTATAGTAGTTCTGTTGTGTAGGGCTTGTCGTTTACTTTGAAGTGACTGATTAGCGTAGTCTATGTGTATAAACTGATGTTACTAATATAGTTGGTAAACAAAAAAAAACGGCCAAGCGCGAGTCGGACTCGAGCGTTCGAGGGTTCCGTACAAACCTGTAGGTATAAGTTTAAAATTATGAAAAATATTTTCAATAAATGATGTAACTAAATATGTATGCTTTCGCAAATTAGGTAAATTTTATCTGTGCCGACGTTGCTTCGTACCAAATTTCAAAATTCTGAGTTTACGGGACTTTAAGTACCCTGTAGGTTTTGATTCCCTTGCGAGTGTCCAAAATTTGCAGCTTAAGAGGCTGTGTCATTTGATTACGTCGGCTTAGAAGTTTAGTTGGATTTAGTTTGATTTTTGCACAGCTCCAAGGGACAGTAGACCTGAGTATGAATTTCAGATTGATACCTTCGCGCGTCCCTTTCTATCTTGACAAACAAACAAACAGACGGCCAACAAAGTGATCCTATAAAGGTTCCGTTTTTTCCTTTTGAGTTACGGACCCTAAAAGGCGATAATGTGTCAATTTGATTACAATGTGTTAATGATTATCTGCCTTCTTTTTTGTTGACACAAGAGGAGTGCATAAAAGAATTTTGCTGTCGGTAACTGTGTCACTTCACTAATGAGACAGAATTCAGTCACAAATACTTGACAACGCTATCACGTACTTAACCACAGTGCCGGAGCAAGAGTGGCAATAGTTAGAACCGAAGCTTACCTATGTTAAATCTGTAAAGTAATATTTTAACTTAGGGATCGGGTAGCACCCGTCCCGTGCTTTAAATTGAGTAAGCGCCATCTGTTGACTGTCGTATGCGACTAAATGCATATGCATATTTAGTATTTTAATTATGTTTATATCAATAATGTTGTACTCCCACGCATCAACCTAAGGAAACTTAGGTCAATGCGTAGAGTCCTTATACATGTAACACTGGCTTTTTAGAGGCTAGTTTACTAACTTGGAACTTTTGAAGAGTTTATTTTCATTGCCTTTTACAAAAATATTGATTTATGTTATGTATATAAATGTAGTTAGTAGCCTTTTATAAATTATGATTATTAACCTTTACTTTTTTTTTATTTATTAAGAAAATATTTGTGTAATTGGTTGTATTTAATTGAATATAATATACAGTATGGTCAGAAAATATTGACTGACGCTGAAATATCAGCATTTGGAAGATATTCTTGACAGATATTTGTCTCAAATTTCTCCCGTTAAGGGACCAATTTCTTACATTTCCTCATTTTTTTTGGTTACAGAGCTTCCAAGCAAGCCTGTTATCTTTGACGAGTACGGAAAAGAAATAACGGGAACTGCGGGCCCTTACAACGAAGGGGGAGACTTCAAACTTATTTGTTCTGTCAATGGAGGTGAGTAAAATCTACGGAGACGTTCTTCAGGTACACCATTTAAAGCCTACCCATTTACATATTTTCACTTACCCAAAACAATATGGGCTTGGCAGAATATTTTTTTTTCCCTCTATTGTATTTATTTATTTTTGTATGGTAAATAAACTGGTATTTATTTAAGGGTAATAATCTTACATTTGACCGCTGTCTCACCTGATGTTAAGTGATGACATATATAATTAATATTAACAATAAACCATTATTGTCCGCTGTTTGTTTCTCTAGAATAATAATAATATAATAATAATATTATGGGACAACATTCACACAAGGTCTTCAGGTCCCAAACTAGGCAGAGCCTGTACTATGGTAACCTGATGACTGATATATACTTATATACATACTTATATGGTTATCTGGGTTGGTATGGTTGTATGGTTGTCTGGGAGAGATCGCTTCTTAGCGATAAGACCGCCAATTGTGCAACGTATTTTGTATTTGTTTATGTGTTATTTTATAAATGTTATTTTAAGTTGATGTACTTGTACAATAAAGTGTTATCTATCTATCTATCTATATATATACTTATATACATATACACACCCAGACACAGGTCAAACAGACATGTTCATACGCACAAATGTTTGACCTAGAATAGTTATAGCATAACGAGTTTAATGTATTAAGTTACATTTGTTACACTTGGGGAAACAAATAAGAAGTGTTTTCTATCTATCTATATTTTGATAGATAAATGCATAACCAATGATTGTGCAATATTTTATTAATTAATATACCATAATCATACACCAAAGAATAATATAATATATGGGACAACATTCACACAAGGTCTTCAGGTCCCAAACTAGGCAGAGCCTGTACTATGGTAACCTGATGACAGAACTTATATACATATACACACCCAGACACAGGTCAAACAGACATGTTCATACACACAAATGTTTGACCTGCCCGGGAATCGAACCCGGGACCAGCGGCTCAGTAGGCAGTGTGCTACCAACTGCGCCGAACGGCCAGAATTAAAACTATGTTACTACTTATATTTACATATAAGTAATAGTTACCTAGCCGATATTAAGTTTTTTTTCCTGACAACAACGGGTATTGGCTGAAAATCAGCGTCAACTCCTAGTATCTGACGTGACTAGACTAACGTGATCCAAGCATGTGTAGCACAAACATGCATAACCATTCTCCATTTTATTTGGTATTACATGGACTGAGTAATAAATAAAAATCAATATAATTTTATTTAGTCCGGGAAGAGCAGTGCAAGACCAATACTATTAGGGAACTTCTATTGTAACGCAATTACATTGATGGTCGCCGTGGCTCAGTAGTCAGTGAAATACTTCTGATTCCGAAGGTCCTGGGTTAGAATCCCGGCATGGGCAAACATTTGTGTGATGTGACTGTTTGTGGTCATACCTCCCGCGACACAGGGAATCCCTACTCCAAGGTGTGAGTGTGATATATATAGTTTTTAATTTGCATGCAGGAATCCCTACTCCAAGGCTTCAATGGCAGCAGGACGATAACATTCTGGCCACCCTAGGAGTCGGAGACCTGCAGACTTCCGGAAGTACAAGGACTTTGATGTTGATAGTCAGGAACGCCAGCAGGGAGCACTTGTCATCTGTATACACCTGCATTGCCGACAACACAATGTTGGCATCACCTCAAAAAGCTACGATCAGGGTGGACTTGTTTTGTAAGTATTCATTTACAATTCTAAAACCAGATTTTCTTATACTTTCGAAAAATAACGAGGATTCCATTATTACTGAGTTTTAAATATTATTACTTGTACTTTTTATCTAACTTCTAAAACAGACAGTGTTTCTCTATTCTCTCTTTTTGTCTTTACCACCCCATCTATGTACATTGTCTATATCTACACTTAAATATTATAAAGAGGAATGATTTGTCTTTTTGTATGATTGTAACGTAGAATTGTAACACAAAAACTACTGAATCGATTATAACAATATGCAATTCACCATTACAATGGTACAATAACCCTGACCAGTATAAGCTATATTTATTACTAGAAAAAATTAGGGATCTTTACTAAAACTTCAAAACAAGATGTAAAACAATTAGCCATAAAACAAATGTCTTTCCTCGCATGCGCTGAGGAAACTATTTACGACAGACCAAAAAATGATTTACAATATTAAGGATCATATCAATTTCTACAAAAATCTCCGCGTGTACCAGCTATATTCTAGCTATGTAACTAATATTTTACTTTTTATCAGTAGATAGAAATGGCGACTAAAATCAGACCATGTTATCCATGCCTTTGTATTGATCCTTATCCAAATCAATTATTTTGTATTCAAGTATTTTTCAATACCTGTACATTACTTTAATTATTTAACGGATTATTTTTCGGACATTCCATTCAGAAAATATCATGAATTTCAAGATGTCAATCTAAACCAAATATATATTATTAGAAAATAAACGCCGCAGCGCTGGAGGCAATACGGCGTGGGAGGGGGCACTGAAGAGTGAAGAGGGGCGGGCAGATGTATGAAATAGGCGCCCATTTGAGTCTGACATTCAATATTTTCACTGATCAGAAATAAATTTTTTGACGTTACTCATAAAAAAGTAGTTCTTTAAAAAATAACTGTCCACTCGTGCAGAGCTGGGGCGGGCTGCTAGTGCTTTTGCAGGGCTATGACAGCCCTACAGTTTAATAAGATCAAAAGTTGGTAGTTGGCGAAACTACGCGCTCTCGCCGATATTGCCACCTGCATTTCTCCAGTCTTTTCGTGACCACGACCAATGCAACTTGGTCGAAACGTCGAGGTAAATAAATAACTAAATGTTTTTTTCTCGATCAAGCCCCGTTTGATTTTTCACATAAATGTTTTCATTTACTCAAATATCAGTAAAAGAATCAGAAACAGTATGAAAAACATTGGCTAATTTATCCTTATTTTGTCCATAGGATGTCCACTACTGAACATACGCGTCCACCATTATATTAACTTATTCTTCGTAACCTTTAATCACAATATCTATAACGTTTCGTTTTTAAATAGCACTGTGGAAACAAGCTTATAATTTCCTCAAATGGGAGCTATTCAAGACCTTCAACTCACCAAAACAATCACGTTTATTATTATAATTTCGATCACCATTCCATTTAAATTGCGCCGGAAAGAAATTTCCTTTATCCTTGTTCTTCGTTTGAAATAATAATGGGCTGAAACAAAAAAGGGCAAGTCTTGATTTTCTTTTAATTCAATGGACGTACATATTTTCCACAGCTTTATATATCAGGGACTTTAATCACATCTTATACATTCGCTCATACAATTTAATTTCAAGATCATATTCGAAATTGGGTACTGAATTTTTAACGTGATAACGTTTTATAAATTGATGAACGCCAGCAACACAAATGAAAAATAGTAACGTTTCGCGTAACGTTCCACCTGAGTTTTGTATTACATAAAATAATCAAAGTCAAAGTCAAAGTCAAAGCCAAAGTCAAAGTCAGTCAAAGTCAAAGTCAAAGTCAAAGTCAAAGTCAAAGCCAAAGTCAGTCAAAGTCAAAGTCATAAATGATTATGACGTTATCACGTAAATTTATCGTCCGTAAACCGACTTTACAGACAACCAATTTTTTTTTTACTAATATTTTGATACAATTATGACACGTTTAACGTAGACTATAGTTTTCGGCGATGAATCTACGCTACCTACAGTATCCCAAGCGCATGAACACTGGCTGAGGTAAAAGGCACTTCGATGCAGGTTTTATGTACCTATAAAACCTACATCGAAGTGTATCTTCATCGTATGAATTATTAAATAACGAATCGTGAGAACGCAAAGTGAGTCTTGGCCTCCGACACGAGAACTCGCCTCTTGTTCCAGTTTTGTGCGGTTCACGCCAGTCACATTCAATAAGCTCGTGTAGATCCCACCTGTGTCTGGGTCACTAACCGACGAGCTGTTGTTTGGACCAGAAAAGCTTTAGACGCCACGATCCTCGATCTTCCATTCTTTCTAAGTAGCCGAGCCAGCGGAGTCTGTAAGCTCTTCTCTCTCTAAATGGGCCATGAGCTCTTCAATCTCGACTTTGTTTAGAAGAAAGGAAGTTTCCAGCTTCCATCTGGCCTTCTCTTGTGGCCAAGTATCTTTCGGAAGATCTTCCTTTCGGTAACTAGAAGCTTATTTACCTCCTTTCATCTATTGCACATGCTAAATATTAATCCTCTGTGTCACAGTTTTACTACAAAAATCACAGTTAGCACTTAATTTAATTTTACGAGATATCAAGAATATTATATTTACGTTGTTATGTATGTTCGTCACTCCAATAAAAACCTAGCGTCCAAAAAATAGGCTCATAACTGTGCGCTGTCAAAAATAGTCATACAATTTTACAGCAATTTTATTGAATTATCTTTATTAACACTTTCTTTACCATTATCAAATTGATTAATTATGAGAATAATTGAAATGATAAAAAAAATAAAAATTGGTTGTCTGTAAAGTCGGTTTACGGATGATAGATTTACGTGATAACGACATAATCATGTATGACTTTGACTTTGACATTGACATTGACATTGACATTGACATTGACATTGACATTGACATTGACATTGACATTGACATTGACATTGACATTGACATTGACATTGACATTGACATTGACATTGACATTGACATTGACATTGACATTGACATTGACATTGACATTGACCATTGACCATTGACCATTGACCGTTACGCGGAACGTTACTATTTTTCATTTTGGCATTCATCAATTTATAAAACGTTATCACGTCAATAATTCTTTGTGTATCAGATATTGTTGTTTCCAATTCCTATATAAATTGCAATAATGCACTTGGCTTACAAAGTATCTGAAATTTCAGAATATGTTAAAATTAATTAAATTACACCTACCCGCGGCTACGATAGGCGGGTAGTGCTTGCATCCCCTGCATAAATTTATATATTTTCACAAATTAATATTATAATATTTTATTATAATATTATTAATAAATAATATTATCATAAAAAAAACATTATTATTATTTCATTAATATTTGTATCAATATTGTCAACCTTAAGATCTATACCATATTTCTATACCACAGAAATGAATGCGTACTATTAGAATATTGATCGAGATCCAAATGATGAAATAAGGAACAGTCTTGTTTTTGACTTCGTTTTTTCAAATAATGCGCACTTTTGTAAATCAAATTGCAACTCCGGTATTCCAGGCACATAAATACTACCAATACTCATAATACGTCTGAAAAGCGCCATTCATTTGACATACTGCAATATTCGTATGCGCACTCTCAAAACCGCTTCCGCCAATAAAAGATTGGCTGTAACCCGCTTCACAACTGGAAAGGGTTACATAACACTTTATACAGAAACTCTGCACACAATATTATACCTATATCTTGACAAGAAAATATACTTTAGCGAGAACACTCCACAGAAGTACAGAGCTATTTTCGTGTTGTATTGGCTTAGTTTATGTAAGGGTGGGCTTCGTCTATTTTCCTTTGTGATAGCGTTTTGATGTATCGAGATCGTGAAGGAATGCTTTTAGAATAAGTGAGTGATGTACATAGTATATACAATGCAAGATGTATGAGGAAGATAAGTGAAGGAGAAACTATCAAAAGGGTGTGTGAATTGAAAACATACTTATTTTCTCAGTCATAGTTATGTTTCTAAAGTAAAATCTGGATATAGCTTTATAATACTTATCAGGTCAATATTTATTAGATTAGATTAGAAACTCGTCAACGGGTGCTGTTTGCGGACACCGGTCTGCTCTGCATGCATACGCAAATCGGACTTAATTAAAAGCTTCTTCTTCTTCACTCAGCCATGTGCGTCCACTGCTGGACATATGCCTCCCCCATATAGGGGGGATTTGCCAATACTCGCCACGCTTGGCATGCGGGTTGGCGAGCGTAGTATGATTTACAATCCTCAGAAGGCGCTTCTGCCCACCTTCTGGTACGTGATCCCTTAGCCGACTCTTACGGCACCCACGAGAAGAGATGGGGGAGTACTATTCTAGGCCGGTACCACCACGGCACTGACCACACATACCGACACCACACACAACTAAAAGCTACTTTTATTTAATATTAATTTTGTTTAAGTTTAATTGTATTATCCTAGCTTAGTTTATATTATTTATAAATTGTGTGTTAAATGTCTATAAAACTGTCAATCAATCAATTAAGTTATATGTTAAAAATTGGCACGGACCTTGGAGTCTGTGGAGAGTAATGTTTTAAATAAAAAATAGAAAAAAAAAAAAATATTTGACAAATGAATCAAAAAACGGTGTGTTTTTAATTGAACCCCGGGAAGCGGGTAAGATAATAACAACGTACGTTTAACTAAACTGACGTAACACAATAATGAACGTGTAAACTTAGGTACTCGGAATTGTGCCCTATCATCGAGAAACGGAAATAAATACACGGTAATTATCCCGATGGTCGAAATAATAATAGATTCAGTATATTATTTACTAGAAGCGCCCCGTGGTTTCAGCAGCATGTACTACTGTTTCCCGCTCCCTCAATTATCGTACGGAAAGTATAGTGTTCTTGGAAGTATATCTCTTAGTGTGAGGAAGTGTATCTCCTAGTGTGATGTTACTAAACTGTACATAGATCACTAGCTTTAGTTAGAAGGTCTGTCAGCACGTGACGTCACGCGCTCGTTATAGTGTTTTTCCTGGATAAAAAGTAGTATATGTGTTATTCCAGAGTATAAGATATCTTCGTTCAGAATTTCATGCAAATCCGTTCAGCCGTTTCAGCATGAATTAGTAACAAACATATACAAACGACAAACAAACCTTCGATTATATTGTGATTTTTATACCAAACCCAAGATGCAACTATTATCGTATGCAAAGATTAATATGTAGATTGAGAACTCCTATCAAACTAAATCTAGATATTATATATTTTTTAAAGATTACGTTTGACCTTTGTCTCACCTGATATTAAGTGACGATGCGGTCTAAGGTATAAAATAATCAAATAAATGAAATAACATGTAAAAGAAGTGTAAAATCAAATAAGATAACCGTGATAACCAATAGCAAAAACTTCTTCAATAGGTTTCAAGTGAATGTACCAACGACATGTAAATAAAATATTTAGGAAGAGTTTGATAAGAAAAATGTATTTGTTTTTTTGTCAACAGTAAAACCGCTCTACGTCGAAATAATGTCAAAGGAGCAGCCTCTATCAGTGGGTCACAGATCAGAGCTCTGGTGTCGGTCTGCTGGTGCTAGACCTCCTGCAAACGTAACTTGGTGGTTAGGGGGACAGCAATTGAAGTCAGTAACTAAAAATATGGTAAGTTTTTTAAAAAAAATTGTGTTGCGTTGTACTGTGATTCACACTTATAAGCTAAAACTGGTAGTTTTTCTGTTATACACTCTATCTCTCTAAAATTATCTAACTTAGATTGAATTAAAACTCTCTAAAGCTCTTTTTTCTGTTTACGCTATCATTGGATATCTTGCAACTCTTAGCAATGCTATTTTATCGGTCTTGTCACTTACGAGCGATTTCCTTCAGACATTCTTGGTATAGGAAAGATTGAAGTATCCATCCATCCTTGGTAGATAAAGGGACGTGATGCTGGTGAACATAGATAAAAAGAGCAGCTTATTATTAAAAAAAAAAAACTTATTGACTACTATATACTACTACTTATACATTCATTCGTAGTTTAGATAGGTTAACATATAATTATAAGACAACCGCACAAACAAATACATATAAACTTAATAACGGAAATTTAGTTATAATGAGTAGAGAAGGGTAGATAAATAAATCGGTTTTAAGGTGATGATTGAAGCGATGATAGCTGAGGGAGCGTCGGCTGTCAAACAGACAAACGCTGAATTTATTCCCACTAGCGGCTTGAGCTTCCGGTGAAGGTAACACCCTTATCAAATTCTGAGCAGGGTGTTAGGGTGATTTCGAGTATCTGCTAAGCTACCAGCTTCAAGTTTGAAACACTGTCACCAAGCACAGTATGCTCTGGAAGCATTCTTTGAAAGCCAGTAAATATTCTATAGGTCTATCCTGATTACATGTTTGTCCACATTGCTACAAGTCAGAAAGATAGTGGTCAAAACGCTAGAACTGAATTGAAAAAAATAAACTTTAAATATAGCAAGTGAAATAAACTCCTTAAATAAAACAATACAAATGTTAAAGGCTCCAACTCAGTCTATTTCTGACAATGGCTGCTGACTACATAATGTCAACCTTTGGCAGGGACAGAAGAATTCCAACGAAACGCAATCTTTGCTACAATGGGTGCCTTTGAAAGAGCACAACGGGCTTGTGCTGATCTGCAGAGCGGAGCATTACAAGTTCAATCGTTCCACTATTGAGAGCAAGCTGCCGCTAAATATTTATTGTAAGTTCAATATTATCTTTTTTATGTTGGAAAATACAGCATATTTTTAATAAAAAAATGTTTTGTTTTCCTAAGCAGAAATATAAACCTGGCCCATGGAATTTTAGGTTTTAGCATTTATCCAGCAAATGTTTTTTAATGGATCGATGCCTTTATTGTAATAAAATACTAATAAATAAAAAATGGTGCCGTGGTGGTACCGGCATAGAATTGTATCCCCGCCCATATCTTCCCGTGGGTGCCGTAAGAGTCGGCTAAGGGACCATGTACCAGGAGGATGGGCAGCAGCGCCTTCTGAGGATAGGAAATCATACTGCGCTCGCCAACCCGCCGCCAAGCGTGGTGAGTATTGGCAATACCCCCCCATGGGAGAGGCGTATATTCAGCAGTGGACGTTATATGGCTGACATGATGACTAATAAATAAGTAGGTAAAAGACAATTCCAAAAATACATTTATCTTACGTTATTTTACTATGGTTTATTTCATTTGCCTTTTTCACTTTTCGGCCAGTTTAGTATTGGTTACGAAAAGTGGCGAACAGTCTTCTCGTGACTACGGCTAATGCAACTTGATCAAAACGTCGAAATAAATGTGTTTAATCTAAGTAGTCTATAGTCTAACCACCTTACTAATAAACATTGTTTGTGCTTCAGTGCTTGACTTCAGTGTTTTGTTCCGTTCATTCAGCTTCAAAATGTCATATTAGTGACAAAGACAAAAAACTCTGCATAACTTTTCAGAGGTTATCCAATGTTAATAAGGGAGTTAATGATAATTTCTGTGGAAGTTACATACATTATATGGTAATAAAAAATATTTTAGTATAGTTTTTAACTTACAATACAACCTTACATAACAGTGCAAGTAATAGACAAATACATATATCACATTATTTAAACTCTCTCCCTCAATGATATTATAATGCTCTCCATTGGTATATTTGACGAGACAAAACACAGCGTTTCAACGATTCACCGGTAATACATTTAACTCGGTTATGGCAGATAAATCGGCTTTTGCCCCGGCAGTGACGTCATAGCACTCCGATTGGTGTTTTCACCCACGTGGTTCTGTGTGTTAAATATTGCATTTCAAATTTATTTTATTTCAATTTTTCTAAGCTAACATGGAAAATGTGCGGTGACGATGACGCGAGTTTAATGCTTTTTGTTCACCCAAAAAGTGCTCAACCGCCTAAAGAAGTTCTCACTTCAATAACTAGAGACTTGTATACGTTTGCTGAGATATTTGAATATCTCAGCAAACGCACATATGTACCTGTATATCTTATTCATGCTTCACTTACACTTCACTCCAACGTAACACGTTCTAATGCAGATATACCAGAAGCGGAGATACATTTCGGCGCCCAAATGAACCCCAACGATATAGAGGAGGGGGATGATGTATACTTCGGGTGCAAAGTCGACGCCAACCCACCGGCTTATAAAGTAGTTTGGGAACATAATGTGAGTACTGTTCTGTCATTTTTGTCCTAGCATTAGGTGTGATATTTCCTGACATTTTATTTTCATTTATTATCTTGTTTGATGGGGATAAGTCTGAGTTTTGAGTAAATCTAACAGTGTTGTTTAAGAATTTTATGGTGTATTGCATCAAAATCATACAAGGCGAAACTTATGTTAAAATTTTCTTATCTTAAGGATCAGGGTATGGTGCCTTCGCTCGATACGTTGCAAGTACATTGTTGGTCTATCTGTCCTATTAATAGTTCATACAATTAAAGGTAAATGTTTATTAAATAAATATATAAATAGAATAGTAAGTCACATTTTAACTTCAAAAAATTTGGCGTAAATCGCAAATAGCACGAGTAGCAGTAGGACCCGGCAGTAGCAAAGGTTATTGAGGATTCAAAGGATGAACAAAAAATCCCATTCTTTAGTAAAATTTTTATATCTTTTATTCGTTGTATATCACGGCCATTTCGGGAACTAAAACGGAAAAAGTACCCAAAAGGAGACTTTGAGAGTTAGGCGTAAGGGCCTGCAATTTGCTCGGATGATGATTTGATTCGACCAGACATATATCGAAATCGTCACAATTGTAAAGATTCCGATATTGGGCCGGTGACCTACCTATTAATTGACACATTGGGCGCTTTGGGGAAATAAGGCCAAATTATGTCAAGTATTGGCCATATCTATTGGCCAAGCTCTGTGAGTGGAAGGGCTATCTCCCAGCAGTGTGAAGGCAATGGGCCGATTACTATGCTATCCTTTATAAACCAAAATATGCACTTAATACCAAGACTCATTCATATCTCCACGATTACTTAACATAGAAAACGCGATTGGAACATATGAATATAAAAAAATGAGCGTGGTTTGAGAACTTGGTACTGCAAGCAAAATATTAGGTTGAAATCAAACGGAATTGGAAAATGTTCGATTGCAAGCGTGTTTTCAATTGAACGCTCTTTGATAGTATGTTCAAATAGAACGTTTCCATTTCAATTGAGGGTAGTAAATGAAAGCACGAGTACCCTTCGAATATACAAATAAAATCAATTACCTGCTGTATGATTAATCGCTAACCATTTTTTTATTATCAAGGGCAACCTTGAGTTGATTAATGGCTTAATTATGATGCCTATTCAGTTTTTAATCTATACTGTAACTAAAAGAAACATTTGTTTTATTGAGCAAGTGGGTAAGCAGTACTTGAAATCTATCAGCTACATGTTTTTTTTTTCACAATCCAACAAAACTCTTTGGACTATGCGCTGAAAGTCAATTAATAATATTGGACATCACGTAATAAACTCGTATGTCCGCTTGGCTGGCTATAGACAAAACCGGGCAGGCAAAGTATACTCCAAAATGAACCTTAAAGAATGAAGATTGACTAGAAATTTCTCTAGACCTTTATATCTTTCTCTAACTAGAGAGTCGTTATTGATGAGGGTTTTGGCTCATTTTTCTAAGGACTTAAACGCCACATATTACAAACCGTTTTTTAAACATGATCAAACTTGTGTTTGATGTAAGTTGTTCATTTATTCCGATGTGTATATGTATACATATATCCGATGATCCGAACCCCTTTTCATTTTTGTAAGGGTGCCAAGGCTATTTGCTGGTAGCTAAGTACATATTGAATTTCAAGTACGTATTGGTTAATAGATTAAATTGTACGCGTACCTGTCAACGCATTTAGACTATACATGCTAAGAAACTTATTTTGTACAGTGCAGTAGCGGTGTCAAAAACCTCTTTAAGATGGATCTACACATGCTCCCAATAATCCTCACCAATGGCTTGAGCTTCCGGTGAAGGTAACACTGTAATCACATTCCCAGCATGGTAGTAGGGTACTTTCGAGTACCCACCCGGCTAGCTACCACCCTCAATTTTGAAAATTGCCACCATGCACATAGTGTGTTTAGGCAGCAGTCCTTGAGAGCCAGTAAGTAAACATATTGGTTTAGCTGATTACATCTTCAACCACACCGTCACTGACCATCAAGTTAGATAGTGGTCAAACACCAGATCTATAATGTATACCAAAAAAGGTATCGCTTAGAAGAATATGTCAATAAGTTTTTATTCTTTCAGGGTGTACAACTTCAACACAACCCGCCGACAGTAATACTTACTGGAAACACTAATTTAGCGGTCCGGAAGGTGTCCCGGCATCAAGCTGGGGAGTACTCGTGTACAGCGTCTAATGTAGAGGGGGACGGAAGATCGCCGCCACTGCAGCTGAAGATAGTCTGTGAGTTGATTCTTATTTATACGCTGCTTGAAGTTAAACGGGAATTTAATGTTAAGATGCCTATATATTATACTAGCTGTGCCCCGCGGTTGTGTCCGCGTGGTGTAGAAAAACGGTAATGATGAAAATAAACAGTTAATCCAGGATTAACATATGGGTTAATCCTGGTTTAACAGGATTAACCCATTGGATTAATATCTCTCTCTCCATACCAAATTTAATTGAAATCGGTGTAGCCGTTTGAGCGTAAACAGGTAACAAACATACACACAAACTTTCGCATTCATAATATTAGTAGGATAGGATTTAAGAATATAGTTACGCAAACAAACGCGTTGGTAATCAGAGGACCGGATTTATAGACACCAACGAACTAAATTACGTTTTGTATTTATATACGAAATTATATTATACTGGAAATAAAATACAATTATAAGTATATCAAAAGTAAATTATAATTTGTAGGTACATACTTGAGAAGGTTCTGTTAAATATCGTGTGCGATTCTCAGATCACAATGATAAAAGATACATATAGAAAGCGAGCCAAAATTCTAATGAATTGTTGTAGATTCATCGGGATATCTAATCAAACCAATATGCTCCTAAAGCGGCTTTATCATTTGCTGAGCGATTAAACATTATCCAATATCCTAGAAATATTGCTCAGAGGCACACTTTTTTATATACATACTAGCTGTGCACCGCGGTTGTACCCGCGTGGTAATGATTGTTGATGATGATGATGATGAAAAGTAGCCTATGTTTTCTTCCGGGACCTGAAGTATCTACATACCAAATTTCATCCACGTCTGTCCAGCCGTTCGGGCGTGATAGAGTAACAAACATCTATCCATCCATCCATCCAAACTTTCACATTTATAACATTAGTAGGAAGTAGGATGTAGGATGTACTGCTTATCTCTTATCCTATACCGACATGGGGTATAGGACAATGGGGAAGGCATATATGTCCAGCAGGTCGTCCGCTGGACATATATGCCTTCCCCATTCATTTCCTATGACTGAGATGATGATGATGATGATGATGAACAACATTACAACAACGTAGTATATATGAGTTTTATAATTATGACTTGTATGCTAAATTAGTAACGAGATCCTAAGCACAAGGCCAATTAAGGAAGTTAGGAGACCCACAAAGCATAATTAGTACGTACGTGGAGAGAAAGCATTACCCGCCGCGTTCCGCGTGTTAATGTAACCCACCATATAATACAACACTAATTTAAACTAATGATATCAATGTTTTTATTTCATTACTCGGGTTTTCGGATACAAAGTGAGGTTATTGTTATATATTTTGGTTGTGCTCTTCCTTTTTTCGTTGTAAATTGTAGAAAATGGCTACTGTAGCTATGTAATTAAGCTAATTTAAGGTTACAACAAAGTATCACATACTTTGTTGTAACCTTCAATTAGCTTAATGACATAGCTACAGTTTTGCTGGCTTTCATATGCAATGTATATTTTAATATAAATTTATGGATTGAATGGTTGATATAATAAAAAAAATTGGTTGTCTGTAAAGTCGGTTTACGGACGATAGATTTACGTGATAACGTCATAATCATTTATGACTTTGACTTTGACTGACTTTGACTGACTTTGACTTTGACTTTGACTTTGACTTTGATTATTTTATGTAAAACAAAACGCAGGTGGAACGTTACGCGGAACGTCACTATTTTTCATGAGTGTTGCTGGTATTCATCAATTTATAAAACGTTATCACGTCAATAATATTATAATAATAATAATAGCACTTTATTTCAGACACAAGATCCATGTTGTATATATAACTAAAATGATAAATAAAATAAAATTAACACATAATTAATAATTTAAGGTAAATTTCAAATTTACTAAGGTATAATTAAAAGTCCATTATACTTTTACAATACATTACATATATATATATATAGATAATTAGACGGCTATTTGTATTACTAAGAATTTACATAGGCATATAACGTGGTTTGAAATCTATAAAACCACTTTTCTAGGTACAACGTAAGCCTAGAATATTTTCTTGGAAAGTAAATATTTGGAGAACCTACTTCGATAACATTTCGATGAAGCCAACCTGAAAGTTGTCATAACATTTTTAAAACGGTTGAAATTATTTAGTTTCTCAGTTGATGACCATAATTATCAGATATAATTTCATTCGATTTAAGATGATTTAATGTTTGTTATAAAGTAACTGAATACAACATAAAGTACATATATGTATAAACTTTGAAATTTATACAATTTAATCTAGCATAATAAAAGGACGCGAAAGCTTGCTCCTCTTTACCCTCGTAACTCGTTTCCATATAATTTAAAATCGTACAATTACTCAAAATGTACGTTACTAATTCTCCCACCAGCATTTTTCTTTCTTTTCCTCAATCTACAGGCCTACTTTGCTCTTGACCCGTAAGGCCCAGTGGGAGTACAGCCTCTTCCTGCGATGTTGGTCAAGTCATCTGTGTTTATGGTCCTTACTCGAGAACCTTTTGACCCTATCAGCCATCTGCTCTACGAGATATGTAGCCTGCACACTTTCTATTCACAGACTTATAATTCTACAAGACTCAGTCGGTTACTTTCGCTGTCCAGGTCTCCCCATTTTCGAAAGGAAAGTAAAGTTTAGATATTCCGAGCATAGCCCTCTCCGTAGCTCATTGTACGACCTCAGGGCTGACCATCATTCGGTTCCATATGTCATCACTAGAAGCGATGATAGCTCAGCCGGGAGAGCGTCGGCTGTCAAACTGACAGACACTGGCTTGATCTTCAACAACGACTTGACCTTCCGGTGGAGGTAACACCATCATCAAATTCCCAGCATGGTGGTAGGGTACTTTCGAGTACCCGCCTGGCTAGCTTCCAACCTCAAGTTTGAAAAACTGTCACAAAATATAGTGTGTTCAGGCAGCAATCCTTGAGAGTCAGTAAGCATTCTATATTTAGCGTGATAACATGTTCGATAACATCGTCATTGACAATCAAGAAAGACGGGGGTCAAACGCTTATAAAATCACTGGTAACGCACACTGATCTTATACCCTTGTTTTAGGGCTTTTTGGATTTTGGACGTAGAAAACATCAGATAAAGAGAATGAGAAGAAAAAATCAAATAATTTACCTCCAAAGCACACTCACTGTAATATTTCTGTTGACTCAAAAACTCATCTCTTTTCGTATATAAAGAAAGTTAATGCCAGCATTTAACAAACCATAAATTCTTCAATGCGAAACGGCTAAGTTATTCAAGAGCCGAACGGACAATAACGTGCCCTGTCTTTTTGAATGAAACCTTTTTAAATCCAGACTCCGATTGGAAAACTTATTCATTTTTATCGTCCTAGATATCTAGGGAGATAACTTGGTGTGATCTTAACTTCATTTTCCAAGAACAAAATGAAATCGAGTTAATGTAATATTGGGCTTAGATGGGCCATCCATTTATGATTACCGTTTGATGTCTTATTTAAATTTTAAAGCCTTAATCTAATGTTTAAGGGCGTTTATTATTATTCAAATTACTAGTGGCGGCCCGCGGTTTCAACCGCATGGATTACGGCTTTGCCGCTCCCTTAATTATCCCATGAAAACTATACTTTTTCGGGATGAAAGTAATCTATGTCTTATTCCAGGGTTTAACTCTATACTAAAATTCATCAAAATCGGTACAGCCATTTGAGTGTGAAGGAGTAACAGAAGTTTTTTAATTATTTCCTTATCCCACGTGAATAGCAATTGTGAGTCTGAAAACTATCGCGAGTTTTTTCCATAATTGTAATGTAACAAACCGACTCACGTGGTAAACACTGGAAATTTTTTCCAGTGTTTACCACGTGAGTCGGTTTGTTACATTACAATAGCAATTGATTTTGGGATGAAAAGTAGCCATACCAAATTTTATCGAAATCGGTGCAGCCGTTTGAGCGTTAAGAAGTAAACAAACATACACACAAACTTTAGCCATATTATTGTATATTTCTTTACATTATCTATGTGTTATTTAGTTTTTAATTGATACTCATATAATAATACTCGCCCTAACAATTCAACACGTCACAAACATGTCTAATGCCATTTTACTTTGCCCCACAGATAAGCCATTGTGTCGAAAACGGGAGGTCAAACTGATAGGTGCCGCTCTTCAAGAGCCTTCGACCGTTGTGTGCGAGGTCGACGCCTATCCGCCTCCGGACACCTTCGAGTGGGCTCTCAACAACTCCGCGGGCTCGATCAAAGTTGATCCTGTAAGTAATTACCGAAGTTGTAGGTTTTTCTACTTGTCTGCCTACATTCGAATTCCCATGTTCCTTATTTAGCGTTTGAAGATTAATTTCAAGTATTTATTAATTCTAGCTCTCTTAGGTATAGACTCCATAATATGTGATACAAAACCACCAACTAGGCAAAGTCTTGCCATAATGTTGCAGAAGAACAAATGTCAACAATACAAAATTGTGTTTAGTTAAAAATAAAAAAAATCAGCAATAAAAGATTTTCGCACTTCACTAGTTACTATTATAAGTAGTAAGCTACTAGTTACTATTAAATCAAACGCAATTAAGCCCCGTTTGATTTAATAACAATGTGTTCGAATCGCGAAAGTCTAAAAATTACAAGCTACTAGTTATATTTAAAACTGACTCATTTAATGAAAAGACAGTTTCGTTTTTTCTTTCAAACAAAAAAGCGCAGTTAATTTTGAAGTAGCGTTATTATAATAACATAGTATATGGCTGACAGTACTTAGTAGGTAAGGTTGACGTTTGTCCCTATAGAGCACAATATATTTTGAGTAATAGTACGCTGTGCAATTAAATTTAAAATTTAACTGTTAATTTTTTCTGAGCGATTTCGTGCTTCGTAAGAAGCGTCACACCATCGGTTCCGATTTTCTGCTTAAGATTAATAAGCGATAGAGCTACATGGAATGCCTGACAACTCCAACATTGGGCTGGTATCAGGTATCAGGCTGGTATCAGGCTGGAATCAGACTGGTATCAGGCTGGTATTAGGCTAGTACTCTCATCAGTGTCTTCAACAACTCCGTCCAAATATCCCAGCATCGAGGTATGTTATGTCCTCAGATATCTTGTGTAACATTTATGGCAAATGCATATATATATATATATTTATTTTTTTATTCACAATAGGCAGGCGTTTGACCACTATCTCACCTGATGTTAAGTGATGATGCGGTCTACGATGATTCACGCCTGCCTAGAAGATACCTGTTCACTCGTGACTTGAAGATGCAAGTGTTATATTCTTTAACGGCTTTAGAAACTTACTTTGTAGTAAATTGTCGATTCACATGCATTTTGATCAATCATAATGTGCTATATGTATATACAAAGTTCATACATTGTAATGTATGTAACACGTTTAGATACGTATTAAAATACTAGTAGCGCCCCGCAGTTTCACCCGCGTGGATTACGGTTTTCTCGCTACCTCTAGTATCCCACGGGAACTATACTTGTTCCAGGATAAAAGCAGCTTATGTGTAGCTTGTCTAAAATATTATGCAAATGTTCTTCAAATTTTGGTACCCAATCCTCTACTCAGTAATCAAAATTATTTCGGTCTGGAAATAAATATATTTGTTTGTTTGTTTGTTTGTTACCTTGGGTTTAAACTATCTCCTTGCAAAATTTTATCGAAAGCGCACATACACACAAACTTTCGCATTAATAATATTAGTAGGACAAGAGTCGACTTTAAAAATGGGATATTTACCGTGTAATTCTATTTTTAACCAATTACTTCAAAAAAAGGAGGAGGTTCTCAATTCGACCCACATGTTTTTTTTATGTCTGTTACCTCAGAAGTTTCGACTGCGTGAACCGATTTGATGATTTTTTTTTATTTGAATGCTGGTACTTCCCGTGTGGTGCGTGTCATGTTCCTATTTAAATTTCATCAAAATCGGTCAAGCAGTTTTTAGTTACACTTCAAATAATTGAAAAGTGTTAAGTCTACTTGGACGACATTCTAATTGAAGGTGAAAAAATCGGTGAACATATAAAATGACAATTGATCCCGTAAGTAGCAAAGGTTCACGAACACTGAAAAGGCACTGAAAAGGGTGAAAAAAAATTACCTAAAATGGAAAGTGTGAAATAACTTGAAGTAGGTACCATGACAGTTCAAAAGTAACTATTATCAAAATATTGTGGTCAAGGTATCGACTTCAAATTGTTATTTCACATATTTGTTTGTTAAAGCAGTTCCATTATTACATATAGTTTTATTGCGTCTTATAATACAGTTTCAGATATCAGTTTACTCATAACGCTTGCAATAGTTTTGAAATATTGTGAGCCAATAAACATCAAAATATATATACATAGAGCCATATACATTATCTAAAGTCAACTCTTATATAATTAGTGACTGTGACGTGTAACGCATTAAAAATGTATTTCCATGAATACTTTATTGCATTACGAATGCAGGCTATTAATGCATTTGGATAGAACTATTTCAGTGGCTGGATTAGTAGTAAATATTCCATCGCAAATGGAATGCGGGTGAAGTGACAGGTGACAGGTGAGAGGAGAACGGGGCTATTGTGGTTAACTTGCTTTGTCATCACTATCTCCTGTCTGCGGTTGAGAGTCTCTGGTAGTGATTCTCTTGTTTAACTAAAGTTAATTAAAACTCTACAATATTTTGCAGAATTTTTATGTGATTGATATGTGAGATAAGTACTTAAATGGTTACGATAAAGTCCAAATCAGTATGACATTTATCCATAACAACAGTAAAATTAGATGTATTTATTAAAATTGCTGGTAGTTTCATGTAGTAATAAGTCGCCACCTATTTGGTGCCCATTAAAACCGGCAATTGTCCAGTAATCGAATAGAACTGTCTAATAATAAGGATAGCATTAAATGGAGTTATACAAATTTGAATTTTAGCACAATATAATACGAGCTATTTCTTTTGGAAGAATTTTAATGAATTTCGGCTAGTTGGTCGTGATTAACAGAATAAGGGCCTCTGTTACTGAGAATTATATACGATTTTTATTTATAATGGTATATTTTGTACATCCAATTCGGCCGCTGAGAAAGTTTTTGAAAGGTCGTTTCAAAAAACCAAAAAATATTTTTGAATATTTATTCAAAATACAACTTTATCAAAGTAATTTACTTATCTATTTTTTTGCACGATATAAGTATAAAAATCAGATGTGTATCTAAGTGTTAAAAGTAATCGCCACGCTTGGCAGGCGGGTTGGCGAGCGCAGTTTGATGTCGTTGTACACGAAAGGTGCTGCTGCCCACCTTTTGGTAATTTATCCCTTAGCCGCCTTTTACGACACCCACGGAAAGATATAACAGAATCATTACTATTGTTTGTATTTTTAATGGCAATGCCATAATCATAGTGTCTTGTACAAGGCCGTTGATTTAATTAAAATAAAATACTAATAACTAATTGCAATACTGCAGCTACTACAATAACATTTGAGCTGGATTGCTCAAATGTTATTGTTAACGCCCTCTAGCGGCTATGCTTCGAACTGTCTGTTTATTATTCATCATTCGATGTTCGTTATTCATTCGAGTTGTCAGTTAGTGCATTTTTCTATGTTTTCTGCTGGTACGTGAATACAGGCAGAGTAAGACGTTCCCCCCCGCATCCCGCTTCCTTTCCTGACAGCCAGTCGCATACGAACTCTCTTACGACCGGGTCGCATACAAGGTTGCAAGCCGACCGCCCGACCGTCGGGAAGAAAGGAGTGAAACCGCGCTCATTATTGTGATACTGTGACGCACCGCGCTAATAATTATAATACCGCATTCGACCAATATGTGTTATCATCACTGAATGGAGAATGGACGCCGTGGCCGAGAGATAAACCCGTAAGTCCCCTTTTTCCTTTTACGTTATTACTCAACCGTTTGATGTACCAGCAACCTCTCAATACAGTCCACTTAAATCGAAATATATTCCATTAATTACCGCCATAAAGCCTTAGAGCGCATAACGCAGGCCGCTGGCAAGATCAAGTAAAGAACTTGATCGAAGCCATAACATTTTTTGGTCACATCGATCCGAATTCCTTAACATTTTGTCCCATATCGAAATATTTCTTTCGGACATTTGTTTTGTACAGTACCGAAGTCGGTCTGTATTTTTTGTTAATAACGTATAAGACTATAAAATCGTGGACTTGCATATATTATTTATCTCGATTCTTACGAAAATTCCATTTAAACATTTAATTTGTTACATATTAATTGTGTCAAACTACCGCCGCATATTGATTTAATCATCATATCAGTATCACGTTACATTACGCTCCGCATTATAAGTGTTTGCCTTTAGGAAAACTATTACACCTTACCGCCCTTTAGGTATAGCATTTATAACTATATTTATGTACTTTATTTTATGTAATTTATTTGTTTTTGTTATATTATTGACTAAAAACTACCGCATTTTATCTACCCTCGTTTCAAGAAAAAAATAATTGCGTCGTGAATAAAACGATTGCGCGTTTTAACGACATACACCGCCACCTCTTGGTATATTTAGAAACTACTTTTGTAAACATTCGTAAATATTATTGGTTTTATAACTTAATTACCTCCCTTTGATATTGTATTATACTAAATATATTACACTAAGTCGTACTATCTGTTTGTCGTACATAATAGTGAATATGTCTCGCAACAAAAGAGAAGTTTCACCATGCAAACCTCGCTTGACTATTCTTCAAGCGAAACGAGACGCTCTTTTTGAACGAATCAATGTTATTTACAATCAAGCTAAAGTGGCTCATATTTCCGAAGACAACCGCGATTTATTTCTAAGCTCTTGTATAACGCTAGAAGATACAAGGTCGAGATTTAACCATGTTCTCGATGATTACAACGAGATGCTTCTGGAAAATGATCCTGATGCTACGCCGTCGTATCAAAGTTATGCTTCCTTTGAAGATCTATATTGTTATATCAAGCAGATTCAAACGAAGCAAACAATACGCGATTCCGCGACTGTAGTTTCGACAACGCCCAAAGCTAAGCAGAAGTTACCGCAGCTCGAATTGGTATCATTTAATGGTGATTTAAATAACTGGCCTTTATTTTACACTACATTTAATGCATTGGTACATACGAACGATTCGCTTACAAATGCAGATAAATTGTACTATCTTTTAGGTAGATTGTCAGGTACCGCCCAGTCAACATTTTCTGGTATTGTCCCGACTCCGGATAATTATAACATTATTTATCAGTCACTTGTTGATAAATATCAGGATGTCAAATTACTGGGAAGAAATCATTTAGAACAGGCACTTAACTTTAAAATAAATGGTTCACCGTCCGCATCTAATTACCAGTCATTTATAGATACATTTGTCGTAGCTATTAACTCGCTCAAAGCTTTGAAAATAGATGATCTGTTGGATTTTATACTTTTGCACATAGCGGTGAAAAAATTCGACACGGAAACTGTACGTGCATTTCAAGTATATTCCCGTGACATGAAAAATCCTACACTTGATATGTTTATCAATTTTATTAGGAGTCAGTGTAGTATATATGGCAGCACTATGACAGCTGATTTCGGTAATAATAATTTAAAATCGATTGTGAAGCCGCCGCGTGCGAAGTCTGTCAACCCGCCGAATCCACAATCATATGTTACGTCATGTTCGGGTCCGAATAAATGCCCTTTGTGTAACTACACAATACATGATCATTTTTATAGATGTACCGCGTTTGAAAAGCTGTCGCCTAATGAGCGATTTAAGTTTATAAAAAATAATAACGCTTGTGTTAACTGTCTTAGTCGTACACACAAGACTAATAGTTGCCGTTCTAAGTTAAAATGTCGATTTTGTAATAAACAACATCACTCAATGTTGCATTTCAACATTATCAACACGCGTTTGGATCCCGTTGTCACATTTGATTCACAGCCCGCCCCTGTCAACACTGTGCAAGCGCAGTTAGTTCAACGCAGTGATTTATCGCTATGTACGACGTCCAATGCTGGTTCGCCGCCCGCGCGCACCGCGCCGCGTATTCATAAGCAGCAATCTATTTCTGCCTGTGCTACCGTACTGCTATCTACTGCGCAAGTGATAGTTTATGACGCAGCTAATAAGCCGCAACTCATTCGCTGTTTGTTAGACACTGCGAGTCAAAGTAACTTTCTTAGCTATGAATGCTGCATGCGTCTAGGGTTATCGGATTATATCAAACCGTCGCACATGTTAGTTAAGGGTATCGGGGGGTCTGAGAAAACGGTGAAGGGTTCAGTGAACTTAACTATACATTCGAAGTTTAATACAAATATTAAATTCGACCTTGACACTTTTGTTATGGATCGGATAAGCGACCCGCTGCCTTCAGTTGCAATTGATAAAAATGCTTTTACGCACCTTAAATCACTTCCGCTCGCCGATGAAAATTATGATATACCTGGACCTATTGACTGTTTGGTTGGAGCGTCAACCTTTTGTCATTTAATATTGCCAGGGGTAGTAAACAGTTTTTATACTAATGTTCCACCCGCGATTCAAACTGTGTTAGGGTTTGTGATTATGGGCTCCGCGCCTACGTTATCGCAGATCGTAAACAATAATATGTCAACATTATGTTGTTCAGTTACGGATGATTCTATGGAAGTTCTATTCAAACGATTTTGGGAACTTGAAGAAATATCCGCTCCGCCCGCTCAAAATCCTGATGAGGTTGAGTGTGAAGAATATTTCCGCGCTACCACCGCTCGAGAAAGTAGTGGTAGATATGTTGTTGCCTTACCTTTTCGTAACGATCCGTTTCTCTTGGGCGATTCTTACGATACCGCGCTTAGGAGATTACAATGCTTAGAGCGAAAATTAGATGCATCGCTCGAAATCCACGCCGCTTATAATGACGTCATACGCGATTATATAAATAAAGGATATTTAAGCCGTATTTCGATAGACAATGAGGACGTCGATCGGCCCTCATATACGATACCGCATCATGGTGTTTTTCGAGATGACAAATCTTCGACCAAGCTTCGCTGCGTTCTTGACGCAAGTTGTAAGACTGCACCATATGGCTATTCCCTTAATGATCTTCTCCACGCAGGTGCTAATTTACAAGGTGACTTGTTCAGCATCCTATTAAATTTCCGCTTGTTTAAAGTGACACTTACCGCTGACTGTCGTCAAATGTTCCTTCAAATAGTGGTACGCGAACCTGACCGTAGGTTTCAAAGAATTTTATACCGCTTTAGTACTGACGAACCAGTAACTGTTTTTCAGTTCAACCGCGCGTGTTTTGGCGTAAAGTCAAGCCCTTTTCACGCATTACGCGTTGTGCGTCAGCTGATCGTTGACGAAGGCGATAAATTCCCCGCTGCAGCCGCTGCTGCTTCGTCCTGTCTGTACATGGATGATATTGCTCTTTCTGTTATGTCGACTACGCAAGCGATCACGCTAAGTGATGAGCTAATAAAACTTTTCAAAATGGGTCAATTCGATCTCGTCAAGTGGACGAGCAATTCGGATGTTGTTCTTTCCCACATACCAGACACGCATAAGGACCCTCATGATAAAATATTTGAGGCGTCAGTCCCACATAAAATCCTAGGTCTATATTGGGATAGATCTAACGATTGTTTTCGCTTTGTGGTAACCGCTCCTGACAATAAGTCCACAAAGCGCACGATATTGTCTGCGATAGCTCGCCTATGGGATATAATGGGCTATGTGGCTCCGGCCATTTTGTACGCCAAGCTGCTAATTAAAGAGCTTTGGTTGTCAAAGTGTGATTGGGATGCCGAGCCTCCCCGCCACATTGTGAACAACTGGTTACAGTTTTGTGCGGAACTTCCTTCGTTTAACAAACTGTATATTCCAAGACATTTAGGTATAGTGGAGAACAGCGAGATTAATTTGATTGGGTTCGCTGACAGTAGTGAACGCGCCATGGGTGTTGTGATTTATTTGCAGGTCTGTGTAGGCTCTAAGTACTCTGTGCAACTTGTTTGTGCGAAGTCTAAGGTGTCACCTGTAAAAGTCGTGTCGATTGCGCGATTGGAACTTTGCGCTGCAGTGTTATTGTCGCAGCTCCTTCGCAAGGTCATAGATATTATAACCCCACGCTATCCAATCAACAATATCTTCGCCTTTAGCGATTCCAAGGTCGTACTTTGTTGGATAAACGCATCCCCGCACCGTTGGCAGACTTTTGTCGCCAATCGAGTCGTAAAATTGACAGAAAATATACCCGCGAATCGTTTCTTCTTCGTTTCTGGCTCAGAAAATCCCGCAGACTGCGTGTCACGTGGTATAACCCCGGACAAGTTAGTCAACCATCCCTTATGGTATAATGGACCTTCCTGGCTCCAACTCGACCCAAAGGAATGGCCTTCGTTTAAATTAAACGAAGACGAATATGTTGATGTACCTGAACAACGGACGCAAGTTCATGTACTCACTACTAAACCTGAAGAAAACCCGCTTTACGTTCTATCACAACGGCTTTCGTCGTATTCTCGGTTACTACGCGTGATAGTTTACGTTTACCGCTTTCTAAAAAGGTTACCGCGCGCTGATTCTATATCAGCGAATGATTTAGATTTTGCAGAAAATAAATTGATTTGCTCCGTGCAAGATGTTTATTTCTCGCATGATAAATCTAAGTTAACTAAAAATGAAATTTGTTTGCCCGCATTTAACAAACTTCGACCTTTTATAGATAACAACGATCTTATTCGTGTCAGAGGTCGCTTGTCAAATTCCGCCGAGGAGTATGCTTACAAACATCCTTGTATTCTACCGCGCCAAGATCACGTTGTTGATCTGATAATTGATAATTATCACCGCAAACATCTGCATGCAGGTCCGGAGCTCCTGATGTCTTTACTAAGACAGAAGTTTTGGATTTTGGCTGCACGACGTATTATTCGCTATCGTATTCACAAGTGCAATGTGTGCTTCAAATCAAAACCGCGTCCTACTTTCCCGCTTATGGCTGATTTAACGAGTCAACGCGTCAATCAGGTCGCTAAGGCGTTTACGCACGTGGGCTGCGATTATATGGGTCCTATGTATTACACGCCTATTCGTGGTCGGGGGGTGAAGAGCCGAAAAGCCTGGCTTTGCATCTTCACCTGCCTTACAACTCGTGCCACCCATATTGAAATCGCGACTGATCTGAGTACGGTTACCTTTTTTTTTTTTTTTTTTTTTCTGACCCGGGGAAATCCTTTATGGATACCACCGGCCGGGGGAGGCACGGTGGTTATGTGGGAGTCCCCGCCAGAGTGGCGCGTGTACCCACTAAAACCCCGGGGTGTTCCTCCGTCGTCGGCAAGTGACGGGGGGCACGGTTCCGCTTGCGCACTATCCGCAGCTCCCGTGTCGACGCCGCTGCCCGCCTTGCGACGGGCCCACCTCGGGGAGGGATTCCTCCCTCACCCCTCGTGCACGATGCCCTCGGGAACACATCGAGGGCATCGCCACCTCGGAGGGCTCATACTTGGGGGGTGCCAGACGCCCCCGCATCTAGCACCCCCGGCCCTCTCAGCGGAGACGGAGTGCGGGTCCGATCAGCCCGCCTCCGTGTCCGCGCTCGCCGAAGCGGGTGAGAAAGAGGGTCCCTTTCTCTCTCCCGCTCCGCGGCCTCCCTCTGTGACATCACCGTTTCACAGAAGGAGGCGACCGCCTCCCACGACCTCTCATCACCGACCATCTTGGCTAAGACGACCGGCAAGGAGAGGTCAGTGCCTCCCAGAGCCGCGACCAAAGCTCGGCGCGGCTCGGCTCCTCCCGGACAAGCCTCCAGTGCGTGCTGGGCGGAGTCTTCCGCGTGCCCACACTGGTGGCAGACCGGGGAGACTTCCCTCCTGGCACAACGGTGCAGGTACCTCCCAAAGCAACCATGCCCCGAGAGGACCTGCGACAGCCTATAAGAGAGCCTCCCATGCCTCCGGTTAACCCACTCTCCGAGTATGGGACGGATAGCCTCGAGGAGTCGTCGAGCGCTATCTCCCCTCTGCGTGGGTTCTGCGAGGAGCCTTCCCTCCCACTGTGTGATGGCGGATGCTCTGGCTTCCTCCCGCCAGAGCATCACCTCCCTCGGCGCCAGTCGCTCGTCCCGCTCCCGCGCTTCGGCTCTACGCCAGTAAACCGAGGCAAGGACTTCAGCCTCAAGGTCCCACGGAAGCGTCCCGGCGAGGGCGCATGCCACCTCATGAGAGAGTGTGCGGTACCCCCTGCACACTCTCTTCGCCATCACACGTTGTGCTCCGATCAGCAGGGCGGTTGTCTGCCGATCTAGCTGTCCCGCCCATATCGGGGCACCATAGAGCGCCATGGAGCCTACCACCGCGGTATACAGCCGCCGGCAGCTCCCCTCTCCTCCACCGATGTTCGGGAGGAGGCGGCTCAGTGCTCCGGCCGTCGCCACAATCTTCGGGGACAGCCGTCGCATGTGCGCCCCGAACTTCCACCTCCCGTCAAGGACAACACCCAAGTATTTGAGCGTTGTCCGGACAGGAATGGGGGTACCTCCCACCACTATGGTGGAGCCTGCAGATGGCGCTCGTCGGGGTCCATGAAAACACATGGCCTCCGACTTATGGAGCGCGACCTCCAGGCCCAGCATCCGGATCCTGGACACGGCCGTCGCGACAGCGGCTGTTGCCAGGATCACTGCCTCCCTGTAGCTCTGCCCCCGCGCGGTCACCAGTGTGTCGTCAGCGTAGCAAACTACGTCGACTCCACGAAGGTTACCGCAGCGGAGGACCCAATCGTACCCAATGTTCCACAAGAGTGGTCCGAGGACAGACCCCTGTGGAACACCGCGCGTCATGGGGCTACGTCCCACCCCTTGGGTCGTCGAGTAGACTACCTCTCTATCGGAGAGATAGTCCTCGACGAGCCTCCGCAGGTACCTGGGCACATTGTGGTGCCCCAGGCCCGCGTGTATCGTGCTCCACGGGAGCGTGTTGAATGCGTTGGCGATGTCCAACGATGTGGCCAACAACACGCCTCCACTGGAGCACGCCTCCTCGGAAAGGTCGCGGACGCGCGAGATCGCGTCGATCGTCGAGCGACCCCTCCGGAAACCGAACTGGTTGGGCGCCAGGTCCGGTCCGGTCGTCTCTAGGTGCTTGACAAGGCGGGCAGCGACTATTCTCTCGAACAGCTTGCCGGCCTCATCAAGCAGCACGATGGGACGATACCCCACGGGCTCGTCCGCTGGACGACCCTCCTTCCTTATGAGGACGAGGATGCCCCTTCTCCACCGTCTGGGAAATCTGCCAACCCTGAGGCACTTGTCAAAGACATCTCTCAGGGCGGTGCCCAGGTGCTCCAAGGAGTGGGCCCACACGCGGCCCGGTATGCCGTCAGGCCCGGGCGCCGTGTTCTTGGCCCTCATCCTGAGCACTGCAGCACCTAGCTCTCCCTCGGAGATGGGGGCAGGCTCGTTCTCTCCCTCGGCGAGATCGGCCGATAGGGCGGCCACAGCAGTGGGAGGTGTGAAGTCGGTCCCCGGCGCACCGGGGAACAATCCCTCGACCACTCTTTGCAGCACCACCGGTTGGAGCGAGGCCGTGGTGGGGGGACCGCAGGGGCGGAGCTTTTGTCTCGCCCATAAGTACGGTCGACCCCACGGATCGCGCTCAAGCCCTTCCAGCAGTTGCTGCCAAGCCTGCTTCTTGGCCTCCCCTATCGCTAGGCGTAGGGCCCTGGAAGCCTCCCTGTAGGCGGCGTACAGAGACTCGGTGTTTTCGGTCTCTTGCCGCCTACGCCTTCTATACCGCTGGTATTGGCATCTCCTCGTCACGCAGCATCTTCGAAGTTCGGCGATCTCCTCCGACCACCAGTAGACCTGGCGTCTGGGCTGTGGGGCACGCGAACGCGGCATCGCGGCGTCGCAGATACGCGTAACCGCCTCACACAGCCTGTCCGCCATCGCATCCGGGTCTACCGGTTCCGGTTCCTGAGGAGCGCCACTCCACGCTTCGACGAGGATCGCCTCCAGCAGTAGTTCGGCATCGAGGCGCTTCAGGGCCCACCGCGGGCCGATCTCGCTCCCTCCTCTTCCTCCTCCTCCTGACACTGCGTCCGTCGGGGACGGGGAGACGCTAAACCGGATGTACCGGTGATCGGATAGCGTCTCCGCGTCCACCAGCACCTGCCAGTCGCGAATGCGGCAGGTGAGGTCTGGGGTGGCAAACGTCAGATCGACGATCGAGCCACCCTGTTGACGGACACAGGTGTTCTCCCTGCCTCGGTTCACGATACAGAGACCCACCTCGGTTGACCACTCCAACACCATGTCGCCCCGAAGATCCGTCGCCGGGGACCCCCACGCCAAGGATTTGGCATTGAAGTCCCCGAGCACGACAACGGGGCGTGGGCGGGTCTGACCAATGAAGGTCCCCACCTCACCGAGAAGAGTCTCCAGCTCGTGAACCGGCCTGTTGCCGGAGGTATACACTCCGACGATGACGACTTGGCCCAAACAAGCCGTCACGTATCCCCTGCCCCTCGGGCCACCCTCGAGGGGGGGGGAGTGGGCCGGCGACTGTGTTGTGATCGCCACTAAGCCGTCGAGGTCCCCAACCCAGTCAACCCGGGGTGGGACGGCGTACGGCTCGGCGATCACTCCAACGCTAATCAACCGCTCCGCCAAGGATTGAAGGAGTAAATCCTGTGCCCGGGTGGAGTGGTTGAGGTTCGCCTGGAGGAAGGTTAAAGCCATTAACCCACCTCCATTTGAGCCGCGGGCCCTTTGTCGGGGGGAGGCGGCCGCGGCTTGGCCTTGGCCTCAGCCGCAGCGGCCCTTCTCCTGGCCCCTGACTTGGCCGGGGGCTTGGCGCAAGCCTTGCCCCCGGAGAGGTGGTCCGCCGACTTCCCAACTGCTTCGCAGATGGTGCAGTGGGGAGTGGCGGAGCAGTCCCGGGCCTTGTGGGCCTTTTGACCGCAGCGATAACACTCATCGCTACGGTCAACATCGGACTTGCACTGGGCCGCAATGTGGCCCAGCTCAAGGCAGCGGAAGCAGCGGCGGGGTCGGGCGTCTAAGACGACAACCCGGGCCGCCACCCAGCCCACTAGGATACGCCCCCCACTGGACATTGCCTTCTTAGCGGCCAGGGTGGGACAGCGCACGAAGGCGGTCCCCATCCCCCCGGCTCCGCGGCGAATTGTGCCGACGGAGATGGACTGGACGGGGCAGTCGCCCGCCTTTGCGAGCACCTCTGCCAGCTCCTCCGACGTTGTGGAGTCGTCCAGGCCGTTGACTCTCAGGTCACTGGTGGTGACCGGCCTGGAAACTCGCACCTCCTCCTCACTCCCGAACACTTCCTGGAGCTTTCCGGCCAGAACGTCTGCCTTGCTGGCATTGTCTGGACCGGCAATCTCCAGAATACGGGCTCCTGTGGCCGCCGTCCTGATCTTTAACGGCGGCACCCCCAACTCCTTCAGGTTGACGTTCGCCTTGGCCCGCTCTATGACCTTCGCGAACGTCAAGCCCTTCTCCGCTGCCCCTGATTGCAGCGTCAGTACAACGGCTGCCGTTTTCGGGGGGCGGAGTTTTGCCGCTCGTGCGCCGGTGATCTGCGCCGTAGGAGCAAGCTTCTTCCTCGCCTTCTTCTTCGAAGACTTTGGGGGTGGAGGAGGTGCTCGAACAAGAGGAGCATCCCTCTCCCTCTCCCGACCCCGTCTCGCCACCACATTCCACGGCTCTGATGGTGGAGCCGGAACGGGGGCGGGGACAAAGCGTGCCGCCGGTGTGAGGGCACCCCGTGAGCCACGCGTCTGGGTGGCTGGGGTCCTCGCTGGGGCGCGGACAGGTGCGGTGCTGCGGCTTGTGGCCGCCGCCGGGCGCGACTCAGCCTCCCTACGCCGATCTGCGGCGAGCGGGGGCCTGACAGTCCTTGCCGGCAGCAGCCTGTCCTCAAGGCCCGCGAAGCGGGCATTGACCATGGTGCCGACTTCCACCATGATCTGCCGCATCACCTCCTCTATACAGGGGGTTTGGGCCGAGGTCCTTGCCGGCACCGTCCTCGGAGCCTGGGTCGGGATTGGGGCAGGAGTCACTCGGGTCGCCTTTAACTGCTGCATCTCTCGTCGGAGCTCCTTCAGGTCCGCCGAGAGCTGCTTGTTTGCCTCAACAAGGAGGGCCATCTCCTCGGTCAACGTTCGTGACCGAGTTTCACGGAAGGATGCCTTGATAATGGCCGCGGCATCCTTCAGTGCCTTCACGAATGTACCCTTCAAGTGTTTGGATTTGGTGGCCACAGTCAAGACAGTGTCCAGCGAATCCAAGACCATTGTCTCCAATTGAGCAGCATCACAATTACTCAGTTGGAGATTCTCAGGAGCACCCACCTTCTTCTTCATGGATTGGGCCCTCTTTTGCAGCTCTTTCTCGAGCTCGGCTTCCGTGGCAGCCCGCTTTTCTTCTTGCGCGGCGCGGGATGTTGGGCGCCTTGAGGTGGTGGGCAGGCCCCCACGGCCGCGCCGTGCAGTCGGGATCTTAGGAGACGGTGAGGAGTCACCCAGGTCCTCTTCGTCTTCGGCGCCTCGCTGGCGCTTACGCAGTCGCCTCGTATTGCTGCGAGACGAAACCGTCTCCCAGCTCATTATGTCAGAGTCCGACGTCTCCGAAGGATTAGGAGTCGGAATCCGAGCCTCATTTGGGTTCTCCTTATTTACGCTTGCGACGCTAGGTGGTGTTTCGTCGCAGCCTAAGAGGACCACCAATGGCGTCCTCTTCTCCCTCGAATCAGTGTCCGTGGAAATGCAGTGGTCGTCAGGTCTTGCAGGTTCGTGTTCCGTATTCGTTTTGCGTTGGTCGTCGGTACGCGAGCTCCGGCCGGAGCCCACGAGGCGGTTGTTGCCCCCCCCAGATACGACGGGGCGCTTTACTTGGGGATTATTTACAATCGCCGGTGTGTCCATTTTTGATTTTCCTTTTAGGGGTGAGGTCCCCTTTGGTGCCCTAGCGGCCGGGTTCCCCCCGACCATGCATCCTCTAGGCGGGCACCGAACCGTAGGATTCGGAGACGCATGGGGCCCGACAGGGTGGCGGAGTTCACCCTCCCTGCCGCGCATCGCAGGCCTTGTAGGCCGGCCATCCTACGACCCGAAGGTCCGCTGCGGCATAATGCCACCATCCATGAATGCCCGACAGGGTGGCCGGGTTGACCCTCCCTGCCGCGCCGCCAGCCTTGCAGGCCGGCCATCCTCCGATCCGAAGATCCGCTGCGACTCGGCTGAGTCGCCACTCCACCTCGCGCACGACAGGGGTGGCCAGAGTGACCGTTCCTACCGTGCATCGCAAGCCTTGCAGGCCTGCCATCCCACGACCCGAAGGTCCGCTGCGGCACAGGGCCGCCATCCGTGAGTGCCCGACAGGGTGGCCGGGTTGACCCTCCCTGCCGCGCCGCCGGCCTTGCAGGCCGGCCATCCTCCGACCCGAAGGTCCGCTGAGTCCCTCGCCGGACTCCTGGCTTCCCCCCTATGGCGCTCCTCACCAACCGCGCCATCTTGCCTCATCCACTTCAACCTATCAACGCTATAGGGCAGAAGTGGAGAGACGTCCCTCTCGTCAAGCTCTTCGCCAGCGACCCACTGTCCACTGTTGCCCAGGGTGCACCACGAGGAGGTGGCTTGACATCGCACCCCGAGTACGGTTACCTTCCTTAACGCGTTCAAACGCTTTCTTTCTAGGCGTGGACCGATTGAATGTATGTACTCGGATAACGGAACTTGTTTTGTAGGAGCACACTCTTATCTCCGCGACTTATATAAATTCTTAGATGAGTTTCGGACTCATCTAGAAGAAACGCTTGCTGAAAATCGTATAGGTTGGAAGACAATCCCGCCTCTATCCCCGCACTGGGGATCGGCCTGGGAAAGCATCGTTAAAATTGTAAAGACAATACTGTTTAAGGTTATCGGACAACAGATTCTTTCATATGAAGAACTTCTCACCGTGCTTACACAGATAGAAGCTCTTATTAATTCTCGTCCGCTGATAGCTATGAGTAGTGATCCCGCAGAGCCTTCGGCTCTTACTCCTGCGCATTTTTTGCAAACCGTGCCACTTTCGTCACTTCCCGCGCCTGACGTTGATATGACAGATTTACGACAAAGACATAAACTACTAGATAGTATGGTACGGTCTTTTTGGAAACGCTGGCGGTTACAATATTTATCCCAGTTACAATCCCGCGCGAAGTGGAACGTTCCTTCTGTACCTATACGAGAGGGAACAGTAGTAATTGTCAAAACTGACAACGCGCCGCCTTTTGCTTGGCCTTTGGCAGTTGTCGAAAGGGTTTATCCATCTAAGGATGGCACTACTCGAGTTGTCACCATAAAAACTTCAAAGGGGAGCTACCTCCGCCCGGTAGTTAAATTATGTCCCCTTCCTACTCAATAACTATTGTAGCAGTTAACCGCGCGTACTTATATTCCGCATATTTTTATTTTCTTATTACTTTATGTATATTTATAACACATTAACACACATACGCATTATCCCGCACATATTTATTTACCGCATATTTAAGTTTACTTATTATTTTTAACGCATTACATGTAGCTTTTTTAAAGGCAACGCTTTAAGGTCGGGGGAATGTTAACGCCCTCTAGCGGCTATGCTTCGAACTGTCTGTTTATTATTCATCATTCGATGTTCGTTATTCATTCGAGTTGTCAGTTAGTGCATTTTTCTATGTTTTCTGCTGGTACGTGAATACAGGCAGAGTAAGACGTTCCCCCCCGCATCCCGCTTCCTTTCCTGACAGCCAGTCGCATACGAACTCTCTTACGACCGGGTCGCATACAAGGTTGCAAGCCGACCGCCCGACCGTCGGGAAGAAAGGAGTGAAACCGCGCTCATTATTGTGATACTGTGACGCACCGCGCTAATAATTATAATACCGCATTCGACCAATATGTGTTATCATCACTGAATGGAGAATGGACGCCGTGGCCGAGAGATAAACCCGTAAGTCCCCTTTTTCCTTTTACGTTATTACTCAACCGTTTGATGTACCAGCAACCTCTCAATACAGTCCACTTAAATCGAAATATATTCCATTAATTACCGCCATAAAGCCTTAGAGCGCATAACGCAGGCCGCTGGCAAGATCAAGTAAAGAACTTGATCGAAGCCATAACAGTTATTGTAGTAGCTATTGGCAGCCTATAGATAACTCAAATGCCCTAACCCGCTAACGGCTGGCAGCGTGCCCAGAATGATAGCAGCATTGCCACGTTGAATTGCAATGCTGATTTGTTGAGCCAAATATGTGCCAGCGTTTCGGTCCCCTTACGGAACAAAATTTTTGATGTTTAGGAGATCGGATCTGTTAATAGTCAAATGTGGGCATTTTGAGAAAAAAAAATACTTTCAAGATTTCAGAGACCCGTTATTTTAATCTTCTTGTGATGTCGATCAATGTAACTTCATGTCGAGGTTAGTCAAAACTATATATATTAGCTGCGTCTCGCGGCTTTACCCGCGCGATGATGGAAAACGGTGATGATGGTGATGATGAAAATAAGCCTATGTTAATCCAGTGTATAAGTTATCTCACTACCAAATTTCATCCAAATCCATTCAGCCCTTTAGGCGTGATAAAGTAACATACATCCAAATATCAATACAAACTTTCGCGTGTATAATATTGGTATTATTTAAATGCAAATATTTAAATTACACCAATATTATAAACATGAGTACATTAATAAAACATGGATTCTATTCGCGAAAGTATAAAACATTGCTCATCGTTTCTCTTTAAAACATAGATTTTTAATTTCTATCTGTCTAATTAAGCATAAGCCAATAAAAAACATATTTTTTTGCAGTTTAATAATGAAGCAGTACAACCACTGCATAGAAAATCCAACTATTGGTGTAATTTAAATGCAAACATTTAAATTACACCAATATTATAAACACGAGTACATTAATAAAACATGGATTCTATTCGCGAAAGTATAAAACATTGCTCATCGTTTCTCTTTAAAACATAGATTTTTAATTTCTGTCTGTCTAAATAAGCATAAGCCAATAAAAACATAATTTTTTTTGCAGTTTAATAATGAAGCAGTACCACTGCATAGAAAATCCAACTATTGGTGTAATTTAAATGCAAACATTTAAATTACACCAATATTATAAACACGAGTACATTAATAAAACATGGATTCTATTCGCGAAAGTATAAAACATTGCTCTTCGTTTCTCTTTAAAACATAGATTTTTAATTTCTGTCTGTCTAAATAAGCATAAGCCAATACAAAACGTGAATATTTTTTGCAATTTAATAATGAAGCAGTACAACCACTGCATAGAAAATCCAACTATTCCAGCTAAGCGCAAAATAGACACAGTTTTGTGCATTTTGCTGAAACTTTACACAGTAAGTGCAAATGTTATCGCTTCCGTACGGGACAGCGTGTGGTCAAATGTGTCCTTAAATCTCCTTAATGAATATGGATGCTGCCCCCTCGTTAACCCACTTTGTACATGGACATGACGGCTACCTACAAACAATTTAAACATGCATATGGGCCATTCGGATACTGATCATATGTGGAACCTCAGTTAATACTTAAAGTCAGACATTTTTATCGTGGGCTGCTTTTAATAAAATAAAATACTAATAACTAATGACCGTACTACAGCTACTACAAAAACATTTAAGCAATTTATTAGCTATTCTCAGCCTATAAGAAACTCAAAAGCTTTAAAATAGGTTAGACTACTAAATTACCACCTTTACGTTTTTTTTGGAAATCGATGACTTGGTAATTTTTATTTTTCAATTTTTTGGTATTTGGCGTGTGCCGTTGAACTCAACGGCACACGTGATAGCCTGTCAGTGTCAGAGTGAGACCACTGCATTTTATTGAAATTGATGAAAGGACTGTACTTTGATTCAAGTAGGTATTTTGACCGCTTTTGTGACTTTGCAAGTCATTTTTTCAAAGAGAGTGCATGGTCGCGGCCGAGTATGCGTGCTCTCTATGAAAAAACTGTGGTCAAGCGCCTGTCTATTCTATATGAAAAAACAAATAAACAGTAGCCAAAGCAGGAAGCACTATCGCGGTCGTAGCGCAGCCGTATCACAGCGCGAAACAACTGAACGCAGTAATAACTGTCATTATTATCTAGTACAGATGTGACACAGAAAAGTTATAGTTTGTACGGACTGTAAATGAACTGGGACATATTTGTTAAAAAACCGTTGTCATCATTTAGTGATTTCGTGTCGGCACGTTGAGGTTTTTGTTTTTGTAACCTTTGCTGATGAGCTTTAAATTTCATTAAAATCGGTCAAGCGGTTTTTGAGTTACACTCCAATAACTGAAAAGTGCTACACATACGTCGATGATATTATAGTTGCGGGTGAAGACATCGGTGAACATACACAATGACAATTAATCCAGTCAGTAGCAAAATCACTGAAAATGTAAAAAAAAATTTACCAAATATTGGAACCGACTTCAACACTCAAAACTATGAAATAAAGTGTCAAAGTCGGTACCATGCTCATAATATTTAATAATATGTAGTTACTTTTGAACTATCATGGTACCGACTTAATCAAGTAATGTCAGACTTTCAAGTGATGAAGTCGGTTCCATTTTTTTGTTTTTTTTTGTATCTTGGCTCTTGATGAACTCAAGAGCCTAAATTTAAATTAGACCTTAGTCTTAGTTTCCAAAAAAATAAAGATACCCTTACAAATATTGAGCACTAAGGCGTATAATAAAAACAGTTTGAAATAATTTTTTTTTAATTTTAAAAGATTGTTTACAACATTTAATCATTTTGGTATTTACTTTAATTCTTGACAGGAATAGTTAGTATTATAAACTGGTAATTTTCTTTATAACTGTACAAATAAGCAACAGGTGTTTACATATACTGTTTTAAAGGAAAAAAACGGTATTATTGTTAATGCTTAAAGGTTAAACTCAAGGACATATAGTACTTTTTGTATCGTCCCGTGGGATAACAGATAGCAGCAAAACAGTAGCCCACGCACGTAAAACCGCGGGGCCGAGCTTGTATATACAAACATGCAATATGAAACGACAAGTTTGTTTGAAAGCTTGTGGACATACATAGATAACATTGTGCTTAGCCAGTTTTCACAGGTGAGGTTCATGAGAAAATACCGAGCGGAATTCTGTCACCGAGATACTTTTCATTGATAAGAACTCAGGTTGTTATGGCATATACATACACGGTTGCTTAGGTATGATGATTGATAGCTAGCGAGAAAATAAGAATCATTTAATAAAAAAAGACGTCTAACGTAACTGACCTTATCAGCCTGAAAATCATAAAGTAGTAAAAGTGGTGTTTCATGTTAGGACACTGTAAAAATAACTAAATATTTTTGTAATCAATACCTGCGGCACATTTTAACGACCATTCTAACCATTAATCTTTGTCTTGTCGGAAACCAAACACAAATTGCAGCTTTTACATCCATGTCCAAAATTTAACCCCTTTACTTGACGTATAAATTGACTTGGCCTACTTTAACCAAGGCTCTTTCTTATTGCTCATAGGAAACCACCATTGTAGACTTTCACCCATACGGGACACGAATTTCTTGTAAAACTTCAATCCATTTATTTGCATAAATATGGGTTTGACGGTCTACGTGGCTCAGTGATGAGTGACAACAGTCTTTAGAATCGTAACCCCGGTTTCAAATCCCGGCAAGGCTAAACGTTTCTTTGATAAACATATACTACTATTTCAGGGTTCTTGCATCTTTGTGGCTCTCCATGCCTCCCGCGACATAGAGTATCATAGTGCAGGGGTATGTGATTGCGTTTGATTGTTTGTTTGTTGCCATATAGGCATTAAATTTATGCCCCACCAGGTTGCCTGATGGTAATCATAATCATGATCATATTTATTCATAGTATTCATTATACGTCAAAACAATTAATAAAATAATAGCATACGCTACATGAGAATCGTACGTACTCGTAGTACAGAATGGCATGGAACTATGCTATAGTATCTGTAGCATAATTAAAATAATTGTACGTTACAAACTTTCATCAATTTTGAGTGTCTATAAATTCATGGTAAGAATAAAACGCTTGCATTACCATCAATGATTTCAATCTATTTTTAAAAGTCGAATGTTAAAATATAAGATTAAACTTATTTAACTTATTTAAGATTAAACTAGGAGCTTTAATAACTGTTTTTGGCAACCTCTGTTGTATACTTCTGCTCCGTATCTTATGGATGTTTGTAACAATTTTTTTTGCTTTTAAACATTCACGTAAGGTCTTTAGGTCCCAAACTAGGCAGACCCTGTACTATGGTAAACCGTTCACTGATATACATACTTATATACATAAACACACCCAGACACAGGTCAAACAGACATGTTCATACACACAAATGTTTGACCTGTCCGGGAATCGAACCCGGGACCAGCGGCTCAAAAGGCAGAGTGCTACCCCAACCGGCCAGCTAACATTGGAGGCATTAAGATACTACTCGGGAATACCGCGTGAGGAAGCTCGTTCCACATCTTCCTATTGTAATCCAACATCATAAAGACCTTTGAGTGCACATCTTGTAGAATTGATGGCCGATTGCGCCGATGTTCTTGAGTGGAGTCTACTGACAGGCAAGCACAGCAAAACACCTCCACGGACAAGGCGGATAGACGACCTGACCAAAATTGCAAGAAGGAACTGAATGCAGACAGCTTCCAACCAACAATTGAGAAAATCAATGAGTGAGACCTATTTTAATGGGCTGCCTACAGCTGACATCATCATCATCATCATCATCAGCTGACATATTGATGCCTAAATAACATTTCATCCTTTGTTAAATTGTTGTTTGCTGCGAGACGAGCAAGTATAGAACAAAAGAAAGAGTATAGCTATAGCACTCTAAGTGAGAATTCGTCCGAGGAAGTACTGCCAGCATATCTATTTTTACCGCCAGGCAGTAGTGTTCGCATTAGGTACTGTGTTTCGGTTTGAAGGGTATGGTTTCAGATTATTTTATGGTACAAATTGATTGTTCGATTTTGAACTCTGTAATCTGGTTCACAGGAGCGAGTCACAATCGAGTCTCAAGAAGGCAGATCGGTTCTGACTTACACGCCAGTATCAGAAGTCGACTACGGAACGCTGTCATGTCGCGCGACAAATCTCGCGGGGCAGCAGCTGTCGCCTTGCATTTACACGTTGTTACCTGCGACCAGACCTGACCCGCCCACGAACTGCACAGTGTATAATTTGACACACGACTCCTTGGACTTGGTATGTCTTGCTGGTAAGTTTTACAAGTACATAATACTAGTAGCGTCCCGCGGTTTCACCCGCGTGGATTACAGTATTCCCGCTACCTCATCTATCTTACGGGAATTATACTTTTTTTGGGATAAAAGTAGCCTATATGTTAATCTAAAATTTAAACTATTTCCATACCAAATTTCATCAAAATCGGTGTAGCCGATAAGCGTGAAGAAGTAACAAACATACACACAAATTTTCGCATTTTTATTATTAGTAGAAAGTAGGATAACTGAATGTTGTGAATATTATTGTATAGAGATTAAAATAAAAATATCTTACCCTTAGTCAAACTTCTGGCAGAGTGTTAGTTTTTTCCAAGACTTCAACAAGCTTATCTTCGACTGCTCTCTCACTTAATTTTAAGTAATGACTTGGTCGAAGATGTAGTCGGCAAGCTTAGAAGGTACTTAATGTGTATCTACCTAAAGTTTAAATTTACTCGTAACTCAAAGATTTTACGGTTGTACCTACATATAATAAATATAGACATGGGTAATGAGATCCACTATTTGGAAATACGCATTATAAATATTAATTATATTCCATTTCAACACTGACCCGCATTTATTGGCGACCCCTTTACGAAAGCGAGCCTGTATATTATATTATATGTATATTTGTATAATAAGTAATTATTATACAAATCATTGTCTACAGATTGATGAGAAACAATATTAAACAGAAATTGACGTATATGCGGATTCTCCGAATAATAGTTATTAAGGAATACTGCAAATAATGGCTACTGTTTGCTATAATACAATTATAGTAACGCTGGAATCTATATTGCTGGCACATTTATAGGAATCTTTCTCTGGATGGTCGCGCTAAGTGTGGGTAAACAAGACCTTGTTAGCAGCTATTGTTTTTATATAAGAGTTTCCTAGCGTAAGTTATTACTTTACTAGATTCTATTTAGATCCCGTTTTGTTTATCTTATCTTAGTACTGCAGTGTGGCAACGGGTATGAGCGTACCAACCTCAGATATTTTTTAACTCTTGTATTTTTCAATGGAGGTAGTTATAATGGCCTAAAACATTAAAAAAAAGACGTGTGGCACTCGGAGACTACCGCGGTAAAGCTATTGCATAGCATTTTTTATCAACTTATGCAATTAATATATTAATAACTTATGCAGTAACGCTGATACAATCAATGCCACCTAGAGGCGAGTTGCTGAACTAAACAGACAAGCGTGATATTTCAAAAAAGTCATTAAAAGTTCTGCTATTCATCGATAGATGGCAAAACTAAAAAGTATCACCGCTGTGCCGGTCGGAGTGGGAGGTTATTTGCGTTACGGAATTTCTGGATTCGGTCTCCACGCTCAAGGCCCGCGATAGAAGCTATGCAATAGCTTAAAAAAACAACGGGTTTCACTCCAGGAGTGCCAGAAGTGAAAATTTGAAAATTAACGTTGTGCATTTTAGAATAGCATACACGCACACTCGCGCAAGCGCCCTAAACTGCTTTAACGAAACAGCAGGAGCAGGCATACATTTTCACCGCGCGGTTGAAAGAGAAGGGAATATTACTACCTTTCCTATGCCGCGTCGGCTATCTACTCTCTCTTCGTCTTACGAATTTTCGATCAGGTCACGTGTCCTGACGCGAGTTCAACATTTTTTACCCATCCAAAAGTGTACAACAACGCTAAAGAAATTTTCACTTAAAAAAATATTAGCAAAAGCATACATTGGAAATTTCACATTTACGTAACCACATTTAGCTAAACTTGTCATTTTTATTGGCAATATCAGGCAGACAGACAAGCGGCCCAAATGATGATTGTCTATGCAACCACTACTGATCACCTAGGTTAAAAGTTTCACTGCCGGAAAACGAAATGTGTCAAGAATCAATAATCAACGTATCTACAATGCATTTATTTACGCCGCGAAACGCTAGAAGCATTTCAATCACCAGAACGTTTCTCTGTTTTGAAGAGGTCACGTTAAATTGACCTTTCGATCCTGGTTGATATCCTATGGACTACAGTCATTAAGCCACGGCAGAAGCTCAGGGGCCGTCTTGTACTGACCATTAATCTATTTGCCAACTCACATTAATCAGCGGACTATGGTCAATAATCCTGTTTCGGAGACAAAGGCTCATGTCCCAGAAGTAGAAAGCGGAAAGTGGCTATTTCGATATCAATATATAGTTTTGACAAACCTCGTCGTTTCAACGAATTTGCATTAGTTTTTTTTATGGGCGCACTTCTGATATTCTGAATTTCAAATTAAAATATGAGTTTGATTTTCGAAAGCTTAAAACATAATTTTATTATATAAGTATTTTTATTGCAGGCTACGAAGGTGGTCTTCAGTGCGTATACATCGCTGAAGTGTGGGCAAACGAAGGGCTGGTAGTCAACGCTAGCAACGGAGCAACCTTGTGGAACCTTCGAAGATTGGGAGCCAAGAGACAGTTGACGCTGGTAGTGTACGCTGCAAACGCTAGAGGGCGTTCAGAACACGTTACGTTTACAGTAGAAACTGCGCCCAGATTGGCGCCAAGAACTGGTAAGAGGACAACTTATAAAGTTTTACATCTGACTCTGACTATCTATTGACCAAGGCCAACTAATTACCTACACACAATGTAAACTTTTAAACTACATAAAAGTTTACTTTGCGAATATTTTAAATAATTTGAGTATTGTAATGCGATTACGACCGATTATGTTATATCATGCCTATACACATTGAACCGCGATACGATTGCGGTCTTTTTTAATATAATGACAAGGAGTCGTGATGCGATTACGGCCTGATTTCTCTTCTTCCTGGCACTTCCTATTTGATAAACTAACCGCCATCTGTGGCGAATATTTTAAATAATTTGTGTGTCGTAATGCGATTACGACCGAGTATTTTATATTATACCTATACATATTGAACCGTGATGTAATTACGGTCTCTGACAAACTAGGTGCTCATGTAAGTACTCGTTTACATTTACATTAAACCTTCAATTATCGGTACTTTTGTTTGAATATTCATGTAAGTGAAATAGTTTCTTGAGAAATAAATATTTTCAGCCCAATGTTTCTTTTCTACAGAGGCCCAAGAAGCGTGGGAGTTCAACTGGGCAGTCGGCATATTTCTCGGAGCAGTCCTTACTGTAGCAGTCATTCTATGCTTAGCTCTAATTGTGACAAGGTTGCGTCATAGATCGAGTGACTACGAAGGTAAGTTCTTTTCCATAAAAACTGCTTATTCGGTTGTGTGTAATATTGATTTGAAATTGAAATTGAATTGATTTTATGTTGAGAATATAATATGATGATGTTGTTCCTGGATGCTGTACCCAGTACCCTGTACCCTGTATGCCCAGATGCAGCACAGATTGATTCAGTGTTGACAGATTAAATATAGCAGACTACCAAAGCTGTCAAAATCGGCCATATTGAATTTGAACTTTTGACTTATTGCTAAATCCTAGACAACGTCGTCACTTAACATCAGGTGAGACAATTGACAAATGCAAACTTATAAAAAGTAAAAAAAAAAACTTTGGCCCCAGGTCGTTACGCCTATGCGGTATCTAATCTATGTGCTTCTTTTTCGATCAACTTGGTATAGCAAGGTGTTTCAGTATGCATGCAGCCCTGCAATAACACATAGGCTACTTCTACTACGTTCCCGTTGTATGACGGGAAGACACAGAAATCGTCAATACCACGTACCATTTCACCACGGGTAACACCACGGGGCGCAGCTAGTAAATTTTTATATGTTAAAGTCTGTTTGTAACGTTATCGCGCTTAAAACACTGGACCAGTTTTGATGAATTTTGTTATTGATGTAAATGAGACCTTGGAGAAGGAAATAGGCTACCTTTGTCCTGTAAAAAGTACATTACCCGTGGGATAACTGAAATAGTAGAAAAATCGTGGGGTGTTATTACGCTGGCGCATTTATTTGTATATATATATATATATTTTTATGGGACAACATTCACACAAGGTCTTCAGGTCCCAAACTAGGCAGAGCCTGTACTCCTAGAGAATGTAATACTACCGTCCTGTACTATGGTAACCTGATGACTGATATATACTTATATACATTTATACTTACATACATACCGTACATCGAATACTCAGAATAGTAAAATGATTGCCAATTAAACAATTACGTTATCGAAATGAACATAAAATAGTAATCTAATTTACTGTTATCATTAAAACCAATTTTATTAGTGGTCAGTTGTTATGATGCAGATAACCTAATTCAACGAAATTAATTGTCCATGGCAAGCAACGAAAAAATTGAGAGCGGATCGTTTATATGTCAGATATAAATAAAAAATGATCATAATATGGTGTTGTCAAGGTAATATTTTTTACGGGATATTATTTTAAATAATCCTCGTTAGTTTTTTTATGTCTCAGTGATCAGCGACACTGACTTTGGAACCGCGACCCCAGATTTGAATCCCGGCTGTGGCAAAGATGAGCATAGATGCTTATTCTCGTAGAGTTCCGATTATAGTTTCGACCGAATTCGGTGGTCTTTCTCAAGAACAGTTCGGAGCGCTCGCGGTCGCGCTTGCTTGTGAGACTATAAAAACTATAGTCAGAACCCTCTGTCTTACTGCGTGAGTAATTTTCGTGTTTTATATATTCAACTTGCTAATTTACTGGCCTATATCGATGATTTTTTTCTTCAACGGATCTTCTCATCTCTGATTAGCCCATAATTTTTAGTACGATATTTTTAAACTTTTATGCCATAAACCCTTATAAATTGCTGATATCTTTGTTTCAGTGACTCTACCAACATTGAAAAATCAGAAAGTGATAGTCCCAAAAAGAACCTCTCTTCACGGGCAAGACGATCGAAACCCGGACCTCATACCGCTGAGTAAAGGTAATTAAAAACTCATTAGCTCTTAGATTAACTTGTATTAATTTACAGCTTGAGTTTGGTTGAGTAATGGTGGCAGCTGTTCGTCTTCGTGACGTCAGTGTAGGAATAATAATATATTAATTACAGCTGTATTCCGTGGAGAATAAAGTTCATTTATTTTATTATATTTTAATAAAGCTACAGTCAGCGAGACTTTATGTTACTATAAAACAAAGGGCATTAGGTGGCTGACCCTATTGAAGATTGTATGCTCTCCAATATAAAAAGCCTATGTTTGAGCTTAAAATATAAAATCTGCTAAGTACTTGACGGTCAAAGATAGTCTGATTAAAAGTGTGACACTTAAAAAGAATGGCAACTGACAACCAAAAACTGAAATCGTTATTCTTGCCTTTACGCAGGTTATTGAAAATGCCCTATCCTATTGCAGTAAGCTGAAAGTCGCGCAACGAGCTATGGAAAGGGTTATGCTCCGGGTTTCTTAACGAAATCGAATCATAAATGAGAAGATCAGTAGAAGAACTAAAGTCACCCTCATAGCCCATTAGATTAGCAAATAAAAGTGGCAGGCGGTAGGGCACATATCTCGGGGAACTGATGGCCGTTGGGGTCAGAAGGTTCCCGGGTGAATGGACCACGGAAAGGCAAGCGTAGCATACTACGATGTCCACCTACAAGGTGAACAGAAGCCGCTGGATGCATGCCGCTTCCAACCGGCCCTTGTGGAAATCAATGGGGAGACATAATATGTCCAGCAGTGGAGGTTTTGTGGTTAACGTGATGATGACGGTGGTCATACACGACTGTTCACCAATGAGATTGAGATTTTTATTTATTTCCTAGCTGCGCAGTGTTACCCTCCTAGACTACTACATTCCGCTTACCTCAGTTTTACTTTGTAGTGTGACTTTATAATAGCCTAAAACCTTCTTTAATAAATGGACTGTCCAAAAATATTTTTTTTCTAACCAGTAGCTTTTTAGATGAGCGATTCAATCGAACAAACAAACAAACTCTTCAGCTGTTTAATATAATTATTAGGTATAGGAGATTTTATTGTGTATCGCATTAACATCATGCTGGGCAGAACTTCAGTTCAAATATTTGAACTGATAATTATTATAGATTTTTAGGAAGATAGCGATAGCGACTAAAAATAATAGCTTCTTGCTAAAAAAAACGTTATTTAAAAGTCTACATTGGTAGCATGAAAATGGTAATATTAAAATAAGCTTGCTTAAATCGTAAAGGATTCAAAACTCAAACGTTCTAATAAATTGGGTAAAAAGATATTATTTTTACTTAAAGCGATAATAAACAATGTAGAAATAAATGTTTTTACGAGCTGGAAACTTATCGTTGTCGGTTAACAAGTAAAGTAAGAAGTTGCAAAGTTACAAGGCGTAACGAAGCAGTTAAGAGTTTAACCCTGTGTTTACCTTATTTCTTGTTTTAGGGTACATTCAACAAATTTTTGTAACAGCTTATTATTAGAAACAAAACGTGTTGAAAAAGAAATATTGCTGGAATCACATTGAATTTACATGGAAAATTACATGGAATTCCATATGTACTATGGTAACCTGATGACTGATATAATATATATACTTAAATACATATGCACACCTATAATTGCCATTTTTGTGAAAGCGAGATAGATAACACGTGAAAGTACGGCCCACCACGGCCGGAGCCAATGACACCAGCCGATATTCAACACTATCTCACTCGCACAAATGATGTGGCCATCTCCTCACCCTTTTCTAATTGAGTATGTGTGAGTTTCCGTGCATATAATTGCGCGCTTGGGATATTAAAACATGACCAATCTTCACGTTTTAAAACTATCAACGCTAAAGTACCTAAACATAGACTTCTATTAAGCTTCCTAACACTGTCAGTCACCTTTTTACGTCACATATTTGTTCCATCCAAAATACGCTTACCACAAATAAATCTATGCCAAAGAAAGTTTGGATTTGACAAAGCGGGTCCAAATTAGTCTGAATCCAACGTCATTCATGTACTAATTCGGTACGCGGCACTAATTTACATAGGAACGCAATTAACAAGACTAGTTTAAATCTTCCCTCACTTGAAGCCTCGGGTTGAATGAACGATTGCATAAAAAGTTCTGACGGCAGGCTGTGGACTGGTTGCGGATTGGGAGAGGTAGATTTCGAATTTTAAATAGTCAAAGTAAAGGAGAAATAGTAAATAAGATGTGATTATCTGAATCCATACAATTTCTTGACTTTGCACATCGTAACCAAGATTCAGTCGACAAAGAAAATGGTCTAAAAGTTTTTATAAAAGCTGTAAACATAATAGCGATAAAGTTGAAATTAGAATTAGTTACTAGTTGAAGAATGAAAGAGATGCACTGGAATATCATCTCTGTTGTTTAATGATGACAACTGATCTTCAAGTGTAGGTTCGTAGATGACATACATGGCCAACTCCTCGTAAAGAATACGATTTTTCAATATATATAATTAATGATTTAAACATCTATAAAGAATTTGAATTCCTTTTAGTTATTAATATTTTTTATTATATTAATTGTGCATATAACTAATTTAATTAGAAATTATCTCATTCTAATATAGAAAAAAACCAATATGAATTTTAATACTTATAAAACTTCAATCAGATCTGTCCTGCTACTTAATCCAGAATAATATAAATTATAACTATGTCACTCGTTTTATTTGTTACCTAATCACGACCAAACGGCAGCTTTGATCTAAGTTAAATTTGACACAGATATTACAATACAATACAATTATTATTTATTGCACTTTACCATGAATGTACACATAAGTTTTTATAAAATTACTTTTAATCTAGGTAGTACAATGGGCGGTCTCATCGCTTAAAGCGATTTCTTCCAGACAACCTTTGGATGGACAGTATATTAAAGAATAGAAGTAATCGGTGGTGCAACGTAATTAGATAACATTTTAATATCTTGATATAAATTCTGATACATAAATAACCAATAAGTATATACTAATACATATTGTTATACAAATTAAATATGAAAAAAATAATTAATAACAATATTTAAAAAAACGATAATACAAAGTTATGCTGGAGACAGATAATGATGATAGACCATGTTTTATCATATTATTCATTTATGGAATTGTATATTGTTAATAATTTGTAGATTAAAATCATTTCATCAACTAATAGGCATGCACACATAATAACAAGCTGCACGACATGATCGTAAACAATAATAACTAAGAACGTATTGCTTCTTCTGCCATCTTACTTTAGCTGCATAATAAAGGGTAAAAAGTAAAGCTGTACTTATAATATAAAAACAAAGCTTGTAATATATATGTCTTTGTAACATTTTGAAGGCATAGTAGAAACATCGCTAACTGCGGTTGATTTCGTCCATCAATAAAAATAATGTATTGTGTTTTCTATTGATTTGGACAAGGACGCTAAAATAAAGGCAACAAAATAAATTGGTGTTTTGAAGCGTCAATAAGTTTTCTTCTGTTTTTTAACTTTTTGAACTGGAACTTGTACACTTATGTATAGTTTATAAAATTACAATAGCATTTTTTAATAATTAAACGCATGAATTTATTATTTATATAATGTTTATTAATGAACATAATATACATATGATACTCTAAAAAGAAACTAACTAAAATCTACCTTCACGTTCGAGCTAACATTGTTAGCGGCCGTGACTGGGTTGCAACAGAGCTAATTATTCATCCTACCATCTGCAGTGGACGATAAATAAATACAAATAAACAGGGGCACGCTAAACTTCTCCACAAAATCCTCTTAACTGATACAAATAAAAAAACGTCTGGAGTGAATGACATTTTCACACTTTTGGCGGAGAGTTGATAAAGTTTCAGATGTTCGCGACTTAGAGTTTATTAAAGAAGTAATATAAATAATTAGCCACTAATGTTTGTTACATAGACTAATCTGCATGCATTATTTTCAAGTAATTTGTTCGGTTGTCGGACACTTATTCATTTTTGGGTAATGAATGACAACTTCGTCTTTATAACAATTATACAAGATATTAAATTCTTATAGTTTTTGCAATAGTTCATGCAATCCTTCCCAGTATTGTTCAAAATTGTTGTCTTTTGGCATCATAATTATATGATCATTAACATTATCATCTCAGCCATACTACGTCCACTGCTTGAGATAGGCCTCCCCAATAATCCCCCTTATCATGTTATGATAAACATTCCAAATATAATGGTACCTAACGAAAGTAACACCCGTGCAGTTAACCGTGCGATTTTCTGCACGGTGCATAATTATATAGCTCTCCATAGGATTCCACACAAAGGATTCTGTAATTAAAAACAAATATAATATACCTAGGTTCACACACTATAATTTAGTTATGATCCAATAATGATCGCTAAATATAGATATTTCACGAGAACTGTTTATTTTTTATAAGGAACAAGTTTGTGTTCGCGGATCTTAGGAACGCTCGCACTAAATATTACTGAGATCTGTTGCGTTCTGGTGTGATTGAGGAAAAATCATCTGTCCAAAAAAGGTTCAATATAATATTTAGTGATACTACTAACTAACTAATAAAAATGCAAGCTAGTTGGTGTACCAGGATGTTTTGATAAAACGTACAAAAAGGATTGTTAAATAATATAAATCGTTTTGTTTATGTAAGACTGTGTCTATATGTATATACTCATATAAAAGGAAAATACCATTTATTATAAGATTATTTTAACAACGTTTTTTTTTTACATCCTATAAACATTCTTAAATAAGTTTCATGAGATGGTGCTAAGTTAATGTAATCTCGGGATTGAAATTATCATAATTCATCTACACTTTAGGCATTTTGTATGTAACAAGAAAATTATACTTAAAATGTAAATAATGTTTAACTTAAAGAAAGATAAAATTGTATTATTCCTTATTATCTGTGAGGAAAGATTTATTATCACAATTGAAAAACTTGCATGTATGGTGTATTTTTACGATAAGTACAAGAGAGCATTACTACTCTACTATTGCTTACTAAAAGTAACTTTTCTGTCCAGGACTAACCGAGTGTCCGCCCCAACCACCTTCCTACTCAGCTGTGGTGGCTTCATCGGGTCCTAAGAACTCGAATAGTGCACACACACTACCTCGCACGCAATCACCGACTACGCCTGCGTCAACGCATGGCCACTACCCGGACTCACAGGTACGAACGAGCGATGAAATTCCTGGGGGGGTCCATAAATTATGCAAGGTAATTTTGGCAATTTTTTGACCTCCCCTCTCCCATTGGTGAGATGTCGTGAGATTTGAAGACGCATTTTTTAACGTAAATGATTTTAGATTAATGTCCTTGGTTGTGTGGATTTAAGAAAAAAAAATTGTAGTAATGTAGATTTTACTACATTACTGAATTTTAGAAATCGAATCTCACTAACAAAATCATACAATTTTTATAATAATGGTCCAGATAAATGTTTTTTTAAATAAAGAGGCCATAATATTTTCTCTAAAGAAGTTTGTGCTGTGGGCGCGTATTAACAATTTAAATGGTATAAAATGAAAAAAATGTAGATATTGGATTAACTTTTTTCCCAAACGATATAGATTCTTATTTTATTTGATAGAGGGCACTCAATCTCTTTTCGATATTAATAAAACAGAAACATTTGATTCTTGATTGGATACCTCGGTAGCCTCCGTCCATAACCGTCAGCCACAGTGAAGAAAATGATAAGGGTTCGGTCCGAGCCTTAAAAATATCGTTTCGATTCTCTACAATTTAAAAATGGAGCGTAGATGTTGTTTCTTGTAAATGACGTAAAACAAATATACTATAATTGAGTTGTGCAAACATAAATAGGTATTTTGTTAACCCGCTCCGATTTGTACGCAGATATCATCATAAATTATAAATTGTAATTGGATCCGTCGTCAATGTTACGAACGATAGGTATATATGTGCATAAATATATAACTATTAATTCCCTAAACCAACCTAAACTTCCTCCTTGATTCTCGTTCCTCATGTCTGAGGATCGTGACCACCTTAAGGATCTTCTCTGGTACGATGTAACGTCATCGTCCTCTATTTTTGAACTCTACCTCTTGGAGCTTGCTGAAACGAACGTCTGACAACTGCATTAATGTATTCTGGAGTTCGAACGCACTAAAGCTTGATAACCACAGGATATTTTTGCTGTTTTGATAAACTAGCCCAGTAATTGGCTCACGAGGGGAAATCTGTAAGTGTCCGGAAAGCACGCTGTGCACACGTGCTTCACTCGTCCATAAGATGGTTCGAATTAGTTACAGTAATCTGTATTGTGTAATATTTGCATTAACCGAATGCAATTCCGTGTATATAACGCCCTATTCAATTTTTATTGTTTTGTTGGTTAGATATCACTATGGCGACGTATGTAAACCTACATTCTTACTATCAAAATTTCATTCATGTTAATACAGCTTCTTTATTTTTGTCCATTTGTTTTTTTTTACTTGATTTATGAATTAGGGAGGATGTTCTGCCACATACTGTATATCTGACTAATCATATTAATATTTACTGCAAACCATACGTGCTGCACAACTGCCTGACCGATTGCGTCGTAAGCAAATTATTTACGTAAAAAATTATGCTGTTAACGCCCAAAGAAGTAGTACCCCCCCCTCGAACTTATGTATATCCTCCTTTATAGAAGCCTAGTAGACGCGCGCCATATAGACCATTTTTAAGGAAGCTATTTATAGCTTCATTCGGTACATTATCATTGCGTGGTAAGTCAAGTAAACTGTCACACATAGCAAATTTGTAGCTTACGGATGTAAGATTGGTTCTGTAAGAGGTTTCTACTGTAGGTAAAACACTTTCTATAGAGTATAAATTCGACGAGTACCCCAATCTCCTTTTTTTTCTAATAATATTAACCAAAAAGCTAACATTATTCTAATATGTTATAAAAAAAAATTATATTCAATTTTTTTTCAAAAGAATTATAATACAATTAATTTCTCTATAGATTGTGTGTGTGTAACATGGAGAGCGCATTATAGTGGCATACTATATGTACGTAAACATAAATCTTTATTTGTGTAGGCTTAGTGACACTAAGAAAATTTTGCAAAAATATTGAGGTTTCCCTTACGTAATTTTTTTTAATGATATACACCAATGTACTAAATTTTATTTCCTTTCAGAGTGAATCTGGGAGAAGCAACAACGGTGTCCTTAGATCACATCGAGAAGTGGTCACAACAAGAACGCCCTTACTAGCTGCACATCAAGAAAGCAGAGTATAAGATAATTAATAATTATTATTATCATTAGAATAAACTATTTTAATCAAGATAGATATGCTAATAAATAATTCAAATATACTTTCGTTTTATTGAACTTAATTTAATTTTGTAATAAGTAGATTTATCTAATTTTATTTATTTAGATTTGTTAACAACCCTTCAACGATGAAAACCAGTATTTGATTAAAAAAAAACAATTAATATTTCATTAATTAACGATTCCAAACTTAAACGATGACAAGTTCAAACATTATAATTTAAAAAAAAGTGTAGTTATGTGCACCTGCAGAAATAAGTATTTAGTTGCAATCGCGGCAAGGGCTATTTTGTGAAAATATAAATACTGAGATTAGTTTGAAATGTCCGTGCAAGACTACACGACCTATGAAGAATAATGCCGCATATATCGTACTGGTCATCAGCTAAGACTGAACACCGATACAATAAAACTTGAGTGTACCAGGTACCTTATGCAATACTAAGTACTGTTGTGTAAGAAGTATTAGCAGGTGATGCAAGCTCAGATTTTCCAACACCAACAAATGCGTAAAGCGCCACAAGATATCACTTCAAAAAGCATTCAACTTCTAGAAATAATAAACAGCTATTAGATACATAAAGGCATCACAAGCAAATAGCTTATTGTGAAGGTAAAATTTTGAGTGATACAGATTCATTCATCATTTGACAGGCATCATTGGAATATTGGGCATTCAGTACCGTTTTATTCCTACTAAGATACCGTGCAATTTTAAAATATATAACATTACTTTGGGAAACAAAACCTCTGCAATAGGTACTTGGTTGTTTAAGAACTTGAATCAAATACTACACTTGAATCAAATTAATTAAGTAATTTATTGTGAAGATGAAGACTTCTTGATATCACATGTTTTTTGTTGGTTCACATAAAACCCGTAAACAATAAGTTTAAAATGACTGATGAACAAATCGTGTATAAGAGTTAAAATAATTAGAATTAACCTAATAAGTAATATAATGTTAAAGTGTAATTATTAGTTATCTCTGTAAGAGGCACACGATTCCGAAGATGCTGTAAGCTAGGAATTTAGGATGAATTAACATTATAACATACTTCTTTTTGTATGCATGTGTGTACAATTTTGTAAAAAAAATTAAGGTTTATTTAAATCTAAGTAAATACATAACTATTACAAACTGGCTGCGTACCGCCGGTTTACCTGCGGCGAAATGGTATTGACAATTTTTGTGTCTTCGTCATACCAGGGAAACAGTCAATATTTTCAGGATAAAAACTAGCCTACATACTATCCCAGGGCATAATCTATCCTCTATCTAAATTTTATGCAAATCCGTTCAGCCGTTTCAGAGTGAAGGAGTAACAAACATACAAACGACAGACAAACTTTCACATTTATAATATTATGTAGTTTGATTAAGTGTTGCATAATAACCCCGAAATAGCTAAACGGATTTATATAAAAGTGACATGAAGATCGATTATAATACGTCATATACTAGATTATACCTTGGAATGGCTCATAGACTTTTTGTGTGGTTGAAGGTACTGTATTCGTGCACCGTGCATTGTATATTCGTGCGTGACGTCACTTGCCGGTCCCAACGGAAGACCAGCGCTGGTTGATACCAGCATGTATGCTGTTTTGGGGTCGGCTTGTGGCAAAAAACTATAGATAAATAGTTTAAACATCATCTGTATTGTATTTTTTTTATTTGCCACAATAAAGTTATGTCTATGTTTACGTCTATGTATCAAGAAAACCGCGGAATGCAGCTAGTCAACGAATGATTGTTTGACGACACTTACTGTTTAGTAATTCATGGCTAACAATGAATGTACACAATCACTGTATCATTGTATATATAATTATCACAAATTATTATAATAGTTAAATAAATTATGAGTCTATGTGTAAATAAATTCGACAAATATACAATAATACTGTTTGGTCAATTTTTGAACAGCTTTGTGTTTTCTATATTGTAAAACATTTTATTCTGACAACGTTATTAAATGGAATATTTAAATGTAGAAAATTCTACAATAATATGCTCATTGTAGTTTGCACATACTGTTAAATAAGTTAAAGGCAACCAATTTTGCTATGGAAATTTGAACATTATCATGTAGGTATATAAGGACCTTAGAAATGGTAGTCTGTGAACTCTACCTTTACCTCCAGGAAACAGGCGTGACGTCACAAATATAATGTAAAAATAATAAAATATAATATTTTATTTTAGTTGTAAATATTGCCATCAGTTCTAAAGCACAATACGTTATGTATAATGTGTACCAGTGTAATACGGAGAAAAATAAATTATCATAATTTACGTCGATTTTATTACATAAAACTGATTCAATAAAATATTGAAATATTAAAAATTGTTTTATTTTGCAAAAAAAAAATTTGTATCCTTGTAGCTTTATTCCTACTGAGCAGTTTAAGTAAAATTAGTTTTATTTTTCAGTCGCTGAAACTAGGTGTTCCATTAAGTGTTCTTCAGTCAAGTGCCGTAAATGTCCCCACAGTCTTTCAGATTTATCACCGAGATAGAATAGTTTTTGTCGTGAGGTACCGGCCTAGAACTTTACCCATTGTTCACCTATTGAATGCTCCTGTAGCCGGGTCATTTATTATGCAAGCTATCGACAAGTTGTAATGTAAACGTTTGGGAAGTTTATATCTATCTGATCTGATTGACTCTTCCCAGCTATTCACAGCAATTAAGCTAAAACTATTATTGGGAGTGTGTACGAATGTAGAAAAACCCAAATATCTGATAATTAAAACTGAAATCCAAAAATTTTACCATTATTTCACGTGATGGTCAGCAACGATGCGGTCGAAGATGTAACCGCTCTAACCACAGATTGTTTGGAAAATGTAAAAATGTGAATAAATATTATTTAAATACTCTCTTTGGTAAAACCTCTCAAGAATTGACGAACTAACTTTGCCTGTAAAATTGTACAATTTTCAAAGTTCTCCAGAATTCTCCAGCAACCTTCTTAGTATATTTTTTTATATTGTACAGATCTAGCGTTTGACCAATATCTCATTTGATGGTCACAGACGATGTGGTCAAAGATGTTTTCACGCTAGATCTAGAATACTTACTGGTTCTGGATTGCTGCCTGAACACACCGTGCGTTTGGTGACAGTTTTTCAAACCTGAGGGTGGTAGCTTGCCAAGCGAGTACCTACTCGAAGGTACCCTACCACCATGCTGGGAATTTTTTTACCACGCTGCTACTTTCACGGGAAGCTCGAGCCGTTAGTGGGGATCGAACCAGCGTCCGTCAGTTTCATAGCCGACGCTCCCATCGCTGAGCTATCATTGCATCAACCTTTTTATTTATTTTACCACTATTTACATACAATGACGTTGAAGTATGACACTTATTGTTTGGAAGTTAAGAATGTCTTTGTTGTCAGATGCTACGTATAATGTTGAGAATCTGAAGGTGACACATCTTTCCAAGAAACAGCTTAAAGCTTCTACCGCATATACTTGTCAGAGCAAAGAAAGGAGTAACAATAAAAGGTGTAGTGTGTAAATATTTGAACGGTATGGCATCAAAGCTTTCTGCTCGAGGCAACCGGGAGTTAGTAATGCGCAAGAAAAGGTGAGTACAATTATTATCAGAACATTTTTTAACAGGCTCGAAAAAAGGACGAATTTTCTCTTTCAATTTAACCGTATATACTTTTATGTGTGTTCGCGGATAAATTTGTCGTTTTTGAATCGATTTTGATAATTTCTTGTATGTTTGATTGAATATACTTCCGAGGTGGTACTATTGAAATTTTGTCAAAATTAGTAAAGCGGTTTTTAAGTTGCACTCCAATAGCTGAATAGTGTTACGTCAATCTGCATTACTTCTGAGGGCGAATGACAAGTGATCACATGAGTAGCTAAGGTGAAACAATGAAAAGAGTGAAAAAAAATGTTAACCAAAAAATGGAACCGACTTCATCCGACTCAAAAGCGTGAATAGCTTGTCGAAGTCATTTTTTTAAATTTAAGTTACACTTTCAAAACTTATATCGTAGATGGATATACCTATCACGATGTCAGCCTTAACATGTCCACTGCTGGATATAGCCTCCCCTATTTATCGCCACAAGGACAGGTTGGCAGCGGCACGAATCCAGTCCCTTCCTGCATTATACTTACGGAGTCTACAAAACTGCTCAAAATATGTAAAACTTTGAGAACTCTATTTGGCAATACTTGCACAAAGAAAGCAATTGACGATCGTTGTGGCTCAGTGATCTGATAAAATATAAGTTGTGGCCGTCGCTTTACCTGCCGGGTACCTGCAATATCCCAAATGCAGCTGGTGCACTATAAAATTCGCGTTTCGCGTAACGTACTTTCGTAAACAAAATCGCTGGGCGTTTGTCAATTCTTAACGCGGGGTAAACTAGTGAGGGGGGTAATATGAATGGATTTGTTTTGTTTGGTAAAAGCAGCTAAGTGCTGGAAATTGTCCTGATTTGCTAACTTGCAGCTCCATGGTATAAATAAATAAATAGTTTCCGAGAAATATTTAGGTGTAGTGGTAAGGTAAATTTAATTGTATACATGCAAAATATATTCAATTCTTTTGCATGATTTAATTGAAACATTTCATAGTAATCGTATGTAATGTTTACTTATATAAATGTGGAAGTTTTGGATGGATAAATTTTAATAATGAGATTTATCAATCATGCCTCAATCAAATCGGAATGAAATTTAGCTTAATGATAAGTCTGCAAAAGGTTAATTTCTTTTTACGTCTGAAAAATGTACTATTCTATAGACAGACCGCTTTAATGAGTCCTCGCCCTCTCCCTGTTTTCGTCGTACCCTTATGCCCCTGTACCAGGAGCGGTTTACCTATAGTATCATAATTGAAGGTAAAGGGTACACCGTAAATCACGCGGGTAAAAATGTACGCAGGCGTAAAAAACGAATGGCGCAGTGCGCGGTCTTTAACTTTAGTAATGCTATATTTAATGTTATATATATAATCACTATGCTATTTTTTCTGCATGTTAAGTTCAACCCCAAACTGCAATGAATCTCAATCATCTCATCTCAGGTGATAATATCCAAATTACTTTTTTTATCAACACACTCTTATTTGCGTTGGCATAGTACGTTCCAAAGTTTGCGAAGCTTTTAAAGATTGAAGACACTTCTCACTATATGTGGTGAGTGTTCGTTGAAGTCGTTTAAAAATGGAACGTTGCTGACATATCAATGTTCCATTTTTAAAGAACTTCTAAAGCGGAAGACGTGGAGCAAGACGTTGTATTTTTATGGAACCTTCAAGATAAGAACATATTATATAAAAATGATTATAAATAAAATCATTATAATTAGAGACCTGTGTCACTAGTGTGAAGAAATAATTTTCATTGATATCTTAAAAGTGACAGAACTATTTAAAAAACTGTATAACGCTATTGCTATTGGATACTTTTATCATTGCGAAATGTTTACAATTTTTAGGTAACCTAGTTAAGGTTACCTAAGAATTGTAAGCATTTCGCATATTTTCGCGTATTTTAAAATTATATTGAATTTTTTCATCTCTTCTTTTTTTCTCGCAATTGTACTAAAAAGCGTAACACACGGCACTAAGACACAATATCAGAACTCGGTTTCTATTTACTAATAAAACTTCTGTTTCTGGCAAAATCTCATTTCAGCTTTTGTATAACAATCTACTAATCATTACCGATTTAAAATTTCGTTCTGTGAGCTCTGTAATTCATCTTTAACATGTCTGTTTGACCTGTGTCTGGCTAGTGGGCTCTGCCTAGTTTGGGACCTGAAGACCTTGTGTGAATGTTAATCATCATCATCATCATCATCATCATCTCAGCCATAGGACGTCCACTGCTGGACATAGGCCTCCCCCATTGATTTCCACAAGGACCTGCTGGAAGCGGCCCGCATCCAGCCCTTGCCTGCGATCTTAGTCAGGTCGTCTGTCCACCTGGTCGGTGGCCGTCCTATGCTGCGCTTGCCAGTCCGTGGTCTCCACTCGAGAACCTTTCGACCCCAACGGTCATCAGTTCGTCGAGCTATGTGCCCTGCCCACTGCCACTTCAACTTGCTAATCCGCTGGGCTATGTCGGTGACTTTTGTTCTTCTACGGATCTCCTCATTTCTGATTCGATCGCGTAGAGAAACTCCGAGCATAGCCCTTTCCATAGCTCGTTGTGCGACTCTGAGCCTGTTCAGAAGGCCCATAGTCAGGGACCACGTTTCAGATCCGTAAGTCATCACTGGTAACACACACTGTTCGAAGACCCTCGTTTTCAGGCATTGTGGTATTTTGGACGAGAAGACGTCTCGTAGCTTCCCGAACGCTGCCCAGCCGAGTTGGATTCGACGATTGGCCTCTTTCTCAAAGTTGGACTTACCTAATTGGACTGTATGTCCTAGGTAGATGTAATGGTCAACAACTTTGAGAATCGAGTTCCCAATTGATATGGGGGCGGGCGCAACATGGGCATTCGACATAATTTTCGTCTTGTCCATGTTCATTTTAAGGCCCACCCTTCGGGAAACTCTGCTGAGGCCTTCGAGCATCGTGCTGAGATCTTCCATCGATTTTGCCATGACCACAATATCGTCGGCAAACCGAAGGTGAGTGATGTACTCGCCGTTGATGTTGATGCCGAATCCTTGCCATTCCAAGAGCTTGAAGGCGTCTTCCAATGCGGCAGTGAACAGTTTCGGAGAGATAACGTCTCCCTGTCTCACGCCGCGTTGCAATGGAATCGCCTTCGAAATTTGCTCTTGTACTCGGACCGACATGGTGGCGTTATTGTACAAACACTTCAACACTTCGATATACCGATGGTCAATACGGCACCGCTGGAGAGACTCAAGCACCGCCCACGTCTCGATCGAATCAAAGGCTTTCTCATAGTCCACAAACGCTAGACATAAGGGCAAGTTATACTCTTCGGTCTTCTGTATAACTTGCCGCAGCGTATGGATGTGATCTATGGTGCTGTAGCCTTTTCGGAAACCGGCTTGTTCGGGAGGCTGGAAGTCATCAAACCTGCGTTCGAGACGATTCGCGATGACTCTTGAAAACAGCTTGTACACATGGCTCAGAAGCGAAATGGGTCTGTAGTTCTTAAGCAATGTGTTGTCACCCTTCTTAAAGAACAACACCGCTACGCTTCTGTTCCATGCTTCCGGCGTTGAACCTTCGAGGACAACGGAATTAAAGAGCTTCTGAAGGACTTTCAGTATCGGTGAGCCACCCGCTTTCAGAAGCTCTGCTGTGATTCCGTCGTCACCCGGCGCCTTGTTGTTCTTAAGCTGCTTCAGAGCCATCCTAATCTCGTACAGGCTGATGTCCGGGATGTCTTCGGTATAGTGTCGGGTTAGCTTGGCTCTTGGGTCTTTGGCCAAGCTATCAACAGGTTTAGCGACCGAAGTGTATAGCTGCCCATAGAACCTCTCAATCTCTCCAAGCACCTCTGCTTTGGTCGATGCTATACTGCCATCATCTCTCTTCAGCTTAGTCATCTGGCTTTGCCCAATAGACCGGTCTCTTGCAAACACTTTGGAGCCTTTTCTCCGTTCGATCGTATCTTTAATACGATTTGTATTAAAGGTACGGATGTCGTGTCGCAAGGATCTCCATATTCGTCTGTTGAGCTGCCTATATGACGCAGCGTCATCAGATGATTGCAGTTGCAACGAGCGTCGTTCAGCCATGAGGTCAAGGGTATGGCTGGAGAGTTTTTGAGGTCCATTTGTGCGGCGGGGTTTGAAGAACTTAGACCCCACTGCGTGGACAGTTTCTACAAACCTGTTGTTGGTCTCGTCCACCGACGCACAGTTCTCAAGGCAAGCAAAGCGATTGGATAGCTCAAGTTGAAAGCTCTCGGGGTTTTGAATATGGACATTTTGAGGTCGGAGCGTGGATTTCATCAAACGGGACCTCTCACGTTTAACATTAATATTCAATATGCCTCTTACTATGCGGTGATCACTACCGGTTTTCACCATGTTGATCACAGAGACATCATTGAATATTTGTTTCTTGGTGGTCATGATGAAATCGATCTCATTTCTCGTGGAACCGTTAGGACTCAACCAGGTCCATTTCCTGTGAGGCGGCTTCTGAAAGAAAGAGTTCATCATAAAGAGTCCCTCTTTCTCCATGAAGTCGGCCAGCCTCTGTCCCCTGGGGTTCCGTTGTCCATAACCAAATTGCCCCACTCTCAACTCTCCATCACTTCTTTTGCCCAACTTTGCGTTAAAGTCCCCCATAACAACAGTATAATGGGTCTTGGAGGTATGCATGGCCCTACTAATGTCCTCATACATAGCCTCTACCTCCTCATCGGTTCCGAGTTTCGAGGTCGGTGCATATACCTGAATGACCTTCAACGAATACCTACTTGATATTCTGAGTATTAGGTATGCCACCCTGCTCGAAACGCTATCGATGGTAATAATGTTGTTAGTGAGGGACTTGCGAACGAGAAATCCGACACCACCTTGGGACTTTTGGTCGCCTTCCCGGTAGTAGAGCAAGTTACCGGATTTGAGGGTTATGGTGTCCTCGCCCTCTCTACGGACTTCACATAACCCTAGGATATCCCAGTGTAACTTACTCATTTCTTCTTCCAGCTCGACGATCTTTTCGTCTGCCAACAAAGATCTTATATTGTGTGTTACCAGGGCCAGAGGTCGTTTTTTCAGGGAGTGGTAGCCGGGAATCTGCCGGAGATTCTTAGCACCCCCTGCTCCACCGTTACACTGGCCGCTACCGGAGCCAGCTTTAGCGGAGCTGCCGGGGACTGGGGGCCTGGTCGTATTTTGTACTCTCATAGGGGGGGGTTTGCCAATACTCGCCACGCTTGGCAGGCGGGTTGGCGAGCGCAGTACAAATGTGAGTCTCAGAAGGCGCTGCTGCCCATCCTTCTGGTGTGTGATCCCTTAGTCGACTCTTACGACACCCACGGGAAGACATGGGGGGGTACTATTCTATGCCGGTACCCCACGGCAGAATGTTAATAAATAAATAAAATAAATGAGTAAATCTTTGTTAGGTTAAAAAAAATGAACACAATTCCTTAGAAAGGACTTAATCGTCTTTTGATTGCTGACGTTAAACTAGGTACTTAAAGCTGTTATTTTTCCTAATATCTAGTATAAAACCTTACTGGTTGTAACAATCTCTGTTTTAAATCAGACAGCTATGAGTTTCTATATCAAGTTGCTATATTTAATTAATACAGAGCCTTTTATTATTATACTTTTAAGCTATCTCCAATACCTTTCTTGAAGTATCTTATATTGGCGTGCAAGTAATGGCTACGAGTAAATTGCAGAAGTATCGAAGAGTCTTGCTCGAGCTGTGAAGTGCGCTTTATTATAGTACACTCTTCAATATACAATTGACTTGAGATATCGTATACTTCTTAGATATTATATCCTTTTACTTTAACTGTAAATTTACCATTTATCTTCATAACTTGAAGTTATGTTTTGTTTGTTATCAATATGCCGATAATTACGACATGTTTAACGTATTACCTTCTTAGTCATTTGTGTATTTCCATGAATATTTGTTAACAAATAAACAGATAGGTGTAATAATCCAGTGAATAATTATTACTGGAAATGCTCGTCACACTCATATTATAAATCTAAAAGTTTGGATAGATGGATAGATGTTTGTCACTCTTTCAAGCAAAAACTACTGGACGGATTTGGATGAAATTTGGAACAGAAATAGATTATAGTCTGAAATAGTACATAAGTTACTTTTCATGTAAATAATAGCTGTTCCCGTGGGATAAGCAATTAATTTAAAAGTCTCTGTTACCGCTGCACGCTCAAACGGTTGTATTCACCGATTTTGATGAATTTTGATGTGGAGATAGGTTAAACCTTGGAATAACATATGGACTACTAAATACTACTTTTATCTAGGAAAAAAATAGTTTCCGCAGGATAATTGAGGGAGCGGGAAAATCGTAATCCACGCGTGTGAAACCGCGGGGCGCTACTAGTTGTTAATAAATACGAATAGGATTTAATAGCGTGAAAAACATTGAGTATATGTTTACCTCGAAGTTTCGACCAAGTTGCATTGGTCGTGGTCACGAAGAGACTGGAGAGAATGCGGGTGATACTATCAGTGACAACGCGTAGTTTCTCCAACTACCCGCTTTTGATCTTTTTAACATGTAGGGCTTTCATAGCCCTGCAAAAGCACAGGGCAACAGGGTTGTCACAACACACAACATTAACAGTATCTTTGTCTTTCTTATGGTATAAACTGCAGCAACGCGATCATTTACAAATCACTGTGTTCCAGAATGTAGCCAGCCTAAAACCATCCTCTCGATTGACATTTTTGTGTTTTCTTACTTCAACGGTTTCAAGTAGGTATGATCCAATGATGTTTTACTAAAGATGACGTATATTCATACTGCGCGGTGCTCAGATTTTGTTCTTGTACGACATAAACATGCGTACTGCGACACATAATACGGTACAAATAATATAGAAAAGGATAGCTATATGTTTACATTGCGCTTGAAGTACGCGTCGTAATCAAAATTACGACAATTGACTTAATTTTGCCGCCTCAGTTTCCACGCGCTTGTGCGACATCTACCTCATATAACCATATAATATCATTGGGTATGATCCCACAGATATAATGGCGGTCCATAAAGAGCATTTTAGGGTCATGTAATTCTATCCGATGTATCGGATCCAGAGTCAATTAAATGCTTAGCGATAGCCGATTTATTTACCTGGCTATTTGTGACGGCTGCAATGTGTTATTTGACCCTTTTTACCATGGCGCCTTTGGTTTGGCCAATAAAATATGAACTACCGCAGCTGTAATCGACTTTGTAAACGCCAGGTGTCTGAAGAGGAAAGAATTATATTGGGTTCAACTCCCATTAATAGCCCAATGTTTTCCTTGAAAAATTTGAACGTATACCAATGCGATCCAATATAATTATACAAATACAAAATATAAAATTATTTATTGTTATTATACTTCAATTATGCCTTATTATGTTGACAACTACAAATACGAAGTGCCGTGGAACTCGGAGTCAAATAACAACTTAAAAACTACATTATCACACACATATCAACAAACACTGGAACAGTTTTTATTAATTAGTCCCTTACCACTCTCATACTCATAAGCTCTCATGTTTAAATTATGTATTCATCATCAGTGTACGCTATTCATAAAAAACGTGGTAGGTAGATACCTCTATGCGTAGACGTATTCAACTTCACAAGGTATACGTAGGTAAATGTACGGTGAAAAGCCTACGAGCTTCAACGTTTAGTCGTTACTCGTAGTTTGAGTGATTTCATCGAGATGGCGCTGGTTCAAATATACTAATATAACATGTGTGAAACGAAAATTCCTTTGCTCTAGTTTAGTCAATGTTTAATAAGTAGGTACTTGACATAACATATTTACATTTTGTACCCGTGGGATATTTGAAATTAATGAGTTCCATTTAATTATCAGCAACCAAAACGTTCAAATGTATTAAAGTTTCTTTTTATTTGTAATCATAACATTGTAGCAGGGATTTAAATAATAAAACTGTTTCACGAGCATGACCTAATTAAATGAGTTAATTTGTACAATTGCCTAAGTTTTCGTATAAGATCCGACGGCAAAATAAACGCTGTTATTTTTTTAACAACATTTTTTAACTTATATGTAAGATGTGTAAGTATTTAAATGAAATAATATCACATTATGGTGTTTATTAATTTTGTGGCTTGCGAGTCGTATTACTCTGTGATTCATTTTAACCGACTTCAAAAAAGAAGGAGTTTACTCAATTCGACCGAAAATATATATTTACGCTACTATACTACTTATGTCATACATTTGAGTGTTGTAGTCGGTTCGTTATGTCGTATGTATGTCGGTGTTATGGTAAAATTTTTTGTTGGTGACTTTTGCTACTCATGGGTTCAATTGTTATTGCGGTTGTGCACCGATGTCTTCATCCGCGAATATCGGTCCAAAAATGGCGGAGAAATAGAGGAAAAAAAAATACAGTCGAACAAATAACCGAAAGGTTTTTGAAGTCGATTAAAAACGTGTACTGATTGTAGTTGTTCTCGTGTAACCAAAGTTAGTTGCCACCATTGCTGTACTAAGCAATCATTTGGCTTAGTACTGACGACTCGAGAACTATTTAGAAAAATAATACATTATTGCTTTAACTTGTTTCTATACTATTTGGTCGGATAAGTATTAGGCACTAACAATACCCTTCATTATATAACATTAAGCACACGCATTTAGCCCATTTTGAAGCGATTATTGCTCATAAAGCGATGATAGCTCAGCTGTCAGAGCGTCGGCTATCAAACTGAGGGACGCTGGTTCGATTCCCATCATCGGGTTCAGCTTCCAGTGAAGGTAACATAGATATTCATAGCAGCAATAGGTCGTCCACTGCTGGACATATGCCTCCCCATGTAGGGGGATTTGCCAATACTCGCCACGCTTGGCAGGCGGGTTGGCGAGCGCAGTATGATTTCCTATCCTCAGAGGGCGCTGCTGCCCACCTTCTGGTATATGATCCTTTAGCCGACTTTTACGGCACCCACGGGAAGAGATGGGGGAGTACTATTCTAGGCCGGTACCACCACGGCACACATACATAGATATTAAATTTCCATAATGGAGGGGGGTACTCTCGAATATCCGCTTGGCTAGGTATCACCCTTAAGTTTGAAAAACTGTCACCAAACACATAATGGTGTTCAGGCGGTAGTTCTTGAAAGCCAGTAAACATTCTAGGTCGTATAACGTCTTAGACCGGGAACAACGTTTATTGTGCCCTTCGAAGCACGAAAATGCTCTGTTGAAAACGCTATTTAGCGGTCATGGGATCAATCCCAGGGACGACCGAAAAGTACATTGATAACGCAGTCTATCGGGATCGTAGCAGCAATGAGTAGGATACATTATTACACACAACTGAAGGCTGATGATGTCAAAGAATCCTTGAGATCTCCGACAGCTTAGCACAGCATTGAACACTCACCGATGAGGTAGACTAACAATCTGGGTGCCAATTCTCTTATTTATTAAGACAAGCAATCCATAAACAATGCAATAGCCGTTCAAATGTTACCGTAATAAGCTTGGTATTCCGCTAAACTAACAATTGCATCTCAATTGCATTGTAGTTCATTGTATTGCGGTAGGAATAAAATCTGTGTAGCCATTCTAATGTATGCTCCAAGTAAAATAGCAAAAATGACAATTCATTAAGATCTATTACCAATGTGGTAGTAGAATTGATACCTAGGGTGTCAAGTTTACTAAATTCATGTTCCAATTCAGTCCGTTGCGAAGCCGACGCGGTGCAATTATTGTAATCGAGTCAGTCTCACACCGGACTTGTTTTTGTTTTGCAAAGATCTTTATTAAAATATGAGACACAAATATACAGCTTATCAATTGAACTTGTGAAGTTCGGTATCTACACGCGCAGCTTCAGTGCGCACAGCACGCGGCACACTGCTACCTCTGCTGCGAGCGCCGCCGACGTAGGTATAGATACTATCCGTAAGACAACCGGGTGGAGTGACATGACTACTATTTTCACCCGCTTTTATAACCGACCTACCTATTGAGGAGGATAATAAGAGCGAATTTGCGAGATTTTTCTGTTGTATTCTCAAAAGAATAGCGATGATTAAAACTAAACAAGATAATGTTTTAGTTCTTAAGTTTGATTTCTAAGTTTCAAGTTTATAGTAAAGTAAGTATTTTCGTTACTTCAGATTTTTACTATTTAATATATATATATATATATTAATTATGTATGTATTATGTAATTATCAGAATAAGTAACTTTGTTTTTTATGAAATAAAATACTTTGTTATAAGAAGGAAACCAATCTTCCATTGTCTGAACATCGACATGTTTATTAAACTGTTATTTGGAGAATTAATTGACGAAAACAATAGCAGATCAATTGAAGTTGTAAAGTTCGATCATTATTATTTGAGTCAATTAATTCGAAAATTATTATTATAATTTTGCCACTCTTACTCCTCCCAACACATAGTCAAATATGTGCTAGCTTATAGCCCAATTTTTCCTCCGAGCCACCGTTTCTGAGATATAACGATTCAAAAGTTACTAAATTTGACCTTGAGTTTCAAAAAACAAGTATCATAAATCATAATATTATGTAGATAAGTGAAAATGTACAAATAGCACCCAATTGTTGAAATGTCTTATATTGCTAATTTTAATTTTCACCCTTATGTATCCCATGTACTCGACACAGACATTCAAAATAGCTAATTGTATAATTTTGCTTCGGCCAAGACGGAGAAGTGCGGCAAAGCGCAAGTTGACAACCTCGCATACATAGCGATTGTAGTTTATACATGCGTATGACAACTATGACACTATCTTTGGTCACTCACAGGGTGACAAAGTTAATAGAAATTTCGGTGTTATTTTTTCTATTACTCTGCAATTTTTGTCAATACAGAGCAAATGCCTTTATTAAAATAAAACACTAATAACTTATTACAATACTGCAGCTACTACAATAACATTTGAGCAATCCACTAGCTACTGGTAGCCTGTAGATAACTCAAATGTTCTAACCCGCTACCGGCCGGCAGCGTGCCCAGAATGCTAGCAGCATTGCCACGCTGAATTGCAATGCTGATTCGTTGAGCCAAATATGTGCCAGCATTTTTGTCAATTAAATATGATTTGCCGCAAACAAAGACCTATTTAGAAACCAACCACAGTTTAATCAATGCAAAATTAAACTCTCTTTTTACATAAATGAAAATATACATATAAATCGAACCACCACGAACAGATTACAAAAATGATGTGCAATGTCACTGAATCAAGAATTGAATGAAGATTGATTCAATATGGATGAATTAAAAATAGCAGACGGCAGCAGCATAACTGATGTAGATCTGCTAACTGTTCTAGAATATTCCCTGGCTGAACAGATAATGGCAATTAAAGCGTTTATTTAGATACCCTTTACTGATAATTATATATTAGCTACTATCAAAATAGTTTCTGTATAATGTGCCTGCTTAAAAGGGGCAGTGATTTGCACAGGTGTCACCGATTAGCATCGAAGAGCCCGGACCGGTAGCGAATCTCAATCCCCATCGGGCGTCCCTCTTGAATAATACATGATGAGCTTTGATTGAAACTGTACTACACTATCGACACTGAATAAACACTGTTTTACGTTTATACAAAAACTACAGGTGAAATAAGAGAATGGAACAAAAACTAGTACACTAACTACAGGTACATAGCACATTAGCTTCGAATTTGTTATTCGTTGACAAACAATTATAACACTATTATGTAACAACTACTAATTTTGTCTGGGTAACTGATATCAGTTGATACTCAGCATTAATTCCAAAAACAGTGACCATATACGATGACTAGTGTAGACAAACAGTTATTTAAATATCGGCGGTCGTCGTGGCTCAGTGATCAGCAACACTGAATTTAGAACCGCGACCCCGGGTTCGAATCCTGGCTGGGGCAAACATTTCTGTGATGAGCAAAGATGTTTGTTCTCGGGTCTTGGATGTTTGTGTATTGTGTTTGTGTGTGTCTATGCCTCCCGCAATACAGGGTATCCTAGTGCGGGGGTATGAGTGTGTAAAAAAATAAATTTTGACATAGCTTATATTGTGTTATACTCGGCCATGCTTCATTCTTGTGTTAGAGTCTATAACCCACATCACAGAGTGTCCTAGTGTGGGGTTTCAGAAAGCGTCAACAAGTATATTTTTTTAAAACAATAAGAAATAAATTTTAGTGCTATATTATATTATATTTAATGCCATTAAAAATATCGTTAATTTCAAAGAATTCAATGACACTAGTCGTTTATAGTCGTATATTTTAATAATCAAAATACTCAGTGTCTGTGAGTATCGGCATTACGTTGTACTTGGTATTATATGCCCTGCATATGTATGCAGAGCCGTAAGACAAAGAGCTGATAGGGTCGACAGATTCTCGAGTTTGGATGGATCGATGGATTGGAGAGCATTGATTACACGTCTCTCACTGGACATAATCATTAGTGGTATTTCACACAGTTAAAATTTCTTTATCACCAGAGCTAGTAGGTATTCTCATATTTTTTTACTAAGCTAAGTTAAAATTCTGGAAAATAAGATAAGTTATTTTAATTATTATTAATTATGTTAATAATTAATAATTATTAATTATGTTAATAATTAATAATAATTATTATGTTAGTTACAATAAAGTCCAAATTAATATGAGTCTTATCATAAACAACACTAAATTAGATCCTTCTTTTAAATTGCTTATAGTTTTATGTAAAATATGTCGTTACTTATTTGGTACCATTTGGTGTCGAATAAAACTACCCGCAATTGGTCAGCAATTTAATAAAACACATCTAATATTAGCAAACGAATTTAAATTTCAGCGTGAGTAGAATACGAGCTATTTTATTTTAAAGAATTATAGGTAGTTCGAGTTATTAACAGAATTAGGGCCACTATTCTATAATTATTTTTTTTATACGGTACCACATTCACGCAAGGTCTTCAGGTCCCAAACAAGGCAGAGCCTGTACTATGGTAACCTGATGACTGATATATATACTTATATACATTGACGTCGTCCGCGTCGTATCCGACGATGGCGACCCTGGCTATTTTCTGGCATGTGCTCGCATGTGGCTGGCAAACCCAAACTTCGTCTTGAACACCCGGTCACAAGTCGCGCAGCAAAGCTGGCGCGCACTGTTGTACGTGTAATTGTAGGAGGGTTTTGGTTTGTTCTTGCGAGCTTGACGCTTTGAATCCAATTCAGAAAGGCGAGTATTCTCAAACTGTGCGACTGCCTTTTTAATCTTCAAGCGCCAAACCGGTCTTATCCGTGCTTCTTCCTCCCACTTTTCTGTTGACAGCTCGCAAACTGACAAGTTTCGCTTGAGCACGTCCTTATAGCGAAGGTACTGCCCACCGGAGCTACGCTTCCCACTGGCAAGTTCCGAGTAGAATATGCTCTTAGGTAGTCTACAGTCGCCCATCCGCTGAACGTGGCCGCACCATCGTAACTGACCCTTCATCAGTAGGGCCTCCATTCCATAAGTTTGCGACCGACGAAGGACATCCGCGTTTGTTACTCGATCCTGCCATTTGATACGAAGAATGGAGCGAAGGCATTTTATGTGGAAGGCATCCAGCTTCCTTAAGTCGGCTTTATACAGGCACCAGGTCTCAGATGCATATAAGAGGATCGGCAGAACCATAGCACGATATACTGCAAGCTTCGTCTGTAAGGTGATGTCGTGGGACTTCCAAACACGCTGGTTCAACTTTCCAAATGTCGCAGCGGCCCTTGCTATACGTGAAGGAATCTCAGAAGAAAGGCGGTTGTCGTTCCTTATCTGAGAACCCAGATACTTGTAACTAGTGACCTCTTCCAAGATTTTTCCATCAACATAAAGCTTATCAGCATTAGCATCGCAGCCTCTTGGTGGCTGTTTAAGTATCTGGGTTTTGGTGACACTAATCGCTAGCCCAAATCTGCGACACGATTCCTGTAGGGAATCCATATAGCTCTGCAAGGCTTCCATGCTGTCTGCCATCAGGCACACGTCGTCAGCATACAAAACATCCACCATTAGAAGCTTAGTACATCGAGACTTTGCTCTGAACCGAGATAAATCAAATACGCTCTTATCCTTCCGTACATTAAGCTGGATACGGTCATGACATCTTCCAAGAGCATCATCCATCACTGCTGCAAAAAATAGTGCAAAAAGAGTAGGTGCCATTACACACCCCTGTTTTACTCCACAAGTGACCAGAAATGGGTTTGAGAAAGCACATTCATGCATGACCTGGGCTCTCATGTTGTCATGGAACTGTCTAACTAAATTCGTGAATTTCTCAGGACATCCATATTTCTTAAGGATAACCCACAAAGGCGCACGTGGCACCCGGTCAAATGCTTTTTCAAGATCTACAAAGCACATGTAGAGAGGGTTATTCTGCTCTAAGCTTTTCTCCTGCATTTGCTTCAGAACAAAAATGGCATCTACTGTCCCTCTGTTTGGGCGGAATCCGCATTGTGATTCAGGCAGTGCTGTCTCTGCCAACCTGCCGAGACGAGAATTAAGTATGTGCGACAAAACTTTTCCCGCTGCAGAGAGAAGAGAAATACCCCTGTAGGACCCGCAATCAGACACGTTGCCCTTTCCTTTGTACAGCTTGCAGATTGAAGCATATTTCCAGTCTTGAGGGATGGTCTGGGATTCCCATGCACTCTTTATTATGTCAAATAACCTGCACTTGATGTTTGGACCTCCATACTTGTAAATTTCTCCAGGCAGGCTATCTATACCTGGTGTTTTGGCGTTCTTAAGTTTTTTAAGGGCAGTGATGAATTCATCGAAAGTTGGTGGGTCTGCCAAATTTTCACAAACAGGCATATCCGGAATAGACTCTATATATGCAAGATCAACACATTGTGTTACAGGGTTCAGTATCTCGTTGAAGTGCTCTGCCCATCTGGCCAATATGTCGACGCGATCAGTCAGTTGGCACTGTTTATCTTGGGAGTACATTGGCGCGGTCTTCCTCATTTTCGGACCAAATACTGCCTGTAAATTCTCGAAAAACTTGCCTGTCTGGTTAGAGTCTGCATAGCTTTGTATTTCTTTGGCCTTTTCAGCCCACCACTTATCTTTCAGCTCTCTGACTTTTGCCTTTAAACTTTGTTGCGCTACTCTTCTATCATTAACACTAGATTGACTACTTATGGCACGTCTGTGGTCCTCTACAAGCTTTTGTATCTCCGTATCAGAGGTATCGAACCAGTCTTGGTTTTTCCTGCTTGGGCGACCTATAACTTGTAGAGCACATGTATGGAGAGTTTGAGCATATTCACGCCATTTTTCATCCATACTGGTTTCAGAAGTACATGGTGTAGCACCAAAAGCGTCGTCAAGTTTATTCTGTAGATTTTTCGAGTTGACAAGGTTAGCAACGTCTAGCTTCACTGGGGTCTTATTACAGTGTCTACGTGGAATCTTCAATGTAATGCTCAGCTTTGACCGAATGAGTCTATGATCGGTCCAGCCCTGTGCACCTCTCATAGCACGTGTAATATGAACATCTTTAAGATCTCTTTTCCGGACAATCATATAGTCCAAGAGATGCCAGTGACGTGATCTTGGGTGCATCCACGTGGTTTTGAATTTGTCTGGCAAACGGAAGTAGGTGTTGGTGATAGATAGATCGAACTCGGCACAAAGCGTCAGTAGTTCTAAGCCGTTGGCATTGCACTTCCCTACTCCGTGGCGACCGAGAACTCCGTTCCATATTCCAATGTCTGCACCCACACGTGCATTGAAGTCTCCGAGCAGAAGTATTTTATCGTTTATCGGTATACCCTCTAAGACATGCCGCAATTCCTGGTAGAATTTGACTTTATCTTCTTCCGGAGAAGGAAGTGTCGGAGCATATACGCTAATAAAATGTACGTAGGTGTTATTCCTCAGCTGAAGTTTCAATGTTATAATGCGATCGTTGACACCTTTCGGAAGTTCAGTTAAAGTGTCTGCCAGCTTGTTCCGGATCGCAAAGCCAACACCACTCGCAGCTCGCTCTCCTGTGGGTCTTCCACTCCAGTAATAGGTGTAGCCACCCAGGTCCTCGCGAAGGTACCCACTGTCACTCAGATGGGTCTCACTCAGTGCAACAATATCAATCTTGTAGCGGGCCAGTTCTTTAGCAATTAACGCTGTTTTTCTTTCAGGACACAGGCTATTGTCACTGTCAAGAAGAGTTCGAACATTCCATGCTCCGATTGTTAGATGTTTTTTAAATTCATTTTTTTGTTTCTTTCGACCGCGTTTAGATCGATGCCAGGTGACCGCGGTTTGACACCTGGTTTATAAAGGAGGCGGACTATGTTTGGGCCACCTTTTCTAGGCCCCTCCCCAATGCAGGGGAAAGCAGAGCGATCCTAAATAGGGCTGCTTTGTCATTAAACGTGCTGCCGAACCCGTTCTCCCACCTCAATCGATTCCGGGAGCGACCACTGATCGTCTAATCGCCTACGTGCGGAGTTCTAGCTAAGGCTTGGACACATCGTCATCCTCACCCCACCACCGAATGCTCCATCGCCGCAGGTCTTTTCGAGTTTCGTATTTCCAGTAAAATATGCCTAGGTCATCTGCGCGTGAATTTATTTCAGCGGATAAGCAGTTGCGCTGTTGCAGACCCACTCTCTCGTCCTCTACCCTTGTATACCAGTGGATTGGAAACCAATACGAATGGGAAGAATAGAAGGATGCAGTAAGTTGGCCACATATCACTTCCGGATCCTCGATATGCGCCCTTTACGGCCAATTACTCTGCCGTGCTACATCGCCAAGTTCGCCGAAAGCCTTTGCCATACTGACGGTGCTCGCCTCTTCTTACCGACGCAGTCTTCATGTGCTATACGGAGGATCAACCGTCCCACCCCAGCCATGTACGTTTGAGGTACACAGCCCCCTCTGCTAGGTTCAGTCCATGGGTCGACATGGCTTACCAGGGTGTGGCCACTGCGCACACAACAGCTTCTTGGAGCCACTAGCAGAGAGTTGTGAGGGTCTGCAGTCCAGTCAGCAACTACCACACGCATCAAACGAGTCGACCGGCAGCTCTGTAAAGGTCCCACTGCTAAACCACCCACTACACCCCACAACTTATATACATATACACACCCAGACACAGGTCAAACAGACATGTTCATACACTATTATATATATGTGGTATCCGGCTTTACTCACGTTTATACGTGAGTTTACGCTGCCAGATCGCGCTCGAAACCTAGGTCGTAACTTCGACTATAAACGTGAGTAAAGCCGGATACCACATATATATAATAATGTGTCAAACTCACGAGAATTTCTAATCAAAAATGTTCATACACACAAATGTTTTGACCTGTCCGGGAATCGAACCCGGGACCAGCGGCTCTGAAGGCAGAATGCTACCAACTGAGCCAACCGGCCAGTCTGTAGTGTCTGTAGTGTATAAGTTTATTTCAATTCTAATATTCGTTACTGAATTCCTTAAACTGTTAATAGCGTGTTATATTATTAGCATTACAGAGGACCCGAGCTGTAAAGGGATGTAAATCTGCATGGGAGGTTCCAATTGAATAATGCATGATAAGTTTCGATTGAAATGTCTATCTATACCGAATATAAGATATACACAAATCCGTGATTTATATAAAAACTAAACATGTCTCAAGTAGAAAATAACAGAGAATCCATCTCGACATAACCCAATAGTATGAAAGGACATCTAAATCTAACAATTATTACAGCGTTCGAGCATTGAAGGCTTGGAATTGACTATGCAATCACCTATCAAGTGGGTTAGCGCTCGCCTAAAAACCGCTACGCTAAAGTTTTCTTGAGAATCGTAATGAAAAATGTATATTATATACATATAATAAAATTTGAACTTTGATACAAACATGTGAATGCGTCAAATTCACGAGAATTTTCAATCGAAGGTATTTATGAACAGTAGATAGTACGAAACTTTTTGACTAAACTGTTTAGATACATATAAATAGCTAAATGGTTTTAATTAAATCTTGAAAATGCAGTAAACGGTGCAACTTGACGAAGGCTTGAAATTCCTGAGCTTTATGCTGAGTGGCGTCGTCGTTTCATTAATTACTTCTACAGGAATACGGACCTAGGTACTGAATAAGTTTTATTTTTATCATCAGTTTGATCAATGATTCTTTTTACTTTCTGTGCAGTCATTAATAATTAGCAATGATATTTGATGATATGATATGATATTTTCATTTTCCACACTGAAATTATTTATTGAACTTATTGCAAAATTACTAATTTAAATACCTACATAGTGCTTGTTTGTTTAGCGTGGAGGCAAATAATCTGTTTTTCGGTTATGAAATTATTGCCTTTGTCAGTTTGCTTGGTGCTTGATGCAGTTTAGACGGGCTGTTTATAATTTTTACAGTATTATTCATTTTCCACACTGAAATTATTTACATACCTTATTGCAAAATTACTAATTTAAATATCTACAAATTGGTCTAGATAATGGGTGCCAGTACAAGGTTATTCGTTCATTCACTCATTCACATACATATGATGTACAATGTACAGTCGACAAATAAAACGGTCTACTCGTTTTAACAAAAGTTTCCGTGTATTTAAAATAGCTTCGATCATTGTTATAAATCTCTGAGCACAAAAGCGATAAGTTTGAACGTGTCAGTCATAATTTTACACAGGAAAATCAACCTTGTTGTTTTGTGATGTCAGTATTTTCAACCTTACAGTTTTACTAGCCACGTGGCAGGTGACAAATGGCAGGACATACTTGAGCATTATAACATTGAAATAGTTTACATATTCAGTAAATACAATAAAACACATGCTAAAATATAAAACCATCTATAGTGTATGCATACTAAATATAGATACGCATACAGCGGGGCGTGCGGTAGTTGGAGCGCCGCGCTTGCGCCGGTAGCAACAGCGCATCGCGCGCTCCCTGTGCGGCCGCAGAGGTAGTACAGGTTGCGGTTTGTAAGTTGAGCGCTGAGCGAAATGTGGAAGGGATAGCTGCGCATGGGTACAGTCACGTTACTACGCACTATTAAAAACAAACAAATTCAAACTTAACAAAAAACAATAACAATGAACGGCAATAACTTACACCGCGCACAACGTAACTTACACACTTTAGACCGCGACTGTACAGTCAGAAGTTTGCGGGACGTCAATTCGGGGCGAGGGACGGAATACAACTGGGTAGGTAACCGGACCTACCCAGCACCTCGCACCTCTCCTCGCTATATGCCCCAGGTGATACCTAATTTTTGACTTCTGCAAAAAGGGGCAGCGCTAGAGTTTCGTGCTGCTACCAACGGCAGTGTCAGAGTTAGTGCTTATTTGTTTTACTTGTCATAATAAGCGAACGGAATAGAATCAATAACTGACATTTGAATCGCTGATAGGGTTGCGTCGTCATCGGCTGTCAACCTGACTGTTATGACAATCAACGCGTTTGGAGAAATCTTCTAACAAGTTGTATTCAAAGTTATACGCAAACTTAAAGTTATCAAAATTAACGGTATACTAAGTAATCAAAAATACTAATCACTGTAGGGTTTGTCTATTCACTACTATCGGGCGGTATGTAAAGTGGTAAATAAAATAACGTTCCAACTGTACAAGTCTATTCGTTTCACGGTTATTACTCTATGGCGTTACTATTATGGTACAACTATTATGTGTTCAATATACGGAGGGGGAGAGACCAGTCAAGGCGGGCGCGGGGGCAATAGTATCTTCGCCCACAAAGTATTTCTAGCCTCGCTACTATCCCTACAATCATACATAAAAAAATAGAAGGGCAGGTACGTATGAAGGAAAAATGTATTGTTCTCCTGTGTTTTCCTGTATTTAACATTGAAGAGTTATGTTTATTCCTTAACTAAATCTAAAATGAACACATATATCATTGGATGATAAATGAGAAATTGACAAACATGAGCGGGGCATATCACTTTGTAAAGTTTTACTCTTTGTAGTCAGCTGTAGCGAATCCTTTATCAAAATCTATTCAGCCGTTTTGGCGCTATTATATTACTTACATAAATATAAGCGGCGATCTGTGGTTAAGCCCGCTTATTCTAACATTTTCCCTTAGTTTTTCCAGGGCCAAAAGTACCATATTTCCTTCTCCAAGGTTCCATCTATCTCTATACCAAATCGATTTAGTGATTGATGACATATAACTCATAGTATACCAGTTCAGAAATAAATACGTTTTCGCATACTGTGTTACTAATTAATAATGCTATGAATATGGAAGCATAACGCTTCGTGCCACACGTTGGAACTTTTACCAAGTACGAATGTTGAGTTAACGTACGGCGTGGAATAAAGACAGCAATATAAAGAAAACTATCATTGTCTATAAACCTTAAAGTTATAATAAAAAAAAACTCTTCAACTTATATGTTTAACTTTACGGCCCTTTACTCTTTACCTGGCAAATCGCGCGTAGTCCACGATGCCACAGCTAAATTACAAATCTCTGTGAATTCCATACAAGACGCATGGCCCAGACATACAGTAACCACTTTCAGCTATTTTGTTGTGCTTTAGAGAAGACAAGATTGCGTTAATCGCTGATATTCTCGAAATGTTCCCGCAGGTTAAAATAAGAAAAAAAGATCGTCGAATACTATTGCAATGTAATTTGATATTACATAACTGTTGAAGCCTTCTGTTTCATTACACACGGGTTTTTGTCAATAAACCACCGGCGGCGGTGGCACGAGTGCGTTTTATGTCTCAAATATTAGATGCGGCAGAGTAACGATAAAACCCACACGTTTATTGTAGTTTTGTGCTTGATAAACTTTTTTAGTCTAGCAGTCTAGGTACGATGCAAACTGGTAACGAATTGAAGTATTAGAGCAGTTTGTATGCTGGTAATAGCTTGCTATTGGTAGTGATTCATTTCTCAATAAAACTAAACTAAAATTCTAGGAAATAAAATAATACAGCTTAGTTCTTATATTGTTACGATAAAGTCTGAATTGGTATTGAGACTTCTTAATAACCACACTAAAATTAGACTTTAAAAAAAATAAATGTGGGTAGATTTAGGCAAATTAAGTAGCCACTAATTTGGTGCCTACTAAAACTACCCGCAATTTGCGAGCAATGGAATAAAACTCGTTATTATTAGTGACAGTGTTGTATGGAGTTATACGAATTCGAATTTTAGTGCAAAATCATACGAGCTATTTCATTTTGAAGAATTTTAGTGAATTTTAGCGAGCTCCAGTGATTAGCAGAATTAGGTGATAATATAGATAGTTTTTGTATTGTTATAAGTTTCAACATTTTATTTTAATGCGATGCTATTTATATACACACAAAATAATATACAAAAACCGATATAAATACGTAAACTAGGGCATTTTTCAAAGTAAAAAAATTGAAAATGGTAGTGATTCGCTTATTCAACTGAACTAAACTAACATTTTGGAAAACTAAATCAGTTCTTATGCGGTTACGATAAAGTCGATATTGGTATGAGACTTATCAATAACATCACTAAAATTTAATGTATTTATTAAATTTGCGGGTAGTTTTAGCGAAATTAAGTCGCCACTTATTTGGTGCCTACTAAAACTACCTGCAATTGGCCATCAATGGAATAAAACTCATCTAATATTAGTGACAGCGTTGTATGGAGTTATACGAACTTGAATTTTAGAGTAAATAGAATACGAACTATTTCAACTTGAAGAATTTTAGTGAGTTTTAGCTAGTTCGTGGGATTAACAGAATTGGGGCCAATAACTAAGTTGTTTAATAAACCAGACCAAAAGTATTCCGCGGGAAAATAGCCAGTGAAAGTTTTTGCAATGTCAAATCTTAATACGACTGGTTTAGTTCTGCAGTTTAGCAATTGTACAGTTATTTCGATTTTTGTTTTTAGTTGCTTTCTTAGCTTCTAATTTTAGAACACGTATAATAATTATATACTCCGGAAAAACGCGTAAAAATTGTTAAAGAGATATCACCTAAGTCACGTGATATAAGAGCGTACTCAGCTTCGATTTTTAATGTTATATGATTTGTATACTAAGCAAAGATTAGTAAACTTTTATAATAATGGGATATCAAATATATTATACAAGTACGTGGCGTGGTGGTAGTGGCCTAGAATAGATTGCCTCATCTCTTCCCGTGGGTGCCGTAAGAGTCGGCTAAGGGACCACGCTCCCTATATGGGGGACGCATATGTCCAGCAGTGGACGTCCTATGACTGAGACGATAAAACATATTATTAAAAAAGAAGCTAGGTACGACCTTAGATCACATAGGTAACTAAAGTCTGGATAAAACAGATTAACTTATTTTAACATAATCCCATTATAAAAGTATAGAGATAAGATCGCTCTCAAACGCATTCTTTCAGAAGCCTTATTTTAGGCTTCGTATGTACGACATACATATTATGACATATGTTGCGAATTTGAACCCCATTATCAACACAGTAGCAATGCCCCTTACTCGTTTATACGGCTTTATCAAAACCCATTGAATTATTTCGATGCAAGTTCGGCAGGAATGTAACTGGCCGCTTTATTAGTCCCAAGTCCGTAATAAAGCCTGGGCGTTATAAAGTCCTTTTTAGGGTTGCCGGGCAAGTCAAATTAAAAATTTTGATGAGCTCCGTTGAAATATTGGTCGTGTCCGTGTAATAAGGATTTGAAATTGTGTTGCAAGGTTTGTTGTTCGTAATTTGAAATTTATTAAAAAATATATTTTTAACATTTATCTGACGATAGTCAGTCCCATCTCACACACACACGCGTACGCACGCACACACACCTCATAGAAGTAGTAATTTTAAAATATTATTAATATATAATAAGTAATACTAATTGTCTAGTGCAAACTACTATTGTTTTTAAATTCCTTAACTAAAGTAGCCTCTTCACATATTGTAAAACTGTGCACAACAAGGAAGAGCCTGCCCTTTGTACCACAGTTTTTAACTAACACAAAAGGCAATGTACGTAAGTTAAGTGGACATATTTACAGTTTTCAATAAAGATATTTGTATTTAAATAGTACACGTATATGCTATTGATAAAAATATTTCAAAACTTAACATGTACCCATGATTGCCGTAATGATGTCAGTCACGTTTGTTGCGTCAAAATATGTCACCACTGTCAATATAACAAAAGTCACTCAAAACTCGATTTTGATCTCGACACACATAATTGACGGTATCCTGAATTTTTTTTTTCTACTGTATAGAACTAGGATTTGTCCACTACCTCACTTGATAGCCAGTGACGATGTGATCGAAGATGTTACCACGCTAGACCTAGAATGCTTACTGGCTATCAAGGACTGCTGTCTGAAAACACTATGTGTTTGGTGATAGTTTTTCAAACTTCAGAGTGGTAGCTTGGCGTGTAGCTCGTCGAAATTACCCTACCACATGCTGGGAATTTGATAACAGTTACCTTTACCAAAGGCTCGAGCCTTTGGTAGGGATTGAACCAGCAGCGTCCGTCAGTTTGACAGCCGACGCTCCCACAGCTAAGCTATCATCGCTTCAAAAAAGGGTAAAGTTACACGGTGACCCCGATAATAATATTAATTCTTAAAACAGATATTTGCCAACCCTAACTACATGGGCTTAATAAGTAGCTTAGTGTTAGATAGACACATAAACAAACATATTTTATAGACTTACCGATTCCCATGACAGTGGCGTGCAATACGGAAATTGTATAGCCATATAGATATAGTACTGGTGTATTCTATTAGACAATTTCATCAATTTTTTTTATTAAGTTACACTAATATTATGAGGTGAAAGTTTGTTTGTCGTTTGTATGTTTGTAACGCCTTTACATCCAAACTTTTACATTTATAATATTAGTGGGATGGAATGAAGGCCGCAGACGGTATAGATGCACAGTGTAAAGAATGATTAGTTTATGAAAGATGTGATTATTGAGATGACTAATGATAAATAAGTTAAGTATTATAAATAAGATATTTTAAAATATTCATCCCCATACGCGCCTACATAAGCGATAGAACTTGACAATCAAACTTATTAGTCTTTGAGATATAGTAATATTCATACGCATACCAAAATATGGTATTTTGTAAGGAGTGCAAAGCTTATATTTCTTATATCACACAGAAACTCGCTTATCCAAAAATCAAATTGCCTTATCAATTAAGAGTTCCATAATGTTCAGATCATTGCTACCGCCTTTAAGAACCGAATATTATCTTATCGAATAAATGCTTGTTCAAAAGCAAACATCGTAGCATGAGGGAACATACTATGGCGACCGCACCAAGCGTGAAATAAGGAGAAGAATAAAAGGAGTACTTAGAGATGATTAATATTAGTATGATAGTTACGTATAAATTAAAACAAAATTTCCTATAACTTTTATGTTTACATAACACCTTTACAAAGGTATCATCAATCAGTCACCCTCAAGCCTGCCTGACCACCGACGACCCTTCTTAATTTTAATATGCAAAACGGTCTAAAACCAGTTGTTCAGTTATAACATGAACTCACAAGGTTATTGTGAAGTGCGTGAACAGTAAAACAAGTTGGTACACGTAAAGTACATAAAAATATGTAGCTGTGAAACATACATTTTAAGTTTTTTTTAAAACGGCCCGATGCCTTTTTAAAAATAAAATACTCATAACAAATTACAATACTACAGCTACTACAAAAATATTTGAGAAACCCACTAGCTATTGTCTTCTGCTGCTATTGTATAGCCTATAGATAACTCAAATGTTCTGACCCGCTACCAGTTGGCAGCGTGCCCAGAATGCCAGCAGCATTGTTACTTTGAATTGCAATACTGATCCGTTAAACCAAATATGTACCTTATAGATGTCATTTTCCAGGATATAAAATAATAATATTTGTTCCAAATTTCATGGAAATCACATCACATATAACATATTGGATTTCTTATCAATTAAAATAGTTGACCGTTTGCCACCACGTGTCGTCAGTGATTTCAGACTATTTATTGTAAATACACATCTTAAACTTCAGACATATCCGTCACTTCTTCTTTTCCTATGGCTTTTGGAGAGCGACATGGTACGGAGTAAGATTGTTACAGCCTTGACTTTGGTCCGGGCACATTCATCTTAACAAGTTCAAATTTATGAAGTAAAGTAATAGTAATCAATGCGAAGAAGAATCTAAACGAATTAGAAGACGTATATTATTAATTTTTTTTTGTTTACGCAACGACGCCTTACGGCGGCAATTTTTCGCTTCTGAACATGCTTTCTGGTATCGGGGTGCTGTCGCAACTTAACTCTGCGGATGCCAGAAAAGTGTATACATTGTACCACGCAGTCCTAAATACTGGGGGCTGGTACCTACTGGATAAATGTTATATCAGCTTATTTTGATTAGCAATAAGGGTGTCACATTCTTTAAGAAAAATACAATACAATACAAAACACTTTATTGCACACCGGTCACAAAAAACAACAATAAAAATAAAACATATACCTAACCAAGAAAAAACCCTGTATAAAAAATTAAGAAAAGAAAACCTTTAGACATATGAATATAATCTAAATAACTCTGTTTCAATGTTTTTGTGTGCTGATCGACACGCACTGAAACACTGAAATAACCTTTACTATTCCTTATAGAAAAGAATTCATGGATAAATAAATCATCACCAGTTTAACTTTGAACCTTTATATCAATCATATCAATATACTGTATGCTATGTTAGATCGACATCATCATCATCATCATTGGCTGGTCGGTTGGCGCAGTTGGTAGCACTCTGCCTTCAGAGCCGCTGGTCCCGGGTTCGATTACCGGACAGGTCAAACATTTGTGTGTATGAACATGTCAGTTTGACCTGTGTCTGGATGTGTATATGTATATAAGTATGTATATAAGTATATATCAGTGATCAGGTTACCATCAGGTTACAGGCTCTGCCTAGTTTGGGACCTGAAGACCTTGTGTAAATGTTGTCCCATATTATTATTATTATATGTCATATATCGACATACAATCGCCATATTAAAATAGGTTTTGAATAAGTTTACTGAGTACTTGACATCTTCAGCAAGGTCACCTTGAATTCTCTCTACTAGATGAGAGGAATCCTGGGCTCCAAATATACTGATTATGCTTTCAAGGCACTGCAGCAAAGTAAATGACGGTCGCCGTCGCTTGGTAGTCAGTCAAATGATTTCTGGTTCTCGGGGCCCTGGTATCGAATCCCAGCATGGGCAAACATTTATCCGATTAGTGTAGGCACTGACACACATATCTAAGACCCAGGACAAATGTCCTGAGTCTTAGATATGTGTGTCAGTGCCTCTCACTACACAGGGAATCTTAATGGTTTGAGTGTGAGAAAAAAAAGCAGTGCGACGGAGAAAAAAAACTAATATATCGGAATGACGACAGCAGTAAAATGTCAAATAGAACATTTCAAATCCAAGTGATACAGTATCTGCTATGTATCAGATATGCGCCTAGCCCGTCTTGTTACGAAGTATTAAAAACGTATTTGAATTTGGTCTACCAAAAGTAAATAAAACGATACAATACTAAATACTGTTAAAGGGAATACTTCCTAATAATAAAGTTAAGGGGACCCACAGTGGGCTCATAGTAGTTTTTCTTAGAGCCATGAAATCAGTTCCTAAGATACAGCATAAGGTAATCTACTGTCTTCGTAAATACTGCGAGACCAACACCTACCTACCAGTATGTTATTTCCCACACTGGGTTCTTAATTACTGTCGGCCCAAAACATATGTCATAAATTCTAATGGACCAACGCCCAACCACCTCTGCTGAATTCACGGGAGAATCATATTGTACATTTTGTAAAATAGAGAGGCTGTAAATAGAACGGCTGGTATAAATATTTGGTATCATGGGGCATATGAATATAACGCAGTGCTAGAAATTTCTCTGTGCTATATTAATAATTTACTCTTCACTGGATCGCTAGTTAATTTGTTAATAATTTTATTTAATAAAAAAAAAAGCAAAGTTTCTAATTACATAATCATCATCACGTTAGCCATAAGACGTCCACTGCTGAACATATGCCTCTCCCATTGATCTGCTCAAAGACCGGTTGAAAGCGACACGCCGAGCCCCTTCCTGTGATCTTAATCAGTTCTTCATCCACCTTCTCGTTTGAACTCCAATCCTGCGCTTGCCTGTCTGTTGTCTCCACTCGAGAACCTTTTGACACCAATGACCATCAACTCTCCGAGATAAATATGTGCCCTGTCAACTGCGACTTCAATTTGTTAATCCGCTGGGATGTCAATGACTTTGGTTTTTCTACGGATCTTCTCATTTCTGATTTGATCTCGTGAAGAAACCCAGAGCATAGCCCTCTCTATAGCTCGTTGTGCGACTGTGAGGTTTATTACAAGGCCCATAATAAGAGATCACGTTTCGATCACTGAATGTCTGTTTGATCATTTTTGATTACTTTTTAAATTGTGAACATAATATTTTACGATATTTATTTCGGTGCTCGAAATTTAGCACAGTTGCACATGCCATGTTCACGAGTAAACTTTAGTCGTACCTAAGCATACTGAGTAAAGAGTAATGAAATACAGCGATTCGAAGCGATGATAGATCAGCGGGGGGAGCCTCGCCTGTCAAACTGATGGACACTGGTTTGATCCCCAACAACAGCTTAAGCTTGCGGTAAAGGCCACACCGTTAGCAAATTCCCAGCATGGTGCTAGGGTACTTTCGAATACCCGTCTGGCTAGCTACCACCCTCAAGTTTGAAAAACTGTCACCAAAAACATTGTGTGTTCAGGCAGCAGTCCTTGAGAGCCAGTGAGCATTCTAGATCTAGCGTGATATCTTCGACCACATCGTCACTGACCTTCAAGTGAGATAGTGGTCAAACGCAAGAACTATACAGTATTAAAAATAAAAATAAAACACAAAATGGCTTGATATTTATTCTGCAATTAATGCTTATATAATAGTAATTATTATCCCACACTATATTTATATTTTTAAAATTGTGAGTTTGTATGTTTGGAGCTTCTCTGCTCCAAACATGTCAGCCAGAATGGCTGAGCAGATTTGAATATAGTCTAACACAATATTATAGACTGGAATGGCACCGAAGCTACTTTTTATTCGGAAAAATCTACGGTAACGGGAACTCGTAATCCATGCGGGTGAATCCGCAGAGAATAATTATTTTATTTTAGACTTAAATTCTTCTTAATCTAAGTCGTGCTCTCTTGACAGAGTGGTCGTGGTTACAGGGATGGCAGGTGGGAGATCCTCGCTGACGTCCTTGTCCAGGGTAGCAGCTCGCTTAGAGATTTTTTTCCCTTTCTGACGGTTAGTGGTATCGCGGGTACACTAAGGTGGACTGTGTGGCCTTTGTAATCAGGTCAGTCTAGCGAGTTGGTGAACGACCTTGTGATCTGTTTCCTTCCATTTGGCCCTGTACCACAAGTCTATAATAATAATAATAATATAATACAATATGGAACAACATTCACACAGTCTCTCCATCGATTGCTCTTTCCTAGAGATGTGTCCAAAGAACTTAGATTTTTTTATGTTTTTTATTCATTAAATTATAATAATCATATTTCTGAAACCGGGTGCTCTCGTGCTTCTGAATAAATAAAAAGTTTTCCTCTGATTTAATTTGGGTATACTAACATTTAGGTATACTGAAGAAATTCAAATACAAATAAAATATCTTGAATTTGTCGAATGATCCATTTAACAAAAATTGTATTCCACTCCACAAAATTCAGTTCAAGTACATACGTCTCAACCCAATTATGGGTCTTCTTATGTGCCGTCGTATGGCCTTTTTATTACAGGACGTTTAAATAATTTTATGGGACTACGTCGCCAAAATCACCCCATTTACTTTTTAAACAGGCCCACTCGGCTTTATATTGGCTTAGAGATTTTTATAAGTGGAGATTACATGTGTGTTTGTGTTATATAATGGGTCTTTTTGTATCTGTGAAAAAGCAATTACTTTGAATTGTAAATTATCAGTTTACAACAAAAATTACAAGAGTAAGATGCTATATTTGTAACTTTATTAATCAAGATTTGTTACATTTTCATGTGCATTTTGATTTTAAGTAGAAGAAGACTAGAGATTACAATATGGGATTTTTTTAAAGGAGAGTTAAAAGAGTCTTAAGATGGATCGTCATCGTATCATATTGCAATTCTATAGTGTTACGAATATCCATAGGCGAAGGTGATCGCCTACCATTAGGCGGCCCGTCAGCTTGTTTGCCACACATTATATGTATACATAAAATATACCAAAAATGGAACTGACCCCAACACTCACAATTGTGAAATAACTTGTTGAAGGTGTGATAGTTCAAAAGTTAAAAATTAAATTAATAGCTAGTACTAGTAATTGTTTAATAGGTTTATTTATTAATTAATAGTAGTTACTAAATACTATTAAATCAATATTACGCGAATGGTACCGACTTTAACAAGCTATTTCACACTTTTGAGTGTTGAAGTTGGTTCCATATTTTGGTAATTTTTTTTTCATACGTTTCAATAACCTTGGTATCCACGGGATCAATTTGTCATTGTGTATATTCACCGATTTCTTCACCCACAATAAGGATGTCATCTAAGTAGACGTAACACTTTTCAGTTATTGGAGTGTAACTCAAAAACTGCTTGACCAATTTTGATGATATTGAAATGGGACAGGGAAGCACTAGCTTACAAATAAAAAAAAGTCATCATAATCGGTTCACCCAGTTCAAAATTATGAGGTAACAAACATAAAAAAATACAGTTTGAATTGAGAACCTCCTTCTTTCTTTAAAGTCAGTTAAAACTAAATTACCTTTCGCGAGTTTCTTCCATAATTGTAATGTAACAAGCCGACTAGGACTCACGTGGTAAACACTGGAAAATTTTCCAGTGTTTACCACGTGAGTCTTAGTCGGTTTGTTAAATTACCTTTGGTTTGAAATATGTCGCAGCAGGTAAAATTGACTAAAACCAGGACGACAAACAGCAGTGCAGTGCCTACCGCTTGGAGCTTACAAATAAAGTGATACAGTTACTGCAATCGATATAAACCGAGGCAAAAGTCTATCAGAAATGGATAAGACTTCAAAGCCTACAGCCGCATAACTAAATAATATGCAAAAATTATAACTTAATGACATTATCATATTTCAAATATTTTTGGTCTGAACACAGCTCAAAGCGATTCTGTTTGCTTTATAAAGCGAGGAATCTCTTGAATTTAATGAGAGACATCATTAACGATCTCTATAAACACTCAAATTCAAAATATTTGTGTTCATTAGTTTTATGTTTTTTTGTTTTGACTACTCACAAAAACATTATTAATGAGAGTGAACTTGCAAATGAAGATAGGAAAACCGTACAAAGTTCAAACGGGAATACGTTTGTTTTTTCTATTATTAATATAGCAGGAGACATTACAAGTAAATTTATTAAGAGCTGAAATTAATTTTCGCTGTAATTATTTCAAATATGAACATTTTGTTATTGAAACTGACGTAGTTTTGACACGTAACGGAGCCCTCTGACTTATTACGTGAGTAATTCCCGTGTTTTATACATTCATAAAGTATTTAATTAACATTTTATTAAAACTACTAAATATTGACGCAAATTCATTAGAATTGATTTTGTATCACATATATTTTGAGAAGCATGCTTTTAAGCTACTTAATTACATTTCTCATACACCATTCCATCTACGTTCCAAGCGTAATGAGACATCTTTATTTGGCTGGAATTCAACCATGCTTTATTTTTTATCTCATCGTACAGAGCTAAGGAGTGAAATTCCATACTTCAATATGTGTTCCCAGATTGTATGTGGTATATCTAGGTGACTTATGGTTACAAGTATAAGGTTTGGCAGGCTAGTGATTTCAATGCTAGCATCGCTTAACATCAGATGATGTTTTTTTTAAATTCACAATAGACAGGCGTTTGACCACAATCTCACCTGATGTTAAGTGATGATGCGGTTTACGATGATTCACGCCTGCCTAGAAGATACCTGTTCACTTGTGACTTGAAGATGCCCAGATTGTATCCATCTAGAAACACAGACTTAGGATATGAATTCCATCCGTTAGCTGTACTCACTATGAATGTGGAAGTAAAACGCTTCGTGCGACAGGTTGGAACGCCAACTATATATGAACTTACGTGTGTATAATATTATAAAAAGATATCCGTGTCAAACGTAGTGTTACTATAATTATAAGTAATAATTACTAATAATGATAACTCTATATATCATAAAATAAAATAAAAAATCAATAATTATTAAGGAATAATAATGAAAACTTGGTGTATGAGATATTAAAGGAATAAAATATTTGATTTTCTGTGACGAATCTTAATTCTAAATTGGGTTCACAAGAAATTATCCAATAGCTCAAGGTTTAAAGTAACCCATATAACTGCATAAATCACATGCATTACACCTTATATTACTATACATAACATTCATAAGCCCCAATACCCTTAAAAACTGTAAAGTTAGTTTTGACAAACATGTCATTGTGTGTACTCTTGTGTAATGTGTGTTGTGATTGTCTTGAATAAAATGTCTTCTTTCTTTCATCTTACATACTATATTGTTATATATATCTATCTAAAGACATAATGTCTTCACATAAATGCAAATATTATTAAATATATAATATTGAATTAAATCAAGGATAAAGTAAGCTATAATCATATAATACGATTCAAATTCCCAAATCTAAAATCAAAATTTCCCCGTGAAGTTACAAAGTTTATTACCTTTATTTTATTACAATGAAACCTTTCAGATTTCCGATAAACTTATCGGAAAAGAATGAGAACGGGAGTACGGCCCAATATTGTGGTTCCGCACAATCGCGAGGCAGCACACACGACGCTCGTAAAAAATGTGAATGGCATATTGAAATATTTCTCGCGACCCTTACCCTCCATTTTCCTCCTGGCGGTGAATGAAGCCGGCATAAATCTGGATAGCAGCCCGTTACAGATTCCATTTGAGAGTACATGTTGCTTTTGGGGCCTAATGTGAATAGTTTGTATCCGAATGCGGACTGATTTGAACGCTATGACGTTTTGCACAAAATAAAAGCGATAATTATCCTACTAATATTATAAATGCGAAAATGTGTGTGTATGTGCGTATGCGTGTATGTTTGTTACCTCTTCACGCTCAAACGGCTACACCGATTTTGATGAAATTCGGAATAGAGATAGTTAAAACCCTGGATTAATACATAGGCTACTTTTATCTTGGAAAAAGTATAGTTCCCGTGGGATAATAGAGGTAGCGGTAACACCGTAATCAACGCGGGTGAAACCGCGGGACGCTACTAACAAACACATATTAAGCAAATGTTAACTTTTTGATATACACTTGTGTTTAGGTGTGTGTGATAAGCTATGTGTGAGTAATAAATGCGAATGTGTTAGAAAGATCGTACACATTAAATTAATAAAACATACACGCTGTGTTTATTTCCATCATCAAAACTTGGCTCCAAACTATCCATGTGTCAAATCTACCACCACATTAGTAGTAAAACTTCCTGAATGCAATTTCCGTGTAACACATAAACAAAGTTTGTGGTCGTAAAGTATGAACTAATTTGTCAAACTCTGCGGCACTGCCGAGGGCAAGCGCTTTCATAATACTGATAAAACATTTGACACCATAATGTTTAAGCAGGTTTTTCATACCTTTTAAAATCTAAGTTTTTTTATATTCAATATATTCATCAAAAAAAAAACCTCATTATATGGGTATAATACTTTATTACACAACACATTGAATAACATTGTGTTCACACATAATTAATTATTGTTTCTACACTACACAGCGTCGTGGATTTCAAGATAATTAATGTATAATTGGGTTATTAGAGATTTACAGTTATAGATATTGCTTATAATTAGTAAACAAAATATTGCCAGGAAATTTTATTTAATCGGCACGGGTACGAATTAAAAAATTAAAAACGACGCGGTAAAGAATAAAATACTGGTTGAAAAGCCGCTACCAGTAGGCAAATTACTCAAAACATTTATTTGCACGCCTCTTTTCGGCAACGGCCGTCGCATGGTTGAACTGATGATGGTACGCAGTGTCAAAGTTTTCATTAGCTTCTTATGGGAAGTTGAATTTTGCATAGTGAAAAACTTTTCACTACTTTCTTGGCTAGCTAACTCCCACCTTTAAGTTTGCAAACCCGTCACCAAACACGGCCCTAATTCTGCTAATCACATAAACTAGCTAAAGTTCACTAAAAATTCCTCAAATTGAAATAGCTCGTATTCTATTTACGCTAAAATTCAAATTCGTATAACTCCATACAACGCTCTCACTAATATTAGACAAGTTTTATTCAACTGTTGGCCAATTGCGGGTAGTTTGCACCAAATAAATGGCAACTTAATTTCGCTAAAACTACCCGCAAATTTAATAAATATATTTTAATTTTAGTAATGTTATTAATAAGTCTCATACTAATTTAGACTTTATCGTAATCGTGAACTGATTTAGTTTTCCAAAATTTTAGTTTAGTTCAGTTGAATTAGCGAATCACTATCAATGTAATTTAAGTACAGTCTACGTCTCAAAACATGTTATTAAGGTATATCGTATTACCTTTTAATTTAAGTTAGAAGTTTATCAACATCGTCGTGTAATTTATAACTTCTACGAGTATATATTGTGTTTTATTGTTCAACTTTTTAAACAATTTGTGTTAAACTTTCAAGCTATGTATCAAACGTTCTTACATTTACGCGAGTTCTAACTTTAGCGATAGTGTGGCTCGGAAAATTGTTGAAACTTGGGCAATTGAAACTCCAATATTATAATCTCGGTTGCAGCAGCGGTTGTTTTTACCGTGCTCGGACATTATGCGGTATCTCGGGCACGCAGCCCTGAGATGTTAATTACACAAGGTTTGGTACAGCCCCGTTTCATTTCGTTACTGGGATTTTGGAATCAAATCATATTATCTATTCATATACATGACTTTGTTTAGCACTTGTAAAGTGAAGCTACAGTATTATAATTAGTTATGAGTATTTTATTTTAATAAAGGCATACGCATTACCATTTGAAAAAAAAGGTATATCATTAGCTGGATATATTTTTGTTCCTCGCTAACAAGCACTTTTAATTTCGGTTCTTGCAGGCTGAAATTAAAAGTGGCCATTTTTTTTGGTAGCCATTTGTCTAGCAGTGAATTTCTTTGTATGAAATAATGTTGATTAAATTATACAATTTTATTAAAATATTATTTTACAATGTTTTTAACTTATGAGCAATATAATGATTTCGGGGAAATACTAAAAAATTATGTTCGTTGACAGAAAAAAATATTATATTACAAACGAAACAAGTACAAATACAAAATATTTAATTACTTTTTTTAACAATTAGTTGGAGTATCTCGGACACATTATGAGAAATACCAAGTACGAGCTATTGCAGTTGATTATCCAAGGAAAGATTCAAGGGAAACGCAGTGTTGGGAGAAGAAGAACATCCTGGCTAAAGAACGCTAAGCTAAACGCCAGTGGTTCAACAAAATCACCCGTTCATTGTTCAGAGTTGCTGTGTCCAGGGTACAAATCGCCTTCATGATCGCCGACCTTCGTTAGAAGATGGCACCCAAAGAAGAAGAAGAAGATCTACATCTAAATAATGGACCGATTTAGTGCGTGCAAAAAATTTAAATAAATTGGCAGGTTCAGTAAGGATCGCATAAAGCGCCGCTAATTCATATTCAAGCAGTCTTTTTAAGAAATTCCTGTCTATTCCAAACTTTTTCCTTTTACCAGTTCTCACGGCGAATAATTACTCATCATTATTTTCCATTACCTTATGCTTCTTGCACATAATATTACGAGATTGAATTTATTTCTTCAAAAAAATAATGAGTCCCCTCACAAGGTGCGACAAACGCGAAGATCAAAAAGCGAGGACGAAAATTAAACTGGAAGAAACCGTTATATTTTGAAGATTATTATGAAGATGAATGATGAGGGAGAAGCTTTGTTTACTAGTCTTATTAATTTTCTTTTGAATAGCTTTTATATTAGGCCCAATGGAAAATAAGAAATGAAATGTTTCGTCTTTCGTTTAATATTGCTCTATGGCAAAATAAGGCCGTACTTTGTTATACATCTTTTAATTAATAATTTTATATAACTACGTTTTTTGACGTGACAACGTCTTATAAATTGGTTTGCCGGGTGACACTTCAAGAAACTGCGTTACGCTCCGCTCACGTTATGCGCTCACAATGAGAGCGAGTGAGAGGCACGCGTCCCTTCCACTCGGGCATGGTTAGCTCGCCTAAGAGCGAGAGAGACAGACATAAAAAGTGAAAGGCACTCAAAGTCGTTGTCACGTAAAACTTTCGCCCGTATACCGACTTTACAGGCAACCAATTTTATATTTTATTTTTATTTATTTATTAAAATTCACACAAGGTCTTCAGGTCCCAAACTAGGCAGAGCCTGTATTATGGTAACTTAATGACTGATATATATACTTATATACATATACACACATATTGAACAGGTATAGTTTCTCTGTGTAAATTTTAATAAAATCAAATTATGATTTAAGTCAATTAGAACTTCGCACAGAGCAAAATAGAAAATTGTCCTACTTAATACTACATTTTATCATAAGTATAACATACTGAGCTAAAACCCTAAAAGAAATCTATTGGTTTTCTTTTTCTTAGCATAAGGAACAAACTTTTTCCTTAATTGTTATCATTTTTTTTCCTTATTCTAAAGGTTTTTTAATCAAAGACTGCCATTATTAACGGCGATCCCTGTATATATCTTAGATTTTATCAAATCAAAGTGACATGACCAACTACGCTAATTTGCCCAAGACGTTTCCAGTGCTGAACACGGGCCTATTTTTCACAGAGAGGAGTGTTGGTCATATAACAAAACAATTCAACAATTATTTTAGTGTTGTACTGCTTATTCACAATAATGGCATTGCAATCTCTTCCAAATTGTCATTACAGAAGTTAATATAAAAGTCGAGATATTTGCCTTTTGAAAAAAAAGGGAAACAAGAACTCAAGACCAAACCACAATAAAAAATATTTTAAACTTTCAGAAACAATATTATAATTTGTCTTTTGCAATCGATTTTAGCATTTTTTTCTAATTATTTGGATATTTGTTCTTGCTAGGTTCAAATCTCATAAAGTAATAATTATGTGATTGGCTGCGGAATTTGCTGTGGAGGATGCTGCGGCTGATGCGGCTACAGCAGTTGCTGCCATTTTCTTTACGCATCCTTCATAATCAGATACACATACTGTATGAAGCTATGTTATTCTGAACAAGGCGAATCATGTTTTAGTGGTGTAAGACATTTCATATATTCAGTCACGTATTTAAACAATCAGCAAAAAAAAGATAGATATGATGAAGACTTTTATGGTTCATTGCATATTAACATCATGCTATGCGGAACTTACGTTCAAATTTTTTGAAGGATAAAATTCGGCTACTTGTGCGATTTGAACCCATGACTACAGAATACCGTCTTGTCGCTTTGCCATCTAAGCTATAGTAGTACTTCATTAGGCGTCCTAAGTTTCTTCTTCTTCTTCTCTCAGCCATGTGCGTCCACTGCTGGACATATGCCTCCCCCATATAGGAGGGATTTACCAATCCTCGCCACGCTTGGCATGCGGGTTGGCGAGCGCAGTATGATTTACAATCCTAAGTTATGCTTTCTTTATTTAAGAAAAACATCTAACATTCGGCTAGTAGAGACACATAATAGTTTAATACTTTATAGTAACACCAAAGTAGAAACATATTGAATATTTAACAATACTTAAAATAATAACAATAATTAAGTAATAATATTTAATAATACCTTAAAATCTGTCACTGTGGGCGGTATTATCTCTCATAGCAATCTATTTCATATAACGAGAACTTGAACGTAGAAAAAAAAAACATAGTTAAGGACGGTGTAGTCTTGATTTATTTTATACCATATTCAGTAAATTATTACTCACAGTATAATTATAAAATAAATAAATATTTCGTTTATAGCAAAAAGTTTTCAAACATACGGTACTTACAAAAGCTTATATAGATACAACTCTTAGGGTTCCAGCATATCCAGTAATTTGGTTATGAAAGAGCATCATGGATCATCATGCATCTCTTATATATTAATAGATAAATAATAATAATTAATAGATTTACTATAGATATAGCACCTATATCTGGCTTTTACATATTTGTGTTCTACTATCTTATTCGGTTCGATGCCCACGGGAACTTTAACAGTTAACATTTTCATAAAATCCAAATCCTACTTTTAAAAGTTAAACAACCAACAGCTATCTCTCCATTAGCCGTTTGATACCCTCTATCATCCACAAGTCTCCCGTGACCCGTAACCCTTGCATTAGGCGCCGATACTTTTTACCCCAAAACTGTGACGGCAGGTAATCGAAACAGGTACGTAACGGTAAATGGCTGTTGAGAGACCAGATGGGCTGAGATAGGGAGGGTGGAAGTGGTACCGGATAAATCCGGATAAAACGTGATTTTATTTAATATTATTTCCCTTTGACCAGATTGAACAAATTAATATTATTACTACCAGATATCCTACTAATATTATAAACTAGTAGCTCGCCGCGGTTTTACCTGCGTGGATTACTGTTTTCCCGCCACATCAGTTATTCCACAAGAATAATATATTTAACGGATATAAAAAGTAACCATTGTCCTATTCCAGACTGTAATCTATATCTGTGCCAAATTTCATCCAGATCCGTTAAGCCATTCTGGCGTGATTGAGTTACAAACATCCATCCATCTCAACTTTGACATAATTATAATACTAGTAGCGCTCCGCGGCTTCACCCGCGTGGATGACGGTTTTCCCGTTACCTCAATTATGCCACGGGAACTATACTTTTCCGGGATAAAAGTAACCTATGTGTTAATCCAAGGTTTGCTATCTCCATACCAAATTTCATCGAAATCAGTGTAGCCATTTGAGCGTGAAGAAGTATCAAACATACACACATACACACCAATTTTCGCATTTATAATATTAGTAGGAAGGATGACTAGCTGCGCCCCGCGGTTTTACCCGCGTTGATGAATGATGAAAAGAAGCCTAGGTGTTATTCCGAGACCTGAAGTATCTCCATATCAATTTTCATCCAAATCCGTTCAGCCTTTCTGGCGTATTAAGCAACAAACACCCAACCATCTATCCATTTTTATATTAGTTTGATAATAGCGGGATGCGCAAGTTTGTGAGTCTGGATGTATGTTTGTTACTCTTTCACGCCTAAACGTCTGAATGGATCTGTAGGAAACTTAGTTTAGCTAGATTTGGATAGCTTATACACAGGATTAACACAGAGGCTTATTTTCATCATCACCATTTTCACCCTTTTTCATCACCACGCGGGTAAAACCGACTACAAAGTCCTTTCTAGCTTAGCACCGCTTGGCTAGGACGTCATTTACATACTTCTGTGTTTAGTTCACGTGTCTTCTGAAGCGGTAAACAGTATGGCAAAGACCCTTTGACTAAGAGTAAACTAACTCGTAACTAAATAATTAGTTTAGGCGGTTTCTCCAGATATCACTGGCTTTCCAGAGCTCCTGCTGTTAGATTAAACTATTTTAAACTAATAGTCATTGTTATAACAGTTTATTGGTATGAAACATACACGTCACACATAGAATAATAAATACTATCTTAGGTACATATTAAATAATAATCATGTATTATGAGCGCCAGTGGTATCAGCCTAGAATAGTACTCCCCGAACTCTTCCCATGGGTGCTGTAAGAGTCAGCTAAGGGATCACGTACTAGAAGGCAGGCAGCAGCTCCGTCTAAGGATCGGAAAGCATACTGCGCTAGCCAACCCACCTGCCAAGCGTGGCGAGTATTGGCAAATCCCCCTACAGGGAGGAGATATATGTCCAGTGGTGGACGTCCTATGGTTTAGATGTTACATTATGAGTGGCATTTTCCCGATAAATGCTTATATTGCAATAGAAAAAGTTACATATTAAGTTATAATTCAAATATTGTGTTTTAATATGTCACATGAAAATATAATATTCATTACATCATTTTATTTCTATAAATTCTTTAAAACTTTATAAGGCATTGTTGATGCTTCATGATACTTGAACTAATAAAACAAATTCATAATTAGTTCAAGTATTCAAAAAGTTGATTGTAAATTTCACCATACATTGCTAGAAAAACACTATCGAATTATATCTCGTGTGCATCTGCTGCCCAACTAGGCCTGTTTTTGAAAATAGCGCCCTCTCCTGATAACATTATAGTTATAACAATAAATGTTTTATTTCGGTTAGTAAATTCCCATAGCAGTAGTACACACAATTTAAGTCAAAACTAAACTAAAATATAACTTTGTTATTAAAACTGACGTGGTTTTGAGACATTATCAATGTATAAAACACGGGAGTTACTCACGTAATAAGTCAGAGGGTTCCGACTATAGTTTCAACCACATTCGGTGGTCTTTTTCAAGGAGAATACGGGGCGCTCGCGGACGCGGTCGCGATTCGCCTAGTACTGCGGGCGGCCGCGCACAGCGTACGCGATGACAAATGCTGTTGCGGGGAGCGGGGTGCTACTAGCTGCGTCGGTGCATCCCGGTGTGAGTCCTCTTCGTCACTGCAGGTGTCCTCTGGGATGGTGTCGGGAACACTCAGGCACACAGTACTCACTGTATCCTCATCACCGGGCACTTCACACACACTCGTGTACGCTCCACGGAGACATGGCGCGGCACTATATCCGGTTCGACAAAGCTCAAGTGTTGGCACGAGAGAAGCTTTACGTGCCACGAAAGATAAGAGAAGCGATCGAAATAGGAAGGCGCCCTAATTTCAATCGAGACAGAGGATGGACTCTACCACCAACCTGGAAGCCATCTTAAAAAAAAAAGTTCAACTCGTACATAGGAAACAAAAAATTTTAACAAAAAATGGAACCGACTTCTACACCCAAAAGTGTGTTGAAGTCGGTACCATGAGAGTTCACAAAAGTAACTATCATCACAATATTGTGCTCACAGTACCGACTTCGACACACTTTTGAGTGTTGAAGTCGGTTCCGTTTTTTTTATTTATTTTTTTCACTCTTTTCAGTGACCTTTGCTACTTACGGCATCAATTCTCATTGTGTATGTTCGCCGATGTCTTCACCCGCAATTATAATGTCGTCGAGGTGTGAGTAGCACTTTTCAGTTATTAGAGTATTACTCTAAAGCCACTTTACTGATTTTGATGAAATTTGAATGGGACCAGCACGGAAGTACACTATTTAACATAAAATAATAGAATATATAGAATAACCAAATTTGGTTCATAAACGGCGAGTTAACCGCGAACACAAATAAAAAAAATATATATACGGTCGAATTGAGTAACCACCTTTTTTGAAGTCGGTTAAAAACAACAGCTCAACAAAATATACATAGATAAACAAACAAAGCATTCCCACTCACCCACGCACCAGAATACCTCGTGTCGCAGGAGGCCTGGACACACACAATCACAATACAACAACATCATCAAATAACATCTATGCTCATTGATCATTACAGATACGTTTGTCCCAATCGGGAATCGAGCCCGGAGTCGCGGTTCCGTGTCAGTGTCACTGACCACTTAGCCAGGACGACCGTCCATGATTCATATATATTTTACTTAGTTCTCTAGTTCTTTTATTAGGAATACCACTTCCATAGAAACTATGTGCTGCCAGTATGAAAGAGCCAGTGAGCCACGCGGGAGCCTCGCAAATAAATTACCCAAATCCCGGGTACGACCATGTTGATCTACATTGGGGCTCAAATGCACCAATATGTCGCTGGGGGTTTGCCCTGGTATGTGTTTCTACAGTTGTTTAATGTACGTTTTAATGTTGTTTTGTTAACATGAATCTATGCTGATAGTTGTTCATATAACAAAGTTAATACTATTTTCGTCATATTCATGTCTGTTTATCATTTATTTGTATTTTATTGCACCGCTTTTAGGTCCATAATCAAAGATATTAACCACAATTGTTTGAGGTGTAATCAGGGTTGGGGACCTTTTTAAGCCGCCCTCGACCATCGCAATGGTCGTGATGCTCCAGCGGATTCTGACACACCCCGCCAACCCTCCCCCCGCGTTGGCGGAAGCGCATAAAAGAGTCCACTTGAAAAAAAGGAATCCGCTTTGCTGAGTGGTTTGCGCCGAGATTTCATGATGCAACCCACATGTCTTGTTGAGAACCTTCTCCTTTTTTAAGTCGGTAAAAATACATGGTAAATATCTCGCTGAAAATAATGTTAATAACATAGCTAGCTATAAGCACAATCTCGTTTGGAGATTGAAGACTCTTCATATTGACAAGCATCACAGTCAGGTGAATTCAAAACCCTTTTCAAAGTGAAGAGTCTTCAGTTTTCCAGACAATGATGGCCAGGGTACGGGAAAATGTGAGCCTGTCAAGTATTTTATAATACCCTTTTATATTACAAAGGAATGTGATCAGATGTAATATCTCATACAAAACTGAATTGAGGCTTGACCATTTGCTAATTAGACAGTTTTGAGTTTTTTTTAGTTTATTTTACTGAAAGATCCACATGTTTTATAAACTGTTTTCTATGTACCAATTACGAGAACAGTTCGAGAATTCTTATTGAACAATATTTCATATCATTTGCTAATATATTAATTTGTAAAGTAGCTACGTATTTGTAATAGTTTAAATCAACACGCGTTAGGATTTGCCCTCTCTATCGGTTAACACCCGCGACCATGACTGTAATGTCGGCACATGTTAATACTGAAACTCAGGTTAAAAATAAACAAAAACAAAAATGCATTCATTCATAATACATAACTTTAACAATAATAATGATAATTAAACATGGATAATACACAAATACAACTCGAAACCAAAATTCGAGTAATTCAAAAAGTCGAGTAACGGACAGTTCACCAAGTACAGTGATCGTTGCTTGTCATGTAGTTATATATGATAACTCTGCAAATATGTACTATATTTTTTTTTTTTTTTTTTTTTCCGGGCGGTGACGCCCGGCCCGCAACTACTGTGGCTATTACATTGCCACAATTTTTGATTCTTTGAACCTTTTTTTTATTAAGAAATACATTTTTAGGGTTTTTTTTTTTCCAACTTATGATCTAAACTAAGTCTACTGTACTATACTACTATATTAAGGAGCAATAAAATACACTTCCTTTAATTCATTCTAGAGAGTTTAATGTTTAAAAATGATTGCCAATCTAAAACAGAAAACTACCCAGTCATTTTTTAGCAGGCTGACGACCAATGCTTTCAAGACTCTCTTTATGTGCAAATTGACAATTACACGGTAGGTAATACTTGAAATTACTATTCTCATTCTTAAGAGTAGGTAAATATTTGAGTTATTTGAGTCTGAAAACTATCGCGGGTTTCTTTCATAATTGTAATCTACGAACCAATTAACTCAAGTGGTAAATACTGGAAAATTACTCTCCGACCAGTTTTGAACTTATTTGCGGGTCTTCGGACCGAAAAATAATAAATTATCAATCTGAGTAACTACTTGTAAGTATTAAAAAGCTTAGTATACGAGTAGTAAGTCTTAATTTAGGGATGGACAGTAGATAGTATAAACAGAAATAGATAAAAATATAATATATTTAATATATATAAATATATATTTAATTAAATATATATATAGATAATATAAAATAATCTGTATAACCTTATGATTATAACATTAGAAGAATTATAAAATATCTTATTAGAATGTGTAAGGAATTAAAGTTATGGAAGATTGTGCTTTGGACGGACCGAAATATTTGAGGTTAAATTCCCTAACAGTCTAAATGTCTAATCAAGCTCTTATGCTGTTAAAGTTAGCGTATCTAGCACTGGCCAATATTGTTATGTGGTTCTAGCGTTTGTATTGTGTGTGTAATAAATTGTTTTCTTACCGGACGATGTGGTTGTTCAGCGACAATATCGTATATCTTTAAAAAAAAATTAAAACGTGTTCCTATCTAAAAAAATCAGATGTTTTCACTACCCTTAGATGAGTCATTTCTTAGCAGTACTTTCGTGTAAAGCTATACATGATTATATGCATCAAAACACAAGTTTAGTACATTAAGATTACATTTGCATATTGCTGATTACTGTATCTAATCTTTCGACCAAATTATTATACTTAGGAATAAGTGAGTGAATATCGATTCTTTTTATCCGACTTAAAAGAGAGGAGGTTCTCAATTCGACCCGTATGTTTTTTATGTTTGTTACCGCATAACTTCCGACTGGGTAATTTGATTTTGATCGTTCTTTTTTTAATTTGAGAACTGATGCTTTCCGTGTGGTCCTGTTTAAATTGCATCAAAAGATGACAAGCTGTTTTGAGTTACACTCCAATAACTGAAAAGTGAGTGCTTATACTTAGACGATATTACAGTAGCGGTTGAAGACATCAGTGATATCATATCGACACCACAATGACAATTCATCCCATCAGTAACAAAGGTCGTCAAATTTCGTAAAAATTTTACCAAAAAATGGAACTGACTTTAATACTCAAAAGTCTAAAATAACTTTTCGAAGCCGGTACCATGAGATATGATGATGAATATTTTGACATTAGTTAGTTTTGAACTATGAAGGTAGCGACTTCAACAAGTTACTTCACACTTTTGAGTGTTGAAGTCGGTTCCATTTTTGGTAGACTTTTTCTTTCATTGTTCCTCCACGTGGAGTTTAATTGCACGTACCCCTGCATACTCATAAAAATATGGTAAGTATTTATATTAAATTTGTGCATTGCAACTTTGAAACGAAATACGATTCGCTGGACAGTAGTCGTAAAACGAAACTGCGCAAACTTATTGAAGGAGCCAAGTTTATTGCCACTATCATGACATAGCTGATCCCTCATAAAAATATGTATCGGCATTGTAAGAAAAATATTACTAGCACCATCCAAAGTGAGAGTGCACGCGAAAATGAACATTGAAGTCCAAGTTTTATGGGTTTGCTGGTCCAATATCGCCTGGACTGCTGACTATGGGATATCTTCGAGAACATAGTGTGAAATACAGGTGCTAGATATTGTCATAATTTTGTTTGTCGGCTGTTTCGGCGTCCCCGGTATGTCAAGGGTCGAGATAGCTCAAAGTCATGCTCTTCAAATAACGCCCGTTTGGCAACGTTAGGGAAAACCGATAGAGATGAACGATTTCAATACGTGACGTGAATGAATTATGTGACTGGTGGAAGAGGGACGCAAAATGAAAAGGGTGTTTTTCCTATGGCTTTTATAGTCGTGAATTAGCGCCTTTGGTATTTATTTATATATAACATTATTGTAAGTTTAAGTAACAGGTAAAATATTTTACTTAACTTTTCATCCTCAACACACTTAAATAGTAATGTATAAATATATATGAACACCATATGTGTACCTGAGTTCTTTGTAAATTAATACTTAATGTTTTACATTTTTGAAGACTTTAACTATATTATTATAAATATGTGGTATCCGGCTTTACTCACGTTTATAGTCGAAATATCGTAAACTCACCTGAAGATGAGCATCGGACATGCTCTAAACCTAGGTCGAAACTTCGACTATAAACGTGAGTAAAGCTGGATACCACATATATATAACAATGTGTTGACACATTATATATATGTATGTGGTATCCGGACGAGAATTTAATTATATTTTTCATATTGTATTCGGGATTAGTAGTTAAGCGTAGTAATAGTTAATATATGTATATAAATTGTATATTATGTGAATTTAAGGGCCTTCTGAGCAGGCTCAGAGTTGAACAACGAGCTATGGAGAGGGCTATGCTCGGGGTTTCTCTACGTGATCGAATCAGAAATGAGGAGATCCGTAGAAGAACGCAAGTCATGTTCTCCAATCATTCTGACATTGTTTTATATAACAAAAATGCAATATGGAACAATATTTTATTCAGACCCACTTCGCCGGCTAGACAGACGAAATTATCTAGCCAAAACAAATACGAGTCCTATCAGATATGAAGGCTAGTAAAATATTCAGATAGTTCAAATTCGGCGGATGCTGTATGAAATATGAAAAAGTTTTGAAAATATTAGGTCAGTATTTTTATTGAAACAAACAAGGTAATATCCACTTTTTATACGAAAGTAGAAAGATGCTACGACACGCTTTACGCGAAAGTAGAAGATAAGGTTCTGCGTCATTCTGCCTTCGACCATATCGTCACTAAATATATATTGAAATAAAAAACATTTAAAAAAAAATTCCGATCTAGTCTGTTATATCATACATATATTATCTCAAAATGAAACTATAAAATCAATTATCGCCTATAAAAAGCAATAAAATAAAAGTGGTTTTTAGCCGATTTCGATAAAATTTTAATGAACCAACCTTAAAGAAGAAGAATCTACCATTTCAGGTTATTCTCAGATTGCTTAAAAAGGTCCCTTAATCACAGCTAGCTGACAGAATTGTTCTTCCAGAAGGAGTGTTTTGGGGTGAACATTTTGCACCGCTCTGTATAGAAGGTCTCCACGTGACGTCCAGAAAAATCCGAAAAGTGTCAGTTTTTGGATCCCTTGATGAAACTGGTTTAGGGATCTCGGAACTTTTTTTAAAGGTTTGATTGCTGCCTCTTCTGATGTGAAGGCGCGGTCTAAGATGTAGCACGCAAACTTCACCTATTAACTTACTATAATCGATGGGAGGTATATATTAACCCTAAAATGACTAGGACCCTGGGACCTTTTTAGAGAAATGAATAAAAAGGTCATTCATGATCAAGAAAGTGTTGCCACTAAAGAAAATAAAAACGATGGCAGGCCACTAACATTCAAAAGCAGAGGATATCAAAGTCAGAGCTTCCTTAAAGATTTGCAGTGTCCTAATTAAGGGCCTTCTAGTCATTAAAAATAATAATAACTCCTATCCTACTTCCTACTAATATTATCATTGCATAAGTTTTTGTGTGTATGTTTGTTATCTCTCTACGCTCAAACGGCTACACTGATTTTCATGAAATTTGGTATGGAGATAATAGCTTGTACCCTGGATTAACACATAAAATTTTTTTCATCATCAACATCATCACCGTTTTTTATGCCCCGCTTGTCGCCTGTATCTATTATGATTATACTCCGCAAATAGCCTTGCTTCCACAGATTAGCACGAACCCGAAAGAAACACACAACTGAATTTGTGTGATATGAATTCTCCGTTTATGATGTCGGCAAAACATCTAAAGGTCAATACATAAAACAGGCAATCAAAAACTATTGTGATTAATTCTATGAATTTTACATCCAGCTACGATATTTCCTTGTTTACCTTCAAACACAACGGTATTTGTTAATTAGAAATGTTTTACTGCAATCCAATTGTTCGTGAAGAGCTATTTTGCTTTTTGTTCTGGTTTGAAAATTGCAGAAATTTCAAAATTGGCTATGCAATCAACTTTCATTGTTTTGTTTAAAAATATTAAACAAAAAGATGATTAGTCAATCTCAACAGTTTTTTGATTGTATATACTGATTTGTTGTTATTATTTTACGATAAAAGAGGCATGCTGAAAGACTACTCAACGCACTTTTTTTTCGTAGTAGTTAACTCTGCAAACTCTTCTTTTTGCGACTGTCAGTTCTGTATTTTCTGTTTTTAAATAAACTCGGCTCATTTTTCATAATCAACGAAACGAAATGCAATACTTAATAAACAAAAGTTGTACATTTTATTATCATTTCTCATAAAACACATTTTACTATGTACCGTTCGCAGTTATAAATTATGCAAACGTTTAACCACCCTTTATTTATTGTGTCGCCAGCATAAAATAAATTATTTAAATAATCTTCACAAAACGTTAACGCGCAAACCAAAGTTTAGTGGTCGTAATTTCAATTTGGGTTATAATACTCTGATGAAATATATTTTCCGATTTTGGGTAAAATATCCTGTGAACAGATATATATTTTAATATTTTGGGTGCTGAAATAAAAAAAGTTTACGTGAGGTAGAAAATAAGCAAAGATTATAAACCGATATTAAAATTGATTAAATACAGATTGTAAGCACACAAACACTTCTGGAGAGTGTTTTTTTTATAAAATATAATTGACGTCCCGGTCTAAGATTGATGGATAAACACTTTATTGCCACACTAACATAAGAACTTTAGACAATTTTAAATACTCTGTGAAACAATGGGCGGTTTTATCGCTCATAGGGATCTCTTCTAAACTAAATAAGATGTAGCATGCAAACTTAGAAGGTACCTATTCGCTCGCGACTTTTTTTTTTAGGTAATAGCTTACTTTTGACCGCTGTCTTACCTGATGTTAAGTGACGACGCAATCTAAGGTGTAACACGCAATCTTAGAAAGTACCTCTTCACTCGCGACTTGAAGACTCCAGGTTTTACTTATCGGGAAACCAGACTCAGGAGGGGATTTCCATAAAGGCTGATCATTTATATATGGCGTTAAGTGTAATTATGAGAATTGGTATTTTAACTTAAATGATGTATATCATTATAATTTTTTTGTGAATTTTAGCTAGTCCTACTGATTAACAGAATTGTTAATAGAAAATGTGTAATGTCTGATAGAATCCTTCCTACTAATATTATAAATGCGAAACTTTGTGTGTAGGTGTGTATGTTTGTTACTACTTCACGCTCACTTCTTCACAGCTACACCTATTTCATTGAAATTAGGTAGGATAGTTTTAACTCTGGATTAACACATAGGCTACTTTTATCCCGAAAAAGTATAGTTCCCGTGGGATATTTGAGGTAGCGGGAAAACTGTAATGCACGCGGGTGAAACCGCGAGGCGTTACTAGTGAAACATATTTTTGGATACATATGACAGTCTGGTATTACAATAAAATATATTGTATTGGTACTTAGTAAGAGTATTTCTATAGATAGATAGATTACACTTGATTGTATACTCGCGGCCTACTCCGGATTCGCACGGGTATAAAATATATAGCCTATGTCATTAATGGATGTTATCATACATATAAACCTTTCTCTTAAATCACTTTATCTACTAAAAAACCGCATCAAAATCCATTGCGTAGTTTTAAAGATTTAAGCATACATAGAGATATAGGGACAGAGAAAGCGACTTTGTTTTATACTATGTAGTGATGATAGTGAAGTAGGTACATCAACTTAAAATAATATATATTAAATAAAACATAAGTAACCTTACACAATTGGCGGTCTTATGGCTAAGAAGCGATCTCTCCCAGATTCTCGTACATAGAACACAGTGTATATAAGCGATTATTGAAACTTGCAACCTTCATTTCTACTCTAGGTCACTCTGATCACGTAATTACTCAGCCAGTAGAACCTAATTACTTTAACGTCTGCATAATTTCATATCAAGCTGAGATAGCCAGTCATTTGAGCAATCTGATTAATTTCTCATTTGCGAGAAACAATCGCTATTTCAGACAAACATTCAAATATTGCCTTATAATTATATATTTAAATACTGCACACACGGACTTCAATCAATCTTCAATCACTTAATCATAGAAAACTTAATCATGTATCTGGCACAGATGCGAATGCTGATATAGTTGTGCGGTGTGACTAGAACAGACTAAATAAGGAATTAGTGTATCAAAGGAAGCTTGAAAGTAGCACCAATGAATAATAGTTGAAAGTATGTCATGAGGCACGCGGTAAATAGTACGAAATACTATGATGAAGGCTTCTGGAAGAAGCCGAAACAACTGTCGATCGTGATATCGACTTCAGGTAAGTGTCACGTTATACATGCAGAAACAGTTTAATGTCTATTAAACAAATTGAAACCTTAAATCATTTCTCTCTTGTGAAAATTTGTGGGGTGCAATATGCGACGGAAGAACTATTTGGCACTTTATTTTATTACTCAGCTACCGCCGCTTTTCTGTTTAGAGCTACTCGTAGTCTGTATTACAGATTAAATAATGCAGAACTCAGTTCTTAAGCCAACACATTTTGCTTCAGAAAGTTTAAAAGTTCTTTCAACAAATGCTGGCTTTGTTGAATCTTGAAATTTGATGTATATAAACAAAATACTTCAAATCGTTTGTCTGAGTTATATTTAAATAAATTATATGCCTCAGATTTAGCCTAGTTTGGAGCCTCAAAATTACGATTTTGAAAACAGATAGGGTCGATTAAATGTAACTGATATAAGTATCTCTTAGAGCATAAATAGATAGAAATCATATCTATCGTAATCTATCTCTCTATGATAGATATCATTTTCACAAATTTTTGAGAGCCCCAAAAGATTCCTTTCGAAAGATACTAAGCTGGATTTAAGCCGGAGAATCCTTATTTATTTTTTACATATTATAAGTTTGCGTTTGACAACTGTCTCACCTGATGTTAAGTGATGACGTTGTCTAGGATTTAGCACGCAAACCTAGAAGGTACCTATTCACTCGCGACTTGAAGACTCCAGGATTGTACATTCCTTGGCAGTACGCATTAAGAAAGTGGAAACAAAACGCTTAAATAATAATAATGCCGATATTGCAGAGCTCGTAGCCCAGCCGAACATTATTGGAGAGAATAAGGCTTACAGACTCAGCCACTTAAAAATAGAAGAGGATCATGGCGTCAAACAAGCTTTCCTGGGTCAACCAACAGATTGTCAGCCACTTGGATGTCCAAGACAGTATTGCTTACCGACAAGATATACTCGAACCTGTTAACGCCTTGGGTAATGCCATATTTTTTATTTTTTTTAAATTGAGACAACTACACACTACAGACTCAATGGTTCGTACCTTTTTTTAAATTACATTTGATTTTTTATTATTATGCGTACTACACAACAGGACTCGTGTGACATTAATCTAGATGAACTAAATAAATATTTAGTAATGCCATATTAACTTGAACTAGTTTATGTCCAACTGCACCTATTGTTTTATAAGGTGTTAATTGTTGTAATGTTTTATTATTGTAATGTCTGTAGCTAATAATAATTCTTATCTTAAAAAATGTTGATATTATTTTCAAGGAAATAATATTGATTTCCATATCAAATATTACTTATTATGGATGAATATAGCATAAACTGTTGGATTGTCAACTCAAAAAACCTATTACCATTAGTGTGTGGCTTCTAATCGTGTTCTTGTAATATCAAATTAATAACTAGACATTTTGTCAACTGCATGTAATCACACATTTTTTTTTAATTAGTGATCCTTATCATTATAATAATGGAAAAGTATAGTACCTTCAGTGTAGTGACACGCCAGTTTGGTTTCCTCGTTTTACAGTTATCATTCATGTCAACAAAAATCTATATAAAAGTAGTTTTCCATGCACCTGCAAACTAGAAAGTAGTTCACAAAAAAAGGACGCGCCCGTGGACAAAAGTTATTAAAACTTTGCCAGTTCCAAAGAAGTCTGATGTTTAGCCTCAGTTGAAATTCAGTTCTAGTTGGCTGGAGTCTATAAAGTTAATAGCTATATTTTTAATCAGAGAATGGGTATTATATACTATAGTTATTTTTTACATATTTTATTATAATATTAAATAAAGTAATATCACATTGGATATTAAAAGGTTATTATTAAAAAGTGATTCGAAGATTCACTGTTTTGTATGAAATCCTGTGACTACCTATTACCGGAATTTCACTACCTCTTACACTTATGGGTGTAAAAGAAGAGTGTTTTTGTGAAGTGATTTTTTATCCTTTAAAGATTTGCGTTGTCAAATATTTTATTTGATGGTCAGTGTCGATGTGGTCGCAGATTTGATCACACTACGGAAGCTCAAGCCATTGGTGGGGATTGAACTGCGTCCATTAATTTGGCAGCCGACATCCAGCCTCCCATCTATGTTATTATCACTTCGTAACTGATTTTACTTTTTGGTTCAATTTTATAATTCTTAAAAATAGATTATTTACCTGATGATAGATAGATAGGTAGATTAACTCTTTATTGCAAATCATAAAATAAACATTATTAACATATTAAAGTGTTTATATGATATGAATAATTTAACTCAAAATTAATTTTATGCTTGCATAAAGAACCGTATGTAAAATTTAACAAAATACGGTCGAGGTCTTTTATAATAATCACCCCACTATTGAACCACTCATTTCCAAGTATCTACTATTATAGGCCAGAAGCTGATCACTCTGTATGCGAGCCAAAATACCTATCCACGGCCGGATGCAGGCACGCGAAATCGACAATGATTTCGTGATATTTGGAAGCTAGGTCAATGCTGCGATGCACTACAGCTGCCTAAAGGAAATTAGGCTGCTAATGCTCTTATAGCTCGTAGTAGTGATGGTGGTGGTGTCCAAACGTCATAATTTTGGATTTTAGTGATGGTACATAGTTTTGAAAGAACTTAAAATTTCATATACAGCTTACATAATAATTTTTTTCCAATTTATTGTACAATTGACAAGGAAGCACTGAAATGCAAAAAATAGCACTGCTTTCTAAATAAAGATATTTAATACTGCTTAAAATGCTGTTGATTGTCAGAATTTCGTATAATACATAATCTTTATAAGAAGAATAATTAAGTACTCATACAAAACGCATAAAATATAGGCCTTAACTGGGAGAAGACTATGTAATTAAGTCCTTTTCTTATACTTCTTATACCAATACTAGTAACTAGCTCATTATCGGAGTTTTTAGATCACCCAAGACCTTTTGAATTTAAATTAAGAGAGAATTAAGAAAGATATTTTAAGACAGTAAATCTATTATTTTATAAAATTTAATCCAAAATTTTAAGTAAGTATATCTGGCTCAACATGTTCACAGCGAAGTGTTCTGACGGCAATTCCAATTCAATGAATAATATTCAATCATTGAATTGGAATTGTCGTCAGAACACTTCGCTGTGCACATGTCACCTAGGGTGAGGTCTTCCCGACAGTTTAAGTAAATAGCCGGCACATGAATCTGTTTAAAATAAACTCAGAATGTTGTATGGGAGCATAGTTCCAACGTCAGAAGCGGTCATAGGGGTAATGACATAACTCCCACCAAAATGTTAACGTCACATTGATAGACTTCTTAAATTGTAAAACCTTAGATAGAGATACTGGTGACGTGTTACTGGACGGCAATAGGAATTTTAGAAAATTAATTCGTATCTATATTATAAATAAGGTTAATTTTATTTTGTTCATAAAATTCTAATATTTAATAACAGAGCTCAAAGCATGGTCGCATGACTGAACACCTCATACTTTCAGATGTATCATGTTTATCATCACATGTATAGCACTAAGTGAAATTGGATTTGATCACGATGCAGAGGGTAGTCGGGAGCAACATACCTTAATAGGGATGCCAATCAATCCCGGTTTGAGTAATTTGGGTGATGTGTAGTTTGCTTATTCTAGTATGTTTTGTTTGAGAGAATATTCTCTCGTTGAGTACAATATTGTCTTTTAAATACACGAAAGAACGATTGACTAAAAATTGGAGGAGGTATTTGAAAACAATTGCTCTAATTTAGCAGTAATACTTCAACAAAGCCCTCGTAGTGTAGTTTACGTTTGATGCAACAATTTTAAGTATTTGGTTTATTTTGTTGAAAGTAAATGAATAAAAAATACCATTTATGAGAACAGTTCATGAAGGTTAGTTCTGCTTGAACAAAATTCGATTTTGTTTGCTAATTTATTAATGAATAGTTATTTTCGATAAACCATTTTTATACATTATTACGTTTGTTTTTTGAAATCGTTTGACAACTATCTATATTTTTACTTTATCACAAACTATCCGGTAACCACGAATGCGCTTGAATGGTGTCTTACACCACAAAAAAGAGCTTCAAATGTCTAAAAATAGAATTAGAAGTTTTTATGTTCCGTACCAGCACCCCCCAGCAAATTGTAAATGTGATACATTTTGTAAGCGTGAAACATTTCGTAAAATACATCAGACACTCCTAGCACAAGCTCGTGTATCTCAAATATCTAATCAGAGCCATTTATACTTATTATATCACAGTTTGAGTGTTAATTATATTTTTTTTTAAATTGGACTTGAAAATTTTTATCAATCTTTTTTAAATAAATGTATATCATTTTTTTTAATTAAACGTGAACACCCTATGAGCTTTTAGTTGAAACATTAAGTATATCATTTTAAAAAATAAAGAGGGCCCATCGTCAAATTCAAAGAAATGTCCAAGAGGAAACATTTGCAGCTCTAATAACCGGAAGCCCTGTGACCGCCATGACAACCGTAGATCACATCATGACAAAAACAACAATAGAATAACTCCAATTTATAACAATTACGCCCATTGTTAAAGTTTATCCAGACGTTGTAAAGCTTTTATCTGTGGCACCTTTTATTTTACATAAAGGCCAGGGGATTTGTGCTCCTATTTATAATGTAATTTATCAAGCTGAAATATTAGGCCAATTATCTTGTTGTGATAAACAGTGCCTAAGCTTTGACGAAAGGACTTAGATTGCAATGACCTATGCAGGTTACAATATTTGATTTCGGTCGAATCTGACCGAAACAAAACACAAAAAAAAAACAACATTTTTTTATTACACTTAGACCCCCCACTAGGATTCCCTGTGTCGCGGGAGGCATGGAGACACACAATCACAGCACACAAACATCCAAGACCCGAGACAAATATCTACACTCATCGCACAAATGTTTGCCCCTGCCGGGATTGGAACCCATGATCCCGGAGACACAGAAGTTATTTCACTACTTTTATATTGAGTTTAACATTTGAAGTCCCCAGCAAGGGCATTAAAGTTTGTAGTAGTCCTGATAAGGATAGCAATAGGAAGCTGGATGCTCAGTATTTCTTATCCAGTTCTCTCGTTCTTCAATAGAGACACAATGATAGAGTTCAACTGAAGTAGCTGAAATACCGATGTTAATCGTCAGTTAAAATTTGTTAAACATTAACATGCCACTAATATTATAGAGGCGAAAGGTCGTATGTAATTGAGTAAGTGTATATGTTTATTACTCCTTCACGCTCAAACGGCTGCACCAATTCTAAAAAACATCTGTTGCTCTTTCATGCTCAAAATAAATTTCGATTAAGTTTGGTATGGAGGTTAGATCACCATCAAAGGTTTAACCGCAGCTGAACTCAATCGCTTGGTCAAAATCGCATAGGTAAGTTCTGCTAAGACCCATCAGTTTTAACTTTTTTTTCCAAAACTTGAACGTATGTCCCGCTTAGCATGATGTTAATGCAATAAACCATAAAAATAATTTATAGGGATTTGTAAATATAAGTCGTGGAAGTAGAAAAAGGAACATTTTCTTATTAATAACGTAAGAAAAAATATGTTAAAAAAAACGTAAAAACACAAGCCTTTCTAGTTGACCAAACTAAAAAAACAGCTAACACTTGTATTCCTGGCAAGTATACAGGACTCAAAATATTTAAATTTTGCAACATTGGTCCTTCTTAAGTGTGCATGTTTTAAATTAATCCAACGACGTTTTGAAGAGGAAGACAGTTACGTTCTAAGATTCCGTTACATACAAAACTTCTTTATTTTTATTCTTCTATACAGGCGAAACTAATAAAAGTTTGTTAACAATATGTCTCGGTATGATTTTTTTATAACATTCACACGAGGTCTTTAGGTCCCAGACTAGGCAGAGCCTGTGCTATGGTAACCTGATGACTGATATATATACTTATATACATATACACACCCAGTAATTGATTGGTATTTGTTAAGGTTTTACTGTGATAGTGACGTAATAGCTACGTTATGTATAACTGTAGACCGGTAGAGCTGTTTTCTTTTACCTAGTTCTGTCAAGGATTTATCCTGACCCACTTCACAGTACCTACTTCGAGCGCTTGCCTTAAATTAACGTATTCTCGAACAATTCTGTGCACGTTCCTAACTAAGCCAAGTAAAATTGGTCCAACGTTCGATCCTCTTCGACGTAAGCTTCAAATGTTACACCTTCACATGAACGCGGCAGAACCTTCTAGACAATCAGACTCAAGTATGTAATTGGTCTGCTGATTGCATATTTACAGATCTTAGTTATGCGATTGGTACCCGTGCCAATCACCTCATCTCGGCGACAATTTTCTTAGAATTAATTCATATTAGGTTTCATTAAGTTTGAATTGAGATGCAATCTCGCATACTAAATTCATAAAATAACTCTTGGGTAAGTAATGATAAGTTTTAGTTGTAGGTTAATAAACTGCATTTTCATTTTTATTTTTCTGTATAATAAATAAATTCTTTATTTATATCCTATGGACACACAATGCTACATCTTTTATTAGCATTTATCAGATATTTATTTGTTTACGTTGTTACAGATCTAGCGATTGAACACTATCCCACTTGATGGTCAGTGAAGATATGGTCGAAGTTGTAATCATTCTAAACCTAAAGTGAACATACTGTATGCTTGGGACAGATCTTCAAACCCGAGTGGTAGCTATAGCCAGGCAGGGAACTGTAAAGTACCCTACCACTATGCTAGGAATTTTATAACGATGCTGCTTTCACCGGATGCTAAAGCCGTTGGTGGGAGTCGAACTAGCATTGGTCAGTTTGACAGCTGACGCTTCCCCCACTAGGCTATCATCGCTTCAAAATGTAGTTTTAAATTAGCTGTAGTGCTGTATGTCGGCGTCCTGCTGAGATTAGGCGAGGTTCGGTTCCATGATTTTTGTTTGTAGAAGTTTTCACTTTAAAAAACATTGAGTTGAACATAGATCGTCTTCCTTTTTGAACGTCGGTTAAAAAATACAGTTACTTGCTATAATATACTTGATAAAATATACTCATGAGCCTTCCTTTCTGTCGCAAGGTTGAAACTAATCAAGTTCTAAATTGAATTTCATATTGCAAGCGACCGCGCGCCCGCTGAGAGTCGCAACGTTACGCCACGCCACGCTGTATAGATTATGATTTATAACACGACACTTCTAATTTCTGGATAGGATATTTGATATAGCGAAAATATTAATTTTTGGTACAATATGACATAACTAGTAGCGCCTCGCCGTTTCACCCGCGTGGATTAGGGTTTTCCCGTAACCTCAATTATCCCACGGGAACTACACTTTTTCCTGGATAAAAGTAGTCTTTGGGTTAATCTGGGGTTGAAACTATCTCCATACCAAATTTCATCGCAATCGGGGTAGCCGTTTGAGCGTGAAGAAGTAACAAACATACATACAGACACACAAACTTTCGAATTTATAATATTAGTAGGATTATTATCTACCTTGCTCCTTTTTAATTAGTAGATTTTTTAGATTCGTACCGTTTGTATTTTTGCCAATAATCAGTTACCTAACCTCAGGACTTTGTTCTGAGAAATGTTTTATGTAAATTTAGAATTCCTCAACTTTCAATAAATTGGACGCCAATATCTGAGAAATGTTTCATGTGATTTTAAAATACCTCAACTTTTTGAAAGAAAAGAAATTGGCTTTTTTTCATCTAAATCAAGAAACCAACTTCTTTTTTTTTCGAGACAGGTTGTTGTACAAACGCGAATCAGATGTTTTAAAATGTTTAGGCACTGGCAAAAATCTCAAAAATTTATATTATATATTTGTTTATTTCGATTAATTCACTGGTGATAATATAATATAATATAATAACATTCGTTACAGATTGCCATACTATCCTAATCGATTAACTATTAATAATATGATGACTGATGTCGACAATGGTTTTGTAGTTATATTAAGTACAATAAAATTGTACATGCAAATATTGATCGAATCGTCTTACATTAAAAGCTCTGTCGCCGCGATACATGTTCCGTGATAAAATTTAAATTATAGTACTTATCATAAAAATAACAGTTATTATATTTTTCGACCTAACTGAATTAAATTGTTCAAATAAGAAAGTTTTATATAGTTACAAAAAATATGTATGACTATTATGACTGACAATGCTAAAATTAGATTTTTTAGCAAAATGCTGGTAGTTATCGATGCAATATGTCGTCACTTCATAATATCATGTTAAAAACTAACACTAAAAATACCCGCAGCTCAAAAGCTTTCTAATATTATAGTTAGCTCTGTAAGAAGTAACACAAATTTGAATTTTAACTTAAATAGATTAAAGTAAATTAAAGTGTTTTAATATCAGGAAAGTTTAAGTATTTTAATTTTAGGAATTTAGAGTAATTTAGCCAGTTTGAGTGATTACAATAAGTCTGCTAGTCTAGTGCTATATTATACTCGTTGTAAGCTAAAATAGTTATATATCATTTATAATGTTTATTATATGAATTACTGTGACTGTAAATTCAACTAAACATAGTTGAAGTTGAACATTTTAAGAAATCCTTTTCCTTTAGCTGGCAACACCGCAAGATCTGTCAGGGGAAATCCCGCCAACTTTACAATCGTGGTTGTAACGAGGAGAAATGATGTTACTCGACCGAGCTGTAATACAGGCGCTTTTGAAACGTGGACCAAATAGTAAGTTTTATAAGATGCGATATAGGTAGGAAAACACTTTTCTATAAACATGTAATAAAACTTACACAATACAAAAAAAAAAGTCCATCGCCGAGAGAATGTGCTTGAGGATTTAAGTGCTTATGGCTATCATCATCATCATCATCTCAGTCATAGTACGTCTACTACTGGACATAGCCTCCCCATTGATTTCAAAAAGGACCGGGTGGAAGCGGCCCGCATCCAGTCCTTACCTGATTTTAGGTCGTTTGTCTACAATGCTAATAAGGCTATTAAATTATAGAAAAACGTGAAAAATGTTAAATATGTATACGTATGTTCTTTGCGTTTATATTTAGGATCTGAAGTTTCGATTTTGACAGCTGTAGACGCAGATCTCTCCTAGACTTAACTGCTCCACGACAGACAGTTTAAGAATACTTTGCTATGATTAATATGACTTAATAACTCATATGACTATTCAACACGCTTTTATAGATTTTATTTATTGCACTTTTGTTTATTACATGATGTGTTTCTGAGAAATCTAGTATTGCTGGCAAATAAAAGATTAAAAAAAGAACGCCTGGTAAATGACAAAGATTATTTTACCCTAAATCGTGTCGTGTTATGTAATAACGAAAAAGTTAGAATAAATAGTCGCGTCAACCACAAAAGCACGCCTTGCTCATATTGGGCAATCCTTCATGTTCAAAGCAGATTTTTATTTTCCACTCTAGTTCTTGAGATACGAATCGCTGACATTGTTCTTTATTTAGAAAGCCGATATTGTTATTAGATTTGACCTAAATTTCTATACGGGTGTGGATCTTGAACTATTAAGGAAGTCTAAACCTCTATAGTTCGTTGTACGACTTTGAGCTTGCTAACAAGACCTATAGTTAGTTATAGTTAGAGACTCCCATTCGATTCTATATTGTCATCACTGATAACATATAATGATCAAAAACCTTTCATTAATTGTTCATCAGCCATTGTGAAATTTTGGAGAACAAGACAGCAACGTCTCGGAGTTTCCCGAATGAAGCCCAGTCGAGTTGGATTGGATCAATGATCTCTTTCACGAAGTTGGATCTGCCTGATTGGATTGTTTGTTCTAAGAAGGTAGTCAACAGCTTTGATAAACCAGCTTACAACTTGCGCGGACACACATATTGAATATGTATTCGAGTCATATGTTTTCAGGCTTAATATAAGCTCAACTCTATGGTAAAAATTACAGCGTGTCATTAATTAATATTGACTAAAACAATTTGTAATTTTGAAAATTAGATATAGCTGGCAAATATATCTATTATAATTTTAATATTAAACACTGTACTTTCATGTATAATAACACAAAGTCAACCCCCTTTGTATAGATGACGTTTGACAATTGAACAGAACAGAGTACTCACACGCGCTGGCATTTTTATTTAGTTTAAAACGGTGATATATCATTATGGACGAGACTTTGGGAGCTCGACTGCTTCAAGTTTTCCCGGTGTGAATATTCAAAATGTGATCGATTAAAATAACAGATAAAAGAAAATTTAGATATAAGTAGTAAGACATATTATTAGTAAGAAAAAGACGATACTTTTGATATCACCCACAAAAGTAAACTTTAGTTATAATGGAATGAAATCGGCAATTCGTATGATAGCTTATGCAATATTTGAAATAATGATTTTTCAAAAATCTTTATTGCATCATAAGATAAAATGAGCATTCTTACGAGCATGCATTCTCACAGCAGCCAATCTATAGTAGTACTAAGTCATGATTACTGTCAATTTTTTAAAGGTGAAGACAGATTTGAGTAGGTTCTCTTGCTGGATAACGGTTTTTATTTATTGAAACATGAAATTCGAAACTCAAGCACATGTATAGTATTATTTCTTTGCATGCCCAGACGAGGGCAAAAGTGCATGCTCTCTTTGAAAAAGTGACTCACTAAGTCAAGATTCGGGACTTACAAGAGTAATTTACGTTAAAATAAACCATAGTTGCACCAAAAAATGTCGAATATTTACGAAACTTACAACGAAATGAATAGCATTTAAATAGGTTACGTTGGTTCTAGCTCTTAGAACCAAACTTTACCGCCTTATTTAAAAATTGTTCTACGCATCTTCTTATTTTAGTTGTATGGTTGAGAATATATTCCACCTTTGTTACGAATACAGGCTCTGTCACGTCGAATTGCACGTGTTTCGTTTCCGATATGAGACTGTAGGTGTTATTGGATCTTCGTCATCTGTCACGTGGAAACTTTATCCCTTTTTATTTAGAAGAAGGCTTTGAGGTCGGGGAGAATAAATGGATGCACATTTGTTTAACAGGCTACTTGTTCATTTATTGTATATGCGTAACTCGAACAACAAAACGTTCCATTAATTAGTACGTATTTATGTTATGCTATTGTTTAAATCTATTTCGTTAGGACTTTAGAGATTCTACTAAAGTTAGGTGTATAAAATATGTGACTTTCAACCTTGTCTGCAATTCACATGACAGTTATGAGCAAAACGATCGTTAGATGTAGAGTGTAAGTAAATAAAGGTCCTTCATTTAATCTCATACAGAAATATAAAGATTAAAAAATCAAATATACAGAACATGAATTGTAGTCTTTACAGACAAGCCGTAAGAATAAATAAAAAAATTACGAGAGATACAGATACAGCTCTTCTATGGACAACTTAATCATAATGCAACTTTTTTACCATTAAGATACAACTTCAGCTGGACCAAGAACGTTGCAATGCAGTTTTTCTACATAATCTGTGGACGCGGCGCAACACGCATGCGCGATCAGAATTTTTTTATGGCGCTCATCATTTACGAATAAATGCAGACATTATACCTATGCTGTCATTTTATGTATATTTCATTAACCTTTGAGAGATGAAGTAGTGTTTGAAACTGCACATAATTTTATCTTAAAACAACAACACAAGAACTCTTATCTGAACTGTCTCAAATAAAGGTTCATTATTTATTTTGGACCATCTTACGGCTTCGTCCACGAGGCTCACAGTGTGTTATCATTTCATATTACCCCGTTCCATAATATTTGTGTATAAAATAAAAAAAGATTTTCTCCTTTGATTGAGTATAAGTGAATATTTTACTGCAACTTAAGACATTATAAAGAAAAAAAATTAAACAAGTTTCTTAACCGACTTTAAAAAAAGGAGGTCATTTCGACCCTATATATGTTTTTTTTCTTTTAACAACATAGCTAAATAACCATACAAACATAAATTTTACTATTCTATCTAAGCACATACATAATGCCTAAGAACGACACAACTAATCGTCCTCCATTGTTCTGTGGCTAAATCGACTATTAGAAGCAACATTTTTTTTTTTTGTTATTTTTTTTTTACAATTATAAGTTTGCGTTTGACAACTGTCTCACCTGATGTTAAGTGATGACGTTGTCTAGGATTTTCAGTTTTGAAGTTCCAGATGCGTGGCGCATTCTAAAAGGTGCGCCTCTGGTCCTTCGTCCAATCCGATCGCCATTTCTAAAACTCTTGCTATCATCTAAATAAGTCATCTTTAATATAAAATAACAGCATACAACATATTATAACATTGCAACATTTAACATCTCATTCTGAGCGTATATTTTAAGCGTTTTAAGGCAAAATTTCTCGTTGTAAAGTGCGATGCTCCATTCCGGTGTTGTGCCTCGTCGCATTCTGTTTCGACTTTTTCGGTCGTTTTGCAGTCGTTTGTCTTCGCACTAAGCCGGGCTCGACCTAAGCCTCCCACGGCTCAATTTAAAGCCTTTACAAAGCAATATTTTAAGTTCACTCATTTGTTGAACGCATGTGTTAACTGGTGCCTTTGTAAACAGTTTGAGTGTGGGTTTGTTTCTAAAATTCCTTTTCTACCTTAGCTCAAGTGTAGACTTTTTCTCTTTATTATTATATCTATTGTTAGTTTTAAAAAGTAGGCACCGACGCTACTTTTAATTTAGTTTTTAAATAAATAATTACTATTTTCTTAGGGATACTTACTTAATAAAATAAATTAACGTCAGCACGATCTACATAAGTCATTCTACCTCATCGTACGTACATATATTATGTACGGTGTCAATGTTCAGAACTATTTATGTAGTAATTGAAAACTCTAAGCTATTAAGCATCCGTAATTCAATCATATGACTATAGCGATAATAAACTAGATAGATAAATAATGCTTTATTATATCACAAACACTTTTACATAATACTACAGTACTTACAAACGTAGTAACAAAACTAAATTAAAGATCAAGACAATAGGCGGCCTTATCGCTGAATGCGATTTCTACCAAGGAACCTTGAATGAATTCTATAGTAGAACTAATAAGGACGGGTTGTTGTGTTCAATAAAAGAAGAATTAAAATGAATTACTTAGCTAATTATGACAACTAAATGAAGTATTTATATTTATATAATAGAATCTCTATTACAAATATAGCTACTTATTTATACATAAATACATACAAAACATAAAATATAGCTCAAAGCTTAGCATAAGGAATATCATTATAAACCTTCAGATATATACATAATATATAAATATATTTATATAATATAATAAATACATAGGTACATATTTTTAAACTATTACTTGAGAAGCATATAATATAAAAGTGTCAATCGACACGTACCTATGTAAATTGCTGTATGAATAGTTTCGGAGGCAAACGTAATTAATTCTCTCTAAGCTTTGGGTTATCCAGTTACTGTTATGAGCAAGTTGAACCTACCATTATACGTTTGACTTGCTAATCAAGTTAAAAATAAGCAAAATATTAAAAAAAAAAAAAAAATATTTAAAGTAATTATCAATTTGTGAACTAAACGCTTTGACCCATAAAATTGCTATTCACCGCTACACAATTAGCTGGTGTTTGTTACGTAGTGATTTCGTATCGGTGGTATTCACTGGATAACATTAATTTGGGTCCAAATGTTTGTTCAATCGAACGCGAACTACGGATTACGTTTTTGCCAATCTAATCTCCTTCAATTTAGAGTTTGAATTCAACGGTAGAATGGTAGCGGTTTGGATTTTACTATCTATCGATACATGTATTTATCTCCGCTTTATAATATGCTAGTAGCGCCCCGCGATTTCGCCCGCGTGGATTACGGTTTTCCCGCTACATCAAATATTTCACGGGAATCATACATTTTACCGGGAAAAAAGTAGCCTTTGTGCTATTCCAGACTATAATCTATATCTGTGCCAATTTTATCCAGTATCCTCTCAGCTGTACTGGCGTGATTCAGTAACAAACATCCATCCATCCATTCAAACTTTGACATTTATAATATTAGTCGGACTAACTACGCAACACGGTCTTACCCGTAGTGAAGAGTACGACATATCCCACATGAACAGTAAATATGCTATCTTCATTCTAAATTACATGCAAATTCGTTCAGGCGTTCGAGCGTGAAGGAATAACAAACATACAAACGACAAACGATGACAAACTTTGCCTTCGTTATATTAGTGTGATTTCCCCAGGTCTTGAAAGCAAGCATTAGTTCTTACGATGAAATATAGAGAAGGCTATGCTTCGGGATTCTCTTTGAGGGCGTTAAAATTACAAAAACTATTTACAGAACTAAAAGTACAGTACAATTGCGGAAAAAATTCAAATCGGCACTAAAACAGGTTTTTATCTTTTATCAATAAATACATTATCTTTCTTTTTCTTTGGATAGCTATAGTTACAAAATAACACAAAAATATTATACGAAGGAGCCATTTACAAGCCTCCACAGTCACTCCACAGATATTAAGATTTACGACATAATTTGATGACAGATGCTTGGATGCTACATTTGTGATAAGTTAACATAATTATTATGTTACATGTGAAGTGAATATATGATGTGTAAAAAATAATGTAAACAAAATTATTCACTCGATACCCTCGTGCCGTGGACCACCTCCGGTTTAGAATAGTACTCCCCCATTTCTGCTGGTGGGTGCCGTAAGAGTCGGCTAAAGGATCACGTACCAGAAGGTGGGCAGCAACGCCTTCTGAGGATAAGAAATCATACAGCGCTCGCCAACCCGCCTGCCAAGCGTGTCGAGTATCGTCAAATCCCCCCTATATGGAGAGGGATATGTCCAGCAGTCGACAACCTATGGCTGCGATGAATGAATGAATGAAACCCGATATTTCAGCCGCTTCTTCTCGGCACTCATCTTGGAAAAGACCTGAATTGTAAATGTTTGAAAGCAGTCAATCAATCTATATCAACCTAAATTTTACCTTCAATACAGGAAACTTCAACAATTTCATAATTTGAAAAAAAAATCTACCTACAAATCACAGCCGTCACAAGCAAAACTCTTCCCCAACACGACAAAAAAATATACAACACTAAGCGTGAACGTCTTCCGAGAGGGTACTTGTAAACATCTGTTACTTTTGCCAGCTCACGACCGAAGACAACTACAATTACAGAGCGCGGGGCATCTGCGACGAGTCGCCTTAAAGGCAATAAAGCCGAGACGGGGTGCGGGGGACGACGTAGATGGCGGTGTCGTATTGTAACACAGTCAAGGTTATGTATTATTGTGTAAGTGTTAACAATTTTCAGTTTTTATGAAATAATAGTCGCACCCCGCGGTTTAACGATGATCGATGATGATGATGATGAAAAGTAGATTAAAAGTTGAAATGAAATTTGGTATGTAAGTTATACATACTTCCATACCAAATTTCATCCAAATCCCTTTTACCCGCGTGGTAATGAAAAATGGTGATGATAAAAACAGATAAGCATAATGTGTTAAGCCAGGGTATAAACCATCTGTGTTACCGCGGTTTGACATGCGTGGTAATGATTGATGATGAAAAAAAGACCATGTGTTATTCCGGGACCTGAAATATCTATATACCAATCTCATCCAAATCCGATTTTACCTGCGTGGTGATGAAAAACGGTGATGATGGAAACGATTATGAAAATAAGCCTAAGTGTATAAATCCACCTATATGTGTGCCAAATTTCATCCCAATCCGTTCTGTAGTTTTTGCGTAAAGAGTAACAAACATAGTACATTCATACATTCATACATCCATACATTCATATATTCGTACATCCATACATATATACATCCATAGATCCATACATCTATACTCACAGACTTTCTCATTTATAATATAAGTAGGATATCCAGCGGATTAGCAAGTTGAAGTGGCAGTACGCAGGGTACATAGCCGGTAGAACTAATGACCTTTGGAGTCGAAAGGTTCTCGAATGGAGACCACGAACTGGCAAGCGCAGCATAGGACAGCGACCGACAAGGTGGACATACGACCTGACTAAAATTATAGGTAAGGGCTGTATGCAGGCTTGTGGAAATCAATGGAGGGGCATAAGTCCAGTAGTGGGCGTCCTATGGCTGCGGTAATGATGATGATGAAATATAAAATATTTGGATAGATATTTTATAATATTTATATAGGCTTAGCGTGACACTTACGCGTAGTCGATATCACGATTGACAATTGGTTCGCCGGATTCTTCGTGAAGTCAACATCAGGATCTTGAGTCAGTCGCATTCGGTGTAACGTCCCGTCTTACTCTGCGAAAAGCTATGTGCCATAGTTATTTTGATTTAACAACAGAATCAATATTATTCACGTACTTTTTTTAAAATTTTTAATAGGTATATATCATTTATTTTATCACTACTTTAGTTGATTGTTTGACGCTCCGGTTCGATACCCACCAACCGCTTGAGCATTCAATGGAGGTAACTCTGTTATCATATTTTCTGAGCACCTACCTGGTTAGCTACCACCCGCATGCAATAGTAGATACCCGATATATCACTACATAGTATAAAACAAAGTCGCTTTCTCTGTTCCTATATCCCTATGTATGCTTAAATCTTTAATACCACGCAACAGATTTTGATGCGGTTTTTTTAAGAGATGGAGTGATTGAAATGGCAGGTTTATATGTATAATAACATCCATTAATGACATAGGCTATATATTTTATACTTGTGCGAAGTTGCAGCGGTTCGCTAGTTTAAGTATGTATATAGCATTAAACATCAGGTAAGACAAAAAAGCTGACAAAAAAAAAGGATCAACCTATGACCTTCACAACTGATTTTAAGCACTCTTGATCATCAAGCGCATAATTCGATATTATGTTTATTTATATTAAAAGTTCGAATTCCCGCACAAAATAACGTAGGTACCAAATAAATTCTGCCTTAGTTACTAGATCTAATGGAAATGTTTTAAGCTCAATATTATTCTCTGGATTACCTAATTACTTTGTCTCAACTGAATAATTTATTTATAAAGCAGTCAAAACACCTTCTTCATTATATTATAAATGGATCTATTAAAATTCTGTTTCATAAGAAAGTTGAGATGAATTTAATTTACCTATAAACTTTATCGCAAATTGTTATATGAGAAATAAGTAAATCTAGTAGTCGCTTCACAAACTGTGGAGAGAGCTAGCCCCGTGGTTCCTTTACACATAGTGTGTTCGGGCAGCAGTCCTTGAGAGCCAGTGAGCATTCTAGATCTAGCTTGATAACATCTTCGACCACATCGTCACTAACCATGACGTAAGATAGTGTTCAAACGCTAAAAGCTAATCACGAATGACAAAATCCCAGAAGAATAGAGCCCAGAAGATGGGCAAGTTGAAGCGCAGTGGGCAGGAAACATATTGTTATACCCTTGGTACGTTATACTAGGTACTACATACGATCTCTTGCATATTATCTTTATGACGGGATAAGTTATAGAAAAAAAAGACCTGATCGTAGATGGATATTTTGATAGAGGAAGATCCGAAAAAGTTCCGGGATTATGTGTGTTGCTAAGTTGTTGTTACATGTGGCAAGGAACAGAATGATGCTGACTGCCTACCTTTACTTAATGGGAAGGCACCTTAAGAGACAAAGTTTACGCAAAAATTGTCAAGAATACTTGAATCTTTTTGATAAATTTGACATAAGGAGCAAACGTAAAAAATTAGATCCCAGATTAACGTATAGGCCACTTTTTTTCCCGAAAATAATTGCTGTTTTCGTGGGATAAGCAGATAATGCAAAAATAACTGTTACTCTTTCACGCTCAAACAGCTCCACTACACTCCACCACGTAGGCTTCAGAGCCTTGAACACCGGCGTAGAGTAGCAAGCCTATCGGTTTTCTATCGGGTGCATTTCGGAGAATGTGCACTGGAATTACACAATCTGATTCCACCATCCCCTTTCTATCATCGGTCGACTCCACGTACGGCAATTCGCCATCGCTATATGGTAGATATACCACCTATACGCACGAAGCGTTATGCTTCCACTTTCTTAATGCGTACTGCCAAGGAATGGAACTCATTGCTCGAGTCTGTGTTTCCCGATATGTACAATCCTGGAGTCTTCAAGTCGCGAGTGAATAGGTTTCTTCTAGGTTTGCGTGCTATATCCTAGACAACGTCATCACTTAATATCAGGTGAGACAGTTGTCAAACGCAAACTTATAATATGTAAAAAAAAAAAAAAGATTTTGATAAAATTTGGTATAGAGATAGTTTAGACCCTAGAATAACACATATGCTACTTTTATTCCGGAAAAGGTATAGTTCCCGTGGGATAATTGAGGAAGCGGGAAAACCGTTACCCACTCGGGTGAAACCGCGGGGAGCTACTATTCATGAAATAAACGTTGATACATCAAATTACGTCATAAAGCGCTTACAGCGGTTGTATGTTGACTTAGTTGCAGTCATCTATAAGTTAAAACGGCAAATACGCTTTTAGTCGAAAATCGAACAAGACACAAAAAACGGGATGTTTTCGCGCCACCTTGTATAGGACGTTGACCCTAAATGATGTGATATATACCTCCTATCAATTAGGTAAATGAAAAATACTGAACACGAGTCACTTATGGTGTACCGTTAAGTAATTAATGAGACCGTCTATTTATTATGATTAATGATTCTGCGACGTTGTACACCTATATGAATGATAGCGTACGTATATTTTATATCAAACTTCTATTAAGTTGATAGAAGTTACAAATACTTAATAAACGAAAGTACCGAGAAAGACTATGTAATTGGATTGAAACGAAATAAAATGTACCATCATTATTCCAACAATTCCCATAACGCAGCTAGAAAAACAAATTATTTTTTATTTAGTTCAGAAAAAAACGGAACGTAGAAGATCTAAGGGGGGCTTTTCTGACAGTTGAGGACAGTAATTGCTCGAACTTATCTGTATAAAATAAGCTGAGTGTATGGGAGAGTGCAGAGCAATCAAGCATAAGTCCGGCGTTGACAGTGTTCAAGGTCAGAATGAGCGGGTGGTGGGCGGCGCAGACTAGCCAGCTGAGGTCACGTGATACTAGGCGATAGGGAATTTAAAAAAATGCGAATATATCGCATAAAATCAACAATTATGGATCGCAAAAAACTGACCGTTTATTATAACTATGCACAGCTTTATGAATATTCTTCTTATTTTCGAAGATATATACGTATTTTTAGTAAAAGCATGTTTTTGAAAAATGAAACTATCGAGAGAACTATACCTAACCGAATTATAACTCCTGATCTTTTTTATACTGAACATACTAAAATTTAAAAAATTAATGCTCAGTCTATCATCTCAATAAAAATAACTGATATTTAATATATTTTTAAAAAGTACACTCGTCTATGATCTTGGCCATAGGCCATAGGCCATACTGCTTGACAAGTTTTTAGTAAAAATATTTATAATATTGTTTTATTCGACTTCTCGTGAAAGTGCCAAGTTGTCCCTTTCTCTATTTTTTTTTTATTGTTACTGCCTGTGACGAGGTTAATTCAATTCATTCTGCTGTCGCATACAGAAGATCAGAAGATTTAGAATAAATTTTTTTCGAGAATCTGAAAAATAAATAACCTAAAAGTAATAAAATTACCTTTAATCCTCAAAGAGGCGGTGGGTTACATTACCTGTCCTTAACTAACTAATTATGACTAAATATCAGATGATCAAAACTCTCAATCAAGATCGAAATACGAAGCCTGTACTAAAGAAAGTATATTTCAAAACTGAAAATACTAACTTTTGAAATATAGCTTCGTGTACAGAGTCTCCTAATGAAATGTAACCTCAAAAGGTAGGTATTTAAGTTAAAGAGACGTAAAAGAGTAAAATTAAAATTCTCGGTTGACCGTCACCTCTGTTATTTAAACTCGTCTGTGGGCAACGCTCACCTTTGTCACTGTGAGTAGGTAATACAAAAAAGTGTGTATACATGTGTGTAGACTTAAAGAGCTCTTTTATATAATGAAAGCACAAAATTATTTGTGAAAACTTTTGTTATTCGGATCAAGCGCTTTTGTATGCTGGTATTTGGTAACATTATCTGATTCTTTGATGTAAGACTACAGAAATTTAAAAAATAAATTTAAATGTCACACTACGACCTCTCTGCTCTGTGACATCTCTTGGCAATGAATACAATCATTGCTCTGTTACTATTGTGAATTAAATCATTTTGTGGTCAAGACATTGGGCCCGTGGGGACCTGGAGCTCATCGGATTTTCCAAAATTTATCAGAGCGTTTGATCGATGCGACTCGTGACCAAAATGCTGGCACATATTTGGCTCAACGAATCAGCATTGCAATTCAACGTGGCAATGCTGCTAGCATTCTGGGCACGCTGCCAGCCGGTAGCGGGTTAGAACATTTGAGTTATCTATAGGCTACCAATAGCTAGTGGATTGCTCAAATGTTATGTTGTAGTAGCTGCAGTATTGTAATGAGTTATTAGTGTTTTATTTTAATAAAGGCATTTGCCCTAAGAAAAAAAATTAAATCATTCTAATGACGAATTTGGTTTGGGATATGATATGCTGTTTAATAAAAAAGATACAGTCATTTATGCATCTCACAAAATAGTTCTTCTTTTTAAGCTAAAGTAATTTACGTTTTCATAACTGATTGACTTTTAGACAGCGTCAATCATACATAAAGATTGGAAGTTGGTTTCTTCGTTTGTCTATCAGGTTTCTTTACCAGCTTCTTTCAAACCACGCATTATGTAAGGGTTTCTTGCTTCTCGTAAAAGCATAGCACAGGATATTCTTGCCTTGGCGATCGTTGGAACGAGAGCCGGAATCAAAATTTTATTGTAGTTGTACATACATGCTAATTGTTTTAGTGTGCGTTGGTTTGGGAGCGATCAGTCTCGAACACGAGATGTTACGACGACAATCATACACGCACGCACACGCAAGTGCTCATCGATGCACTTCATTATCTACTAAAAACAGGGATGAACGGACTTCGTGAAATAGAACATCTGTACACTACAATACTCAATGATAATACAGCCAGCTGGGGTATTATCATTGACACTACTACAGCTACTACAATAATTTTTGAGCGATCCATGAACTATTGTCAGCCAGATACCTCAAATGCAGCATTGCCCTCGAATCGCAATGATGATTTATTGAGGCAAAAATCTGCTAGCATTTTGATCACGCGTCGCAACGCTGTGATACATTTTGGAAAAGTCCTTTTAATCACACTAATAAATATTGTAACGCTAAATATTATTTCAAAAAACTACGTAAGCTTGTGCGTATGTGTGTTTGTTACCAGTTCACTGGTAAACGACACGATAAATTTGAATAAACATTGGAATATAAATGACTTATAACCTGGATTAACACATATGCTACTTTTTATCCCGAAAAATGATGGTTCCACTAGAATACTAAAGTACCCTATGATTATTTAAAAAATTAAAATACATCTGGCTGACTGATAAGTTTTCGCGTCTACACCACTGAAGCAATTTTTATGCCGCTTACTAAAATTTTAGATAAATTCCCTTCTCATTTTGCTGTAAATAAGACTTTATCATCATTATCTCGGCGATAAGATGTCTACGGCTGAGCAAAAACCTCACGTATTGATCTCTACTGGTCTGCATCCAGCCTCTGTTATTTTGGTCAGGTCTGACTATCTTGTCGGTGTCCGTCCTATGGTGCGCTTACCTGTCCGTGGCCTCCACTCGAGAACCTTTTGACCTCAGCGGCCACTTCTGCTGGCTATTTACCCTGCCCACTGCCACTGGGGTATGTCGGTGACTTTCGTTCTTCTACGGATCTCCTCAATCATGATTCGATTGTATAGATAAACTCTGAGTATTAGCGCTTGCCCTCTCCATAGCTCGCTGTGTGACACTGAGCTTGCCCACAAGGCCCATAGTTAGAGACCACGTTTCGGAAATATGAATTCCAAGCGACCAAAAGTAAAAGTTCACTTTGAAATTAATATCTTCATTCAGTGTTCTTCAAACATTTCTCGGCTATCTTGTTAAGCTAGTTAAAGTATCAAATTTGAGTTAGCAACACGCCGCGGTTGAAACAGGATATTAGAAGTAAACTTGTTTGTCGCGTCATTGGAATTAAGCTTCGTGATCACAAATATTATTATCATGTTAGCACTAATGGTTTTGTATGACTTAGCGCTAGCAATTTTTAGAATTTGAAAATTCAAACACTTTTTTAACTTAAGTTGCTACTGCAGACGACGCACTTCTTTCACAAATTCGAATAAAAAGTACAGTGGCAGGGGATAATCGCGTCGAACATAGAACCTCCTCCCTTTTTAAGTCGGTTAAGAACAATATAATAATATACGTGTAACTTGCGAGTTGCATGATATTTATATATGAACACACTTGACATGATGGCTTGTACGCGATCTCAAACCCATCATATGCGAGTGACAACCCAAGAGCAATATCTTTTGATGTCTCGCCTGTGTGGAGTGAAGGACTGACTCTTTATAGAGACGCGGTGGAGACAGTTTATATGAAACGGCTTCAACACAATATAATATGAATGAGAATTGGAATGGGTAAATTCAGTTTGAACTTTTGCAAAAATATTTTATGTGAATAATTTTATATGTGCCAGCTGTTCGCCGATGCCATTGTCCTTGTTAGACAACATGCAACCAAGATCCAGAACAGACTGGGAAAATAACAGGAAAAATTGGCAAGTACCGGAAGATCAGTGGAAGCAAAACCGAACATCTGGTTTGCTTCGGTGTACCATCCAATTTTCCCCATACAGCGTTAAATGGTAATTGGCCTAATAGACGAACGAGTAGAACAGTATAAATGCAGACCCGATGAAAAGGAGACGGGTCTCAGGGACTATACCATACTATGTTATATTTATATATGAAAATAAAATATGCAAATGTCCTTGAAACTCAAGGCCTAAATTCATAAGACGATAGTGAGATCTCTCGTAATGTATGGATCTGAATGTTGCGCGGCCAAAGAGGTGGATGAAAGAAAAGTGCATGTGGCAGAGATGCAAAAGTTGAGATTGATTTGTGGTGTGACTAGAATAGATAAAATAAGGAATTATATCAGAGGAAGCTCAAAAGTATGAAAAGTCAAACATGAATGTGGACAGATAATAGATGTAGAGGACGGCCGAAGAAGGCAAGGATGGACTGTGTGAAGAATTATACGTTTATAAAAGGTGTAAGCACTGACACGGCTAATGATAGAAGACATTAGAAGAGGGAAACGTGTTGTTCCGACCCTACTTAGTGTGGGATAAGGGCAATAAGAAGAAGAGTTTTATTTTTGCCTATGTTAAGATATGATTATGTAGTATCTGTTTTGCTGTTCTGGTGTAGTTTGATCACTGATCTCGACGCGACGATTGCCGTGACTCAGTAATCGGTGATACTGACTTTAGAACTGCTGCCAAGGGGTCGAATCCATGCTGAGGCAAACATTTCTGCGATGAGTATATATGTTTTGTTCTAGGGTCTTTGATGTTTGCGTATTGTGATTGTGTGGGTCTACCAACACAGATAGTGCGGGGGTGTGCGTCTGAATTCGTTTTTTTTAGTATCAAATATCGATCTGTTCAAATTTTGGCATCCCTAATGATGGCCAGGCTACGTGGCAGGAAAAGCAAAAAGATTTAATAAAAAAATTAATAATATATGTACTACAGTTTTTCACGCATTGACTATTCTTAGACCACATCACTAACTGTCACTGACCATCAAGTGAGATAGCAGTCAAACGCTAGATCTATGCAGTATAAAAAAATCAATATATTCAAATATAGATCGCAGCCAGCAACAATACCGCCTATTGATCCATACTGTTGATATGTTTTCTACTTTTTCAATAAATTACTATATTATTAAATTGCATTGATGTTATTTTTAATGCTATTCGTGTATTTTTTTATTTGATATAAATTGTTAATTTTAATTAATAATTCGTTAGAAAGAGCAAATCGTAGAACGCAAATCACCGACATAGCCTAGCGGATTAGCAAGGTGAAGTGTCAGTGGGCAGGGCACATACACGGTAGAACTGATGGCCGCTGGGGTTGAAAAATTATTTCACTCTACATTCAAGGATTTTCTCAGACTTCCGGCCAATTTCAGGTGCTATAATTTTCTGATCCTCGCTCAGCACTGCTTTCCCGACCGTGAGCCATGCATTTTATCGTGATGTCATATGACGTAGGCAATTTTGGGGCGGGCTCACGGACTATAGGTTAACCGCGACTGAGTCCGCGAACGCCTAATGTCTTCCAAACTACAGTCGGAACCCTCTGACGTATTACGTAAGTAACTTCCGTGTTTTATACTTTAATACCGTGTTCTACATGAAAGCAGTTTAAATTTAAAAAGCGTATCCTGTCATTTTTCAATAATAGAACCACTAAAAAACTCAATGACATGTATATATAACATCCAGCCTACCTGCGCTCTCCCTTAATTATGGTAACAGAGCTCCTCAACGGCGTGACTTCTCCTCTGAACGAGTTTTGTCGAAGGTTTTTCTTTGCACGACTCTCGTAATTTGGCTGAAAATGTGCCCTCTCAGTTGTGGAGGGTACGTGATTTCGCAACTTTTTTGATTTAGTTCTGGAGTGTTGACTTTGTTTTGTAAATGTGATTTGCAATGTCAAAACAATTTCTTTTTAAAGAACTGTTAAGTGTTTGACGGACGATAATGATTGAATGAGGAATAACACTAGTCTAGATCTATAATAATAACAAACTCTCAAGGACTTTTGCCAAAAAACAATTATTGTTTTTGGTGAATAGAACTTTATAATCATGTCATGGGTTTGATAAAAATTTTACTTACATCTTGAATACATCATATTCCTATCAAAATAAAATTGGGTTGCATTTGAGTTAAAATTAGTTAAAAGTTATAACTCAAATGCTCCAACAGTCCAATTTCACTTTGATGAAATGAATGAAACATGAAAGGAGCATAGTGGATGGCTCGAATGGTTTTGTATTTTATTTACAACATGTAATTATTTTAACATTTTTATGTTTGTAAGGCTTTATTTTCCCATCGGAATCTTTAGCTTTTCATCGAAAACGAAAAAAAACTTACTTACTCTTAAAACTCTTACATACACCACTTTAACCTAAGAGAGGTTATACACATGTGAAACACATAATATATACAGATCACACAAAACACCGACTCATAGCACTCTTTGGTAAAAGTACACTATTTAGTCTCAGTTACAGCACAAAACAGATAATCTGTTTTGTGGTTATAGCTCTAGAACTTTTTATGCAGAAAAATTTGGCGTATGATTTTTAATTAGATTTTTAAACTAATAAATAAGCAAAAAAAAGATCAGTTTTATTGATTTTCAAATAAATGTTTTCTTTGAAATATATAATATAAATTTTGGTTTACCTATATAAATGATATCGTAAAATACTTTCTTTTAAAATGAAGTTCAATAAAGCAACATTTTTACCACCTATAAACAGGCCCCCTTTTTATTTAATTTATTTATTACACTCAAACTCCCGCACTGGGATTCCCTGTGTCGCGGGAGTCATGGACACAAACAAACATGCAAGACCATTCTGGGTTAATAATTTATTTAGAAAGAGTTAAACACTATTAATTTATATTATATAATTTAATTTAAAAACGAGCTACTAATGATAACTAGCACCTAAATGACTAAAAGTAGTCCAAGTAATAAAATTAATAATATGTAAAAGGGTTGATATAAAATATTTGATGACTAGTTTGTGTTAGTGTTTGAAGGCCTCAAACATTGCATGTATAATAATATTACAACAATATTAATATCCATTCCGAGTCAAGTATATTAACCTAGAAAGCACTTAAGCTCACTTGACTCTTACGAGTAACCACGACTTTGAGGAAAAATGATCTGAAAAGGGGATATTCTTGACTCAGGTTTGTGTGTTCCGTATAATATTTACTTAGGTCACTGAACTGATGAGTTTTTGGAAAACATAGTGAACATTTTCATCATAATGTATTTTAATGATATATAATAAAACTAGCGGCCCGCTCCGGCTTCGCACGGGTATAAAATACATAGTCTATGTCATTAATGAGTGTTATTATACATATAAACCTTCCTCTTCAATCACTCTATCTATTAAAAAAAACGCATCAAAATCCGTTGCGTAGTTTTACAGATTTGAGCATGCATAGGGATATAGGGACAGAAAGAGCGACTTTGTTTTATACTATGTAGTGATAGTGATGATTTATTTATTCATTTTTTTTTTTTTAAATAAATAAATAAATCATCTAAGGTTTTCTATCGGGTGCATTTCGGAGAATGTGCACTGGAATTACACAATCTGATCCCACCATCCCCTATCTATCATCGGTCGACTCGACGTACGGCAATTCGCCATCGCTATATGGTAGATATACCACCTATACGTACGAAGCGTTTTGCTTCCACTTTCTTGATGCGTACTGCCAAGGAATGGATCTCGTTGCCCGAGTCTGTGTTTCTAGATATGTACAATCCTGGAGTTTTCAAGTCTCGGGTGAATAGGTACCTTCTAGGTTTGCGTGCTAAATCCTAGACAACATCATCAATTAACATCAGGTGAGACAGTTGTCAAACGCAAACTTATAATATGTAAAAAAAAAACATTTTGATGATACATGTTCACCGTAATATAAAACGAGGTAAGTACGAGGTACTTTTTTTAGTTATACTTGTTGGCAACCCAATATACATATATAGTACAAGTATATTCTGTGCACTTGATTGCAATCCATTAATTTTATTATGTTGTCTAGATTGATATATAAGTGTAACTGCTATATAAATAATAAAAAATAACGGGTTAATTTCTGCTCTTGTTTCTTTTAGGCCTTCAGCCACACCACACGTTTGTATTGTAATATCACAAGAAAAATTTCACCACAGTAATTTGCACCCCAAATAAAATCTTACAATGAAGGCTCTAACAATACTTATAATATAAGTTACTTATTACGATGGTGCAGTGATCTCAACAAGGATCTTAGCCTTAGACAGGAAAGTAAGCCATTGATCCCTTTGTTGGCCTCTTTTTCCAGCCACATAAGTGCAGTTAATTCAGATTCTACTCCATCTCTCGTCAGACCAGCGATACTTGGGGCGTTCAACAGGGAGTCGGTGAAATTATTACAGGAATTAAAACTGACGTGGTTTTGACACATTATGAATGTATAAGACACAGGAATTACTCATGTAATGAGTCAAAGGGTGTGGTTGAAACTATATTCGGAACCCTCTGACTTATAAATCATTATAAATGTATAAAACACGGGAACGTGTTTTATACATTTATAATGGTGCACAGGAATACACGCTTAACGGATATATCTTCTTGCACCTGAATGACGAATAAGATATAACTAGGTAATGCTATTATTGATTTCGGTAAAAAAAATTGGTTGCCTGTAAAGTCGGTATACGGGCGAAAGTTTTACGTGACAACGACTTTGAGTGCCTTTCACTTTTTATGTCTGTCTCTCTCGCTCTTAGGCGGGCTAACCCGCCGAGTGGAAGGGACGCGTGCCTCTCACTCGCTCTCATTGTGAGCGCATAACGTGAGCGGAGCGTAACGCAGTTTTTTGAAGTGTCACCCGGCAAACCAATTTATAAGACGTTGTCACGTCAAAATCAAAATAATAATATAATCCAAAAATAACATCGAAATTTTAGGTTGTTTAGACATCTAGTCAATTGATATTCGCTAGAACACGTAAGCCTTATCTGATAAGACGTAAAAATACAAAATTAATTGAATAGATTAAAACATGGATGTATCATTTAAATAATTTCATTGATTTGGAAAATGAAACACGAGTACACCTTTATATAAAATTTAAATCGAATTTCAAATTAATTTACCATACAGTCACGCATTTGAGGTTGAAATTCGAATTGAATGGATTAGTATTGCATTACAGAGAATCCTTTGTGAAATCGTGTCAGTCAAAAAAATAAAATAAAAAAAACCATGTGCATGAGACTGACCTTTCATTTTCTCACTTCGAGTATATTTGGTTCAGTGTCAAAGAGCGTTCAGGAGTTAAAATACAATTAGGTTTCTCGTGATAGTTGTCAAGTTCAAGACAACTTTGACAAGTTCTTTTACACTTTAGAGTAAGAGAGTAGAGAGTGTTGAAGTAGGTTCCATTTTTTCTTAAAAAATATTTTTTACGTACTTTTTTTAGTGACCTTTGCTACACACAGGATCAATTATGGTTATTGTGTATGTTCACCGATTTCTTCACCCGTAATCATAACATACATATACATACATACACAACATTTATCAGTTATTGAAGTACTCAAAAACCGCATACAAGTTTTAGTATTTTGGGTAGGTAATAAGCACAGTAAAAAGACGGTCAGGATTTTTTTTTATTTGTCACGTGACCTCAGCTGGCTAGTCTGCGCAGCGCCGCCGCTCTATTCATGATCACTCTAACCGTGACCACTGTCAACATCGGACTTATGTATGTTTCCACGCTCTGCACTTTCTTATACATTCCTGGATAATTTAAAACGGAAACGCTCGCGCGTTATTTACTTAAACTAATAGCAAAACAGCGCCTTAAAACTTGGCTATTTTGTCAGACAAGGTAGTCCATTAGTTTGAAATAACCTTTATTGAATTAGTGGTTTAGGTCCGAGCGGCGACAAGAGCGTAGAACTCTCCTTCGGCGCCTTCTCTGATACTTACCTAATCAGAGTTAATAAAGTTAATAATTGATCTGTATGATCAATTATTTGCATCGTCGTGAAGTGAACGGTGTTATTATAATCTATCGGCATTAAATACGTTATAAGTCTTAAAACACAATAATGTTATGTATACTAGCTGTGCCTTATGGCTTTAATTGCATTGACTCCAGTTTTTCTGTATATTTTTTTTATTTAAGAACTGTTTAAAATACATCAAATACTATAGTGACATTTCACCCAAATTCATTAGCGCACCTAAACAAAGTAAATTCTAACAATCATTGTTGTTGTATGTTTAATGCGTAGGGCCATCAAGAATATTTTTCCTTATGAAGATAAGATCATCAATGTACCGACAGTATTTGTTACATTTTCATGATCTGTATAGTAGGCATAAGCGAAAAATATTGTTTCATAATTTCTAGCGCTGTTTCTCAGAACAGGTCTAAAATTCTGTCCAGATAAACGTAAAGGAAACATTTTCAAAGGAAGATTTCCACAATCACCTGTATAAAACCTTTATGTGGAACCTTTTTTACGATAAGACGATTTTTGCCTTCCCTAGGTGTTATCTTAGGGAGAATCTCTTTACATTCGGAGCTATCTGCGTATTTAATCCACTCAGTTTTCATCATGAGACGGCACCGGGTAAAAGGCCTGGATCCTTTCTCTAAGCCCGAGATAACAGTTGACCTTTCCTTAATTTACCGGTTTTTTTAAAAGACACCTGGTTGTGTCCGAAGACACAATTAGTAAGGTGATCAAGTTGAATTGGAGTTTATTAGGCTCACTACACACAGCAAACAGGGTGGTAAATAGTGTGCTTTAAATGGTAACAAATGACTTACATATAGATTCTATTTAGTTAATTCACATGAACAGTGAGGAATTCGACTAGTCGTACTTTTTTAGGAACAATAATCCTACTAATATTAAAAAAGCAATCGTTTGTATTTTGTAAGTGTGTATGTGTGTAAGCATGTATATGTATATTTTTGTTACTCTTTTACGCTCAAACAGCTTCATCGATTTCGATGAAATTTGGTTTGGAGATAGGACTCTGGATTAACACATAGGTTACTATTATATTATTATAATAATTGGATATTAAATTTATTATGGAATAATAAAGAGGATATTTGAGGCAGCGAGAAAACAGTAATACACGCGTGTAAAACCGCGGGGCGCAGGTGGTTGGTTATAATTCGATACTCACATTTCTTTTAATTTTTGTCTCAATCTCGCGCATTATGAATGTTTGCCAAAGTACTACAAAAGTAGGACTATTTGATATATATTGTTACCTACTATATATACTACTTAACCTATTATTAAGATAAATTAATACAACGGTCCCCAAACAAGGCAAAGCCTACTGTATCTTGCCAATACAACATTTTTCAATCCATTTATGTCGTTTTTAAAAGGTACACGTCTTTTCCCTTTTTTTTTTTATTTTTTATTTCTACACACAGACCCCCGCACTAGGATTCCCTGTATCGCGGGAGGCATGGACACACACAATCACAGCACACAACATCCAAGACCCGGGACAAACATCTACACATCGTACAAATGTCTGCCTCGGCCGGGATTCGAACCCAGGGTCCCGGAGACACAGTAGTCATGCCACTGACACTAACCACTGCGCCACGGCGACCGTCCGTTTTCTTTGTTACATTCTTTGAACACTAAAATACATAAAGAAATACTTCGAATTAACGAACTTTTTAAGAATACGCATAAAGGTTTAAACGAATATCGCTCTAGTAGCATTCTCGTGTTGCGTACCAGTTATCACAATAATTTTAGCAGTACGACGTCTATGACTGCGCACATATCTCTTTTCTATAGTTTTTTTTTTATTTCTATTTCTCATACGAGCATTACTGCTCTCATAAGATATTTTTTTCTAAGTTGATACTTTAAAAAGGCTTTGTAATCGATTAAAGACTCAAATGTATCTATTATGCAAATGGTAAGCTCAAAGTCGCACACACGAGTATTTAACGCTTATGTTCTCCTGGGGATAGGGGCAGAAGGGAATATGCCACTAAACTAAAGGTACAGCAAGAGCTCGACGACATATCACTTAAAACTTTCACTTAAAATCATGGGCCTATTGAAATTTAAAAATTATTTATGATCACCTTTCAATTTTTTTATTTCTTTTACATAGCAATGGTATGGCAAATAGTTTTTATATAGTTCATTAAAATAATTATTGTACATTAACATCATGCTAGATGGTACTCACTTTAAAATTTTAGAGTGGAAATCAAATCCAAGGTCAAATTTGAATCGATTTAATTCCGTAAAAGTAAACTTGAGTAAAGGTAGCAAATGCTTTTTATTTATAGTTCATTCAATTAACATCATGCTAAGGGGACCTTAAGTTCAAATTTTTAAGTTTTTAATAATTGGATACTGTTTGGATTAGAATTTACAAAATTGGCCCTACCGCCCTGATGTCAAATTTCAATCGATCTTTTTTTATTTTTATTTTACATATTATAAGTTTGCGTTTGACAACTGTCTCACCTGATGTTAAGTGATGACGTTATCTAGGATTTAGCAATTATTATTTTAGCAATTTTATTCATCTCATCACAAAAGAATTTCATATTTATTACATAATTATTATATGTATGTTATTAATATAATATTTTTCATGAGACGGCATTTTCGTATAACCATTTATATTGGTTGGCAACTCTTTTGTTCATTGAAAAGGATCCGCGTGTTTGATCTTAAAGCTTTTAAGATTAAGCTGAAATGCCTTTTTGATCTTTACTTGACGACTGTGATCTATCCGCGTCTTTTTATCATTTTTGCCTATTTAGGAGAATAATGTAAGATTATTTTCGATATTTCGTTATAGACAATTTAACCTAACTTTACCTCTCAAATAAAAAAAAAGCTACTGGATAAAGTATCCACATATACAACTGTTAAGATTATTCGGAACTATTTTTTACTACACTCACATGTACTGGGGATCGGTCAATACATGAGCACAATATTTTAATAATAGTTACTTTTGAACTGTTATGGTTCCGAAATCAACAAGTTATTTCACACTTTTAAGTGTTAAGTGTAAACATTTTTTTACAATGATTATCGTTTAGTTGATTTGTTCTACTTAAAGTCTGAATATGTTTGTAAATTAATTGTTTTTTAGATTAGACTTATAAGTCTAAAAAATACATAGGTACTTAGGTTAGTGAACATTAACACTGTCATGAATATAAATGAAATCTAAAAATGTATGTAATATTATATTTTTGTTTAAATAGGTAGGTACTATATATTTTTTTCAGTTTAATTAAATAAAGTTTAATACAAAAGAAAAAGATTTGATGGTGAAAACCATTTTAAATTCCATTGCGTGATGTCAAAGAAGCAGATACACAGACTTGATTGACCAAATGAGTAAGGCGACATCTTTTTATAAAATGTGCCCATAGATATGGATTTAGGTACAAGCTTTGAGTATGCGTCATAACGGTATGACTGTTCAGAACGATTTCGCCCTATACAATAATTGTCTAAATATGGGCGTTTCACTTTTAATGTCATTTTATACATTTAAAACTAAATGTGCAACGCTGTTGCTTATATTTGATGAATGAAATTCAAACATGGGCAGTTTTAGTCGACACTTAAAAATAGTGACTACTTATTTTACCTCAAACTACCCACATTTTAATAAAAAACTTACTTTAGTGTTGGCATTATAAAGTGTCATACTAATTTGTACTTTATCGTAACCATTTAAAATCTATCTTACCGAACACTTATTTAGTTAGTTTGATGAACAACAGAATCACTACCAATGGTAACGATATAAATTAGTTATATACAGATATTTTATGCCCACCATTTAACGCCCACGCCTTTTTATACCGGACAAAAACTCTATAGGGATTTATTAACAATAAATATTATTTAAAAGAATCATTCTTATATTGTTGAAGTCTGGCTCGTTAACGAGTTTTACCTTAATAATGTTTTTTCAGAGAGTTTTACATTTAGTTTTAATGTAACAACCATTATGCTAACTCGCTAATTGGTAAGTAATTAGCGTAGGTTTTGGATCAAATTAGCTTTATTTTAATAAGCATTTATAATGTCTTACGCAACCAAGAACTCGGAACAGATACGCTGATGTAATTAATTATCGAGACGGCGACGTACGTCAATTAAGTTAAAGCTGGGCTTGGGTAGATCTTATATGTAGGATATATGTAGGTATACTTGGAGTGAATGATGTACATTTTCATTATATCGGCAATTAAGAAAACCTTTAGTTCAGATTGACAGGAAAGTATCTGTAACAATGTGACCCAGTCTACTAGTACGGGGTTAAAAAATATAAATATTTCAAAGGGTTTCTATTCAATGGATCATTTGTAAGTTCTTTAGAATTTTGAGTCATAAATACGAAGCATTGTACAATGTGTGTCATAATGATTATTTTCCTTCATTATCTTTTGTTAACTTTGTACTCGTATTTATAGTCTACGCCTGCACAATGATTGAAGTGAAGATAGCTCAGCGGAGGTAGCGTCTTCTGTAAAACTGACTGGCACTAGTTTGATCCCCAACAACAGCTCGAAGTATCCGGCTTTACTCACGTTTATAGTTGAAGTTTCGACCTAGGTTTCGGGTATGTCCGATGCCCATCCTCGGGTGAGTTTACGCTGCCAGATCGCGGTGACCATCATCTGGCAGTCTTATCGGATTGTATGTATTTCTTCCAGACAACCTTTGGATGAACAGTATTTTCAAGAATAGTAGTAATCGGTAAAGGACTACAAAGACAATATTCAATTGGGGTTCCTATCTCACTAGTGTACAATAACCTATATAATCCTTTGTTATTAAATAATTCTTAGTTCTCACAATATCAATACGTGATAGCGTATGTGATTAACAAGTTTACAATGTTGTCTGTTTATGTCCTCGGGCCTATGAACAGAAACTATGTATTTTCCTGTATTAATTGACAGTAAAATCACAACGTATATCAGTAACTCGAGAAATATCCACTGAGGTATATTCCACGGCAAATTTAGGTCAAACAAACTATGAACAGTTCTGTCGAACAGAAATACTATGGGTTCAACTACAATTTTGAAGCAAGTTTTCACCAAGAGTAACCTATTGATAAATTGATTGATCTGGGAGTTATGATCGTGCCAGGCGACGGGCGCGAGCCTCGAGCATGTAACTTTTTTTTTTTTTACTTTTATAAGTTTGCGTTTGACAACTGTCTCACCTGATGTTAAGTGATGACGTTGTCTAGGATTTAGCACGCAAACCTAGAAGGTACCTGTTCACTCGCGACTTGAAGACTCCAGGATTGTACATATCGGGAAACACAGACTCGGGCAACGAGTTCCATTCCTTGGCAGTACGCATTAAGAAAGTGGAAGCAAAACGCTTCGTGCGTATAGGTGGTATATCTACCATATAGCGATGAAGAATATATAATATAATAAGTCCCAGATGAAGAACTGCAAATAAGTTCGAAACTGGTCGGAGCGTAATTTCCAGTGTTTAGCTCATGAGTCCTAGTCGGTTTGTTACGTTACAATTATGGAAGAAACTCGCGATAGTTTTCAGACTCAAATATTTATGTCATTACAGAATAATTCATAGTGAGGTGACTGAGAAATGAAATCATTACCTGAATTTTTTTTTTTTTTTTTTTTACACAAGGTCTTCAGGCCCCAAACTAGGCAGAGCCTGTGCTATGGTAACCTGATGACTGATATATATACTTATATACATATTGACACCCAGACACAAGTCAAACAGACATGTTCATGCACACGGATGTTTGACCTGTCCGGGAATCGAACCCGGGACCAGCGGCTCAGAAAGCAGAGGGCTACCAACTGCGCCAACCGGCCAGTCAAGTGTTTGAGACGTTTGAGAGTGTTTCGACGTTGATATAATCTGCGTATATTCAATTCAATATTATTTGAATGTCTTCCAGACAGGCGTGTTCCGTCGTAGACAGTATCGTAAACTTTAAGTAAGCTGAGAGATAGTGAACATCATGGAAAGCGGAACTTACGATCAAAGTTTGTGGCAGTTGAACCCACGACTACAGAGAGGTTTTATATAATCGGGTTCAAATCCCAATAGAAGCCATATTTTTTTCTTAAATATATGAATATGAACCAGTAGTCTAACGTCCGCCTGCCTATGAAGAAATATGTATATACAGTTATTGGATTTGTAATGAAAATTAAGGTTAGAAGTAAATAATAATTAATTAATAGATTTTTGAGAGTTTGACCTAATGGCAATGTATATTAAGTGGTTAACATCCCATTTTTGTTAGCCTCTTCCAATTGGCCTATTTTTCACATTAAGCCTCTAGAGCAGCAGGCAGACCTTTTTAAAAAGAATAAGCGCATTGTTCTGGCCGCTTCTTTTCGGGAGTGGTTCTGTTTATTTAGGAAACCTACGTTAGAGTATTTGAATATTATTTATTTCATAGATTTAATAAAACTAAATATCAAAAATTTCAAATCAGATATGCTTTTAAATTCAAGAAGATGAAAGAGATTTTAGACTGCCTTAAGACCACTGAAAACTTTCGAAACTAATTTTAAAATCTCTACTGCCGGTCACTAATCCCTCATAATAAAAAAAAATCCAAAAAATGGAACCGACTTCAACACGAGGTCTGATACGAGGTAGAATTATCTCAAATGGGCTTTAAAGTAAATTAAGGTAATAATCTCTTGAGGTGTGTAAAACTAGAAAAAATCGAGAAACCCAATTTGATCCAAGTCTTGCATGATGATCCGCACTCGAGCACACCACGTAACAAAAACATTTTCGACCACGTTGCCACAGGCTCTCAATCTTACCTCTTGATATTAAGGATAGATAAATAAATAAATTAATACAAAATTCTACATAATCAATTTAAAAATTTCAAGGATGTGATAGGAATATTGTACACATTTCATTGATTGTTTAATTACATCTTATATCAGAGACATATAACAAAATACCAATATGTAAAGAAATTAATAACTTAAAAGGCTTAATTTAAACCAATCATATAATTCGGGAGGAAAAAATAACCAGATTACTGTTTGCATTACCACGGTGTATAGTGATGCCGTATTTATTTGTTAAAGTTAAAAAACTGTACTTACCCATAGGACATATGCCTCCTTCATATAGGGGGGGGGGGATTGCAAATACTCGCCACACTTGTTAGGCGGGTTAGCTGCGGCGAGCGCAGCATGATTTCCGAGTCTTAGAAGGCGCTGCTGCCCACCTTCTGGTACGTGATCCCTTAGCCGAATCTTACGATACTCACGGGAAGAGATAGGGGAGTACTATTCTAGGCCGGTACCACCACCACACATTATATAGTTATTAGATTTGAAAAAAAAAAATATATATTATATTATATATATTATTGAAGAATTCGTGTGAAAAATCCAATGATATTGAAAGCAAGATAAATATGCCAAGATTGTAGCAAGCTGAAGATGTTTCCCACAGGAAATACTATGACTTCATGTATCTTTATATATCTCTATCTATTAGGTATTTGGCTAAGTGCACAATTAATTGTGCTATATTTCATTATATTTATAAAATACATAAATTAATAATATCACAGTATATATTTAAAATAAATAAATAGGTGTAAACTTTGAGAAACATCAATCCAAATGAATCAAAAGACCCCACATTACTACTGGCGTGAGTAATGCCATTTCTCCTCGTTACTACCGAGGTGGTTGCTTCCCGCTTGTAAAGTGCTCAGATTTCCCTTGATAGTGACAAATCTACGGTGTTTATGTGAACGAAAATACCTTTTGGGTATCTATAAAAAAATGCTACACAATTATTTTTCGAGGAAAGTTTTCTTTGGTTGTTGGTGTCTGTGTTTTTTTGGCATGCACAGTTAGTTCAGACTTCCAATAGAAAACGCTGTAACAAATATGTTATACACACTAACCATGTAGTAATTAGTTCAATAATAAGTATTAGTTTGTGTGCGTACTTAACGTTAAGTGAGTAACGTGAGTTTTAATTAAATTTACATTCAATTGCTTTGGGGCCCTTTTTAAGGTATACATATACCAGATCCCGCCCCTCCTCGCAAATATAGTGGGTAGGAAGGTAGCTAAAGTTTTACTCACTCCAATGTACAATAAAATCGAATTTTACTAAAGTTACAAATATTACAAAGGCCCGGTAAAAAAGACTGATTATATAAACGCATATTCACTCAGTTTTGAAAATGCAAATTCGGTTATAACCGGTTTCATAAATCACAATCAGGGCACAGTGTCGCCGGGCCCGGCGGGCGGTCACTGCAATATTAAATTCAATTTACTCGACTTGATTAGTTCTCCGGCTATAATGCCTGTATTAGATGCAAGCTCTTCCATTGTCCTATTAATTCCAAACTGTCGGTGATAATGCTGAGGGCAGTTGATAGCCATGTTGTAGGACAGAACTAGTTTTGTAAGCAGTGGGGTATTAACGTGTTTATTGTAAGAATTTACCTCTATAGTTCACTTGTCACTTGGGCAAAAGTTCGAATTGAGAATAATTGGAATAGGTACACTAAACGCACTTAATAGTTTAAGCGTTGTGTTATTTTCTATTTTTGATTGTTGGACGGGTTTTTAACGTTGCTAAGATTATAAATAGATTAACAGTGATGATTAGTAAAGCTTTACATAGTTTTCGATTTGGAAATCAAGTCACATGCGTCCCTAAGAATTAGTGTTTCCCGTATTTTATATCACCGTATGCCGGCAGCCACCAAAAGAAACATAATCATACTTTAATGCCCTTTTTGTGTCAATGGTATTGCAAGACAATAGAAGGAATAATAAAAGAAAATCTAATATTTGTCAAAATCGAGGCTCTCTGGGACGGGTCCCTGCGGGAGTGGGGTCCTCAGGCACTGAACCGATCATGATATTTAAATTAACGTGTCTAGAAATTAAGCGTCAAGGATAGATTAATAAAATAAAAACATTATTATGTATGAATGGAAGTCGGACAAAAAGAAAACACCCATTGAGAATAAGCGACAGAAGCGACTCTTTCATATAATTATTTTCGAATATTTTTATATTTCCAATTGTCATCAAAATCGTTACAGATAGATAGATAGATAGATAGATAGAAAACTCTTTATTTGCACACTATTTCAAAACTACACACATAAAGAAAACAAACAAACAAACATAGATACAGTGATACAAAAGGATATTGGACGTTAATTATTATAAATATTTTTTTCTTAATTTACAACATTCAGGTGTTCGACTACTATCTCACCTGACCGTCACTGACACCTGATATATGATGTTGCGGTCTACGTTGGATTGCACCTGCCTAAAAGATGCCTGTTCACTCGTGACTTGAAGATGGCCAGATTGTATCCATGTGGAAACATAGACTTACTGTTTTACTGAGTTTTACTTGTCAGCTGTACGCACTATAGATGTGAAAGCAAAACGTTTTGTACGTCTTGTATTTCGTGCCACTCCCAAGGCCTTCGATCTGATGTCCAGAGATGCGGCCAGCGCTTTGCTCACTCCAGATGTACGTGTCATACGCTACGCATCATAGGAGATCTCCCGTGGACCAGTTTCGGCGGAACCCATATTGCCGGTACTAAGAAGGTCATTTGTCTCCAAGTATACCAGGAGCTTCTTGATGAGGACACACTCCAAGCTCTTACATGAATAGACTTGAACAACACTGGCCTGTAGTTGCCAGGGTCAGCTCAACTGCCTTTTTTAGGCACTGGTTGCACGTTAGCAAGCATCCAGGCTTTTGGCACAATACCCGTATCAAGTGAGAGACGATAAAATCGAGTTTTCTTCATCGGTTCGTATCGGTCTGGATCCGTTGTCAGTAGAAGGTCTAAGCAGTAAGCTGTGTGTGTCTCAAGATTTCGTACTCTTGTTGTGTCTTCTACCAGCTGGGTGACATTTTACGCTAAAGCAAGCTTTTGCGTCTCTCTCCTAGAGTGGTCAGTGTCCAAGTATGGGCAGAGCCAATCCTGGTGGTTGGCATTAAAATCGCCTAATAGCACCAGTAAGGCTGAAGGGCAGCGTTGTTGAGCTACAACCGCCGCCTCAATGAGATGCTCAGTGAACCTGGTCGTCTCCTCGTTTCCGCTGTGCGATCGGTAAGAGTGGTCTCTATGTCTGTGTCCGCCAAAACCCATAGGGTGGAAAATCTGGGATCTTCTCGTGTTGGATGTAACCACACGTTCCAGCATGAGGTTTAAAATTGTGCTCTTAGCCATAGCCCGGGTATGTGAGATACGACATGTCAGATGGTCGTCATATCTTGGTCTCTGTGAGGAATCAAAAAGCTGGTCTTTCAGTCTCCAGATGGTGGTGAACTGTTAAGAGGTTTGAGTACAGGTCTGGGATATTAGTGAGGTGCACTTTGATATAAAGCGAGTGCAGACGCTGTTGAACCTTTTTTTTCTTTTATGTTCATGATTTGGATTTGGAGTAAATGATGGTGGAAGGACGTCAGTAGAATGAGGCTCTGTGCATTAAACCCAGGAGATGCACAACAAGAAGCTATACCAAAGGGGTACTAGTCTCTGTCTAACAGTGCGGTAACACGGCTAGGTCATTTCTGGGTACGGCTTTGTCCAGTGGGTGGTCACTAGCCACGGTCTAAGTCTACCACCAGGTCACCACTTTACACCACCCGGGGGTGACGTATAGTGTTTGAGGAAAAAACATACTATCCTAAGGACGTGAATAAGTTGGCCCCAAATATTGATCTTATTGACAAATAAAGTAATTTCCTTTCATTCTTTTAATACACTTAAATTAGAAGGAAATAATAAGTTTCACATGGAAATGATTGTATAATCTTTATTAAAAGTAATTAAGACCAAACGCTTACTCGACAAAAAATTGGAGAGACCATTTCGGAAGCCACTTAATTATACCTGAGCCGCAATTAATATAACCGTTATTATGATAACAAGCCCGTGTGGCGGCGTCAGATTGTTGCACAGGCAACTGCCAATAGACGCCCCAAATTAAAATAGTATCACTCTTATTCATTATTTTTTATTTATTTCTGCGTACTTTTAACCTGCATTTTTTAAAACATTAACCCTTAATTATCTTCTTTACTTATATGACCTGGCTTTAATACTTTACTTTTTATTCATTTCTGCATAAAAATGCTCCGCATTAAATCCTCCGTATATAAATTCAGGTAAACCGGCTTACCGATAAAAAATAAGCGAATATACCGATTGAACATTTTTAGTATCTACTAATCGTATTAAATCACCTTTCATACATAGACCCTCGCAGCCCCGTAGCTATCACCCTCAACAGTTTGAAAAACTGTCACCAACACAATATAGTGGGTTCGGGCAGCAGCCGTTGAGAGCCAGCAAGCATTCTAGATCTAGCATGATAACTTCTTCAACCACATAGTCACTGACCATCAAGTGAGATAGTGGTGAAAAGCTATATCTGTACAGTATTAAAAAAAACTACACGTGGAGGGGACAATGTTTCTATAAAAAAATTGAAAATTAGCTTTGACGAATATTTGACGTGGTTACGACGTTTTGACATTGGAACAGAATAATATACCTATTACGAGTTCGTAATAGGTTGTAACTTGAAAAATATGAAACACGAGACATGCTTAATGCTCATCAAATGCGGAGGCAAAAAGAAGGGCAAAAATGTTATGAGCATTTGGCACTAGAGGAAAGGTCAGTACTAATCTGCGTAAGATAAACCTACGCATGATTGATGTACCCTTTTCTCGAACTAATATCATTTTCTAGTATCATGGTGATGTAAGAGTTATACGAATACCTATTACATGAAGCTTAATTTAGTTACCATGGGTATACTAGAAAAAAATGCCACAAAGAAGGTTTTTGCATAATACATGTATAGCTGTATCTAATACGTATGGTGCTGTCGTAAGACTGTTAGATTTAAAATAATGACAGACCGAATACTAATAAACTATCTAATCTCATACTGAAATGTATAGATTAAAAAATCAAATACAGAACTCAAATGACAGTCTTTATAGACAAAATAATATCGAAATAAATTTAAAAAGTAACATTTTACATTAACATTTCAACAAGTCAACAAATGATTTTACGTAAATTTCATTATCTATTTTATGATATTAGATAAAGTAGTATATGAAACGGCACATGTTTTGGTCTTAATTAGATAGAGTTTCATAAAAGTGCTACGCATACGTGAATGACATTATGACTTACTTTTACATGCGGGTGAAGAAATACTACACTCAAAAAGTGATTTCACACTTTTTGAGTGTTGAAGGTGGTTACATTTTTGGTAAAATAATATTTTTTCAGTTTAGGTTGTCTATGACAAATGTTATCTGTGGTTGAGTGTAATATGCCGCGAGAAGTTTCCGCTATTCGTGACAACGCACGTGGTCACGTCCATCGAGTAATATCAAATTGTTATCCGTTACCTATCTCGTTAGCACTTTTGTGCTGAATCGAATTACATCTGATGAAATTGGCTTTATTTCTTTTTTTGTACTGTTAACTGTTAGCTGTCATGTGCTTTTTAAAATGGCGTTGTTAATGAGTTACTAAAATTATCTATAGCACATCTATAAATTTGATAGAACTTTTGTATGAAACGTTTAAATGTACTTGTATGTAAGTAATTTTATATGAAAGAGATAATTCCATCAATTTGGGCATTTTTTTTAACAACAATCACGTATGATTTCTCCCGAAACCCACGTACGTATCTGATATATAAAAATAATATTTTTAACTAGATTTACAAAAAAAAATCACAATAAAATAAATAATAAATATACACTAAACTTTGTATCTGTTATACCTTACTTATGATTTACGACCATAACCTACAAGCATTTTTTCCTTAATTAATAACATCTTCGACCACGTGTTCACTGACCATCAAGTGAGATAGTGGTGAAACGCTAGATCTGTACAATATAAAAAATTAAAATTATAATAATAATCTGAAAACTTTCAAACATTTTTTGAAACAATTACATAGTTCTCAAATTAGCCAACTTTGACTGCTTAGGAGTGAAGTTTTATTTTATTTTAGTAATAATAAAAGGACACTGTACCGAACTCAATGAAATTTTACTGAATACATTTCAGAGTGCTGAATTCAGGATAATTGTTCTTTAATATTAAAATAATAATATATCACCTGATATCGTTTTGGTCGACCGGTCCGTGCAACGCCGGGCAGTGCTCGTCGACAAAACCATCCCACATGACGAGAACCTCGTGAAGGCTGAGAAGGACAAACTTAGAAAGTACTTTGACTTAGCTCACGAGGTAACCGGCATGGCCGTCACGGCGACCGTCATGTATTACAATATATCCCTTCAGCTCAACCGAATAGGGCGCGACTACCTTGCCTAGAGTTGATTAATGGGTCTGAAGTTAAAGTTGTCTGTTTACTTTACCAAGTTATATCAGGGCCCAGTCAGTCATTATGTTACAGGGTAAATTAAGGTAAGTAAATGTTATGTTATTATTTACCGTGGTTTCAAGTTTCTATAAAAAAATAACTAGGTGTATTTCTATATTATTTTGAGAGCAGATACCTTTATTTGAAATTCGAACACTTGAAATAAAGTACACACATAAATATACTACAATAACATACAAAAGTCCTCTATATTTAGGAAGCCTATAAATAGGTCAAATTTTTCAACCCGCTACTAGTTAGCAGCGTACACAGAATCATCATGCCCCATTGAATTACAATACCTACTCAATCCGATGAATTTTCCATCTCCACATGCCCAATATCTCGGCACTAAATTAATTTGACGCGATTAGAGATTTTTTTTTAAATTGTATTATGTTTCTACGCCTTCCACAACATCATCATTATGGTTTTTGCACTTTTAGGGACGCAGAAGAATATATTGAATTTGTACAATGAGTTCAAAGTACTGTTCCAGTGTGATAAAACATAAAGATTTATCATAATTTAATGCGGAATTCTAGAGTAATGACATGAAATCATTATAGTGTGTGTGGGTAAGACTTCAATTCAAAGCTAGTAAAATAATATTAACATTATTTGAATTTTTAGTAAAATGAAAACAGAAATGTTGTTTCAATGCCGATTATCTCAAAATTTATCTCGAAATCGCTTTGAACTTACGAACTACGGCATATTTAAATTAAAATGTTTAGTTTTAAATGAAAACTTTGCTAATTATCTTAATTGGGTTAACGATTTCAATAATTTTTTAACTTATTAATTCAATACATACGTAATTTGTGACTCATTATTAGTCTGCAAAAAATTGCAGGTGTATGTGTAAATTAATTTTGGTCATTTTTCGAGTGTACACTTTGAAGAGGAAGGGGGGGAGGGGGGGGGGGGGCAAATATTAATACTAGTACATCAACGAATGAGTCTGATATACATAAATACCACTACTGCACTGTTAGATATTTTGGTGCCCAGCAGTTATGTGAACGCGTCGGTAAAAACCGAGAACTGTTGCAAACCGACAAGAAGAGAAAGGTTGCCTATCTTGGCCATGTTTTGAGGCATGAAAGATACCACCTTCTCCAACTTATCATGATGGGCAAAGTGGACGGAAAATTACGAGTTAGAAGAAGGAAAAAGTCGAGGTTGAGAAACTTCCGAGAGTGGACGAATATTGCCAGCGTAGAAGAGCTATTTCGCATGGCACAATACCGGGAAAAAATTATTGAGTTGACGGCCAACCTCCAGTAGTGGAGAGGCACGATAAAAAGAAGAATTTATGTGAAAAAAATTGCCATTTACCTAATCTGGAAAGCAAAGTTCTAAGACTATTTTGGTAGTAGTTATTTATTTTTTATTTAATCACGTGAGTCCTAACCGGTTCTTAGATAATAATGTTAAATGAAACTCCCTTGACAGTTTTCAATGTCAAATTTATATTTGATTAGAATTTATATTATTATTATTAAAAATAAAGTATACAATTTTATTGTATTCATTGTTCACTATTTTGGTAATAATGGCTTACAAATAAGAGATACACTGTTGCAGATTTTTTACAAAACTTATAACGAGGAACAATTCCATTATCCCACATATATTATAAATGTGAAAGTTTGGATGGATGCATTGATGGATGTATTTTTGCTACTCTTTTACACCTGAACGGGAAATTTGGTAAGGGGATAGCTTATACTCTGGATTAACACTTAGGCATCATCACCGTTTTTCATCACCACGCGGGTAAAACCGCGGGGCGTTGCTAGTATTTTATATTTATGTCACTCTTACAGTTTTTGCACCGCCAGCGAAATTAGACAGTTTTTTTTCGATATCCTTAACACTAATATTTTGGCCAGTTTACATAATATCTTGATAAATAAAAGCCTATATGTATTATATTTTTGATGTATTATTGTAAAGTTTCATTTCATCAACTTATCCACCTATAAAAATAAACTTTTACATTTTACTAATATATTATAATAGACAAAGTTTGTATGGATGTTTGTTACTCAATCATGCTTAAACGGCTGGACGGATTTGGATGAATTATTGAACCTACTTTTCACCATCACCATCATCATCATCATCACCATTATTCATCATTACCATGCGGGTTAAACCGCAAGGCGCAGCTAGCTTTAATTAAAAATAGTGTTGTAAACAGACCAAAAAATTTGTTCATAAAACTGATGTGGTTTTGACACATTATGAATGTATGAAACACGCTAAAGACCCGTGTCCGCGAGCGCCCCGTATTCTCCTTGAGAAAGACCACCGAATGTGGTTGAAACTATAGTCGGAACCCTCTGACTTATTACGTGAGTAACTCCCATGTTTTATACATTCATAATGAGACAAAAAGATACCGTTCACCATATTGAAAGTACTAATATTCAAAACACAAAACCTTTTTTAAAATCCAGAAATGTATCCTGGTCAAGCAATGTTTTTCGTCCACCTATATCTACACAAACAAATAGGCCTAGTAACATTGAAGACCTACAAAAACGTACGGTCAGCTTATCGGATTCACCAGATTTACAGGATAATCCTGGCTTCCGTATGGAAACTATACGGTTTGTGTATAGGTTACAGAGATTTAAATCCGCCAGCTTGGCTTTGTTATTAATGAGGTATACTGTGTATCGTATATGTTTATAAGGGTTGTTCGTGAATGGTTTCACATTTAACTAAAATATCATCATCTCAGTCATAGAACGTCCACTGCTGGACATAGGCCTCCCCCATTGATTTCCACAAGGACCGGTTGGAAGCGGCCCGCATCCAGTCCTTGCCTGTGATCTTAGTCAGGTCGTCTGTCCACCTGGTTGGTGGCCGTCCTATGCTACGCTTGCCAGTCCGTGGTCTCCACTCGAGAACCTTTCGACCCCAACGGCCATCGGTTCTTCGAGCTATGTGCCCTGCCCACTGCCACTTCAGCTTGCTAATCCGCTGGGCTATGTCGGTGACTCTTGTTCTTCTACGGATCTCCTCATTTCTGATTCGATCGCGTAGAGAAACTCCGAGCATAGCGCTCTCCATAGCTCGTTGTGCGACTCTGAGCCTGTTCAGAAGGCCCATAGTCAGGGACCACGTTTCAGATCCGTAAGTCATCACTGGTAACACACACTTAAAATATACATACTTATTATTTCGATGGTTTTTCACGTCCAGTTTTCAAACCATCATCTACTGCATTTCGAGTTTTGCAACAACAAATATACTGATGCTATATTTTGAAGAACGCGTTACATAAATTGTTCTATCAACACTTCTGCTAAGTTGACTGGTAGGTTGGCGCAGTTGGTAGCACTCTGCCTTCTGAGCCGCTGGTCCCGGGTTCGATTCCCGGACAGGTCAAACATTTTTGTGTATGAACATGTTTGTTTGACCTGTGTTTGGGTGTGTTTATGTATATAAGTATGTATCAGTCATTAGGTTACCATAGTACAGGCTCTGCCTAGTTTGGGACCTGAAGACCTTGTGTGAATGTTGTTCCATATTATTATTATTATTATTATAAGTCATGTCCAGTCTGATTATATAATATTATCTTAGTCAAGCTTTTGACTGTCTAAACATTTTAATATAAGACTACTCAATAAATATCAAACCTAAATATTACTCTATTTGATATTTTGTTTTATTTAGATTTTATGAAAATACTATTATACAAACTCGCAAGCTCATTCTGCCGACGGCTGAACGGCTAACTGTAAAACCTCTCTTTATAAGTTATGCTAATGAAATTATTGAGGTCAAGGTTATACTTACCGTTTTGCAACAAATTACTTGCCATTTCAGTATACCTAAGTAAATTTAAATCCTCGTATGTACGTATTTTTTACTGACGTAACACGCAAGTAAGAAAACCTTCATTAAAATAATTCATTTCATTACCCCATTTAGACACGCAAGGGTGTTTTTAAAATTTAATTACAAACAAGTCCATCGGTCTGCAAACTTGGCGAGAACATTTTTTTATTTAAGGTTCTGCCTGCGGGGGTGCGCCTTTAAATTAACATAATTAGGTACTAACATGATTTTATAACCATTTTAAATTTGACTATTTAGGTTTGCAATTTTTTTACGCAAAGGAAAAATTATTCACGTTTTATTGCATTGCACTTCATAACTAATTGTCTTATTTTCATTAGTTTGTCAAATTGAAAAACAGTGTCCATTAAAATTATAATTGATTGAAGGATTGCCACAAAACTTTATTTGCAGAAGGTGAAGAGCTACACATTAAAGACCTTGCAAGTTACGTTGGATGCTTTTGGAGAAAATAATATATTGCTGACGGGGCTTAATACAGTTAGATGCTCATCACGGCTCAGTGGTCAGTGACCCATTCTTGTGATGGCACCTGTGATGTGATGACCAGGGTTCGAATGCCAGTCAAGGAAAACATATCCGTAATGAGTTGTTTGTTTTTGAGTTTCGGATATGTGAACTGTGATTCTGTGTTTATGCCTGCTACAATAAGGAGTTCTAGTGCGGAAATGTGTTCAACACTAACTTTCTATGCTTCCAAAATAAAAAAAACGTGCCTGATAAAGCTTAAGTCAACTTGCCGACCATCGCGAGAAAAAGCACTTGAATGAAGCCTAAGTATGTTGAAATTGTGAAAGAATCTTTCCCTCCGCACTCCTGGCTGTTTGTTTTCGAATTTTGGATATTTGAACTGTGATTCTGTGTTTATGCCTGCTACAATAAAGAGTTCTAGTGCGGAAATGTGTTCTGTGTGAAATATAAATGTTGTTATCATTAATAAATGTGTATATAAAAACACACCAATTTTAAACAAGTATGTAGGAAAATAGACACGCATAAAAAACAGTAAAATCTATCCTTGCCACATACCGGCCCTCAAATATTCGTTTTTGATGAAACAGAAGGTATGGTAAAGTAAATTTTACAGTTCATTCCTAAATAAATAAATACAGATCGGTAAAAACATATATAGTTTTATATTATATCAAATAAAATTATAGATAAATAGATAGGTAGATAAAATAATAAATATAATAAAATCAAATGGAAGATGTTTGAAAGCCTTTATGCACAACCCCCAAATTTTATAAAAACACTTGTTCATAACTTCAAAGGCGTTCAGTAACTACATCAAATGTTTTTTTTAGATAGTACAACTTCGAAGATGGTAATTTATACAAATATATCCTAAAACAACAGCTCATACGAATTTCTACGTAAGTTTATTGTTTCAATATTATGTCTAACAAGCGGGATGAATATGGATAGGTTTCAAAGGTTTCGAAGTCTATTTTATCCAGTTAGGCCAACATTTGACCACCTTGTGACGATATAGTCTACAATAGGTCACGATGCTCAGAAATGCTCTTAAGTTGTCTTATTGACTTCAATCGTGATTATTTTAAAGTATGTAAGTGTTATAATAAGTTTTTACACTGACATGGTAACTAATATAAGAATTAGTATTGTTATAGGGATATTTTCTATGTATTTTACTCAAATTACATGCTAAAACATTTATAATTTCTAAAATAAATACGCATGCGAATACAATAAGTTATGTGTATTGAGATCAAAATCGAGTTTTGAGTGATTCTTGTGATAGTGACAGTGGTAACACCATTAAACGCTTTGATCAGGAATACCTGAATACTTGTTGTATTCCTAATCGAACATTAAATGCAATAAACGTGAAAGAGAGTGGGTAGACAGATTTCTCTGCCCTAAAAAAACCTACCAGCAGAACTTTAGTATAGTTATGAACATGGCGACTGCAACTGTGCCGAAATATCAAGCAAACATACAAAAAAATACATTGTAAATATCCCTATATCAATATTAATTCTCAAATAATTAAATTAATTCTCATATAATTTTCAAATCACTGGTGTCTCATGTTGGACGTCAAAGCGTCCGTTTTCATCCTCGGCTATCAATTCGTATTGTATACTGAGTGGGTCTAGGTCTGTGGTGAGTTTGGGTCGTCGACAATTCTGATAGCAATGTATCTACGGTGCAATGCATCCAAAGGCTCAAGCTGGCATTTGGGTGCACCGGTCCAAAGGTGAGAGCAGTACTCTACGTGAGGCCACACATACCTAATACGTTATATACCTAGTGCCTAAATAGTCTTTGGCTTAGTATGAAGTACCGCTTTGCCATGTTAAGCACACCAAGTTTCTTGGATGAGAGCTTGGCTTTGGATGCAATATGCTAGCAGAACTTTACACTTTACAACACCATAGCAAGACCCAGAATACTTAGACTCTCCGAGACCTTTAAAGGAGTGTCCTAAAATCGAGGTGCTGCAGAAAATAGGATTTTTTTTACAGAGATAATGCTACTATATAGATGTATTATCCGGCTTTACTCTCGTTTATAGTCGAAGTTTTGACCTAGGTTTCGGGCATGTCCGATGCCCATCCTCAGATGAGTTAACGCTGCCAGATCGCGGCATCCAGAGATAATGCTTTTTAACATTATTAACGGTATTGATAGTAAAAAAGGAAATAAAAGAAAATGAGAAGAATTTTAGGTTCAATATAGTCTAACCTAACTAATGTTACTAAATTGGAAGTGAGTTTGTTTTTGTCGTTGCTTTTTCTTACCGCTGGTTGTTGGTTGTATTATATCGTAGCTGTGCCACGCGGTTTCCCCTGTGTGACTTCGATTTTTCGAACAATACTGTGCAAAGGGCGGACTTGTCGATGCAGACATTAATCATTTTAGAAACATACGGTCAGCGGTTTAGGCACTGAGTAGTTACAGATATACTAATACACACAAACACACACGCATACACGTTGCAAATAATCAACTGGAGCCGTAAAAACCATGCTCCATCGGTTTTTTTATTTTGGCCTAGAGTTTAAGAATATAATAAATGTACAAAAATAAATATATTCTTTTTGGAAATCATATTACCTAACTATATCCCTTCTTTAAATAACGATCATAATACAGGCTTCCTTATTTCTTCTGTCCTTATCGGGAAGTAGATTAGAGGTCCCGTTGTTTTTTGTTCGGATAAAACGTTGGGTCTTTTCCCCATTATCATTTTCCGTTGAGTGAATCGCTCTGGACCTTTGGGTGACCCTCTCGGTTTCAATGTAAAAAAGGTACGTAAGTGGTTAACGACTTGAAACATTTAGGTGGGAATGTATATGATTTTCTTCTAGTAGTAAATTTTTATTTTTTTATTATTCAATTGTAAGTCTTGACTATATTAGATAATTAACAAAACATCTTAGATATTTTTCGTTTAGATAATAACAATAGAAGATTGTATCACAAGGGAGCAAAATATTTTTTTTACAGCTAGGGCGTTATTTTGGATCCAGAGCAGAGCGAAGGATTCTTGACTAGAACTACCCTATTTTAAATTACTTTATTTACCGTTTAAACTATACAATGACCTTTGAAATGATTGTATAGTTTAAACGGTGAATCAATTAATTTAAAATAGGGAAGTACAGGATGTCTTGTCGGTTTCCATTCAAGATAGTATAATTAACTAGTGTTAAAATTTGAAAAATTATCCACATAAAAATTAGCGGCGCATTGTATTGTATTACATATTATGGTATTATGGTAAATATTTGATAGAATTATATTATCTTTAAGGCAAAAGTACTAACAAACATATACTTTGTTATATTGTAAGTGGTATTTCCCTTAATAAATAGTGCATTAAGCAAAATAAGCTACTTAGATACTAATAAGATTCGTTGTAATGTAACTATTCTTGCTGAAATCAAATAAATAAATAAAACTGTTATGGAAAGATTTTTATACATTTTTATTTACTGGTATTTATGACAAGAAAACCAGTAAATATGCAATAGTCATGCTCTGCGTAAGTATTAATTACAAGCATCATCGTACTTGCTAGATGCGCAAAGCCCAGTGGATTGCAGAATAAACAGGACTTACAGACAGAGCAAACATTTTAGACCTCAATAAGGTAATGCCTATTTAGCTAATATTTCCTCAGTTTGAAATCAAACAATTTTTTTTTTTTAATTGTTTTTTATTATTATTGTTCTTGCGTATGACCACTGTGCTGACATTAGGTGTTGACGTATTTTTAGAAAGCCGAGTAAATGTGTAATATTATGTACGTCATATATTTTTGAATAGACGTTTTTAAACGGCTTTAATCGCATTTAATTTATTTGCTTTAGTTTTCGATGTTTTAAACAATTATTAATGATCATAGTCTCGGACCTTGTATGTTTTTGAAATACTTAACAATTTTAAATTTATAAAAATGTTAATAAAATGATATATAAGCTTACAAACATGACTCAGTAATATTGTAATATATTTTTTTTAAACCTTGAACAACTTCTAGTGAGATGATACACAGATTTTTTGCAGTCGTATCTTTTACAAGTAGCCGAATGTTTTATTTCTAACTATGTGTGCCCCGCAGTTTTACCTGCAGGGTGATGATTGATGATGATGATGATGATGTTGATGAAAAGTAGCCTATGTGTTAATCCAGGGCTTGATCTATCTCCATACCAAATTTCATCGCAATTGGTGTTGCGGTTTGAGCGTGAAGAGGTAACAAACATTACACAAACATTTTATACACAAAAACTTTCGTATTATAATATTAGTAGGATGGTAGGACATTATTTATTCCGTAAACATTTGGAGCGGTCGTTATGTTATTAAAGAAATGATTAAAAAAAAGGTTATTAATATATTTTTATACTAATATATTAGGTTATTTAAGTTTTAGTTCTCTAACTTATCTTGAATTTTTATTCTGTTTCTTCTAACCATGTTGTTTTAATAATATATTTATTAAGTCATGTCATTTCAGGATGCTCGTTGCATATTATTATGTATTACCTTGATATTAGGAAGTAGCTTAGCAGCCGTAACACAGGTGACCCTAGCACGGCTGCTAAAGGCCTTTTATATTGTTTTCACATACATATGTATTTACTTCGACATTTCGACCAAGTTGCATTGTTCGTGGTCACGAGAAGACTGGAGAAATGCGGGTGGCAATATCGGCGAGAGCGCGTAGTTTCGCCAACTACCTACTTTTGATGTTTTTCTCGCGATCAAGCCCCGTTTGTTTTAATAACAATGTGTTCGAATCGCGATGGTCTAAAAATTACATATGTATTTATTTATCTTTATCCATGTATTCTTCTAATGTATAATGTATTTTAAGTGTTTTGTGCAAATATATAAATCAATAAAATAAATTTTAGTAATTGTAACCCTTTATTAATTTTTCAATGCACCTGAGAGGCTGGTGAAATTGTAAAAATTAAAGTGGACACTTTTATTAACTTGTAATTTTCCACAATGACCATTCCGATGCCTTTCAGAACAGGGATGATGGGTGCTATTTACCGCTATTTTTATGTCATCGTGTAATGTGGTACTATTATTGGCTACAGAGTTCCTTAATATATACCATAGTACAGGATCTGCCTAGTTTGGGACCTGAAGACCTTGTGTGAATGTTGTCCTATATTATTATTATTATTAAACTTTGGAATTTCCTTAATACAGCTATGCATTGAATGGTAAAATGCCACTAATAATACTATTATAGATGCAAACTAATAATTTGACTTATCGCACAATAAATACATACAATAAGTTATAAATATCAGTTTCTCAGACTCTATAAAATGGTACTTGTGTATGTACTAATGTCTGTAAGAGATTGCATTAGCGATAAGACCGCCGATTGCTATACTATTTTAGTGCAATATTTTATATTCTTGGTTCTTTTACATGGTATGCAATAAAGAGTATTTGTATTATATTGTATTGTATTGTACTTAACATTAAGGGATCTTGGTTCGTACTCTGTTTAAAAAAATACAACAAAAAGCAAAAACTTTTCTTTAGATCGTTTAGTTACAATCAATATCTTACAGACAATCTTTTTATAATTATAATAAATCAGAAAAAAACCACATAAACATGACGGTCGCCGTGAAGCACTGGTCAGTGTCAGTGACAAGACTTCTGTGTCTCTGGGGACCCTGGGTTCGAATCCCGGCCGGGGCAAACATTTGTGCGATGAGTGGAGATGTTTGTTCCGGTTCTTGGATGTTTGTGTGCTGTGATTGTGCGTGTCCATGCCTCCCGCGACACAGCGAATCCTAGTGCGGGGGTCTGAGTGTGTATAAGTAAATAAAAAAGAAAAAAAAGTAACTACAATGTATATTAGTATTTATGTAGGTTACAAAAAAACTAATCTTTGGCACACTCTGTGCGTAAACGGCTTGATAGACTTTGGCATTAGAAGAGTAGTTTAACACGTCTTCATTGTCAAAGTAACACTAAATTTATCAATTTAAAAACTTATTTTTGGCGCCAGTGGCGACATACAAACATTGCATATCATTAATTTTTTGTTCTTAAAAACTATCAAGTCCACTCGATAGTCTAAATAGCCTAGATAGCCTAAATAAATAAATAAATAAATAGTTTTTAAGAAGAACAAAGCATGTATAATATCAAGGATTACATTAAAAAATGAGTAAAAATATATATGTTTTAACATAATTTTGAATAAGTAATGCTAAGAATCAATATATTTTTATGTAATTGTATTTAAAATAATAAGTCAGAGTGTTCCGACTTCAGTTTCAACCACATTCTGTGGTATTTTTCAAGAATACGGGGCTCCGGGCTCTCCTTGAAAAAGATCACCAAATGTTGTTGAAACTATAGTCGAAACCCTCTGACTTCAAAACTGTCAAAACAACATCAGCCATTTACGCCATTTAAATAAGAAAATTGTTAAAATTATCCGAATATATCAAGCATTAAAAAAAAATATAACAGTATCCCGAATAAAGTTAAATGTTGCGGTAGATAATTATAGCAGGCAGACATCTACTTCGAGTCAACTTGAACATAATAAAGCTACAAACCAGAATGTTCGAAGCCGTGTATGATTTGAAGTGGCATGCATATTTGTATTCTGAAACCTATTTTTATTTATAAACTATCTTCGCCACCCGGTTTTACCTGCTTGGTAATGAAAAACAATGATGGTGGTAATGATGAAAATAAACCTATGTTTTAAACCAGGGTATAAGCTATCTCCATACCTAATTTGATCCTAGTCCATTCAGCCGTTTGCTGAGTAACAAACATCCATAAATCCATACACACTTTCGTTACGTTCATTATATATGTATAATTTTTGAGCAATAGCTAATATAAAACAATTGTACAATTTTGTGTACAAAACAACAAAGATTCATATCTTATTGTTAATTACACATCACACAAACACACCTCATAATGTTTGACATCAATGTATGTATTACATAGTATTATTTTCTGATTATCTCACTCTAACTACCCTATATGGTATTGTGTGTACATTTATTTTAAAAAAATGTGTATATCACAATTTTGTAATATACATAATATCAGCACCAGTTAACCTCCCGCACGTTAGCTTGCGTAGATTTATACTAACTTTCATTTTAAATATGAGAGTGATCGTTCTTTTAACTCTTAAGTATTTGAATTTCGAAACGTAACGTCTCTTAATACACGAACGTGGATGGAAATTCAATATAATATTTTGGCATTGCTATAATAAAAAAAGCAACCTTGCCATGTGTTAGTGGCATAATAGGCTAGTTAATTATATTAGTACTTTGTTTGTTTATTTTCATTTATGAATCAGTAATTAATGTAATTTTTGTGCAATAATAATGTTTTGAAACTTCCGCCACTAAGGCCTTAATCAGACCTTCTGTTTTGATCGCTTCACGAAATCTTTTGTACTTACTCAACTTTAAAACTGCCTGCTCATTGCTTATCCATTAATTCTTCACTCCATCACAGCTCTGCTTTAATTAATAAATAGAGGCAGCACAAAAAAGGTAAGGTCAGCTGCAGCATTCCTTAATTAAAGTGAACTATTAAAATTCCACTGGCGGCTTGAGCAAAGTTCAAAATGTGGTGTGTTTTGAGATGTTGCATGAAATAAACATATGAATTTAAGTGCGTTGTAAAAAGGGTGTAAAAAAAACTTATAATTTTTTATTTACTCCTCTAAATCAAAAATTATAAGTTTGTATCTAAAATAATTAAGGTTAGGCCTTGCCTGATAAGTGTATTGAAAATTTTTTTATGCGTTTTAATATCTGAAAAACAAATACTGGCCATTATGACTGCCTTAGAGATGATGTGTTATTTTTGAAACTTTCCTCCCTTTGAAAATTTTATTCTTCTTCGACGTATTGATATACCCAGAAAATTATTGTTTTGGCTTGTTGGGCTTGAACACAGCATTTGCTGATAGGTATATCTTTTACAAAAGAAGATAACAGTAGTTAGTCACTAGGAAGTCAGTGTCTGTATCCATAAATTTTAATCTCTTATCTTTGGTTCTTAGAATTATTTTATGGTTAATACAAAATTACATTAACCAGATATGTTAGGTGTAGATTTTATAATTTATAAATATGTTTTATAATTATGTTTCTGGATGTGTATTTTATTATAAGCTGTGAGATCTTTAGACACTGAATTAAAATATAAAAATTTAATTTCAAAGTCTCATTCACATTTCAATTCATATTTTTTATATATTAATTGATAATATATAAATTTTTATTCATTTATTAACATTCACACCAGGTCTTCAGGTCCCAAAATCGGCAGAGCCTTTACTATGGTAACCTGATGACTGATATATATACTTATATACATATAATTTTTATGTACTGGACAATTCGTACTCACGTAGTTATATAAGTATAGTTTTATAAAGTGTTTTGTGGATAACCCAATACGTATATAATTTTTATCATAGTTACTGTGTTATTTAGTCTTTTATAATTGTTGTAATGTAACAAACCAAATAGGACTCACGTGGTAAACACTGGAAAAATATATTATTAATTATTTATAATTGTTTTTGAACGTATCTAACTATTTTTGTAATGAAAAAATCAGATTGTGTGTAACATTACATAGCTTTGTTTCCATTTAACCATTAGAATATCCATTTAAAAGTGAATGTATGTAAACTTGAATTGAAATGAAATCACTGCACGACGTTGTTTTGATGATAAATATGCGTGCTACGCATATTTATGTGTGTTTTTTGCTATCGGTGGTCTAATAATTATAAATTATGCCGTGTCAGTAGTTGCTGAAATATTTGATAAGCTAATTTATTGTTTTTCAAGTAAATAATGCTCACTTGAAAAACAATGAAATAATTTACCTCCTTAGCCTGAAACAAATAATTAGTAAATTAGTCAACGCCCATGGCGTTCAATATGAAACCATATAATTAGGCAGTAAGTAAACTTTGAATATAAATTTTAAATGGGATAATTTAGATACTTCACTGTGTTGATCACTTTCACATCAATTCAGTTTGCACCCGCGGCAACAGAAATAAATATGGCCCTTGTTATTTTCACAGTTGAATAAGCGAGTTCCATTAATGTCTGCTAACGACCTCACCACTCAGGATTGGGGTTTAAAAGGGTTGGATGGTTTTGTCGTTTTGTACAATCACCGGATAAGCTTTTAGCGATTCAAAGATGTCCTGTTGAGAGGATTAATTTTAGCGTAGATGAATTAATTATTGTTGAGATATTGAGAACTTTAATGCGTTTGTGTCATTCTTTTTTTAAATATGTAACAATTGATGGTAATGAGCCAAATGAACATTTTGCAGAATCGTGAAGCTGTACAAAATATACATATATTACAAGTTAGCACAGTATTATGATTTCATCATTTCATTACAATTACTTACTGAAACGGCAAACATCTACATTTGATTAATCATAACATTGGTCACTGATGAGGTGATTGAAATTAGAATCACGCAAGACCTAGGAGTAGCGCTTAAAGACAGCTGTACAAACCAGGTGTTTGGTGACAGTTATTCAAGCCTGAGGGTGGTAGCTTGCGAAGCGGATACTAGAAGCGCCATTGTACGGGAGCCCTCAAACTATGCTGTGGTATTCATAACAATGTTACATCACCAATTCTAAAACCGAAGTCGGAAATTAATAGAGAAACCTTTAAAACAACGGCCGACTTTCAGAATCCTGACGCTATTCAAGCTATAACTATATATTGACATAATATGTTAAAAAGAATATAACTTTAATTTTGAATAAAATTTATTATTGTATAAATTCAAATCCTTTCAAATGTTTATTTTATCCTCAGTTTATATTTATCCTAATCATTTATTAGACATAACATTAATATGTATAAAAAGAAGAAAAATAATGGATGTGTACATTAATACCCATGTAATTGTCTCTATTAAGGGGAAGACACTTTTTGTTCTTGTTTTAGAATAGGAGTAATTTAACTTCTCACTGGCCGTGGTGGTACCGGCCTGGAATGGTACTCCCCCATCTCTCCCTCCGGGTGCTGTAAGAGTCGGCGAAGGGAACAGGTACCAGAAGGTGGGCAGCAGCGACTTCTGAGGATTGGAAATCATACTGCGCTCGCCAACCCGCCTGCCAAGCGTGGCGAGTATTGGCAAATCCCCCCTATATGGGAGGCATATGTTCAGCAGTGGATGCACATGGCTGACAGAAGATGAAGAACTACTCATTGACACTTCCTATCACTAACGCAAAAAGTTTGTTTTTCCTTATAAATGAAAATACATTACTTGTATATTATGAATAAATGTAGTTTATTTGACTAAAAGCTACAATGTTGATGTTTCGTTAAAAAATAGAGTTATGTTTTGAAACAGCAAAGTCCCCGTTTATTTTCCTTTTAAAGTGCAATAGCAATAAAGTCCCGCATCGATCAGGCTATCAACAAACATTCAGAATATGCCCCTACTATGAGATTTTGATGATATTAAGCAAAACACTTTTTGTATTAACTGTCGTTCAAAATTGTATTACGTGTGAAATAATGCAGCTTAGTAGTAGTATTTTCAGTGAATAATTTTATTGATTCTGTGAAGAGAATTTATCTTAAAACAAACTTGGGCACTATGTACCATGAATATAATCATTATAATATAATGATTATATTCATGTTACATAGTGCCCAAGGGATAGATTCATAATATTATTATGAATCTATCCATTAGAGTTCATTTTTAAAAAACAATTTATATGTTTTTACCATGACGCGAAACAATAGCAAATTACATGGCGGCTGGGCAAAATATTTTTAATCTTTTTTACCTTTTTATTATTTATTTATTGGATGTACATCGATATTTGTCTCGGTGTTGGATATTTGTGTGATGTGATTGTTTGTGTACAGGGAATCCTAATACGAGCATAATAGTAAAAATATAAAGTTGAGGTTAGAACTTATGTAACAGCTGTTTTAGACTTTTATAGATGGTATGTTATATAATTAAGGCAATGTACGATTAAAATTTAGCCATCTAATGATATATAACTATTTTACAATTCAACGTAGCTCCGTTAATGAGCATTCTGGGTAAGTTGCAAGTTGGTAGCGGATTGGAAAATCTGATCCATTTATTGGCTGGAAACTAAAATAAATAGTAACAAAACACAAAATACTCACTTTTAAGTTTTTGTCATGCGTAACGTATTTGTAAAAATAATAAATTACTTTTGTCGCGTTCCTTATAAATAAGTACATTAGTTAAAATGTAGTTAAAACTACGGTATAACTTACGTATATTAGTCAAGTAGGTATCTAGACTGGTTCCGTGAACTTCTAAGTTACTTTTTTATAGAGAGCACGCGCTCTCGGCCGCGTCCGCGCATGCCTAAACCATAGTTTAAACGAAATAATGTCGAATACTTATATATATTATATAATACCAATGTTTTCTTTCATTGAACTCGAACAAGATTTGATATTTAAATTGATAGACTGACGATTTTAATAATATAACGTATAAATGAAAATAGTACAGCTACTAAAATAAAATTAGATTCAAGGATCCACTAGCTATTGCCAGACTATTGATAACTCAAATTTAAGATTTAATTACTTAAGATTAATTCATCAATCACTCTTCACACTTAAAACATTAAAAGAGCGAAAGTTTGTTTGTCGTTTGTATATTTATTACTCCTTCGCACTGTAATGGCTAAACGGATTTTCATGAATTTCAGAATGAAGATAGCTTACACCCTAAGGAAGAACACATAAGCTACTTTAATCCCGAGAAAAGTGGGATAGTTCAGATAGCGGGAAACACCACACGGGTGGAGCCGCGGGGTGCGGCTAGTTAGTAATAAGATTGAATTGCAACCTATCAAAATTTTATTTTATTTCACGTAGACTATGTAACAGGTAACAAACAGCATTCCTACTTTTTACAATTATTATAAAAGCGAAATGTGTATGTGTGTATATTTGGTACTTCTTCACGCTCAAACGGCTCTACGGATTTGGATGGAATTCGATACGTAGATTTTTCAGGTTCCAGAATAACACATAGGCTACTTTTCATCATTATCATCATCATCACCACCACGCGGATAAAACCGCAGGAGGCACCTAGTAATGCATGAGAAACAAATCACGATATATAAAAACAAATGCCAAAACAATGGTAGTGTTTACACTCAGTTTAAACGTCAGCTAGTTTAAATATGGAACGTGGTACTTATCTGGTATTCCGTTTAGCCAACCGTCGGCTCGACTCACGCCGTATTATTTTAGGCGCCGTTGCGCCGACGCGGCACGGCGCGCGATATGGGAAATTGGATCCGGAGGTCTTCAAAGCTTTTTGAATAGCGTCACGGTGTAATCAGGTGAAACGTTGCATATTTGTTCGGTGAATGGCAAGCGTGGTCATGACACGCAAAACTGTCTACGAATAATTTTATTTGCAGCAGCGAATGGGTTGTAACATTGCGTTACTTCTGTTGCTCAAAAAGTCCTTCATTGTAGCGTATCAGACTGGAGTTAAAGTATCATTTTTAGTTGAAGGGGTAAAAGTACTTTCTTTTTAAATTTTAATTTTAAAAGAGTGTTGCCAATAAGCCTACAAAATTGAAAAGTCTTTATTAGGTTTGAAATTCCGCCATATTACATAAATTCTTAAGATAGCTAACCTGATCTTTGTGCATGCGTTTTTTAAAGTGGAATTAAAAGCGGCGATCTCTTTAGCAGAACGCATGCATTGCGTAGCGGCTATAGAAACCAAGTCTTAATATTATATTCAATTTTTTTGCAATTTTAGTGAAAAACACTGTGCTAAAATCTATTATCTTCTTCTTGACACTTTTAAACTATTTTGTATCTAATGCGTAATTTTAGCTCCTTGTACAATCTTCTAGTATTGTATTGCGTATATTTCGTATAGATACTATATTATTTGATTGTCGATGAAGGTATAGTAAGAAGATGGAATCACGCTAGACCTTTTATAGAGTAACCTGATTTTAGGGGATATATTTTTTATAATATATATAATAAAATATAAAAGATATATAAATAAAATATTATATTTATATATAATAATCTAGCAGAAAAAGTTAATTACGCTAATCCTTGAATGCTTACTAGCTCGCAAGGACTGCATCTCAGCTAAATAAAAATAACTATATTTATTATAATTATTTATTAAAATCAATAACATTTTTACTGATAAACATAATTATTAATCTCATTCGTTTTACGATAATGCTACGGAACAAGTGCTACGAAAGAATGCGTAGCTGTATGTAGCAATGCTGGAAGGAAGCTACGTTTATCGTAGCTTACTTGTAGACGTGCTACGATATACATAATGCCACATATCAAAATATACAGATTACAATACAGGTCCCTGTTGGAACATTCATATACTATGTTTAAAAAAATCTTCGCAATTCTCGCTTATTTATAATAATAAAAGAATAATTATAAAATATATTAAATAAAAGCGTTGCATAATAATATAATCAAAATGTGCATATTATTATATCATCCGACGAACTTCTGCTCCAAAACAAAATACAAATACGAAATACTTTTGTTGACTTCAATATTACATAATATATAGCACTAATATTACAGACATTCTTTAACCTTGTTATTAAATCAAGCGGGGCTTGATCGCGAGAAAAACATTAAGTAATTTATTTTCCTCGACGTTTCGACCAAGTTGCATTGGTCGTGGTCACGAGAAGACTGGAGAAATGCGGGTGGCAATATCGGCGAGAGCGCGTTTGTGTGTGTGTGTGTGTTTATGTTTTTCTCGCAATCAAGCCCCGTTTGATTTAATAACAATGTGTTCGAATCGCGAAAGTCTAAAAATTACAATTCTTTAACCTAGTGGTCTCATGCGTGACCATGGTAGAATATCTGATGGTACAGATATAGGCAGATTTAATTTTAGGAAGCTGCATGCATTGATACTATAGTTCCTTCGCATTTGCTTGGCAGAGGCTAGCATGGGCGCCGCGTCTTATTCAGCGGTGTCAATATTTTAACCGGGGAATAACCACCGTTTTATAATTACTATTCGTTTAGCATAATTAGGCGAATACTCTCCTACTGCTGGGACACAGGTCTACCTCTCAGAGTGGATTGTTAAGCATAACTAAGTGGCTACCGCAATGTCGGAGTGTTCATACTTTCCCCTTATACTGCCAATATGCCTCCGACATTAACCATAACGACTCTTACCATGAGACGACAACCGAGATCAACGGTTTAAAGTGTCCACCAAAGTACAAAGGCGCTCTGTTGGAAATGAAAAAATGAAAATGAAATGAAAATATATTTATTACTGCAATAGATATAAAAGCTATTACTTATATAGAACTTAAATTACATACAAAATTATAACACTATTCGACATGCTTCGAAAATACACAATACACTATATATATAATATATCTTTTGCAGACAATGTAATCTCTTAGCGAGAATATCTTTTGGTTTCCTCACTAGGCAAGCCTGTATCGAGAAAACCTGGGCTCAAGTTAACAATTAAATTTAACCCTCAGAGACAAAATATAACGTCCACATAATATGGAGATTTACTGCATATTTGTCATAGTACATTTATGAGCGTAGGTATGTAATGAGTACGTTTAAATGATAAAGTCGTATAATTATTACTTTGCTTTTTAAGATTAAAGATTTTAGTTTAATGTTTAATATTTAGAATTTCTTCTGTTTCATTGTATGTTAATGAAGACAGCCATAAATAAAGTATATGTTTAGCTTCTATTAATTTCTTATTTTTAATATCACAGTACTTGGCAACTGTGTTGTAAATATGGAGTTTTACAAAATCGCCCAGTCGCTGCGCAAACTTAGTATTAACAAGAGGGGTATTTAGCTTGTAAACTCTGCGATCACATATTGTTTTATAGTCACTAGAAAAGATTGCTGTTTTATGCACTGAGATAGTAGTTTTTAACAAAAACAACTGACGCACGCTAAGAACTCCCGCATCCTTATATACAGAAGTAGTAGGATACCTATAAGGCTTTTTAAGCATAACCTTAAGTACCGATCGTTGTGCTCTTTCTACATTAATCATAAAAGTTTTGGCAGCACTACCCCAGCAAGTTATGCAATAAACAATTAAAGATTGGCATAAGGCATAGTACACAGATTTGAGCGTATCTAAACATGCAACATTGCGCAAGTTTCGCATAATATGTATAACCTTTCTTATCCTAGCTGACAAAATCTCAATATGGATTTGAAACGTAAGATTTTCATCGATATGAACACCAAGATATTTTAAAATACTTGTGCGAGTGAGGGAATCGCATGAACAGGGGGAAATTATGTCGCATAAATGGTTGTGAACTCTTATATGTGTACTAATTTTTGGAGCTGACAGAGCAGTTTTATGAAAGCATATGTACTTAGTTTTTTTTGTATTTAGTGTAAGAAGATTCTGTCTTAGCCATTTTGAAATAAGAAACATGCCCTGTTCGGTAGTTGATGAAACAGTAGGCCAAGTTGGACCGTGAAAAATTAATGCAGTGTCGTCAGCATAACACAAAATATCAGCATTATTAATAGGAATGTCGTGAATATCATTAATGTATAACAAGAACAACGTAGGCCCAAGGATACTTCCCTGTGGAACACCAAAACAAATGTACTGTAAATCACTATTTATGTGACCTACCTTCACACACTGTCTCCGTTCCGTTAGGTAGCTGGTAAACCAACTTAAGGCAATTCCACGGACACCAAAATTTTCGAGCTTTTTCAATAGTACCGGTACGGAGACAGTGTCGAAAGCTTTAGCCAAATCTAGGAAAACTCCAATACAACACTGTTTTCTATCTAAATGTGAAGACACTATATTTGTCAACAGTTTAATTGCATCTTCTGTGCTTTTTCCTTTACGAAATCCAAACTGACAAGACGAAATCATATTGCGTGAATCTAAATACCTGACAAGACGTTTGTTGACTAGTTTTTCTAATAATTTAGAAAATACACCTAATAGTGAGATTGGTCTGTAATTATCCAGCAAATGTTTGTCACCACTTTTGTAAATAGGACATACCGACGCAATTTTCCAATCCAGTGGAAAAGTTCCACTGGAAAGACTTAAATTTAGAATATGTGTGAGAGGTGTTAATATAACGTTTCTGACGCTTTTTATAAGACTGTTGCTAAATCCATCCTTTCCTGGAGCCTTGTCATTTCGGAGATTTAGTATTAATTTCTCAACTTCGTCATTATCGGTCGGATGGAGGAAAAAGGAACCAGCTAGTGACTTATTGAGACGTACTTCTTTAGCCAGATCATCTTCATTTTTATTAAAGTCGGATAGGATGCGGTCGGCTAGTTTTTGGCCGACAGTAGCAAAATAATTGTTTGTAAAATCAATAGATTGTTGCATATCCGTACAGCCGTCTAGTGACAGTAGGTCAGTAGAATCCAGTGTGTTTTTTGTTATATTACAGATATTTTTAATTGATCGCCAAAGATTTCTAGGATTATTTTTATGCTGTCTAAGTTCTTTTTCTTCATATTCAGTTTTAATGTTACGCAATAAATTTACAAAGAAGTTTTGATAACGGGTGTAGGTTTTTTGCAGTATCGCATTATCTGGATTATTTTTAGCATTTAAATGGAGCCGATCGCGGTTTCGCATACAACGCATTAATCCTGGAGTTATCCAGGGTTTAAGGTTGTATTTGGATCTACTTATTTGAACCTCTCGAGTGTGTTTACTTACTACTTCAGAAAAAACCCTGGTAAAAACTTCATTAGCCCTATTGACATCATTAATACAGGTTACTCTAGACCAATCAATAACTATAAGATCATCTTTAATGCTATTAAAGTCTCGTTTTATTACGAAACGACTTGGCCTCATAGGTTTCTGTTTTTTGAGACGAATACCAATCATAGTCGGGTAGTGGTCTGTTATGTCAAATTGGCATACTATGCCTAAAACATTTTGATAGCTATCTACATTACCGATATATATGTGGTCAAGGCATGATAATCTTCTAGTGATTTCCGTTATAGCAGGAAGTAAACCATTTTCAGACATAAAGCATTGATATTTTAAGCTTTGTGATTCTGTATCTATTATATTTATATTCATATCACCGGCGAGAACAAAGGGGAGTCTGCTTTGGTCACTGATATAAAGTGATCAAATGTGACTAGCTGTCACGCATGCTAGTTATGACTGAGAAGTACGTTGCTTAACGAAATTGATCTTCTTCTACGAGCGTTTTTTTATTTGACTCTAATAAGCTGCCACTGCAAAAAAGTACATTTTATTTACACGTTTTATTATTATAACACGTTAGTACTTGAAAAATTAGAATAAAAATTTAATATTCACATATCAAGTTCCCATCAGATAACTGTATTCACTTCTCGCCTCATTACTGAAACATGTTTGAATTAAGAACTACTAAAAGCATTTATAACGAATGCATCAACAGCGCCTCACAAATTGCGGATGTTCGCGGCAACTTATCAAGCGTTGCGCGCCACCGCTCTCCATTCTTCAAAGTCGGCGTCTGCTTTAAATAAATCTACATATTAATGTGGCAACGTTTACTAGCGCACCGAGTGCACCGCTGGACTTTACACATGCTGAAATAGAAATTAGAATTTTAAACACATTTACGGATTGTTTTAGTATAAATCTCTAATAAAATGCAGAACTTAATATATATTCGGTACCTCTTTATTTTCAAGTAAATACAAAATAGACTTAATACATAATATATAAAATAGAATACACCATACAAATTTACCTTTATTCAGTGGTTATTTAGGTCTCAAAATTATCAATATCATAATTAAGTTTAGATATATTATTATTTATAATATAGCATTGCATACAACAATATATAATATACAAAATAAGCTATCTGTGCATTGTGACGTATAACAACTACCTCATGACATAAACTTGAACACTAATATTTATAGTGTTTTTACAGTTGTAGTTTTTACAGTGTGTGTTTTTACAAATCATTCATGATAATTTTGTATAAATGTTGTGCATTAATTTCGTGCCTCATGGCTTCGTAAGCATATTTTTCTTTAATCCGCTGATGGATCTGTATTTTTTTCAACATCATACTAAAAAAATCTTAACTAATAATTCCGACAGGAAATGATAAATTTGATCTTAATTTATTCCTAAAGCACTAAGTAGCACTTAAAAATATATAAAGCTAAATAAATAATATCCAAATTATATTATTTTTTTTATCACCCTCATACCCCTGCACTAGGAATCCCTGTACCGCGGGAGACAGGGACACACACAATTACAGCACAAACATCCAAGACCCGGGACAAACATCTACACTCATCGCACAAATGTTTGCCCCTGCCGGGATTCAACCCCAGGGTCCCGGAGCCACAGTAGTCATGTCACTAACACTAACCACTGCGCCACGGCGGCCGTCAAGCATCAGCATATATTATTAGCAATATGATCTGATTTTTTCTTCTCGTGTACGTTACGAGAATGGAAAACTATGGATTATGTAAGATAGGTTGTACAATGTTCTTTTCTTGCTCGGGAGTACGACGGTGAGATGTACGCTTGTCGTTCTATGATTAAGGTTTTTCTACATATATTTTGTTCACAGGGATCCGTGTACTTTTTAATGCATCAATTTGATTCGGTGGTTTGCGTGTCTATAGATTGATAAACGTATATTCATACCTTTGTTAGTTGTTTAGAACTATAAATTAATCTAAATAATTTGTTAAAAGTTATTAATGGAATGAAATGTGTATTCGATTTCTAACATCAATCATCATTAATGATGGCTCAAAACTAATTCCATTATCTCTTCTCGTTACTTCTCCTTCATGATAATTATCACATTATTACAATAGTAGGAGTTTTGTTTGTGTCATAGGTATGTAGTTAGAGAGGTATGCAAGTTTGTGCTCATGTATATATATATAAATAAATAAAATAAAATTTTCGTTAATTGCCACAAAGTTAGATACACAGTAATGCGTGACACGTCAACAGCCAATATCCAACCTTTATCGATAAGAAACTTAAAATAGAACTATTTTGCGCTCCTACAAAAGAGGTACGTATTAAATCCTCCTCCTTAAATCGTATCCTCAATGCTGGCGGATCGTGACCTAATCATATAATCAGTCTGTCTCTTATTGTAAGTTTTGTGATACTCAATATGTTACCAACTACAATGTTAGTCTATCTGTCCTATTAATAGTTAATACAATTAAAGGTAGATGGCGCTAAGAAAAGCATAACTGCAAATATTAATAAAGGAAAAATAAATTTGGACGGCTAGTGGAGTGCTACTATAGCTAAGATGGCAAAGGGCCAGGACGGTTTTCTGTAATCGTGGGTTCAAAACCCAAAAGTAGCAATTTTCCCTTAAAAAAATTGAACGTATGTTATTATATTACGTCACTGGCTCTGAGCTTCCAGGGCCTGGAGAGCTTCTAAGATTCTGATGCCGAGTGTGGAGCTGACTTGATCTGAACACCGTATGCTGCTCCTCCTACTCTGATTGGTAAGTTAAATAATAAAGGACCAATTATAGTGTAACGTTTGGACAAAACTTTTATATTTTTCAGCTTTCTTATACCGTATAGATCGAGCGTTTAACCGCTATCTCACTTGGTCAGTGACGATGTGGTCGAAGATGTCATCATGCTAGACCTAGAATGCTTACTGGCTCTCATGCAGTTGTTACCCAATAAGCATATTGACAGGTGTCAGCAAAGAAGATCAATAATATTTAATTTTTATTAAATATTATGTAGAACAATCATGAAGTCAAACGTATTCACATATCTTCTCTCGCTTTTTAATACACTACTTATATATATATAAAGATTTAGTCAGGTAATACTCTGAAAGCTACCTTGGCACCCTTCGAGCTAAATAGAAGTTAAAGTTAGTACGGCCAACGCGGCTTGCCCGACAAATATTGTAAATACAGGTACACATTGAGGTTTCATTTATATATGAAATCCGTCTACACGTACCATGACTATAGACAAACCGCTTTAATGAGTCCTCACCTGCGGGGTTCAGTGTAGTGAGGGTACGATGACAACGAGGAGCAAGAGAGGTGCGGGCGGAGGGCGCGCGTAACAAAATGAGATTTGACAAGAATGCGGTAGAGTACCTACTATCGAGTACTGCCTAGCTACAACCCTCAATTTTAAAAAACTGTAACCAAACACAGTGTGTTCAGGCAGCAGTCATTCAGAACCAGTGATAATTGTAGGTCTAGCGTGAAAACATCTTCGACCACATCGGTCACTGAATATCGAGAATGATAGTGGTAAAACGGTAGATCTATTCAGAATAAAAAAAAACATCGGTAGAAGACTGCGTAAATATTCATTAGCCTAATTAGATATATTAAAAGATTTTTTGGTTATTAAACTGCAAAACAAACGCGAAAAGCTAATAGTAATAAAAAAAAACGTAAAAAAAAGTTAGGGATCCTTATAACTTTTAAAAGTGATTTTTTCTAGCGGACTGCTAGTGTTAATATAAAAAATAATAATCATTTGTTCAGGGAAAGGCATCCACAAAAAAAATTATAGAATCTTCTGTTCCCAAGCTAGGCTCGTGAAAGCCCGTAACATTCGTTCCAGAACCCTTCCGTGGATGAAAAAAATTATAAATAATATGCTCCAGTTCATTACATTTTAGGAAGAAAATAATAATTATCATGCTATTAAAGAAAACAATTATCATCCAATAAAATAATAAAATCATTTACATAATAAATGCAAATGACTAAAACGAAATCATCCGGGGATCTTTAATTATCGCGCGCAACTTTACTCCGAAAACAAATTATACAAAATATTACGCGTTCGAGTTACGGGTCGTTTGTCGCTTTGAATAAACAACAAAATCGGCTTGTTCCTCGAGAATTTGGCATTTGTTTTGATTTCCAAACTCCGCCGTTCGGGTGTGCCTCTAGAGAAACATTATAAACAAAGTGAAAACTAACTTATGAATATTCTCTTCCTATCGGATGAAAAGTGCCAATCCTGCTAGAGCATGCGCAGTATCACATTTAGCGCGGGCTTACGAACGGGACTTAGTAATTGGCCAGACTCGGTTCGAACTGGTCTTCACTGGTGTACATCAGTTTTTCTCGCTTTTCGCTCACGATTAATTCGCGCGTGACTGCTTCGTTCGCTTACAGTACAGTTGTGAAACATTCTGTTGATTGAGTAAGCGTAAAATTAAGTGGTTAGTCAATTTAGTTCGCGGATACTTTGTGCAAAAGTGTTTGGAAAATTTAACTTTAATTTACTTTTAGAAGTGATACTGTGGCTTCTACGAGTATGTGAAATGGATTTTTGGTTTACCTGTAAGTTTTAAATTATTTACATATTTGTCAGTATTGCAATTAGTAGCTTGTAAGTATTATAATCATCAACAGGTGTTAATTCAATGTTTCACGCATGTCTTTGTAAAAAAACCTATATGTGCTAATATATAAGGCAGTAAATAAAATTTGATCTTATCTTATTTTAATATAAAAGAATCAAAACGTACCAAATTTTGCTCGGAATTTGATAAAACTAACATTAAATTTTCTTTATATATTCTTCTGCATGTTTAATGTGTAAATAATTCATTTAATTATTAAAATAAGGAGTATTTTGGTATTATAGTTAGATAGATAGAAAGATGAACACTTTATTTACACCATAATAAAAAAATATATTATATCAGAAAAAATACAAGCACGTTATAATGTCACAATGGGTTGTCTTATCACTCATAGCGATTTCTTCCAGACAACCTTGAACGGAGAAGAATAATTACACATTTTTGAGGACGGTAGCGTGTTAATTTATATTACAAGATATACAGTACACTATTATATTAATAAGTATGGTAGAATGTGCCATTTCTTAAATTAATGCTATGATTAAATTGTTTTCAAATAAAAGCGTTACATTGAAATTTTAGAGGATATAAAACAACGCGATGGGTTGAAATACATGCTAAAATTTTTTTTTAGAATTGTTATTTTGATACAGTCTTTAAACAATTAAAGCTATATAAGATTATATTGGGATTATATTTTTTTTTGTGACCTGTTTTAGGTTTTGTTCCACTTTATTGCTACAGAGAATAAAAATATGTTTACTATTTTATGCATTTATTTTAATAAACCTCATTTAAAGTATTTCAAAAACTAGAAAAACAATTGTATCAATACACTCGTTCTCAATGTATGGCGAAACCGACAAAAATTGGTATTCATTTATATAAGAATATACAAGATAAGCTTTAAAATAATCTTCAATCTGCTATTATTTATTTAAACTAATATTATAAGAAGGAAAGGTTTCATTGTTTGTTTGTTTATCCGAAACTACTGAATCGATTTGAAAAAATATTTCACTGTTAAGAAGCTACACTATCCCCGGTAACATAGGCTATATTATATTTTTAAAATAATGAGGGATTTATTAATTTTGAAATTTTTACTCGTGCGAAGCCGGGGTGTTCCGCTACTATACTTCTAAGCACTAAATATTATCAATGTATGACTGAGCACCACATTCTTGTATAATTTTTTTTATAAAGTCAAACATTGCCGCACCTGTACTCAGGCACGGAACAGCCAAATGTGAAAACAGCCTTTTAAGTGCATCACTTTCGTGATTATGCTCTTGATATTTTAATTATAATGCTTTTATAGCACTACTTCAGATAGTAATGATAAACTTTTTTAGATTAATTCAACTAGATACAGAAAATGTTTTAGTGTACCATAAATTATATACTATACTAGATATGCCTCGCGGTTTCATCCGCATAAACTGCGTTTTTCCTTCTACCTCAATTATCTTAAGGGAACTATACTTTTTTAGCATAAACATTTGCTAATGTGTTATTTCAAAGTATAAGCTATCTTCCTTCGGAATTTCATACCTACCCGTTCAATGGTTTCAGCATGAAAGAGTAACAAACATAAAAACGACACCCTTATAACATTAGTGGGATGAATTTAGCTACGCTTAGTGTGTATTCGAAAACAATTTATTTATTCAAATTGTACTTGCAGTATTCTTGCAGGTATTTATAAAAAATACATCTATAACGATGTTTTTTTTTATAAAAAAACTATATATTTTATTAAATATTGATATATTAATTGATTAATATTTTATTATTAATTAATAATTAAATATTTAGAAATAATAACGTCAAACTCAATTGCCCAAATCGTCTAGAAAAGTTTGGCCTTCGTGTCATAAATAAGTTATGGTCCAGCATGATCACATCTTCGAACACGTCATCATTGACCATTGAGTGGCATAGTGGACGAACAATTGATTTTAGAATATACAAAGATATAGTGTCAAAGTAAGTCCATTTGCACATGCACATCAAAGAATATTAGAATATTTGAGTTATCTATTGGGTACCAATAGCTAGTGGATTGCTCAAATGTTATTGTAGTAGCTGCAGTATTGTAATTGGTTATTAGTGTTTAATTTTAATAAAGGCATTTGCCCCATGAAAAATAAAATATCAAACCTATTTACTGGACATTATGGTTACTTTGGCGGAATATAACATTTACATTTATTGAGCGGCCACAGACAATTCAGCCCACCTGACTCTCTAATTCTTTCATATTATAATATCGTTATATACTTGACTCATAATATAATTGCGCTTTATTTTCATAATAAAGATATGTATAAACATTCATGTTTTTGTTTTCCTTTTTCGAATTTTACATACATTAATACTCATTCTATACATATTTTAATAAACAACGCATTTAATTAATATAATTATATCTTAAAATAATAAATATATGTCATATTATGATGTAACTGTCTTAAATAAATATAACAATAAAAATCATTGTCAGACAAACCAACCTCTACGAGAACAAAGTAAAATACCTACTTAGTACGAACAGGGTATGAACGAGTAATGTTGAATATAAAGCATGTCCTCTTATAAAACCAATGAAGCTCCATGGTATTGGATTGAATAATTGATAGGCACATATTTTCCTCGTTTTGATGATGTTATGACATTTCATTATAAAACTTTATAATTGGTTTGTCAGGAATAATTTGAGGAGTAGAGGAAAAATTCGAACTGTATGGCGGTAATTGAGAAATTAATTTAGTTTGCGTCCCCATTTCAGTATTAAATGGATGTCGATAATTGATAATTTGAACGTTTTAATATTGGCCGTCTAAATTGTACTAGCTGTGCTCGCGGTTTTACTCGCGTGCAGTACGGTTTTATCGCAACCTTAGTTATTCTATGGAAACGATAGCGTTCCCGCTATAAAAAGTTGCCGATGTGTTATTCCTTTGTACAAGCTATCTTATACATTTTAAATTTCATGCAAATCCGCTAAGCCAACACGACAAACTACAGACTAACTTTTGCTTCTATAATATTAGTGTGATTAAAGTATCACGTTGCATGGGCATCGCCGTTTCTAAGTTATAATATTTCTGAAATTGTATACATCTAAATTTGAACTATTGTAATTAAAAATATTATGATTTCGAAAGTGAAATGTGTTCGGCTGTCGTAGTGTAGTTAGAATTTTCTTCTATTGCAATATTAAACCACTTTCCACATTTTATCCGTTGAGCATTTACCACCGCTAACTGCCCTGCAAACTAAGAGCCAAATGCCTCAATCATGACGATGACAAGTGACCTGACGGAATGACATTCATACCTTAGAAATTGCGACGACTTCTGATTTGGGATGCAACATGATTGAGTAGAAACCCTTGCGCCACTTAATGGTAGATATGTGCAAGTGGCTGCTCTTATGTTAAGCGTTTGTGGGCTATGAGAAAGCCTTCGGTTCGATCGAGACGTGGGCGGTGCTAGTCTCCCCAGCGGTGCCGTCATGGCCAATGGTATATCGAAGTGTAGACGTGTTGTACAATAATGAACCTTAATGAACCTTAAAATGAACATGGTTAAGACGAAAATTATGTCAAATTTTGCAGTATCAATTGGGAATCGTTGAAGTTGTTGATTACGTCTACCAAGTACATACAGTCCAATTAGGTAAATCAAACGTTGAGAAAGAGGCCAGTCGTCGAATCCAACGATTGGCTGCAGTCGGGAAACTTCCCGACGTCTTCTCGTCCGAAATTCCACAATGCTTGACAACGAAGGTCTTCGAACAGTATTTACCAGTGATGACTCACGGAACTAAAACGTTTACTTAACTATCAGTCGTAAATTCATTAATAGACACAATAAATTAGACAATTATGTAATGAGATTAGGCTAACAATATAAAATTTTTAAACAAAGATCAACACAATGTCACGACAGCTGTTTTAGGAGAGATTGTTCCCCACTAACTTAGAAAAATCTCCACGCGATGCGTTGGAACAAATGATAACTTCGTAATCTTTCATAATAAGAACGTAGAGTGCTTATTAAATAAGGCTTATTTAATATTCAATAAATTAACTATGTTGTTTCAATATTATTAATTAAGTGCTAACATTTTAGCTTTAACACTTTTTAAGTCAGTACTAAATATCCAAAATATAATTTATTCACTAAGACACTTATTACATTAAGCTCGGTAGATCAAAATCTATATTATTATCTAGGTTTAATTTCTTGGGTTGGATCTTATATCAAGTCGCTCGCCGCTCTCTTATAAGTTCAGCGATTAGAGACTTTTTTTTTACATATTATAAGTTTGCGTTTGACAACTTCGACTCTCGTTGGGTAGTAACACCAACCAATTTATAACTAACACTGGTACCACTAGTACTGATGTCACTTCCGCTTGGTACGGTTTCCACACCTAGACTGCTTGCCAGCATCGGTTGTCACAGTTTATGTAATCCTTTCTGTTTCATACTACCCTCACTTATTGGCACAAATTGAATACCACGCGCAACCTACCTCCGCTTAGTTAACAAATCGAGTACTAGCATAACTTACAGTCATACCTATACTATACATTTAACGCTATTATGTTCGAGTATTTAACACGTTCCGAGAATCACATATCTACAGGACCATGTTGTTTTTTTAATAACCGATTTAAACGGACGATTCTGTGTGGTAATAATGTGTTTACACGCAGAATTTTACAACATTAGATAGATACATAAAGCCTTTATTTCACTGACAGTGAGTTTTTAACATTAATAGTTTATAGTTAAATATTGGTGTTCAACAACATTATCTTCACATTAATAAGACTGTGACTCGATTTAATATACTTTATGAGACTTGCTGACAGAGTTAGCGTAATATCGTCTACGACAACATAGTCACTCACCATCACATGCGATAGTGGTGGAACGCTAGATCTATACAGTAAAAAAATATTATAATTGCAGTATTCCTTGTCCACCGGATTAATCCAACAGAAAATAGTTTTTTGCTGCTTATGTAAAAAAAATTTTTTAAAATATGACGTTAAGAATACTGATAATTAAGACGATAATATTTTTCGTTACTTAATATTGGCGCGATCATTATCTTTGTGAGCCACGTGAACGCTACGTAATTTCGGCATTTAAGTATAATATCTTGTAATAAAAATTGACTGTATATTGTAAACACAACGTTATATTGTTCCCGGCATCAAAGACCCGCTGTTTGGTTACACGGAACTCAGCAATAATCATATTATCGACAACTTCAAGTAGAGTTGGGTAACAACCCACGCACGGATCAAACATAAGCGTGAGGGATTGGCGTCTAATTTGATCACATTTAGTATATTACAAGAATACTTTCCTTAAGCTGGCAACAAACTCTGAAATGCTAACAATACTCTTATAAGTGTTGTTTTAATATATATTTAATATACAATATTTTTCATAAAATCTGTTCGACCTTTTTAGGTTCGCAGCGAAGTTAGACACATTACATGACTAAGAGTCCAAGGAGGCTGCATGCAAGCGCCAAGCCAATCTTTGCTTGTGGAGATTAAAAGAGAAGGACTATGTTTAGCGGTAAGCGTCATGTGCCTGATATGGTGATAATGATGAAACTCTGAAAGCTCATTCACCGGATGCATGTTTGTTACTCAATCATACCAGAATGGTTGGAGAAGTCTGAAGAAAACTTGATGCAGAGATATAATATTCTGTAATAGGCTGCTTCTCATCCCAACATGCCAAATAATGTATAGTTGGCACTAGAGTAGCGGAAAAACTGTAGTCCACGCGAGTGGAGCCACAGGCTGCTACGTTTATAATAATACGATTACGTATTATGATAATGTGAAATCTAATAATCCAATTTAATTTTTCTATTTCTCTAAATCGGGCCGATACATGAGATTATTTATGCATTGCAAACAGACATAAGTACATAAAATCAATTACTTACTCATATTTAATGAGGAAGTAATTGATTACCATATAATATTAGTTAAATTCTCTATTAAAATAAAATACGAAGGATTAATTACAATACAATAGCTATTACGATAACATTTGAGCAATCCACTAGCTATTGTCAGACTCAAGATAACTCAAATGCTTTAACCCACTACCAGTTGGCTAAGATTGGCCAAGTAGCATTGCAAAGTTGAATTGCAATGCTGATTCGTTGAGCCAAATATGTTCCAGCGTAAAAATCTGATAAGTTTTGGAAAATCCGATGAGCTCCCGGTCTCCACGGGCTTAATGTCTCGACTCCAAACGGTTTAAATATGTAACTACTACTTAGGTTAGCATATTTTCGCCGGTTCAATTATAATTAATATTTAATTAACCCTAGAGTGCTATCCTAACATTAGAACAGTTTTATTCGGTTGCGTGTTATTTTAGCCAGCATCAAATTATATTAAGGCTTATTTTACCCCTACTTTATTATCTTACTTTAGGGTGTTTTTTATCTTATTATTATGGGAATTATTTCGAGTTTCTGAGTCAATAGTAAGAACAGTCTATTTTTTATAGAAGTAGGCAGAGATTACAGCTATACTCATTCCGATATAATATATATTTGTATATATTATTTATATGTATTGAATATATGTAATTATGTTAAGTTATATAGCACACTTATTATTGTTATATTTTCTAACACTTCAAAAGTATGGAAGCTTCCGTCCTCATGCGTTGACCTAGTCATCCAAAAGTTGTCAGAAAGAGATCTCTGACAGCGATAGGACCGTCAGTTTTTACACATTGCAATATAGTTTAAACTGTTTTTTGTTATTATTTCAAAATGTGTTCAATAAAGTGTAAGTATTTCTCTACTTAACTACGATCCTGACACTTCGGTCGCTTTGTCCACTTTCACCAAACCTTTCATACAAGATCTTCGGTCAAGAGTACATTTAACCTGGTTCTTTTTTAGAACTTCCTCATTAAATTAATTTTATTAGTATAGATTCTTGCTTACTGGATTAAATATTTGTTATTCTGTATGTAATCTGTAGTAAACGGACTTGTGCATAGGCATGCGTAGGAATAGTTAACGACGATAATTTGTCACAATCTATTTATGGTAGCACTAGCTGCGGCCTGCGGTTTTACCAGCGTAATGATGATTCCGGTACCTGAAGTATCTACCTACGACGAGACGACTACGAAAGAGTAACAAACATCCATACATCCATACATAGTTTCATGTTTATAATATTACTAATAGCGCCCCGCAGTTTCACCCGCGTGGATTTCGATTTTCCAGCTATATCAATTATTCCACGGGAATCATACATTTTACCGGGATAAAAAGCTATCCCTATGGCCTATGTGCTATTCTAGACTAAAATCTATCTCTGTTCCAAATTTCATCCAGATCCACTCAGCCGTTCTGATGTAATTAAGTAACAAACATCCATCCATCCATCTAAACTTTGACATTTTAATATAGTGGAAGTGGAAAATAGGATTATCTACCACGTGACTTTCAGAAATTCGTGTTGAAATTTTGATGATAGCTGATACAAGCATTTTCTCTCCATATAAAACTATATAACTAAGTAAGTCAATATAAAAACATTAACCTCCATCTTACCCTAACAACCTCTCGTTTTGTTTAAGGAAAGGTTAACTGCCAAAAACACTACATGTTCGGTTTCAATGTAAGAAACGTGTCTACTCTTATTTTATGTACAGTATTTACGAAATATATATATATGGCAAACTAGGCAGAGCCTGTATTATGGTAACCTGATAACTGATATATACTTATATACATATACACACCCAGATACAGGTAAAACAGACATGTTCATACACACAAATGCTTGACTTGTCCGGGAATCGAACCCGGGACCAGCGGCTCAGAAGGCAGAGTGCTACAAACTGCGCCAACCGACCAGTCAAAAAATAGAAAAGATTTCACTTATAAAGGTATTCGAAGGTACGTCTTTTTGGTAACTTTGTAGTCTAAAAACGGAAATAAAGCATTTTCTGAGCTTGAAAAAAAATGTATGTAAATATGACATAGACTTTAGTCTGTACGTAAACGACTACATCTCCCTTCTATATAATTGAATTTATAATAATCAATAAGCAAAATGGAAAAACTGAGAATGACGCTCAAAGATTTTCAATGGAGTTTTCCAATAGAAGAACATGTGGAAGATAAATATTATATCGAATGCTCATATTGTGCTATAGAATTTTAGTTAAAGCCAAGTTTTTTTTTTAAACATTCACACAAGGTCTTCAGGTCCCAAACTAGGCAGAGCCTGTACTATGGTAACCTGATGACTGATATATATACTTATATACATAGATACATAAGACTCGGCAAACATCGGGACAAAGGAGAGAGAAATTAGAACTATAAAAGCTGCTTATGTATCTACATATTTGTAAACCATTGTTTAACAAAACCACTATAATAACCGTACTGACATCTGCACATCCGTAGCAGATGTTTTATGTGTCCCAATTTTTACGGCTCAGCGAGACGAAACCAGTGAATTTTTAATATCGAGGCTTGTAAAACCGAGGATTGTGATAAGCCGGGAGATGAGTAACCTACTTTGTCGATTTCGCATCGTAAAAATAGATTGGTAGGTACTACCGTTTCTTGGGGGCACAATTTAGGAATTCATAATAGATTTCGGTATCAGCATTTGCGGCCGTTTTCCGTTAAATAATAAATTCATGACAATCTTTTTTTTTATTACATGATAGAAGTTGAATTGTAGAATGATTGTAAACAGCACTGTTATTTTGATGTCACCAGCTGCGCCCTGCACATTCACTTGCGTGGTTTACTTACTTCGTTGGTTTAATGACTCAAATTGCGTCATGGAGCGGTTATCATGTTGAGATCATAACAGCTAAGTAGCGGGTTTTCGTCAGTTGACTGACTGCTACAATAGCTATATAAGCGTAATTTACAAATGCATTGAGAAACAGAGGCACAGACTACCGTGATCAGTTTTTTTATGGTTGACGCATTTTACCATCATCTCACCTGATGTTAAGAGATGATGCGGTCTAGGTTGGAGCACGCTTGCCTATAAGATACCTATTCACTCGTCACTTGAAGACACCCAGATTGTAATGTGATGTGATGTAATGTAATGTAATTTATAATTTTTATTTTTTATTAATTTCCAAGAGACTGGTTGACGTCTCAGGAGACCGAAGAGCTGGCAGCTTCCTCGCTCAACGTATTAGCGTAGCAATACAAAGAGGAAACGCTGCCAGCATCTTGGGTACAATGCCGCAGGGTCCCGTTTTAGATTTAATTTAGTTTTTATTAAATTTTTAAGGTTTTCATTTTAAGTTAGATTATTTTGCTATTCTAAATTATGTAATGTTACCTTGTTAATGTTGTGGATACAAGTTGAAATAAATATTAACTATTTAATTTATTAACATAAACCAACAGTCACATTAAACATGTATGTAGTAAATCTAAGCTTAAGTATGGCCAAAATAGGATTACACATATTACTACAAATATATGACAAACGTTGTGTTTACAGTACTCATAAGTATAAAAATTAAATGTAATGTGATGTAATGTAATATAATGTCATGTAATGTAATGTAAAATATAAATAAGAAGTAATGTCGAACCAGCTGCTGATCACAAAGCGCCTATGAACAAAATCTATTTTTGTTAATTTACAGCAAATAGCACATGGGGTGTACTTATCCATTCGACTTGGCGAGCCTCGGACCGTGAGCCAAGACATTTTGTTTCACTGAAAAAAGAGTTAAAGAACGCTGAACACAGTAAGAGGAATTATTTAGCATTATAGGATTACGTATTGGTGCAAAATTAGCCCATATTATCAGGATATCACAAATATGTGATACCATGAAAATATGGGCTAATTTAGTGGTAATTAATTGTATAATTAAGTGATACAATATTCAAAATAAATATTTATGAAATTATCAACATATTACTTGTCAACATTAGCTGCATATTCACTTAAGATCTGGTGAAACAGTGGTCAAGCGCAATCTTATGTTGTTTTTAAAATAAAAAGCTACGCGCCGTACTTTTTTTGCGTGGTCTGAAGTTCTTTTTCTTTCATTAAGCATAGACAAGCGTTTGACTCAGTATAAGAGACCCATATCAAAATCGTTCTTTTTTCAAAATTTAATCATGACACATGAAAAATGTATCGCGGTGGGTCTAGATTTTGATTTTATCTTTATCTTTGGGTATTATAGATATAATAAAACACAACAGCAGTAGCTCCCCACTCGACGGTGTTTTGAAAGTGACCATATTATGGTCGCTCCCCACACGGGGGGTCAAGCATAGCCAAGCGTTTCACTCACACGATGTTAAGCGATGATGCGGACTTCCATTTACTTGTATTACCCCCAAAAAAAATTACAATTTTGAGACAAATGATAATGTGGGAATGTGCTATTTCAGACTATTTTCTATCTCATGATATAACTAAATGTTATCCAGATCCGTTCAACCGCTCTTACGTGAAATAATAACAAACATACATACCTCCATCTTTTCAATCTTTACCGTTTATATTATTAATAGAATAGGTTAAAGTATGAATATTTATTAAAAAAATGTTTTTCTTTTTTTCTACTTTTAATTGTGCAAACATAATTGTATGGTTAAACTAGTTATTATAAGGATTTTGTATTTGATCACTACTTACTGACCTGCTCGTGACTTTGCGTGACAATATTTTATGTAAGTACAAGGTAGGTTGCACATAGTTAAATCAGTCAGTCGAAAGGTAAAAGAATTAGAAAAATATCTACGATGCAACAGTATACACTATACAGACAGAAAGACCTAGCGCCTTTAGACAGCTTTTTGTGATCATTATATTTATCAATTTTTTAAAGTAACTTAATCATCTACTTATAATTTTACTGACGAAAACTCGCGTAGCATTTTGTTAATAAACCAAAAAACTTGAAAGTTTTAGCTTGGAAGTCGTCTGTCCAGCGGTGGACATTCTATGGCTAAGACGATGGTGATATTGATGAAAGTTTGTATACAAAATAATGAAACATCTATTATTAATCCTGATAAATGTAAAATAAGTATATTTTTTAATCATATACTTTTTAACCATTTATTGGCCAATACGCGAAATAACACACTATCATACACGCACTAACAAAGTTTATATTTCAAGATTACCTTACAATATAACCCAAAGCGAAGTCACGTGGAACTTTACCAGTGCTGTGTTCGATACAGCAGCGTTGTGGTTTTGCAATCCAGCTCTCTCTGCGATTTATTCCGCTGGATGCTTTTGCTGGTCCAGCTTTAGTTTATTTATGCTTAGTTCTAGAAAAACCACTACAAAGCAAGAATGAAATAGTACAATGAATGTGAAAATTGAAGTTGTAGTGTTCTGTTTTGGTATCTAAGGGAGCGGATATGGGTATTGGTTTTAACATTTAGGTTCCTATTTGCTTTATTTAATAGACATGTTTGACCACTATCTTTCTTGATGGACGGTGACAATGTGGTCGAAGATGTTTGTCACGCTAGATCTACATAGAATGTTTCACAGGCTCGTAAGGCTGCTGCCTGAATAGACTAAGAGCTTAGTGACAGTTTTTCAAACGTGAGGTCCTAACATTCTAATTCTGCATGAAAATTATCATAACAATCAGTGGCCATGTTCAGCTTCTAAGAATGTATCGTTTTTTTATTTAGCGTTTTGCCCACCGTTTCACTTGACGGTCAGTGACGATGTGATTGAGGATGTTATAACCTTCAATGATTTACTGGCTCGAATTTAATAGATTAATCAAAAATACATGCAAGGAGTTTCTGCTTCTCGATAAAACTAAGCATTAGAAACTTCGTAGCCACCTTCGAAGAAGATTCCGTTGAAATTCTCTAAAATGGTATTTAAACACTATTGTAGGTCGGATTAAATAGATAACATTATTCAGTAATATTCACATAAACTTTGCCAAAATACCGTCGAGCTCTAAAAACCAAACTGCGATGCGGTTTTGCAATCCCGTACCGCGCGGGACTTATTTACGTAGGTACTTTTATTTTTACGTATACTATAAATTAGAACTCACTTCTCCAACCTGAAACGAACTTTACTGTCAAAGACAGAAAACTCAATTTTCTACTTCAATGAAAGCTTAAGGTTACCGAGCGTTCACCTGTTTATATTATTCTCTTATAGCTCTAAAAGCTATGCGACTCGCTTGAATGGTCTATTCAGTTTATGTTCCTTTATCTAAGCTATTTGATGAATTAACCTGAAATCTATAATTAAAAGGTTTTAGAATTTAAGAAATGTTTGCGAAATATTATAATTAATAAAAACACCGCGGGGTGCAGCTAGTTAACCAAAAAGTTAGTATATTGAAGTACAGTTTTTAAACAAAAAGTTGTTTAAAAACTTTGCTTCTTACAAATGTACTAACAAGTATTTCAAACCACTTGAGATGATAACTATATTTGATATACAGATACTGTATATCATAGGCCTCGTCAGGAGGCTCAAAGTCGCACAACGAGCTATGCAGAGGGCTATGCTTGGGGTTTCTCTATACGCGATCGAATCAGATATGAGGAGATCCGTAGCAGAACAAAAGTCACCGACATAGCCCAGCGGATTAGCAAGTTGAAATGGCTGTGGGCAAGGCATATAGCTTGAAGAACCGATGACCTTTGGGATTGAAAGGTTCTCGAATGGAAACCACGGACTGGCAAGCGCAGCTAGGACGGCCACTGACTAGGCGACCTGACTAACATCGCAGGCAAGGGCTGGATGCGGGCCGCTTCCAAGCGGTCTATCATCCAGCGGTCTATGTATTCCTAGGTTTGTACACCATTAACCTTACCATACCCTCCGAACTAGCTCGAAAACTGTATCTTAGAAGATTTCAAATTTTATCATAGCAGCTGCAGTATTGAATTAGTTATTAGTATTTTACTTTAATAAAAGCATCAAAAATATACATTTATATTTAACAAAAGTTAGTTTAACATCAAATCTTGATAGCGCGTTATGAATTTTGTTAAACAAGAAAAAACGTCTGCAACATTTACATAAAAAGTCAACCATACAAACCAAACAACGAATATTAGAACTGATCTAAAATAAAACAAAAAACATTAGAGAATGCAATAAAATTTCAACATTTACCATTCAAATACTTCGGAAGAGAGTCCTATAAAGGCCGCTAGAAATTGGACTTGAATTGTGGCAGTTATCATAAAATTGGACTGCGAATACAATACTGAAGACATTATGAGTTGAATAGGCCATTGATTCTTCAGCTTCCGGTGCTTTTCGACACAATTATTTATTGTTTCGCCTTCGTCCTTGAAGTGAGAAAGCGGCGCGCCCTATATTTTTTACTCTATGCGTGCATTGTAGGGCTACCATGTAAGCTTTAATGCAGAACTAAAGCTGTATTATTAGCTATTAGATTATTTGGTTCACAAATTAACATGTAATAAATATTTTTTTTAATTGGAATACACTCATTTTGGTGAACTATTATTATAATAAATAAATAAATTCCTTATTTCCTAAAAGAAGTAAGTTAGTGATACATTAATACCATTTAGCTCGTTATAAAATGCAAAACTTATATTGAAACAATAGGTTGCGTTACCGACAAGTCCCGAACTGGCCGACAGCCTGTATCTTGACTCGTGACAGAATTGACAAAATTCATTAAAAGAAGACTTATACTTGAAATTAAATGAATATTGTATTTTACCACATAAATGCAAATTTTCACTTCCGCCGGCACTCCCGAAGTGCAACCAGTTTTTTTATTTCGTAGCGATCAAAGTAAAATTCCAGCGTTTCACACCATTCGTTGTCGCACACTGGCAACTCCTCGTGAGTTGTTAACAGCATGTCAGCGGTTCCCGTCCCAGTTTTCCAAAGCCATGGTGACCCACCGTGCGTGTCACGAACGCTGTACGAGTGGCACACGCGAACTGGCCCGGTCGGCTTCGTTCAAGATTAAGTGGTACACTTTGCACGTTAGCCACCGCTTAATACAACGGATTAAATGTATTTGTTCGTTACAAAACAGCCATTCTACGAATCGTTAGTGGAATTACATGCGTGTTGTGAGTGTGTAAATCTGGAATGGATATGATTGGTCTTGCTCACTTGTAGGTTATAATTTCAACATAACATCCGGTAACATCGACGGGTTTCTTATAACTAGCGGTGTTTTTTTTTTCTTTTTGACTGACTTCAAAATATGGAGGAGGTTCTCAATTCAACCCGTATGTTTTCTTTTATGTCTCTTACCTCAGAACTTTCCACTGGTTAAACCGATTTTGATAATTCTTTTTTATTTGAAAGTTGGTAGATACTTGCCGTGTGATCCTATTTATCTATATCAATTGATCCCTTGAGAAGCAAAAATCACTGAAAACGGTGAATAAATTATGCGGTAACAAACATAAAAAAGGAAAATTGAGAACCTCCTCCTTTTTTGAAGTCGGTTAAAAAGTGTGGAACATCTTGTCGAAGTTGGTACCATACACATAATATTTTAATAATAGTTACTTTTGAACTATCATGGTACCGGCTTCGACAAGTTATTTCACACTTTGGAGTGTTGTTGTCGGTTCCATTTATTGTTAGTATTTTTTTTAATACTGGCATGCCAATTTACATATACGTAAATCTTTATATTAATTATGACATTTTATTCTTGAACTTGCTTTATTTATTTATTGTATTACTTTATTTGTTTATAGCTACCGTCAACTGCCTAGATAGACGTCTCATCTTCGCCACCGCCGTTTACGAGATTTTATTACACCACGAATCTTTAATAAGGTCTAAACACCAGTTCCATCAGTAATCCCCTTAAGCTCGATACGAAGAAACAAATTATTTGAAACCCTGTTTTCAACGCGATAAATAAACTCTGAACAGGATCCTTCAAAGGGGTTCCTTTGAATAAGGACGTAAGACACGTCTAAAACGTCATCTGCCTTAAGCCGTTACGAAACAAACGTGAGGGTAGCTGGTTTTCGTACCAATCTACGTGTTATTCTATCCTATTCTACTAGTTAGATAGTTTAAACCCTTTTTTTTTTTTTTTTTACGTGGGGAAAATGCATTTACGCTCTTCCGCCTACCGGGAAAGTAGGCGGGGTCTGTCGGGCTCGCTCGAGCATCACCGCTCCCTGGGGGGCCTCATGGCCCCCAACCCTAACTGCACCCACAGCAGCCAGGGTCCACTACCGACTAAAACCCACGGTGTCCATCCTGCCGCTAGAACGGAGGGAGCGCGGGGTACATTTGCATACCGCGCCCCCACCACGGCCGTCCGTTTCCGGACCCCTCCAGGGGGGGAGGATGACCCTCCCCCTCGCGACCGTGCCGGGACCAAGAGCACGGCCGCACCACCCCGGGGACCACATAGTGCAAGGAACGCCAGCCTTCCCACATCCGACGCTCGTGGTCCCCTGCGATGGGCCAGATGGAGCAGCCCCATCGCCAGCCGCTTCGGCCGCCACCCTCCGACGGCGGCCATATCGGCGCCACAGCAGGAGACGAACTGAATCACTCCCGCCGCAGCGCCTCCTCAGCTGCAGCACCGTCCAACACGGCGCCGCTGCCCCCCTCAGTTGCAGTGCCTTGCAGCAGCACCGCAACCTACCGTCAAGTGGACCGCTCCTCGTCGGCTTGGCGAGCAAAGCCTATCGGGAGCAGTCCCGGCCAAAATACTATAAACATACATAAATACATGGATATAAATAAACTTACATAGATATGAGACACGCGAGGCGCCGGACGATGTCTAGTTACGTCTAATTCAGAGGAATTAGACCAAGAACAGGCAGCACCGCGAGAAGGTAATCGCCAGACTTGCCTTGAGGATCATCACGACCTGCGCTTCCCCCAAGACCGTAACCTCCCTACCCATCACGGGATGAGTAAAGAAGGCCTGGACTTATCCAAAACAAGCAACGTAAACGCTGCAAGCATAGGCATAGCAACTATTTAATGGATAAACCCAGACCCGCCCCAGATAGTTTAAACCCTGGATTAACACATAGGCTGCTTTTATCCCGGAAAAAGTATAGTTCCCGTGGGATAATTGAGGTAGCGGGAAAACCGTAATCCACGGAGGTGAAACCGCGAGGCAGTAAATTATAAAGTATACCACCGAAAGTTTTTAGGCTATTTATTAATGTATGCTAAACTTATGTATGGTCGAACAGGATTACACAATATGACTTAAATTATACGACAAACGTTGCGTTTATAGTGCTCGTAAGTGTAAAAAACCAAGTGCGGGTCGGCCTCGCCCACCAAGGGTTCAAATAAAGGTTCAAGGATCAATTCAAGGTACATATATATAAAAATATATAAATACCTACCTATATAAATATAGGTAGGTTATATTATATAAAAAAATATAATAAAAAATATATATATATATATTATAAAAAAATGTAGGTACTCGGTAGAAATTAAAGAAAATAGTTTTATAATTAAAAAAGGCTTTGTTTATATTCTTCGTCATAAATCGAAAACCATACATCAGAAAAATAATTTAAGACCTGTTGCTGCAGCTTGTTCCAATGAAGCCCTTTCATACGATACCCAACACGATACGGTTTACTCAATTCAAAATTTGAAACACCGTTCCTTGCATTCTTAAAAAAACAGGGTGTTTTTTTAAGAATGAATCACAAATGTATAGTTTTCAGGTTTTTCCCTATCTATACGTGTAGTATAAGACGGAATTACTTGCCGAATTTCATAGTTCTAGGTCAACGATAAATACCCTATAAATTATGATACCCTTGAGAGTGTCGAAATATGCGTTTTTTTGCGGCAAAAAGTTTGATTTTTTAACAGCTTCAAGAGACTGTAGACCTGAGTATATCGTTTTAATTTCAACTCGATACCTCCACGCGTTTTTGAGATAAAGTGTCTTGACAGATGAACGGACGGACAACAAAGCGATCGTATAAGGGTTTTTTTAGATGTACGGAACCCTAAAAACCGTGTATGTTTTTGTCGGGGGTGATTGGTTGTGGAGAGGAGGGTTGTGTATGTGGGGGTGGGAGTGAGGTTGAGTGTGTGTGTGCATCTGAAAAATGTATAAGTAATGTAAATAAACATATATATAGGTATTTTCTAAACTACCTTTTATTAGCGTCGTAACTGAACAATTCCAACCAACTATCATACACTAACGCTTTGTCTTCGTACCGTTAAAGAAACACAAGTTCTTTCAACCCTTTATATGGAAAAAAAGAACCGTATTTCACCACATAAATAACACATTACCCACAGCATTATACGTTAGTGTACAAATGTAATTTACGAATGAAAAATTACATTCTGCCGGTGCTTTTGTGATATATTGTGGAATATTTAGCATTCCCCGTTTAGAAGCGAGGTTGGTTTCAGGAATGTGACGGTTTTGATGAAGCATTAGTATCACAGGCATAACAGTAGAATAAATGTCTTCATTGAAGCGTTACACATATTTTCAGAGCTGAAACCTTACTTCGATATAGCGACAGTTCGATATAGCTCTTTTTCTATTTTTTTGTGCATTATTCCCGCCAAATCGGTAAATCTGTCATCAAACCTTCATCAACTTCAGGCAGCTGTGATTGCGTGCTTGATACTTTACGTCCAATATTTTTTTTAAAAAAATCGTTAGTGACTATCAAGTGGTATTATAATGGTCATAATCAATGGGGGAGGCGTTTGTTTTGTAGTGGACGTCCTATGGCTGAGATGATAATGATGATGATTTTGTTTTAATAAATGCATCTACCAACTTAAATTAGGGTTCTTCTGCAGCCATTTAAACTATAGCATTGGATGAACAAAAGTTGACGAATTAAGTGGTTCCGTAATGGTCTCGTTGGTTATAGCGAACAGTTCGGATGAACTGAAGATACTGTGTTGTGTGTCGCAACAACTCTGTGCTTTTGCAGCGCTGTGACGGCCCTACAGTTTAACAAGATCAAGAGTGGGTAGTTAGATAAACTACGCACTTACACCGATATTGTAAACTGCATTTCTCCAGTCTTCTCGTGACCACTACCAATGCAACTTGGTCGAAACGTCAAGGTAAATAAATCACTAAGCCTTTTTCATCTGTGCAACTTTCACACTTCTAAGTGTGTATTTTAGTGGAATTCGGTTTTTATAGTGTAGAATTACGTAATTATCTGGAACAACTTTGAGACCGAACACTTATAGATGGCGCGTGCCAAATGTGCGTTAGGCAACTGTTTATTTGATGACGCTACAAACATTAATTAATGGCGAAGTTATTTATGCCAAAGGCACAGTATAGGCACTTTATGGCATAACCGAGTAGGTACCCGCTGTATCACAGTGGCAGGCGTAGCATGTGATGTAACATCATTATCACGCTACACAAGATAAATATAGTACGAAAGATATTTCTAACGATATATTTTATTCATCGTCGGCTGCACATCGCATGTGAGTTAAACATGACTTGAAATGTAATCTCTCGATGTGTACTATTTCTATCCTTTTTTTATTCTGTATAGATCAGCGTTTCACCACTATCTCACTTAATGGTCAGTATCTATGTGATCGAAGTAAGCTTACAATGCTTACTGGCTCTTAAGGACTGGTGCCTGAAGACACTATTTGTTTGGTGACAGTTTTTTCAACTTGAGGGTTGTAGCTAGCCAGGCGGGTACTCGAATGTACCCTTACCACCGTGTTGGGAATTTGATAACGGTGTTACTTTCACAAGAAGCTCAAGCCGTGGTTGAATTAGAACCAGCGTCCGTGAGTTTAACAGCTGACGCTCCCATGGCTGAGCTGTCATCGCGAATCTTATAATTTGAAATCGGTGAATTATAGCTATAAGTCCAAAATATGCTGACATCCAGATATGATATAGAGCGGGTGCGAATGAATTCTGAAGTATGTTTAATTGTTTAACCATGTGACGGTAAAATATCCTATCCCAACGTTTCTATGCGAATTTTGAGCTCTACTTCGAATAGTATATAATGAGGAACATAGTTAATTAGGCATATTAATTTAGTAATGATCTTTTTTGTTTAGGTGGAATAAATACAGCATATTGAGTCCGTTAGAAGTTTTTGAATATATTTTTTTTCATATATAGTTCGTTCTCTTTTGCTAAATCACGATATTGATAATGTTGCGTCTATAATATATTACTCGTATATACGTGCTTATGTATTTCCATCTTCCGATTTTATGATATATGATATGTGGAAAATATGTGTGGTCTAAATATCGCCTGCTCCTACTCAAGTGAGTCCTGTGATCTCACTTAAGCCTCGGTCACACATAGCGAATACTCGCTGCGAGTGCATTCGCCGCGAACAATAGTCGCAGCGACAATTCGCTGCCTGCCTGTCACACACCGCGAGTTCTACACGAGATTTTCGACAGTCTGTTGGTGCGCAAATACAAAATGTCGTCTGCTCTAATACGTTTGTGTATTCGGTTGGCATGTGCAGAGTTAGCAAACCAAATGCTGATTAAGCTCACAACCCGCAAGAAGAGAAAATGGGTTCGTAAATGGATTGAACGAATAATTTATATATTTCCCCACTTTAGGGAATCCTTTTTTTGTTGACTCATAATTAAAAACTTGAAAAAGCGACGAATCGACCTATAAGCACAATCGTGTCCAGTCCAGTCGAGAGCGGCGCGCGAATGGCTAGTCGCAGCGAATACCCTGTCACACACAACGAATACTCGCGGCGACTGCGCAATCGCCGCGAATAAAATTGAACATGCTTAATTCCAATCGCGGCGAATTCAAGTCGTGGCGAGTGAGTCTACTCGCAGCGAATAGCCTGTCACACACAGCGAATACTCGCGGCGACTACGCATTCGCAGCGAGTATTCGCTATGTGTGACCGAGGCTTTACACTCAGATGCGCGCGGGACGTGGTCTTGTACGCTTGTCGAGACTACTTAATACTGCAACCTGATTACTTACAATTTTTCTATTTGCATCATAACCCCCTCTTGTGCATATTGCAAGTGTTTTAGGTTGCGTTTCAAAATACTTTACTCGTTGTCGAATGTTGAGTAAATTTGTAATTTGGAACGGCCACTTATCACTGTCACGTAGGGTAATAATTAACCCTGAATTTTCCAATTTAATAGAACTTATCTGTCAGATGAAATTGTGCCGGTTCCAAAAACTGTCAACGTTAATTTTCAACGTTGGGTTTTTGAACGAGACAGAATCACGATTACCCTTTGCCGGGTGATAATTACCCGTTTTGGTACGCAGCCTTAATCGCTCAAGGAAGATAAACCAGGATAACAATCACACGGGATTACTTTTTATTTGTAAATATATTACATGTGAGAGCGAGATAGATAGTACGTAAACGTTTAGCTAGAGCCAATGACACCAAATGATGTTCAATGCTGTCTCATTCGCATAAATGGTTCGGCGCGTCTCTCCACCTTTGTCTAATTGAGATTGTTTTGTTAGCATATACTGATTACAGATTATAATTTTTCATGCATGTAATTGGGCGCATAGCCTGAGCTTAGCCTAGCCTAGCCTATAATGTTAGAGCATCACTTATCTTACTCTTTTAACACTATCAATAGATATAATACATTTTCTTTACACGGATTAAACGTGTAAAGTGTAAGAGTTCATGGAATGGTCCAAAATTCTTAAATGTTTAAACTCTATGCTGGTTTGGTTCGCCCGGTGTGAATCGCAAAGTTTTCTACTACTTTTCATGATTAACTTAGGTACATTAGTTGAATATTTATCCCAATGGATTTAGTGACATTTTAATTATTTTTTTCATGGAGAGCATGCGCTCTTGGCCGCATTCGCACATGCACTGTGCATCCAGTGCATGCTCGTAGGTAGCTGAGAGTTTTCAACTTAACAATGTACTGCTAACCTGAATAATGGAATATTTTAAGCAAATGATATCCTGTAATTTTCATGACAGTATAATTTTCACTGAGCACAACAACGCTGGGTACCTATTCGTGGTAACTATCTTGTTGAAACTAGGAAAAAAATACTATAATATTCTTACACAGAAAAACTTACGAAAAGTATAGTTACCGTAAACTCCAAAGTTCCAAAACACTTATCAAATGACGATCATAAAACTCGATGATTTTATTACATTGCTGCTACTTTTACATAAAACAAGTCAATCCTCAATAAACTATCCGCAAACTAGAAGAACTGGTCTTATTTCAGAAACAGCATTGTTAAAAGTTTTACAAATTTGAATTTTATCTTTAAAATAATAGGAGTTTTTTAGTTTTGGAGAATTTAACTAAACGTAGTGAATAACATAATTACTACCATTAAAAAATAATCGCATTCAGACTCACACCCCTGAACCAGGATACCTCGTGTCGCGTCACGTACATGATTACTCCAGCCGGGATTCCAACCGGAGTTAGCTGTTCTAAAGTCAGTGTCACTGATCTGATTACTGAGCCACAAAGTCCGTCAGTTACCACCTAAGATGTAACAAGATATTATGAAGGCTATCTTTCGCGTGGTTTGGTACCAAAAAATGAATGAAAAGCCTCAAAATGCTCTCCCCACTGTGAAACCTACATAATAAGGTGCTATTTTCTTTAGTAGCATACTGGGCCCAACAGCAGTAGTTCCGGCTCATATTAACCGTTATCGCTCCATCTTAACTGCCCTGTTCTCGAAACTATAGCCTTCGTTGAAAATGATACACTTTATATCAATCAACGGGAATACGGCCTTATTTATTCAACGGTAAGGTTCCGTTTGGTAAACATACCGCAACCCATTATTTCTCATTATTAAATTGATAAGAAAAATGCGATTTAACACGGTTTTATTTTGAACCTTATTGGTGATGCTTGTAAGTGTGTTTTTGTGTGTGATGAAAAGTTTTGAGCCTCTGAATACAGCTGATACGGCGTGTTTAAAAGAGCTATTGTGAATATAGATAGGACTCATACGAACCCTTGTTATTTGAAACAATGACAGAAATTACGTGCCTTTTGTTATTCGGTTGATTTGAACTAAGGACATGTGAATGTCAAATGGTTTCATGGATCGTAAAGATAGTAAATATTTTATATATTCAATGTATTGTAGACATTAACTGTAATTATAGGCTTTCAACAAACTGCCATATACAAGTATCGTTAGGAGTCACTTTATGAAAACATATATCAATAGAACGAAGCGCAGGCTTCAAGTTTGCTTTGGATAGCAATTTGATGTGCTTGTACCTTCGAAACAATAAGTCACTAAGAATTGGAACAGATATTAATCAAATCAAACTATATTTTGAGCTTCACTTCTTACAGTAAACATATCTAACATAATGGTCAATCCCACAACAATATTGTTGTTAAAACAGACGTGATTTTGACATACTTATTATGAATCTATAAAACATGGGAATTACTCACGTAGTAACTTAGAAGGTTCCGACTTTAGAAATATTGTTTGAAAGTCAGATAAAAATAATAAATGTAGCAAAACTGATATTGACCCACCCCCACGCGGTTTCCGGCCGGTCAGAACTAGCTAAAACCAGACATATTTGATAAATATAAAGCAACTACAGCTATACACAGCAATCGTAAACTGCTATGAGCTCTCAAAAAAGTTAGAAACGAGAAAAAGTATGAATTCGATAAAGAAAAAATTAGAGCCGTTTAACGAAAACAAAATTGGATATCATGAATATAACTAAATATGTGTTTATCTTCTATATTTGGAAGAATATAGCACTTAAATATAAATGTTACTTTCGGGCTAAGCATTTAGCTTACCCGCAACCTGAATATTAAACGAAACGTTGTTGACTCAATGCGCATGGGGTGCGGAGCCAAACCGAAGGGTCAAAAAAACATTCACGAATAGACGTAGAAAGAGAAGGAAATAGGACACAAAAATGGTTATATAAAATTCTGTGAGTTGGTTGGTGTAATTATGGCAAAGAAACAGCCGGAACTAGAGCAACGTTAGTTAGATTAATAACAATTAAACTTATTTAATTTATTAATAACATAGATTAATAACATAAACAAATTATAAGATTAATGCTATGCTGATGAGATGATTCTAAGAAGAGTACCAGGAGTGCTCTTTACAAACATTGCGGAGTACTGTATCATAAAGTAACATTGAATTGTTGCATAACTCACAGCGACGGAGATAAGAATAAAATATGCTCAATGGACAAATCAACAGCTATGTATGTAAATTGCAATAAAAACTAACCGTTTCTTGACTATGCTCCTACCCAGCATACTGAGTTTTGTTCTGTTCTAATTATTAATAACTGTTCTTAATTCTAATTATTTTCGAATACGCATACGTAACACACGTTTTATAAGTTTAATAAAAACATGTTTTTGAAAGTATTAACTATCGAGAGGATTAAAACTAATCGTATTTGAATTTCTGAATACTCCTTTACACTGAAGCAAATTATACTCAACAGAAAAAAACTCAGTCTCTTGCACATGATTTTTAATTATTTTATTAATGTTTTTATGAACAAAAAAGTATGCAATGAGGGTGAGTGGGCTATATGGTATAGGTCGACTTATTCTACCTATGACGACTAGATCAATAACGCTTAGGGCAAATGCCAGGTAACGAGCTATTACTACTAACTAGCATGAACGTAGAGCGCTCATTACAGTAGGAGAAGGAAGGACTACATTAGAGTTTCACTAATCCGGGGCTTCACTAGTATAGTACTTTCAATAATCCGGCACCACTCACCCTCTCTACTCTCGTTCCGCGCTCGCGCACCAGCATTAGCATAACCTCAAAAGTTATCCCCCTCTGGTTTTTAATAATGCCGGTTTAGTGAGATTCTACTGTATAGTCTTTGGCTGCCGTCTTTGGAGTCGTGATTATACGTATGTTTGTGTCTGTGTATTTTATACGTCAATCTCTCCGCCTGCAATGCATCTTAATTAATATTGGCTAGCAAAAACGGTCAGTTACTTATAGAGATGATATGTTAATTTATTAACAGTTATCAGTTAGTAAAAATTTGTTTTTTCATCATCTGAGGCATAAAACATCTGCTGCTGAATTTAGGCCTCCGTTGAAATTTATTTCGATAAGGATCGATTTGCAGTGGCCCGCAACCAGCCCATTCCTGCGATCTTCTGGCAGGTCTTCTATCCTCCTTGTCGGTGTTATTACTTTACAAATAACCAAATATACAATACAATACAATAACACTTTATTGTAAACCAGTGCAAAAAAATAAATGTACAAGTAAGCAAAACTTAATTTTAAAACATTATGGTGCTACAATGGGCGGTCTTATCGCTTGTAGCGATCTCTACCAGACAACCTTTGGATGGACAGTATCGAAAGATAGAATAAACGGCAGTGAAACCAAATAGTTACATTACAAAGGATACAACTTATATTAAACAACTGCTAAATGATAAATACACAATTGAAAATATTGCACTTACATATGCATTACATATTGCATGATACAAAATAACGGAGGAAATAAAATTAAACATTTTAGAGTTTAGATAGATAGTAGTTCTTGACCCTGTTTTTGAAAATTTGCAAAGATTCTGCTTGTCTTATATCTAAAGGCAGAGCGTTCCAAAGATTGACAGCATGCACTGTGAAAAACTTGTCGTAAGCCTCAGAAGTATGAATAGATATTTTCAGTTTGAGAGCTGTTGATGAACGCAAGCTAGCGGAGTGAGACTCATGTAAAAATTCGTAACGTTCTTTGAGATAAGAAGGCGAGGACGGTATAAAAAGTATATTGTAGAAGAGGGACAGAATGTGGGCATTCCGGCGAAAACGAATGGGCAACCATTTAAGCTTTTTACGAAACTGAGATATATGGTCATACTTGCGAAGGCCAAATATGAACCTAATGCAAAAGTTTTGTAAGCATTCAAGCTTATTAAGCTGTTCTTCGGTTAAATCTAGATACGCGGCGTCTGCATAATCAAGAATTGGGAGTAATAGAGTTTGTGAAAGCGCAGTTTTAGTAGCAATTGGTAGAAAATTACGTAATCTTCTCAGAGATGATGATGAAGCGAATATTTTTCTACTTGTTATATATATAACAAGGTACATATGCAATACAATGTTACATATATAATATATATCTGTCATATCAGATATCATTTGTTTTTCCTCACACTCAACCCCCCACTTTAGGTGTCCCTATGTCGCGGGAGGCCACACAGTCACACCTAGAACCGGGACATACAAATACACTCAACGCATAAATGTATACCACTGGAGGGATTCGAACCCACCCTGGGCTCGAATCACGGGAACCACAAGTGACATCACTGGCGACTGAGCCACGGCGACAGTCGTTATATTTTCCAAGAAATGTTTGTCTGAATTTGCATTGAGAATAATTTGTCTGTATGAGTCAGTCGATACACAAAGATAAACAATGTGTAGGAAAGAAAACTACATCTTGTATTCTGTTCTACATTTTTGGTTCAATATATTCTTCAGTTGTAAGTTGACATCCAATAACAGTCAGACAGCCGAAAGATTGCGTTTGACAGGTCTTGATCCTCGTTGTGGTGTGACTGACACAATATTATATAATCATGTTGTCTATGTTACTTAGAACTTGTGAGAAATATTGAAAAATAAACAGTCAATGGAATTTTCTCAGCGGTCAAACTATTGTAAGTAAATTTTTTTCCTACTTCAGTTTTAGTAAGAAATTCTGGAAATTCTTTGTTTTCTAGGTTATATTATAAATGCTAAAGTACGTTCCACACTTACCTAAGTTGTGTAAGATCGTGACATCAGATTAAAGCCATAATTTTATCTCTACAAGCCATCTTCCTACGTGTATCACTCCACACAAGTGGGTTAAACTATTAGGATTCTGTGAGCGACGGTGTGGTTGGCAGGAAATTAGGGTAAAGCAGTTTGTCACGCACTCGAGTTCGTCACGTCACTTTGGAACTAAAGTCCTATCGGATATGGAATATGTAATGTTGGCGCAGTCATTAGGATAGTAGGAACTGTAAGTGAAACTTTGGTAAATTTTGTTCTAGTTTCTTAAAGTACATATCATTCCTGTAACTGTATATTTAGATAATTATTTTCATACATATAATGCTATTCTGTGTTATCTGACTGTTAATAATTAAACTCATCAATGTTGCATGGAGCTTACGCTCTGACTTGAATAATAATTCTCTGTCTGAATTGATAATTTTGGGAAATCTCCTTAACTAAATTATACAATAGGATTTATTCAAAATTATCATCTGAGCCATTGAAAATCTACAGCTGGCCATAAACACTGCATTTGAATTTTAATAATATATGTATTTTTCGCTTGGTAAAATCGTGCTTTTGAATAGATTCTTCTCTGATCAAAAGCATTCTGTCAAAAATACAAAAAGGATAAGTACCTGTTTAACTAATTTCAAAAAAGAGGAGGGTTTCAAGTCCAATTTTTTTTTGTTGTTAACTATTTTGGCATCTTTTTTACTTTCTTACATAATATTAAAAGCGGTTCAGTAATTGAAAATATTGAACCCCATCATGGCAGCAATTGATATTAATAATTTGAAAGTACGTAGTTATATTAAAATGCTTGATAATAGTTAGGTATTTAAAATCAATATTGTTATTATTGTATTGACTGAGGATAAATAATAAAGAAGTTACATCAGAAGGGATTGAAAAAAGTCCTTTTAATCTAAAGAATCCTTATGGCCGATGGAACGAAATCTGCTTCTCTAGTTATTTTTAAGTGTATGACTATTAAGCGCCATCTATTCCATTTTTTTTGAAACTGTTTATAATCAGAAAAACATTTTTATAATAAGGGAAGAAACGTGTTGAAGTTACGATCAATACTGAAACACCTTTCTTTCTAATTTTATAGATTGCGTCATAATGTAATTATATGGCGAGAGGTCAATGTCATTATCAGATTACAAACATTAATCAGATTAAATTTTACTAATGAATTTCAGCAATCATGCATACTTTTATTTGAGTCACTTCTGTTAGCTATTCCGAAAAAATTTGTTAATTATCATGGTACCGACTTCGACAAGTTATTTCGCACTTTTGAGTGTTGAAGTCGGTTCCACTTTTTGGTAAAAAAAAATGTGTCACCCTTTTCAGTGATCTACGCTGTTCAAGGCATCAATTGCCATTGTGTATGTTCTCCGATGTCTTTACCCGCATCTATAATATCGTAGAGGTATGCGTAGCACTTTTCAGTAATTGTAGTGTAGCTCAAAAACCGCTCGTCTGATTTTGATGCAATTTAAATGGGTCCACCACGGAAGCATATTATATCATAAAAAAAAAATCATCAAAATCGGTTCATAAGTGACGAAGTTATCCGCAAACACACATAAAAAAAAATATAAACGGTTGAATTAAATGACCTCCTTATTTTTTTGAAGTCGGTCAAAAATTCCATTTCATCGTTTACGAAATCCAATTCCGTCATCAAGCGTAAATTATGATCCCATCGTCTCAACCTCAATCTCGCGATCCCGGTGAAGTGAAACCCTTCACAGCCTTATTACTCGATGTCATCCACATGTGACTTGGGTTTCGAGAATCGACGGTATGCGTCAGATTGTCGAGTGCTCATATCCTTAGCGACAACACGCCCTTATTTTGAACAAGGAATTTCATATTGAATATTATAAATTGTGGTATTAGATTGGTTTATAATTTATATGCATATAATAAAGCGCTGAAAGCAGTGTCTCTATACCTTGAATATATTTATTAATAAGTCAGTGTGGGTTATCAATTTAATATAAGTTATTTAGAAGTTTTTATTGGACGTTGGTCGTTAATCTGTTAATCAGTAAAAATAGATCCAATTCTCTGAAATTCTTTGTTAAGGTTTATTGGCTTCTATTGTTTTATTTCAAGAAATTTTTAAAAATGATGTACGGATAAGTAGTGTAAAACGGTTCAATACTTTTGAAACTATCTACTCAATAACGTATATATATATTTAAAGTATATAAATATCATAATATAGTTTTCAACATACTTGCTCGTAGTGAGCCATATCATACATTCCTTTTACGCCTATAAACCGAGCTATAACACACACGTGTGTAATAGGAATTTCCCTACAGAGATAAATTAGTAGCTTACTGCAAGTTATATTCGACTGAACGAAGTATTCCCAATTTCATTTTACATTTTTGTTTCTTCCTCAATAATTTCTCACAAAACTTCGTATGAAACTAATCATAGTCGGCTGAATTATGACCTTGACTGCGGTTCGCACTGCAACCCACAGCCTCTTGTGTAATGAGCAACTTCTATCACAATGTACTATTTTCTTTCCTCTGTAAGTTTATGTACATAGAATGCATTATTATAATATAGAATCTGTTTGAAAATCTCATTTACAAGTTCACAATGGGTGAGCGACTTTTCAATTGTTAAACTTTACCAACAAGTTGGTGCCCAGTGCGCACGAATCTTGTAACAGACAGATCAGTAAAATGTGGGCGCACTAAAAACACAGTATCTCATCTTTTAATAAATCTATTAGTGTTGCAAAGTTTTTAAGAATAAATATATATTTTTTTACATATATTTAATTGCTCTAACGATTGACCATTATCTCACTTGATGGCCAGTGACGACAGGGGTCAAAGATGTAATCCCGCCCAGAATGATTTACTGGCTATCAAAACTGTGTTTTCAGGCAGAAGTCCTCGTGTGGTGTGACAGGTTTTCAAACTTGAGTGTGGCCTTGAGTTAGCTAGACGAGTACTCGAAAGTATCCTATCACCTTGCTGGGAATTCGATAATGGTTATATACACCTAATATTACTTTGACCTGAAGCTCAAGCCGTTGGTTCAGGTCAAACTAGCGTCCGTCTGTTTGACAGCCGACGCTCCCACCGCCGAGGCATTCATCGCTTCAAATCGCTTCAAGTATATTAAATTTTACTTGATTATAATAATCTTAGCTATTAGCCAAACATTGTCAGTGGCAACATTGTCACAGGCAACATTAATGTCCTACTGTCACTTATAAAAGCAAGCGCCCAGTCGATTACCGCCACATTTTGTTCAGTCGTCGGTCGGTAAGGTGCTTGGGCTCGACGCTGCATACCGTAAGATCGTTCCATTCTAATTTATGCTGTCATTTTGTGTCTTTGTATAAATGTTTCATTTTAACATGTACTTGGTTAAACCTTTTTGTATAAGAATATCATTGTAATAAAAGTTGACATCATGTTCTTTCTTATTTTTAATTTACACCACTTCTGATTTACAAGATCAGAAGTGGGACTCGCTTAAAAACACGCGACCTTGATCGTTCGCCATCTCTCTAGCTGCGAATAACGTTTGTTCGCATGACAAACCATCACGTGTTAATAACTTTCTTTGTTCTTATTCATACGCGTACATTTAGTCTGTGGGATTGGTCTCACTTTCCCACCTATCTTACTTGTCTACCAGTAAAATGAAGACCTAGTAAAATCACAATTAAAAGTAAAATTTTAAAGACACAAATCTACCCACTTTTATTTCACATTTGTTTAATTTTCGTTTTATTTTCACGTAAGTAAATTTCTTGTGATGTTTATATGCCAAGGAGTAGATCGCGTTGTCGGTGACCCACGTCGCGTGTGCGGGCATGGCCGCGCTCGCGTAGCCCGTCGCGTAGATGTTCACGTTGTTGCCGGGTGCCTGCTCATCATCGGCACGTGCTGAAGCTGAAGAAGGGTTCTCGTAGTACGCGAGCTCTGCTGTTGCTGCTGCGGCGAATGGACGCCGCAGGCTAGCTAGCCTACCGGGTGGTGGTGTGCGGGCGCCTCGGGGTCGCTCGGTGGACCATGCGGCGTGCAGGAGCCATTGCGTCGGGAAGGTGGCACCGGGCCGAGTCGGCTGCTCCCACTGCTCCGAGCACATGACCAATCCTGGTTTCACCATTTGGCTAAGTGACTTGCTAACCCGGTGAGAATGAACTTATTTATCGGTAGAACGTGTCGTTGACTGGGCCATAGGTATTAACCAAGTGCAAAAGTTCGCTGGACGCCGGAGAGACGGTCGCCGTGGCGCAGTGGTCAGTGACTTGACTTCTGTGTCTCCGGGACCCTGGGTTCGAATCCCGGCAGGGGCAAGCATTTGTGCGATGAGTATAGGTGTTTGTGTGTTGTGATTGTGTGTGTGATGCACCATGTGACCTCCCGCGACACAGGGAATCCTAGTGCGGGGGTCTAAGTGTGATTTAATAAAAATATATGTTGAGTGAACGAGTGAAAATGTATCAACGTTACGTAAACTATGTGTTAGATAACGTTGACACTGCACATATTCTTTATGAAATGACATGACAACTTATATACTAGCAGTTCAAAGTGACCAATATGTGTTGGCTATCGTAACCCACAAAATAATCGATACCCATAAAAGTTAAAAAATAACGAATGTGTTTAAGCGTAGTGAAACTTTTATTCATTTAGGTACTACAAACTAGAAACGGCACATAACTCAAATTAAGATCATTAGGAGAAATCATTTCATCCTATCGTACCCTCATCTAATTTTATGTTGATATAGAAAATATACCGCGCACCAACCGTGCAATATTAAGATTTGTGTGAAATTTTTGTGTTCTGAGTAATTTATGTTTCATACACCTTGTACCGATGTCACGGTATAACCAATACGTGCCAGAAATTACTATTAGAATTGAATTCTAAGCCTACTTGAGAAAATCGCAGGTTTTATGAATTTTTTAACAAAAAGTTTTAAAAAAAGAAGTTGTAGGTAGGCAGGTGTGTCTTTCAATTATACCTACCTACGTGTACCAAAGATATACATTTTTGGTAACCGAGCCGAGGTCACAGCCGATACGCTTCTGCTAGGTCATGTTTAATATCAAATCTACTTGAACCGGTCACTATGTACGTACCAGACGGTTATTTTATTGTTAGCTAGTAGTAAATTCTTATAAGACGATACGATTATCACGTGATACGTGATCACTTTTTGAGAGCTTTCTGAAAGTAATAGAACTTGAACGACTGTGGCTCTAGTAAATTGTTGAAATTAGAAAACTATCAAGAGAATTTGTTTTGATGAGCCATTTTATCATAATTAAAATAGCCGAACGGAATCTAGGCAAAAGTGTGACAGTTTGTTATGAGATGTATCACTTATGTGCACCTTCAGATTTGTGTAAAATGTGTTCCTAACTAAACTTGTTGACAGATCAAGAAATAAGCTGTGAGGCATAAACTATAAGTAGGTACAGTTTTATTTGATAATATCTGAACATGCCACTAGATATTTGGATGACGATAAAGAGTTTATTTTTTTGATAAATTATTTTCCGAGAAACCTTTTGTATACAGAATCTGCGGGGTCATGATTTAGTTGTTTGTTTCGTACGTTATAGCGGTGACCATACAGGATGTCTATAGACAATCGTTATGCTCTTCGGTATGCTGTAAGATTTAAAAAAAAAAATAACTTACGCCCATAGTAGGTCTTCGCTGTAATCGACGCGTTTACGAGTAATATAGACTGTAGAAATAGTACTCGGACAGTAGCTCAAAGTTCATCACTTTGTCAGGTTTGCACTCTTATTATTTGGTGATCAAGGTAGATGTTTTTCTAGTAAAAAAATAAATATTATGAGTATCTTTTGGTCATAGTGTGTGTATTACTGTAAAACAGATACCTATGTAATGATAAGTTATGGCAGAACGCGATATGAAGTAATGAAGTTCTGGCAATGACAAGTTGTATCCGTGTGACAAAGTACCTACTACATTTTAATCGGTAAAGATACCGACGTGTTGTTATTTAGAGTGTGTTTATGGTGGAAATGTCAGTTTTGTATGTATTTGGTCTGACTAGTTTCTACAGTACGTTTTTGTAAATAAAATTACTACGAGTCGATTATTCATTTTTGTTAGCTCACTTAACTATCACGTCATGTACGATATTGTCGCACTCCAATGCTTCCTATGATTACAGGTGAAGCCAGTGCGTAGTCTGTCTAAATGCGATTTTAATGTGAAATAACAGCGTAATTAATTTGGGGAATTTCTGACCGTTTATAGATTCTCAACGTACCCACAGTTTTATACCGCCGTTAAATGAAGTTGGTTTAAATTCCTGTAAGCTACTAGAATCAAATTTACACATAGCGCCTAGTGTGAGGGACTGATACCCAGAAAGTAGAACGCTCTTGTAGTGTTACAACTGTGATTATGTTTTTCAAAATTTTAGTAGGTGTATATGTTTGTGCCCTTTTTGATAATAAGTGCGTGTGTTCTGTTGGCTACTGACGATTGAAGCTGGAAAGCATAGATCTATAGTGCAAGATGTTGTCATAAGCACCGACAGTTGTATGAAATTCGATTGAGCGAGGACTATTATTTACTGTCATGTTCTAATGTTTTTTTTTTTTGTGTAAATTAATTCCGAGAGAAGTAAATAATTCAGAAGGTTTAAAGGTCAAGGTCAGGTAGGCCGAGGCCTAGGAAGATAGACGTTTTGGTTAAATGTTCAAAACCAATGCCAATACCAATGTTGCAGCCATTCTTGAACCGAATGGTCTCATGCGTGACGATGGTAAAGGACCTGACGGCATGACACTGATTCCCTGGAAGTTAGGGCGGCCTTTAGTGTGGGACGCTACATGCGTTGACACTTTGGCGCCGTCACATCTTCCTGAGACACATGTTAGGGCTGGCGCCGCGGCTTATACGGCGGAGCAATTGAAACAGCGAAAATATGCTAACCTAGGTAGTGGTTACATATTTGAGCCGTTTGGGGTCGAGACATTGGGCCCGTGGGGACCTGGAGCTCATCGGATTTTCTAAAATTTATCTGAGCGTTTGATCGATGCGACGCGTGACCAAAATGCTGGCACATATTTGGCTCAACGAATCAGCATTGCAACTCAGCTTGGCAATGCTGGTAGCATTCTGGGCATGCTGCCGGCCGGTAGCGGGTTAGAACATTTGAGTTATCTTTAGGCTACCAATAGCTAGTGGATTGCTCAAATGTTATTGTAGTAGCTGCAGTATTGTAATTAAAAGACCAATTAATTGTAAAGACCAATTTATTTATGGAATTTTGTATGTGGTTATTTGAAATTATTCGCAGAATTCTCGATGCGGGTGGGCCCTGGCTTGGCTGCGCAACCCCGATGCGTGTGGGTTCCGGCCTGGCACACGAACGCCTGTTGCGTGTGAACTCCGGCCTGGTAGACGCATACCCGATACATGCGAGCTCCAGCCTGGGAGATGCATTCCTGTTGCGTGTGGGCCCCGACATTGTGGCTATCTCGTGCCCCGACATTGTGGCTATCTCGTGCCCCGACATTGTGGTACTCGCAGCCCCGACATTATGGCTATCTCGTGCCCCGACATTGTGGTACTCGCAGCCCCGACATTGTGGTACTCGCAGCCCCGACATTATGGCTATCTCGCAGCTCCGACAATGTGGCTATGTAGAGTTTGACAGCATTTCGTAATGCATATTAGAATCGGTATGAAAAGTGTCTGATGCAGTAAGATGTGTGTGATGAATGTATTGAAGAGATTTAGCTCACATAGGTATAGCTCGGAGTGTATTGCTGATAGAGGGCCTTGATTGTGTGATGAATGAAAAAATAGGCAACTACACATGCTGTTTTGGCGCGGCAAATGTGCGCTGTGTGTTTACTCTTTGCTTGTTTGTTGAAGGTGGGGTCTCGTAGCACACGAGTTCGGGTGGCAACAGCTGCTGCTGCCGCCACTGCTGCTGTTGCTGCTACTGTAACGAATGGACGCTGTCGGGTGCTTCGATCCGCCTTTTTGCGAGTTGTGAGCCACGCCACATGAACATTTCTCAGCACAACAAAGCCTGAAGAACCTGCCGAGGACGTCAGGATATCAGGAGAGGCCGTCTTAGCTATTAGCCAAACATTGTCAGTGGCAACATTGTCACAGGCAACATTAATGTCCTACTGTCACTTATAAAAGCAAGCGCCCAGTCGATTACCGCCACATTTTGTTCAGTCGTCGGTCGGTAAGGTGCTTGGGCTCGACGCTGCATACCGTAAGATCGTTCCATTCTAATTTATGCTGTCATTTTGTGTCTTTGTATAAATGTTTCATTTTAACATGTACTTGGTTAAACCTTTTTGTATAAGAATATCATTGTAATAAAAGTTGACATCATGTTCTTTCTTATTTTTAATTTACACCACTTCTGATTTACAAGAATAAAATATTCATTTTTATTACTATTTCACACCAGAATGGCACATAATAATGTGTCAATTTCACGAAACTATCCAATCAAAACCTTAGAAAAACTCTCTTATAAACATAGAATACACACAATATGGTAAGCACATAATTATTAATTTATGGATTCATAATTATACTGTACTCAAACAAAAATAAGCAGACGGCTGGTAGCAGAGCTTACCCATCATTAAGAATCATCTCGATCACGTCAGCTTTCGAACGACAACACTGCATCAGAATCAGTCCGTTCGTTTAGGAGCTACGATGCCATTAATATACACACAGACACGTAAAACTTATAGCACCCCTGCGTCGGGGCTTAAAAATATAACCAAAATAAGCACTTTCACCTCGTTAGCCGATATTGTATAGAGACGTGGCGTGAGATTTACTACTGACTGTGCATTATGTTGTGCGAGAGGGCGACATTTGGCAGGTTTATCGAGAAAGTTCCCTTGTCCACAGTTCGCGACCGATATTACCTTCGGTAACGGATACAATTTTAACTAATATATTGTTGGAGAAATATATGAAAGTTGTTTGGAGTTGGGTTATTTATCTACCGTATTGGTTCTACTCTCAAATATTTATCTTTAAAAGTGGGTACAACAATTATTGTTATATGGGGCGAAGCAAGCAAAACAGGCGCATGTGATTTCGGATTTGATCGATATATTGATGAAATGTGTTGACGTAGTTGTTTTATAGATAGATGATGACACTTGCCGACAGTAAAGAAAGACCAGCGCTAGATTATACCAACTCTATAATGCTGATTTGGGTTCATCTCTGAGCAAAAGCAGGCGAAATATACCATTTTTAGATAAATTAACTGCTCATATGTGTTTATTAACTATGAGTATGAAGCGCTCGTAGCAGAGATTATCCATGCGATCCTAGTCGATACTCCTTATTCATACCTTGGATAGATGACCGCTAGTAGCATTTAAGAGCATTATCACTCTATGTGAGAGTTCGCCCGAGGTAGTACTGCCACCATAATTTATGTTTACTGCCAGGCTGTTGGCATTACTGTGTCCGGTTTGAAGGGTATGGTTTCCGGTTAAACTACAGGCACATGTGACTCACTACCTTTATGTCTCAGGGTGACTAGGGGCAGTGCAGTTTTTGACGAATTATACCTGTTTATAAGCAGAAGTTACCATTTAGCATCCAGCAGGCCTGGTTGTCACCTTACCGTCACCTTATCCCATAAAAAATACATCTGAATGCTTTTGTGCTTCAGAAGATATCATAAGCCATCGAACCCGTTTGTTGTTGTTTTAAAATATATTTGATACAATATATTAAATATGTATAGAACGCTTTAAAACATACATACATCTTGTTACATTTTTTTGGCATTTTAAATACCGAACATATCAAAAAATTAAGCCCATTACCAAAAATGAAGGCTTGTAGAAGTGTCTATAAGTGTACCGGAATGGGAAACCGATAAAACAGGCAGTAATCCGCAGCCCTTCGAAATAACGTCACTTCAAATCCATAGATGGGGTGTATGTGACGTCAAGTAATGACGCAGCCAGGAGTTTCGCCAAAGTACCGGTTGCCGGTTCGAGTGGCGCTCAAACCCACTTGACTTTACACGTCGTTTCGACTTCGAGAAAATTTAATCCGAGTGGGGACAAAAGATACGTCGTAGGTGTATAAGACCTTTTTGTAACCACTTAGTTGGATTGTTTTATATGATGTTCGTAAAAAGATTTTCATAGGTTGGTTACCTCTGGATTTGATATCATATTTGTTATACAGTTTATTCGATTCTGATTTTAGTATTCGGTCTAGAGAGATATAAAACTGAAGAAGCCGATATGCATAAGCATGGAATGACGATCTCATCTAAAGCGGAAAAGGGATAAAAACAAGAAAAATAACAAGTTAGAAACAAGTTTTTTCAAGTTCTTTGAGCAAAACGGATAAAAACGTTATTTGGTATCAATAGCAAACGTTTTGCTATTGATACCAAAGTATCAATCGAGTTTCAGCTAACGCTGTTAACTGTTAACTAATACTGTTATGATTTATCTGAAATAAACGTTTTATTACTATTTATTATTATTAACGCATTTGATTTACGGTATTTTAAGGAATTGAAAGAATAGAAGTTTAAATTGTACACAGTCATAGTATGCATAAAAACGTAATACGAAAAAAAAAGAACACAATCTCGACTCAAAAAAATCAACAGCCTGCGAAAACGCGTACAAATATAAATAAAGTAGACGCAACACTTAGCTAAATTTACTACCGAAGGAAGTGCAATATTGTAAATGAAATTCACAACACAGATAAAGATCACGACACACAGCGGCAAGGGGGCGCGCTAACATCACGTTATAAGCGAGGGGCGCATAAAATTTTATTAATAAAAAAATAAGTAACTGTAGGCAGTGGAATGCCTTGAAACATCCGCTGCCGACGTGGGTATAATAAAAAAGTAAGAGGAATTGATGATCAGTGAGCAGCTTTGCAACACACCTATAAACAGTATGGGATTTCAAATAGTTTTTTACCGAGGGTAATAACATTTTTACGTAAAATGGCAATGGCATAAGAACTTCAAGCACTCTAAGTTCAGTGAATAGCTCTTAAGCATTAGAAATAACTCGTCTGGAAATATTAAACAAGACATCAATATAATATCCAAATAGAAAAAAAAACTGATAAGGGTGTAGGAATTACATAAGATGTGTCAGAATAGCATGGGAAATTTCCCAGATTCTCGTCACTTCTCCGGTTCACATGAATGACATAATTTTTTTTATATTTTTTTAATACTATATAAAGCGTTTGACCACTACCTACCTACTACCTCTCAAGTACTGCTGCCTGAACACACTATGTGTTTGGTGACAATTTCTCAAACTTGAGGGTGGTATCTAGCCAGGCGGGTACTCGAAAGTACCCAACCACGATGCTGAGAATGTGAAAACGATGTTACCTTCACCGAAAGCTCAAGTTGTTGTTGGGGATCGAACCAGGTCCGTCAGTTTAACAGCCGACGCTCCCCCCGCTGAGCTATCATCGCTTCATAATTTAATGTAAATTGAATGTTATGAGTCTCCATTTCGTATATATTTAGTATTGGTAGCATGAAACTTACTTGATTTGAGTACCTCATTACTGGCTCTTCATATTAAAAGAAATAGTGGTTTAACATAATTTGCGTTGCTTTCTTTACTGCATTTAATTTGTATGTACTATGTTAGCGACCCCTGGTGTTAAACTTTGGCGCCTAATATCGGTGCTGAGGGGAATATGGCAGAAAATCCAGTGCAAATAACCTAATATTTCAAAGTGTAATATGAGCCATGATGTTCGAACTTTATGTGAAAGACTTGTAATATTTTGTGTTTAACGTGAATTGCTTGTGAAGTTGGTAATGACAAATTATAAATGACATCATTATAAGTGACATTTTTTTTTTATTTTGATAAAAAATGGAACAACCGTCATTTCACTGCTTTTTTTTTTATAAAATCCTCGATATCATAAGCACTACATAGCCGTTGTAATTTTTAGGCTTTCGTTAACTACATAACCTATTTTGATATTTTATATGGGACTTCTAAAGTATGATCTACTAAAATATGCTGTGATTATGTATGTATATGCTCCCCGCAACTCAGGGAATCTCATCGCGAGAGTTTATATTGCTATAGGCAACTACATTTGCTATAGGCTCTCCTATAGCAAATGTTTAGGTATTTTACGCGCGTTAGAGCAGGACAGTAGCGGAAGCGGCGTGCCGCAGCACCCCGCGCCGCCGGCCCCGCGCCGTACGCACGCACGGCTCCAAAAGAAAGTAAGATTTAACGCCTGGTAACAAGCTGTTGTCAAAATATAGCTCCACATATTTTGGTAGGATAGACATATTTTGGCATAACAGTCAATTGAGAGCCTCCTCCTTTTTTTAAGGTTGGTTAATAAAAGCAGCTAAATTAAGTCAAATAGAAGAATTAGTCTTATGAATTACATCAAAGTCACGCTTTAAGAAACACCAGGATCATTTAATTACGTATATAAAAATGTTGGGTCTATTGCATCTTTCTGGAGCTACAATAAACTTGGCCGTAAAAACTTTGCAAAATAGTGTTATTCTATTATGGGGTCTGTATGTACACCCTTATAAAGGTAAAAATGATGCAAGCCACTTCCAGAACTAGTAGATCAGTTGCAATCAATGTAAATATGATATTGATTTGCTGCGTGGTGCTTGGGTAAGGAAAACAGTAATCTGTCAAAATACTTGTATGAATGACGGTTTTTATATTAACTAAAACGCTTATAAAATATCAACTTTTGCCACAGCTGTGCAAGCGCAGCACATCCATATATACAAGATAAACAGACAGTCTGACGAAAATCGTAGAAACCAAATTAGGTGCATGCACCTAATTTATGCGGTCCATACCCTGAGAAGACAGTGCCTCATTATTAATAACATTATTGGAGATAATATGATCCGTTTCAACTGATTTTCGGCTTCAAGGGCAATCTGAGTAACGACTTTTTAACATACTTTGAGTGAGTAATGTTACGAGTACTATAAACAGATAGATTTAAAAACAATGTATTGGTAATAATGACAAGGTCCTACTAAGTGAAAATCAATGGTAACATTCCTCTTTTTTACCAATAAATAAAAAAATTCGTTGAGAATTTGTGTTTTATTCGCTTAGAATACACAAATTCTCAACGAATTTTTTTCTCTGAAAGTTTAGACACGAGCAAAAGCAAATAAAAAAGCACCTGTCACGTTTACAAACAGAAAAAGCAAATATATCTGGAACCTGTGGGGATTTTTAAATCGTTCAGCGGTTGGCAGTGTTGCCACGTGAATCTTTATTAGGTGTATCCCAGCGATACCTCAAAGTGGGCAGCCATTATTAAAATTCCCGCCGCCGAAGCACTGCCATAATAATATTTTCGGGCCGGTAAGCTCGGCAGAAAAACTGCGCGTAAATGGATTTTGCATATTTTATTATAATATTAAACTGTACAAACGATCTTAAAAATGAACGTTGCTGGCAACAATTTTGAAGTTATAAAACAAGGTCGTACACGGGATTAATTCTGATTTAGTACCAAGTTGCTCTCTATTTCACTTTACTTAATACGTAAAGATACATCTTCTAATATATGAAATTCTCGTGTCACAGTGTTTGTAACCGAACTCAATGATATTATATGTCTATATGAGGTAGATGTCGCACAAGCGCGCGTAAGCTGAGACGGCAAAATTAAATCAATTGTTGTAATTTTCATTGCGATGCGTATTTCAAGCGCAAGTCAAAAAATATAGCTATCCTTTTCTGTATTATTTATACCGTATTATCTGTCGCAGTAAGCATGTTTATGTCGTAAAGGTAAAAATCTGAGTACCGCGCAGTATGAATATACGTCATCTTTAGTAAAACATCATTGACCGAACTCGGCTTGACGATTTTGATAACTTTTTGTGTACTTATATTTAGTAAATCTGAGAATAGATCGTAAAGTATTTTTCACCTTTCTACCCCCACGCCCCATTTTTTCATCGTGATTTTAGTATTTTTCTATGAACAAATATCATTGATGTGAAGTAATTTAAATAAAGTGTCGTGTCACTTTGATATTTCGATAATCTATATGGCATAACAACGTTCGCCAGGACAGCTAGTTGATATTATTATGTACATTTCCCATGTCACCGTTTCTAAAAAATTCTATACATTCATTTGACAAGTCATTTGAAAGACCTGCAAGTTGCCCAATTCGCATAATTCAGATTTATTTACTGTTAGCCTGTGCTACATTTAGTTCTTAAATCATGTTACCAAAAGTTATGTCCATTATTAAACTTACCTATATCTAATACATTGTAATAACAGTTTGATATTTAAGTTGCACCAATATTATGATTCTGTTTTAGCGAGATTTAGATTGACCGAGCTTTTATATCTTTGTACCAAATTAAGGAACAATAAACTCCTATAATGCGTAGGAAATAACGTCCTATTTGCATTTTGTATTTGTGTTCTGGATTGTTTGTCCTTAAGAGCCAATAAATATCTAGGTTTCGTGATTATACCTTCATCCACATCGTCACTGACTATCAACTGAGGTAGTGGTGAAGCGGTCTATAACGTATAATAAAAAACTTGTAACGCTGCATTCCAAAATGAAAGAGCTACTACCAAAAATTGTAAGTGCCAAAAACTGGGAGGCCATTTAAAAAAATACTTTGACAGTATATATTCAATTTCTTAAATGTGTATCACATATATATGGTAACTGGAAAGAAAATAAACGCAAAAATGTCTAACAAAACTTACTAACACACACTTTTTTAAGAAGTAGACTCAGCTGAGTTGTGCGTGCGCGGAAGGCGCACCGCATAAGGCCAGCGCTGAAGGCACTGTGCAGTGACACAGTGCCTACAGCGCCAGTTAGGAGATCAAGCGCACCACTGTGGTACGATCCTCGGCAAGAGCTGTCATCTGCGCAAGGAGAAATCAAAACGAATTGTCCCCGTGCCAAAGTGGTACGTAAATGAATCCTAAGGATGTTTACTTTTTGACTAATTGGAGATAATCTATCCAGGTTGTTTTCGCTTGGAGCTTGGCGGTATTTGTGTGTAAATGACACACACACATAAACCTTCACATTTATCATATTACTAGCTGTGATCGAAGGTTTTACCCGCAAGCACTACGATGTTTTCCTTACTTCTAGTGGATATTCTGCTATCTCAGAGGTACTATTTAGTTTTTGAAATAAAAAGCAGGTATACCGCGGTTTTAGACTTAAAACCATTGCACTAAATATCGTGCAAATGTATTTAGCCGTTTCAGCGATGATTGGTAAACACATAGTAACGCAATATATATGAAAGCCAAAATTTTTATCATTATTAGAAATTAAGACTTATGTGCTTCCTCGGTGTTCTGATTACATAAATACACTAAGTGAATATATAAAAAGTATATAAAACAACTTTTATATAATCTTTTTAATATCTTCCTTTTTTCACTCCAACTTAATTCAAAAGTCGCGGTTCTATAATAATGTACTTAAGGGGCGCGCGCCTTTCTTAGCTTTAATTTTATTATATCCGTTTCCTTACTAAGCTAATAAACCATTTTATAACCATCGTTTATACAGTGTTTTATGGAAGTGTATTGTATCATCCATAGTTGGAACGCTAAAAGCGGTCGTAGTGGAGTCAGCTTGTGCGATCTTTACTGATCAAATTGGTTCAGTAATATACTCTCCTGGTTATCAATTGAATATGTAGCCTTAGTAGTAGTATAGTAGTAGTATAGTATGTATACGTAGTAATAATTACATTTGTATTTAGGGCTTATGTGCTGTTGATGGCACTTTAAGAGGTTAGTCTCAGATTTTGTACCAGGACAACAGTTGTCACAGGCAGGGGGTCGCAAGAAATTTTCTGTGCCTTTCCCAATCGGAAGCCTCTGCCGCCTCTGCAGTTCAGGCAATGCCAATATGTAGGCATGCAATTTTGATTATGTTAATTTATAAGTTGCTTCTATTTTTGAAAGATTAAGATAATAATAAAATAACTGTGAGTGTAAATATCCCATTTTCACACGGGGTAGAAAACAAAAAACAAAACCAATTGAAACATGTTTAAATTATACTTAAGCAATTTAATTATAACAATATACTTAATTAAATTAATTATAATTAATACTATGAGCCTTGAAGAGTGTTTCAAGTTAACTTGAACGCGCACGATATGAAAGTTATTCTAAAAGCGATGATACCCTTATTATTCGAACACAAACATAAACTCTCAACCACCTGGTGTAACGTAATTACAAGGCTCGAGTTAAACAAATTTCCTTTCAAAGGATAATTGTCAGTCTTCTAAACCCATCAAAACCTATAATGAGTAGGTTCAAACGTATTCATATGGAAATGCTTTTGTTTATTCAACATTCAATCCAATTTCACCAGCGTATCGTTTACATTTACGTCTTTCATTAAGCGAGTAAGCTCACATTTTAAAAAACCGGACTTTTATTTATTAAAAAAATTCTAATACGAGTACGTGAGGTCGTGAACGGCCGGGTTTTAATGGGGTCAGTCCAATCATGTTAATGAAAACAAGCCATGCAATCCAGCCAGTGTTTAGCCTGCTGAATATTCAGCGGGCTATTTTCTTAACGGCACTTTGGATTTTAGCCGCAATCGAAAATTATATCTACGGAACTCCGGTGTCCGGAGTTTGCGTCGGCTGTTTGGTGGAAATCGATTTTTTGGTGTGTGCGTTTGGTGGCACGTTTACGAGAATTTGAGAGCTTGCATATCATCATCAGCATATATGATTATACAATCACTTAATCGTTTAGAAGCGAAGGTAATTTATGTACAATTATATAAGTGGGCTGAAGTACAGATTCTCACTATAATCGCAGTATGACAACTAAAAACACCAGCCGAATTGTCAGCAATTTTTAGTGGATATACAAATCTGGTCAAACCTGGATCAGACTAGCACACAGGTTACCGTACCATCGTATATGGTATAAAATAATGTTTTTCTCTATTAAATCGACCAAAAGACCGGAAAACCCGTCACCAGAGAGTGTAGTGCTGCGTTTTGGTCTAATAGTAGAAATTTCTACCATTCGGATACTGGCCTCTAAAAAGGGACATTTTCAATAATACATCCATATAATAATTCGAAGAACTGATGGCCATTGGTCCGGCTCCTTGGTTGGTAGTTGGTCCTCCGAGGTTGAAAGATTCTCGAATGAAGACCACGGACTGGCAAGCGTAGCATAGGATAGCCATCAAACAGGTGGACAGACGACCAAACTAATATCGCGGGCAAGGGCTGGATGCAGGCCGCTTCCAACCGGTCATTGTGGAAATCAATGGGGGAGAAAGACACTCATTTCACTTTAACCCTTAAGATTAAAGTTATATCGTTTGCTTAAACTAAACACATTAATAAATACAAACTAACTTATGCAATCACAAGTATTGGAAAACAAGAAACTGTACTTATTACGGATTAGAAGGGATATTCCGTCACTTAATTTACTTACTTCAATTCACGCGAGACATTCCGCTTCGGGCTATTGAGTTTCTTCAAATGTAACAATTTTTTTTTTCTTTAGTAAAAAAAAAGGATTATGACAGCAGCAATGTAAATGTTGTGTGTTTTCCCACAATTTTTAGTCAATAAGATCTAGAACTTATTGATTAAAGTTTGTGTATCATCATAAACATATTCATCATCTCAGTCATAGGACGTCCACAGCTGGCCTGTGATCTTAGTCAGGTCATCTGTCCACCAGGTCGGTGGCTATCATCCTATGATGCGCTTGTCAGTTCATATTACCTAATAGAAACCTTCCCCATTAAGGTCCACTTGTCCACCTTGCAATTGGACGTCCTTCGCTTTACTGCCCACATATATTAAAATATGTAGTCTGTTGTGTCCACTCAAAATCTTCCGATATGATTATCCATTCGTTATGTCCGATATGTGCCTACTCCATAGTTCAATCCAATTTCAGCTTGCTAATCGAATAGTCCATGACGGTACATTTCATTCCTTTATGAATTCCTTCCTCCAGAATTCGATCATACTATAGAGAGGCCCCAAGCATAAACCTTTACGCAGCTCGTTATGTCACTTTGAACGTATAGAGACTACATGTTCAGTTGGTTTTGTATGTCATCAATACACACATTGATTGAAAACTTTTGTATGACTGTTTTGTTGACTGGCCAGTTGGCGCAGTTGGTAGCACTCTGCCTTCTGAGCCGCTGGTCTCGGGTTCGATTCCCGGACAGGTCAAGCGTTTGTGTGTATGAACATGTCTGTTTGACCTGTGTCTGGGTGTGTATATGTACTTAAGTATATATAAGTATATATCAGTCATCAGGTTACCATAGTACAGGCTCTGCCTAGTTTGGGACCTGAAGACCTTGTGTGAATGTTGTCCCATATATTTGGCATTGACGTAGTTTGGACTAAATTACATCACAGAGGTCCGAATATAGCGGACAATTAGCCACATCATCAAAATTAGAGCTATGCCTCTAATTTTCCTCCTCTCTGTATTCTTTTTTCACTTTATTATCACTTTTTTATTTTTCACCTCTTGAACAGTTTGCTCTAGATGGACATCATATATTCGTAAACTATTTGCTGCTCGTGACATTTATATGTACATTTTTTGATAGATTTTTTTTTCGGAGCAAACCTCTTTTCCCCTCTAAATTGTAAAAAAAAATGTTGTTGATCTCAATCGCTTGAATATGATAGGTTTTAGGATTGTAACTGATAGAAACTTGGGTAGGCACATACAATAGCATAATTTGATATGACTACAGAATAACAATTCTCTTATTCAATAAGAAAACCAATTCATACACAATGCATTAGTAATTCAAATGTAATCCTACTAATAATATAAATGCGAAAGTTTGTGTGTATGTGTGTTGCTTCTTCACGCTCAACCGGCTACACAGATTTCGATAAAATTTGATATGGAGATAGTTTAAACCTTGGATTATCACATAGGCTACTTTTATTCCGGAAAAAGTATAGTTCCCGTGGTATAATTTAGGTAACGGAAAAACCGTAATCCACGCGGGTGAAACCGCGGGGTGCTACTAGTCATAAATAAACTTGGTATTCCGCTAGAAAAAGAAATCGCATCTCAATTGCATTATAGGTAATTGCGTTGCGGTAGAAATTAGATCAGTGTAGTCATTACAAATATAATATATAACAAGGAAATAACAAAACCAGCAAAAACGACAATATATTATACATTAATAATCTACGTGCAATGTGTTTAGTAGAATTGATACCCTGTATTGGTGGCAAAGTGAAAGTTCGTGACGCAATGGCTGTTAATGTAATGCAGAAAAATCCTGGCGTTGTCGCAGTGAACTCTTAAGGCCACAGATGATATGAGTATCGCCATACTAGAACAAGTGATTGATATTTCATCATCATTATAATCATCTTAAATCCTAGACAACGTCATCACTTAACGTCTGGTGAGACAGTTGTCAAACGCAATCTTATAATATGTAAAAAAAAAATCTTAGCCATAGGACGTCCCCGGCTGGACGTCCTATGCCTCCCCATTGATTTCCACAAGGACCGGTTGACCAACAATAACTGTCAATGTTGACGCCAGTCCATGAACTTAAAGAATTTTTTAGAGATTTAATTCCATATTTTAGGCAATGATCACTTCCAAAGAATCCTGGAGATTTTAAGTCAAAGGTGAATAGGTATACCTTCTAGTATTGCTACATATTTACATCCTACATCCTATCCTATATTCACGTCGTTATTTAATAACAGATGAAACAGTTGTCAAACGCAAGCTTATATTAATTATTTTAATATAAATGAATACCTACTTATAATAAGTATGAAAGTAGTTGCAGTAGTCAGTGACTTTCCTTCTGGTCCCCGTGGTCCTGGGTATGAATCCCGGCAGCGGCAACCATTCATGTGATGAGCGTGAATGTTTGTCCTAGATATTGGATGTTTGTGTGCTTCCTCGGCTCCCGTGCTTCACGGGAAGTCTAATGTAGGAGTGGGACAAAGAATTCTGCGATAAAATCACTAAGTGTATAAGGATATTAAACTATTTCTATTTTTCTAATTATATTTAACTAAAAATTTATTATTTTTTAGTTTAACTGAATATCATTACACGTGTTTTTAATCAATTATATTTACCTAAAAATCAATCAACAAAATAAATTTATACATATACGTTGCATGACGCACAATACCACACCTTATCTATTATAAATCAAAGCATTTCAAAAAGAGCTCTTACAACCGTTGATTCGGTGGAAACATTCAGAAAATCTGGAGTAAGGTTCAGTGACTGAAACTAATATAGCATAAATCACTCGGATTTCCTCCGTATGGATTTTCACATTGCTGGGTGGCGTGATTTACTACCGCCTACAGTTCTATAGTAGACTTATAGAGGGTTTTTGCAAATCCTCCATTGGTTTGTATGCGAACGTTACAAGTGTGTTTCATTTGAATACAATATGTGTAAATACATATTTATATTATATAAACGTACGAAAAATTCAATTCTATGACCTACGATTAGTTCCTGAAGTTTAAAGTTAGAAAGAAAGAAAGAAACCACATTTATTCAAGACACTCACAACACACATTACACAAGAGATACATACAAAAACAATACAGAACAGAATAATAATGATGTTGTGAGTGTCATGAATATGGGCCTCGACTCAGCATAAAACTAAGGCAAAAGCCTCAGTCACTGATTTTCAGTCGGTGCCCATAGACCTCACGAACCTCAGGACAACATTAACTTATAAACCTATGTAAATAATAATAATAATAAATATTATTATTATTTATTTATTATATTTAAACAAGAAACACAACAAAAGAAAGAAGAGAAAAAGTAAAAAAGTAAAATTATAGTCAATTTGTGCAATTGGCTTTCAAATGAAACGCACCCTTAATTTATTAATATAGTTGAGTATATATATTACCTATATCTAAGTAAAGATATCTAATTCAGAAACTTAAGTTCAAACTTAAGTTTCTGAATTAGTTGCTGTGCACTGCAACTATTTTCAGGATGAAAGAAACCTACGTGTTATTCCAGGGTCTAACCTATCCCCTTACCAAATTACATCCAAATCCGTCAAGTATTTTTTGCGTGAAAGAGTATCAAACATCCCTCCATCCATTAAAACTTTCGCATTTGTTATATTAGTGGAATTCATTTTGAGTAAACAAAAATAAATAAAAAATGCCATCTTATAAGTCTATTTTTTAAGAGTTTTTATTGTGTATCGCATTAACCATATGCTAGGAAGAACATATGTTCAAATATTTAAAAAAAAATTCGACTGCTAGTGGGACTTGAACCCACGACTACAGAATACCGTCCTGTCGCTCTGTCCAACTAAGCTATAGCAGCCCATAAGGCTATATAGCTATATAGTCCCACTAGCAGCCGAATTTTTTCCTTCAAATATTTGAACATAAGTCTATGTTTGTTCGCTAATTTTAAATATTAAATAATTCATTAAAATCTGATAAAGAAAATTGTTAGCCTCGTGCTTACCATGCACTTACTATTTAATTTGTTTTATTAAAGCCATATAAGGACACACACATTTTATTAAACGGCTTTCGTATTTTCGTAAATATATATCACCAGAGGTCGCTAAAAAGAGTACTTATCATGTATGTGGATGGATATAGAGGCAGAGGAAGGCCGAAGAAGGTATGGGTGGACTGTGTGAGGAATTATATGCTTATGAAAGATGTGTTTTATAAGCATTTCATTTTATAAGCCGTGGTGGTACCGTCCTAGAATAGTACCCCCCATCTCTTCCCATGGGTGACGTAAAAGTCGGCTAAGGGATGACGTTCCAGAAGCTGGGCAGCAGCGCCTTCTAAGGATCGGAAATCGTATTGCGCTCGCTAATCCGCCGGCCAAGCATGGCGAGAATTGGTAAATATCTCCTATATCGGGGATGGATAATATGTCCAGCAGTGAATATCCAATTTCTGAGGAGAAGAAGAAGAAGAAATGTGTGAGCACTGATATGACTAATGTTGAAAACAGGTTGTGCCGACCCCCCCCCCCCCCCCCCCCTAGTGTGGCATAAAAACAAGAAGAAGAAGAAGGTCGCCGCAGTCAAAACAGCAAATGTAAAGGAAGCAATTACATTGTTTTAATAAAAGTGATTTGTATAAAAAATGGTGGGAATAAGATAAAACTCCTCGGATTTGTTCGCGAATCAAAGCAATTTGCGTTCGTCAACCGTCGCCGCTGCCACTGACAGCCACATTTGTCTAGAGGGCACCCAGAGACGCTGGCAAAATGAAACAACATAAATACAATAGGTTAATAAATACTTTTTTAACTTACTTTTTGAAAGTGTATAGATTCAGGCGTTACTTTGCGAATATCCATATCATAAATATATTAAGTAAAGATTAATAAGAGAGAAGGCATATAGCTCGAAGATCTCCGATGGCCGTTGGGGTCGAAAGGTTTTCGAATGGAGACTACGGACTGGCAAGCGTAGCATAGGACGGCCACCGACCAGGTGCACAGACGACCTGACTAAGATCGCAGGCAAGGGCTGGACGTGGGCCGCTTCCAACAGGTCCTTGAGGAAATTAATGGAGGAGGCATATGTCCAGCAGTGGACGTCCTATGGCTGAGACGATGATGATGATGATGAGTAAGAGAGAAAGCAACATTAGAAAGCTTAATATTTAGTCTTAATTCCGCTACTTTAAATTATTCCAGGCCATCATGCAGTGTGCACCGCCCTCCTTTCCACGTAAATTGCATGCAGGAAATTTACTGTACGTTATACCCATGCAATCTTATGTCACCAGAAACTCTTCGACACGTGTCAACTCTGCACGTGGCATCCTTAGGAGCAGTGCTGTTGACAGCACTGCTCCTAAGGATGCCACGTGCAGAGTTGACTACGCGTCGTGGATGAGAGCCCCCCGTCCCGACGTAGATGTAGTAATAATGTAACAAAATAGGTAAATAAACCAGCTTTTTCTAGTGAAATATAGCTGAATGCATGGCAACACATCTAATAAAAATATCGATGTCGGAATCACTCTAACGTGTAAGAAACTAATGCTAATGGTATTTTCACCCGATATTTCACTTCAAACGAAAAATGACAATAGGTATCTGGACATAAATTTGGTAAAAATGCCTACAATTTCACCATTTTGTGATATACATCAAAGGTTCGTATTGATTTTATTATCAAGATAGCGCCCATATACAAAAATCAGTACACAATGCTTCTGATTGTTATAGCATTTCAAGGTTAAAAAGCAGGTTTCATGGTATCATTATGATACGACATAAAATTATGTACATTAAAAACAAACAAACGAGAAACGCGTTAATATTCACACCCTCGCACTAGGATAGTCATAGCGTCAGCTAGAATTGTAAAAATTACTTGTTGTATTTGTACTAACTATTCCTTATATATAATATTACCAAACGACTCTACTATACCGATTTAACTACTTATAGTTAGTACATTTTTGCCCCCTATTTGTTCTGCTAAATAAAGCCGCAATTTCGAAGATGTGTTTGATCGATTATTTGATAATAACTTGACCGTTATACCAATTGATCTCTTTTATATTTTCGCTTCACTATTTAAGTATGAATATTAGTCTCTTATTATACTAGTTTTATTATATTAAATTAGTCTCTCTTAGTATATCCAAAATTTAATGTTTTTCTAAGACTTCTGTAATATCATTGGCAAATGATGTATTTCTTTAAAAAAAGTTTAATTTTATAACAATGTCCATTGAAAATTGCTTGAAATACAGAAAATAAAATCTAATTTTGATTTTATTAAAAAAAATGATGAAACTCTGTGATATACAAGTGACACAAATTTTGATTTCAGCTAAAACATAACAACATCTTTCTTGAACACAGAATTTTAAAAATTGTATTTCATTGTAGCCCGAAATAAATTCTCATTTATTCCAGCCAAAGCGTTCTAATATCAGATTTGTATTGTAGCAGAAAATATCTATAAAATTTAATATTAATATTATGGTGGTTTCAATAAAAAAGCGTTTCTTCAGTTGTTAATGTTTAATAATTGTGGTATTTTAACTTTTAAGTGTTCGCGCACGAGTGTATAAATGTGAAACAAAAAGGTTTTCCAAAAAATCTAAGCTATGTTAATAAATCATTTGGGACTTAATCATTGGTTACACGAAATTAAGTCCTAATGGATGTATTAAATATGAGTTCGAATCGTGAAAGTCAAAAAATTACAAATCTTAGCATCACTTCTCTCTCCATAATTTTCAAGGCCTGGCAAAAATCAATTTAAGCGATAAGGCTGCTCGTTGTCACACTGTGTTATTGCAAATACCTAGCTATAATTGAATTCTTATAATTGTTTCGTCTTTTGAAACCATCGCTACGCTCAGGGTTCTTCTTTTAAACTACTTGCTTCGTTCGCGGTGCGATCCTGGAACCCTTCGCTTGCTCAAGTTTTAATTCAAGCGAAAAATCACTTTATCCACATGTAAAAGAAATAACGATTGCAAACCTAACACTGCCTTGTGTGCGCATACACTAGTGAGGAATAAAATAAAGCACACACGAATGGTGGTCATTAATAATAACTTTACAATAGCTAAAGTATTTTGGAGGATATTGACTCCGTCCATAGTGAGACTTGTGTAGAAACCGTGTCTTAGACATGAAGTATGTACGCATGAAATCGAACCCTCAGTATCTAAATCTTGACAGATGACAATGACAAATGACAGTGACTGTTGTGAGATTTGAACACCTGGAGTAAAAAAAAAAGGTTTTTTTATTTTGTTATTGTTCTTAGCATCCTTCGTCACGCAATGAGGAACATACATTAGCTCATCATACATACATTAACATCACCTACAAATCTAATTTAGTTGTCTACATTGAAATGTTTTGATGGAGCTTACGCCACGTTGATTGAATGCGTTCTCAAAACGATAGGCATGGTGCTATTGGTGCATTAATTTACTGCTCTTTCATTGGTTGATAAGAATATGGATCGTATCCTTCATTTCTCTTCATGTAATCAAATTCTTTGTAATAGGAATGTTGGGATCCTAAAATTTGGAAATCAGAAGAGATGCCTTTATATACTAATACTTTAAAATAGCTACGAGGTATTTTATTTAACACAACCATCACATACTGATGTGCTCATTTTTTTTGTATGTCTGTGTACGCGCGTCTTGTTATAATATGTTCGTATAGTAGTGCCAATGAGTAGAACAAACGTTGAGTACTTTGGTTTTGATAGACCAGACTCCTTTTACTAGGTCTATTAAAGTTAACGCTGCATACAGTGACTTGAATATTTTTGTATGTTTTTCGGTGAAGTTCACGGATGCAGCGTCTAATGTTTTAGTTTCTATGTTTACTTACATTGGCAAATTTGTGAAGAACTGTCAGCTTGTCTGCTTGTTAGTCACTTTGTTAGCCTAAAATGATATCTTAACTACCGCAAATCATGAAATTTCTTTTTAAAATCTTAATATATAATTTATAATTAAAATGTATTAACACGGAAGCAAATTACACTATTGATACTTCATAGCAAAAGGTAAATAGAGAGAAATTCAGAGCCTTGCCTGTATTACGAGAAAAAGTAAGAAAAGCAAAATCTTATTACCAGTTTCACTATGTCAACGGTTCCCGAACCGGAACCTTTCTGTAATTTAATCACCCAGTGGAGTCCCAACTAAGTCTTTGAGCTTTCGCTACATCACAAACAAATGATTCTGTCGCGCGCAGGTGCGTGGGTTGGCTGTTTACGCAACGAATTTTCGCAGTTCTATATGTACTCGTATTATGTACAGAGGCAACCGAATTATGATTGAGTATATGACTATTGCGTGGGTATGTACTTATGTCACACAACCACTCGATCTTAGTCGGCTAAGATTAGTTTGAGACATGTTATGTTTTTACCAAAATTGGAACAACCGACATCATTCTCCTGTATTTTATTAAAGTTATACTCAATATCATAAATACAACAAATACAACACTGATTTCAAATAATCAAAACCGGACCACGTTGGAACCGTCTTTCAAGGAAAACTAAATAAATAATAATAATTCTAAAGCAGTCCAAAGTTGACATAGAAATCGGTAATTCTACTACTATTATAACTTTTAATAACAACAATATTATAACTGTCTGGATTAACACATAGGGTACTTATATCCCGGAAAAAGTATATGCTCTATCATCATCATCTAACTCAATTTTGCGTTAAAGTCCCTCATAACAACTGTGTAATGGGTCTTAGAGGTATGTATAGCCCTACTAATGTCCTCATACATGGCCCTACCTCCTCATCGGTTCCTAGTTTCGAGGTCGGTTTCGAATATTTCTGCTTGGTATTCTGAGTATTAGGCATGCCACCCTGCTCGAAACGCTGTCGATGGTGATGATGTTATTAGTGAGGGACTTGCAAACGAGAAACGGGACACCACCTTGGGACTTTTAGTCACCTTCCAGGTAGTAGAGCAAGTTACCGGATTTAAGGCTTATGGTATCCTCACCCTCTCTCGGACTTCACATAACTCCAAAATAACCCCGAGTAACTTATTCAATTTTTATGCTCTTTGACCAGACGTCACCAGACGAAGTGTCTCCCTCGTTAATAGAGACAGTAAGAAAAGTGTTAATGGACACATCCTTAGCACAATAATTTTGGAAAGTTAAGTTATACACGATTTACTTTTATGCTTTTTTAGAATATGACATATTTTTAATAATATGAAATGCATTTATATGCGAACTCTATTAAATAATAAATAAATAAAACAATTTCATGTAATAAGCGTTAATTTGTTTTGTCCCACTTAGATGCTTGTCCCGGGTCTTACATATTTGTGTATACCTCCCACCGCGGCCGCAGAGAATCCTTATAGTACTGGGCAGTGAGTTTGTTTGATTATTAAATACCTAGTTTATTTTTTATTGGAAAATTGCAAACGTTTGTCCACTATCTCACCTAATGTTAAGTGATGATGAGGTCTATGAGGACCACGCCTACCTAGATTATACCTGTTCACTCGCAACTTGAAGACGCCCTGATTTTACTCATGCGGAAACACAGATTTAGGAAAAGAATTCTACTTATTAGCTACGAACTATGAATTTGGAAGAAAAACGCTTCGTGCGACAAGTTGGAACGTCTACCATTTTTGGATGTCGCATTGCCGTCCGTCCGGTCGTTTTCAGATAATGGGGATGGAAGAATCAAATTTTGTACCTCCAGAGTGCACTACCCGAAATGTTTCCTATAAAACACCGATATACTAGCTAAGTTCTTGTTGATGAGCTGTTTAGCTCGCTTCTCTATCGTCTTCAGTAGGGTATTACTAGTAGCCAAATTTTTTCCATCGAAATAATTTTGTAAAAAAATATATGCGTTGTTCATACGTCTATGCAAGTAACTTGGAAATAAGTCTTTATGACATAGATGTTAAGTCACAGCCCGTCTCGCTACTTAAAATGCAATTATTGTGATTTACGTTCGAATTTCAACTCTTCGCCGTACCTAAAAAAAATTAACGAGTTGAACTTTCTGTTTGACGTACAAAGTCGTAATTCAAATGAGATTGTTGTTTCAACGAGCCAAAGACTTTGTAAACGGCCACTTCCTACACAGACTTATTACGTAATTTACCGCACGCAACAAGGCTTTCTTTTTTATCGATCGTTGGTTATAATTACAAGTCTCTTGTTTTTACTCGTCACGACATCACTTACAGTATATATATATATATATTCTATACCAACTCTAACTCGCGGTTTTACCCGCGTGTACCAGTTTCCAGTCCTCCCACGGTACAATTTTTGGGATACAAAGTAACATATGTGCTATCCCGTTTTCATGGCTGAGCAACAAATATATATTTATCCAAACTTAGCAGCTTAAGATTTTTATTTATTTTCAATGTCTCGAAAAATAAAAATAAATTTTATAACTCTCTTGGAGAAACTGACAATACGGGTTTGCTAAGTCATTCTTCAATCTATAATGTGTATAATGTCGGCGAATAACGCGCCAATTGATGTTGATAGTTGATACTCTTTTATTAAAATATGTTTACAACTTTTATAGCCCGAGGAACACGAAGAATTTATTTACTTATTTATTATTAAGAAGACTATCGACACACAGCTTAACTTAGGTATACAGTATTGAATATAAAAAGAGTCATTAATAAATCTCCACAAATAGAGATTATCTGTTTAACAAAAATCACACATATTCTCAATCCAAAATTTACACTAAAGACTTAGAAAAATTTAATTTTTGCACACAATAACACATATTTTTTTTCAATCATTTCCCATTTTCACCTGCGTTGAGCCAAAGGTTTGGCTAAGTTTGGCCTTGATCGATGAAAGGCTGGATGTGAAAATATCGATATCTTTGTTATTCTGCTTGTTGTAGTCGTTAAAAGTTATGCACGCTCGGTATATATATGTATTTTGGCGGTAGTTTGTAGGAAAAGAAAGGAGATAAAGTAGAGGGCTATTACGGAAAGATCGGCTGGGTGTATATATGCCAATTTTGCTTAATATTGCAGGACAATCAATGGTAGATGTGTGAAGAAAGTTAGGTTTTCTCAGTGGACTTGCTAACTAGGGCGAATATATATAAAGCCAGCGTACAGCCAACATGAAGCTAAGTTGAAGCGATCTGAGGCGAGCCAAATATAATATAAAAGTTTATCCTCTTCGTGTGAACTACTTTCAGACTGTTTCGGTATTCGTTGTGACATGTTTCAACTCTAATATTATAAATTGGTCTGGTATCTGACTTTTGTATCGTACTTACTTATATGTGTATGTTTAGGGACCAGGGGGCCTACTACCAACTCTTATAGCAGTATTATTGTAATCTTACTTTGAATTTTCGTACCACAAGGCCACATAAGCAATGTTACTTTAATGTTGTTTAGACTAAGCAGTTTTGTGACGTAAACCTCTATTTCGTTCACTCAAAGCGTACCATGAGCCAGCGCCAACGAAAGCGACAACGCTATATGAAAATATAATGTTGTCTCGCTTGCCCTTACAGCAGGAATGTTTCTTCGTTCATTCTACACGTCACTGAGCGATAATAAAACAATAATGTTTTAAGACGTTCATGGTACGAATCTGAGCATTATTACTTTAAGCTTGAAGTATGACGTTCTTGAAACATGATGGTTTTGTAAAAGTTGATGGTACGGCCCCTGTACTTTATGCATATTATTATGTACATAAAATGTAATTAGTATACTAGCTAGGTGAACAATAGATTACCTACGTTTACTTTTGTGAAACATCTAATTATTTTATCTGACTTAAGACTTATTGACACCATTACAACTAAGTGGTTTGTATTAGTGTTGATTGACGAAGCATTAGAGTAAGGTCTGAGCTTTACAGCATAATTATATGTATTTGATTTTGATCTTTTTAGTCTATGTAACTTAAAACACTATAAGTTTTACATTTCATGTGCGCATTAAGATGCACTGTGTCACGGCAGTCATGGACACACACAATCACATTACACATATATATATATATTTATGTCCTAGAAAATATGCCAGCTACCAGGACTAACTGCTCATAATTATTAGTAAGTAAAGAGTCACTACCTAATCGGGACATAACCAGTTAATGTTGGAATGAAACATAACAGCTGAGGAGTTGATTTGTTTTTTTATATTTATTGCAATCAAATTTTGAGGGTAGGTTGAGCTACGTCTGTTCGCAAGAGACTACCACTATGAGAATAATAGACAAGAAACTCTTAGGGCTTGGCTACTCTTTAACACTTCCACATTTTACAATAAATTTACTTCAACTAGAAATGCTTGGAAAAATAAATGCATAACACTTCAATGACTAATTTTCAACACTATCTTTTACTACATTTACTTTCTTATCTATACTATATACACTTACTTATCTTTTGAAAATAAAAGCAAGAGTCATTTTACTTGGATTTCGGAGTAAAATTAGACAAGGCCCGACACTCACATGTTTTCTCCTCAAAAATTCACGAGAGAATGATTCTCAATAATATTTTAGAGCACGACTGCCGCTACCGTTAAGCTGTTCTTCAAAATGGCGGCAGGAGGCGCTAGCGTATTTTTCGCAATGTGAAATTTACTATAAATAACTCCATCATGGATTCCGAATCAAATCTCAATTATAAAAACGTTATTCAAAATTAATTCTGATAAACTAATACATCAAAATCATTTTAAAATAGTGAAATTTACTTACATCAAAGTACTCGCAAAAACTTGTATTAAATTAAGTCACAAAAGTAAATAGTTAAAAATAACTTAACATTATGAATTATAATCTTTCATATAAATTATATATGATAGTGCTGAAGAGAACTGCATTTTAAAGACAAATAGTAATAACGGTGAAAATTTCCGAAGAGAATACAAAATTTTATGCGAACGATGTGAAAATAGGAGCGACGTCGAACTACGGGTTATAACGTAACTATAGTATCTGCGAAAAAGCTTTAGGTAATATTGGAAGAAGCAGTTTTTACTCCTTGAATAGTGTTTTATAATTTTTGTTCCTTTTTCGCATTACCTATTTATTTTGATATAGATTAAAATATACTAAATATAAACTACAATATACAATACAAATTTTAATACCTTCTACATTTTAATCGCTAATAATCCGCTTCCAGTTGGTAACTTTCACAAAATGCCTGGCGGCATTGCCACATTAAATTGCAATGCTTATTATATAAACTTGTATATTTTAGGTGATTTGGTACGAAGCCCAAAGTCTTCTATTTGATATGGTAACATGATCGGCTTTTAACTTCTAAGCTACCGTAAACAAAACAATTATTGTATTGCGAAATTTAAAATAAGATACAAATTCATTAGATAGTTATCAAAAAATTTAATTAGTTGGATAGGACTAATGAAAATGCAGATGAAACGTGTGGAAGTTCAAAATTTAGATATACGGTAAGACTGCTAATAAAAGAAGTTCAGGAGAATGTACGTTAAATTATACTCCACTGGTACAAAATCACTATTTGAGTTTAATACAGCAATTGATGATTACAATTTATTGGAATATTGCTACTAAATTACATCATGGGTTATCTTATATTTAAGCCAACGTTTATAACTCTTTACATAAATGAATAGTATATGTGTCTACAAAACGGTCTTATGTAGTCAGAAATAAAATGATTTAATATTTATTTCAGGAGGCTTTCATCGCACCATTCCCTTGAGAGCCTTTAAGTGTACTTCAAAAGCCACAGTGGAGATAAGTGCTGTGTTGCTTAAATTTTTAATTTTTAATGTTTGCTTCATATGAGGCAGATGAGCGGGTAGACCTGTAAGAAACGAAGAAGTTATTCCACTTAAATCTTTTTAAATGAGCTGTTTACTTATCCTATAAAATATATTTACGACCTTAATAATATATGAAGCAGTAATAAGTATTACCTAGGTTAGTTTTAATTCCAGTTAATGTCGCGGAATTAGCAATGAATATTGTGTATTTATCGTATTTAACATGGACATTAATTTTTTTTCAACCTCCACAACCGAAAACTTAATAAAAGAAGTATATTTCTAAAGTCTATAAGTTTGACGAATAATATTTGTATAGAACATTAAATACATTTATAATACTAATACTTGATTTTGCCTATTTTTATTTATTAGTCATTTATTTCGGATTCTGGTCAATAGATAGGTCACATTAAAATAAAACATTTTATTAGTATTAAAGCATGTCGACAAGAAAATGAATATTCTAAAGATCTAAAAAAATTAGATCTTAGTCTAAAACTATGTTTGGATCCAGAGTTCTCAACATGCACCCTAAATAGAACTACCTATTCAAAAGATTAACGCTAGATAAATTCTAGTGTATTTCATAAATATCTTCTCGTGGTGATGGCGGTGATGCCCTGTCAAAACTAAATGTAGAAGATTAAATATGAAAACAAAGAAAAAAAAATGTATTTTTATCTTGTTTTTCTAATGACGCATATTTAAAAATGTCAGATTTGTCTATGCAAACAGACCAGTCATGCTCACGAAAAGGTGTTGGCAATCGGTGGCATCGTGTGTCGGGTCGCCATCTTCCCACAAATACGGTTGATGAAGGCGATGGCTGGCGCGCGTGTCAACTCGTGAACGGGTGCTGTTTGCGGACTAAGGTCTGCTCTGCATGCATACGCAAATCGGACTTAAATAACAGCTACTTTTGATTAATATTAATTTTGTTTTAGTTTAATTATATTATTCTAGCTTAGTTTATATTGTTTATAAATTGTGTTCCTCAATGTACGTAAAATGTCTACAAAGTTGTTAATCTATCGATTAAGTTATATGTTAAAAAATGGCACGGACCCTGGAGTCTCTGGAGTGTAATGTTTCGAATTTAAAAAAAATCTTCTCGTTACGATATCACGATTATCATCTATCGTCTTGATATCTATATCAAAAAATTTAGACACGTGACGCGTAACCAAAATACTGGCACATATTTGGCTCAACGAAGAACATTTGAGTTATCTATAGGCTACCAATAGCTAGTAGATTGCTCAAATGTTATTGTAGTAGCTGCAGTATTGTAATTAAATATTAGTGTTTTATATTAATAAAGGCATTTGCCCCAAGAAAGAAATATAAATTTATATATTATATGAATATACGTAATTTACCACAAAGTTAAAGCCTTATACAGCTACACAAAAATAAATGCTTATCTGTCGTCATGCCTAAAATAAATTACGTAGAAAAGAGAACTTTATTCAAGTGACATGAAAAATGAAACTCTTTCTATAAATATTTTAAATACGCTAATAGAACCGTACCTTTATTTTGCAAATTTTATTGCTGTTTTTTACTTCGATCTACAATACGACACACCGTCCCTTATCCTTCTTATCTTATAAATGGGAAAGTTTGTGTGTAAGTGTGTGCGTTTGTTACCTCTTCACGCTCAAACGGCTACACCTATTTCGATGAATTTTGGTATGGCTTATAGCTTACTCTGGATTAACACATAGGCTTATTTTCATCATCACCATCATCACCGTTTATCATCAACACGTGGGTACAACCGCGGGGCATTGCTGGTTTCTCATAAATAGTAAAAAATATTGGCAGTTATTAATAGGTACAATGGGCACTTTTACAAGCGATCTCTGCCAGCATAAATATGCCAATATGGATAGACTGCTAGCGATTTACAATACAGGTTAAGAAGAACTATGATGCTTAGCCCGACTAATTGGTTAGATTCACATAAATAAACATATTTCCAACGAACGCTACGTCACAGCTACATCTACCATTTACAAAAAAAATATATACTGTTATTTTGCACATGCTCCATAGAGGTGGGATTTAGAAAATCGGTACAATAGGCTCCGACGGCAATTTAGCAAGACGAATGGTTATTGTCAGGCGTTCTTTGAGAAATATGAAGATTGATTACTTCGAGTTAGCGGCCCATGCCTTATCTACTGACCTGGAGGCCATATTGTTCCCGTAATGGTTTTAATGAAAGCCAACTTCGAATGGATAATATTGAGTTATGGTTTTGGGCCCCAGAAGTTGAACTATGATATTCTAAATGTAAATAAATTTTCAATTATGATTAAATTGTTATATTTTACAGAGAGTTAGTTCATCCACAATACAGGATATTCAAGTGTTAGGGCAGTATAGTAAAAAATGTCTAAATTTTATCATGAATAAACTTATTACGTTATAACATAAAAGCTATCGTGTAAATATACTCTAGATAAACTTTGGAGTAGTTTATTGCTTTTGTCTACAACTCTTTATTGTGTAATTAAACTAATTTGTATGCGCAGTACATGTGCTATTATTATTTTAATTTATATATCTCAATATGTATTCACGATTAAATAATTAGTTATATAATATTTAAAAATATATAATTTTAGAAATGAAACCTTCTTTGCCTTAGTCAGCTAACCCGACCTCCTGGCGATGTGTACCGAATCAAGAACTACGCTTTTTGTACTTGGTTCTATTTCCAACCATAAAGCAAGAGGCTTTTACAGCGTTTGATGGAGATATAAAGTTTTTTTTAATAATTTCCATATCGTCCATTATTTCGTCCGTAATTATCCATCCAGATTCATTATCATAATAAAATTTGGGCCATTGTAAGTGAATATTAAATAGATAAATTTCAAATCAATTGATCTTTCTCAATAGATTCAACTCATGTGCTGCGAAGTTTTCGATCGATATAATTTAATATCATGTGTCTTCTGTCAATTTGGGGTAAGGAACATCAACCTTTTGGGTAACCGCGGACAACGCATGCGCCTTCCTTTTAAAATGAGGAGTATTGGCCGTGGATAAGCTTAGACTAAAAGGAAAAAAATGGTACGTTATTGAGATTAGATTTAAGGCTCAGTCAGGATCAGATGGATGGAAGAAATAGTTTGGATACTCACAGACTATCACCAGAATTCACCACACACTTCAATTTGTCCTTGTTTTAGAGTTTTTATTCCGTAATTTCTGCCCGCGGGACTTGATACATTTTTGTTGAAGGTGACGGACACAGTTCGCGATTCTTCAGCGAGGTGTCACACTGATCGGCTTTTTGTGTTAGTAGTGGTAGTGGCGCGAAGATTTAAATTAAGATAAGACGTTGGAAATGCGAAGGACAAGGGAAGACTTAAAGCCTGTTCAGGCTGTGTTATATTATATTGGCCTGGTACGTTTTCTATGGTCTTTTCTTTATCTACCTCACTGCCAAGTCAAGTGTCAAATTATTGCGAAAGCCCCGTCTTCTCATGGCGCCATGAGTTTGCGGTTGAGTATTATAAAATGATTTACATTTAAATGTAGTAATTTATAGAAGTATTGACTCTAAATAGTGTTTTACTGCCCTACAAGCCTAACACTGGCCAACGCGAGTAGATACTTAGCCTAATAACGGGGTTCTCAGACTATCCGACTAGTCTGAAAAATAACAATCAAGGGCTGACTTTACACCCGTATCGATGACTTTATCCATCCTGAAAAACAAAATGGTTTATCATAAATAACCACGTTGGTTGTTTGAATTGATAAGCCATTTTGTTTTAGACAATAGCGAAAGTCGCTTTTTCTGTTAGATCATCATCATACATAAAATAATCATTTAGTTTAAAAAATATACAAACTGACTTTCACTGCTAAGAGGTTGGTTATTTTTAACATTTCTTAAAAAAATATATAAAGATGTATAAGTAAGCAAATATATCAATGATTTCATGCAAGAAATCCGTTTGAAATTATACCCGTTTAGGTAAAATGAGTGCATATGGAAGGACAGTACCAATTAATAGCTTCTACGTTAAAAAAAGTAGTAAAAGCTTTATAAAGGTGTATCTACCATGCTGCGAGTGAATTGCTATTTAAAATCGTACAAAAAAACAAGCGATTCAAACTTTACTGTCTGTCAAATTACAAAATTATAATATTTAATAGACTGTGATCTTAAAGCTTTAAATCAATACAGATTTGCGAATACAATGTAATGGCAATGAATAGAAATGTTTTCAAACGAAGCACTTATCGTTTCTACAATTAAACTGCTTACAAATTTCAAATGTCTTCAAATTACTGAAGCAGATGATTGTTGATGTTAATTTGTTTATTTTGAACTTGGCAACTTACGTTACTCAACAAAGAGGCTCGTTATAAGAACTGAATCGGTCTTCCGTAAAATTACAAGTATTCTTCAAAATATTGAAGTACCCTCGAAACAAAATTAATAATGACTGTACCGTAGAAAGTTTAGCTTTTTCGTTACACTTTATTTTGCTTTTTACGGTTCGAAAACGATCATCTCTCAAGCTGAACCTCTCTCTTGCAAAAAAAGTGGAAATTCTTAATATAAAATATACCAGAGCACTATTGTGAGGCCCTGACTCAAGAAATTTGTTACTCACTATTCCGCACCGCTAAGTCACGATTCCGCAACAGATATCAGCCATTGACATTTTGATGTTCAATCAAACTAACTAAGCTATGACACTTATTTCCTGGAAGTTAGGGCGGCCTTTAGTATGGGACGCTACATGCGTTGACACTTTGGCGCCGTCACATCTTCCCGAGATAAGTGTTAAGGCTGGCGCCGCGGCTTATTCGGCGGAACAATTGAAACGGCGAAAATATGCTAACCTAGGTAGTGGTTACATATTTGAACCGTTTGGGGTCGAAACATTGGGCCCGTGGGGACCGGGAGCTCATCGGGTTTTCCAGCACTTATCAGAGCGTTCGATGGATGCGAAGTGTGACCAAAATGCTGGCACATATTTTGCTGCACGGATCAGCATTGCAATTCAACGTGGCAATGCTGCTAGCAATCTTGGCACACTGCCAGCTGGTAACGGGTTAGGGGATTTGAGTTATCTAGGCTGTAGTTTTGTAATTAGTTATTAGTAATTTGATTTTAATAAAGGCATCAACCCAACTTTTAACTATAAGTAAGTCAACAATTAATATTGTTTTTATATGGTTACCATAAAATCCAAATAAGTATCAAACTTATAAATGACAATCCCAAATTTAGTTATTTTTTAAATCAAAATGTGTAGTTTGCTTAGTTTTCTGCGGTGTTTTTGTGGTGGGTATTAGGTACATACAAATCGGAGCGTGTTAGATATACCATATACATATATGTTAAATGTATAGTAGGTTAGTAGGTACCAGATGTGGGTCGCCGCTGTTGGATTTTGACCGTCTTTACGTACTGTTAATAGAGTCGGAAATGTTAATGTGTGGTTCTGTTACTGATAAGCTAAAGCTATGATAATGTTACCGTTATACCACCCTGACCGCGCCCTCGGCATTTTATGCGCCGACATACATATATTAAATAGGTATCTATATTAAAATATTCAAAGTGAGACGTGTAGCTCAATTGCGATTGAATAAAACTCGTATAATATTACAATTAATTAATAGCGTTGTTAGGAGTTATACGAATTTGAAGCGTAGCGTTTATATGTTAAGCGAGATTTTTAATTTTTTTTTTTTTTTGACACTTTTAGCTAGGTTACCTTTTATACTGGCATAACGTGACACTTACGTGCTATCGATATCACTGTAGGCAATTATTTCTATTTCTTTCGCAACCCGTTCGTCGTAACATTATGTCTTGCAGTGTCTGATCTTCACTCCCTCTCTGAAGTGCGAGCTTTTATGCCAATTACAGAATTTCACGAAATTCGATAATTTTTAATTTACGCGTGACAGATATTAGGATTATTGTTTTGGCTTAATTAAAAGCCGAAGCCGAATTTAGTGCAGTATGTTCGTAATGTCCTTCGTCGTTAATATCCGTTCGGAAAAAATAAATAAACTTGTCTTCTCTTCTCTCTTGACATGCATCTCGTCATCACTGATGACGCGTAAAAGCTTACGTTAGACCAATGTCACAATAACACATCAACATATCATATTATTAATGTCATAAAATAAAATAAGGCAGTTTTATTTTTAATAATACCGTTATTAACAAATATAATTTTAACTTCTGATTTCAAAATTATTAACATAATTTTCATTGTTTCAGATATGCGAAGTTGTGAACAGCCGTTATGTCAGTGAAATGATATGAGTTTAGTGAAGTGTTTAGTTTCGTTTAGAGACTGACCGTTGAAGATGTAAAATGGAGTGGGCTGAGAGCGGCCCCGGTCGTCCGCTGTCCTTCTGGGGTTTGGTCCTCGGCTTCCATGTTATTTGGATGTTTCATATTGCAGGTTAGTCCTATGCACTACATTTTGTATCTAATCTTATAATAATGATATATAAAGAAACAGAACTCCAATTACAGTCTTCATAGACAATAAATCGAAATAAATTAAAAACATTACATCATGATAGAGCTCTTCTATGGACAACTTTATGTAACTTTTTTACCATTCAGACTCAGCTGGACCAAGGCAATATAATAATCAATAGCACTGAAGTTTTTCTATATAGTCTGTGGACGCCGCGCAACACGCATGCGCAATCAGCAAATGGATTCTGGCGCTAAACGTTTTCAAATGGATGCAAACATATTCTGTGATTTTACGTAAATAACATTATCTATGAAATGAAATTAGATAAAGTAGTGTATGAAACTTCATATAATTTGGTCTAAAAACACTCGTGTGATGCTATAAAAAAATCCCACCGGCTCGTTTTGTTTATTTCTTAATTATTTTAACTCCAACATATATGATACAAGAAACTTCAAGATTGACTTGTATAATTTTAAAAATATATATTTGTAATATATTTATTTACACCAAATATAATGAACATTGTAAACCATTTTTTTTTATCACACTTAAACTCCCGCACTAGGATTCCCTATATCGCGGGAAGCTTGTAACACACATTCACAGCACACAAACATCCAAGACCCGGGACAAACACCTACACTCATCGCACAAATGTTTGCCCCTGCCGGAATTCGAACCCAGGGTCCCGGAGACACAGTAGTCATGTCACTGACACTAACCACTGCGCCACGGTGACCGTCACATTAAATCCAAAGTTACATTAAATTTTAGTACCAATTTATACCTTGAAAAATAAAACCTAAAGTCAATGTAAATGTAGTATTCTGCAGAGAAAAGGTATGTATAATATAATAAGTGGCGGCATTACGACGACGTTTCTGTTTTGTTCAAATTAGATGCTCACTCTGGACATCAGATGCCTCCACCAATCGTTTGGCCATATTTCTATTCACTCAGAGCTGCCGCCCCCCACAGATCTTATTTTCTACCAAACAAGTGTACATATTTAAACTTTACATGGTTCTTTGCTTTGACAGCTGCACCGACATTGCTGTAATACATTTTAAACATATTAATTGTATACACTCTTTTATAATTATCAGGAAAACACGTATCAGTATCTGTTGCCGTTACTGATCACATTCAAGAAATAATAAAAGGAATTAAATGCCGAAAAAATATTCCACAAAAACCTGATGATTGGTAAACTGCAATAAAAATATTTGTGTGCATTCGCGAGCAGACACACAATGATACCGCTTGAAATAATAGTTTAACAGTGCCGCCCCATTCCATTTATGAAAAACCGCTCGGACTTAGTCCCGTCCTATCAAACACCCCGTGCTCGCCTCTCGCCCATTAGATTTGTGCGAAAGGGTGAGAAGTAGTTTCTTGCGCGGTTTTGACTTATAATATTTTTGTTTCCATCTATTAGTATTGTGTCCATGATTATATGCAAGGTTTTTGGAAAGCTTTATTTTATAATAACCTTGTTAATGTTGAATAATAAATAAATTGACTACATCATTTCGATCTTATATAATTTTATATTTTCTATTTATTTTTCTAGTAATTAGAAAGAAGTTTTGTATTTCTTAAAGTAAAGTAATTCTTAAAACTATTAAAAAATAGCGTCATTTAGTGTTTTCCAGAGGGGCAGGTAAATATGAAGGGTTTCTATTTGTCGCATCCTAATATATCTAAATCCTCTTACTTCACCCACTCTCGCTAACTTTTCATAGGCTCTCTTCTGTTTGTTAAAACTAATATTGCAAATGCAAAAGTAAGTTTGCTATTTAATTGTACGATGCATTTAGGTTTGAAAGCTGAACCCATTTCGATGAATATTAAATTAAATAGTATGAGTTTTATAGTACAGAGATAAATATGACACTGCTAAAGGATATTTTCGGGTTAATTTTAAACGAAACTTTTTGTAATTTTTATCCTACGCCTACGTATCGCATCATATGACTGGTTGGTTGGCGCAGTTGGTAGCACTCTGCCTTCTGAGCCGCTGGTCCCGGGTTCGATTCCCGGACAGGTCAAACATTTGTGTGTATGAACATGTCTGTTTGACCTGTGTCTGAGTGTGTATATGTATATAAGTATATATATAAGTATGTATATAAGTATATATATGTTATCGGGTTACCATAGTACAGGCTCTGCCTAGTTTGGGACCTGAAGACCTTGTGTGAATGTTGTCCCATATATATTCCCATCAATGTACATTTCTTCAACATCGCCGATGTTACAGAAATGTATATTGATGCGGAGGTGCAGGCAAAAGCTAGTTTAAAGTTAATGCACCTTTTAATTTTTTTACGAACCAGTAAATTACACCCATTTATATGACTCTACGAGTATTTTGTAATTATACACAAAGTTCAAACTTTAATTGTTCTACCAAAGTTAATATTGAACAAGACAGTGACAAAGTTAAACAAACTTCACAATAAAAAAATATTCAGATGACTGTTCTAATTCGAATTTGTTATTCATGAAAGTAGGAAATTTAGTGAATAAACCAAAAAACGACTTTATTTTGTTCAGTTTGCTTAATTTACAAAGTGAAAACTTATTTAGGCGTTGTGGACTTTTCTGTGGGGAAAATGTTAAACTCACGTAAACTATTTAATGTCCAATAAACTTTTTAAAAATACCCTTTACAAGCACAGCTTACATAGGTATTACTGTACTTTAAACTGTGCTCGTAATGTAACCTGTAAACACCCGCGAGCATCTGTAATGACATCGGAATCTTTAATTAAATAATTGAAGAAACAAATGAACACTTACAATTTATTCGTTCTTTGCGTCACAGTTGTATCAGATAACCTATAACAGTTTGTACTGAATTCGACCTTTATACATTGCAATAAAACCCTCCACGATTACTATGACTCTTGCTCGTAGCACACAAGAATGTCAGTAGGTTCTAACTAAGGAACAAACAATTTCCTCAAATGTAAACTAATTCGTTATGGTTCGCTGGCTCACGCCCCAAGGCTCTAACATTGTTGCTATGTTATGAATTAGGAAGCTTTACTCCATATTTTGAAACATATTTGAATGAGGGAAGTAAGGTCTCAGTGCCAGAATGGACATATATACTTTTGTTATTAAAACTGACTTAGTTTTGACACAATATGAATGTATAAAACACGAGAATTACTCACGTAGTAAGTGAAAGGATTCCGACTAAGTTTCGACACCATTAGGTTGACAGGGCGCTTGCGGACGCGGTCGCGATTTCCCTTACTACATAACTGTGACATATTTCCGTGATTCACTTGTTTTATACATTCATAATTTATAATATATCTGCTTGGTATGAATTTTCGTAAGTTATATGTTTCGTTAGTGTAAGTAATTAAAGGGACTTAATAGATGGCTAAAAAAATTACGGATCACATTATTGGACTTTTTATTTTATGTTTTTGGTATAATACACAGTTCAGGCGCATTAGTTATCAGTGCGACAATTTTGATAAAAGAAATATAATGGTAACCTGAAAATTTGTTCACTAATAAATTAGCAAATAAAATCAAGTTTTATTCAATAAGAATTAATCTATATCAACGGTTCCCATTAGAGGTATTAAAAAAAATATTTGGCATATTTAACTATCAAAAAGTAAGATGAAAGGAATCCATATTATCTATTTATTAAATTGTAAGGCTTTAAGAGACATTTTCTCTTAAAGTTTTCAGAACTTCCTGTGACTCTAAGCATATAAGCACTCCAAGACTTTCAGGCGACCTTGCGTGTCATAGCAGTGGCATATCGTACATCTAATCAAAACTTATACACCAGCCATTTTTCTATGGCCACTCAGCGCGACTGTTGTGATTAAAATCGTACAATAAAAAATAGTTAGTAAGGCTAATAAAAATAATCAGTTATGTTTATTATTTTAGTTTCAAGGTTTTCCGTTATCGTTTCTGTTATTGCAATTTTAACCGATCAATTATTAAAGTGTTTCCACTTCTTCAATGGATGAATGCTTGCAGCAATTTCGACTCTGCGCTTTCACCTTTTACATTTGATAAGTAGTCAAGTGAAGAAGTCTTAGTGAACTGGTTCTTATTAAAAAATCTGTGCATACGTAGCGGAAACACAGACGAGACGGGGCTCGCGCGGGGCAGAACGTGCTAAACATTGTCGGTGACGATATTTTTTCCGCCCCGTGAATGCCACGTTCCCGTACCGTGACATATGCTCTTTCATACACATTTTGTATGACACGAAATCGCCAAAATTTCCCATACCGTCTCGTCCGTCTAAAAACCCGTCACGTATGCCTTTAAGTATGATGGGTATTGAACTACTAATCGTTAGTCTGGCGTTTATGTCGGGCAGTTACAAGGCACATACTATTATAACTTCGACGTTTATCCAATAAAGTAGTGACAAAGTAACAACCCTACAACCATACTCATTTAAATTGATCGTTATTTTTTTGAACTATTTTAAAAGAAGAACGCTACAAGCGCATCTGAAATACATCTGTCAGTCATCTGAAGTCATCTTAAAAATCGTTGGTAAACGTAGGTTTTTTTGTTTACGTTTGCAAACATGTCATAATTTCAAAGCGTGGAAGCGTCAACGAAATTACTCACTCTGTTACTAACTTCATAAGTCACACGTTATAAACATGACCTAATAAACCGCAGAGTTGGTATGTATAAATTCCGGTGTATATAAATTTACATTTATAAGAACACTTTGACTGTAATAAGGTAATTTCACACTGGAACGCGGAAAATACGTGACGATGGCATAAAGGAGAAAAAACAGCGTTTTAAGAAAAAAAAAATGATTTAATTATAAAGTTATTTTGTTATTTGCGTTTTGTCGTTTATGCGCACTTTGTGTGTCCATTGACATATTCGTTATAACTAATCGTTTATTAATAGTTGGTATGTTTGTTGCGGTTTTTCAGGAAAATAAAAAATACTTGCAATATGATACAATACACTTTGCTTACATATGTATTATCTGCTACCACAAACAAAAGCCTTTTTAGAAATTTTTCATCTTTAATGAGCCATAGGCACTATACACTATTGCCATCTATGAAATAGTAGTTGAACCTTCTACTGAGTCCTGCCTATATATTTATTTAATACTAAACCAATCTTGGTCTTCAACATACATCTAAAAATATTTTTGAAGATGATACCAAATTAGAATAGATTAAAAACGGTTCATCCATTCAAGATCTAGACATACACCTATATACACAGGTACACCATTACACAGAAACACAGATACACGGATACTCGCTATAAACATACACATATTACTTTTTTTCGTCGGGGGCTCAGATTCTTAAAAGCTTCATAATAAATGAAGCTTTGAGGAAACACGCATAAAACACATAATGGAATTGATAACCTTTTTTTAAATAGGTAAATAGCATGTATGCGAGTATATATGTATGTCTAGTTTCTTACTAACAAAGGTCACTTATTTCCTGCTCTAATTATAACCACCCATGCAAATCGAGGAGCATATCTTTGTGTACACAAACCTTATTTGTCAGCAGAATTACGAAGTCATTAACGATCAAACATTTCCCTCTAGCAAGCGTCAGTTATCGTATCGGAAATGAACAACGGTATCCGTTTCCCTGCGACAAGTTCAGCTCGTCGCTTCTTGCTATTTCTTGTCTTTTGAAAATGACTCGTATTTCTTAGACTTAAGATATCAGATGTACGAGCTATCGTTTGAGTCTTTTAATTACGCCAAACTACAAAGGCCACAGAGGGTGGTGTAATCCCTTTAAACAATAAATCCTTTCGTATGTGTATGTATGAAGGATAGGGGCAAAAGAACCTACCCCTAAATTCAACACTGATATGTGTCAGTCGACTCATGTTGAAATATTTTGTTTGGCCTAAAGGTAAAATATACTTTTGGTAGGAAAATATACTTTTAACAAGTCAATAATTCCAAATACCAAAATTTTGCCTGATGCATCAATGTCGTCAATATGTGTTTATAAATTTACAATTTAGCCCCTCCACTTTCAAATATAAAAGATCAAAGCAAAATTTAAAATTTTGGAATTCTTGGATTGTACCCCCTCTATGTGTGTTCTCTCTTAATACGCCCACATTGTATGTTCGAAAGAGAGACGCTCCTGTTACTCGAGATTCCCCCGAAACGAAGCTTGTGAAATAAATTAGCCAAACATATTGTTTACTCACAAATTATACTTTGACTGAGACGCTTTCTAAGTGGTCGTAATTCAGCTGTAATTGGTAATGAAAACGTGATTATGTTCGTATGAAATATAGGAACGTAATCATGGGACATAGATTGCGAGCTTACCTGAGTTCATTACGGCGACATAGTAAATTAAATTGATTGAAATAAACGTTCCATTAGTACGCATTCGTACCAAACACTTTCCCAATAATTTATGAACGTGTTTATACATAACAGTTATTTCAAACAGTAATCAAAATTAATGTAAGCAAGACAAATGTTTAATTATGTTGTTTGAGAGAGATGTCGAAATGACAGACTGCAAAATTGTAATTGAAGGTAAGAAAGTAGAAGTATAAAAGTATATTTGGGGTCAATATTTACAAAAGATGGAAAGTGTGAAAGTGGTATTGAGAAGAGAGTGAATGCGGGAAATATGGCCAATGGAGCGTTATACTCAGCCAGCAGGTATTCAGAAAAGCACGCTTGGCTGTGCATAAAGGAAGGTTAGTCTCAACACTAATGTATGGTGGTGAAAGTTGGGTGTGGCAGAAAAAACATAAAAGCAGAATGAATGCAATTGAAATGAGAACTCTGAGAAGTATGATCGGAGTGAAACTGAATGACAGGTTAAAGAATAGTGTGTGATAAGAGAATGTGCTGGTGTATAAGAAAAGCATGTTATGATGGTTTGGTCAAATAGAGAGAATGAACGAAATGAGATTGATTAATCAGCTATACATGGGTGAAGTGAATGGTTGTGTTGGAAATGGTAAGCCTAGGCGAACATTCAGAAATCAGATTGGAGAAGTTTTAAGAAAGGGTCAGGTCAAGAGTAGGTATTCTAAGCCGACGCTCTCGTAAGCGTGATGAAGCAAAATAAGTTTGTTTGAATCACTTTCAATGCATTCTTATTTTTATTTGAATTGGGGAAGCTGAGCCTTGCATTGAGGTCAAGGTTTTTTTATACTGTTTAAACTCTAGAACATTATCTCCATGGTTATTGACGAGGTGCTTCCCGTATTAGGTGATATTATAGGTTTATAGGGACTATTGATCGACATTTAACATCGACATTTTGATTATGTTTGAATATTATTTACTATGGGATGCATGCGGGCCGCTTCCAACCTGTCCTTGTGGAAATCAATTTTGGAGGCCTATGTCCATCAGTGGAAGTCTTATGGTTGAGATGATGATAATGATGATTATAGAACAGCACAAATGTTTATCATACTTTCTGATAATAAATGATAACTATTTTTATACTATATGAAAACTAACTAGCGGGAATATGCGAGTAGTCTCAATTCAAGGCCGACCACTATACGTTAATCGCAAAGCTTGATTGTAACCGCTTGTTAGTGGTAAAACCACCCTCTTGCAACGTACACCATGTAACCAAAACATAATAACCAAGTAAATGCCTTAAGCTCAACGTATTGTGTAACAGTGGTATAATGGATTCCCCGTAATATTACAGATCCGATATTACCGCGGACCCCAAGGCTTGACCTTCGGGGAATGTTGTTAATAATGCGGGAGGTCGACCCTCAGGGTCACTGCCCCGCTGCCGTGCCCTACATGGATGTAATTATATCCTGTGACGGCTTTAATTACACTGTTATTAAAACGGTAATTTTGCTTTAAATATCTAAATGTGTTAGCAATAATTAATCTTTCCAGTTGCAGGAACAAAAGATGAGCTATTGATAAATTGTTGAATTCAAAATTTAAAAAGAATATGCTTATATTATAAGGACGTGGAATATTTTCTTGAAAATTAAAAGTTTGATGATCGAACTTTGAAATTTATGTGGAACCATTATTAAAGTACATTTTTGAAATATTTTTGTGTAACAAATCTTTTAAAAACTCGACATGTGTCAATTTTGTTCCAGTTCCATCGTGACCCAGTCGTGTAACAGTTGGTGTATACTATGTCAGTTAGTGCTTTGATCGATATTACAATCTGCTATATCACTTATATTCTTTACCGAAATTGAAATTTGTATTCAACCAAAACTGACACTTCAACACAGCAATGATAATAACTAGTTCATGCAATAAAATAATTAAGTATCACAAGTTACCGAGATCCTCTAACTTAGTTGAGTGACCTAGTTGACCAAGTTAATAGTAGTAACTTAGTAGATCTCGCGCCTACTTTGAACAAACTCTATGGAGAATCGCCGAACGCGAGCCTAACACAATATTGTTACTTTGAATGAGCACTTTGCTTGAATAAGGTAATATATACAATTAACTTCAGTTTGAATACCAACTGCGTGTCATTTTACTCATTACATAGAAAATCACTGGAACATTTTCCAAGCGAACGCCCATGTGTTCTTTTTTAAATTTTATATTAATACTATAAATTAGCGATTGACAATCCTGGTCTAGATAATTATTATGTTGATCAAATGACAACAATTCAGAAATCAGTGTGTTCATACTCAGACTAGAAATAATGTAGGCAAGGCCCCCATAGTTTAAGATCACTTTTCTAAACTGTATATATGCACATACACGATAAGCACAAGATATATCGATACATTATCTTCCTTTCATATCGTTGGGAAAACTTTAGAATTGGGGCGCAGGAAGGCAGGGAAGGGGGGGGGGGGGGGTATAATAATAATATTATTATTGTATTTCATCAAATCGGTCAAGCGGTTTTTGAGTTACACTCCAATAACTGCGTACATACTTCGACGATTCGGTACCATGATAGTTCACAAAAGTAACTATCATAACAATATTGTGCTCATGGTACCGACTTCGACAAGTTATATCACAGTTTTGAGTGTTGAAGTCGGTTCCATTTTTGTTTACTTATTAGTTTTTAGTCATTTTTTTTCTAGATCCTTTTTTATGGTAACTCGTTTTTAAGCTCTTAACTTGTTTGTTAAAACCAACATACCTAAATTAATATTATTGAATCTGTTGTATCGCTTAAAGCTTAATTTGAGTTATTTTTAAACCATTTATTGTATTTTTATTTCTGACAAAAGCAGATAAGGATTTTTTGAAAAACGGAACCTTCCGAATGGCAAAGCTTTTATAACAGTATGAAAAGTTGTCAGAATACGTCACATAACTTTAACGTAGCTGGAGCAAAATGTTTTAGAAGTATCTCGAATGCTGGTTGAGTGGTGAACCACGCATTTTCAAAATGGATTGAGAAAGTTTGGTAAGTTCTAATTTTACTTATTTAGGTAAAATAATGTGGAATTCTAGAGCTGCGCTTAGAATCTGGTATGAATATTTAGTTATATGTACGGGCAGGCAATATATAATTATACTTCTTACACAAAATACCAATATTTTTTTAATCATGCGTTATATATACATAATGTTTCTTTTTTATTATTACAATTTTTCCTACCCCTATGGGGTACCATTTTACACTTATTACACATATATAACTTTCATTATGTCTAGACTACTAGTATATGTATAAAGTATAAATAACTAAATAGATAAATAATCATGCTGTGCCTGCAATGCACTCTGCCTTCTGAGCCGCTGGTCACGGGTTTGATTCCCGTACAGGTCAAACATTTGTGTGTATTACCATGTCTGTTTCACCTGTGTCTGGGTGTGTATATGTATATAAATATATATCAGTCATCAGGGTACCATAGTACAGGCTCTGCCTAGTTTGGTACCTTGTGTGAATATTAATATATAATAAAATAAATAAATTTTGGAGTCTCCTTCAAGACCAGATCAAGCCAGAGGAGCTTTGTAAAGCCACTTAAAATATTACTTGATAAAGTTTTTTTTAACCCAACATAATGAAGATTCTTAATGCGTTATATTGCAAAAATCCATAATAAAATGATATTAAATACACAATATTTAGTGTTGATCCGCGAGTTTGATTATTCCATTATTACTCCTATCATGTAGTGTGTACCGCTCTTCCTTCCGCATTATATTAAATGCAGGAAGTTAGTGTATGTATATACAATCCTGGAGTCTTCAAGTCGCGAGTGAATAGGTACCTTTTAGGTTTGTGTGCTAAATCCTAGACAACGTCATCACTTAACATCAGGTGAGACAGTTGTCAAACGCAAACTTATAAATTGTAAAAAAAAAAATGTTCACTACGATATACACATGCAATCTAACGCAACCGCAACTTCTTCGACACGTGTTTCGCCTCTGCACGAGGAATGCTCAGGATATGTTAACTCAGCGTACCGAGGGTTCACTATGTCATCTCCTGTATCGTATCTGTCATCATACTGTATACTTTAGTCAGCTACCGGCTAACAAAGTTTCATTCTCGCCACCCTCCCAGATAAATTAGTAACCGATGTGCACGGGTCTACAACACTGTTGTTCTGCCGATTTCGTAGTATTCTGTACTTACTACTTAGCTTAGCTTAGCCTAAGGCAAGCGCTGAACGAGGTTCAGAGCAAGGAAAATAGCCTATAATATTATTAAAACTAACGTTCATAATTACTCTACACTGTTTGTACGGGTATAAAGTGGTACTTACGCGTAATCGAACGCACGATCGATAATTGTTTCGGCTTCTTTCGGAAGCCTTCATCAGGGTCTTGAGTGCGGTGCGTTCGTCGCAACGTCCCGTCTCACACAGTGTGAGTTTTTATTTCTTACGGACTAATGCTGTTTGCCTCAACCGGAATTTACAGCTTCACCAAAGAGTGCTTCATGCATCGTCCGCTTACCTAGCAGGTACATATGTGCCGCTGCGGAACCTGGTGACTGTCCTAAAAGCTTTAGCTATTTCTTTTGAACTTTAAGGCTGGTTTGAGCTCTTAGAAACGATCTGTGTTACTCAAAAGTTGCATTAAATATCTAAAAATATAATAGACATAAAATTAGAAAGATTGCCCAGATAAAACGTAGTTACTTTGCCCACTTTACTTTTTACTTAAAACTTGGGGGAAACAAAGATGTTTATCTTGTTAGCACTTTTATGAAGAAGTTAGTAATTTTATAGCAAACTGCGGGCCTGCATCATCTTACAAGTTTAAGTTTGTGTAAGCCACTTGGGAAGCGGGGTGGGAAATAACTACCTGCTTATGTATAAAGCATAAAATGTGTGAAAACCTGCATCTGGAACAAAGGTCTTTTATTATGCCATACATTTTATTTATTATTTCGTATTTAAGCAAAGATTGAAACATATTCACACTATTAACATTATTATCGGGATCTTTACATGATAAGATGGTATATTCTTGCGTTACCCACAACATTTTGACAACAAATAATTTGCATATAGAATAATGTTTAACAAAAACGATAGGTTTCAGTTTTAACTTCTTTAAGAGGTACGCTCATCAAAACTGACAACTTAATAAAACAACACGTGAGTTGCCACTTAGCTCTTCTCCACTTTGCTTTGAGAGCACAAACTTCATCAAACACAATTTACAGAAAGTTTGAAATGACGCAAACGTGAAGACTGAACTTCTCTTGCAAGTTTTTCGAAAGAATTTTAAGACACAGAAAGACTATGGAAGTTATGTGTACCCAGACAGATACCACTGACGGTCGGCATGGCTCAGTATTTTAAGAGACTTAAACTCTGGTCTCCAGGGCCTTGGATTCAAATTCCGATAAGGGCAAACCTTTATGGAATGAGCATGGTGCACATCCCGGGTATTGGATGTTTGTTGTTGTAATATGCTTGTGTTCATACCTCCCGCAACACATGTAATCCGAGTGTACGCCACCGTTCATGAACAGCTTCGGTAAACTTCTTCTTCTCTCAGCCATGTGTGTCCACTTTTGGACATATGCCTCCCCCATATAGGAAGGATTTGCCAATACTCGCCACGCTTGCATGCGGGTTGGCGAGCACAGTATGATTTACAATCCTCAGAAAGCGCTGCTGCCCACCTTCTGGTACGTGATCCCTTAGCCGACTCTTACGGCACCCACGAGAAGTGATGGGAGAGTACTATTCTAGGCTGGTACCACCACGGCACACTTGGTAAACTATTTGTTTATTAAAAGGACATTAATACATTAAATAAATACAAATAACATTATGTGACATAAATATTTGTGATTCATCGTCATTTATGAACCCATTGACGCTGAACTAGTTTACACTGTGTTCCGGGGGTGGCTTCGCCAACAAAACATGCTACTTAACTGATTTACGTCACATAACTAAATACAAAAAATAAACGATAAATAAATAATGTAATTTATATAAATGATAAATAAAACATGAATGTCTGAATACATAATATCTGATCAAGCGCATGTTTAATACGTGTGTGTGTGTGTGTGTGTGCGCGTTCTTGTTTGATTTTAATGAACTTTGTCTCTAATATTTTTTTTGCTATATAAATATTACTTTTAAAATTTATGATTACTATATTTAATATCACATTCTTTATCTATTACATTATATAACCACGATCCTTCATATCGTTTTTGTTTCAAAGTTCTTCTCAATTGGGGAATACGACAGCGGTGTACTCTTTTGTGTGTATTTGTGTATTTACTAGAAGAGCCACAGTTTCACAATGATATGGACGTAGACTTCGTAAATTTCTTGTAAATAATAAATATATTAATACATAATGTAATATGTAATAATATAATGTAAATAATATATTTAATAATAAAAATGTATGTATAACAGTTACAAAGCTTTAATAAAATAAAACACTAATAACTAATTACAATACTGCAACTACTACAATAACATTTGAGCAATCCACTAGCTATTGGTAGCATATAGATAACTCAAATGTTCTAACACGCTACCATAGCTTTAATTCATTGTAAGAATCGAGTAGTTCTGTCTTTATCACGGATGGAGATTTCTTCTTAAGATAATCAGATCTCAATTATAACTTGTGATTGCTGAGAATTTCTAAAGTATCCACCTATACATAATTCAAGGTAGCTACTGAAACATAAAACTGCCAAGAATTTTCTATCTGGTGAAATAAAACAAACAGCTTAGGAAGAAAATTGTATTTCACCCGATACTTAGTGTTGTTCGTGAAAGCATTCGTGCAATAAATTGTCTTCAGCCCTTCATAGACAATGAGAGGCTAAATTACAATCATTAAGCTTGTTTGAATATTTACAAGGTTTAATTGACAGCCATTTTGGTATTAAAAGCCAAAACGTTTGACGAACGAACGTTGTTTGCATTGATTTTTGTAAAAATAAAGCTGTTATAGACATTAATAAAGATTATTAATCAACTAGTGGCACGCCGCGTTGGTTACTGTTTTACCGTATAACTTTATGAGCCCATTGAAATAAAACAAACACGAAACTTTTTGTGAAGAATATAACTTAACGACACCAGCCTCCCACATTGATTTCCACTTTGACCACTTTGAAGCGGCCGCTTATCACATTATAAAATGAAAACTACACATAAAAACGTTAAACTATTACTGATATTGTTGCGCACAAACGCACACACATGTGTGTATGTTTGTTACCTCTTCACGCTCAATCAGCTACACCGATGTCGATGAAATTTGGTATGGAAATAGCTTATACCCGAGATTAACACATAGGCTTGTTTTCATGATCACCATCATCATCGTTTTTCATCACAACGCGGGTATAACCGCAGGGCGCAGCTGGAATATATATAAACGGTGGAATTGAGTAACCTCTTTTTTTAGGTCGGTTAAAAAATGTCAACAATTAAATCCGGTTTGGGGCGAGCATACATGAATTTATACGCTAAATGTTACAGTGCTTGATTTTGCTTCTTTAATCAATATTCATAGGAAAATCCGGGAGTCGCAGCATGTTAACGTGGCGGCTTAATGATATGTGGGTTAAGTGGTAGACCTGTAGCGGATTAAAAGGGATAGAAGTCATTTGTAACTTTGTGTCAGACAGTTCCGTCTCTATAGAAGTATTTGAATCAACGTTGATTTGCATTTTTCTAGTTGTTTTTTTATTTTACTTTGTTTTAGGTACGTACAATTATGTTTACATAAAAACTTGGATACCTACATTTATTTCTAGCGTATAAAAATAAAATTTCGGTTGCAGCTCATCCATATACTCACGACATATTTTTAAAGGTGTTATTTTTATCACATCATTTTATTTTTGATAGAAATAATATTTAAGTAAAACTTACTATCCCCTAGAAATGTTGCTATAACTTAGTTTATTAAAAATCTGTCTTAAGGCAAGTAATACGTTATTAAATCCCACGTTCATAATTACATTACACTGTTTCTACGGGTATAACGCGGCGTGGCACTTACGCGTAGTCGATATGTGGCACTTACGCGTAGTCGATATCACGATCGACTACGCGTAAGTGCCACATTATACCCGTAGAAACAGTGTAAAGTAATAAGTTATTACAAAAATTATTTCTTTTCCACAATATAAATTTCAAGTGTTTGTAATTTTGAAATTAACGTAATTTTATTTCACTTCATACTCCGTTTCATCATCGGTCAACTCATAAAATAAATGTATGGCAGCGTAGCATCGCTTTAAGGTACATATGCCACTAATGGCTTGAAGCATTTCATCTTACTTTTTTAACCAACTTCAAAAAAAGGAGGTTACTCAGAACGATCGTATATATTTTTTTATGTGTGTTTGCGGATAATTTTTGTTTGATGTATCAAACAAAAAATAAATCTTCAAAATTGGATTTGATCGGAAAATACGAAACTACTTAAATTTCATCAAAATCGGACAAGCGGTTTTTGAGTTACACTCCAATAACTGACAAGTACTACGCATACCTCGACGATATAATATTTGCGGGTGAACCCATCGGTGAGCATACACAATGACAATTGATCCCGTGAGCAGCAGAAGTCACTGAAAAAGTGAAAAAAAAAATTTTACCAAAAAAGGAACCGACATCAACACTCAAAAGTGTGAAATAACTTGTCTTGTACTTGTTGTGTATAGATTGTAGAAGGGCGGAACCTTTCATGTTACACGACAGTTTTTGTACAAAAATTAAATATACTTATAGTACAAATAATTTCACTCAATTTCATTAATGGCCAACGGTAGTATTTAACCATTTTTCCGTGACAATGACCGGCGTCACGCTCGCGTGACTCACGTACAAAGGATGAGCGCGATGATTCTCCCATTTGGCACATTTCGCTTACCTTTTCTTTTTTTTGTCGGTAATTTGTTGGGTTTGTATCATTGATGTATAATATAATTTCTATAAGTATTCATATTTAATTAATTTTAAACAAGAACGGAGATTGTTAAGGTATTCCATGACATCATTTTTATACTAGCTGCGCCCCGTGGTTTCTCCCGCATGGACTACTATTTTTCCACTACCTCAATATCTGACGGGGGCTAGACTTGTACTGGGATAAAAAGTAGCCTTTGGGTTTTCCAGGGTATAAGTTATGTTTATTCTAAATTTCATGAAAATTCGTTCAGCCGTTTCAGCGTGAATTAGTAACAGAGGGTTTTGAACTGTTAGCTTATCCGACGGGAACACCTTTTTCTATTCAATATTCTATTACTTTCGGGATGAAAAGTGGTAATTTTTTAAAAAATTATTAATTAATAAAGTGGTAATAATAATTTTAAAAAGCCTATGTAGTAATTTAGAGTCTAATCTATCGCCACACCAAATTTCATCGTAATCGGTGTAGCACACAAACTTTTACTTTTATAATATTAGTGTGTTAATCAAATTAACTAACTAGTCAAAAGACTTCATTCTATTTGGGCTAATATTCCAATTCTTATAACTACTTACAATGCTTATCCAATGTAATACGAGTTTTAATCAATGGCTAACCAGTTGAGGGTAGTTTTAATCGGCATCAATTAAGTGATGATGTTACCAAAAAATTTAATAATAATATCTAATTTTAGTATTGTTAGTATAGTATCATTCTAATATGGACTAAATCGTAACTTTATAAGGACTATCTCATTTTCCACATTTTTTTTTCTTTTTTCCTTCACACTCAGACCCCCGCACTAGGATTCCCTGTATCGCGGGAGGCATGGACATGCACAATCACAGCACAAACATCCAAGACCCGGGACAAATCATCGCACAAATATTTGCCCCTGCCGGGATTCAAACCCAGGGTCCCGGAGACACAGTAGTCATGTCACTGACACTAACCACTGCGCCACGGCGACCGTCGTTTAGATTGGTTGAATAAATTACTACTATTACTATACAGGCCAATTATTTTTTTTAGTTTAGATTACACATAGCACACACACATTACACATAACACAGTGAAAAAAAAACAAAGGTTTAAGGGAGATCATTCTTTAAGCTTTCAAATCATAGCTGCGAACTGACCTTTTTCGTTCAATTTTCATAAAACTTAAGCCAATTAAAAATAGCTTAAATTATAGAAAACCATTTTCAGTATCCTATGTACCTAATATATATGCATGTGCACAAACTCTAATGTGCTTTTAACCGGTATTTATGCAGCAAGTATATTCCATAGAAAACAAAAACTAATACTTTCACCTGGCTCCCCATAACTCATATTATGCCACCCTCTAAGCCAGGAGGCTGACTTCAGTCTATTCCGCATAAAAAAGCAAGCACAACCCTAACGGTAATTCAATTTCTCACATACAAAAGTCGGGAGCGAACTAACAAAGGAAACAAAAATGACACACGACAATAAATTTCCCGCCGCCAGCCCGCCCCGATTTTTGCCGAAGGTCGCCTGATATCCCCAACACTGAAGGGCAAATCACTGACTGAATTTGTATTTGGAATGTTTTGAATTCTTTTGGATTCCAAATCTTTGTTTTGTGATAGAGCCAAGTGTAGAACCCAATTTAATAAACTCTTTTTTGATGGGTTAAAGTTAAATAATGTCTAATGATTTAAAAATAAAGATTATAAGCTTACTTTTGACCACTGTCTCACCTGATGTTAAGCGACGACGTGGTCTTAAGTGGAGCACACAAATTTAGAAAGAACCTACTTGGGACTTGGACTTGAAGACTTCTGGGTTGTACCTATCGGGAAAGTATATTAAGTTAAGTTAATTAATTAAGTATAAATAATTTACTTCCTAATTTATTTCATGGATTAAGTCAACTCAACTCATCACTTGTGGGTTATTCAATTCTACCCGACACCTATTAAATTATTTAGTATGCTTAGCTGTATAGCACTTAATACTTATTGCAAGTAAAATTTCGTGCTGGGAGATGAAAATTTCATTTACGATTTATTACATTATAAATGTTATTATGTTTATGTCGCAGGCGGATCTTACAATCAGCCGTTTTATATTTTTCCTAGCAGTTACATAAACAGTTACAGTTACACATCGTCACTGACCATCAAGTGAGATAGTGGTCAAACGCTAGATCTATACAGTATAAAAAACTGAGTTTATTTTATATTGCGGTGGGTCAACGTTTAGCTAGATTAGGCACAACCTTTACCATAGGCGATGATGATCTCTGACCATCAGGTGATTCGTCGTCTTGTTTGCCAACGATTATAATAAAAAATGTAACGGCTAAATGAATGTCCGGCGCTTTGTATATGGTGCTTCACTTTCTTCAACAGGGTTAGACGTAATGAATAGGATGATATAGCGGGTCATAACCACCCGCTCTAACTATTTAGCACCATCTTTCAATAATCGTGGCCTGCCGTTAAAACAACAATCGTGTCAATTGTAGCGTGCTGGTAACGCATACTATTAGAGGAATTTCCTTTTTAAGCATTGTAGTATTTTGGATGAGATGACATCGTGGAGTTTCCCCAATGAAGCCCGAGTTGGATTCGACCGTTGAACTCATTCTCTAAGTTGGACGTGCCTAATTGGACTGCTTGTCCTAGGTAGACGTAATGGTAACAACTTTGAGGATAGAGTTCCCAATTGATACTGGGGCAGTCGCAACATAGACATTTGACATAATTTTCGTCTTATCCATGTCCATATTGTTCATTCTAAGGCCATGAGAAAACAAAATTACTTACAAAGTAGATCAGTACTTAAACTTTTACTTGTAGATTAATAATACATTGTTTAATTCAGTTTGCATGACCACCCTCCATATTCCACCTATTTAAAAAACGTATCGCAATGACTATCTGGCTTAACGTCAAGCCGCCAGAATACAAAACGCCTCTGTGTTGCAAAATAACTAGGCGGAATGTTAAACAGCCTATTTTATGGTCTGACTGCGACATATAGACAACCTGATGAGGGCGAACAACAGTCAGGCGGGTTGAAAGAACAACTTTGTTAATTAAAATTAAAGGGAAATGTAGAAAAACGCCTAACAAAGAAAAAGGGAGTTTTGACCTTGAGCTAAGCCGTCTCCCACACTCGACCAACTTTTACCTTTTTTGTTTGGAACCTTCGGTCACTATGCTATTTGTTCTCGTGCTGCTATATGTTCGCGTGTGCCACAATTGTATTTTGCATGGATAAACCTACTCCAGTCTACAAGGTGCGTGTCCTCAGACGAAGGCAGACGATTTATGAGCTACGTTTATAGGTCATGAGTGTAGTATGTTCTAACACAGAGCTCACGTTTTGTTACTTATTTATCAGCCTTGTGGACCAACTTTTTTCTTTGAGAGGACAATATTTAACCTTTGACTTGTTTTTTCCGTACACCGTTCATGCATTGTCGGCAAAGTTCAATGCTGAATTGAATTGAATTGTATTGTATTGAATTTTTCGTGACTAATTAATTTTAATTTTAATTCTATTTAATTTAGCTCTATTTTAATTTAATTTAATATTTATTTGATTCAATTGATTACCTTATGTATATGGGTCATAGTAACCTGAAATAAATGAATTTTATTTTTATTATTTATTTTAATCACTATTTTTGTTGTTCGATAAATCTAATAGTTTTTCAACTCATAAGTGGCTACCGGTAACCGATAATCTCTCGAACTTTTGACCCAAGTCTACTCACAAAGATGCCATACAGCGTCAAAATTAACAATGGTCTACCTCGCTAGCCATTGCTGATTAGTAAATGGGTTTCAATTAAAACCTTAAGTAAGCGAGCAGTTGAGAAGGCCGCTTCCATACGGTCCTTATGGAAATCATTGAGGGAGGTCTATGTCCAGCGGTAGACATATGCCTAAGATTATGATAATGATGCTGATAGAATATAAGTAGTAGTTGAAATATTACTCCCACCTAAATCATCCCACGGAAACCATAACTTTTTGCCGAGATAAAATAAATAATAAATTCTTTTAATTCAGACCAGTGATCCATAATGTGTTAGTAGCAAATATGTAATTTAAAATTATGTTAGTAAGTACTAAAAAATCAGTGAATGTGTGTCCAGTCGTCACTGAGATACCAGTCGAGCTACTGGCTGGAACCTCGTCAACCAATGTCGCATGAAGCACACATCTTCAGCGATTCCAACGAGGTTACTGTTGGAACTCCCACGCAGGCGATGCACCAATGAAGCACACCCTTTTCACATTATAGCAAAGAAGTCATCCGCGTGTGCATCTAAAAACATCCCTGAAAATATACTATTAATTTTATTGTATTATGTCCTTTTCAAGGCTCCCATCTATCTCTGTGCCAAAATTCATCAAGATCAAAATTGATCGCCTCACATTCATCTGCCCATCAGTCTGGACCATACCATCTCCCTTTATTCCTTTAGTGAGCCATCAAAGGATTTGCGTAAAATTACGCCTCAGAGAATTGCTATTACCAGCAATCGCTCCCTGGATTTCCCGGTTAGGAATGTTAGGATACACTAGAGACTAGAGCTATCTTTGATCACCGTATCTGTAGTAAATGAAATGCTGAAAACCAATCAAAACTTCAATAATAACTGGCAATCAAGCTCCCGTATTGACAGTGTTTTAGATACTCTCGATTAGAATCCGTAATGTCAATATTCGGTAAATTCCCAGTGTTTGACCGCATGAAATTCGAAACGGGATTTTAAATAGAACAAAAGCAATTGGGAATCGTTTGTCCGTGATGAGATAACGAACTCGCCGACACGGGCGTGGAATCGGCACTGGCATTGTTCCGATATAATTTGTATTAACAAGGATTTTAAAAAAATATTCTTTTGTATTCTTATCTGCTTTCATCTGTTTCCAGATTGATATACTATAATAGAAATAAAAACAACTAGTCCGCCATCTTAGCTATGCCACCATGTTGGATTTAGAATGACGTCACAAAGTTAACCATGCATTGTCATCCAAATTGAACTTTTACATAAAATTTCAGTTCAATTGGTTGAAGAAATTCAAAATTGAGTTGGAAGATTTAGCCCAAACATACAAACATACATTGGAAGTTAAATAAAAGCTTGTAAAAATTATATCTAGGTAAATACTCCTTAGGTTTAATATGCAGTTTGTTAGTTACACTTTTAATTAAGATTTGCGAGTAGATAAGAGCGTTAACAAGTAAACCTTAAACAAAATAATTTTGGGCAAACTTTTTTTACATGTTTTCTCCATCTCAATGTGTCAATTTCTACTTATTCAACGTGGTTATCCGTGTCCATATAAATGAAAATCATCTACTGCTTTATGTTCGTTTTGTACTTGTAGGTAATCTGAAACTATCATTCTTTTCGGTTATTATCTATACCTGTATTTCAAAATTCTTTCGTGTTTGTAGTTTTCGAACGCACGCTATACTTCTCATTATGTTTGTTGCGTTCGAATATTTACGCTCTGACATTAATTGTTATTGTTACTCTATAATCTGTAGTCAGCTGCTCTATAGACCCGGACTGCGTTCATAAACACACCCATGCCTAGTTTATTCCAGAATATAATAAGTAATCTGTATCTGTAGCGAGATCCATGAAATACTGCTTTCTCTGTCTACGATGCTATAGATGGATAGCGATCCATTGAATGGTTCGCATATGGACGTGTACTTAGCATACTGATACAGATGATTTTCCATGATAACTTTTTACTCCCAACTTCTAGGGAAATGATTGAATATACAATATACAATGTATTTATTGATCTATCGATACGTATAAGTTTCATTCATGAACGCGGTTGTTTTCTTCTAAGCTGCAAATGTATGGGATTCTGCCATCCTCCTTTAACAGCTATCACTTTACTATGATGATGGCTGTGGTCCAAGCGTCCCTATTGAAAAACCCTTCTAACGTTGCATCCAAACTTTCTAAATTAGTATTATTTTTAAGCAATAATAATAGCCCCGGTCAACATTCTTCAATGGAACTCTCACAGTGTGCGTCAAAAGATGCATGATCTTCTACATTTCATTTTAAAATTTCACCCGTCAGTCATTGCCATCTCGGTAAAATGGTTGGTTCCTGAGACCCATTTTCGGGTCCTAGGTTGCACCTGTCTCCCGGATGACAGGGCTGATGGGTATGCTGGTTGCGCTTAGTTATTCAAGCGCTGCCTTACCTTGTCTCAAATTTCTATTCCTTCTCTTTACTTTGATATCAACATTTGGTGTCAGATTTTTAGATACCTCTTTTATTTCTCTCTATGTCGCTGATCCCTTTCGTCTGTTATTCCAGATTTACTTTTCCTTATTTCTGGTGTTCATTCTCTTATGGTAGTCATGGGTGATTTTAATTCCCACCACGTTCAAGAGGAATGAATAACCCTTTACTTCAAAGCTATCACTATAGGCAATGGGAGCTCAGGGGCAAAAACATTCGACCAACAATAAGGCGGTCACAACAACGAATCTTACTCGGTGGTACTTATAGCACAGGTAAAGATATGCCCACTGTGATCATAGCCGATCCAATACCGTAGTCGATACAAAGTATTTTCATAAATATTGAATATAAATTAATCATAAACAGATCAATAAAATAATTGTCTTTGTCACATGCGAAGAGAAGTTGAAGGTATAAAGAAAATAGCTCACTCATCCCCGCCATATAGGAGACAAAACATTTAAGCTCTGTCTCGATAAACGCCGTCCCTCTCACGAAATAGAAAAAAAAACACCGAGAATACAAAGCCAGAATACAAAATGAAGTGGAAATAATCAAATGGAACATTGAGTAAATTGAAAAACCGAGAGACATTTTCGCAGAAATAAAATACTGATATCACCTGTTAAAAGATGTTTTGTAGGTTTCTTTTTGGGCAGTTAATGTTTAGTGATTGTAAACGTGACTTGAAAGATATATTAGATATTACGCATATTTTTTTATCTACTTTTAATTTTGATCTTTATCGATTTTAATTTTGACACCTTTGGTGTCATCATTGCGGGTCAAAATCATATATGTAAGTAGTACTCAATTTTAAAATTAAATGATCTCGACAAGAAGTGAATTTTGAACTTTAGAATTATCTAAAGGTAATTTATAACCTTTATATACATTTTACTGTGCTGTAATTCCAGCAGCAGTGAGCTCGTAATGAACTAAATGTCTATGGTAATATTAACATAATACAATGATATCATCCGGATCTGTTTTAATGAAAATGTAATATTATAACTCTAATTATGTATCGACAGTCGTCATGGCTCAGTGATCAGCGACAACGACTTTGGAACTGCGACCGGGGTTCGATTCCTGGCTGGGGCAAACATGTCTGTGATGAGGCTAGAGGTTTGTTCTCGGGTCTAGGAATTTTCTGTGTTGTAATTGTGTGTGTCTATACCTCCCGCGATAAAGGGTATCCTAGTGCGGGGTGTGATTGTGTAATCGTTCTAACGCACGTACTCAACCAAATTGTCTCCTACGTGAAATACCTCACAATATGACACTTATTCCCTGGAAGTAAGGGCGTTCTTTAGTGTGGGACGCTTCTTGCGTTGACACTCTAGTTTCGTCTATCTTTCCGAGACACCATGTTAGGGCTGACGCCGCAGCTAATTCGGCGGAGCAATTGAAGCGGTGAAAATCCATATTATTTTTACCTAGTTAGTGGTTATATATTTGAACGGCTTGGGGTTGAGACATTGAGCTCGTGGCGACCAGGAGCTCATCAGATTCTCAAAAACTTATCAGTGCGCTTGATCGATGCGATGCGATCTACAATCCTGCTAACATTATGGATACGCTGCCGACTGGTAGAGGCTTGGAACCGCTGTGAATTGCCTTAATGTTATTGTTGTAGCTGTACTGTAATTTTGTAACGTTATGTCTACATCAAATTAATTTAAAAGTTATAAACAAGTACAAAAATATTTTTAAAAATTCCGATTTAATCTCATCCAGGATTTTAGAATGCACGCCCCATCTATGTGCTAGAATTTTGCAACGTAAAAGTGAAACGTTGTAGTGGCTTTTAGTCTATTTTTGTGGTTCTGAATCCTCTTTCCGAGAGTTACAATGGCCGGTTCTACGTTAAATATTGCTATAGATAGCCGCTTTCAAGTGGCGAAATTTATAACATTGTACCGAATGGACTTAAACACATTTATACTTATATGTTTATGAATATTAATTGAGAATAACAGTCATAAGCTACGTTATATGACTACAGTTGGTCTAAAAATTGTCTTTGAGCTGAACACCGTTATCGATTATTTTTTCTATCTTGTTCATTTCCTAAGCAAAATAGAATGATTTGAACTAAAAGTCAAAATTAATTCAAACGACTGGCACATTTTAACATAATTATATCCTACTAAAGCTCGCAGTCAAACTAGTTGCATATATTTGTAATAATATGTATTATTTGAGTAAATTTGAGCAAGTCTGGCAGCTGGCTTGAGGTACTGTATGTGTTTATTATTGCTCTTATATATAGATACGTAATAATGTATTGTCTTATTTGATTTGTTAATGTTTACTTTAACAGCAGTTCCCAACACTACATTAGTATATAAAATACAAAGATATAATAAATGTCTCATGATATACGTTCATATGCTATTCATTAATTAACGTGCCCACAACTTCGCTTTACTTTGATGCTTAACAAGAACTTTCACATCATTTCCAACAATTTTATCGTTATTTGACGGGATCGAAATGTATAATAAAAACACACAATCTGAACTTATATCTTTCTCTTTTTGGAAGCCATCGCTGACAATTTAAAGACATAGGTCTCAAATGCTACAACACATATTATATTATAGAAAATGTGGAGTCGTTTTTTATATAAAAAATTGGTTGTCTGTAAAGTCGGTTTACGGACGATAGATTTACGTGATAACGTCATAATCATTTATGACTTTGACTTCGACTTCGACTTCGACTTCGACTTCGACTTCGACTTCGACTTCGACTTCGACTTCGACTTCGACTTCGACTTCGACTTCGACTTCGACTTCGACTTCGACTTCGACTTCGACTTCGACTTCGACTTTGACTTTGACTGATTATTTTATGTAATACAAAACTCAGGTGGAACGTTACGCGGAACGTTACTATTTTTCATGAGTGTTGCTCATTGGATTTTTCTAAATTTGTCAAAGCGCTAGAATGCTCAACGAATCAGAATTGTTAACGGGAAGTGCTGTGAGCATTCTGGTTACAGTGTGAACTGGTAGCGTTGTAACATTTGAGCTAGCTGGTAACAGCTAGTGAATCCTTGAAATGTTATTATGGGTTTGTAATTAGTTATTAGTATATTTATTTTCCCAGTGATCACGACCTTTATCCATAATTACACCAATGGCATATATAATTATTTTAATGAAGGAATCTGTCCATTTTTCCATCATTTTTTTCCAGTATATCAGAGGAATCTTGAAAGTAGCACCTGTAAATGATAAGTAGAAAGGGAATAAATGTAGGCTTGGTATGGCCAATATCATGAGGAGAGATGAAAAACATATAACGAAAAGAGAACTTAACATGAATGTGGATGGACAGAAGGTATTTCATCCATACCTTCTTCGGCCTTCTCCTACGCCGAAGAAGGTATGGATGAACTGCGTGAAGAATTTTATGCTTATAAATGTGTAAGCACTGAGATGACTAAAATAATTGAAAAGAAAAATGTCTTGTGCTGAATCTCACTTAGTGTGAGATAAAGACAAGAAGAACAAGAAAGAATCTGTCCATAATAGAAAAAATATGTATTAGCATATATGGTAACTCCATAATCATATGCTATGGTAAGATTTGATTACTGTAAGCAGTTATCATACAATTTCAAAGCTCTCTGTCTCTGTTTAAGGAAAAATCCTTTGATATATTACATCGTTAGACACACCATCTCCTGCGAGACTCTACGGATTGTTAATCGCCCCATTTGTCACCATCTCGCTTCGTATTCGATTTTCACGAACAATTTCTGGGGGAAATCGTGTTGAGAATAGACGTGTTGCTGTAATCAGCTGGATGACATGGATATTTTGTTAGGAGTATTATTACCTGTAATTGTGGCAATCAAATGGGCTTAACCTTTCGTCGCGGCAAACAAAACAATTCGAGTTTTTTTTTTGTTTTAATGGTATGTAATTTTAACAAAATATATTAAAGCACGGGTGTCGGTATGCTTTTGTACACTCGTCTTTATAAAATAGTAGTTTATGAAAACTGTTTCATAATAAGGGTTCTTAAAATATGAGAGTAAATTAAAGAAACGAGCCATAAGCGAGTTATTTACAGCATTACAGGAGTGTTTTAAAACCGAATTATGTGCAGTTTCATACATAACTTTATCTAATCTTATAAAATAGATATTGAAATTTACGTAAAATTACAGCATAAGTTTGCAATTATTTGTAAACGTTTAGCGCCAAAATCCATTTGGTAATCCCGTATGCGAGTTGCGCCGCGTCCAATGATGTAGAAAAACTGCATTGCAACCTCCTTGTTCCAGCTGAAGTTTAGATTGGAGATTAATGGTAAAAAGTTACTTTATAATACAGTTTTCCATAGAAGAGCTGTATCATAATGTACTTTTTGTAATTTATTTCGATGGCTTATCTGTAAAGACTCATTCAAGTTATGTCCTTGATTATTTAACCTTTGCAGTATGCGATTACATAAAAAATAAATAATTGCGATGACTATTTAAAAAAAGTTAAACTAATTTAATATTTATAATTTGTGTCTAATGGCATGCTAGTCGCCATTAAAATATAAATATTATCTCAATTCAACTAAAATTTATTGCAATCTCTAATAGTACAAAGTGTAGGTGACGCATGATATCAAATGGTGGATTATGCTTAATGCTTTTCTCCCGGAGAGAAAGGCCCGTGTCCAAGCAGATGAAAGGTATATAGGATGATTATGCTTGAACTTGATTAAGTTCAAGCATAATAATTCTATTAACAGACATGCCATACATACCTCATAAAATTGTCAAATAATGTTTTTTGCTCGAAGTTAGAAATTATTAAAGACCCGTAGTAATTCAAACAATTTTAGAATAAACATTATTTACATTATGAACGACTTAACTTCGTAAGCATCATAAACGTAAGTGCGAGACGGGAAGTTACGACGAACGCACCGCACTCGAGATTCCGATGAGTGACGCTTGCGAAAGAAGCAGATACAATTATCAATCGTGATATTGAAGACGCGTAAATGTCTCGCGCTATTCCCGTATGAAAAGTATAAGGTATAAACATAATCAAATGGAAACTGGTCGACCAGACTTTGTGGCTTTGTGTAAATGAAGTCTGTTTTGTATAAAAACAGACAATAAAAAGAAAATATACAATCATATCGCAAACTCTGATCACGTATCTCTGTAGTAAACTTGTTACTATTCTGTTTTCATAATAAAATGCTATCAACTTTTATTATTTTAGTAATACTACATTACAATAAGAAATAAAGATAAGCTGATACAAGCGAAGCGAATTGGCTACATGACAGTGGCGGGACGTGTGCGGTTTGAATATTATAAAAATGAAATCAACTCATATACAATAAATAATATGTAAGTACATTGCATAAACACTAAAGACTTGTTCATGGATGATTTAATATATTGTACTTTTTGCTAGTTATGATATAATTGCCTGTCCGGTATGCCTGTCTCGTCCAAAATACCGCAATGTCTGAAATCGAAGGTCTTCGAACAGTGTATGTTACCAGTGATGACTTACGGAACCGAAACGTGCTCTAAAAAGACTCAAAGTCGCACAACGCTATGGAGAGGGCTATGCTCGGGGTTTCTCTACGTGATCTAATCAGAAATGAAGAGATCCGTAGAAGAACGCAAGTCACCGATATAGCCCAGCGGATTAGCATGTTGAAGTGGCAGTGGACAGGGCACACAGCTCGAAGAACTGATGGTCGAGAACTGTTTTCTCGTTAGTTAGTTCTCGAATGGAGACCACGGACTGGCCGGCATAGAAAGTACATTACTTATGGATAGTAATATGCACATTTTGAAATAACCGACTAACATGCTATAAGTTTTATATAAGTGGCTGCTTGGAAAACGTGTAACACGATATTATTTCATTGTACTTTTAGGATTTAACTTACACTAAAAATGTACATATATATAACTTTCAATATTGATAATAAAGATATTTTGAAATTAAAAATTGAGTTAAACTGTTTGACCGACAGTTAAAATGATAATCTGACGTTTCAATTTTGGTGAACAACTTCCCTCAAGCTGATTTAGCTTGACTGGACGTCCGTAGCCAAAAACAGTCGTGATGTAACAATCGATTTAGCAGCTGATTAGTGTCAAATCAACGAATTCCGCATATACCTACATTATTTAAAATATTAATAATCATCGTAATATTTTATATTCTATTTTATGTTTACGCGGACGCTCCGGCTTCGCACGGGTAAAAGATTTGAAAATTAGATATTATAAGGATCCTTTATTTTTTGAAAATATAATATAGCCTTTGTTACACAGGGTGAACGTAGCTTTCTAATGGTGAAAGAGTTTTTGAAATTGGCTTTGTAGTTTCTGAGTTTATTCATTACAAACATACTTACATACAAATCTTTACTCTTTATAATATTAGTATAGAGTACTTATATATGAAGCGCCTTCCATTAACCTTATTCACAAACTCAATGAAATTTTAATCAATCCAAGTCTTAAAAATGATTGGCAATGTATCGTAATTCCTATAGTGTTACATAATACCCATAGGCGACTGTAATGACTTATAATTAGTCCACCCTACAACAAGCAGATTGTTTCTCCCACCTATTACATAAAATACTTTATATTTTTTTATATACTTTTGAAACTGTGATGTGGTTAAAATACTGCTTATAGAGAACACATGAAAAAAATGTCTCCCCCTTGAATAGAGACAATAAGAAAACTGTTGATGGATACATTCTTAGTACAGTAAATGTAGTAAGTTAAGTTAGACTTAAATTACTTATTAGCTTTTTTAAGCTAGATTGTAATAGGATGCATTTGTATGCGTACTGTTATGTGAGACCCGGAAAAAGGGTTTTTAAAAAAAAGATTTTATTTGCACTGAAACTAAAATTATATATTCGACGTAATTTTCAAATTAAAAGTATGATCGGCGCGGATGGAAGGCGAAATTGGACTGAGGTAAGTAGGTAGGGAGTCTGGGAAGGAAATAAGAGTTGATATGACGAAAGGTGAAGAGGATAGAATATAACAGTACTATACTAGAAAAAAAAAAACTTTCGAAACAAATCTAACATTTAATAAACCGTCTTTGGCACACAGGTCTACGGGCGAGTTCATCGAGTGTCCCGGGGGAACCCCTGAACGTCGTTCGTGTGTCGGCAGTGACAGGAAGCGACGCGACACTACCTTGTGACACGCGCTCTCCGCAGCCGAACGACGAGCTCCTTCTCATCGTGTGGTATAAAGACGATATACCTATTTACAGGTGAGGATTAGAATAATGTACGGGAAAAATATTAGCTCAAAATTTGAATAGTCGAAAAGTTCTCGAATGGGGACCACGAACTGGCAAGCGCAGTATAGGACGGCCACGAACAAGGTATACAGACGAGCTGACTGGTCGCAGAAAAAAGCTAGATGTGGGTAAAAGCGATGGTGAAATTGAAATGTACCTATATAAGGAAGGATAAAGAGGCTGGAAGCGGGCCGCTTCCAGCTGGTGCTTGTAGAAATCAATGAGAGAGGCTATATCCAGCAGTAAACGTCCTATGGCTTGGATGATGATGATGATGATTACTATTTTACAATACTTAAGGTCTGCACACACTGACTTCTATAACTTAAATATAATCGTGTGTAGGTCTATTGCAGAACAAACACTATTGGCGGCCTTGATTATAAAAATCAAAGAAATTGGGCTTTTTTTATCCAAACATGCACATATGTCTGGTAATTATGTTTTTTTGGGCTATTATTCTCATTTATAAGTAAGTTGTAGCTTTGCCGTAAGCAGTAAGTAAGTTAAAAATAACTAAATTATACCTACTTGTAAACACTATAAAGTCTGATATAAAATATAGAAGAATGTAAAACACAATAGGTAGGATTAAGGTTCTTAAAATTTCCCAACTGCGGTTTTATGTTCACCGAGATTGCTGGTTTTAAAACCTTCTTTTTTCACCTCCAATCTGTGATTTCGGCGCGATATTGTAATTCCCAAATATGGCTGGGGAATCGGAAATGGAATGATTCGATATGATTTATGCGATTCCGAAAACGTTTTTGAATTAGTATATCCCTCCGGCAAGCAAAAATTTGCCTTCTATATTTTAGGAGTGTCGATTCAAATGCTGAGGTATTTAAGTACTCACGGTTTTACTTTCTTATTTAGCTCTTTGATTTACAGATTAGAGTTTCGTCTTCTTTTTTCTTCAAATGAGGCAAATGATATGTTGAATTAATAACAGTGTGATTTAACTATGAATTATAACATTTTCGGGATGAAAAGTAGCCTATGTGTTAATCTAGGGTCTAAACTATCTCCATACCAAATTTCATCCAAACTGGTGCAGCCGTTTGAGCATAAATGAGTCAAAACCTACACACTTACGATCATACAATACTTAATATATTTTTGACTAGTAGCGCCTCGCGGTTTCACTCGCGGGGATTACGGTTTTCCCGCTACCTCAATTATTCCACAGGAACTATACTTTTTCTTGGATAAAAGTGGCCTATTTGGTAATCCAGGGTTTAAACTATCTTCATACCAAATTTTATCGAAATCGGTGTAGCCGTTTGAGTGTGAACAAGTAACAAACATACACACATACACAGAAACTTTCGCATTTATATATTAGTAGGATTAGTAGGATATAGATTTCTAACATATTATTATGTTTTTTATCAATGTTTTTTAACCTTTATCTCAGCACAAAAATTGTTCTTTTTTTGTTTCAAGGGATATTTTGTACCTTGCTTCCGTCCTTGTAAAGGCTACAGTATCAAACAAAGAAATAAACCGTAAATACACCCCCGCACTAGGATTCTCTGCGTCGCCGCCGCGCCGTCGCTCGATATACACAATGACATGCAAGATAGTATATAATTAAACATAAAATGAGACATCCAAGACCCGGTACAAACCCCTTTGCCATGATATATTCATAAATATTCGATCCTGCCGGGATTCATACCTAGGGCACTGGGATAGAAAATAGATCACTGACCACTGAGTCAAGATGACCGTTGAACATGCTTCAGCAAGTTATACAAAACGCCGAAGAGTTTATACTTGCGTAATCTTTAGCGTTTATGGACTTTAATTATGATGACACAAGGATTTGATTCAACTGATACGTAAGTGTTGCTAGAGATCAGGGATCGGAGATCCGGGACCCCTTCCCGTAATTAGGCACAGAAGTGGATGTTTTATACTGAAATGCACCATTTAAGTTGAGGGCCTTTATCTCATGGGACACAAAATTGTCCATTTAGCAAATTAAATGTTTATTGCAACTAATTTTTTTTTTAAGTCAAACAGGTCTAACAAACTTGTTCATACTGCTTAAAAAAACATTTCGTGAAGGTTAATTTTGATTAAACAAAATTTGGTTTTATTTGCTAATTATTTGGTTAATAAAATATTTTTATTCGACCATGTATTTCGTTTATCTAAAATTCTCGCGGTATTGAAAAATGCGCTTGATCTAGGTGTTTACACCAGAAGAGAGGGAATCAAAAAGTCTACAAATGTGATTAGTAATTTTTTTGACTCTGTCAGTCATCTAGAAGTAGGTAAAGTATATTTTGTAGGTTATATTTGAAATCAACACGCATCAGAAATTGTCGTGCCTTTCTGTTTATAAGCATCCGAGCCTTTGAAAGGTCAACATTTTTATTTCCTTGCTAATATGTTGAAAAAGTGTTGTAAAATGCTTGACGATGGGCCATGACATATTCAGTTCTATTACACCCTGCCCATTTTACACTTGTATATTTCAAATCCATACATCAATCTAAATACACTCATATTAAAAATAAGTTATTTTTTTAAGTTTGAAATAAATGAAATGAATGAACGAATTATTTAATATTTGACTGGCCGGTTGGCGCAGTTGGTAGCACTCTGCCTTCTGAGCCGCTGGTCCCGGGTTCGATTCCCGGACAGGTCAATCATTTGTGTGCATGAACATGTCTGTTTGACCTGTGTCTGGGTGTGTATATGTATATAAGTATATATATCAGTCATCAGGTTACCATAGCACAGGCTCTGCCTAGTTTGGGACCTGAAGACCTTGTGTGAAAGTTAATAAATAAATAAATAAAATAAATAAATAAATAAATAAATATTTAGTTTTCTTATTCTTGAATGAACACGACAATTACTTCACAGACGTGGTTTTGACACATTATGAATGTTTAAAACACCGGAATTACTCACGCAGTAAGTAAGAGGTTTTCGACTATAGTATCGACCAGTCCTTTTTCAAGAAGAATACCGGGCGCTCGTGGACGCGGTCGTGGTTCGTCTAGTACGAATGTGGTAAAAACTATAGTCAGACCCCTCTGACTTGCGAGTAATTATCGTGTTTAATACATTCATAATTACTTAATAATTAAATATAATTGAAAATAGCTATGTAAATATTATACACTACCAGCAGTAAGTGCTGTGCAAACACTATAATATTCAAAACGTTACAAAACAATGTTGCACTATATGTCTCACGAGTGACTGGTTTCATTGCCATGTACAGTGCTTCTGAAAGGATTAAGTAAATTCTAATATAATTAATTAATTATTAATTAATAATTTATTAATTATTGATTAATTCTCTTAATTATGCTGCAACATGCTGCTGACTAATTTATATCGCTGATTTTCAGTACTTTGTGAATTTGTTTACAGGAAATAATGAAATAATTCGAAATAATTGATTTGCGAAAAAATAAATCATATAAAACCAGCATTTGGTATAAAACATAATTATTATTAAGTTATCCATGAAACTACTAAAAAAACAATGTATTATTATTTCACCTACATTATTCATGACGTCAGTTATATTTAATTGTGTTTTTTTTATTCCGAGTTCAACAAGCTGACGCGTTAATTTATTACCATACATTGACTATACGGTTCGTTATAGGCAAATATTTTTGTTGAACATTATTTAATTTTTTTTTCTTTAGTAGTTCTGTGAAAAACTCCACGAAACTACATTATGTGAATTAATAATGGAAGAAATACTTAAAAGGTTTATAAAATTGTCGCTGCATCGAGTTAGCCTTCGTTTTATGTCTACTGTTTATTTTTTCATAGCCTAGTTAAAACGTCCTTCGCGTGTCCTATTGCGACCTGAAAATTGGTTTATTTTTTACATTAACATGAAATGGTAAGGTTAACTTACTTATTCACATAATAAATCTTGATTGCTTTATGCTCAATCTATCTTTTAAGTAAGTGAAATTTAGTAAATAGATACTAAATACCCAATTTAGTGATGATACCGCGACTTACCTTTATTCCAATGGAATAATTTAAAGTCTCAAAATGATCACTAAATATAATATATATCTTTTTGATATGGATTTTTGCAAAATAACGCCTGAATCTATAAACTTTTTGAAAGTTTAGTACTAAAATATTCCTAATGTTAAACCCATTTATTTAATTCCATTTGTGTGATGTGAATATGAAGTGGTAGTGTTGGAAGAGGAAGGCCTTGAAAATAGTTCCAGAATCACATTGAGGAAGTTCTCCGAAAGGTTCAGGTCAAGATGCTCTTGTATGAAAGGTTTAATGAGCGTGGATGAAGCGAAAGAAGAGTGTCGGGTAGACAGAGACCACCAAAAAGCCAACGATCCCGACACTTCTTTCGCCTCATCATACCTTTCATACGGACAGACTCTAAAGAGACAGAGCGTCTCTTTAGAGTACTCTTGATCTGGCTCTTTCTTAAAATCTATTCAATCTGATTTCGGATATTTATCTTATAAATAGGTTAATCAATATGAAACCTTATCTAAGCCACGTAAGCAAGACGCGCGCGGTCTATTAGTATATCGTATGTAATTTGGGAGGGCCTGGAAGGGTCAGGTTATGATTTCGTCTGAATTATTAGGGTTGTGATTGCTCAATCTATTTATTGACATCTGTCAACATTCTAGACAAATATTTCGTCCCGTGCTGCTACGTTATTATCCGGAATTGGCAGCCAAAACCCCTTTCTAGCAATGTGTGCATAGTTTATAAGTCGAGGGTATTCTGTTATGCATGGTCCGTGTCGGAGTGTCAGCTTTATATATGAGATTAATTTTAAACGTTACTGAGATTGGGCTAATACTACTTAGTTGACATATTTTTAAATCTTGTATATTGTTTGCAATGCAATGTGTATGTAAGCTAGTCGTGTATTTGATTTAAGTAAAATCTTGCATGTTGAGTAAAGTGTACGCATTCTTCAGACAATACATTAATTTTATGCTTTAGATAAACCTAGCTACCCGCGAACAAGTTCCTCTTCCTCCGTCTTTTCCTAATTTCTGAGGATCACGACTCTTTTGATGAAGCATGTTCATTGCTTTTTTCCATAGGTTCCTGTCTGTTGCTTGACGGAGAGCCTTACTGACTGGGATCTCTAAGCATCCAGGTACTTGGGGCTTTTCCTCTTAGATGTTAACTCTCAACATTACCCGTAACCATTAAGCGCTCGAGATTGTCGGAGCTTCTGCGAGTGATGTGGTCGAAAAACCTACAGGAGTATCCGGTGAAGTTATGTTGGCGGGCAAGTTACTTATGCCTTATATAGTTCCATTTATTAGGATTCTGTACCTAAAATGGGAAAAACTGAACCCTCATAGGAACAACACACAACTGAACACTTTGTGGTCCGTCTGTCTGTCTGTCGAGACCCTTGTCTCAGGAACGCGTGGAGGTATCAAGCTGAAATTAATATCAAATACTCAGGTTTACTGCTCCTTGGATCTGTGAAAAAAATCAAACTTCTAAGGCAACGCAATCAAAAGCTACAGGAGTTTATGCTGCAAATTTTCGACACTCTCAATGGAATCAAAACCTACAGAATACTTTCCTTGAACTCAGAATCTATAAATTTGGTATGAGGCAACGTCTTATAGCACAGATAAAGGAAAAGTGCGAAAAACAAGAATTTTTAGTTACATTTTTACTTATATACCTGAAGTTTGTACGGAACCTTCGGTGCGTGACTCCGACTCGCACTAGGCCGGTTTTAAAAAAATTAAAATGTACGTTTGTAAAATGTACCGAATAAATGAGTAGTGCGCTGCCAAATGGCTGGTAGTCAATGCTTTTTAAGCGAGGGTCTCATCCTATAGGTACTGATACAGACACGTAGGGGTACTGATCGCCAGCAGCTCAATGAAAAACAGGTGCCATTGATGTTACAGGCTCGCAGGTGTTTACAGACAGAATGGGCGAGACAAATCCTGATGCGTTTGGTTAAAATATTACAAACATATAGGTACTTTACATAATGACTTACAGGCTCAAAAAAACTACTAATTACATTTATACACTTCCTAATTTCCTTTCTTCTGATGTAATACACAATTTAAGGGCATTTGTCGTTTTCGAGCGGTTGATAAGATAAGATAAAGGTAAAATATGGTCGCTAAAAAATATTTTTACATTAAAAAACAAAATTTTGTTTAATCAGACACCTTTATACATTTTTCTTACAAGTGGTATTTTTTCAAAGTTTATAGGACCCGTAGGACTTTCAATAAAGTAAAGTAAAAAGACTGAAAATGGTCTATTTAGTAAATGGCTGGGAGATGAGCATCGCTAGCTGGTATAGCTAAGAAAAATCTATAGCCCCTTTTTCGACCACTCGGTTAAAACTTACAATCACAACTTGGCTCTGACATAAAACCCATTCGCACACGTGCTATTAATGAGATGATTTTAACGAGCATAGAGTAGGCGTTGATTATTGGCACTCTAATATTATCCGATTACTGTTTCACAAACGAGACTTCCTAATTAAGCCACACAAGCTATCGACGGCTGAACAGAAGCTCGTGTTGCAATACGATTATCCCAGATAATGCCATCAAATACGGAATGCATCGAGTTTAGATGATGTTGTTTGGATTGTACGTGGTTAAACAAACTTCGCTCTATATGTTAGTGGCAGAAGTAAATTGAATTAGTTACGAGCTTCAGAACTAAATTACTTATTTATATTATTGTTGATATAATTTAGCAGAAAACAGTGTTATTATTAATATTCCTAACCTTTTATCCCACTGGAATGGAGTAACGTTTTAAAAATAGAACAAAATACTCATGCCCGTCATAGGAGCTGATATGTTCATATTATTTAAAAACAGAATGGAAATAACAACTGAATACAACTTGTTACGTCACATCTAGAAATTACTTAGTGGGGGAAAGTATAGAAAATCCATATTAAAAATGAATTAGGAAGGGTAAAACGCATGTTGTGGCATCTTCGTAGAAACATAAATTTGGTGAATTACTAACAATACCAGATTTACTGCTACAATATTTACAAATTTATGTACACAATGCAACCCAATTTATTCAATAAATGAGTAGTTTATGAGTTTAAGACTGACTGAATCTTCATTCTGGTATGAGTCTATTTAAAGAATTTAGAAAAAATTTGGTGCTTATTTTTCAGTTATTTTCTTTTTTGTTCTATGTGTTGCAAACATTGATTTTATATTCATTTTTTTTTTACTTGACATTATATACTATTATTTAGATTATGACTAAAGTAAATAATAAGAAGATTAAATTATTTGAGATGTACACATTGTAACTTGACATGCCCAATGTAACATTCCCAGTTATAAGGTCAATAAATGATTATACTTTATTTTTACAATGACGTTAAAAAAAAAACGGCTGTATGAAGGGTGTAAAGTGTATTTTTAAAATACCCCATTTTATGCTTTAAATGAAATGCCAAAAAGTGCTTCCGTTTGGTTTCTAACCCACCAGTTTCTAATACATCGACGGAGAATCCAAAACCCTATCGCACTGTATATAAAACTCATTTTCAACCAAAGTTGCGATTTCATTTGTTTTTCCTTTCCACCGTCGACATAGTCTAGCCACCGAGAGAACGCGTTTTAACATTGTTAAAAGCAATACAGGTTCATGTTGCCGTTGTGGATTTTGTATTTGTGTACCATATTTTTAGAAATACAATAAAATAGACACTACATAATAAAAATTAATATTTTGGTAATTACAATTCGTGGTAATACCTAAACATCTTAATTATAAAATAAACGAAAGGAACGATTTGACGGTCGCCATGGCGCAGTGGTTAGTGTCAGTGACATGACTACTGTGTCTCCGGGACCCTGGGTTCGAATCCCGGTAGGGGCAAACATTTGTGCGATAAGTGTAGATGTTTGTCCCGGGCCTTGGACGTTTGTGCTGTGATTGTGTGGACCATGCCTCCCGCGATACAGGGAATCCTAGTGCGGGGTCTGAGTGTGATAAAAAAAAGCCTTAAGTTAAGTAGCGAAGCAGTATTATCTACATATTCTGAGAAAAGGAAAAGTATTTGTTTGCATTTGTATTCGATACAGAGAAGATCGTATATGAATTGCGAAAAATAAAAGTGCTATGTAATGTTTCTGGGACATTAAATTGATTAATATTATAAATAAAATATAACTAAAACCATATGATATTGCATGGGCACTTACCATCAAAATACACAAACATCTCGAGAACTAACCTCAATGTCATCACAGAAATGTCTGCCCCAGCCGAGGTTTAAGCCCGGTGTCACCGTTCCTTAATCAGTGTCACTGATCACTGACCACCGTTAAAGGTGCTTGATAGACGGTACTCTGACAATTCTCATGGGACTTTAACCTAAGGACTCTATATTATATGTGTTATGATGCTATACCTTCTAGTTATATAGTTATATGTCTGAAACTCGAGGTACGCAATATATAAACTAATCCATATTCTATCAATACAAATATTAAAAGACGCCGGCTCAATAGCGGTGTATAGGTAGCAAAATTTCTACCATTTTCCACACCCTTATGACTGATTATGACGTATATATGTTCAGTCTGTCATTGATCTTGATTGATGGTACATAGAACTCGCTTAACCAGTATGATTATTTTGTATAAGTAAATAGCTTTATCGCCCCTTATTTAGGATACTTTTATTCAGTTTTATGAGGCATGGATTGTGTTAGATTCTCAACCTTTTGTTAATATGTCTTTTGTTATATGAAATATTGAAATTTGTATTATACCCATGCTGGCTTTTTTGTTGCTTCAGTTATATGAATATGTAGATGTTGTTAATCAATTTCCTTTGGAAAAGTTGTTTATCTAGATAAACGTTATGGGTATACTAGATAAAAAACATAGTATAATATACTGTGCAATTTCTCTAGACCCTTTAAAACGTTCAAGAAATATTGCATAATGATATACTATTTAGAGCATAGTAGTATAACAAACCAACAAACTCGCATGCAATTTTATATATGCAGGATATTTGTTGTGTTATATTATCGATATTAAAAATAATACACGTATCGATGGACAGTTTAATATTGTTTATTAACATTGTATATGATGTTTTAAGGGAATAAAAACAGGTCTTATTTTTTTTAATCAAGGGTCAATTTTTTTTTAATTTTAAAATATTTTTTTCTGTTTATTGTTTAACAACATACGAGAAGTTCATCATTGTTTCAGCTGTTGGACGTTCACTGCTGGACATAGACGTTGACCACATAACAATCCAAACAAGCTTCTCCCGCGACCCTTATCAGTTCGTCTATCCCTATCGTGTCGACGCTACGCTTGCACGTCTGTGGTGTCAACTCGAGAATATTTCGACCCCTTCGGCCATTAGTTTTACGTGACTTGTGCCCTACAAACCATTATTTCAATTTGCAACTAACGTGCTTAGCTATATTGATGATAAATGTCATTTTACAGTACATCTCTTATACTTACTGATATGACTTTGTACTTCACATACGTTTTTATAGGTTTTATATAGTACTCGGTACTCAACACAAGACTTTAAAGGACGATAACTATTATGGTAATTTTTTTTTATAGTATACTGGTGGTCCGTCCCTGTTTCGCACGGTTACATGATTGAAATTGTAATTGTATCTCACAAAAAAGGCGAAAGCCGATGTTTCCACTGCTAGGCCTTTATTATTGATTCAAAACACGTCGCCTAGTGAAGAAAGAATACAGGACTATAAACTAGTAATGAGGCGTTTTCTTAAAAAAAACTAGTTCAAAATACTTAGTAAATGGCGGATAGTCACAGATATAGATAGACAGATAAAGACAGTATTTACCTGTCATAGTCAATTTGAATAATTTAAGCAGAAACAATTAAGAGAAGTAAGTAACACGAGAATATTCCAGGATTGAAAAAGAAACCACAATGAAAAATAAACACATGAGTGCCACAAACTAGTAAGAAGAAACATTTGTCACTGATATCTTGACAGTGACAGAACGATTCTATCAAATATAGAAATATATTATTAACTATACAGCGCCATCTATTGAATACTTCATTACTTGTTTTTTTTTTAGTAAACGCTTAATTGTTTTTTTAACTTGCCAGTTTATTTAATTTAACTGCATGTTCAAACATTGGTCTCGGTATGATAGCATTGCAGTCTCCAACATATTATAATCAAATCAAATCATTTGTTTATTTGCAAGAAAACAATGTCACTTCTTAGGTCTTAATACAAATTATTTTCTGTACAAGTTTCAGCCTGCAAGCAGACGTGCAAATATTTGGATTCTTATAATTAAAATCTACCACTTAACGCTATAAAAACATTTATTTAAGAGCCAATCATTCAAATTTTTCTTAAATGTATAACCATCTAATATCTTAAGCTTGACAGAAAGTTTATTATACATCTAAATACACATGTTGCTTACATTTTTACTATAGATGTCTTTGCGACAAAGAGGTATATTAGTATTGGTATATTAGTCCCGCAAACCATGATCTCTTTTTTCGAGTGATAACCTCGCTACGTTTAGTAAAAAAATTTAGGTGAGCTTTAGCGAAAAAACAAGTTTCCTTTATATACATGTATGGAAGAGATAGAATATTGCATGTTTTAAAAAGTGGCTTGCAACTATCGAGGAACCACGCCTTATTTAATACTCGAATACATTGCTTTTGAACTTTAAAAACCATATGTACTTCAACTGAATTTCCCCAAATTATTAACTAAAGCTAAGAATGGAAGAAACATAGCCGTTGTAAGCAGTTACCGCCGCCTCCTTCGACACCGTCTGCCTCAACTATTTTAAAACAAAAACGTATCGTTTAAGCTTTTGGCATACTTGCTCCACATGCATCTTCCAATTGAAATGTCTGTCGAGATTAATACCAAAAAATTTATTAGTATCATCTTCGTCAACTTTATTGTTTTCATAAAAAATATAATTTAGTTGCATTAAATGGATATTTCTCTTGTTCGCAGCTACGACAGCCGAGGCAAAGGTTCGTTGGCTCACTGGTCAGACGACATCCTGCTTGCAGGACGGGCGAGGTGGCACCCCTCTTCGCCTTCGTCTCTCCGACTACGTGACGTCATCTCCACGGACCGCGCGCTCTATAAGTGTCGGGTTGACTTTAAAATAACACCCACAATGAATCAGAAGATTTTATTGGACGTTATAGGTAAGAACATCATTGTTAAAGTCTTCTGACTATGGGCCTTCTGAGCAGGCTCAGAGTCGCACAACTTCCAACAGATCATTGTGGAAATCAATGGGAGAGGCCTATGTCCAGCAGTGGACGTTCTATGGCTGAGATGATGATGATGATGATGAAAGTCTTCGACTACTTAAAACTTGAAGTTTTATTTGGTTAACGAAATGTTGGTAAAAATGTAATAACTCACTCATTAGTATCTAATCCGTGGAATATTTACATATCATTTCCTTGAAAATTAGGAGAAAGAAGTTACTGATTTTACTAATTCGTTCATTATTGACTGAGTTTTTAACTTCATAAAAATAAACATAAAACTTTTTGTAGATCTGTCAAAGACTACACTAAAACAGATTATCAACAGTAACAATTATTTTTTTAATACTGTATAGATCTAGCGTGTCACCACTATCTCACTTGATGGTCAGTGACGATATGGTCGGAGATATTATCACGCTAGGACTGCTGAAACACTTTGCCTTAGCAAGGGAAAGGCATCAAATGAACGTTACTTTCGACAATACTTAGCTAAGTACGGCTTTTTGAAAGCGAAAGCATGCTTTCAAACGTTGTCTATTATTAAAGAAGTGTTCGAAATGAATGGATTTTATTTCGTTAAGAATTTTATTATCTGACCACTTAAATTAGTGTATATTTGAGCTTAGGAATTATTTATACGATTTTATGTACATACATTATTTGTATTTTGCTATTTAGATCGTAATAATAGCTTTAAAAATAAAAAAAAACACGAGATGACAATGAACGCGTCAGTAATGTGACGAACGTAAAAAGAGTACCTATAGTATACTACGTAAGCCAGAAAGCTTATCTGTAATGAAACCACAATTTAAGAAGTTTAACCAACCAATCACGCACCTTAAGCGAGTGCTAAGTCAACAAAAACCAAGACTCTGCCTTTGCTAAGCATTAGGTTGACTTTCATCGAAAGTACGATGATAAAGTACTGTCTATTTAAGTAAAAACCGTACTCAGCATGGCTTGAAATTAATACTTTGGCTCAGCCAAAGTTAAGTAAGGACTATTTTTTTTTTTTTTTTTTTTTTTTTTTTTTTTGGGGGTGCGAGGTCAAGCCACCTCCTCGTGGTGCACCCCGGGCAACAGTGGACAGTGGGTCGCTGGCGAAGAGCTTGACGTGGGGGACGTCTCTCCACTTCTGCCCTATAGAGTTGATAGGTTGAAGTGGACAAGGCAAGATGGCGTTCGAGTGGTGGGACCGCCATAGGGGGGGAAAGCCAGGAGTCCGGCGAGGGGCTCAGCGGACCTTCGGGTCGGAGGATGGCCGGCCTGCAAGGCCGGCGGCGCGGCAGGGAGGGTCAACTCGGCCACCCTGTCGGGCAACACAGAAACAGAAGATTGGCTGCATTAACTGCAGCTGGCGGACATTATGTCGTGGGATGGTGGGCCTGCAAGGCCCGCGGCACGGCAGGGATCAGTCTTCGGGCTACCCAGTCGAGCAAACTAAGCACACTGGGGGGACCTGACCCCCCTTCACAAAAAAGGACCCCAACAAAAATGGAAAGAGCAGATTCAAAGAGAACTACCCCAGGAGGGTACCGGAAACCCGGAGAATCCCTCAGTGACGCTTCTGAAGTGCTTGCGAGCACTGCACAAGCGTCATTCTGCCCCTCGTATTCTGGGGGGGGCAAGAACTGCCCTAATATGATTAAAAACCAAACTGATGACCCATGCAATAAAAAGGACACCGATTCTCAAGCAAAGAAGACCGCACTAGTGGTGCTCACCCGCTGTGATACTCCCCCATCAAGTACAGCTGATGAAAGCGAGCACCCTCGGGAAGTCTCGGGCGAACGGCCCGTTTCGGAGTGTCGAATTCCGACTCAAAACACGTCGGAAGACTCTGACAATATGAGCTGGGAGACAAATTCGTCTCGTGGCTCAACAAGAATGCTGCGTAAGCGCAGAGCAGCGAGAGAGGAAGATGACCAGGGTGTCGCCGTGTCGGCACCCAAGGTCCCAACTGGACAACGCGGACGAGGGCGTCTCTCTACCGCTGGACGCCAGGTCAACCGGACAGGTCCCGAAGAGTTCAAGGAACCTCGTGTGCCTGTAGGAGACTACGATGGAAACAAGAACAGAAGAAGGGAATTCCTTGCGCAAAAGCGCGAGCTAAATCGAGCGCAAGCTGAAGTAGATGTGGAAGAGTTGGCACGCCTTGCCAATGCGAGCAGAATTGCTCTTGGACTCGACGGGCATGACACAGGTGATGAACGACCTGCAGAAGCCATAACAAATCAAGTTCTCGACGACATTGCCATAATAAGAAATGTCTCAGCGAGATCAGGTCGTCTGAAAGGCACCTTTCAGCGTGCCCTCAATGATGCAGCGGCTTCCATCAAAAAGGCAGTGATGGTGTTGCAAAGCCGAACAAGCTCAGAGGAGAACGCCAAACTCATTGCGGACAACGCTCGCTTGCACAGTGAGATAGCCGCCCTCCGAAAAGAAATGGCGGAAATACGCAAAGAGGTGGGAAAAACCCGGGTAAGCCAGACTGCTCAGCCGTCCCAGCGTCCCTCGCCTCAGAGGAGGGAGCGTCAAGACGCTGCAAGCGCGAACTCAGTCGAAGATTTGATGCGTTCCATAATGCTCCAGGTCGGAGGTATGATGAATGCACGTTTTGAGGCATTGGAAGAGCGACTTCTTCCAGAAAAGCGTGTTCGTCCAGCACTTGCAGGTGACCGAAATAACGAGATGCCCCAGCCTGTACCTTCTAAGGAAAAAGCAGCAGTTGGCTCCAAACCTCAGACAGGGAAAGTTACGGCGGCGGCACCTAAAAAGTCTGGAAATAAGACAGGCTCTCACCGAGCCATCAAAGGAGCTACGAAACCGGCAGATGCAAGTGCATCTCTGAGAGGAAATAGTGATAGGAATGCAGATCCTCTCCCGTCAACATCAAAGTCCTTGGATGACAGTTGGACAACGGTTGTGAAGCGTGGCAGGAAAAGAGAGGCAGCACCTCGACGTCCTCCCACCTCACAACTTGTGAACATTGAGATGGCAAAGACTAAATGGTCCAAACCAAAAATGAGGGCTCCTCGGTCAGCAGCAGTCGTAATCACTTTGCTACCAGGAGCTGAAGAGAAAGGCATTACCTATGCCAAAGTTCTAGCAGAGGCACGGCAAAAGGTAGACCTCTCCAACTGCGGCATCGCGGGCGTGCGATATCGCCAAGCAGCCACTGGTGCTCGAATGCTGGAAGTACCGGGTGCCTCTAGCGGGGAGAAGGCTGACTCTCTTGCCCAGAAACTCAAGGAGACCTTAGACATGGAAGTTGTCAAAGTCTCAAGACCCGTAAGATGCGCAGAAATGCGAGTTTCTGGTCTTGACGATTCAGTGTCTTCGGAAGAAGTAGCCACAGCAGTGGCCAATCGTGGTGGCTGTTCAACGGAAAACGTCAAGGTTGGAGAAATTCGACGTGAATCTCGAGGCATAGGAGCAGTATGGGTTCGCTGCCCAGTAACTGCTGCAAAGAAACTGGCGGAAGGAGGCCGTTTGATGGTAGGCTGGGTGGCAGCTCAGGTTAAACTGCTTCCAAAAAGAACGCTGCAGTGTTACAGATGTCTCCATCGGGGACACGTGCAAGCCAACTGCACAGAGGAAATCGACCGCAGTAACGAATGTTATCGTTGTGGTCGACCTGGTCACAAGGCGATAAATTGCTCCGAAAAACCCCGGTGTTCGCTGTGTGCAGCAGCGAACAGGCCGGCGGAGCACAGGGTGGGGAGCAAAGCGTGCTATCCTCCCAAAACTAAGAAGAGGGCTTCAGCGTCAGCTAACGCCCCAGCAGCCACCAGCTGTCCTCCGTCACAAGCGGGGGAGGAGGAGGCGATGGTCTGTAATTAGTATTAGTTATGGACTATCGCTTCCTCCAAGCGAATATAAATCATTCCGCTCGCTCGCAAGACTTACTCATGCAAAGCATAGCGGAATGGTCCATTGACGTGACAGTGGTTGCCGAGCCTTACTTTGTTCCTCCTTCCCGGGATGACTGGGTAGGGGACCTAGACAACCTGGTAGCAGTCGTATCCTCGGCGAAGACTGGAGCTCTGCCTCTGGTAGCTAAAGGTAGAGGATACGCAGCAGTAAGATGGAAAGGGGTGGTACTGATAGGAGTATATTTTTCCTGCAATAGAACTCTCGCCGAGTTCGAACGGTTCCTGGACGGAGTGGGTGCTCTCATTAGGCATAACTCGCCCCATCCGGTACTAGTTCTGGGGGACCTCAATGCTAAATCTTCGGCGTGGGGGTCTCCTGTGACTGACGTGAAAGGCGAGGTGTTAGAAGAATGGGCCATTACAACCGGTCTAGTAGTGCTCAATCAGGGCTCTGTCAATACGTGCGTGCGATGGAATGGAGGTTCCATTGTAGACGTCACACTAGCCTCCCCTTCCATTGCACGCATCGTCCAAGGATGGAGGGTAATGGATGGAGTGGAGACTTTATCCGACCATCTCTACATCCGTTTCGACATTTCGGCGTCTTCGAATACTCCGAACATCCGTAGTCGAATAATGCAATCTCTGTCGTCAACTAGATGGGTATTAAAAACATTGAACAGGGAGGCTCTGGTTGAAGCTGCTATAGTACAGGCTTGGCAACGATCCACTGTTGACCTTGTGGATATTGAGGGAGAAGTGGAATGGTTCCGGGACGCCATGAGCAAAGTATGTGATGCGGGAATGGCCCGAGCCAAACCACGGCCCCCTAAACAAGCAGTGTATTGGTGGTCACAGGAAATAGCTGAACTCCGAGTCAGATGCACGGGTGCAAGGCGGGAGTACACGAGATCCCGACGCCGACGACAACGTGACGAAGAAATGGAAAGGCAACTGTACGAGGCATACCGTGAGTTGGCGAGAGCCCTACAAACTGCAATTAGTGACGCTAAAGATCGATCCAAGGCAGAGATGCTAGAGAGTCTCAATCGTAATCCGTGGGGACGCCCCTATAAGATGGTGCGAGAAAAATTGAAACCCTGGGCGCCTCCTCTTACTGAAACTCTTGAGCCACAATTACTGGAGGTTGTTGTCTCTACTTTGTTTCCCAGTAGGGTGAGCTATGCGCCCTTACAGATAGAGTCACGGCAACCTAGACAAGTGGAAGGAAATGAGAATGTGCCACCTGTCTCGCAGGGTGAGTTGAGTGCCGCCATTTTAAGGATGCGAGCTAAGAACAGGGCACCAGGCCCTGATGGCATACCTGGGCGAGCACTAGCCATTGCTCTCGATGCGTTTGGGGACCATTTTCGTAACCTGCTTGACGCGTGCCTGTTATCGGGCACGTTCCCAAAGATATGGAAAGATGGCCGACTCGTACTTTTAAAGAAAGACGGTAAGCCAGCTGATTCTCCCTCTGCCTATCGACCTATAGTGATGTTGGATGAGGCGGATAAGTTGTTTGAGAGGGTAGTGGCTCTCCGCCTCATTCGTCATCTCGATGGGGCAGGACGGAATCTGTCAGACAGCCAATTTGGCTTTCGTATCGGCCGATCTACTATAGATGCAATAAAACGCGTAAGGGCCTACGCGGATGAGGTGGTGGATCAGGGTGGGGTAATGTTGGCGGTGTCTCTTGATATCGCCAATGCCTTCAATACACTACCCTGGGCCTATATAATAGAGGCACTGAAGTTCCACGAGGTGCCGCCCTACCTTACCCGAATTGTGGAGGCGTACCTGTCTGACAGATATGTGTCATATCCAGGGCATGGGGGGAGAATCTTGCAGTGGCAAATGTCGTGCGGTGTCCCACAGGGGTCGGTCCTCGGACCGCTCTTGTGGAACGTTGGTTTCGACTGGGTGCTGAGAGGTGCTCTCAATCCGGGCGCCAGCCTCGTTTGCTATGCAGACGACACGCTTGTGACTGCCCGGGGCGAGACCTACCTTGATGCCACCCGACTCGCCACTGTAACGGTGAATGATGTGGTCGGAAGAATGGAGAGATTGGGTCTTCGGGTTGCGCTCCATAAGTCAGGAGCCATCTGCTTCCATGGACCCAGACGAGCGCCTCCTGAGGGCTCTTTTATCTCAATCAGGGATGTACGGATCGGCGTCGAGCCCCAGATAAAGTATCTTGGGCTTTATATCGACAGCAGATGGAACTTCCAGGCACACTTTCTGCGGATGGTGCCCCGATTAATGAGCGCTGCTGCAGCGCTGAGACGACTAATGCCTAATCTCGGTGGGCCTAAACCGGGCACTCGTCGCTTGTACCTGGGAGTCGTGAAGTCGATGGCACTGTATGGAGCGCCAGTGTGGGCAGATTCGTTAACAAATAAAACGATCGCTCTCCTAAGAAAGCCGCAGAGGGCGATAACAATCGCAGCAATAAGAGGGTACCGAACCATCTCGTATGAGGCGGCATGTGTACTGGCGGGATCCCTCCCATGGGATCTGGAGGCAGAGCTCAGTGCGGACATATTCGAATGGCACAGAGAGTGCTACCTAAGAGGTGAACGTCCAGCGACGAGAGAGATTGAAGCTCGAAAGCAACAGGCCCGACAGCATATGATAGAGAGATGGAGGTCGCGATTGTCTGACCCCACGGCCGGAATAAAAACTATTGAGGCTATTCGTCCTGCTCTCAATGAATGGCTAGACAGGGAGCGTGGACCGCTTACCTTCCGGCTGGTGCAGGTGCTCTCCGAGCACGGGTGCTTCGGAAAGTACCTGTGCCGTATAGCTGGGAGGGAGCCATCGACAGCGTGTCATCACTGCGACTGCGGCGAGGACACGGCGCAACACACTCTAGAAGAGTGCCAGGCGTGGGTGAACGAACGTCGTGTTCTCGCCGCAGCAGTGGGAAATGAGTTGACACTCCCAGCAATTGTAACAGCAATGCTGGGAGATAACCGGAAATGGAAGGCAATGCTTACCTTCTGCGAAGAAGTAATGAGTCAGAAGGAAGCGGCGGAGAGGGAGCGTGAACTATCTTCAGATCTTCTAATCCGCAAGAAAAGAACGGGGCGACGGAGGTTAATCTTTCATGCCCTCCTCCGTCCGCCGTGAACTGGGTCTGTGGTGGAGACGCGGGGGTGTCTTCACCTGTACAGATTAGACCCAGAGGTGGCGCGCGTGTGTTCCACGTGCCTCCTAAAAGGTGAAAGGGCTGGGAAGAGCCCACCAGGAAGGAATCAACATGATCTCGCTGCCAGGGCCGCGGCAGAATACGAAAGTGCACCCGTAGTTCTGGTACAACAGCGCCTGGAAGAACACCGTGGCAGGTTTTAGTCGGTAGGGGACCCTGGCTACTGTGAGTCAGGGTTGGGGGCCTTCTCTAGCCCCCCTCGAGCATCACCATGGTCGTGATGCTCGAGCAGAGTCCGACACACCCCGCCAACCCTCCCCCCTGGGTTGGCGGAAGTGCGTAAAGGCATTTCCTCCACGATAAAAAAAAAAAAAAAAAAAGGACTATTTTTCTGGACATAAGTGTATTAAGTTGTCTAGTTGCTCACAAATAAAGATGAAACAATATCTCTTCATATGAACTATATATATGAATGCTGTGGTATCAACAGTTAACAAAACAGCAGACGTTTCATCGTCCGTGAGCGCCCCTTGCTTATGAGACCATTTCAGAGGCTTGAATTCGGTGGCGGGTTGAGGAGAAGAGGGAACAGTTTCCATTCTATGCGTAGCATCATTAGTCAGGATAACTTTCCTGTGAACTCGGCCATCTTGGTCAAAACGTCGAGGTAAATCAATCAATAATTGTTTTTACGCGGTCAAGTCTTGTTCCATTTAATAACTATGTATCATTAGATATTAACTGACCGTTGTCGTATGACATAAAATCTTTAATTTTGTTATTTTGTTAATACTTATTTGTCTTAAATTCCTTTAGTACAAATTAGTCTAAATTTAATTTACTAGACTTAATCAATAATTAACCAACATTGGAGAAGCGAGATCCTACAACACAGCTATTTCCATACTTAAAAGAGGGTCCCAAACCAATTAAATATCAATTAAATTAAGTTGATTGATTAAATGATTTGTATTTTGTAAAAATGTATGTGGCCTTTCCCGATCGATTTATACAATGTCATCCGTTCTATAGTAAGGTCCCTAGTGAATTAATTACTTATTACTATCACTCAAACCTTAACTTTATTACGTGATCATTACTGTGTTCATTCGCGTGTTAAGTTGATGGTTAATACTATTGGGAGCTGGCCGAGTTCCTAAATCTAATTTGTGCGTTATGTTATAGGAATATGTTAATTAAATTCCGTGTGATTTAATAACTTTTAGTATAATAATTTACTTTATTGATATATAAACGTTATTAAAAAAAGTAAATTAAAAGTAGTTCACTTTTTTTTCACACGTTGCTACTCTTTAGTATGAAGTTCTATCTTTACTCGGAGGTGCTAAGATAATTTATACCATTAAAAATATAATGAAACTTCAAAATGTAGTAAAACATGTAATTTAATCGAAAACGGTACAGTCGTTGGAGCGTGAAGGATTAATAGAGGTTTTTAAATTATCAGCTTATCCCATGGGAACGGCAATAGTTTTCGGGATAAACAGTAGTTAATGTGTTAGTCTGCGGTTTAATTATCTCCATACCAAATTTCATCGAAATCGGTGCAGCCTTTTGAGCGTGAAGGAGTAACAAACATACACGCATAGAAACTACCGCCTAAATAATGTTGGCGAAATTTTCTTTGAAAATAAACTAAATAAGAATATGTTTAGTGTTTACATTGAGTAAAAACAGAGACAAGTAAAAAACAGAGGCAGACAGAGACAAGTAGTCACACAGACGGATCTCCTACGCTGAGGATGCCAGTCCGTGGTCTCGACTCGAGAACCTTTGGACCCTATTGGCCATCAGCTCTACGGAATATATAATAATAATATGGGACAACATTCACACAAGGTCTTCAGGTCCCAAACTAGGCAATGCCTGTACCATGGTAACCTGATGACTGATATATACTTATATACATATACACACCCAGACACAGGTCAAACAGACATGTTCATACACACAAATGTTTGACCTGTCCGGGAATCGAACCCGGGACCGGCGGCTCAGAAGGCAGAGTGCTACCAACTGCGCCAGCCGGCCAGCCAATATATATGCCTTGCGTACTTCTAATTTTACTTGCTAATTCACTACTTAGGTTATTTCAGTGAATTATGTTTTTCTATAGAAGTTCTCATTTCTGATTTAATCTCGTAGAACAATGACACAGCTCTTTTTATAGCTTGCTATGCAACTTTGAGCTTATTTACAAGTTATATAGCTTTATTTATTTTATTCATAGTATTCTAAGTTTCAATTCCCTTCAAGAGTGCTTCAACCCAAGCACTCTTAACCCCACTGCAGATAGACAATTAATTTATATTTTCCTATACAATGTTTAGGTTTTAATCGGCTCTGGCTACAAGATGTAGCTCAATAAACCGCGAGCATTTGGCTCGTTCCCGGCACAGCCCCATAAATTCCTAACCGACATGGACCAGGTGACTCTGCGATAAAATATGATGGCGTCCCCGTTCCAGTTTTATTTACTGACGTAATGAAGCAACAATATTTTTGGCATAACAGTAAAAAAGTTTGTTGACAAACTAATAAAAAACTCGGCTTAATTTGTTCGCGTTCTTCAAAACGCTAAAATATAAGGCGCTAGATATAAAACAATTATGATCGATTTGATGTCTTTTTAACCGACTTCAAAAAAAGGAAGAGTTTTCAATTCAACCCGTATGTGTTTTTTTTCGTTTGTTACCTCTGAACTTTCGACTGGGTGAACCTATTTTGATCGCTTTTTTTATTTGAAAGCTGGTGCTTCCCGTGTGGTTAAAGTGCATACGTGGATGACATTATAGTTGCAGGTGGAGAAATCGGTGAACATTCACAATGACAATTGATCCCGTGTGTAGCAAATGTTACTAAATAGGGTAAAAAAAAACTTAACCATAAAATGGAGCCGACTTCAACACTCAAAAGTGTGAACATAACTTGTCAAAGTCGGTACCATGCTGACAATATTTTGATAATAGTTACTTTTGAAGTATCATGGTATCTAACTTTATCAAGTTTTTTCACACTTTTGAGTGTTGAAGTCGGCTCCATATTTTGGTATTTTTTTTATTATATAGGTTTAGGAAAATACTTCCCGTTTCATTCCGTATTGATGAGATGTCTATCACATGTCTGTCAGACGTACGAAAATCGTTCAAGACTATATAATAAGCCTTCACGTAAAAAGTTTTGTGCCTGTACCGAACGGGCTACTTTTTTGCTACGGTAAATGGAACCCGATATAATGTCATGCACAATTATTAGTTGACTAAAGTAGCTAACATGCTTGTTTTGCTGAAGCGCTCCGTTTTAAAGTGAAAACGTCTCTATATTTTATACCTCGGCTAATCGCTCAAATTTTTATCCAATTCTATAAAAGCATTTTGTGTAGACAAATAGAAAATATAGCAATTTGTAGTCACCGGAGCGTGCAATAAGACTAATATTCAGTTCGACAGACCGCAGACGTTTATTGCATTTTGGACTCCGGCCAATCCTCAATGCTTTATGGAGTAATAATTCTTGTAGTTTTACTACTTTGTCGAATTACTTACAGCTAAGCTTAATGCGCCATGAAACTGAATATTGTCTGTTGCATGATTCATGAATTTGTTGGTAAAGTTCTGGGGGTGGCTTATTATCTGGTTTAGTGTAAAGTTTATGTCTTTGTGCTGGGTTGGGGGTCTTTAACGCGTAGTTTGAGGTCTTCCACGGGACAAATAGTTTTGAGAGGGAATATTAAGTTCTTAATTTATATTCCTGTTTTACATTTGTACGTGACGGTCAGTGCCGGTGAGTCGTGACTTCTGACCAGAGATGCTTAGTACATCACCCAAACTATTCAAGTTCTTTAAAATTAGAGCACTATTTAGGTATCTGTTAAGCTAAACGAATATTGATAGCGTTGTATTTTCTTGTAGAAATTAAGCTTATACGGTAATTAAATAGTCGTGAATAAAGATCCTGAAATTCCGTTGTTATTTTTTTTTTTCGTTGGTGAAACGCTTACGATCTCAAAATGCAGCATTCGCAATAAGCACGCATGCGATTTTAGCCGGCCAATGGGGTTAAGGTATAGGTTTTATTATTATTTATAAGAAGACGTATCGACTAACAATAAATTAAACTTATATGTGTACATAAAAATTAATCCCTAATCCCCTTGGTCAGAACGTCACGCGTTGCTGGCTGGGCCAATTTCGATAATTCCTTTTTTGTGGTGTTTATTGTTACCTGGAGAAGGATCTTATGAATTGAAAAATATCGGAACTAACGCAGATATTTAAAAAATTAAGAAAACTTAACGACTAACTTCTTATAAACTTTTTTATTGTAAACTTAGCCCAGTCTTTATATACTCTTTGCTAAGGACGTTTGAAATAACTCTCAGTTGTTTGACAGCAAGATCTGAGGATAGGAAATCATTCTGCGCTTGCCAACCCGCCTGCCAAGCTTGGGGAGTATTGGCGAATCCCCCCTTTATGGGGGAGGCGTATGTCCAGCAGTGGACGCACATGGCTGAGAGAAGAAGAAAAAACACGGGAATTACTCACGTAATAAGTCAGAGGGTTCCGACTATATTTCCTCCACATTTGGTGGTCTTTTTCAAGAAGAATACGGGGCGATAACAGACGCGGTCGCGGTTCGCAGACGGTTCGTTATACGTTTGCCGCCATGTTTTATATATTCATAATCTGTCAAAACCACGTCAGTTTTACGAATAATGTACATATTACGAGTATTTTACATAAAACAAGCTTACTAACAATACTTATATAGAATACTTTTTTTTACAAATATATTTTAGGATAAGAAATTATTGAAAACATTTTAGTAACATCTTTCCTCAAAGCACACATGCTATTGTGAAGAAAACAAGTTATACATTGGCGGTGATTTCTTATTTGCCAGAGCTCCGTTCTACAAGACGAACCCGTCGTGATTGTACATAACTTGCTCACTTCTATATGATTGCCGTCGTATTTTAACGGATAGAATTAAGATGAATGATAAAAAATTAAAATGTTTACATATAAAAATAAGGCTCAGTTTAGATTGACAAAATCACACAAATCAATTACGTAAGCTAGACCATTCATTTGTTTTAACCAGCTAGATCAGTAGATAAGGGAACAATCGATATACGTCATTACAAATGAACCTTCAGGCCTGAACTGATCTGGCCAAGTTCCAATATGATACGTTATTACATGGCTGCTTCATGACATAACTTGACGGGATAATATTCATTTTAAAAATCAAAATTTAGATTTTTAATTTTGGTTTCTGTTTTATTGAATATTAAATTATTTATACAATTAGAGCAACAAGAACACACTTATGAACGTCAAAAAATATAAGATTAAGGCTGTAATGCCGCGATCCAAAAAAAATCCACGCTGAGAAGCAAGGGCAAGAAACTTGGGGCCTTATTTGTGAACAGGAACACATTGTAAAACAACGTAGTTTTACAATTGGTGGAAATCAATGCCTATGACGTAGGAAGTCTGATGGCTGAGATAATGCACAATGCATAAATTTGCGTCACAGTCATCGTATCGCGATGCCATAAACAATGGAATAACGCACGCACCATCCGTACAAACTATGATTTTTCTTTGTCACCGTTGTACTAGATAAATGACAGTTAGTGCAGAGTTCAATTGTTTCACTCTGCAATACGACTGTGATAGTGATTCCTGCTTCCGTTGCAGTTCTTTTAAGTTATCTTCAGTGTTTCGAACAAAATTTAGGCGATTTAATAAAATCTCCCTTTTTTTCTATTCGCTCCATCATCAACATCATCATCGTCTCAGCCATCGGACGTCCGACGGCATAAGCTTCCCCCATTGATTTCCACAAGTTATTTGAACCTTTTTGTTTCACCTGTTTGAAGCGACCCGCATCCAGCTCTTGCCTGCGATCTTAGTCAGGTCATCTGTCCACCTGGTTGGTAACCGTCCTACGCTGCGCTTGAAACTCCGTGGTCTCCATTCGATAATTGGTCTCTTTCTCAAAGTTGGACGTACCTTTTATTGGATTACCCCATTGCATTATTTGCTTGTTTACTTACTATTTGGTCGAATTGCATCTAAGTCTTTTAATGTACCATAATAATAGTAAGCTTTATTTATTTTAGTAGCATAAGAATGATATAATAAATTTTGTTTTCAACCTAGTTAGAATGTAATTAGCATATTATATTTACATCATTTTATTTTTTAATTACATTATTATTTTATTAATGAAATAATAAGCAATTATTTTTGTGTGGACCGCCTTTGGATAAAAGCCTCTTTCAAGGTTTTTCACTTAATTTTATCTTTTGCAGGGTATATCCAATTTGCCCGTAACTGTTACTATTTCATCCGCCCATATGGCGTGCGAGCGGCCTCTCGATCTTCTACCGCGAATACCATAATAGCCCATGACTAAATCCTACTTCCCACTAATAAAATACATGTGAAAGTTTGTGAGTATGGATGTATGTTTGTGACTCTTTCACGCAAAAAACCTTAAATCCTGGATAAACACATAGGCTTATTTTCTTCATCACCATCATCACCGTTTTTCATCACCACGCGGATAAAACGGATTTGGATGAAATTTGACATGTAGATACTTCAGGTTCCGGAATAACACATAGGCAACTTTTTATCATCATCATCATCAATCATCACGACGCGAGTAAAACCACGCAGCTAGATTCATATTATGTTTTTTGTTACAGAGCTGCCGCAGAAGCCAAAAATCTTGGACGAATTCGACAAAGAGGTCATTGGAATAGCTGGACCTTACATAGAGGATACCAGCACGAAACTTACCTGTGCTGTAAGTGGAGGTAAAACTAGTGGACATTTGTTTTCTTTCGCATCTTTTTATTTCATTTTAGTAAGTACAAAATATTAGTAGTGTAGCTTAAATTGTGTATTAAGAATGAATAACCAACCTGAACTAAATTATTGTAGAGATGTTAAACTCTTTCGATTGAGGTATGTCGTGTAAATTCTATGCCTTAAATAAATCCTGGGCACTATTCCGCGACAAATCTTTAACAATAATATATAAAATAGCAAAACAAACGTAAAAACTACCGAAATACGTTGAAACAATGCCAATCTTAGTAGAGAACCAAAGTAATCTAGAACGCTATTAAATACTGAAAATAATGGAAAAAAGCGACGGTAGCTTGAAATTCAGTTGGTTTTATATCGACCAAAGTTTTCACTCGAAACTCTAGATAAATAAAGAAACACATTGGCCGCTCACCATCCATACAAAGTTTGAACCTAGCGTTCATACAAATAATAGCAGTAAGTCGCCTTTTACTCATATATTATATAGGACTTTTTTTTAAATATATATCTAAACTAAACAAGTTCTAAGTCAAATGCTGACTTATAAAAGCTGTTTTTAACTAAGGGAAATACTGTTGCAGTTAGTAAGTTAGTCAATAAATACGATAATTTTCTTCCGAATAGAATGTGAGATTCATTTCGCTATTCATTAATATTATTAAGATAAGCACACAATTTAACTCAAAAAATATAGTTAAACACTACACCAAAAACTATTAAAATATTAAAATTATATAACCTAAAAATAATGTATGTTATAACTTAACGTCATATGTAAAAGTCAAATCGTAGAAGAATAAGTTCCCGGAATGCTGGTGGCATTGCCACTTAGAATAGCAAAACTTTGAGAACGAGTTTTTTGCCAAATAAATGCCAGCATTCTGTACTCCAGACGCTTCCAACAAACGCTTCGTCAAGTCTCTATATAATTTTTATGATTATTATTATCTTTATGTTCATAACACGGAAGGAAATGCCATCAATCTAGTTGCGCTGCCAATACAAAGCAATCGACATATACATTTTACAATACAATTTCATTGATCCCATTTCCTTAGGGTTTTAATCTTCTTGCGTTAGTCTCAATTATTTAGGAAGTCCGCAGTACGTCATTTGCTTCTACTCTGTTAGGTATTAACACATCAATCATACCAATCTTTTATAAAAGGCTTTTTAACAGAAATCTTGCTTTGTAGCACACAAACTTAAAAGGTACTTATTCAGCCATGACTCCAGGGTGGTACCTATCGAAAAATGCAGGCGCGGGCAATGAGTTCTACAGTACTCATTATAAAAGTGAAATAAAAATGTTCCTAGATAAAAGTGGCTACTATGAAGCGGTGGAGCATTGCCTTACGTTTGGTTTACCGATGATGATATAATGGTGATGGTGCAATTAAATTGTATCCTTGTAATATAATAAGTTCACCACAATGAATCCTAGACACGTAAGCTCTGTCGCTTATTATAATTATCATGTCAGTCATATGACATTACATAAGACTGCTGTACATTTTGAAATGATGTAAACTCAACGTTGGGAGCGTCGACTGTCGAACTTACGGACGCTGGTTCGATCCCCATCAATGGCTTGATCTTCCAGTGAAGGTAATACCTATATCAAATTCTCAGCATAGTGGTAGGGTACTTTCGAGTACCCACCTAGATAGCTATACCACCCTCAAGTTTTAAAAACTATCACCAAACACATAGTGTGTTCAGGTAGCAGTCCTTGAGAGCCAGTGAGCATTCTAGATCCAGCGGGATCTTCGACCACATCGTCACTGACCATCAAATGAGATAGTGGTCAAACGCTAGATATATACAGTATAAAAAAAAAATCCATCGTATCCTGTGATGAATTTACCTACTGTTGTTTTGGTGTATTTTTCATCGCAAAGCGAAGTTCAAATTAGTTATCGGACTCGGATCGGCTCCGGTCTATCCGACAAGTAATTTAGTAGTTTGTTGTTAGTAAATAGATAGAGGATGGGAATGCTACTTATCTATTCTTTTTTCTTAAAAAATAACATTTCATTAAGTTAATGATTTGTAGGCGTGTCGTATAAACGGTTAGAAAAGGAAAATCTTAGAAATTTTGTGTTCTGTGTTAAAACTTCACTGAATGCAATTTGTTGAGATTTTTTATAAATAGTTTCTGTATAAGACAAATTAAAAAAAGCTATTCTAAAAAGCAGTATAAATTCTGTTAAAGTAGGTATATTGATTAATATATAGCCCTGATACGTGGAAGCTTTATTGATGTTCATTTGTTTCTCAAAGCGAATACATTTAAAATTACTAGAAGAAATATAAACTACAAGTGGTTTTTCTGTAAATTGTACATATCATATAGTGCAATTAATAACTGTTCCATTATCATTTTAGGAAAATAGTCAACAAACATATTGTATGATGAAAGAATACAAAAAAGCGTGTACTTAATATTTTGTTTTCGTCATAAGATTCAAACAATACAAACATAACTAAAATTGAAGAATTATAAATGCACTATAAAATTATTCATTATTTTGAAGTAATTTTTAATAAATGATCTTCCTAAGAGGGTCTCTTATAGATTAGGATTCTTAGGGTTTTTTATAGATTCAATCATGATATACTTTTTTTTCCACAGGGAAACCAGCGCCGCGGTTAAGATGGCTCCGGAACGAGCAGGTGGTGGCTACACTGACTCCTATCGATGACGAATCTCGGTTAAGTTTTTTAGACTTACCACTACCGAAATTATCTCGAGACCAAAACGAAGTGGTGTACAGCTGTGTAGCAGATAACACTGCACTCGTTCCACCATTAAAAGTTAACGTGCAAATTCAGCTTTACTGTGAGTATAAGTAATTAACTTGGTTTAAATTATTAAGATTATGTTTGGACAGACGACCTGACTAAGATCGCAGGCAAGGGCTGGATGCGGGCCGCTTCCAACAGGTCCTTGTGGAAATCAATGGGGGAGGCCTATGTCCAGCAGTGGACGTCCTATGGCTGAGATGATGATGATGAAATTATTAAGAATTAATTGAATTAACGATTTTTTTTTATATATATTTTATTTTACAGCTATGGAATAGTAGATAAAACCACAAGGAGCAAAATATTAATTTTACGACGAGGATGCTATTTTCAATCCAGAGTGGAGCAAAGGATCATAATGTAGAATCCTAAGCGCAGCAAGGGATTCAATACAATTCGCCAGAGGAAAAAAGAATTTTCCTACTGTGTGATACACTCTACTTTTCATTACACTATAAGATAAATGAGGGATAATAATAATATATTCGTTGATAAGAAGTCTACTTCCAATAATCAGAGACCTTGAAATAGTACATTTCACGAATTCAGGATATAAAAATGGTACATATTATAATAACATTCTTATTAAGTTAAATAAAATCAGATCAAATCAATTATGTATTTGTATAAATATAGCCACAAATGGTCTCAGACTAAATTTGTATGTTGCTCTATATTCCAATCTTTGAAGATGTTCTAACTACATGTGTTATTAAAATAATTATACAATTATGTCATTAATACATGGACCAATTTTCTGAAAAAAAAGTCTGATCCTGCAATCACCAAATTGACTAGTTAATTAAGTTTAAAAAAGTATGCAAGGTCGTCAAGCGAGTGAAACGCGCCAGGTTTAGACCAAAAGTTCCTAAAAATACAATTCATTTTACGTTATCACATTTAGTGTTTAATTTTTTTTCGACGTCGTACGGTTTAGTGTACATAACACACATAACGCAGAACACACGTAGATGTTGTGCCGACCCCACCTAGTTCGATATAAGTTTTCGCCGTACTGATTTTTTTACACACGTTCGTTACTTTGGCATCATTCGAAATTCTTTACACGGATATACCTATATGCCTGTACCTACCTATACACATTTGTATTTACTCGTGATTTATAGTACGAAGCTAAAACAAAAGAAACTCGGCACGTACGTTTTTATAAGGGTAAAAACGTGCTGAAACAACGTTGCAATAGGGTCCTTTTTAGTGAACGTCTAGCTTGGTATATATATTACATATATGCGTTCAAAATCAATCTCCTACGCCATACTCAAATCTACAGCTGCTGGCTTGCTACTTGTGTCTACATTTACATATTCATATTATTATTCGATTTCGATTATTGCCACAATATAATTATGTTGTTTTAATAAACATGATTCTTTGACGATATGCGAACCTCACGTAAATTAGACGTCAAATGCTAGAATATCCAGTTTCCAATCATTCCTTTTAAAGATCAAGACGGGATTGTTAATAAATTAACCGAGACATGGTCAAAGAAGAGCATAATACTAAAGAAGATAAAAGCATTTTCTCGTAGAATAGAAACTCCTAACATGCGATCATAGTATCCTGGTCCTTTGAGTTATCAAACTTCGCCAATTATGTATTTTAGTGGGGGCTTGAATACTAATTTTCAGAGATACGTCACATATAGACGTCTAAAAATGGAGGCTTTTTCCTGGACACGGGTAATTTATAAAGTAGCCAGTTGAGCATCTGATGGATTTTAAGTTTCTTTCTTATATTTAAGTGTAAGGCTAGACGTTTAAACCGTTTTCAAGTTTTATTAATTATATTGTAAACATTGATTATAATAATACTAACTAACCCGGCAAACTTTATTCTGCCTATTAATGGGGAGGCGTCGTTGCAGGCACAAAACAGATAGGGTTTTGTGTTGGGTGAAAATGCTTTACGATCTATTTTCATAACTATCAAATGCACAAAAAAAAACTTAAACCGTTTCGGAGGAGTGTGACACGTGACTATTATAAAGGACTAGCTGCGCCCCTCGGTTTCACCCGCGTGCCGATAATGGTAATGATATAAAGTGACCTATGGTACTGACAAATAACGTGGTAAACTTTTTATTATTAAAACAATTTTCAAAATCGTTCTAGTTGTTCCAGAAATTACCCCCTACAGTCTTACAAACTCACAAATTTTACCTCTTTATAATATTATAGCATAGATAACATAACCACTTTTAAAAAAATGAGCCAGGCTTTAGCTATATTTAAGTAGTTAAAAACTATTCAGTATTTGGCAGGTCAAGGATAGGAGGTTGTGCGGTCCGCTTGTTGCTGACCTTCGTATTAAATAGATGAACAAATAATAACACTGCATTTATTTTAAAACATAATAGGTAATTTAAAAATAATTATGTGTCGAAGAAAAGTTGGCCGTCTCGTCAAAATGAACCTACTCAAGAAATATTATATTTAGTAGTAATCAATAGTAAAAAGGGAATCTCGATTTTATTTTTTAATATTAAATAATTATATACTTATTCCTCTGTCAAGTTTATTAACTATAGAAAATAATAAAACAAAAAACTTATAGAAAAAAAAACATTAATATTGTTTATTGGGAGATTTACCATGTATTTTATATTTGTTATATTTGCTCGATATTTCGGCACAGTTTCATGCACCGTCTTTAAGAGAAAACTGAAGTTTCTGCGGGTAAGTGTTCTTTAAGAGCAGGCAAAATCTGTCTACCCTCTTTCTTTCAAGTTTGTTGCGTTAAATGGCGTTACCATTGTCACTATCTGCTATCACAAAAGTCACTCAGAACTCGATATTGATATAAACACACAACTCACGGTTTCCGCAGGAGTATTTATTTTAGAAATTTTAGGGATTTTGCATAGTTTTCCACAAATAAAATACATGGCAAATACCTCGATAACAACATTAATTCTTGTATTAGTGACCACGTCAGTTTAAATCTTATAACCTATACAAATATCGTTCTCAATATCTATTTCCTAAGTACATAAGCGTCAGATAACTAATGTCTGGAACTCAGTTTCACAAATTCTTGTCTATAGCTCATATGCTATGAACAATAGAGAATTATGTACAGAGTCTAAACTTCGCCAAGTTTGTCTATACACATCTTATAAACTAATTCATGAGATCCGGAATCCAAGAGTTTGCTCGCATAGTTTCAGAACAATGTGAGATATTTCCTGATATTTGTGAAGCTATATAGCAGAATACAAAAGGGAGTGTTCTGAACAGCTCTTCAACCTTATTCCGGCATCACGGTTTTACCACTGCACTAGCCGGCGATGCTTGAAAACTCATTCGCATATTATTGACTCATGGGAGTGACACACTGTGCGATTGTACCGATCGTTTTCGCCATACACTTGCAAAAAATATGCAACGTCCTTCCTCCCTCGGTGTTCTCGAGTAGCTACAATATGGGATTCTTCAAACGGAGAGTTAACAAAGTCTTAAAAAGAATTGGCAACATATCGTAATGGCCCCAGTATTACAGATGTCGATAGGCGACGGTGATCGCTTACCATCAGACGGCCCGACTGATTTTTTGTCACTTATTACATAAAAAGTGTATTATAAACTTATTGGTTGTGTCAATTCGTCGCCTTTTTTGTGGCATCACAAGCAAAAGGCATGGGGACACACACAATTATAATACTCAAACATCTAAGATCCTAGAACAAACATTTATATTACGCTTATCACATAAATGTTAGCCCCAGTTGGAATATGAATCAAGGCTCACGGTTCTAAAATCAGTGTCACTGATCAGTCACCCACGACAACCGGCATTGCTGTACTAAAATGTTTGACACTATCTATTTCAGACAAATAATTTTTTTTCAACAGTATTTCAAAGTAATAGTATTATTCTATCAAGAAAAAATATTTATATTTATTATACACCAAATAATAAAATCCTCTGAAAATTATTCTGAATATGGTTGTAATATAAAATTAAGATTACCCTCGTGATTTTTATTTTATTTATCAGTACAATTGTAAAATGCACATGTCGTCCGGAGCCAAAAATAATATTAAAAAATAAGCTAACGAAGATAGCACTGACGTTGGCTCGTTTTAATTTCCGGGTTTAATAAGATGAGAAAGCGACAGGGGTCATTGCGTCTGACGAGGTTCTTTATTTTTGTACGTCAAGCCAAATTGGTTTTATTAAAGCTGAGATTACGTAAATAAGGTAAAAATAGGTACGTATACAGTGTACCCAAGTAACTACAATATGAGATTCTTCAAAATGAGAGTTCACAGAGTCTTAAAAGGATTAGCAACGTAATGTCCCCAGTATTTCAAATATCCATAGGTGACGGTGATCGCTTACCATCAGGCAGCCCGTCTGCTTATTGCCACATATTAAAATTGCTTCACCATGTTCTCAATGCGAGTTTAATGATAAGAAATATGAGTTAAAGCTGACGATTATTTTTGAAGCACAGATGATAGTTAAAATGACATACCTAGACATTATCTTCCTGAGATTGTCTTTGTACATGTCATCCTTATGAGCTTACGTTTAACCTTTTTTTTTCTTGTTTTTTAACTTTATTTATAAAATTATTATAATAAAGACCTAAGATATTGACAACCAAGGCATTGGCATTTTCAACTGAGTGGTTTGTTGAAAAGACTAAGCTAAGGTTGCTAGATACTTTTGTTACAGAATACATAAACGTCAAAATAACTATGAATACTGAAAGATTTTCAACAACAAGATCTTTTTTATTTTGGAACGCGGACGAAGCCCGCGTACCTACCTAAATCCACACTGACAAGGGGTAAGAATAGCTAATTTTTTTTTTCTTTTTTTTTTTTTTTGTTACACTCAGACCCCCGCACTAGGATTCCCTGTATCGCGGGAGGCATGGACACACACAATAACAGCACACAAACATCCAAGACCCGGGACAAACATCTCGCCGCACAAACAAACTCATCGCACAAATGTTTGCCCCTGCCGGGATTCGAACCCAGGGTCGCGGTGACACAGAAGTCATGTCGATGACACAAACCACTGCGCCACGGGACCGTCATAATATAATTATAATATATATATATTGTATTATTATATTATATATATAATATATATATAATACAATAATATAATTGACAAAAACATGAATAAGTGGATGCTATTAGAGTAGTATAGTAGATTCATTTCTAGATATGACTAACGAGCACTAATTATAGGAATTAATAACCTAGGAATACTAAGTGACTGTTGACGTGTACACTCAACTGTACATCGAAGGCCAAAGCGAGTCCTGTTGCGTAACCATGGCGACAAAATAATAAACTTGGTATCTAGTAGACGTCGATTGTGTGATTCCTATAAGTTTTACTCAAATATGACCAGCACTATTTGAACATTTTTTTCGGTACATACGTATGTAAGTACCGAATTTCTAGCGGTACCGCAGCTGCAGTCATCAAGTATTATGAGCGAAATTATTATTATTATTACGAATTTTCGAACAGTGTCCTGACGCGAGTTTAACATTGTTTCCTCATACAAAAGTGCACAACGCCTCCAAAGAAGTTTTCACTTCAATAAATGAAAACTAGTAAGCGGGTCAGTAATACAATAAGGGCATACCGGGCGTCAAATCCAATAGACAAGTAAAGCACACAGAACTCGAACGCTGCTAAACTACTCTAGAAAAGATTGCAGAGGATACCATGACTAGTGGTATTTAAATAACTTTCAACTATATGAATTAACCCAAAAAATATGGAATAAATATAAATGGTGTCCGAGAACAATAACAAAAATAAACAATTTCTTCTTTCACGCACTCCTTTTGAATGAAGTATTGTGGTAAATCGGTGATTTATTGGTTTAGTTTCTATTTTACTAAGGAATTTCCTTAGTAAAATAGAAACTAAACCAATCAATCACCGATTTACCACAATACTTCATTCAAAAGACTACAATAGAGAATAATATAAAACAATTAAGCGTCATTAAATTTAAAAAGCCAAACTTTATTATAGCTCACGACAGTCTAAAAATGACTGACGTGCATTACGTCAAAAGTAACGCTACCCTCATAATGGGAAATAATTTCCGGTTCGTTCGTGCCATCACGAAGACAGGACAAAGCGACGAAAATAAAAACTAATGGGTGTCGAGCAATACAAAAGAAAATCCACCGGTAGTCATATCCCGAGATAATCTCGACTTTTGTTACAGGTTAATCGCAGGTTCAAATATGAAATGTGAGTGGGTACAATGGGTTTTCTTCTTGCTCTGAAACACTTTTGTCACGGGAGATTTAAAGGTTTTTGTATATTCATTGGTGTTTTCGTGGCGAATTGTGTGAGAGAATTACTGTGCGATTAAGTTGCCGACGCAGGAACTACTATCGCAGTCGTATCGTAGCGTGAAACATCTGAACAAACAGACACAGAAAAATCATAGTTTGTACGAACGTGAGATGCGTTTTTCAATTGTTTATACGATTGCTTTCACAGGAATCATAATACAAATATTTCGTTATACTTTCATTGGGGGTTTTGTCAGGGCGACAAATATACACTGAAGAACTGGAAGGCAGATTATTAAGATTTTCAATTGCGTCATTATATAAGATTTGTTTATATGAGGTAATATCCACACAATAAAATCTTACCAAAAGGGACCTTAAATGTGAATTTTGTTTCAGTGAGGCCACTAACAGTAGAAATCCTGACAAGGGAGCAACCTCTATCAGTAGACCAAAAGGCAGAGCTGGCATGCAGGTCAGCTGGCGCCAGGCCTCCTGCAACGATGACATGGTGGCTCAATGATAAGGAAATGACCGATGCTGTGCAGAAAGTATGTTGATATTATTTTATATTTCAAAATATTTTATAAAACTTATAATAAATATTTCACAATTAATATCTGACTAACTTAATCTTAAGTGATTCGACCACATTTTCACTGACCATCAAGTCAGCTTAAGCGAAACATAACATCCAAGAAGACGTAATTAATGATGTGGTTACAAATAATTATAGAACTTTTTCATGTTTCTTTTATCAGATGTTTACCTCATCTGAGGATATAATACATCTTTATCGGTATTATCTTCTGATAGAGAGTGCGATCATTCGGTTCAACAAACAATTTCTTCTTCGACTGGCCGGTTGGCGCAGTTGGTAGTACTCTGCCTTCTGAGCCGCTGGTCCCGGGTCCGATTCCCGGACAGGTCAAACATTTGTGTGTATGAACATGTCTGTTCGTCCTGTGTCTGGGTGTGTATATGTATATAGGTATATATATGAGTATGTATTTAAGTATATATATCAGTCATCAGGTTACCCTAGTACAGGCTCTGCCTAGTTTGGGACCTGAAGACCTTGTGTGAATGAGGTAAAAAAAAAAAAAAAAAAAAAAAAAAAAAATATATATATATCACATCACTATCCCACATGACGAGACCCCTTGACTTAGCTCTCGAGCCGCCACGTCGATAACCGCCATGTGGGATGTTGATTCAACGATCATTGTCCTGATAGTAGGTTCAGCGAATAGCTCAATAGCGAAGAGCCTCGATCATCATCTTAAGAAGCTCTCGCTAAGCGGTTGGACGCAGAAGGTACTCTTTGACACGATGCGTTTTGTCCGGAGGTTCCTCACTCGGCAGCTCTGACCTCTAGCTTCTTCTCTAGCTTGGGCCCTGCCTCGGTAGCATTCTAGGCTTAGGTTTTTTTATAATTTGTATTGTCCTGTTCACGATAGGTGCTGATTTTCTGCCAACAACCTTAATTTTCGTGAATTTAGTTATGATACGTGATTTGTATACGCCTGTGGTAAACGTCCTATAATTTACACATATTCTTCACATTATTTTTTTTGGAAATAGGCAAGCGTTTGACCACTATCTCACCTGATGTTAAGTGATGATGCGGTCTACGGTGGAGTACGCCTGCCTAGAAGATACCTATTCACTCGTGATTTGAAGATACCCAGGTTGTATGTTTGCGGAAACAAAAATTTAGGCAATAAATTCCATTCGTTAGCTGTACGCACTATGAATGTGGAAGCACGCTGGAACGCTTTGTGCGACAAGTTGGAACGTCCACCATGTATGGATGTCGCATTGCCGTCCATCTGGTCACATACATGCACGTCTTTTAAGATTTCTGACCTGGCCTTTGACCGTTAGCTATTTTTAGAAGGTCTCTAGTCTTGTCAGTATGCGCCGAGGTCTTCCTTTTCTACTTGCTCCATGCATGCTCGCGCCTCTACCTTTGTCACTCCCTTGATAGACGTTATAAATAAGTCGTATATATTTTTGTTTATTTGTTACAGAATTCTGTAGACCGCAATGAAACATTATCTATATTACGGTGGACGCCACGCATGGAACACAACGGCATGACACTTACATGTCGTGCGTCACACTCCATCTTAGAACATACAACCATTGAGACGAGCATGACTTTGGATCTACATTGTAAGTTACCTAACACATCAGTGTATCGTACGACACTATACGACGATTATGTATTGTCTGAAAGACAATTAGGTACTTTACGTTGGATATTTCAAAAATTGATAGTATTTTATTATACTTTGTGTGGCGTTTTTCGTAAAGGAAAATCTCGGGAAAAATTACAGGACAATACAGAAGCGCTTGTGGCGGAGTTTATCTATATGATTTTTTTTTAAATTTAATTATAGGCTTGTGTTTGTCCACTGCTTCACCTGATATTAAATGATGATGTGGTCTAGGATGTAGCATGCAAGCCTAGAAGGTACATCACTCGTGACTTGAAGCCCCCTGGGTTTGTACGTAACGGGAATCAGGACTCGGGTGACCGGGTTTTTGAGTGTTACATACAATCAACCTTTTTTGGCCTCGTCTCCGAGAATCTTAATTTTTCCTCGCCGACGCGCGAACAAATGTTAAATGACTGATAAGATTTTGTTGATTCTACAGATATCCCCATTGTAAATCTAACACTGGGCTTAAACTTGAGCCTTAACGACATAGAAGAGGGCGACGACGTGTTGTTTGACTGCAATGTGAAAGCGAATCCGCCGGCTTACAAAGTTGTTTGGGAACATAATGTAAGTACGCTTAAACTCCTTTTAGGGATATCATTGAACACTTTTGACTCTTAAATGACAATATTATGTAATATTTTTTTTTATTAATCAATCTGGGCTTGATCGCGAGAAGAACATTTAGTAGTTTATTTACCTCGACGTTTCGATCAAGTTGCATTGGTCGTTATCACGAGAAGACTGGAGAAATGCTGGTAGCAATGTAGGCGAGAGCGCGTATTTTCTACAACTACCCACTCTTGATCTTTTTAAACTGTAGGGCTGTTACAGCTCTGGAAAAGCACAGGGTTGTCACGACACACACCACTGACAGTATCTTTAGTTTTCTCAGGATGAAAACCGCCGCTGCGCGATCATCTATAAAAAGATGTAGGATAACCTAAAACCATCCTCTCGATTGAAATTTTTATGTTTCCTGATTTTAACTACTAAATGTTTTTCTCGGGATCAAGCCCCGATTGATTTATTAACAATGTGTTCGAATCGCGAAAGTCTAAAAATTACAAATGTACTTGTTTTGTCACATATAGCTCTCAATAAACTAATACACTAGCCCCCTTACTTATAAACGTTGAATAACCTCTGAATAGTTATTCAGCGTTTTGTCTTTGTCGCTTATATGACAGTTTGACGTTGAAAGAACGGAACAAAACACTGAATTACTATTCGCAGCTTATTCAACGTTTATAAGTAAGGGGGTAGTTCTATAAATCTATGTATCGAGTGAGCTCTATTTCATGTGATGATCAGTTATGACGTGTGGAATCAGGATAGACTTTGAACATTTTGTTTGAAGAAAAATATTTTGTTTGTGTTGTTTTGTTGTTGTTGTTTGTGTACCATTTGAATAAATACTTTTTTTAATTACCACCCTTTATAGCCAATCTCTGTGGCTATAAAAGGTGATAATTATAGAGTGCATGTGTTTACAACCCTTCACTATGTGAAACGGTGCAGACGATATACTTGTATACCGATAAAAAGGGTAGAAAAATAAAACTTTTAATAATATGGGTATATGTATGGTATGGTAATGGTATCATTTATATACAGTATACATATCCACACCAGACCTTGGATGGTAATTGAGTCTCAAGGATATCTGCCTGAAAGCAACCTGCTTGGCGAAAGTCTTTCAATCTTGAGTATGGTAGTTAACCAGCTGGCAGTATTATAATAATAATATGGGACATAATTCACACAAGGTCTTCAGGCCCCAAACTAGGCAGAGCATGTGCTATGGTAACCTGATGACTGATATATATACTTATATACATATACACACCAGACCTGGGATGGAAAATATCATCTTAAAAATATAAGATGATATTTTCAATATAATTATTCCTTGCTTAATGTAAGGAATGATTACACTTGTCATAATTTGTGTCAATCGTGACTGTTTTCATACTTTCCTTTGTTTCTCTTTTGTCAGCTTGAAAAGAAAACAACCTTTACAATTACAACCACCTTCACTCGGTCATTGTAACAATGCTTACAGGAAGTTTCCTCTTGTAATAATGGGGTAATTTCTACGAGTGAAATCTTAAGTTCAGTGCTTTGTAGGAAGTGCTAAGCTGTTAAACTCCTTGCAACTTCGAAGGTTGAGTTATAGCAAACTTTCTTTTACTTTTAAATACGATTGTAGATCTATTAGTAATTGCTACAATGGTGGAAACATTAAACTATTAAACCGCTAAAAGCGCAACTGCGACACTTGACGTAAGCACATGCACACTAGCAAAAACAAAACTGGCAGGAACTGTTAACAGGCATTGTCGTTTTAAAGACCTTGAACGACTAATCCATATAATTTGTTTTCTTTAGAAAAACACTGCTTTTTTATTAAAACACTACTCATTACAAACTCCAGGGTCCGTGCATTTTTTTTAATATAAAATAGTTAGTTTTTAACAATTTAGAACAGTAAGCATATAATGAAAAGAATACTTTTTTTATTTTAGTCCGATTTTCGTATACATTCAGAGCAGACCTATGTCCGCAAACATCACGCATTCACGTTGAAACGCGCGCGCTTCTGGATACGCCTTACTCAACAGTCTTTGTAGAAAGACACGATGTCACCTTTTGCCAAAACCTTTTCGTGAGCATGACTGCTCCGTTCGCACACACAAATCTGACAGTCATAAATAAAGAGCACTAAATAAAACAGCACTAAATTCAAAAACACACTGCTTGAGATGCGTTGATTTTCAAACCTTATCCAGCGACGATATGGTGACGGAGTACAAAGGGTGGCGACAGCAAGCATCATAGTTTTACGCGTTATTAAAGTTCAAACCAAAATTCGCACTAAAACAAGGTATTTTTTTTTTTCAAATTTAACATTCACACTAGGTCTTCAGGTCCCAAATTAGGCAGTGCCTGTTGTACTATGGTAACCCGATGAATGATGTATATATATACTTGTATACATATACACACACAGACGCAGGTTAGCCAGACATGTTCATGCACACAAATATTTGACCTGTCCGGGAACCGAACCCGGGACCAGCAGCTTATTTATTAATGTATTATTTGTTTTATGTAGGCTAATTTGACCTCAATATCACCTGCTTTTCAATATATATGTTCGCTATCAGGAATTGTCAATAACGATATTTGTCTAGTGCTAATTCCGCGATATTAAATTATCCAGGCTATTAGGCTATTATCACGCATTGTGCCCCCCCCCCCCCCCCCCGCATAAAATATATTCAGAAAGTATATATACGGTTCGATATACACATGCATACCCCCTCCGGTGAAGCTGTAAATCAAAAAAACATGCATACTCAATCGTCACAGAGTCATAAGCCTAAGGATGCCTCGTGCACAGGCGAAACACATGTCAAAGAGGTTCAGGAATTTAGAATATTTTTAATTTCCAAATGTTATTTGTTTCAAGGGTCAAGTGCTGCCTCACAGTCAGCGCGGGATTATAACCACTACTTCGCAATTAGTCCTTCAAAAAGCGTCCAGAGAAAAGGTTGGGAAGTACTCCTGCACAGCATCTAACGTGGAAGGGGATGGGAAATCACAACCTATCAACTTGCACGTCATTTGTAAGTTTATTTACACATTTTCTTTATGAAACCTAGTTAATACTTATAATATTCCATTTTCAAAAAAACATCTACACTGGTGCAAAACTTTCAAAACTTACAAAATTTTGAAATACATAAAATTTATTATTTCATTGGTAAGTATCAATGGCAGTATAAGTACATTGTAATGGCGAACCGATGTTCAATGTGAACGAAAGAGGACCCAACAGATTAGTTAGCACAGCATAGGACGACGATCGTCTAGCGCATCGATAAAGTGGATACTACACCGGTTTCTACGGATAAAAACCGGTAACAACCGGTTCGGGATATTGACCTTCGAAAAGACTAAGATCAATTGCAGCAGAGCCGGTCATTAGTTAACGAGATAAAGTTCGGTAGGAATCTATTCATTTTAAACTGATTCAAGTTGTCGGTGAGTTTTGCTTCCGGCAATGTTCATCTAATTCGGACCCGAATCAAAATAGTAATTAAAGCCGTATAGTAAAGGGGAATCAGGATTCGTAAAGCTTACAGGCAAGTGGCTTGGATAACGAGCTCAAAATAGATTATTATTATTGATAGGGAAAACGTTACAATGCACCTAAATAGGTATAATAGAAATTAGATTATGAATATATAATATATATATCATTAATATATATTTGAATATATTGAAATATATTTTCTTTGTTTGTAATTATTAACATTGTCTTCATGTAAGTGACGTTGTTGTAATGAGAATAAATTATAAATAATTATAAATTAATCCTTAGTTAATTAAAAATTACATCGCTACGATTGTTGAGATTTTTATAAGTACATAATAACGAGTTCCGCTTAACGAATTATGGTATAGCTAACGAGTTAAATTCATTGCTTAAGTCTGTGTTTCCATGTACATACGATCTGAGTGTCTTCAAGTCACAAGTGGATAGGTATTTTCTAGGTGAGATAGTGGTCATCATGATTATTATCGTCTCTGCCAACGGGACGTCTATAGCTGGATATAAGCCTTTATAAGTATTTATAAATAATATATTTATCTTATATTTATATATCTTAATCTGTGGTCTTCGCTGTTGGTACATCAACTACCTATACTTATATTTTTCGCATTCAATTGTAATTTTTTGTTATGTACTGTTTGAAGGTCCTTAAATTATTTTTTTTTAAAATAATTATAAATAATATTTCCATTCGTAAGTGGTCAAATTAAGAAAAAATAAATAAAGGTACGCGTCTCAGTCAGTCGCATATAATTTTATGAATGTTTAAATTTCTTCAATTAATGTTCAACATTAGTGCTGTCACTAGTACAATTTTCGGCCGAATCGTTTCATGTTTCTGTAAAAAATATGTTTTAAATAACTGTATTACGGTAAGATAGTTTCTCCACCCTCAAGTTTGAAAGCATCTTACAGTGTGTTCAGCTATCGGCAAAAGTCAGTCATCTTTCCAAGCTTAACGTGACCCATATTTACCTACATCGTTACTGAGTGACTACTGAGTAAAATAGTAATCAAACAAATATATAGCGAAATAATAATTTAAAAAAAAAAACTAATAAGGTACGATCGAATTTAATTGTGCAAGGAAGTTATTTTTTTTCGTTTATTATATCTGAGAAAAACTAGAACATTATTTTTTTTTCTAGACGGTCGCCATGGGTCAGTGATCAGTGACACAGACTTTGGAACCACGAACACGGGTTTAAATCCCGGCTGAGAGAAAATATCTTTGATGAGCAGAACAAGTTTGTCCTCGGATCTTGAATGTTCGTATTGATGATGTAATTGTGTGTGTCCATGTTTCCCGCGACACAGAATATCATAGTGTGGGGTTATGAGTGCGAATGAACTTGTTCGTTTACTTATCATTTTTTATTATATTTAAAAATTATTATTTGCAACCGTAAGTTCAGTACATCTCTATCAGAGCACGTAAGTTACTGTCAAGTGTAAATCAAGCAATATTTCAGAGAATGACCCGATCCATTCCAGTTGTTTCAATATTGAAATCCGTGAGTTAAACGATGACTTTTATCCGTAATATTTCAAAATTAATAACGTAGTAATGTTAAATATTCAGATCAATTATTGCTTGTACAGAAGTTATAATAAAATGCACGATGGATTTTCCAAAATGTATCAGAAAGTTTGATCTATACGACGCGTGACAAAAATGCGGGCATATATTTGGCTCAACAAATCAACATTGCAATTCAACGTGGCACTGCAATTAAAGCTGCTAGCATACTGGGCACGTTGCCGACCCAACTGACCAACGCAGGTTGGTGGATAGGCCATCCCTTTAAATGCTTCTAACGTGGCACTGACAACAACCAAAGCCAACAGCTATTTATCTAAAGTACTGCATCGGTCAGTTGGATGAGCCTGGCAAACGCTACATTATCGAGTTGAAGTTAATATTGAAAAGGTAAAATGAAAGTGTTTCTAAAGTGTCAATAAAATATGCTAAATGATATTTTGCACACTTTTATATATGAATGTACAAATCTATCCTTTATCGCAAGGATTCAAAGATCTATCCTTGTTTGCGCAATTTTTGGTGAATCCGGGTGCCCAGAATTCAAAATATTATATCTGAGACGGCTTAAGTAACACTTTTTCTGAAATCAGTATTCTTACTTTAATTAACCTACTTTACAAAAAGAAGAACTATACATTCATTAATTTTGACACGGCCGATAACGATTATTACCATATCACCATAGTGTAAATGAGAATTTATCTGTCGTCACTTTTAATCGTGATATTTTATTTCTCGTCCAATGACTTCTAGCTATTTCCGTTATCTTTACAGTCTGTTGCCATAACATAATTTTTTTTACAAAAGCTAATAATGATATGAATAAAGACACAACCATCATCACTTAAACCTGCAAGCTCATCAATCCTCAACAGAAAATGAAACGCCGTCTAACATCTCGTCAGCTGCTGTTTTCTTTATAGCTTCTTTTCAGAACGTTTGAAAAGTGCATGGTGTCACAAGCCGTGTTCGAAGATAAAACACATTATTATTATATGATATTGCAAGAAGTTTTAAAAAGAACTGGGTTCAAACGTGGAACAAGTCCTTTAATTAAATCCTACACAAAAATAAAACAACCAAACAGTTGACGATGAAAGTAAATTGTATAGTAAATATGTATACCGAAATACGCATTCAATTTCACAGCATATCACAAAGTGCGAAACTATGAAAGCGATGTGTGATGCATGGTATGTTTGACCTGTCGCATGCAAATTGGGAAATGGGTGGAAACTTGGATGCACCATCGTAGTTTCAATATAAGTTCAGTAACATTTACCAATGAAATACAAGGCGAGTTTGAATTGACTAGTCGTTAAAGGTTGCATGCTACCTTACCAAATAACATGGATATAGATTTATTAATTTAGAAAAACATTAAATTTTTTCTCTCTCTCAGCCATGGGGCGTCCACTGCTAGACTCCCCCATTATAGGGGGGGATTTGCCAATACTCGCCACGCTTGGCAAGCGGGTTGCCGAGCGCAGTATAATTTTCAATCCTCAGAAGGCGCTGCTGCCCACCTTCTGGTACGTGGTCCCTTAGCCGACTCTTACGGCACCCGCGGGAAGAGATGGGGGAGTAATTCTAGGCGAGTACCACCACGGCACTTTAACGGTTACATTTTAAAGGTAGTTAAAGCCCGCAACAGCCGAGCATGCCTAAAAACGACAAAGTACGAGTAGAAAAATCGAAATACGTATTTCAATTTCAGTCTGCAGGAGGAATAACTTCGTTGAATATCCTACTAATATTATAAATGTGAAAGTTTGTGTGTATGTTTGTTACTTCTTCAGGCTCAAACGCCTACACCAATTTCGATGAAAATTGGTATGAGGATAGTTTAAGCCCTGGATTAACACATAGGTTACTTTTATCCCGGAAAAAGTATAGTTCCCGTGGGATGATTGAGCTAGCGGGAAAACCGTAATCCACGCGGGTGAAACCGCGGGGCGCTACTAGTTATACATATTTTCTACATTCATAGTTATACTAAATTTCATTCGATAGAATTCATGTCAAGTATAATTACATGTCCAGTTATCAGTCATTCCATATTTTAAATTATCGTACTTAGTTATTATAATATGCCTTTATTACCAAAAATCATTTCAACTTCATTTCGAATGTTATTTAAATATTACCACGAGTAATAATTGTAATTTGCGACAAATGATTAAATATTCGAGAAGCCAAGAGAAAATATTGTTATTATTATACAGCCAAGTCCTGTTAGGTGGAAAACATGTTCTTGGTTCGTGTCATTTACTGTTGACACAGCAAAATAAGCATATACATATTCGAAAATACAAAAACCTTAACTCTGTCTACTGATGGTAATGTGAATAGTTTTAGGTTAATAAAATCGTAAATCAGCCAAAAAACTTTTGGATTCGTAAAATTTTTATATCTGAGTCAAAAATTATTCACGGAGCGAATGAAATACAATTTCGTGGCCCATCTTTGCACGCTTTCGATTTGTGCAGCTGATGGCGTGTGAAGCTTAAAGGTGGCGCGTGATCTATGGCCTGCCCGTTCGTCTGTCGTAAGCGAATTCGGGTTGGAATGAACTTGGCACGGGTGCAAGGTAGCCAGTGAGATATGACTGAATGATGTGGCTTCTGACTGCAGAATTGATGACTTTATAAGTGAGAATCGCGAACGGTATGTTGATGTTATATCTAACAGTGTTGTAGCTCTAAAGAGTGCCTAGTATCGTTTATAGAGGCATGTTAAAAAAAGACATTTATGGTTAGTTTATGGTTTTTGTCATACATAATTTTTTTCTTCGTTCAACGTAACGTTATATACTGTAATGTATAGTCTAATTAGATAAATGTTTTTAGCTACATGTACGAAAACTAAAGATCGAGTTTTTTATTTGTTCCGCTACTGCGCTGAATCTACTGTCACACATCGATCATCGGCACGGTTGAGCCATAAAATCTTAGGTGTAGATGCTTTTAATTTCCATTTTATATTGTTTTTTTTTCTTCACAATAGTGAAGTAATAGTTTAAAATCACAGTGAAATTTAGTTATATTAAAAACCTACACTAAAGTAAAAACTAGGACAGTCACGATCTTGAGTAATGAAGCAATTTACGAATAAAAAGTGAAATATCAAGTCTAAATACGAAAATTATTCATTGACTTTTTTTCTTTTTGTTTCGTTTTATTGGGAATAGATAGGCATTTGACCACTTATTAAACTACGCGCACTAATTTTAGTGTCAGATACTGAGCAAATGGGCGCCGCATTAAATCTTATCTATAGAACGTTTCTTGTAAGTGTCATCGCATAAATACCGTAGCGAATTATTTGTATTTTTGTCCCAATTACACATTTCTTCTAAGTTGTTGGATCTCAAAGCAAACATTGCAGACGCTTAAAATATAAAACAAAACTGTGTTGTACTATTATAACTAAACTGACTTTACTCTCATACAGATAAACCAGTATGTAAGCAAGCAACGCCTGTTATCGTCGGTGCCGCTATCAACGAGCCAGCGAGGGTCACATGCGAAGTTGATGCTTACCCTCCTCCACAGACCTTCCAGTGGACTCTCAACAACTCCATGGGGACAGTTGAAGTAGATTATGTAAGTATAACCCCAGGAGTTGATATACTATACATGTGATACTTTTGGGCAGAATTCGGGGAACTCCAAGGCATCTTCCTGTCCAAAATACTGCCACGCACCCCCTACACCAGTCTTTCTTAATCCACCACCTTAATTAAAACTAAATACGGCTCTAATTATGGTCCTTTATATCAGATTCAAATGTACTTTCTACGAGATTAAGCCGAAAATACCCATAGTAGAACGTAAGTCTTGTTAACAAATGCTTGAAGTAAGAATATTCCAGTCATCTTGGACTAAAAAAGGGGTCAGCCTCGGAATCTAACAGAATAAGCTGAATTTTTGCATAGACATTTATATTAGTATCACACAATATGTTTTCTCAAAAGTTACATATGCCAACGAGGGAGCGTTCGAGATATTTAAGCTCAAAGGTGTCAAAAATGAGTTACTTGAGAATTTATCGTTTTCTCTGCCTTTTATCGTGTTAGTATTAATAAGAAAGTTGTAGAGAATAAAATTATTTACAAATGTCACATTCGAAATTTTTTTATACAACTAACCGTTTTTGAGATAGAGGCCACAGAGTGTAGAACTCAGCTCATACATACCTTAGCGCAGGGATTAGACAATTATTAGATTAGATAATATGTATTGTCTTCATGAATACCTGATTGATATGATGATGATTTGAGGCATGCATTGCCATTGAATAGGCCACAAGTTAGAGAACATTGCATCCATAACTTACGGCAACTACAACACGAACCATTCTTACAGCTGCAGAATATTGCAGTTAGTAGTTCATCTGGTTCATGTGGAGAAAGGGTTGTTACCGATATTAGGGTCTCATTTTGCAATATCGTATATTGCGTAAAATGGGTCGCCGATTCGTTCTGAAGGCTTTCGAGTGGTTACCGTGTATAGGCGAGTGCAGTATCCGACATGCAAGGTAAGCCGACGATGTGTGAAATATGTATTTATACATTATGCTAGTTGTGCCCCGGGGTTGCACTCGAAAGCGCTTGTTAATGCAGAACATCAATTATTACGGTATGGTAGTACAACTAAGGTAACATAGGCGATGCTAGTGTCGCATCGATTAAAATCCGAATCACGCAAGCAAGTGTAATGTGAATTTGGTTACCTCGGCAATTTTTTGAGTTCTCATTTATACATTTACTGCACTCTTGCGCTGGACGATTGTTTTATGTGTATAATCGCTGCGAGTTTTACAGGGATTTAAAAATATTTTTTTTCTTTTATTTTAAACATTATAAGTTTGCGTTTTACCACTGTCTCGCCTGATGTTAAGCGACGACGCCGTCTAAGGTGGGGCACGCAAACTTAGAAGGAACCTATTCACTCGCGACTTAAAGACTCCGGGGTTGTACCTATCGGGAAACACAGACTCAGGCAGTGTGTTCCACTCCCTGGCAGTACGCATTATAAAAATGGAAGCAAAACGCTTCGTGCGTAACGATGGTATGTCTATCATGTAGCGGTGGCGCAAATTATATATATCTTATGTACCTACTGTTTATTCAGGATTTAGGGTACCTAAATTCCGAATTTTATAAAAATCTATCAATCCGATAAGGTGTGAAGATGTAACAATCACATGAATATGTACTCACAAACTCTCACATTTATAATATTAGTAATTATTTTGCCAATATCCTGAAAAATGTGGAATGATCAAAATACGTAAAGTTGCGACATATTCCTAAAAAGTTTACAACGTGTGATTCTTTAGCTAAGCATACTAAATTACCAGTAATATGAACGTCGATAGGTGGTGATGACCGCTTATCATCTGACAGTCCGTATGCTTGTTGCTATGTTGCCTCTTATTTTTATTGAAATTAAATTACCTACGATAAAAATGTTGATGATTATTATATAAAAATATCCGATCTGGTTTTTTCAGTGTTAAAAACGATATCGCTAAATCAATAGTGCTACGATAGCTAAATACCTGAACAAACGTGAAATATTTCAAGCTATTTCCAATTTCGATCCAATAAATCAGTGCATTTGTCTCTTCGTTTTTACCATCGGGATTTTAATATTGAAATTACGAAACGTTTCGACAAAAATGACACGAGAATGTACAAATTGCTACATTTTTTACACTTGACTGGCAACACAGTGTCCGTTATCCGGAAACGTATCGTATTTTTATCACAGTGATAGTAACGTATATGTTTGAGTCTGAAAACTATCGCGAGTTTCTTCCATAATTGTAATGTAACAAATCGACTAGGACTCACGTGGTAAACACTGGAAAATTACTCTCCGACCAGTTTCGAACTTATTTGCAGTTCTTCATCTGGGAGTTATGATCGTGCCAGGCGGCGAGCGCGAGCCTCAGCACGTAACTGAGTGAGTCCACGTGAGTCCTAGTCGGTTTGTTACATTACAACGTATATGTTGTTTGAGATGAGCTGCTTGTCAGTGTTATTGAAACTATTTGTTAATAATGCTTTATTTATATTGGATATCGGCAATTGGTCCAAAATGCAGCATGGTTGGAACCACCAACAGAGTTCGTAGGTAGAAATTTTTTTTTAACAAAAATTTCAACCGACTTCAACACTCAAAAGTGTGAAATAACTTGTTGAAGTCGGTACCATGATAGTTCACACAAAAGTAACTATCATCACAATATTGTGGTCATGGTGCCGACTTCGACAAGTTATTTCTCACTTTTGAGTGTAGAAGTCGGTTGCATTTTTTGTTTAAAAATTTTGTCACGGGATCAATTAATTATCATTGTATGTTCTGCGATGTCTTCAACCGCGACAATAATATCATTTCACGCGTAGCACTTTTCAGATATTGAAGTATAACTCAAAAACCGCTTGTCCGATGTTGATGAATTTAAATGGGACCACCACGAAAGTATATTCTATCTAACATAAAAAGAATCATCAAAATCGGTTCATAAACGACGAAGCTGTCCGCGAACACACACATAAAAAAAAAAAAACATATATACGGTCGGCGACCGACTTCAAAAAAGGAGGTTACTCAATGTAACCTCCTTTTTTGAAGTCGGTTAATAAAACATTATAATGTACTAGTAGCGCCCCGCGGTTACATCCGCGTGGATAACGCTTTTCACGCTACCTCATTCCACAGGAACTCAAAACTTTTTTCAGGATAATAATAGCCTATGTGTTATCCCCTTGAGGCAGAATGTATAATTTAGGTAATTTGGGCTGAGCATCAGTTCTCAGATCCGAAAACCAATAGTCAGTTACCAATTAATGTGTACCATCAAAACCTGAAGAATGACGTTTATCAACAGAAACAGATGACGATAGAAGACGGGCGATCCATCTTATCCATCACGCCAACGTCGGAAGCAGACTACGGCACTCTCGCCTGCAGGGCTACCAACCTAGCGGGTCAGCAGGTTGACTACTGCTGGTTCACTCTACTGCCAGCTGTGAGGCCAGATCGTCCTTTTAACTGCTCCACGCTAAATTTGACTGATGACTCGGCAGAACTCAGATGTACTGCTGGTAAGGATTTCCAGACCCATCGGTATAAATAAAATTTTAGTTGTGGAACTTTTTACGTATGAAAACAGCGTTCAATTGTTTCACTGAAACTGAAATTTTAAAATAATATACGTTTTTTGTTAAAACAAGCAATTCATAAACACTTTTAAAAGAATTGTACACTCTGTTAAAAACTACTTTTTTTTTACTAAATTAGTAATAGTTTTTAACTATTATGACGTGTTTCCAAACACAACAGAACTGACAGTATAACTAATCTTTATTACAACGCATGGTTTTCTGGTAAGTGTGGAGATCTGCGTTTCTGTTACAATCACAATGTTTCAGTTACACGTCTTGTTGTTTAAAACTTTTATTTGAACAGTTATATTTTTGGTATTTCTAAGTCTGAAATTGAGGTGTTTTCATGGGTGTAATTTTTCTTTTTTTTTTTTAGTAGGGGTCCGTCCCGGCTTCGCACGGTTATATGATTGAAGTTTTACAAAAGATTCTTATTTTTTTATTGGCATAAAAATTGCCTATATTACTCAAGAATAACGTAAAATTCTAATGGTGAAAGAATTTTTGAAATCGGTCCTGTAGTTTTTGAGTTTATCCGTTAGAAACACACAAATCTTTTCGCTTTATAATATTGGAGTAAATGTAGATTTAAAAATGTCACTTTTAAAAAAAAATTTTTTTTTTTACATATTATAAGTTTGCGTTTGACAACTGTCTAATCTAATGCAAATTACCGGCTAGTAGCCGGTCAGCGAAACAGAGTCAAGACGAAGACGAATAGATGATCTTATCTAGTTACGTGTACAACAGATTTAAGTACTGTACCGCTATGCATCACCTTCCTACGGACGATGGTTACTTAAATATAATATTCTCAACCAAATAGGATATAAAATCCAGGTCAACAACATTAAGAAAGTTTTTAAGAGAAACAGTTTGTGTCGTTATATACCTGGTTGAAACTATAATCGGAACACTCTAACTTATTACGTTAATTTCCGTGTTTTATACATTAATAATATTATGTCAAAACCACGTCAGTTTTGATATAAAAAAAAGAGAAATATCGTAATTATACTACCTATCAAGTAGATATAGTAGGCGCTTATCAAAAGGGTGCTAATTCTCTTATTTATTATAATCAAATCATAAACAACAATAGTAATTTTAATGTTATTTGCATATAAACGGCATTGTAGAAATTGCATTGCAGTAGAACTTAGATATTTATGACTGTGTCCATTACAATTATACTCCAAGTAGAATAGCAAAACAAGCAAAAATGACAATTCATTTATAATCTATGGGCAATGTGTTTAGTTATAATTGGTACCTTGGGATTCAGAATCAAAAATTATAAGGAGATGAGTGGTAAGAAATGCTTTGCTAATATGGTGTAGGTTTTCGCACGATGCTTTTATTCCGAAAGCACAAGATTGAGGTACTGTTTGAGCTCACTATAACAGATTAAAATAAAGCGCAATCGCATACCACGACATTGCCGCATCATATTTCAATATTTACGTAGAAAAGTGTCTCTAATCTTTTATAATTTTTTTATTATATCAGGTTACGATGGAGGTCTTCACACGGTCTACTTTGTCGAAGCTTGGGAGTCTGGTCATCTAGTTTTGAACGTGTCTACACCAACTCCTGTGTGGAAGCTAAGAGGTCTTGGATCAGAAAAGGCCTTGAAGTTGATTTTTTACGCGTATAATGCAAGAGGGCGGTCAGAGAGTACAATCTTAAGGGTTCATACACTTTCAAGACTAGCATTGCATACAGGTATGCACGTGTTTATAACTTGCATTTAGACAAGCCAACTTTTATTTATCGCACACTTTGCTTTACTCTGCTTAATTATATGAAATTCTGTAGGAATATTATTGTTTGTCAGCCACTAATATTAGACATTAAACTATTTTCGAAGTGCTAGACTATCAAATATTATATTTAATAAGTTCTCAAATTTTTACATAACATTTATACGTAGAAACATTATAGAAATATATTATATCAAGAGCTCACTATATATTTCTGATTCATTTAATTTTTTTTTTTTTTATTCCTCCAATTAGTAATTTACAAAGTTTGTTAAAATTTATATTACTATTAAGAAAACATTTGCTGGATAAACAAAAAGCTGATGCAAGGGTAGGTTATTTGTAAAAAATACATGTATTATTATTATTATTACTAGTTCCTTTAGTTGCGTCTTGTGTGTGCTTTCAATATTTAATTTAATTTTGTTTTTAATATGTTGTTTTAATAGGTAGGTTATAAATATATTTTTATTAATAATTATAATATATGAGAACTGTAGAACTGTATCTTTAAAATTTGTAATATTGTTTGTATATTTTTTTCGTGTCCGTGTGTCACAGTGGGTCACTGCTGAAAACCAGCGCCGTGGGCTAACTCACGGCATAATGCTGAAATCTGACCTTTTCTGGCAGTACTGCATATGACAGCAGTCCGACATGCATACTGATTTGTTTTTGTGCTACTGTTATATAATATACTTATATATATACGTTATATTATTCCATTATATTAACCATCAAATTCGTATTTTATGTTGTTGTGTGCTTCTGACTTGAATAAATGATTTTTCATTTCATTTCATTTATTTTATTTATTCATTTCAACTGATAGTTGCATTTACAGCAACGCCAAGGCATACAACTAGTCAAGTATATTAATTAACTACTAATACTTAGACAAGTCTTATGTATCATTTCTGAGGTCTACGTCCAAAAGACGACGTTCTTTGACAAATTGTAATAGTACAAGGTTAATTAAAAACTGACAATGCGGATGGTAAAATTTTGACCAGCTGTTTACATAAACGACAACACTTCTTACTTCTTCTGACTATAATTATGTCGCGCTGAATAAAGCTGTACAAGAATATATAGCTAGTTCTTTCTTCCACTGTGCTGTATTACCTGTCCTCCCATTACTGATACTTGTCGAACATAATCCCACTAATATTATGAATGTGAAAGTTACGATGGATGGATGGATGCTTATTACTCAATCACGACAAAACGGCTAAACAAATCAAGATGAAATTTGGTATTGATATGGCTTATACCGTGCCGTGGTGGTACCGGCCTAGAATAGTACTCCCCCATCTCTTCCCGCGGGTGCCGTAAGAGTCGGCTAAGGGACCACGTACCAGAAGGTGGGCAGCAGCGCCTTCTGAGGATCGGAAATCATACTGCGCTCGCCAACCCGCCTGCCAAGCGTGGCGAGTATTGGCAAATCCCCCCTATACGGGGGAGGCATATGTCCAGCAGTGGATGTTTAAGTGCTGAGAAGAAGAAGAAGATGGCTTATACCCTGGATTAACACATAAGTATATTTTCATCATCACTATTATCACCGTTCTGCATCACCACGGTGGTAAAACCGCGGGGTGCCGCTAGTATATTATTCTACAATCTGTCCATACCTTTTTGGATTTGTGGGCCCTGTCCACATGTCCTCTATACAATTGTTCACATTGACGATTAAAACTCTTTTATTTATTTGTCATTTATCCTTCATCGATAAGCTAAGTTCTGCTCGAATAAATGATATGCTGAATACTCAAAGAAGTTCTGCGTTTTAACTTTGACAAAGTTTTTATGTTGTACTTTTGTTTCTATAGAAGTGAAGTCCACCAGCGCTGGAGTAGATGTCAATTGGATCCTAGGCATCATCTCAGGGGTGGCGGGCACCCTGATCGTCGTCATCATCGTAGTTATGCTGGCCAAGAAGCGTCATCACCATCCTGTAGAATACGTAGGTGAGGACATTTAAAATACTATTAAATAATTGTACATAATAATTTTCATTTCAACAGTGAGTATTCTAGGTCTAGCGTGATGATATCCTCAACCACATCATCACTGATCATCAAGTGAGATAGGGGTCAAACGCTAGATCCATACAGTATATAAAAAAAACCATTTTATTTTTATTTTTTATATCTTTGAATTGTTTCGGTTAGCATGGTGCTATCGCTCGATTTTTTTTTTTATTTTAGTATCAGTCAATCGTCCAATTATTTTAATCACACTAAAATCATAAGGCAATGGTTTTTCTGTCGTTTGTTTGTTTGTTTGTTGCTTCTTCACGCTGAAACGGCTGATTAAATTTGGAAAATAAATTGAAATGAAGATAGCTTATACACTGGAATAACATATAGGCTGCTATTTATCTCTTAAAAATGTATAGTTCTCGTAGGATAATTGAAGTAGCAATAAAACCGTAGTTAACGCGGGTGAATTCAGGTATACGGATAAGGATACCATAAGCTCTAAATAATAATATTTGGAGCGATTAAAAAAAACATTTGGGAAACAAATCAACACAATACCTACATATCACGTCAATGTCCTGATTCACGAGTAAATAACTACCTAGGGCATACCTAGGTAGTTATTTAGTTAGTCTACATCTTACAAACGTCATCACTTAACATCAGATGATTTTTCATCTGATGTTAAGTGGTCAAATGCAAGCTTATTATGTTTAAAAATATATATATTTATCACCCTAACTAAAAAGTGTGTTGTGAATGTTATTTCATAATTAAAAATTTATTTTAACCCAAAGATTGAAATTCGAATTGTAAAGACCATAAAACGCCCAGTAATGGACTGACGAAACACGGTGCAGTTCTGTCCGGATGGAACATAAATCAGGATTCGAATGCAGTGGCCGGTGTTCAGCGATTCCGGTCACGTGACAGAAGCCGCCTCGGTTCTCCACCAAACTGCCTTCGGAGGCGATTTCGATTTATTTGCGGCTGACGGTTGCCACCAATCTTTTATATTGACGTTTTATTACTTTTGCAACTTACGCTCTAGATATTTCAGGAATCAATGGAAGGTAGGCCTTCTTATTAAATTACGTTGTTACGTCATAGATATTTTATGGGAGGTCTTGATTTATTAACACGTTTACAAGAAAGGTTAAGAACTGGGTAATAAACTGGAATAGACCATTTTATTTCGCAGAATAGTTTTCTTTGTAATAAAGGTTAATGAGATTCTCGTAGCAAACCTACAGCTTGTTACAAGAATTTCTCCGGGAATTTCATTTTATTTTTATTATAAGTTCCTCAGGAAGATGGAAAATAAGTGGCCGAATTCGTATATGCTATTTTAATTGATCAACTAGTAAAGCAATGTTTTTTATCACTCTCAAACCTCTGCACTAGGATTTCATGTCTCGCTGGAGGCATGGACACACACATGACACAAACATTCAAGACCCGGGCCAAACACCTAAATACATCGCACAGATATTTACCCATGCCAAGATTCAAACCCGGCCCCAGAGACATAGAAGTCATGTCACTGACCACTGAGCCACGGCGACCGCCGAATATTGGAGGACCGCCAGTGACATTAACAATTTAGCTTTTCCGTATTGAAAAAAGTACTGTATGCCAAATTCTGGTTGCTAATTTGAAGATTAGTTGTTTCAAATGTCTTCGACATCATTTCACTTGCGTTGTGAACATTCTTGACGTCTGAACGTTACCCTTATTGTCACCGCCAGGGATAAATAAGACCACGAAAGAGATTGGACTGGACAGAGTTTTTTTTTAATACACACTCAGACCCTAGTGCTAGGGATTCCCTATATCGCGGGAGGCATGGACACACATAATCACAGCACACAAACACCCAAGACCTGGGACAAACATCTACACTCATCGCACAAATGTTGGCCCCTGCCGGGATTCGCAGCCAGGATCTCGACGACACAGAAGTCAATGAAACTGACCATTGCGCCACGGCGACCGTCGTGATGAGACACTATATGATGAGTCACCGCTATTAAACAGTAGATCATAGTCAACACTCGTCTATCTAAGAAGAATATCCCGGCGGTGGAACATATTATGCTTAAAATTCAGTAATTCTTCTTGGCGCTAGCTAGAAATTTGTTTACAATATCAGTTATGTCTTATGGCTCCGTTGCAAAGTTCCATATTTGAGAGGCAACTCTATCACCTACTTTATCTACGTTCTGTATTTGTCGGTTCATCAGAGCAATTCTGTGATTCGAATCATTAAGAAGTGGCACCAAACATTAGTTTAATTAAAAACAATTATGTTGAAATATCAAAAAGCTGTCTCAAAAAGCTTTTTCTTTTTATACATATCAATGACATTCGCTATTAGCATACGAATTCTTTGAATAAGTTTTACTTTATTTGCGGTACCATAAAGGCTTAAGCTTTACGAATGGGTGCCATACAAATGGTATTCAACATAAACGGTGGTAAATTGTATGAATTTCTGAATGTTTGTTACACTTTAGAATTTCATAAAATTACCCCCGTTTAGGCTTAGGAGTAGACTCTCTTGACCTCCGTGTGCAAGTTCAATACTTTCCGTGACAAACAATCATCTTATAATGTCGTCACTTTTACTATAAAAGACTGAACTATTGTTGTTACAGACGCTCTGCACGACATGACATCTACCTACCCTACAATTATGGGTGATTTTTGCAATATCGAACAGATAGAAACTGTCCCATTCAGTACATTTTAGGTATCGTAATGTCTTTGAACACGCTACTAAGTTTATTCGCTTGGATTATTGACATACTATTAGGTACAATTTTATTTGCTTGTACCTTAATAAACAAAATGGTTTTGTCTATCTTGGGTTTTGCAGAATACGAGGATTCTTGTAATATCTGTTACACAATGAATATTGTTCACATAGAAACAAACTCCAACTTAATTTACAAAGCGAGCTAATAAGCATTAAATACCGGTTTTATCGGTAACCGGTTACTAAATTATCCCTCTCTGTTTTGACTTCAGTGTGTACTGAATTACATTTAGATAATTACTTTTAATGAAATATAAAAAACTGCGGGACGCTACAGTTACTGGTAGGATATAATAACAAATCGACGCTTTCTGTTTTTTTCATGATCGTAGTGACGAGACCACTTCCATGTCGAGGAGAGTTCGTGATTTTTTATGTTATGAGAGGCCTTACCTTTTTCCGCGCAGTACTTTGTGTTGAAAACGTTTAATCACTTGATCCTCAGTAAACTCAATTATAATAAATAACTTAAGCCCGTAACTCATAACATGAATAGGACTAATATATTAAAGATATTTGAATTTATTTTCGTCCATCGGCATTTATGTGTGTATATGTATATAAGTATATATATAAGTATGTATTTAAGTATATATATCAGTCATCAGGTTACCATAGTACAGGCTCTGCCTGTTTGGGACCTGAAGACCTTGTGTGAATGTTGTCCTATATTGTCCTATATTATTTATATACATACATTGATTATTATCGTGAATAATTTCTCACATTATATTTTATACTTGTGTTATTAGAACATACCTATTTTATTTTAGATGATTTCTACTTCTGCATAACTAACTGTACTTCTGTATAACTAAAGTGCTATATTAATTAAAATCATACCTCTCTAGGAACTTATAATAAATAGATAACTAGCTGCGTTCTGCGATTACGCCCGCATAGACACTAGCAAAATATAATAAATAAATAAATAAATAATGTGTAAGTGTCGTAGACTACGGTTTTTCTGCTGCCTCAGTTATCTGATAGAAACGATTCAAGGCAAAAAGTTACCTTTGTCCTTCTCTAAAGTCCCAGCGTACCAAAACTCATCATAATTGGTTAAGCGGCTCAACCGTTGAAATGTAAATGACAGACAAAGTTACAATCATATTTATTATATTATTAGGTTTTTATTGCATCTCAAAGAAACCATAATTTTTCGTATGAAAAAGTTAAGGTTGTTAAGTTAAGGTTGTAAGGTACCTATATATTTCGAACTTCATTGAAATCTATCAAGCCGTTAAGGCGTAAAATGGTAACAAAAACACATACACACAATTATTTGCATTTGTAATAAGGTGTAATAAATATAAAAAAAACAAAAAATGGAACCGACTTCAACACTCATAAGTGTGAAATAACTTCTTGAAGTTCATGATAGCGCAAAAGTAACTATTATCAAAATATTGTGCTTATAGTACCGACTTCGACAAGTTATTTCACACTTTTGAGTGTTGAGTCAGTTCCATTATTTGGTTAAAAAAAAATTTTTTTACTCATTTTTCTACCTTTTTTTAACCTTTGACCTTTGCTACTCACGGGATCAATTCTCATTGTGTACGTTCACCGATGGCTTCACCCGCAATAATAATGTCGTCGAGGTATAAGTAGCACTTTTCAGTTATTGGAATATTACTCAAAAACTGCTTGACCGATTTTTGTGAAATTTAAATAGGACAATCGGTTCATAAACGACGAAGTAATCCGCGAACACACACAAAAAATCGATCGAATTGAGAAACTTCCAGTTTGAAGTCGGTTAATAATCCTCTTCTACATTCCTACTGCTACGAATTGGGCCTAAATGTGCCGATTAACACGCGTAAAGTCGCTGATTACGACCCTCGACAAAAATTGAACAAAACCTATCAAAAACATTTAAAACTCGTTTTACTTTATAAGGCTATTATTTGAAATTTAATATTGTATGCTGAAGCTTTAATACGACCACGAAATTACTATTGACACGAAAACAATCGCTGTGGTGTCGAATTGTAAGGTTTTAATTTTACGCTTCATTTCACTTTAAAGCTGTTGATCGTTTAAATTTATTAAATTATAAATATACGGTAATGTCAGGATGGTATAACGGTAACAGTATCATAGCATAGCTGTAACAGTAACACACATTAAACATTTACCATTCTAATAGCGTTCTTATCTTATCAAAGTGTAACGAACTGGGGGTGGCAACCCAGGGCCAGGATTAAAGGTACCTTCTACGTCTAGACAACGCTCTCTTCCTCTCCGGGTTACCTCCACTTTAAACACGGAACAGAGCACACAATATTACAGGGTAGAACAGTTAGAAAGTAATACAATTAATCACTAACAATATTCCGCTGCTATTCGCCTCTTAATATGGCCATTGGAGATTCCATTTGACAAAGCACCTCTAGGACGACCAGAGGGTTTGTTCAGTTTGGCTTCTACGGCAAAAATGATCGTCGGGGCTGGTTGGCCCCAGGTTCACGCTATTAAACCCTACTCAACTTGCCCATTGGTCCAAATCGGATACCACGTGTCTCAAACTCAAACTCAATTTATTGGTAATAGTCCTTACACGTCAAACACACGTTACACGTCTCCTACCTCCACTTAGCTAACCAATCAAGTTCTAGCTACGTCTTTAGATTTAGCGCCATCTATCATATTTGTCTGACACTAGCAAAACATATACATAATAGTTAACGCCATCTATCCTATTCCAATATTTAATACACTTCGACATGTTTATAAATCAATAACTATCGAATAAAAAGTTTTTAAAACTGACACGGTCACTAATACAAGAATTAATATTACTATGGGAATATTTATCCTGTGTTTTATTTCTTCGATTTGCTCGCTATAATTATTACGGCACAGTCGCATGCTCCATGTTCACGAGTTTACATGGTAAATATCCCGATTATTATATTAAATTTAACGGTCGCGGTGGCGCAGTGGTTAATGTCATTGACATGAATTCTGTGTCCCCGGGACCCAGGGTTCGAATCCCGGCAGGGGCAAACATTTGTGCGATGTGTGTAGATGTTTGTCCCGGGTCTTGCATATTTGTGTGCTGTGATTGTGTGTGTCCATGCCTCCCGCGATACAGGGAATCCTAGTGCGGGGGTCTGAGTGTGAGAAAAAAAAAACTTTTTTTTTAAATCACTGTACACCATAATTTATTTCAGCACCACCACAAACATTGAAGACGTACAAAACCGCAATTAACAACGGCAACCACTCGCCAATGCAGGCGGATGACAAAAATCCAGACGTGGTACCTTTAGCGAAAGGTGAGATAATTTGGTCCATATTTCTCTTGCATTATTATGTATTTATTTTTCTTTACTCATACGTCAGTTATAACAAATTGATAAGAGACGAAACCAATAAATTGATAGAATAATTTAATAATGTAAAGTATAAATGTTCAGTCCTACAATTTTCCATGTAAAATTCCTAAGATAATGTTGCGGGCAATATGCTGTGATAAAATTATTCACCTACAATGTGCCATGAGAATTATTATAAATCACAAAATTAAGCATGAATGCTGTTCAGTGTTTACCAGTAACTTAACGCTGTTTCAAATTCACTGTTAACTTGAAGACGGAGATGGAACTTAATGGCATAAGCCCTCTTGCATCCATGGCCCGAGGGAAATCACGATCTAAATGGGTTCGTTTGCAACGTTGTAACGTTATAGATTCGATTCTAGTAACTTTGTTTTGGTCACATATCGCTGGCTTAATTTTCAAAGTATCTCCATTTGGTCAAATTTTACAGGAAAAAGAACTATTTTTTTTAAATAACTAACAATAAAAAAATAGAGAAACAGCTTTATTTACATTTAAATAACAAAAAAAAAAAAAGACATTTCGGAGATAAAAGTGATTATATTGTGTTCGTTACGGCATTTTATACTAGATGGCACTAAAAACGATAGTTCAAAAATTTTAGAGTTTTTAGAAATTACTTTAATCCAGCGATATGACCGAAGTGTTTGCACCGGTCGGACTGTCAAAATAGAATATGCTGCCTAGTACAGATAAAAAAATTGTCAACAGATCTCAACTATTCAAGAGATTCAGAAAGACCTCCCGACCCTCCGCCGTACGGATCAGTAGTGTCACCTTTAGTAGGTTTGTCAAGAAGTGCACACAGTCTTCAACAGCATGAAGTCAGATCAATTCACACGCCTAATACGCCGGCGTCAGATGCTCAGGTAATGAAACAATTAATAATAATAATAGTTTTCAAGTTGAAATCTATGATTGCAGTAAAATGCGTGTAAAAAAAATATACATATATAGACTAGATTCTAGGTGTTACTTGATGATCACTATGAATGCGTCGAAAATAGCATTACTCTGAATAGAGTTGATAAAACTACAATATACTCGAAACGTAGGTACAGTCCGATTTAATCACTTATTAGCGGCCCGTCGCGCCTTTGCACGGTTATATTAAATAAGTTTTAGTAGCAATCCCTAATTTATTTTAGTTACAAATATAGCCTATGCTACTCAGGGATAATGTAACAAAATGCCTAACAAACAAACATACTCACATTCACATTTTTGGTATGAGTTAGAATAGTAACAATTATTATAAAGTGTCAGATAGAAAATGTCAGTGTTCTTCACTGTACGTAAAATGTCTTTGTCTTAGCGATAAAATTGTAATTCTATCAATAAGGTTTTATGTTAAAAAATGGCACGGACCCTGGAGTCTGTAGAGAGTCAAGTTTCAAAATATAAAAAGAATTTCAAACAAAAGTGTCAGATAGATAGATTATCACCACCAAGCTAAAAATAAAAATTAAATTTCACCACAGAGCATCGGTGCGCTGGCAGACGACCGACGGAGTGTTACAAGTGGTACTTTGTCTCGAAGACGGGAAGTCGTCACAACAAGGACGCCTCTTCTTGCAAACACGCGCGAAAGCTGTGTCTAGTCTATTTTTATTTCATACTCTTTTGCTAGGGATGGTGTTTTGTTGAAGGTAACGTGTATAATAAGAATGGAGTTATTTATATTTTCCATTGAAGTGAACATTTTAAAATACATATATTTGAGTCAATATAGTAAAATAAAATATTTATATTTCTGCGAACTTATTTCTTGCGATATCTTCAACGCAAACAGTTTAAATAGCAATATTGTAAAGACACTAATAATATCACATTCAAAATGTAAATCAAGGTAAGATTAAGATTAACGAAATTAAATAAATTAGATAGGTCACTTATATAGGTACTCTCTTGGGTCTATTGTGTAAATTGTATACAATTTTTGGTAAGATTAATAAAATTAGAATAGTAATAAAATTTAATATATAAAAATATATACTTTATTAATTTACGAATTAAATATACCACTTATAAATCATTTTTTATTTAACTAAAGGTAAATATCTAATATAGTTAAGTAGTTAAAGTAAAACTTTGTTCTTTTGTTTGAAACGATTGTTATGCTGTATGAAATTTATAATGACAATATTAAAAAGAGATTACATTCTAAATAATAAGAAAAAAAACACATTTTGCCATATCCACCACGCAATTGGCACAAAAATTATCTAACCCTCTTATGCAATTGTAATGTAACAAAGACTTTTTTTTCAGACTCAAACTCCTCTTATGCAAGTGAAATATTGATTTGAGTATTTCAATTGTTTCGTGCAAATAAATGCAATTTTTTTTTCCCTCTAAGTAACAAATCATATTAAAACAGTACATTTCAGAAGAAAGATATCATGATATATTAATGTTATTATATTGTAATAAATATCATGTGAGATAAAAACGAAGTATAGAACATAGGTTCTATATCTACGAATTTCTATATTTCTTCTATATTTACGAATCAGTTTAAAAAATCTAACAATTTGATTAGAACTTTCCCCCGCCTAATAGAGTGTAATTTAGTTTGCAAATGATACACATATACTATAAATATTTTAGATAAATTGAGTAAAAGACTTCATTTGCTAAAAGATGCATATATAATTGCATTTAAACTATTAAGTCTAGATTGTAATATTTTGATTCAAGGCAAAAATAGGAAGAAATCATTTTATAGTAGAAACATTTTGGTAACACCCTTTGGTATAGCACTGGAATGCTTGAAGCAAATTGTATTTGATGTTAAAAAACAGATCACTTCGTGATAAGTAAAAATGAAGTATAATAATATTATACATGTATTCTTATAAATCCTGGCAATACTTTGTGATAACATATTTCAAATCCAATCTGATGGTTAGCAGCAACCGGAAGATTTAGTTATGAAAATAATCTGCCAGAAAGAATTGGTGATACTATATGATTTTGGACACTCGCACTATTTAAAACATTTATGTCAGCGCGTAGCGTCCAGTGTGATTCAGCTTTACATTGGGCAGATTGGAGGCCGAGATGGCCACACCTGCATCATTGTTGCCCGCGACGTATTAATGCTGTGCAGCGAGGATTACGTGTCGCGTTTCTAAACAGAGGAAGCAGTCTTAATTCTTAAAAGTGAACGACTTATACCCAAATTGAGTCCGAAGATAGCAACGAATCACTTATCGAATACTTCTCTAATTCTTTAAAAGAATATTTCTTAAAGCCTAAAAATTATTGGAGCCGGAGTGGATATATAGACAAAAAAATTTTTAAACTTGATATCAAACAAAAACCGGTAGTTTCAAAGTGTAGGTTTTGTTCATTGACAGTCATGATAGGCAATTATCGCTTTTTATAGATTCAGATGTTTCCATTATTTCACTGTAATGTTTATTACATAAAAGTTAAAATAAATAATTTTAAAATTAATTGATTTATTTCACTTACTAAAAAGTCACTTGAACTCAAAACTAGATTCGTTTCGTTTGCCTTTCCTTTTTTAATTTTAATGAAAATGAAGTCACTGTGATGCTATTTTAAAATTAAAAATGTATTTAAAATTAATTCTATAACAATAAGGACACCGTACATATTTGTAAGTAATTAGTCATTAGTTATATGTCAAATTGAATTATGAATTATCGACGTTATGACAGATAGATATATTTAGTAATAAGTATACATAACAATTAATAATAATTTTCTTTCTAAGTTTGTTTTTTAAAATACTTTTATAGGTCTTCTTCTCTCAGCCATGTGCGTCCACTGCTGGACATATGCCTAACCCATATAGGGGGGATTTGCCAATACTCGCCACGCTTGGCATGCGGGTTGGCGAGCGCAGTATGATTTACAATCCTCAGAAGGCGTTGCTGCCCACCTTCTGGTACGTGATCCCTTAGCCGACTCTTACGGCACCCACGGGAAGAGATGGGGGAGTACTATTCTAGGCCGGTACCACCACGCAAGACCACGGAAGTGACATTGTTTTCTTGAAAATAAACAAATGATTTTATTTTAAGAAATTGTACAAAATTATTTGTTTAGTAACCTTTAGAACTGCAGTACAATTTCAGAAATTGTGCATAAATTGTTTAGTATTATGCAACATAATTTTGTGACAACAAACAAAACACAGAAACAATGTGAAGATATTCTGTATGTGTATGCGTACCCAGGTGCCAGGGGGCCGAGAGCGGGATGTGGGGAGTAGTGTGTACAATAGGGTACGATAGAGGGATAACGTGGGCTCTAACTTTTGTAAACCTGCCACAAACCCTACTGTGTACCAATGATATCTTAAAATTGACTACAGCTCAATGGGTCAAGTTGTATACCGATAGCTATACCAAATTATGAGATACACTTTTTCTTTACAGACTTCATAGACTTTTCCTCAGTCTATCTCAATGTTTACTGAAGGTATGGCGTTCTGTGGATTTACAAAGATTTTCAATTCGCCCATACCAATCTTCGCCTCAGTTTTCTTTAATAAACCTTTCTCCACTTCACTCAAAAGCTGTGTCCCACTTGTCATTTCCCAGGTGTTTAGAGTCTTCAGCCATTTCTCATTCTTTATTACCTTACTGATGTTCTTATCCTCTTCATCAATCTCTTTCAATTCTTTATTCATGAGTTTTATATTATTTAAATGATTAAACATTTCTTTTTCTTTTTTCAACTCTTGGGTCTTTTTCTTTAGTTTCGCTGGTGGATACATTTTTTTAACTAGCAAGTTGGTGTCTTTTCTGTTAAAACTGATCTCATCATTATCTGTGATCGATGATGACAAGCTTTGAAGTGGAACAGTTTGAGCTTCGCCAATGCCACCTACAGGATACTCGTAGAAATCTGGTGTGCATCTTGGAGGGTTGTCTACTAGTTGGCTTTCATTGTAAACAATCTGTAGTGGCTCATAACCAAATGGAAAGTCGCAATAATGGTTTTCACACATCAGAAACAATTGCTCCTCATCTATGTAGTACAGATGTACATCCAATTGGCACATGGGGCATTTCCTACGCTTCTTAGGATCTTGTATGAGCACCGCTCCATCTAGCTCGGCTGCCGTGGGTTCACGACGCTCCATTTATCTTTCCTTGGTTGTCTGAAAGGAAACTAACTGTATATATGACAACCGAGCAATTCACTTTTGGTCAGGGAAATACACCAAAGCTATGTTTGGTCAGGGAAATACACCAAAGCTATGCTATATATTATAGGTCTAGCGTTTGACTAATTTGAAGGTCAATGGCGATGTGGTCGAAAATGTTATCACGCTGGACCTAGATTGTGTACTGGTTCTCAAGAACTGCTGCCTGAACACACTATGTGTTTGGTGACAACTTGAGGGTGGTAGCTAGCCAGGCGGGCACTCTAAAGTACCCTACCACCATGCTAAGATAACAGCTTTGATAACAGTTATCATCACCGGAAGCTTAAACCATTGGTGGGGATCGAACCAGCGTCTGTCAGTTTGACAGCCAACGCTACCAGCACTGAGCTATCGTCGCTTCGATTTGATTGTAATATTCATATTCATATAGTTCATTGGTATTCATTCTATCGTTTACGGTATAGTTTGTAGAAATAATAACAATGAAATAAGATAATGCAATCTATCAGTATCTTTTGAAACATGTCAAAGGTTTTGATTACTTACACACGTCATGCTTTATCAACAATAAGGTCTCATACCTCAATGTCAAGCAGGTGCCTGCTTGAGAAAGGGCAGAGAAGAGGTTCTCTTAAGTTCCTCGAAGAATAAAAAGAAAAAAATAGGTTAGTAGCAACTGACATATTTGTAAAAACAAAGAATATCGAAGCCGTAAATATGTTCTCAAAATTTGAATATAAATAGCACGTGTATATCCAAGTTAGTTACATAATCTAAAGACCTGATGGAATGTATCGATATATATATATAAGTATAACTAACTTAAATTAATATTTTTGTTTGTCTCGAAACTGGTGGTAGCCCCCTCTCTTGCCCCGTGCCCCCTTGACGTTGAGTTTCCGAACACCCTGTATATACTCCTACTGGTAATGACGTGTATGCATAAGAAAACATGGTTTACAAATACCTATGTGCCTCCTATTTGGCTTAATCATGAAACTCGCATCATAACAACATGTTTCTTTCTTATAAAGTGATCACTGGTTACAAATATTGGCCAACTCAACTGGACTCAACAACTTCGACTGGCCGGTTGGCGCAGTTGGCAGCACTCTGCCTTCTGAGCCGCTGGTCCCGGGTTCGATTCCCGGACAGGTCAAACATTTGTGTGTATGAACATGTTTGTTTGACCTGTGTCTGGGTGTGTATATGTATATGAGAATGTATATCAGTCATCAGGTTACCATAGTACAGGCTCTGCCTAGTTTGGGACCTGAAGACCTTGTGTGAATGTTGATAAATAAAAGTATAAAAAAAACTGGTTACAAATACTGGCCAAAGAGTTTTAACTAAGTCATCATTGTCGATAAAAATAAAAATATATAGTTTTACACTGTTTCTACGGATATAGCGTGGCACTTACGCGTAGTCGATATCACGATCGTCAATTGTTTCGGCTTATACCCGTAGAAACGGTGTAAAGTAATTTATGATCGTGAATTTTAATTATATATAGTTTTATAAGTTACACACATAAATTACTTGAACATTTTACCAATACCATCATGTCTGAAAATAACAACATACATACTATATCTCATAACAAGGTGTTCTGCAGGCTTACTATCTATATTTCTCTCCCTCACTCATTCCCTTATTGTTGAGGATCGAGACTCCTACAAATTCTCTTCACTGCCTATCTCCGCTTGTTTTGGTTTTACGATACGTGGAGAGCTACGTTGACCGGTATGTCTAGCTCAGGTACGACCAGGTAACTCAGGAGAGTTACCTGGTCGTATCACCGTTTCAGGCTTTAGCCTCTGCCTTCTATCTTCCTAGGCATAGGTCTTTTGCCTTCTGTTTTTTAGCAACGAATAATTTTGCCAAGTTCTCAGTCTCAGTTCTCTTCACTAATTAAATATAATAAGAACGCAGATGATGTGACCATCTGCGTTCTTATTAGTGAATCAATCCAGTGAATTTCATGCAGTAAAATTCATGTCTATTTATTATCATCTATTGGTAGTTTGTAATTAAACCGCCGATGAGCGCTGAGCTGAAGCGACGTCCAAATATGGAAATAAAATGTCGATGCGCTTGCTGGTGACTTCGGGTGCGTTCACGTTGAGTCAAGTGGACAAAATAAAACTTAAAAACATTTATTTTTTAATCTCTTGTCTTGAGAACTATGTACCATACTATCGTTCACTGACCATAGACTCTTAGATAAATTAAAACGTATGTAAAACAGAATGTTTTCTTAACATTAAACTCGTTGCTTACGTTTATTTTTAACCGACTTCAAAAAAAGGAAGAGGTTACTCAATTCGACTGTATTTTTTTAATGTGTATCCGCCGATAACTTCGTCGTTTATGAACCTATTTTGATAATTATTTTTTTGTTTAGAGAATAAGTCCGAGGTGGTCTCATTACATTTCATCAAAATTGGTCAAGTTGTTTTTGAGTTACACTCCAATAACTGAAAAGTGTTATGTCTATCTGGATGACTTCCTTATTGAGGGCGGATGATAACTGACCCTATAGTAGCAAAGGTCACTGAAAAGGGCGAAAAAATATTTTTTTCCCAAAAATGAAACCGACTTCAACACTTAAAAGTGTGAAATGACTCTTTAAATTCAGTACCATGCGCACAATAATTTAATAATAGTTACTTTTGAACTATCATAGTACCGAATTCAACAAGTTATTTCACACTTTTGAGTGTTGCAGTCGGTTCCCTTTTTTAGGTATTTTTTTTTTAATTAAGGATTTAAAACATGTAAGTAAAGTTCAAAACTTTCGACGATTGGTCTTCTGAACTTGAATGAATAGTCATTAGAAGCCGGCTCTGTATCTTTTAAGAAAAAACTACAGGATTATTTTTCCAAACACATGCTAGAATTTATCTTATGTTTTAATAAAATCTTACCTTAAACGCCTGTAGTCGAACGAAGTAATAAAAAGAAAACTTCTACCAGAGAAATCTTGTAAAAGTAATTATTCTTTTATGTATCCTCCTGCGTATAACTCGTACTAATTTCGTTTGTCACATACTAATTATGTAAATAGTTATTATTATATTAAACTAATTTAGAACGAATAAGATAAAACTTTTCTGTGTAAAATTTAATTTGTTAATTTCTGTGATTTTTCAAAGACTTCTTCACATATCGTAAATGTTAACCAGATATGTGTAAAACTGATATAATAAAATTGCTTATCAGCAGAACCGTTTCTTATTTATTCCTCAGACCGCCGTTGACACTACATTTTCAGGAAATTAGTTATCATAATGTGTCAATCCACATGTCGCCTTGATTTTGCAAATTCAGATGTAAGAAAGAATGCAATAGCAGGAAATATTAATTATTTTTTTGTGTTGCTAGTACTTACTATTCCTGTCTCACACACAAAAAGTAATTTATCATTTACAATATATATATAATCATTTTATCCGTCCGCTAACAATCCTTTGCTGTAAAAGCATTTTACATCAAAACGACAAAATAAATTGCAGTTATATAAAAAACCGTCATTTATATTATTTAACGAAACGTGAATCCAGTGACAAAAAATTGCATACCTTATCCAAAATTAATGCCAATTCTATCGAACCTAGAAACGAGTAATATCAAACAAAAAATTATGTAAATGCGGTAACTATTTATCCGAAAATTTCTTCACTTCCAAGTAAATAAGACCAAAAATAAAAAATAATGTAAATATTTATAATTAAATTCATTGCGACGTAGTATACAGTACCTAGGTACCCTACACCTACCTATGAACCGATGACTAAAATTAAATTTAAGTTTATTATTTTCCATCTTACAGTGTAACATGGTTAAGAAAAGCCTATTTGATTCAAAACATGTTCATTTTTACAAACTCAGCGAAATTCTAAATTCGAAAACTCAATTCGTGCACCGCGCACATTTCGGCGAAACTTTTCTCAACGAGGGAAAACAAGTACACCTTTGTTTGGACACCTTCCAACTTCTGAAACAATGATGTTAGCCAAAAAACAATGTAGCTGGAGAAAAAAAGAAACTAAAAAGATTGCCTGCGATAAGACCCGTCCTTTCTTTGTCACAAATAAAGGTAGCGAATTTAATGTGCAAAAATCTTGGAAGCTGATGAGTTTTCTCCCGTTTATGCCTTTGCCAAAGGCGAAGCGAAAAGCGTAATCTCAAAAACAAAGAAAACGCAGTTCAGAAGCGTCAGTGTAAAGGGCCTTTTTGTTACGGAAATACAATAGAGGTGCCTTTTAATGCGAGTTCGTGATGTTGCTTCGTTTGTTTTTACCTTTGGATGCTATCTCGATAATAATCCTTAAGTTAAAGCTCTAAGTAATGGTGTTCAACTTCAGCGATCACCCTGTTCAGCTTTTAATAACTGACCATTATATAGTCTCACAATATTAAGCAAACATCTTTGAATCCCTGTAACCCAGAGATACAACCTGGTAAAAAGTGTAAATGCTTTGAATAGATATCACGGTAGGGCAATTAGTGCTGAGTGTAAAGAACCTTTGTATTTTAACGTTTGTGAAGGGTATGACAGTGACAGTAAAAACAAAAATACATAGTCCTATATAATATTATGTCCTTCTAATATAAAAAATGCAAAAATTCGTGAGTATGGATGTATGTTTGTTACTTTTTCACACTGAAAAAGCTGAACGGATTTGCATGAAAATTGATGTGAAGATAGCTTATACCCTGTATTAATACATAGGCTTATTTTCATCATCACCCCTTTTCACTACGGGGGTAAAACGGATTTGGATGAAATTTGGTATATAGATACAGGTCCCCGAATAACACAAGGGTTACTTTTCATCATCATCATCATCAATCATCACCAGGCGGGTAAATCCGCAGGGCGCAGTTAGTATTAATATAAGTGCAGCAAAAGAGAAAGATAAAACTGATATATTTACTTGCTTGATGCAATATTACTGCCTGTCCGCATTGAACATGTAATAACTACGATCATTAGATAATTTACCGGCGATCCGTTCTACGTAATATTATATGCTCTGGCCATTATAACTTAACCTCTTTAACAGATTTTATCATTTGTGGAAAAAAAGAGCTTATAACATGACCCATTGAACAATTAATGTGTATCAATACAACTATTTGCCTGATAGTTCAGATCAGTTCTCAATAATCCCTTCTCTGTCGCAAACTAAAACTTTCGTGGAGATATTTCTTTAAAATTCACTATGGAAACTATTGTTAACCGAACTATTATGAAATTTTTCTATCTAATTATTAGCTGTAGATGTTGTGTCCATCCACCCATCCATTGTTAGAATTTGTTGCATTTCTAACAACATCGAAATGGTGTATACTATTTAGTTATATGAGAATATTTTCATCTAAAGAAAAAAGACATATTGCTCAGACCTCGCACCAAAATACAAAAAGAAGCTTATCCAAATTCCTTTTAATTTAAACCTGAATAGTCCTCGAATGAATGCGATGTTCTTCAAATATCGCCATCAAATCGACTCAATTGTTTATCAATCCATTTGAGGCATTTAGGTATGAAACTCCAAGCTAACGGTACACACAATTATCTTTATCCGTTCGTGAGCTCTCGGTAAACGATCGAAACGGACCAGCGTTGAATCGACGGGGCGTATGTACCCATCAATTACGTAATAGACCCCCGGAGCTCTCTTTAGATAGAAGCGCTAAATTATAAAAAAAAGATCGAATGTAATGCGCACCCTGAAACGTTTTGTTAATGGAACTTTTCTATTAATAGTTTTACGTCCAAGCAAGTGGTTAGTTACAATTAACAATTTACGAAGTCACTAATTAAAAGTCAGTCAAATATAACGTTATTGTAAGTATTCTGTTATTCTATCAAGTTAGCGTTTTTTATATTCACGTTTGTTTTCGTAGGGGTAGGCAGAGACCGGAGCCTACTAATCGCTACGATGCCGACACACTTTCTTAATTTTATCTATGCTCTACAGACCTTTCATACAAGTCTCTTGACCTAGCCCATTTTAGGACAATTAGATTTTGGAACGTTACGTTAACCTAAGCTTTTCTCTTCCAACACTACCATTAATTTCACCCATGTATACCTGCTCAATCAATCTCCTTTCGTTCATTCTCTACATGACTAAACTTAACTAAAATTGCATAAAATAATAATACAATACTTAACGATGAAGTCCAAATTGGTTTAACACCAATGAATGTAAATTCTAAAATTAAATTACTTCATTAAAATTTACATAAAATGTTTGCAGATTTATTATTCAAAAGATGACCAGCACTTTTACATATATGTTGTCATAAATTAGGTACTTACATAAACTACTCGCAGTTGAATACAAGTATTGATATATTAGAAATTGCATGATCTCAGAATTTAAATTCTAATTTAGACAGAATTTAAACAAGGCTTGTTATTGGTCTCTAGCTGCAGGTAATTAGAAGCGGCCCGCGATCCCCTTGACACCTCGGTTAGATGCTGTAGGAAGCACTTTGTATTGACACGCCAGTGCCCTATTTACATAAAGAGCTTCAGACTTGGCGTGTAGATATCGGCAGAAAAGGTGAAAAATTAAAAGTAGAGTATGTATGCCTGTAAAGATCTAATCAGTCTATTCCCTTCTAGTGCTGGGATACGGGCAGTTGGACATGCTTTACACAAATATTAGTATTGACCTAAAGAATATTTTTATATTAAGATAAACAAATACTCATAAGGTGCGGCACTCAGGTCAATACTAATAATTAACAATTACATGACGGTCGTCGTGGCTCAGCTATCAGCAACACTGACTTTGAAACCGCGACACTGGGTTCGATTGCTGGCTGGGGCAAACATTTCTGTGATGAGCATAGATGTTTGTTCTTGGGTCTTGGATGTTTTTTTTTTTTGTGTATTGTAAGTATGATTCCATGCCTTCCGTGACACAGGATATCCTAGTGCGGGTGTGTTGTTTGTTTAAATTACACCAATACATGTATAAAACATTTTTATTAATTATTCATTAGGATCTGGAACAAATGCATTGTTTATGAAGATAAGCACAGCATGTAAGTTTGATTGAAATCCGGGTTGAAAAACGACTACAAGTAAAATTTATACAAAAATAAAATGCCTTTATCACAAAAATTAAATTGTTTTTAAATTTTCTAAAGAGTTGCCAAAAGTGGGGCGACTCTTTGGAGAAATATAATGTAATCTCTTTATTTTAGCTCCAGGCTAACTTTGTTATTTAGTCATTTGTAAGAAAATACAATGTCTGTTTTGACTTGCAGATTTGAACATTGATAAATGTCATTATATGATCATTCATAGCAGCTTCATAGCTGCTGTTTTAAGTGAGGGTCAGGCCCGCTTTCTATAAAAAGTAGGCCCAAATTAATGGCCTATTATGATGGTCTTATATGTGGCCGTAAATATTTAGCTGCTAGCTATATATGATATACAATAAGCTTCAATCAGCCTGGGAAAATGTCAGGAATAAAACCTTTGAAAAGGAAAAAAATAGTGCCGTGGTGGACCACGTGCCAGAAAGTGGGCAGCAGCGCCTTCTGAGGATAGACAGACGAGACTGCGCTCGCCAGCCCGCCTGCCAAGCGTGGCGAGTATAGGCAAATCCCCCATATAATGGGAAGGCATATGTCCAGCAGTGGACATCCTATGGCTGCGATTAATGAATAAAAAGGAAAAAATATTCAGTAAAAACTTTTATATAAACCGTTGCAGCCGTTCCCAAGGTTCTTCTCATAATCTACCCTCAGGATCTTATATTATAATTGTTTAACTTTGTATTATATATATTTATATATTTAACTTATTAAGTCTTTGTGTCTGTGTAAATTATTATTTTTTTCTGATCAGGTTTTCTTTTTATTTTATATTCAATTTCTAAGAATTATTATTTTTTAAGAATTATCTAGCTGTTCCCCGCGGTATTACCCGCGTGGTGATGAAAAACGGATTAAAAAATTATGATGAAAATAAGTATAAGTGTTAATCCAGGGTCTAAAATGTCTCCATACCAAATGTCATTGAAATCGGTGTAGCCCTTTGAGTGTGAAGAAGTAAAAAATATACACACGAACTTTCGTCTATATAATACTAGTAGCACCCCGCGGTTTCACTCGCTTGGATTACGGTTTTTCCGCTACCTTAATTATCTAACGGGAACTATACTTTTTCCGGGATAAAAGTAGCATAAAATATTTGTTAATTTAGGGCTTAAACTATCTGCATACCAAATTTCATCAAAATCGGAGCAGCCATTTGGGCGTCAAGAAGTAAGAAACATACACATACACACAAACTTTCACATTTATAATATTAGTACAATTAGTGTGATTTTACGAGTTAAGTCAGTAACACTATGATTAAATCATGTCTACACACAAATTCTGATCGAATAGTCTGAATCTATCGGTGTATGTTATCAGAGCCAACTTCATTGAAGTGCAAATACTACGTTACGTGCGGTTCGCTGGTCAGGTTATTATAGGATTGGACCGATTGCAACTGGTGGTGCGTCACTTTAGGTGGCGGCCACACGACCGATTTGATTGGTCCGGCCAGTCAGGCGTTCATGATGACCTTAGATATAGGCAGAAGAATTTATGCATTTAAGAAATACGCATATTTAAATTAAATTGATATTTTTTTCTTATGAGTGCGCCCAGTGCCAAAATTACGCAGAAAGAGTATTTTCAAATGCACTCTATGATGCTAACGATCATAATATATATATATATATTGCAATTATAAAAATATTGGAGGCAGTGAAAAATCTTGTCAAAGTACAGAAATTGAATAGAATTTTGAAAACACATTTGGGTTCTTTATAGAAAAATAAACAGTTACCGCACTCAAAAACGTTTTTCTTCAAATACACTGAATTCTCAGGGACGACCCCACTTTAATATTTATGAATAAAATAGTTAGAATAATGTTTGAAATTGAATAATCGGTTAGATTTTTAATTTCTAGTTTATATTTTGAATAATTCATTAAAACCGTGGCGCATCCGCCTGGCCGTGTTTGCTTTCCGTACTACAGCGGGTGATAAGACGCACGCACGAGTGAAATCTTATTTTTTCCTAGCATTGGGCGCACTTTTAAAAAAATAAAACAAAGCCTTCCATTAATAAATTAATCGGGCTTGATCGCGACAATTTATTCACCTCGACGTTTTGACCAAGTTGCATTGGTCGTGGTCACGAGAAGACTGTCTTCTCATGTATAAATTTCTCGCAATCAAGCCCCGATTGATTAATTAACTTGAAACTTAAACGATTTCGAATCGCGAAAGTCTAAAAATTACAATCACTTTTACACTCATATAACGTTTTTTATAAAAGTTTTTAAAAGTTTAATAAAGTTTTGGCCTTAGCCATTAGTATCCGAGATAACAAAATAGATAATTATTATTTACAACTGTTAAATTCATATTTAAACACAAGGTAAATTGATTAAATGCTAATATTTTACCTTTGATCAAATAGACACTGTATTTTTTCTTTTTTCTTTTAACAGAAGTCGAATTAAAAAAGAGCTTTACATTAAAACGTTTTCAAAAATTCATATTTATACTTTCGGCAGCTTAGAAATAGAGAACTCTTAGAGTACTCGTAACTCCTCGTAATTCAGATACTGGTAAGGATTACATAAAAATAATTTAAATACGTTAATGTCTGATGTGTTCTTAGTTTTAGACTATACAGGGGAATGCGTAAACGGTACTTTGCTTACTGGAGGGAAATATATCTGTTCCTTCCATACTGCTACTTTGGAACGATGTCTAAGTTATGCTTTAATTAAGTGGGGAATGCCTATCTTGCGGTAGCTGGTGATGTGGCGTGTATATGGACTTTATATTCACGTAGGTAATATATACCGGATTATTAAGGGCGTATGCGTACGCATGATAAGCGTTTTAATGTGAACTACTTAAAAAAACCTTTAAAAAAAATTACAGTATCCATTGCGATTCGACTGTCTGGGATTTTTGTTTTAATAATCTCTGGGATGTCTGGGATGGTTTATGAGTTTTTTTTAAATTATAACCTTGGGACATCATTGATTTTGGTGAGATGATGTAGATGCTCACGTAGATTACTTCGCTCGGATATTGCTTCTAGGGCTTATTCTATTTCTTGTCCTTATTCCGAATTCCATAAAAATTTATATTTAATGCACAGTACAGTGCGTTGGTTGACTAAAGTAGCATCATGCGTGGATGCTGACGATGCGACAGAATGCATGCTCTCTCTGAAAGAGTGACTCAGTAAGTAAGAAATCGAGTCGGGAAATCTACTCAACGTACATAAGTTTAATCACAGTTTTTTTTGTACTTTATAGATCTAGCGTTTCACCACTATCTCAATTGATGGTCAGTGACGATATAGAGGTCGAAGATATTATCACGCTTGACCTATAAAGCTTACGGCTCTCAAGAAATGCTGTCTTAACAAACTATTTCTTTTGTGAAAGATTTTCAAACTTGAGGGTGGTAGCTAGCCAGGGGGGTATTTGAAAGTGCCCTACCACCTTTCTGGGAATTTAATAGCGGTGTACTTTCACCTGAAGCTGAAGCCGTTTGTAAGGAGCGTACGAGCGTCTGTCAGTTTGACAGACTTCAGGACAAATAGCTCCTACCGCTGAGCTATCATCGCTTCAATTGTTTTAACTTGGAGACATTAAGATATTTTTTTTTCAAATCAATTACATAATATGTAATTATGAGAACTGGTGTGGAGGTTATTTTTATAACATACATCTGAACATAGTAATATGTACAGCATCAATACAAACATCAACAATAGATATAAGAAGTTTTAATTACTCATTTTGTTTGTATTGATGAACTTTCATCAAACGCAAGTCCAGTGAAATCGCGAACGTGTCCGCTGAACCATTTCCATCGCACTTATTGTTCTTGGCGAACAAAAGGTTTGCTCTTTTTGTCCTCGCTTGTATTGTTAAGATCTCAGACAATGTCGTTATCGGCGTAAACGGAATAAATGAGAGCGTTACTAGTTTCTAGCTTTTTATTTAGTTTGAGTACACTACGAATATGTACCTACTTACATAGATACAATCATAGAGCGGGCACGCTTTATTTGTTTTCTACTTATTTATTAAAGATGAAGTTAGATAGATAGATAGAAAACTCTTTATTTGCACACTATTTCAAAACCACACACATAAAGATAACAAACAAACAAATATAAATACAGTGATACAAAGGGCGGCCTAATCGCTTAAAGCGATTTCTTCCAGGCAACCAAATGAAGTTAGTTATTCATTTGTGCTGATTACTTCGTTCCATATTCTTAAAGTGGGACCACTCACACAAAAAAAAGTTGCAATTTTGTATTTTATTTACAATGTATTATGTATTTAACATTGAGTATTGTCGTTTTAATTTTCAACTATCACGGTTCAATTGGAAGGGATTTTGGTGTTCTGCATACGTCGACTTGTAAGGATCCTCATAGAATACGTCTTCGCTTGCAAGAAAAATAAGCTGAAGATGTAGCACGAGTCACCGAATATTTTGATTGCAGTCTTCGGGCCACTTTTTAGCGTTTTCAGTACGTGCTATGAACTGACCTAACCTCCATATTAATATGTGCATTGCGTAGTTGTCAATGATGCCCAGCAGACGTCCACCCGAACGCACATCCTGGTTGGAACTCCCAGTGGGCAACCCTTGGTCAGTCCTGTCCCCAAGCAGCTTCTCGTTGTGTCGCACTCTGACTACAGCACTTCAGCAGCTGTAAGTATTGATAAATGCTAACGCCGAGTGTGACTTTTTTTAAACGACAATGTATTTTAAAATCAGTATATATTGTTTGTAGAGAAATATAAAATACCTTTTTATTTTATACCTTAACCATTTTATTTTAGATTCCATATTAATGATTATACTATAGTCGTAGTAAGCGCAAGATGGTTTAGCTGCTTTTTCCGCTTAGCTTTACAATAAGTTAAAATAAAAATACGATACATATAAACGGCTAAATAAGACTAAAATGATGATAATTACTATTATCTTTATCACCATCTCATGGGACGAACACCGATGTAAGCGGCCAATTTCTAGTCTCTTAATACAAATAGAAATAGTTTAGTTTCCAAAACTTTGCCTATTACAATAATTAAGTACCTATGTGCTTACAACTACTGTGTAGATTTGAAGTCGCACTAAAGTGTATGTAGCTGTCCATATTTCTCATATAACATATTTATAACAATGACAGTACATTTATTATGCAGTAGCTGGTAAATTATGTTGTAACAATGTAGTGTGTGCGCTACATTGGTAGGGGTAGTGATTTGCTTATTCAACTGAACTAAACTAAACTTTTGGAAAACTAAATCAGTTCTTATATGGTAACGATAACGGCTAAATTAGTATGAGAGTTGTCAATAACATCACTGAAATTAAATGTATTTATTAAATTTGCGGGTAGTTTTAGCGAAATTAAATCGCCGCTGCCTATTAAAACTACCCGCAATTGGCCAGCAATGGAATAAAACTAGTCTAATATTAGTGAGATCGTTGTATGGAGTTATACAAATTTTAATTTTAGCGTAAATAGAATACGAGTTATTTCAATTTGAAGAATTTTAGTGAGTTTTAGCTAGTTCGTGTGATTAACAGATCGGACTTTTTGGGCAAAAGGAGTGAAAAATCACTTTGTTTACTATTTCCCCTCTTTTATAAACCAACAATATATATAACTGTATATGTATAACTGTGCAATTTAGGCAATAACAGAGTTACAAATCATTCAATATTTGCCTTTATAGGTGCGTGCCCGATCGCAAATACCGATGCTAGTGCTAACAAAGCGCAGTTCATACTGTTGGCAAATAATGTAGAGCTATTTATCTCTGGCCGTTCGCAAACATCCGACGAACCGTAATACGGACTGGTACATACGCTCCATAACGGATGTACACTCGTCCACACTGTTCATCATTTATCCCGGTAATGCGTTACATTATAACGCTGCCTTGGGAATGTGAACCCATACCGGTGATTATTCTTACAAATTAATTTACTCAATAATTAAAATAACTCTCCATAACGGATGTACACTCGTCCACACTGTTCATCATTTATCCCGGTAATGCGTTACATTATAACGCTGCCTTTGGAATGTGAATCCATAGCGGTGATTATTCTTACAAATTAATTTACTCAAAAATTAAAATAACTCTCCATAACGGATGTACACTCGTCCACACTGTTCATCATTTATCCCGGTAATGCGTTACATTATAACGCTGCCTTTGGAATGTGAATTCTTACCGGTGATTATTCTTACAAATTAATTAACTCGAATAATAAAAATAGCTCTTAACAACTTCAACATCCATTTAATGGTACATTAAACAAATTCATTTTTAAACAGCTAGGACTGGACGGTCCCTGTGGCTGAGTGGTCAGTGACATGACTTCTGCGTTTCCGGGTTGCCGTGGGTTCGAATTCCGGCAGGGGCAAACATTTATGCGATGAGTGTAAGCTTGTAAGCTTTAGTCTCGGGTCTTTGATGTTTGTGTAGGATAACGAGGCGCTTTTTTAAAAAAAAGTAACAATTGTCCCCAATACATTGCTATATATATGTAGTTTGAAATCGTTCTATCACTGTCTAGAGATCAATGGCAAATTTTCTTATTTCTAGTATGTGAGTTGAGTGTTTATTTTTAATTACGATTGCGTTTTCGATCTTGGAAAACTCTCGTGATACTTGCTTCTCTGAGTTATCTTCTTCTTCTTAAACTCTTGTCTCGATTGACTATGACAGGTATATTTTTATGACAATGACGCCATCTAGGTAGTATTTACGAACTTGTTCTTTTTTTTAAAGAAAACGCCACATTGTGTGTGTCACTGCATCCCGCGACACAGGGTATCCTTGTGCGGGGGTGTTCAGTTGGGTCAGTTCCGGAGCTATTACACAGACAGAAAACATGAAAATCATTACATCACTCATACGAGCAATATGGCCAGCCCATATCCATTTAAGTCTCTTACAGTGTCTTCTCTCCTCCCCACTTTACATACTCCTATATTAAAACTTTACAGGTTCACAGGATACTTATTATTAAACGCCAAGTTATAATAAGTCTGATTTTATTTTTATATAATGTGAGTAATATTTATACACCTTAATTCCAAAAAAGTGTGCTATTGACTGTACATTTCATATTACTCCTAGTGGGACGATATGTTACTATTCCGATACGTCCATTGAAACTCACCTTGAATAGATTCTAGAATGTTCAATGGTTATTCGAATCAGACGGGCATCATCGAGATATTTCAAAAGCCGAACTTTAAATAATTACTATCTGGTGCCCTGATTCAGTGCAATAAGACTTAACTTTCAATGCATTTGTTTTCATCGTTATAGCTGAGTTTATAATGTCAATAGTAAGTATTAACAATGTGACTGTTCCCACAAAAAGTAATACATATACATGATTTTACATATACCATACCCTTGTCCTCCATTCATTAAAATATTCATGTCCACGACGGTCGTCGTGGCTCAGTGATCAGCGACACGGACTTTGGAACCGCACCCCGGGTTAGAATCCCGGCCGGGGATTTCTGTGATGAGCAAAGATGTTTGTTCTCGGGTCTTGGATGTTTGTGTATTGTGATTGTGTGTGTCTATGCCACCCGCGACACAGGGTACCCTAGTGCGGGGGTGTGAGTGTGTGAAAAAAAAAAAAATTAACAAAAAATGCAACCGACTTCAACACTCAAAAGTGTGAAATAACTTGTTGAAGTCGGTACGATGATAGTTCACACAAAAGTAACTATCATCACAATATTGTGCTCATGGTACCGTCTTCGACACTTTTGAGTGTTGAAGTCGGTTGCATTTTTTGTTAAAAAATTTTTTCTTCACCCTTTTCAGTGCCTTTGCTACTCACGGGATCATTTAATTGTCATTGTGTGTTCTGCGATGTCTTCAACCGCGACAATAATGTTATCAAGATACGCGTAGCATTTTTCAGTTATTGGAGTATAACTCAAAAACCACTTGTCAAAATTAAATAAAATGGGACCATCACGGAAGTATACTCTATCTAATAAAAAAAGAATCATCAAAATCGGTTCATAAAAGACGAAGTTATCTGCAAACACACAAAAAAAAAACATATATACGGTTGAATTGAGTAACCTCCTATTTTGAAGTCGGTTAAATATATATATTTATATCATTATTCATATCTATAAATATTCATGTACCATACTAATGTAAAAGCGTCTAAGTTAAGTTTACTACAACTGCTACAAAGGAAAAACAACAAAACGAATTTAAAGAACTGCTTACGATTATGCCATAAGCATTGGCTTTCCACAGATTGTTCTATGCCTTTTAGAAAAACCAGAAACTGTTTGTGGATTATATCTGCTTAAAACTGGTTGCAACTAGAACTAGTTCTATATATTATGAAATATACTTAAGGTAAGTTTTCGATAACAATGAAATTATACACTCTTTAGAAATCCATATTTTCATTTCAAACATACCGCCGTTAATCAAATCCGGTTGTTTATATTCCATCATCCGCGATCAGATGTGCCTCGGAAGGTATACAAATAAAACGGTTGTTTGCCCGACGGGCCGGGGACGGTCCGATTGCGTCCAATCACGGCGACAGTTACCCTGATTGAAGGGATTTACAAACCGGCCGTTTTGGAATATTTCTCGGTATAAATATGTAACATGCAATATGTATTTTGCATAATGGTCAGCCATTGGTGCGTTTTTGTTATTGCGATACACAATGAAGACGGTTTCCTAATGCGTACTGTCCAGAAATGGAACTCGTTGCCCGAATTTGTTTCGAGATAGATTAAGACTTTGATAAGGTCTTATTCTATGACCATTTTTAAGTTACGAAAGAAAAAGTACCTACATAATATACGTTCTAAACTTTCATGCGTGATCTAAGATACATCAAGTCATTCCTTAATATTAGGTGTGATAGAGGTCAATCGCATGCGTAGTGAAAACAAAATATACCATATTAAACTTTAAAACTAAACTTAAACTCCGATATTGATTACAATTAATGAGTCAAACATGGTTGCTTTTTATACAGAACAGGCAGACGTTTGGCCGTTACATCACCTGATGTTAAGTGATGGTGCGGTCTACGATAGATACCGTATCAGAAAGTATTTGGTTTCAACAAGCTTTGTTATGCTTGTTAATGGTAAATTGAAAAACAATGTCAAAAAATCCGAGACTACGACATCTGACATGTAAAAACTTGGCACTTAAACTCAAGTAATAAAAGTCACATTTGGCACAGAAACACTTAAAGCCAACAATAATAAGAGCAATTACTTGAAACATACAAATTCGCTCCGCGCTGCCACGTTAAATAAATAAGCCCGCGCGACGTCTGAAGAACTAAGATAACAACCTAGTGACAAGAGATGGGCTGTTTATCCGTCAACAACATTCTTTATTGCGCCACTTACCGGATAAAAAAAAACGCTGTGGTTTAACATTATACGAGTAAATAAAAAACATCGAAAGTTTAAACTTCGTACATATTTAAACAGTGGCTTATTTTAATTTCAATATAGAATCCAACTGCAATTTGGATACGCCCAGTGTTTTATGGATTCAGTTGTAGCAACATTCGTCGTTTATAATGGCAACATTTGTACTTGTGTTAAACTGATAAAAATGACAACAACGCACGCTGACGTTAACATTAGAAAAAAGTCAATCAATCGAGAATGGATTCTGTCGTATTATTCGTAAAACTCATCACCCAGGATGCTAATTTTTTTATTAATTAAGACAAGCAATTCATAAACAATATAATAATAATTCAAATGTAATAAACTTGGTATTCAGCTTAAATAAAAATTGCATTTTAAATCATTGCGTTGCGATAGAAATTAGATCTGTGTAGCCATTACAATGAGACTCGAAATAGAATAGCAGAACTAGCAAAAACGCATAATTCATTTACAATGTATAAAGCAATGTTTGTAGTAGAATTGATGCCCTGGGGAAGTGTAATTGAAAGTTATAATATTTAAGCTATCGCCAACTGCATGAGAGTGGCAGCGAGAAAAACGTAGTATACGTAATAACCAGTTGTACGGTACTTAGTACTGCTTGGTCATTTGCGCGCAGTCATTATCATGTGGTGATAAGCTAGTTCCCCTCAAAATCACCTGAATGTTTTCATAAAATAATACCTTGTCGTACGCTAATGAAAATATCTGCAACGTGGCTTTTTCTAAGCAGAACTGGGCAGTTCTTCTACGAACGGCAATAGCATCAACAACAGTTTATAAAAATAATAATTTAAATTGGGTTTAATACTGACGCCCATATGACTTAATAATATTTAAAAGGGTTTAACTCAGTGCGAGGACGTTACGATGAACGCACCGCACTCAAAATCCTGACGAAGGCTTCCGAAGAAACCAAAAACAACTGTCGATCGTAACAACATAAATATATAATATGTAAATGTTGATTGTTAGTTATGATTGTGAATCTATCGTATTAATTACAATTGAGGGAGGCATTAAAGAAAAAGAACCTAATTGGTATCACGTGAGAAAAGTTACATTCCAAAATCTCAAACCATAAAGGTTTTATGTCAATTCAAAGTATATATTACTTTACAATGGCAATTCCATACTTTAACGTTTTTAATGCAATAAATTATAAAACTCTTAGATTGTGGGCCTTTATTTGATACGATATCAACTGTAATATTGATCTATCAGTCCTATTAATAGTTCACACAATTATTAATCAAGGTAGATGGCGCCAATAACAACATCCCCTCAGATATAAAAGGAAGGAATAAATTCGGACAACTAGTGGAGTACTACTATAGTTTAGATGGACAAAGCGACAGAACGGTATTCAAGTACCACTAGGAGCCAAATTTTTTCCCCCAATTAATTTGAAAGTTTATACTTTAACCCAACTTTATGGGTATTACCATAGCTATTCTTATTTTTTTCTATTAGTCCGTATCCGGCAAAAACCGCATTAGGCCCACATCACTATCCGTAACAACTATAGACTTTGCACCCAAAACGACAAACTAAGTTAGCGACTTAATTGACGTTGCCCTGCCTCGGAAACTTGAGAATATTAATATTTGTCAAGGGCGAAGAGAATAAATACATTTCGCAGTAATAAAATCGTTTACGCGAATTCGAGTTAAACAAAGTTTTGGTTTGCGATTGGAGATATTTATTGGTATGTGAAAATGTATCGAGAGAATAATTGATGTTTGAAATTACATAGTTGTAGTTTATTTTAAGCAGTCATAGTTATGACTGAACTGTCAAAATTTCTCGGTCAGCTATAAGTTTTTAAACTGATATGGACTCTAAATACAAGAATTAACATTATTATCGAAATATTTACCATGCATTTTATTTTTTCGATACTTTAGTTGGATGAGCCATGTCTACAAGTAAACTAAAGTTTCTGCATTGCAGTGACACACATACTTTTGAGTGTTGAAGTCAGTTCCATTTATTGGTAAAAATTGGCTTCAGCTTTCAAATAAAAAAGAATCATCAAAATTCGTTTACTCAGTCGAAAGTTATTTGTAGTTTACCATTTAAAGAGTTAAAACGTGTAAAAAACTACGAGTCCTAAAGCTTAGGTATGCCTCAAAGTATTGACGTTTAAAATACAAAAGAGGCATCAGGTAAAGTCTTGATCTAGGTGCGAAAACATTATCATAATAACATAAATGTGACTATATGTGAATTAACTTAATGACGATACTTAAAACCATAAAACTGTTCGAACAACTAGTGGAGTGCTACTATAGATATATATATAGATATAGATGGACAAAGCGACAGAACGGTATTCTGAAGTCGTGGATTCAAGTACCACTAGGAGCCAAATTTTTTCCCCCAATTAATTTGAAAGTTTATACTTTAACCCAACTTTGTGGGTATTACCATAGCCATACTTATTTTTTTCTTTATTTAGAGTCTTAAAATGTATCTAATTATTATTATTAATCTACACGAGGCATAGAATACACTGATTTAGGTAATTCACCTTTGGATTATCCTGTCGAACGCTGCTAGATTCGCATTCTCATTCAAGCGGAATTTTGATAAGATCTAATTGAATCGCTGGATCGTAACATCCGGCCTTGTTTCTCAGTAATCTTAGTACGAGTAGCTAATCCCAACTTATAGAACGTTTGCTTAAAGCGTATTGTGCTTTAACTACTACATTTTAAAGGATTGCTTGAGTTTGACCACTGTAGGAATTAGTAGTCAATAATACGCCGTGATGGCCGCTGGGGCCGAAAAGTTCTTGAATGGAGACCACGGACTGGCAAGCGCAGCATAGGACGGCAACCGACCAGGTGGAGAGACGACCTGACTAAGATTGCAGGCAAGGGCTAGATGCGGGCCGCTTCCAACTGGTCCTTGTGGAAATCAATGGGGGAGGCCTATGTCCAGCAGTGGACATCCTATGGCTAAGATGATGATGATAATGATTACGCCGTGATAAGAAGTACCGCCTTCTGCATCTGACCCTTGATCCAACTGTAGCGAGAGCCTCCTAAGATGTTGGTCGAGGCTTTTCGCTCTTAGACTGTTCGCCATAATGACTATTTGGACATTAAAGATCTCCTAGTGCTAGACTCACGAGGTAACTGCCATGTGGGATACTTGCTAATCTTGTTCTTCTCAGCCTTCACGAGTTTCTTGTCATAATATGAGAGAGTGATATCGATATTATTAATAATAATAATAACATTATGGGATTAATATTAATAATTATGTACGTCTCTTTATTTAATTTCTTTCTTAGGTCTAGTTTTACACAGTATATAAAATATAATCCTACTAATATTATAAATGCGAATTGTGTGTATGTGTGTATGTTTGTTACCTTTTCACGCTCAAATGGCTACACCAATTCCGATGAAATTTAGTATGGAGATAGTTTCGACCCTGGATTAACACATAAGCTACTTATCATCATCATCATCATAAATGATACATAGATATATATAATGAGAAATTAGTTTCTGGCTAAATGGTTCTAGCAAACTTAAAATTCGCTTTTGTAACTTATCAATTTGGTTATCAAATCAAGTCAATATTTATTTATTTCAGGCAAATTACACCCATTTAGTATACATACAAAATAAAATTAAATGGAATACAATAAGATGTCAGATAAGAATTAAATACAATTTTATACTTATGTCAAATTTAAAGAGTCAAAAATAAAGACCCCTTTTAGACCAATCAGGTACAATCCATTAATTAATGTTCCAGTAGTTCAGACTAATTATAGGCAAAATTCCTATATATGGAGAGCGAGCAATAACTACAATTTACTTATTAAGCGCTTCAACTTAGACCTATTTTGTACAAGTATAGAATCGGCCAGGCAGCTGTTGAGCAGAGAGTTCTTTGAGTAAACTGGTTTTATTAGTACTTTAATGCATATACGTGTAAAAGTAATGCTTGCATAATATGTGTTTCACGATATTATTGTAAAAATATAATGGCATTATCCGTGAGGACCTATAATTGGCCTTTTGTTAAATATTAAGTTGTTATATTGTAAAGAAGGCCGTTGGTCTTCCATGTAAAAATAAATAAATAAAAGTAAAATAAAAAGGTCATCATTAAAATTAAATTAAATAAATAGGTACCTTCTAGGTTTGCGTGCTAAGTCCTAGACGTCATCACTTAACATCAGGTGAGACAGTTGTCAAACGCAAACTTATAATATGTAAAAAAAAAAAAAAAAAGTTAAGTGTCATGTCAAGTTAGTTCTAGTATCTTCTCTCCGGCATTGGTATTGCGATAATTATGTCTATCGCAGCAATGCCGGAGGTAAGTACAGTCGAATTTGGCTGCAATCATCTTCAGGATGGTGTTGGAGCTGGTCCGAACTCTGCGCACCAGGGTCGCGGCACGCAAGCGCATAGTCGCATGAAAGCATGTAGTGTGGGCGTCCGCAGACATGCCAGAGCGCTGTAAAATCGGGGCAGCCGCAACAACTGTCTGAAGGGATTGTTGTACAGGACACGAAGGTCACTATTTTCGCTTACTGTAATCAGCCCACAGAGTTATCGATCCGTAGACCCATAACTTGTTTGACGGCAATAAAACGTCACTTTAATGATGGAGCACCTGAGCCTGCTAATCATAATCAATTTTGTCTCTTTCCCCCACTCTCCTTCATAATTCCCGATAGAAGCTGAGGAGAACTCTCTAAAGGGAAATTTGACACCTACTTATAATTTTCTTGTGCTAACCGTGTACTATTCAATTTTTTTTAGCTTTCAAAAGCAATTTATGTCGATATAATAAAATATTACGTTTTTTAGTTACCTTCGTTCACGTAGTACTTAGAACTGATTCGCTAATGGAATTTAAAAGACCTCGAGTCTGACCTCACTATTTTCTTAGTTACAACTACTCTTATTCTTTTCCCGGTCCTTATCTCACACTGGGTGGGGTTGGCACAACATGTTTTCCTCTTCCATTCTCTTCTATCATTAGCCGTCTCAGTACCGACACCTTTCATAAACATATAATTTCTCACACAGTCCATCCATACCTTCTTCGTCATTACTCTACCTCTATATCCATCCACATTCATGTCAAGCACTCTTATACTCTTAGTTATAGCTACTCATTGCAAATAATAATAAAAACACACAACACAAATTACTTCACTAGGTTTTATTTTACAGGAGCCCACAAATTTGAAATAATGATAAAAACAATTGAAATTATTACAGTGATATTCGCACAGAACTCGCACAGTTTTTCCACCACTTTCTAGCTCCGAAGTTGCTGGAAAAGTGCTCACCAAATTAATACCGTTTTAGTGCCTTGTAAAATGGTTGCTCACAAAAATGGTGGTCCTGTTCACGTTCTCTAGTACTGCAAGCATTTCATAACTTCCATTTAGAAAGAAAACGTGATTTGTATTAATTACATTTAAGGCATACAGAAAATAAGAGAACGAATACAATATAACATACAATGTTAAATGGTACAAAAAGACAAAATGTTACATTTCAAAGAAAGACAAAAATAGTTTATCTGGTAACGAAATTCATAGAGTTTATGAGCTCTATATTATCTCTCTCTCTATATTTTAAACTTCTTACAACTTAACTTAAACTTACTATCTCTATATTTTAAACATTTAGATTCATATGCAACCCTTAAAACAAAAAATTAAGGTGTTCGCTGTTTTGGCGTCGCAGACTATGAATTCGATTACTTCCTAATTAACATGAAATCTATGACAATTCAAACAAATGATCAGTTAACTAAGGACTCATTAATCAAGAGACGGTTTATTTTCGATATTGTAATTTGTGCTAAATTATTTTAATAATTTAGCACAAATTACAATGTCGAATGGTTTAGACTAGTGTTAACAATACAGTCAATGAATGCCCTATTATTATTTCTAAGATCAAAAGCTTACAATCATAACAGAGTATTTGAACGGTTGTTAATTACATTGCCGTGGGTAAGTTTCTACTAACCTCAACTATTATTAAAACTCACGTTTATATTACCTTACACTGTTTCTACGGGAATAACGTGGCCCTTACGCGTTGTCGATACCATGATCGACAATTGTTTTGGCTTCTTCCGGAAGCCTTCATCGGCGTCTTGAGTGCACTGCGTTTGCCGTCTCGCACGATATAAAGAATATAAAGTAAATTAAACTATTTATTTTGATGTTCTTCTCTGATCTTTGAGAATCTTGTGTCTTTGCCCCGGGAAAAAGATAACAACTGATTTTGCTCAATACTAAAAATAATTTTAATCGAGCAACACCCCTATTGTGATCTAAAAATAGACACCTCTTAAAATAATGAAAACACAATAAAGATTGCTTACCCACTTTTGCTAATCATAATTAATTGGATTCCTAGTAGCACCTGCTATATACCCCTGGGGAGTATTTAACCCCGTTATTTGTGTAGAATTAAACAAGGGTTGATGTATGTTAAACGTAATACCTGTTGATCATCACATACGTAAGAAATCTTAAATAAACATGTCTTGCGTGATTCCGAATTAAGTAGGATTAAATGTACATAATTTAATGCCGCGGCCTATTCGGCGGAGCGATTGAAACGGCGAAAATATGCAAACCTAGGTAGTGGTTACATATTTAAACCGTTTGGGGTAGAGACAATGGGCCCGTGGGGACCGGGAGCTCATCGGATTATCCAAAACTTATCAGAGCGTTTGATCGTTGCGACGCGTTACCAAAATGCTGGCACATATTTGGCTCAACGAATTAGCATTGCAATTCAACGTGGCAATGGTGCTAACATTCTAGGCGCGCTTCCAGCCGGTAGCGGGTTAGAGCATTTGAGTTATCTATAAGCTGCCAATAGCTAGTGGATTGCTCAAATGTTACTGTAGTAGCTACAGTATTGTAATAATGAATTTTATTTCATTCATGTACATACATTATGTTGAAACAAGAGGAAATGTATGTTGACAACCAGTAAGCATTCTAGGTCCAGCGTTATAATATCGTCGACCATATCATCACTGACCAACAAATGAGATAGTGGTATGTGGTGTGGTTTGACCATTTTACTTAGAACAGTATAGTCGGGTGAAATTACATTAGATCTAACGACATAAGAACAGCTACCTCAACAGTGTATGTTTGATTTACTGGCCAAGCGGGTAGTTCAACGTCCTATCTGTTGATTTGGTAATGAAATTGCCGAACAGGGTGGGAATCGAATCATTGACCGGCCAACGTTTGATACTTATACCACTGAAGCTATCTCTATCTATAACCTATTCTATCTATTTCTATACCACTACCACAGCTAATAGCACCAAAACACCACACTTATATTACCGATATTTCAATCCCTCCGGCATGCTTGCCTCCTTGCTATGAAATAGTCTTAAATCGGATAGTTATCGAACCAAAACTTACTCCAGTTACCTTGCAGGTACTCTCTCAACTTTGATAAGTTCTAGAAGTATCCTATAGCCAGTAACCAATCTTTCAAAAGTTGCAGTATCTGACGTTTTGTTTAACAGTGCCAAATAACTTGCGTCAAATTATTCATTTCAAATTAGCATATATAATAAACTAGCTGCGCCCCGCGGTTTCACCCGCGTGCACTACGTTTTTCCCGCTGACTCAGTTATCCCACGGGAACCATACTTCTTCCAGGACAAAAAGTAGCCTATGTCCTTCTCCAAAGTCCCATGTATCTTTATACCAAATTTTATCTAAATCGGTCAAGCCGTTTTCATGTTATGTCGTGACAACGGAAAACGGGTTTCATTTTTATATATATAGATAATGTATAGCTTTTTTTCTTCAAAAATGTTATTGTAATTTCCGTCGTAGCATGCAGTTTGCTCACATCATGAGACTTATTGCCTAATCAAAAATTACAGATAAAACGTTTAATGAAAGCATTCTAGGTCTAGCATGGTAACAACTTCGACTACATCGTCATTGACCATCAAGTGAGATAGTGGTCAAATGCTAGATCGACACAATATAAAAACAAATGGAAAATGTATTATGAATACGCCAGCTTAATTGTTTCTGTGATTATGTTTTTTTTTTATTATACTGTATAGATCTAGCATTTGAACACTATCTCACTTGATGGTCAGTGACGATGTGGTCGAAGATGTTATCACACTAGGCCTATAATGCTCACTGGATCTCAAGGACTGCTGCCTGAACACACTATGTGTTAGGTGACAGTTTATCAAACTTGAGGATAGTAGCTAGCCAGGCAGGTATTTGAAAGTACCCTACCACCATGCTGGGAAGTTGGTAACGGAAGCTCAAGCTGTTGTTGGGGATCGAACCAGTGTTCGTTAGTTTGACAGGCGACGCTCGCTGGGCTATCAGTGCTTCGAAATGAAATTTTACAGAAGAGCAGTAAAAATTGAGCTACTGGCTATAATGAGCAATACTATGTGCCCGATATCTTGCTTGAGTTGTTCTTTTAAATATGAATTGCTTGTGCTTGGTTTCTGATTAAATCGAGCAGCTTTTTCAAACTAATTTCCCTGTGTCCCTAAAGTTGGGAAATTGGTGACGGCTCCGCACTGGTTTTAATTTCCCTTTTGTCATGCGTAAAAGTTAAAATTACTAAAGTCCGGCTTTGATTTTTGTGGGAAATTATTAAACGGGTGGTTGTTTGATTGGTTTTGTTAACAGATGTTTAATTTCCTTTTTTTAGTTGGAGAATTATCTATTACATGATAAGTGAGTGAGTGAGTGAGTGAGTTGTATATTGCATTGACACATTGACCCCTATAAGGCAGAACTCTCACACTTTTGCAGACAAAATCTCTGTCATGAATGGCACTTGATCCCACAAATACAAAACACCAACCCTCTCACTTTGCCATCTAAGTTGTAGTATCATTCACTCAAATGCAATTTTTATGTCTCCTGGCACTAGAATTCCCTGTGTCACATGAGATATAAATACCACATAAACATACAATGTAAATGTTTTCTCCGGCCATGGTTTCAAACCCGGAACCCCGGGATCATAGATCAAGACCACTGAGCCATAAAGACTGTCACAAGTCTACACGAAAGGTTATTTCAAGATTGTCGTTGCTTGTTCCCCGGGTGCAGTTTTTCTTCTTTTGAAAAGCTGTAAATTATTAATAGCTCATAAATTTTATTTCAAAGGTAAAAAGATTTGATCGTTCTTTGAAGGAGACCGATCAGAGAGAAAGCCATTTAAATTTGATATGTATAAAACATGATCCCGACTACATCTTGGGATATGAGGACAAGAGTTACACAGACACTATAGCAAATTATACTTTCATTTTTTTCTTTAAGCCACGTGTTAGAATGAGATTTATTAGAATACATACTTGATAAACGTGTACACGTTCATAAAGTATGTATTCTATTAAATTTCATATATTTATATTATACATATACTATATTACTACTATCATCATCATCATCATCATCATTTCAGCCATAGGACGTCCACTGCTGGACAAAGGCCTCCCCCATTGATTTCCACAAGGACCGGTTGGAAGCGGCCCGCATCCAGCCCTTGCCTGCGATCTTAGTCAGGTCGTCTGTCCACCTAGTCGGTGGCCGTCCTATGCTGCGCTTGCCAGTCCGTGGTCTCCATTCGAGAACCTTTCGGCCCCAACGGCCATCGGTTCTTCGAACTATATGCCCTGCCCACTGCCACTTCAACTTGCTAATCCGCTGGGCTATGTCGGTGACTTTCGTTCTTCTACGGATCTCCTCATTTCTGATTCGATCACGTAGAGAAACCCCGAGCATAGCCCTCTCCATAGCTCGTTGTGCGACTCTGAGCCTGTTCAGAAGGCCTATAGTCAGAGACCACGTTTCAGTTCCGTAAGTCATCACTGGTAACACACATTGTTCGAAGACCCTCGTTTTCAGGCATTGCGGTATTTTGGACGAGAAGACGTCTCGGAGCTTTCCGAACGCTGCTCAGCCGAGTTGGATTCGACGATTGGCCTCTTTCTCAAAGTTGGACTTACCTAATTGGACTGTATGTCCTAGGTAGATGTAATGGTCAACAACTTTGAGAGTCGAGTTCCCAATTGATATGGGGGCGGGCGCAACATGGGCATTTGACATAATTTTCGTCTTGTCCATGTTCATTTTAAGGCCCACCCTTAGGGAAACTCTGTTGAGGCCTTCGAGCATCGTGCTGAGGTCTTCCATGGATTCTGCCATGACCACAATATCGTCGGCAAACCGAAGGTGAGTGATGTACTCGCCGTTGATGTTGATGCCGAATCCTTGCCATTCCAAGAGCTTGAAGGCGTCTTCCAATGCGGCAGTGAACAGTTTCGGAGAAATAACGTCTCCCTGTCTCACGCCTCGTTGCAATGGAATCGCCCTCGAAATTTGCTCTTGTACTCGGACCGACATGGTGGCGTTATTGTACAAACACTTCAGCACTTCGATATACCGATGGTCAATACGGCACCGCTGGAGAGACTCAAGCACCGCCCACGTCTCGATCGAATCAAAGGCTTTCTCATAGTCCACAAACGCTAAACATAAGGGCAAGTTATACTCTTCGGTCTTCTGTATAACTTGCCGCAGCGTATGGATGTGGTCTATGGTGCTGTAGCCTTTTCGGAAACCGGCTTGTTCGGGAGGCTGGAAGTCATCAAGCCTACGTTCGAGACGATTCGCGATGACTCTTGAAAACAGCTTGTAAACATGGCTCAGAAGCGAAATGGGTCTGTAGTTCTTAAGCAATGTGTTGTCACCCTTCTTAAAGAACAACACCACTACGCTTCTGTTCCATGCTTCCGGCGTTGACCCTTCGAGGACAACGGAATTAAAGAGCTTCTGAAGGACTTTCAGTATCGGTGATCCACCCGCTTTCAGAAGCTCTGATGTGATTCCGTCGTCACCCGGTGCCTTGTTGTTTTTTAAGCTGCTTCAGAGCCATCCTAATCTCGTATAGGCTGATGTCCGGGATGTCTTCGGTATAGTGCCGGGTCAGCTTGGCTCTTGGGTCTTTGGCCAAGCTGTCAACAGGTTTATTGACCGAAGTGTATAGCTGTCCATAGAACCTCTCGATCTCTCCAAGCACCTCTGCTTTGGTCGACGCTATACTGCCATCATCTCTCTTCAGCTTAGTCATCTGGCTTTGCCCAATAGACCTGTCTCTTGCAAACACTTTGGAGCCTTTTCTCCGTTCGATCGTATCTTTAATACGATTTGTACTAAAGGTACGGATGTCGTGTCGCAAGGATTTCCATATTCGTCTATTGAGCTGCCTATATGACGCAGCATCATCGGATGATTGCAGTTGCAACAAGCGTCGTTCAGCCATGAGGTCGAAGGTATGGCTGGAGAGTTTTTGAGGTCCATTTGTACGGCGGGGCTTAAAGAACTTAGACCCCACTTCGTGGACAGTTTCTACAAACCTGTTGTTGGTCTCGTCCACCGACGCAAAGTTCTCAAGGCAAGCAAAGCGATTGGATAACTCAAGTTGAAAGCTCTCGGGGTTTTGGATATGGACATTTTGAGGTCGGAGCGTGGATTTCATCAAACGGGACCTCTCAAGTTTAACATTAATATTCAATGTGCCTCTTACCATGCGGTGATCACTACCGGTTTTGACCATGTTGATCACAGAGACATCATTGAATATTTGTTTCTTGGTGGTCATGATGAAATCGATCTCATTTCTTGTGGAACCGTTGGGGCTCAACCAGGTCCATTTCCTTTGAGGTGGCTTCTGAAAGAAAGAGTTCATCATAAAGAGTCCCTCTTTCTCCATGAAGTCGGCTAGCCTCTGTCCCCTAGGGTTCCGTTGTCCATAACCAAATTGCCCCACTCTCAACTCTCCATCACTTCTTTCGCCCAACTTTGCGTTAAAGTCCCCCATAACAACATTGTAATGGGTCTTGGAGGTATGTATGGCCCTACTAATGTCCTCATACATAGCCTCTACCTCCTCATCGGTTCCGAGTTTCGAGGTCGGTGCATATACCTGAATGACCTTCAACGAATATCTGCTTGATATTCTGAGTATTAGGTATGCCACCCTGCTCGAAACGCTGTCGATGGTGATGATGTTGTTAGCGAGGGACTTGCGAACGAGAAATCCGACACCACCTTGGGACTTTTGGTCGCCTTCCCGGTAGTAGAGCAAGTTACCGGATTTGAGAGTTATGGTGTCCTCACCCTCTCTACGGACTTCACATAACCCTAAGATATCCCAGTGTAACTTACTCATTTCTTCTTCCAGTTCGACGATCTTCTCGTCTGCCAACAAAGATCTTATATTGTGTGTTACCAGGGCCAGAGGTCGTTTTTTCAGGGAGTGGTAGCCGGGAATCTGCCGGAGATTCTTAGCACCCCCTGCTCCACCGTTACACTGGCCGCTACCGGAGCCAGCATTAGCGGAGCTGCCGGGGACTGGGGGCCTGGTCACTTTTTGTAGTATCATACTGGGGGGGGGGGGGGGGGGGGGTTGCCAATACTCGCCACGCTTGGCATACGTGTTGGCGAGCGCAGTATATAAAATACGACCCTTAGAAGGCGCTGCTGCCCATCCTTCTGGTACGTGATCCCTTAGTCGACTCTTACGACACCCACGGGAAGACATGGGGGGGTACTATTCTAAGCCGGTACCCCACGGCTTCTTTTACTACTATACTATACATATATTATATGAGCAAAGTAGTATAAAATGGTAAATATTTTATTAAAATAATTGAAATATATAACAAAGTTTACACATATATATAATAATGTGTCAAACTTACGAGAATTTCCAATCAAAAAAAGTTTACACGCTATAAATAAAATATGAAATTAAGTGCTTGTACAATTTTCAGGCAATATAGGCTGGCGTTTCATCACTATGTCACCCGAAAGTATGTGTATTAGTCATTAATTAATTAATTACTAATACACAAGCTAAGGAGGTATCTGTCTATTTACTCCTGACTTGAAATCTTCAGCGTTGTATGTATAGGGAAATAAAGATTCGAGAAAAGGATTTTCATTTCTCGGCAAACGCATAATGAAAGTGGAGACAAAATATTTCATTCATAAAGATTTAACATCTAGCATATGGCGATTGTACAATTCTGTACATAATATAAATATTTATATAACACTTTTTACACTTTTACTCGAAAAGTGAGTCTTACTACAAGTGTACGTAATATAACTATCCGTATAAAGTTTAATTAGTACATTACTGCAAGTTATATGCTAGTAAATAGAGCATTCTCAATTTAAAAATTAAACGAACAATACATGTTTGGGCTGTCTTCGGAAATGCGTTCAATCTAGGCTCGTCCTATTTACTGGTTAGTCCTGTAACCTAAACATATTTTTTTTTAATTTTTTTTTAGAATGTTTTAATGCATAAATAAAATAACAGAAACCGTGTTCTATCGTGACATGATAATCGTGAATGGAACCGATATGAACATGGCTCACTTCTTGGCAGTACGCATCAAGAAAGTGGAGCAAGACGCTTCGTGACGCGTGGAAGGTGCTCGTACTTCTGGCAGATCGTTCCACGTTCATCACGTTGTCTTAACCTACAAAAGTATTTATAATTTACATACACGACATTTATGCTATCTTAGTATTTACGTCTCATATATTACCTGCTGTATTCATAATCATAATCAATTTATTCATAAAGCCAATTTACATGCGATAAACTATTATAATAAATATGTAAAAAAAAATCTTACAAGATGGTTTGTATACGTGTAGGAAGTAAGTACATACATAAATATTCTTCTAATTCTCATATTATTTCAACAAAAAAAAATCAACAATGAAATTGTACAAAATGTACTATTTCAATTTAACAAATTCTTCATAGCTATTTTCTATCTTCTGTCTTTAATTTCATATGATATCTTTTTATGTATAAATAAAGAGTAGATTGGTATCTAAAGGGGTCATAATAATATATTTAAGGCCAAAGCGGTTGTTTGAACCAGAGCAAAGTAAAGGATTGTACTGTAAAATCCTAAGCGAGGGATACAAAGTACGTCACTCAAGGCTAAATAACTTTGGTACCGTGTACACTCTGCTTTTCATCTTCCTCCATGGCAAATATTATAACAAAATTTAAATTTATGTGGTTAATATTGCAGGTGCACTTTTTTGATTACCAGCCAGGACTTTATCAAAGGGAATTGCGTTCAAACTTTTAAAATAAATAGCGTTCCAAATTCAAAAATTCATTTTGTCACTGTTATTGAGCGCGCCGGAATCACCCGCTTGCTCTTGATCGAGGAACCCTTCGCCTCTTTTCGAATAGATGGGATGAAAAATTAAGTACCAGAAACATTTGTCCGCAATCGAAACTGTATTATCCTACGTAGTTTCTAGTATAAAGACATCCTATTCGCATAGAGGTAATACATGCAACCTGATGACTAGCACGCTGTCGGTACGCCGCGGCAGTAATGAGCTTGTTTGTCTCGGTTGGCGTATCGCAGCACGTCCTGTTGCCCTAGTACAAGTATCTTCCTACACGTTCCCATCCATGTTACCTTAGTATGTTTCCTTCATTAATTGCCTGTCGTTGTTGAAATCACGTCGTGTTCTGTTTCTCTCGGAAAATGTAATTGTTTGATGTCTGTATTGCTTGCAACAAGCAGTAAAACATGTATGTATAGTGCAACTTCGGCAGATATTGTATGTTCAAAAACTATTACTAGTCTAAATTAGCCATTATTTTTGGCGATCGAAGATGTAATCAAGCTTGGCTGAGAATATTTTACTGGCTCTCAAGGACTTCTGCTTGAACACAATGTGTTCATCATGTTAAACACATAGTGTTTGGAGACAGTTTTAAGCTTGAGGATGGTCACTAGCCAGGTATTTGAAATTACCCTAGCACTATGCTAGCAATTTGATAATGATGTTACCTTTACCGGAAACTCAAGCCGTTGGTAGGGATCGAACGAGCTTCCGTCAGTTTGACAGCCAACGCTCCCACCACTGACCTATCATCGCATTTACATCGCATACAACATAGAACATTGTACGCTTACATTCTATGTAAAAGTATATTACTAAATTTTTTTCTACTACCTTGCATAGATCAAAAATATATCCGAAATAAAACCATACACAGATATTTTACTTAACTAAAATAAAAAAAAATTGGTTGCCTGTAAAGTCGGTATACGGGCGAAAGTTTTACGTGACAACGACTTTGAGTGCCTTTCACTTTTTATGTCTGTCTCTCTCGCTCTTAGGCGGGCTAACCATGCCCGAGTGGAAGGGACGCGTGCCTCTCACTCGCTCTCATTGTGAGCGCATTACGTGAGCGGAGCGTAACGCAGTTTCTTGAAGTGTCACCCGGCAAACCAATTTATAAGACGTTGTCACGTCAAAAATCTCTTGTCACGGTGTTTGCCATCACACTTTTCCGAAACCGTATTACCGTTTTTCACCCTCCCCCTATTAAACAGAAGAATGAACAACGTTTGGGGCGTGAGCTAGTTTAAAAAATATATATTATAAGCTTGGGTTTGACAACTGTTTCACCTGATGTTATCCATAATAATGATTATTATACACTCATTGACGGTATCTCTCTATTGTACTATTTTAGTCTACGATGTCAGAATACAAAACGTTATTCAGTTGAACAGACCGAAATATTATAGTTACATGAAACAGGCCGCGCAATTAACCAATTTTGCGGCAAAACTGAATTTGGCTAACCACTTTTGTAAATGGTGTATTTGTTTACCCTTTAGTTTCACTGATAACGGTTTCTTTCTTTCTTTCTAAACAAAAGGCAGATAGTATTAATTTTTGTAACCTGTAAGTTTTGCAATAAAGTTACATTAAGATTTATGTGGTATATGTTTTGAATCCCAGTTTACGTCGGTATGTACATCTGGTGTTGACAAAAGTGTAAGTGTGAGACCTTAGCCAACATTCAGAGGTCTGGTTGTCATAAAAATGTTGTAAAAATGTTAGTCTAAAATGGATGGCCGGACAAAGTTTTTTCCTAATCTTTCCAGAGCTTATATCAAACTTTTACTTATACCCCTTCGCTTTTAATATTAATTTTCTTATGGATCCTTTTTATGTTATGATAATTAGATACATTAAGATACACGAATATCTAAATATTGACTACTGGTAACCTTTTACCTTTTAAGCTAGCGCTAACTAAGTTATTCCGGGAAACACAGTATCTAAATGTATCGATGAATACACGTACAATTTACCAAAGTTAAATTCAATTCCGTCATTCCATATATTTGTTGAAGTGTAAAAACACTACTAACAACCTTTTTTTTAGTACTAATTCTGCTATTCGAGACCCCGGGTCAGCTAGTAAGACAAAAAAAAAAGAAAGTTGATAAGTCAACAATTACATTATGTCAAAAAACGTCACGATAATACATATATATATAACAAAAATATGTCAAATTTACGAGAATTTTTTATCACGTATGTACTTAGTTATTTGTTCGTAGCACAAGTCCAATTTTTATTTGCCACAATCATTGTATAATCCTGAAAATATATTTTTTAAGAGTTTCCTCCACCAATACTAGGTTATCACAGCCATAGGCTACCACACACATGCGAAATTTAATTATGTATTTAACATTTGTGAAACCGGCTTTTACATCGGGCTGTACTATTAGATATTCTGTTCCCCAGATTCAACTATTCTAATTATGAAGTCGGCGCGCGCCGGGGTAATTAAACAAATTCATACACTGCATACTCCATAGAATCCCTAGCCTACGGGAAGTGTCAGAATTCTATAGATGCATCAACGTCTATGTAGATTAGGCTCGCAGGTTGTTAGTAGTGTATTTACATTTTAACAAATATATGGAATGACGTAATTGAATTTAACTTTGGCAAATTGTACGCGTATTCCTCGATACATTTAGGTACTGTGTTTCCAGGAATAACTTAGTTAGCGCTAGCCTAACAGGTTACCAGTAGTCAATACGAGATATTATAATTATATTATCATGACATAAAAAGGATCCATACGATAATTAATAATGAAACCCACGGTGTAAAAGTAAACGTTTAATATGAGCTCCCTCTGGAGAGATAACGAAAAAAATTTTGTCCGGCCATCTATGTTACACAAACGTTTTTATAAAACTTACACAGACGTTGTTATTACAACATTTTTTATGCCAACCGGATCTCTTAATGTTGGCTAAGGTCTCACACTTACACGTTTGTCAACACCAGATATACCTATGTTAATTAAGATTCAAAACATATACACCACAAAATTCTAAATAATAAAAATTCTAAATTATCAAAACCTTATTGCAAAACTCATAGGTTACAAAAATTAATGTTATCTACCTTTTGTTTTAATTAAAGATAATTGTGTTACAAAAGGCAGTGTCTTCCCAAAACATATCAATTTTACAACAAACAATAGATAAGTAGTACAAATTAACTTTTTTTGAAGGGTCGATGCCTTTATTAGAATAATATAATATTATCTAATTACAATACTACAGCTATTACAAAAATATTTGAGCAATCCACTAGCTATTGTCAGCCTATAGATAACTCAAATGATATAACCCGCTACCAGTTGGCAGCGTGCCCAGAATGCAAGCAGCATTGCCACGTTGAATTGTTATGCTGATCAGTTGAGCCAAATAATAATATGTGCCAGCATTTTGGCGCGACGCGTCACGCGTCGCAGCGATTAAACGCTCTGATTAGTTTTGGAAAATCCCATGAGCTCTCAATTCCCACGGGCCCAGTGTCTCGACCCCAAACGGTTCAAATATGTAACCACTACCTACATAGTTTAACATATTTTCGCCGCTTCAATTGCTCCACCGAATAAGCCGCCGCGCCGTGCCAGCCCTAACATGTGTCCGGGAAGATGTGACGGCGTCAAAGTGTCAACGCATGTAACGTCCCACACTAAAGGTCGCCCTAACTTCTAGGGAATAAGTGTCATACCTTAATAATTATAATAAATAAATATAATTGTAACAACTATAATTAATCTTAACATATATAATTAAACGAAGTAAATGGTAAATTAAATAAAGTATAATACGAATAATCATCAGTTTCACAATTAAAACAACTGACCATTATAGTGGCAAAGTTAGAAGGATGTAAATTCTATTTTCACAACTAGTCCGAACACTACTCCGAAGTACTGTTTCGCGACAACGTATTGATATTACCTCGCTACGTCGGAATTCTCAATTGTAGAAACGAATGCCTTTTATATTCTACGATTCTCACACTCATATGACTTAATCAAAAAGGTTGTCAAATAAAGAGGAGCAAATTTCTGTGTAGAACCTGAAAGGATTGCGTAGTTGAGAATATGAAGGGTCAAAAGGTTTTCGACTCATATCGCACAGAATGACAACCGCAGAATAGGACGTCCAAGGCGGTATTGTGCTTTTTTATTATTATTTATTAACATTCACACAAGGTCTTCAGGTCGCAAACTAGACAGAGCCTGTGCTATGGTAACCTGATGACTGATATATATAGTTATATACATAGACACAGGTCAAACGGACATGTTCATGCACACAAATGTTTGACATGTCCGGGATTCGAACCCGGGACCAGCGGCTCAGAAGGCAGAGTGCTACCAACTGCGCTAACCGGCCAGTCAACATATCCATTGATTGATATGTTGATTTAATTCATTCATAAATTACATGTCAAAAATAAATACGAGTATAATTATTATATGTGTTCAGGCTAGATCGAAAATGGCTCAAATTATTAGAATAAAAGTTGCGAATTATACATAGATTACGGATTTATTATCGCATATTTAGGTATTAAAATTTAATTGCTAGAATCGTAAAGTTTATATATAGGCATCATGCCTGGGAAAGCGTCAAGCGAAGTTTAAAGAGCTTTCCTGGCTAGGTAAGAGAAAGATATTTTCTCCTCCCTCTCTCTCTCTTCCGCTCCTCTGTCCCCTTCTGAACAACCATATGGTGAAGGTCTCATATAGGAAGAACATTTTCTTTCCCTTGACATCTTATTCTTTCCACGGGCGACAAGTGACTGAATAAGGTGCGTCATTTATCCATCCTGATCAGTCCCAGGTCCGATTCCACATTAGCTGAATAATGTGGATGGTCTTTTTAAACCTTGAAATGCCTTTATAATAATATGACGACAGAGTGGGGCCGCGCCATTTCCCAGGTGCGGCACGTGTCAGCCAATAAAATCATCTGTCAGGGGATACTTGTTAGCTGGTAATCAAGGTGGAAATTTTCGGTAATGGGGGAATCACTGGATACACACACCTAATCGAGAGAGACAGGGTTGGTTATGCTGGAGTTGCACCAGATATATGTTCGGCCCCCGTGGACATGGCACATGGAGCGTTTCCTGACTTTTTCACTTTTTGACCTGAGTGAGTCAAGTCGTGCCGTAGGTTATAAATGCTAGTGATGTACGGGAATGACAATTGTTCAAGAGCGACCGCCCGCAGCGACAAGACAGTTCAAATAGGAATAAACTATGTGAAATATATACGCTTGCAGGCAATCTGATTATTCTGTACGTAATCCTACGTTTGAGAGTGCTTTGTACTCAACATCTAGTGCAGCTTTTGGCAACAATTGTAACTATTTCAGATGATGACATTTTTGGTTAACTTAGTTGGAGAATATAATGAATAAGTAAAAGCGCGTGAATGTGTTTACGATTCCAAAAGTCTCAGTGTATTAAGTAGGCGATTGGTTGGAGCGATTTGGATATTTTTGTAGCGTTGCTAACTGCGCACTGCCATTTTACCTGCGTGTAAAGGTTTGTTTATTACATCAGTTATCCCAAAGAAACCATAAACTCTAGTCATTAAAAAAACAGACTATATGCTATTCCAGACTATAATTCTGTAACAATTTTTAAAAGTTTCGATGACATTGCATCGGCTCGCGGGTTTGACATCCGTTCAGAAGGGGTAGCACAAACCCTGATTCGTATTGACATTCATCATCATCATCATCATCTCAGCCATAGGACGTCCACTGCTGGACAAAGGCCTCCCCCATTGATTTCCACAACGACCGGTTGGAAGCGGCCCGCATCCAGCCCTTGCCTGCGATCTATATTGACATTACATATTACAAAATGTACTTTACAGATGAACTACGATCTCAAAAATAGTCATAATAAATATTTAGACATTTTCATTTCTTTTTTTCTGGTGTAATAAACAGTTCTAACGCATTTGTCATTACCGCGGGAATTGTAGATAAAGGACAAATATGGTCACTCAAAAATATTTTTAGTTTAATAGCAAAAGAAATCAAATTTGTTTCATTCAAAACTAACCTTCATGAAATGTTCTTATTTTCATTCATTCATTTTTCATTCATAGCAGCAATAGGTACCGGCCTAGAATAGTACTCCCCATCTCTTCCCGCGGGTGCCGTATGTGTCGGCTATAGGATTACGTACCAAAAGGTGGGCAGCAGCGCCTTCTGAGGATCGGAAATCATACTACGCTCACCAACCCGCCTGCCAAGCGTGGTGAGTATTGGTCAATCCCCGCTATATGGGGGAGGCATATGTCCAGCGGTGGACCTCCTATAGCTGAGATGATGATGATGATGATAATTAGACATGTAGGACTTTAAAAACATTAAGCTGAAACGATTTGAAAATGTCTATTTAGCAAATGGTAAAGGTGTAAAATGTATTTTAGATCTGTTGAGCTGTACGGACGTGATCGACGAATAAATATCCGTACGGCATCTTTGTGTGTAGTTTTAGCGCAAAATTCTCGTAACATGAGTGTCAATTTTTTCATAATTTTCTGACTGATGTGCAAATTTGAAAACAAATAATAAAAATGTTTTAGTGAATAGTTTATGAGTAGTATATAATGAGTAGTTTATGAAACTGTTTCATTTTAAGGGTTCTTTAAACATGAGTGTAAGTTAGAGAAACGAGCGTACATTATGATACAGTTGTCAATAGATGTGCTGTATCTTAATGATTTTTTTTTTAATTTTTCAATACTCAATAGTTTGTTGCATTCATATGGCGTTACATGCAGGTCTTAAATACATTTTTTTGACCAGCGTACATATGACCCTGGTAGAGTATAGCAATGTGGAGCGACCGATTTATTTATTAGTTTTCAAATTTATCATAGAAAAACTCATTCAAGCTGTAATAGCATTTCGTTAAAAGCAATTGTTTTAAATGTGTGATGAATTTCGACTCATTTTCTTCTTTAATTTTGTGAGGTAATTTGTTGAGTATTTTTATTTTTTCGATATATTATCTATATAGACTGTTATTCAAGTTCTGTTTTTTATTTTTTAATCTTTATATATCAGTATGAGATTAGATAAAAAAACAAATATCAAGAACAAAAGGCGTGTTTCTACAAAATTATTTCATGATCCACATTATTTTAATGATTATTTCATAACACTGGCCAAATAAATAGAATCATGTCGTATTGAAGAATAAAAATCGCTGAATGTCATTACTCATCCTGCTAATATTATAAACGCGATTGTTTGTGAGTATGGATGTATGTTTGTTGCTCTTACGCTCTACGCCTAAACGGCTTAATGGATTTGTATTCTTTTCTATTTATGTGATAAAAGATACTGAATAAAATATTCATCCCAAAGCCAGCATCGTCGTAACAACACGGTATCCTTAAATAACCAATGATGATACAAATTCTCGTCGACTTTTCCATTGCCCTGATTTTATATTTATTGGAAAATATCTTTTGTTTTGCTCGAAAAATAATTCTGAATACAATATTTTCATTTTCTTTTGATATGCCGCCTATTGATCTGGGTTCAGCCAGCTGAACGAAAGTTGACATGCTCTGGGTGGACGTAACAAGGATTAGCTGTCATGGGGGTTCTCCACACTGTATTTGATGACGAATAAAACTATGAAACGTATCAACAGTGAATGCAATTTTGATTGATAGGTATGTACTTAATTCAACGATTTGTATGGTTTGTAATTCTGAGGCAATATACATAAGTTACAGTCTTTTGTATGACTCTGTTTACAAAAGTCAGTACACATTTTCCTCCTGAATGGGAAGAAACACCCATGCGATAAGTGGCACATTATGTGTATCTTTTAAATCAATTAGGTATACAATTTGCTTACGTTTGAATTTTTACGGCTACGGATACTAGTAAAATTTGAGCCCACGACTACAGAATACTTCTAAAAAGGAGTAGGTTATATGTTTCACTGTATCAATTTTATATTGATACAGTGAAGTATTTTATATATATATATATATATATATATATTATATATATATATATATATAAAATATATATATATATATATATATGATATATATAAAATCGGAGTGTATATATACATATATATATACACTCCGACATACACATATATGTGTTGGAGTGTGTTAGATATTGAATAAGGATAGATGGCGTTAACTATAATGTAGGGGTGTTTCGCGCTAAATCTAAAGATGATTGGTTTACAAAAGTGGAGGTAGAAATCGCGTCATATTCTATTTGGCCAATAATAATTTCATCAAAATTGAACGAGCGATTTTTATTTACACTCCAATAAATGAAAAGTGTTACGTCTACTTGGACGAGTTCTTAATTCTGGGTGAAGAAATCGGTGAACATACACAATGATAAATAATTAATCCCGTGAGAAGCAAATGGTGAAAAAAAATGTTTACCAAAAAAGTGAACCGACTTCAGCACTCAAAAGTTCGAAATAACTTGTCAAAGTCGGCGCACAATATATTGATAATATATTATGTAGTCTTTTGGACTACCATGGAACCGACTTCACCAAGTTATTTCAAACTTTTGAGTGTTGAAGTCAACAAGTTTTTTTACGGTAGAGTAGAGTAGAGAGTAGTGTAATGAATTTTAAAAAATGTTTTACATATTTTTGAAGTCATATTACGATACATACCTACCACGGCTGTCTCTTATCGACAACTAATTAGCAATAGTCACGTATATGGATGAGGTACCTGGTGACGTGTGGCTATAGCAGTTGTAAAACAGCGACGCCGAAGTAAAGTTAAAAATTGAATCACAAAAAATACATCCTAAGATGTTTCAATTAGTGACGTATCTGTAGTCAAAACTAGGCTACTTATGAGGTATAGTTGTATATATATATTTAATTTTGACGTGATAACGTTTTATAAATTGATAAATACCAGCAACACTCATGAAAAATAGTAACGTTCCGCGTAACGTTCCACCTGAGTTTTGTATTACATAAAATAATCAAAGTCAAAGTCGAAGTCGAAGTCGAAGTCATAAATGATTATGACGTTATCACGTAAATCTATCGTCCGTAAACCGACTTTACAGACAACCATTTTTTTTTTATTGCATTCTACTACATACTGTTCGTTATAATTTAGATATGACGAAAATATATTCTTTTTGCAAATTTCTCTCCTAACTACGTCCCTCACTTAGTAGAAAGGCTTCAGTTATCAATATTAGTGACTAGCGATCTGTGAAATTGCCGAAAGACGCGGTCGACGTGGTCGACGCCATGAAGGATTAGGATTGCTAAGCTTTTGATAATAAGATTTTTCACTAGAACAGTTTAGCAAAGCGCACCTGAGATTGTTGAATTTACTATTACTTTTGAACTTATTTGAAAACTTTTATTTTACAACAAAACCATATATAATTTTATTTCGTTTTATGTTTTAATTTATTTTGCTAATTTTATCTTTCAGCATAGGTACAGTGAAGAAAGAAAATCTTAAAAGAATACAAAATTAAAAAGTGGCATCTTAATTTTGAAATGGCTGCAACTAAATTACGGTATCGATGTTGATGATTACTTTAATATTGACGACCAAAAAAGCCATTAAGTAGTAAAATGAGTAAGATATAGTTCTTTGTGGACACAAAAAGAGTTTGTGTAGTGACTAGTACCACGGCCGAATGCGCACGCTAATTTATCGCTTCCAGTTGTTGCCTTAGGACAACAGTCGTTGGCTGACAACGGTTGGTACGAAGTTTTCTAATTTTTGATTTTCACTCAAAGCGCAAGTGGTAGGTAATAACAACATTGATTTCACAGCGACGTAATATTTTAAAACTCATCTTTAATATAATAATTTTCGCCATAGGATGTCACAGTCACAGCTACTACGCAATCCCAATTTAAACTATTAACACCAGCTAGCAGCGGCCAGTATAATCGGCTATCTTCTGTTGTTTTCCTCCATGGGTTTTGTGCTCCAGATATTTGAGCATCTATCGGTAACAGATGGATGCAGATGGATGTGGGCCGCTTCCAACAGGTCCTTGTGGAATTCAATGGGGGAGGCTTATGTCCAGCAGTGGATGTCCTATGACTGATATGATGATGATGATTGCTAACGTCGCTTTTACATGTAATGTAAGCTGCCTATAAGCTTGTCCTACATATCGCCTTCTTTGATCTCGTAGAGATAGACTAAGATTGGTCCAATCCAGACTCGTTTTTTGTTTCTTTGGTGAGATTGCTTCTGAGGCATATAGTTAGAGATCATCTCTTGGTTCTAAAAGTAATATCTGGTAACAAAAACCTGTCAATTTTGTTAAATTAGCGCGTTGTGAATTAATTGAAACTATTATAACGATATCACTGAAAAAAATACCTTATTACCTAATTAAGAATGTCCTTTTTGAAAGTTACTTAAAATAAACGTATGTAACTTTATTAAAACTTCTGCCTAAAGTATCTAATAACACGTTAGTATAACCCGAAATTCCTACCAGATTATCCTACCAGAGGTTTACCGATTTGACTCAATTAACCTTACCCATAAGGATATTTACAGCCTCTTGTTTTAACAACTCAGTTAATATAAGATAAATTTTAACATGAAATAAACTAGCACTAAATAGAACAGTGTTACCAAACTGAGCTCTGTATATAAAAGGGTCCAGATTTACACAAGGTGTCAACTATTAGCATCGAAGAGGCGGGTCTGAGGGGACCGTTTTACGGGACCCGCGCATTTCAATTACTACACCGAAGGGGCTTCCCTCTAAATAATTCATTGATGTACTCTGATCAAAGCGATCCTAATAGTATTGATCTTAATTGATGCTTTACGCTAATATTTCGATAAAATCTAATGTTATTTGAATGAAACTGCTATTTATCTTAATACTTAACTCGTAATAGGGTCCGCATAGTCATTTAAAATGTATACTTAACTAGCTACTCCACGCGACGTTACCCACGCTGAAATGGGACGTGGTATTGACGATTTTGTGTCTTCGTCATCCCACGGCGACAATCAATATTTTCTGGATGAAAATTAGGCTATGTGTTATGGAATAACACATAGCCTAATTTTCTTCTAGAAAAGGGTATAAGCTATCTTATTCGATATTTTATGTATATCCGTTTAGCCGTTTAAGCCGTTTTAGCGTGAAGGAATAACAAACTTACACACGACAAACAAACTTTCGCCTTTATAATATTAGTGTGATGTTCCGTGGTCTCTAACTATGGGCCTTTAAAGCAAGATGAAGGCAACACAACAAGTTCACTAAATAAATTGAAATTTTCACAAAAAATAAAGTAACAAAATGGATTGTTCATTTAAATACAGACAGGTTAGAAGAGTTTGATGTCTCTACAAGTTAGAGTCAAAAATCATCAAATCCGTAAAATTACAGTCACTGACATAGCACAGTCGATTATTGACTCATTTAGCCAGTTTGTATATCTCGAGCATAATCTCGGTAAATTTATATTCCCATAAGAAAGATTCTCGCGGTAGCGACAGAGGCGCTTGAACTGTTTCTTACACCCGAAGAAAGGAAATCAAAAAGTCTTAAAATCTAATTAGCACCTAATTTAGAAATACGAAAGTAACTCTGTCTGTCAAGTTTTCGCGCCTAAACCGCCGAAACAATCTGGATAAATTTTGCTAAAGAGATAGTTTAGACCTTGGAGAAAAACATAATGCTTTTACTTTTGGTCCAGAAAAAGGTGGTGGTGATGGTTCCCGTGGGATGACAGGAGCCGGGTTAGCGGCAAAACCGTAGTCAGCGTGGGTGAAACCGCGGGGTTAGCTAGTTAAACATAAAGATAGTATCATTCGAACTTCCCAGACGGACAAAAAAAAACATTGCACCAAAGATAATCTATTTATCTATATAATTAATTATATATAATTAATTAATTAAAATATCTATATAATTAATGAAATCTACAGCTTAATATGTCTATAGGAATAATATACCTACATACATGTATTTATCTGCACACTTTATATTTTACTGGAAGCCCGAGATGCTAATAGTTAGGTTCCATCCAAATGACAGCAAGTATTCACTACTTTACCATTCATCATCTCATACGTTCCATGCTAAACATTATGTATCCATCATGTATTTTTAGGGGATTTTGCCAGTACTCACCACGCTTGGCAGTTAGGTTGGAAAACGTAGTATTTTGATTCAACTAAGGTACCCTCGCCGTGGTGGTACCGGCCTAGAATAGTACTCCCCCATCTCTTCCCGTGGGTGCCGTAAGAGTCGGCTAAGGGACCACGTACCAGAAGGTGGGCAACAGCGTCTTCTGAGGATTGAAAATCATACTGCACTCGCCAACCCGCCTGCCAAGCGTGGCGAGTACTGTCAAATCCCCCTATATGGAGGAGGCATATGTCCACCAGTGGTTCACATGGCAAAGAGAACTACCTAGCTGCATGCTGGAAATCTAAGGTACCCTCGGGTAGAGATGGGGGGAGTACAGTTATTGCCCTTAATCCCAAAGTTAATAAATTAAATTTAATGACGCTGTTTATTATTTATTACTATTGCATTTACTAATTAACGACGTCGTCACTTCAATAAAGTTCTTGTCACAGTTTGTTTTTCTCTCACCAAACTCTTAATTAGTTGTGTATGTAGGTATCATAAATTATAATGAAGTAAGGCTACTCTTTTCTCCCTAAAGTCCCTAGATGGTCTAGTAGAGGTTGCTGTCCAAAATTTGTACTAAAACTAGGTTAATGCTCAGTTTCATGCCATTTCAAAAGTTGGACAGCAGAGCTTAATTTCTGTTGTAGGCAATGATATTATATGTTTATATGAGGTAGATGTCGCACAAGCGCGCGGAAACTGAGGCGGCAATATTAAGTCAATTGTAGTAATTTTCATTACGACGCGTATTTCAAGCGCAAGTCTAAACATATAGCTATCCTTTTCTTTATGTTTTGTACCGTATTATCTGACGCAGTAAGCATGTTTATGTCGTAAAGGAACAAAATCTAAGCACCGCGCAGTATGAATATACGTCATCTTTAGTAAAACATCATTGGTTGTAGGTACAAAAATGAAAATGTTATTATTAACTTTTTTATACTGTACAGATCTATCATTTGACCACTATCTCACATGATAGTCAGTGAGGATTTGGTTAAAGATGTTATCACGCAAGACCTAGAAAATTTTATGACTCTCAAGTACTGTTGCCGAACACACTGTGTTTCGTGACAGTTTTTTATGAGGGTCCAAGCTAGCAAGGCGGGTACTTAAAAGTATCCTATTACAACTACAAGTTAACTTCAGCGGAAGCTTAAGCCGTTGGTGGGGATCGAACCAGCGTCCGTCAGTGATGGGCTATCACCACTTCACTATCAAATTGTGTACATACTTATTTGTACTTCATTTATTACATTCAAACCGAGCACTTCCTTTGTTATCTGGCTCTAAAATGTCTAGTAGTGGTCATATGCCAGATCGGTTCCCAGAATGCAAGCAGCATTGCCACGTCAAATCGCAATGCTGATCCGTTGAGCCAAATAATGTGCCAGCATTTTGGACAGGCGTCGAATAAATATATAATAAAAAAAATAAAAAAATAAAAAAAATTACTTACATGATATATAACTAGTGACATTATCGGAGTACTCATAGTTATTTGTAATTAATATACATATATATATATATAATATAATTGTTTGACGACACAAAACCAATATTTTGCCTGAAAATACGAATAAACCGTTATCCAAGAATTTTATTTCACTTGCGTGCTTTAACATTGCGGTTATGAAAACTTTATACTTTTTTAAAATAAGCAAATGTACAATTTGAATTTAACAGTCGTAGTAATAAAAAGTTTTTGAGGCCGAAGTTTAAAATCATTCTAGTTCTAGACATAACATCGTTTATTTTTATAAGTAATTGTTATAATCAGCTATAAAAAAATTGAAAACTTCATTTCTTTTTTCCAAATTTATTACAGAAAAGTCGAGTTGCTTTTTACAGAACTTTCATATAATATGCAAGTTTAATTAATAATACATGATGCTGTAGAAGCATTACTTATTCCATAAAGAAATATGTATAATACTGTTCTTAGGCAGCATATATTTCCTAGAGCATCTGGTGACAGTGTTTCATACTTGAGGGTGATAGCTAGCCAGGCGGGTACTCAAAAGTACCCTACCACCATGCTGGGAATTTGTTGTCGGGGATTGAAACAGTGTCCGTCAGTTTGACAGCCAACGCACGCACCGCTGAGCTATCATCGCTTCAAAAACATTACTACAATAACAGGGGTCAAGCTCCGGCAGCCGACATTTCGTCTAGCAAAACCAAACGCGTGCGGGTATTTGGCGTGAAAGCGTTCAATGCGCTTCAGGGCCTATACATATCACAAAAAAAATTAAGTTATTAAAAGACAAAGTAAGGATACTACTTCCGGATATGGCTCCCTACAATATTGAGGAACTACTTTTACAGATGAAATGAAATACAACTGAGGTAATAATGATAATATGTTTTTAACCTACTGTAAAAAAGGAGGTTTCTCAATTCGACCGTATACTTTTTTATGTGTGTTCGCGGATAACTTCGTCGTTTGTGAACTGATTTTGATGATTCTTTTTTTGTTTGATAGAGTATACTTCCCTGGTAGTCCAATTTCATTAAAATCGGACAAGCGGTTCTAGAGTAAAACCAATAACTGAAAAAAGCTACGCATACCTCAACGATATTATAGTTGCGGTTGAAGACATCGGAAAAACATACACAATGACAAATGATCCCATGAGTAGCAAAGATTATTGAAAAAGAAAAGAATTTTTTTTTTAACCAAAATATGGAACTGACTTCAACACTCAACCCACCACACCCGACCACAATTATGTCATGACAGTTACTTTTGTGAACTATCATGGTACCAACCTCAACAAGGTATTTGACACTTTTGAGCGTTGAAGTCGGTTCCATTGTATGGTTAAAAAAAACTATGAGCTAAACTATGTGATAACCCATATTAACCAACGTCGTAGTGAACAATACTCCTCTCTATGACGAAGACTCGTGTTACAGCATTGGGAAAGTATTGGGGTAGTTATGATATAATAGATTAAATATTACAATAAATATACCCATGGGCATTTGTATGTCTTGACAAACTACACGCACGGGAGATATTAATCTCTGTCTTCCTTGACCTGCACGTCAGAAATGAAGACTTAGTCATTCGTTTATAATAATATGCATGCACACTGGACAGCAAATAACACCTGTGATGCTCTCAACTATGCAAAGAAATATTACATATTCTATTTATATTGTTAGTGTTCGGAAGTAGAAGTGATCACGTTGGCATCTCTGTTTAAACTAGTAAATACACCAACCCCTTTGCTGACTAGCGACTTTTCAAAAATACCACCCTCATGAAAACGAGCAGCGGTCGGAAATCAGCCACATTCAAGCGTTAAGCGGGGGTATCTCGAGCAAACATCCTCACTGTGTCAACCCTAAGATGTTTATTAACTTAGAGATTATTTGTAACAGGCCTATCAGAGAGCCGATTCGTAACGGAACGTTGTTTGGAAAATTGTTTTAGTTAGGTTTAAAACGAAATAAATTTTATTACCGACTTCAAAAAAAGGAGGTTATTAACCGACTTCAAAAAAGGAGGTTTTTATGTTTTGTTTTTTTTGTGTGTGTTCGCGGATATCTTCGTCGTTTGTAAACTGATTTTAATGATTCTTTTTTTGTTAGATAGAGTATACTTCCGTGGTGGTCCCATTCAAATTTAATCAAAATCGGACAAGCGGTTTTTGAGTTATATTCCAATAACTGAAAAGTGTTACGCGTATCTTGATGATATTATTGTCGCGGTTGAAGACATCGCAGAATACAATGACAATAATTGATCCCGTGAGTAGCAAAGGTCCCTGAAAAGGGTGAAAAAATTTTTTTTACCAAAAATGCAACCGTTTTCAACACTCTAAAGTGTGAAATAACTTGTCGAAGTCGGTACCATGAGCACAATATTGTGATGATAGTTACTTTTGTGTGAACTATCATGTTACCGACTTCAACAAGTTATTTCACACTTTTGAGTGATGAAGTCGGTTGCATTTTTTGTTAAAAAATTTTTTAGTCAATGGAGATAACATGCTTGGATAATCTAATTTCTGAAGTATACAATTCTTCAGGCCGACTTTTTTCGAATAGTAAACGAAATTAAATGACTGGCCGGTTGGCGCAGTTGGTAGCACTCTGCCTTCTGAGCCGCTGGTCCCGGGTTCGATTCCCGGACAGGTCAAACATTTATGTGCATGAACATGTCTGTTTGACCTGTGCCTGGGTGTGTTTATCTATATAAGTATATATATCAGTCATCAGGTTACCATAGCCCAGGCTCTGCCTAGTTTGGGACCTGAAGACCTTGTGTGAATGTTAATAAATAAATAAATAAAATAAATAAAAATTGTCCGTTATGCTACGATACTCGTTTCCACTTAAAATCTTTGTTAAAGGTAGAGCTTTGCGTATTTTTTTATCTGACTATGGGCCTTGTAAGCACGCTCAAATTCGCACAACGAGCTATGGTGAGGGCGCTGCTCGTGGTTTCTGAAAGATGACCTGATTTTATTTTGCTAAATTTAAAAAATGCTCTACTCACTACTCTAAACAGACATTTGCAAACCAGGGGTCTTTGAATGGGAAATATATTTTATTGAGGGTTCCTCAGTTGTTTGCTGTGCCTCAGTTCCGAAACATTTTTCATCGTAGCTGTAATAAAGTATTAAAAGTTTTAGGAATGAAACCAGATATACTCACGTCTTTTTATCGTATCGGATCAAGGCTGACGACATTTCGGACGTATGAGACGTTCATTTCCATTTTTATTCAGCACTTAATATGTGGCGACTTATTTTACTTTATACTACCCGCAATTAAAAAATCACGAAAAGCAGATCAAACGCCTCTCAATCCTACGAATAATTATTATAAATGCGAAAGTTTGTGTGTATGTTGTTTTCAAGCTTAACCTGCTATTATTATCTAGAAATATTGTAATGTTATTTAAATTTGTAATGTTCATTATTGAAATAAATTATCTTATCTTATCTTATCTTATCTTATCTTATCTTATCTTATCTTATCTTATGTGTGTAAGTGTGTATGTTGTGTATGTTTGTTACCTCTTCACGCTCAAACGGCTATACCGATTTCGATGAAATTTGGTATGGAAATAGCTTATACCATGGATTAACACATAGGCTTATTTTCATCATCACCATCATCACCGTTTTTCATCACCATGCGGGTACAACCGCGGGCCGCAGCTAGTATTTTATAAAAGATAGTAGAGTATCCTGCTATGAGGCCGATTTTACTTAGTTGATATGTTATTTCGCAAACAATATTTCTTCATTTTAAAACCGTGTGTATATAACCATCACAGAGATAAGAATACGTCTAGAAAATAAAAACTAATGGCTGTCGCGGGACGTTACGTAACAAAGAATAATACCAAGGGACGTCATATTCTTTACATTGTCGCTATGGAGATAATCTCGCTGTTATGTGGGTTGGTTAATCACACGGATTTACGTGGGTAGCATCTTTATCGTGTTAGGCAAGTAAACCACAGTAGTACCCATTAAATTCTTTCTATTTACTTTAAAAGCTCATGTAAGATTTCGAAAACTACTGTTTTACTTTAGGAAACTAATAAATAATTTATTTCAATGTGTCCAAATATACGCGCATGAATACTCAAATTATAAATAAAACAGTCTAAAAGCCAGTGTTTTAATTTATAGGCACAAATGCTCAATAGAAGGAACACATTGCTAAGTTTATGAAAAAGTTTCGCCATAAGCGGATTTTCAATTAAGCAGATGAAAGGAGGATGGCAGAACCAGCCTTGCTCCCGAAAAACGAAATGACAACCCGTTCATGTATTCTTTATATATGAAAATTTAGATTATATTTTTGTGGATTCCGTGAATAATTTGCATTATTTATAAAGTTGGGAATCAAAAGAACTTTTATTTTATTTATTTATGTGGTGTTTGTAGTTTTCGAATGCACCCTATACTTCTCATTATGTTTGTTGCGTTCGAATACTTACGCTCTGACAACAATTGTGTATTGTTACTCTATAATCTGTAGTCAGCTGCTCTGTAGACCCGGACTGCGTTCATAAACACACTCATGCCTAGTTTATTCCAGAATATAATCAGTAATCTGTATCTGTAGCGCGATCCATGCAAGATTGCTTTCTCTGTCTACGATGCTATAGATGGATAGCGGTTTTTTTCTTCTAGGCTGCAAATGTATGCGAGTCTGCCATCCTCCTTTGTCAAGTAATACCGTTTTATGCTACAAGTTGCAGTCAGTCGCAGTTGCGGTCGCACAGGGAGCGCTCGCCTCCTTGTTGCCGCACTGCGCGAGTAAACTGGTTTCGTATTCTTGACGTTAGTGGTGTAACCGCTCACACGTATAGATTCTTATCGATATCGATAAATTTGTATTGTGGTCATGGATAAATACTTAACGAGATGTTCCTCTACTGAAAGTTTACCCAACAAAAGACCAGCTGAAGAGGACCTATGGAGGAAGCCAAAGCGTAGCGCCAATCCGAAAAGGGTACCCCCCCAGGTAACTTTTAGCACCCAAAACCGCTTTAAGGACCTACAAAGTGATGTCGACTGCAGCCATGGTGAGAAGCATTCTACTGTTGGGCCTTTCAAGAAAAACAAATCATATCGTGTGCCACCGATCGTTATAGAACTAAATGACAATTGGTCACACCAGACTACTACGAGTTTCGTGTCCGGATTGACCAAGAACTTTCATCTACAATATAGAAACAAAGGTAAGGTAGCTATACATTGTCATACTAATGAAAGCCACCAAGTTGTCCTTGATGGGCTACGAAAGGATAACATCTACTTTCATACCTTTACCCGAAAAGATGAGAGGAAGTATAAAGCTGTCGTTCGTGGAATACCAATCGAGGCTATTGAATCAGCTCGTGAAGAGCTGGCTGAGCTTGGATTCGATGCTACAGTCACTAAACTGAAGGGATTAGCTCTTGATGATACAAATTCTTGCGCTCCAGTCTTAGTACAACTGTCAGCAGGTACTGACATATCAAAATTTAAGCAAATAAAATATCTTTGCAACTGCGTCATAAATATTGAGAGATTCAAGCCTAACAATAGCTCCGGGACCCAATGTTATCGCTGTCAACGCTTTGGACATGCCTCAAAGAACTGTAACTTACCTGAGCGCTGTGTTAAGTGCGTGGAAGCTCATTCGACTAAAAATTGTTCCAAAAAAGACCGCACTGGTCCTGCACACTGTTGCAACTGTAAGGATGCCCACCCTGCTAACTATCGCCAATGTCCTGCAAGAGTTAGCTATTTGGAGCGTCTCCGATTGAAGAGGCCACCACCACTTAAACAAGAACATCCCATAAAGGAAGCAAATCGGGCTAAGCCCACATGTGAAATTTACACAACACCACCACCACAACCCAACCAACGTACATGGGCTAATGTGGCATCGTCAAAGTATTTACCAAGTATCTCGAACGCTTACGTTGGTGCCCGCGTCGACTCGGCTACAACACAAATCTTAGAAATATTGAACGTGATCAAATCAATCAAGACAGAATTTATCTCTTGTTCCACAATGATGGACAAAGTTATTCTTGTATTAACACACTTAGGTCAATATGTATAATACAACCATAGGATTAAAAATTTTATATTGGAATGCGGACGGCATTCGTGAAAAAATACATGAATTGGCGGATCTAGCAGCTTGTGACTTGTCGTGCGGTTTAATAGCTGTTAACGAGACACGAATGAGCACACATGTGCCCCTTAGCATTTCGGGTTATTCTTGCTACCGTCAAGATAAGCTAGTAGGTAATCGAGGTCAAGGGGTTGCTCTTTTCGTTAAATCTGAAATTCCACACTCTCAGGTTACTGTACCAAAACTCATACATATGGAAGCAGTTGGAATCGAATTAACTATCTCAGGTCAGAAAGTCATAGTTTATTCGATCTACCAATCTCCCAATCTTGTGCTTTTACAAAGCGACCTAGATCTTCTCTTAGCTTCAGGAAATGGTGTCCTGTTGGCAGGTGATTTCAATGCTCGGCATCCCTTCTGGTGTAAGTATGGTATAAATAAGCACGGAAATACATTATTTAACCATATGTTATCTCGTGAGTATATTATTCACGCTCCGTCGGAACCGACACTAGTACATTATCACGCTAAAAACACACCTGGAACGACTGATATAGTCTTGGAGTCAAATCTTAATATTGTCAGCAGCATTTATGCTCTAACTGCTTTGTCCTCAAACCATTTACCGGTTGTACTTCAGCTATTAGGCAAAGTCGAGCACAAGGACTATTCCTACTTCAATTTTAAGAAGGCAGATTGGAAGAAATTTCGTTCTTATCTCAACGAAAATATTTCTCTATCCGCAAAGAGCTTTAACTCCATAGAATCTATTGATGTAGAAGTACAGTCACTGACTAAAACTCTTATATCAGCTAGAAACATCTCTGTACCGGAGTCTAAAATAACTCGTAAGCCCAAACCATTACCTAAATTTATTAAAAAACTTATAAAAGAGAAAGATAGATTACGTCGCTGCGAAAATCGCGCCGAAAACTTTAACCATCGGAAAAGAATACGTACTAAAATAAATTTATTACAAGCTAAAATCAAAGTTGTAGTTCAGATACACAATGATAAAACATTGGATCACCAATTATCAAAAGTTGACAACTCTCAGGCAGAACTTTGGCGTTTTACCAAATCTTTAAAGAGACAATCGTCAAAAATACCACCTCTCATTAAATCAGATGATTGTCCAACATCATCAGTAGCTGATCAGTGCCACGAACTAGGTGCTACTTTCAGTAGAAATATGAGTCTGACGCTAGATTGGAATGATGACGATATTGAACAAAAAGTATTGTCGTCACTTCAAACAGTAAACTCAAGCTTGAGTACGCATACACATCTTTTAACTCGCCCTACGGAGATATTTAAACATATTCGATCCCTTAAAAATAGAAAAGCACCTGGATGTGATGACGTTAATAATATCATGCTCAAAAATATATCGCAAAAGTGCTTAGTTTACGTTACAAAGATATTTAATTCATGTTTAATCCATAACTATTTTCCTTCCATGTGGAAGACAGCCAAAGTCATTGCTATCCCAAAACCTGGCAAAAACCATAAGTACGCTGTAAACTACCGACCTATCAGCTTGCTACCTACTATCGGTAAAGTCTTCGAACGCATCATATACGATCGTATTATGAAGTCCCTTAGTAGGCAATTTATCAATGAGCAGTTTGGATTTCGGAGCTCTCATTCAACTATTCAACAGTTAGCACGTGTGAGTGAACATATCGCCCATAATTTGAATTTGAAACAGTCTACTGGGATGTTTTTACTTGATATAGAAAAAGCTTTTGACACTGTCTGGCACGAAGGACTTTTGCATAAGCTTTTCACCTCAAAATTACCTATAAACTTGATTAAAATTGTACAATCTTACCTTCTTAATCGCTCATTCCGTGTACATATTGGTGAGGATTCATCCCAGCTATTTGCTATTCCTGCTGGGGTCCCTCAGGGATCAGTTCTTGGCCCACTATTATTTTTAATCTATCTTAACGATATATCAAAGCAACCAAGAACGCATTTAGCTTGCTTTGCAGATGACACTGCTTCATATTCAACTTCTAATGACGCAGAATTAATTATTGATAGGCTTCAACTATCGCTTGACTTGCTGTTTGAATATTTTAAAAAGTGGAAACTTAAACTCAATGAAACTAAAACTGAGGCCATTATGTTCTCTAGGAAGCGTGAACCCCCCGATAAGCATTTGATGATCAACGGACATTGCATACCTTGGAAAAAATCGGTTAAATATCTCGGAGTCCACCTCGATAGTAAGTTAAACTGGTCCACGCACATTGAGTATACTTATTTAAAAGGTGTAAAGGCGTTTCGATCCCTTAGCCCCATCATGAATCGTAAGAGTAATTTGAGCCCAAAAACTAAACTTAAAATTTATACGGCTTTGATACGCCCTTGCATCACGTATGCTGCTCCTGTTTGGAGCAGTACATGTCAAAGTAACTATCGCAAACTACAGGTTCTGCAAAATAAATCCTTTAAAATAGCATTTAAAACTAACTTTCGCACAAATTTATCAAAATTACACGATAATATAAATTTTCCTTCATTACAAAATTATGTGTTGAAACAAACTAAAAAATTCTACTTAAATACAAATAAGAATAACAAGAACAAACTAATATCCTCAATAGGTAAATCGCGATTATCATGTTTGCCATACATCGATACTTATAAAAGATACCGCTTGCCCCATCACTTAATCCTCGACACAGGCAACGACGATGACGTCAGTGAGGAGGGGTACATGTGTGCGTAAGCGTTGAGCGAGCTGTTTTGTTTTGTAATGTTTAACGAGAGCTAATGTGGGTATTTTTTATTTATTATGCCGTCTGAAAACTCTTTAAGAAACATGCTACTTTTATTATAATTGATGTTGAACTTCCTTATTTAGTGTTCATTTCTATATAGGTACTATGACCATGTTTGTATAGGTACGTATATATCAATATTTAGCAAAATGTTAATATACCTAGGTACCTTCTAAAACCATTTGTTACTTGTAGAAGTATCATTAAGTAAAGAAAATATCGTAGCTTATAATGCTCACTGTACAAAGTGTGCATACATTTTTATTTATTTTTATCTATTTTATAGTAAATGAGCCGAAAACTCAATTTTAATAAGTTTAAAAATAACATAAATTTGTAATTTTGTCACAAGACTAAAAAAGGCGCCTAGCCTGAGTAGTCGTCATAAAATTAAGTCTATATATAATACCTTGACTGTGTCTTGTTTTGTATATATTTTTAAGTTAATGAATAATAAAGATCTTTTAAAACAACAAACAATTAAGCAGATGAAAGGAGGATGGCAGAACCAGCCTTGCTCCCGAAAAACGAAATGACAACCCGTTCATGTATTCTTTATATATGAAAATTTAGATTATATTTTTGTGGATTCCGTGAATAATTTGCATTATTTATAAAGTTGGGAATCAAAAGAACTTTTATTTTATTTATTTATGTGGTGTTTGTAGTTTTCGAATGCACCCTATACTTCTCATTATGTTTGTTGCGTTCGAATACTTACGCTCTGACAACAATTGTGTATTGTTACTCTATAATCTGTAGTCAGCTGCTCTGTAGACCCGGACTGCGTTCATAAACACACTCATGCCTAGTTTATTCCAGAATATAATCAGTAATCTGTATCTGTAGCGCGATCCATGCAAGATTGCTTTCTCTGTCTACGATGCTATAGATGGATAGCGGTTTTTTTCTTCTAGGCTGCAAATGTATGCGAGTCTGCCATCCTCCTTTGTCAAGTAATACCGTTTTATGCTACAAGTAGGGAAAACTCCTAAAACCAAACATTTGTTATAAAATCATAAAAAACAAGGTCTTCATGCAAGGAACGGCGGTCCAAATTTTGAATTGTGTCCGTGTCATGTATCGTGGGGTATCGTTATGAAAAGGCTTTATTCGCAAAAGCTGAATTCGTTTTTTTTATTATTTGTATGATGTAGTTTTCGATTTATATCGAGGAATGAAAAAAAATACATTTTGACGTGATAACGTTTTATAAATTGATGAATGCCAAAATGAAAAATAGTAACGGTAACATTCCTGTAACGTTCCACCTAAGTTTTATCTAGATCTAGATAATATAATCAAAGTCAAGGTCAATGTCAAAGTCAAAGTCAAGGTCAAAGTCAAGGTCAAGGTCAAGGTCAAGGTCGAGGTCAAGGTCAAAGTAAAAGTCAAAGTCAAAGTCAGTCAGTCAAATGTCAAAAGTCAAATGTCAAATGTCAAAAGTCAAATGTCAAAAGTCAAAAGTCAAAAGTCAAAAGTCAAAAGTCAAAAGTCAAATGTCAAATGTCAAATGTCAAAAGTCAAATGTCAAAAGTCAAAAGTCAAATGTCAAAAGTCATAAGTCAAAAGTCAAAAGTCAAAAGTCAAAAGTCAAAAGTCAAAAGTCAAAAGTCAAAAGTCAAAAGTCAAAAGCCAAAAGCCAGAAGTCAAAAGTCAAAAGTCAAAAGTCAAAAGTCAAAAGTCAAAAGTCAAAAGTCAAAAGTCAAAAGTCAAAAGTCAAAAGTCAAAAGTCAAAAGTCAAAAGTCAAAAGTCAAAAGTCAAAAGTCAAAAGTCAAAAGTCAAAAGTCAAAAGTCAAAAGTCAAAAGTCAAAAGTCAAAAGTCAAAAGTCAAAAGTCAAAAGTCAAAAGTCAAAAGTCAAAAGTCAAAAGTCAAAAGTCAAAAGTCAAAAGTCAAAAGTCAAAAGTCAAAAGTCAAAAGTCAAAAGTCAAAAGTCAAAAGTCAAAAGTCAAAAGTCAAAAGTCAAAAGTCAAAAGTCAAAAGTCAAAAGTCAAAAGTCAAAAGTCAAAAGTCAAAAGTCAAAAGTCAAAAGTCAAAAGTCAAAAGTCAAAAGTCAAAAGTCAAAAGTCAAAAGCCAAAAGCCAAAAGCCAGAAGTCAAAAGTCAAAAGTCAAAAGTCAAAAGTCAAAAGTCAAAAGTCAAAAGTCAAAAGTCAAAAGTCAAAAGTCAAAAGTCAAAAGTCAAAAGTCAAAAGTCAAAAGTCAAAAGTCAAAAGTCAAAAGTCAAAAGTCAAAAGTCAAAAGTCAAAAGTCAAAAGTCAAAAGTCAAAAGTCAAAAGTCAAAAGTCAAAAGTCAAAAGTCAAAAGTCAAAAGTCAAAAGTCAAAAGTCAAAAGTCAAAAGTCAAAAGTCAAAAGTCAAAAGTCAAAAGTCAAGTCAAAAGTCAAAAGTCAAAAGTCAAAAGTCAAAAGTCAAAAGTCAAAAGTCAAAAGTCAAAAGTCAAAAGTCAAAAGTCAAAAGTCAAATGTCAAATGTCAAATGTCAAATGTCAAATGTCAAAAGTCAAAAGTCAAAAGTCAAAAGTCAAAAGTCAAAAGTCAAAAGTCAAAAGTCAAAAGTCAAAAGTCAAAAGTCAAAAGTCAAAAGTCAAAAGTCAAAAGTCAAAAGTCAAAAGTCAAAAGTCAAAAGTCAAAAGTCAAAAGTCAAGTCAAATGTCAAATGTCAAATGTCAAATGTCAAATGTCAAAAGTCAAAAGTCAAAAGTCAAAAGTCAAAAGTCAAAAGTCAAAAGTCAAAAGTCAAAAGTCAAAAGTCAAAAGTCAAAAGTCAAAAGTCAAAAGTCAAAAGTCAAAAGTCAAAAGTCAAAAGTCAAAAGTCAAAAGTCAAAAGTCAAAAGTCAAAAGTCAAAAGTCAAAAGTCAAAAGTCAAAAGTCAAAAGTCAAAAGTCAAAAGTCAAAAGTCAAAAGTCAAAAGTCAAAAGTCAAAAGTCAAAAGTCAAAAGTCAAAAGTCAAAAGTCAAAAGTCAAAAGTCAAAAGTCAAAAGTCAAAAGTCAAAAGTCAAAAGTCAAAAGTCAAAAGTCAAAAGTCAAGTCAAAAGTCAAAAGTCAAAAGTCAAAAGTCAAAAGTCAAAAGTCAAAAGTCAAAAGTCAAAAGTCAAAAGTCAAAAGTCAAAAGTCAAAAGTCAAAAGTCAAAAGTCAAAAGTCAAAAGTCAAAAGTCAAAAGTCAAAAGTCAAAAGTCAAATGTCAAATGTCAAATGTCAAATGTCAAATGTCAAATGTCAAATGTCAATGTCAATGTCAATGTCAATGTCAATGTCAATGTCATACATGATTATGTCGTTATCACGTAAATCTATCGTCCGTAAACCGACTTTACAGACAACCAATTTTTTTTATAAGTAAATAAAAAAACTATTTTTGAAAATCATTATCATCATCATCATCTCAGCCATATGACGTTCATTGCTAGACATAACCCTCCCCCATTAATTTCCACAAGAACCGGTTGGAAGCGGCCCCCATCCAGCCCTTGCCTGCGATCTTAGTCCAGTCGTCTGTCCACCTGGTCGGTGGTCGTCCTATGCTGCGCTTGCCAGTCCGTGGTCTCCATTCGAAAACCTTTTGACCCCAACGGCCATCAGTTCTTCGAGTCGTGGTTTTTAATTATTGCTTCTTTTAAATTTAATCTAGCATACTTTTTCCTTATTCTATTCTTTACGATGGTAGCCGTGGTTATTATTTATTTATTGATTTTGATCTTTCCTATAAATTAATGTTACTACCTCATGACTCATTTCCGTGGTCGTTAATATCCGTGGCTTAAATATAGGTTAACCATACGGATTTGGCTCCGACTGCAATAACTGAACGAGCGTTGGCGCCCGCTAATACTGAGTAATGAAACTTTCAAGTGCCTACTGACTTACAGAGTATACCTAACTACCTTTAGTTTTTTTTATTAAAGTGTGAATTTGCCTTTTTGTACACTGCTTGTGCATGTAGTAATGGTGCGCAATGTAGTAATAGCTTGGTGTGCACCATCAAGAACTTTATTTCTGTGTAATACCGATGCTACCATTTCTATGAGAAGGAATTCTACACGGTGCTAGAAAAAGGGGCTATTAGGTAAATTAAAATGAAAGATTGAATTTCCGTCTGTTTCAACTTCTCATCCGATTTCGTTGAATAAGATTCAAAATACAAAAAATGTACGTGGTATGTAAATGTGCAATGCATTCACTATCAAATAATTTGTGATTCAAAAAGTCAACTCATGTTAATGCTGCTAGCATTCTGGGCACGCTGCCAGCCGGTAGTGGGTAAGAACATTTGAGTTATCTATAGGCTGCCAATAGCTAGTGGATTGCTAAAATGTTATTGAAGTAGCTGCAGAATTGTAAATAGTTATTAGTGTTTTATTTTAATAAAGGCATTTGCCCCATAAAAAACTCATGTTTGCACAAAATTTTTTTTTTTTCAAACACTCACACCCCCGCCCTAGGATACCCTGTATCGCGGGAGGCATAGGCACAGACAATAACAATACACAAACATCCAAGACCCGAGAACAAACATCTTTGCTCATCACAAAAATGTTTGCCCCGGCCGGGATTCGAACCCGGGGTCGCGGTTCCAAAGTCAGTGTCGATGATCACTGAGCCACGACGACCGTCAATAGACCATCACAATAATAATTAATGAAGATATACGTATTGTCTACTTCCCTTTTCCCACATATTCCTCTCGCTGACCATGCTTGGGCTTTATGAGCCGTGACAGGCTCTCCGTCATCCACAACTACGAGTAGAACATGCTTCAAGAGTAAGGTCAGCCGAAAGATTCGTATATAATAACTGGCGACCAGCCCCAGCATCGCACGGGTATGTCTATACTTATTTTATAAAGAGGAAAAATTTTATTGTTTGCGACCAGGCTCTAAAACGAAAAAAGTTTTGAAAAATTATTTATTTTATTTTTAAGTGTTGGGAAGGTAGACTATGCTCGGGTGAAATAGGCTATATTAAATTAATACTTATTTAATTTAAAAATTAAATTATTATTATTTATTTATTTTTTAAATTAGGGATCCTTATAATTTTATTTTTTTTGTATTCGTGCGAAGCCAGGGCGGACCGCTTGTATTTAATAAATAGATAAGTTATAATAAATAGGTATTCAAAAATAGAGCTCAAAAGTATTAAAAAAAATAGACAGGTATTTAATAAATACTTAGAAAGTAATGAACTTTCACACACTCATACCTTCCATGCCTTAAACTCTTGACCAAGTGAGCTTTAATTAGAGAGTTTATAGAGCTTTTTCGCTTAAGTGAATATGTCGCTCGACCAAGTGAGCTTTAAACATAACAATCTAAATTTAAAGTAGGAAGCTGACGCAAGTGCACCTTGCAAAGCAGCGTTAACTTTGCTATTCGGTATCATATTGAAATTGATGATACCTTTTAAATGAAATATCCGATTCGTATAATTTAAAAAAACCATCTACGGGTACTTAAACAGCCCTGATACATACCAATTTTGATAAGGATTCATATTCAAGCACCATTAACGACCTCTGATTTCTGTCGGAAACGTGTTTCAATATACGAAGTGTGTATTGTATACTGACGTAACCACAAAAAATGACCATTATTATAGTGTCGCAGAAGTTTTTGAAAATATTGGCAACTTAATATTGTAGAACGTTTTTTTTTCCATCACCCATAGTTTTGCGTAGCTCCGTATGCTATGTTATGAATTTTTGGATCTTTTTTTTCACCTTTTGTTTTATTATTTAGCTTGGCAGAAGGTCTGGTGAGCGGACTAAATTCTTATTATCGGTAAAAGGCACTGCTGCCCACTTTCTAGTCAGTAATCAAAATAATTCAGCCTCTTCATAAATTTCGAACTTTGTATATTTGCGATAAAAATGACATTGTTTCGTAAAAACTTTCATATTTATCTATACATTTATATACGTATTACATTGCGCGTTCCGAAAAGCGTTCTGGTTCTGCTGGTGAATTGTTGTTCGATAGTTATTCGAAGTTTGTGCTTATTTCTCGACATTGTTTATACGATGGGAAGGTTTCAATTGGCGGACATAGTTTTGAGAGAGAACATAGTTGCGTGCTCTGTGAGAACTAGAGATGTTTTAGAGTTGTTATACAATATATATTTCATGTATCACGAACACAAAATATGCAAATTCAATTAGCTCTGTCTCTCTCAAAAGCTTTGTCACATACGGTTTACACCAATGACGAAGACATCCTAGACATCAGCCTGTACGAAATAAGAACGGCTCATACATGAGAGTTCCTGAAAGCGGGTTTTCAATTCTTTAACTCCGCCGTGCTTAAAGGGTTAACGCCTGATACGTGGAATAGAAGCGTGGTGTTATTGTTCTTTAAGAAAGGTGACAAGACCCTACTGAAGAACTACAGACCCATTTTGCTTCTGAGTCACGTTTACAAGTTGTTCTCAAGAGTTATCACGAATCGTCTCGAACGCAGGTTTGATGACTTCCAGCCTCCCGAACAAGCCGGTTTTCGAAAAGGCAGTACCATAGACCACATCTACACACTTCGGCAAGTTGTACTCAAGACCAAAAAGTATAATTTGCCATTATGTGTAGCGCTTGTGGACTATGATAAAAACTTTGATTCGATCGAGACGTGGGCGGTGCAAATCAATCCAGCGGTGCCATATTGACCAGGTATGTCGAAGTACTGAAGTGCTTTACGACAGGGGCGTGAGACAGGGAAATGTTATGTCTCTGAAACTGTTCACTGCTATGTTGGGAGACGTCTTCAAGCTCTCGGAATGGAAAGGATACGGCATCAACATGAGCGCCGAGTGAATCATCGGCGAACTGAAGGCGAGTGATCTCACTCGCCTTTAGTTTGCCGACAGTATAGTGGTCCATAAAGGCAGCGTCCATGGAAGACCTTAGCACAATGCTCGAAGGCATTAATCGAGTTTTTCGACGGGTGGGCCTTAAGATGAACATGGACAAGACAGGAGTTATGTAAAATGTCACGTTGTGCCCACCCCAGTATAGTATCACAGTTGATAGCTCGATTCTCGAAGTTGTTGACCATTATGTGTACCTAGGATATACAATCCAATAAAGCAGATCCAATTTCAAGAAAGAGATCAATCATCGAATCCAACTCGGCTGGGCAATATTCAGAAAAATACGGATTTTATAAGCAATCGCTTATATAATCCAGAAATATAGAATTCTTTAAAACTTTACTATGCCAGAATTGTTAGATTGTTGAAAATAAATTGAAACCATTTGTAACCGTTAACAATTCTAAAATATCATTTATTGTATATCCTATACAACAGAAGATCGCTAAGAATAGCTACATATATTATTTAGTATAGTTTCGATTAGTCGTCTTCAGGTAAATTTAGTTACAGGCCATAATGACCGTTACTGTGATCCCTCTTCATTCCAAGACTGTGTTGAAGATATCGCAAATAGTTATATTATATAAAAAATCTATCGTGACTTTTATAACTATGAATTATTATGACACATATATACTTTTATTTCGCATCTAAAACTCTTGAAAATAAATAAAAGAGTGAACGAGTTTATTTGGATCGGCTAGTAGGGCGATGTGCTGCTAGTCATTCCAGGTACCGCTGGAAAAATAATGTCTAGAAAGCCTTGAGCGAAATTCAGATCAGACAATGGACAAAAAGTTGGCTCATACCAAAGTGGCTGCTTTGACTACCGGAGGCCAAGACTTATATCATTGCTATTTTAGTAGCTAAGTTTAATTCTTGAAATGAATAGTTTTTAGACGCAGGTGGTGTACACACTAAACAAACGAAACTTAATGTAGGAAGTTAGGCTTTGTACTGAAGTTTGTGTAACATAATATCGGAGTAAGTTTTTAAGATAAACAGTAGGTTAAAGTTAGCGCAGCTTGATAATAATGCCAGAAGATGGACGCCAGTTTTCGAACCAAATAAAATTGTCTACATCATACTTCGTCAAATAAAAGCTTAAATCACCTAGTAGACACGTTCCTTTTTTGTTTTTAAATTTTATGTGACAAATCAAAACCAATATTATAAAGCTGAAGAGTTTGTTTGTTTGGTTGAAAGCGCTGATATAAAAAACTACTTGTTGGAACCTGATCACCAAACATATATTATGTTCATACAACAGCCCTTGAAGGCCAATTAGCCTTCTAGGTTATTAACAACTCCGACCACATCGTCACTGACCATGAAATGAGTTGTGTTCAAACGCTAGATTTATACAGTATAAATAAAATAAAAATAAAAAGTGTAACTATCCGAGATACAATTTTTTATTCAGTTTTGCTCTAATAAGGCTGGATTAAGGTCACTTCCAACCGGTCCTTGTGGAGATAAGTGAGGGATTCATTTGTCCAGAAGTGGACATTTAACGGCTAAGATGATGATGACAACGATGTTCTATGACCTTTTTAAATACTAATAACTAATTACAACACCACAGCTTCTACAAAAAAAAATTGAGCTATCTACTAGCTTTTATCAGCCTATAGATAACTCAAATGCTCTAACCCACTACCAGTTGGCAGCGTGCCCAGAATGCTAGCAGCATTGCCACGTCAAATTGCAATGCTGATCTATTGAGCCAAATATGTGGTACAAGACCTGACGGTATGACACTTATTCCGTGGAAATTAGGGCGGCCTTTAGTGTGGGACACTACATCCGTTGACGCTTTGGCGCCGTCATATCTTCCCGAGACACATGTTAAGGCTGGCGCCGCGAATTATTCGGCGAAGCAATTGAAGCGGCGAAAATATGCTAACTAAGGTAGTGGTTACATAATTGAACCGTTTAGAGTCGAGACATTAGGCCCGTAGGAACCGGAAGCTATTCGAAATTTCCAAAAAATATCAGAATCTTATATTATATTAAACAATGTATTAAATTTCAAATTTTCCGTGGTTAAACTCTTAACTTTCGTATTGACATCCTTAAAAATCAATTAGTCAATTAGTCACACAGTTCACACTTTGCCAGCACTAGGTAACGTCAACCCAATAATGGCTGCTCTGGCTCAGCTCCGATGCAGCCGCACATAAATAACTACCGGACATGGGGCCAGGAGACTGTTCTCTACAGTCATACTGTAGGTTGTTTACCCACTTCGTATGTTCATACAGTCGAAGGTAACACACATTGGTAGTGATTCGCTTAAACAACTGACTTAAACTAAAATTTTGAATAATTAGATTAGTTCTTATTATGATAAAGTCTAAATTAGTATGAGACTTATCAATAACATCACTAAAATTAAATGTTTCTATTAAATTTCGGGCAGTTTTAGGTAAATTATATCGCCACTAAACTTATTTGGTGCCTTGTACTAAAACTACCCGCAATTGGCCCACACTGGAATAAAACTCGTCTAAAATTAGTGAGAGCGTTTTATAGCGTTATCATCATCATCATCTCAGCCATAGGACGTCCACTGCTGGACATATGCCTCTACGAGGTAAACTAATTTAAATTTGAGCGAAAATTGAATACGAGCTCTTTCGTTTTGAAGATTTTTTGTGATTTTTAGCTAGTTCTTGAGATTAACAGAATTAGGGCCAATAGGTACAATATAAACACAATTTATTGACACAAAACCAAGAAATTACAAAAACTGTATATAATAATTTAAGAGATTTAAATCTTTAGAAGCGTGCAAGCGTATTAAAAAAGGCATGAAGCAAGGTCTTGTAATGCATATGCAGTTTAATATAAACTACGTACCTTAGGAATGTTGAGTAATCCAAAGAGTAATTTACCACAAAACTTCAAAAACACCCCACGTACGACAAAATATGTACCTCTCGCGAAAATCCTGAATTGTCACTTTTATCTTGGGACAGTAGTCCAATCATTTGGTTCAGTGAACGGGTTAATTAATGAAATCTATTAACTTCTCCACTCCTCAGGGAATCGTTCATTCGTTCAGAACTGAACTTTTTTGCTCGGTCATCTTATCCGGACTAGACGCTTAGCAACGTGTAACTGATATTAAGAGTATCATTTCACTTTTTATAATCTACATCCATTATGATTTTGAGAAGGTATTGATACTAAGAGTTTATTAACACTCTCATCTTTTTAAGAATACGAACTAAGAGACGAGAATAAGAACACAACACTAAAATTTATTTTATTTTATTTTATTTATTTATTTAACATTCACACAAGGTCTTCAGGTCCCAAGCTAGGCAGAGCCTGTGCTATGGTAACCTGATGACTGAATGAACTATACTTGAGAAAAGCTCAAGTATAGTTCATTTTAGTGTTGTGTTTATGGTCTTAGTGACGTAGAAGTTATAACCTTTTTTATTTTCACGACTCACACGTCAATCTCACGACTCAATCTTGGTACATCGATGCGTCGATATAAATATTTATGACATAGCGCGCCCACACCGTGCATGTTAACGTGACAGCTTAAACGCTTAACATGAGCCCAAGTTAAAAGCTTAAAAAGACATTTTTTGCACACTATACATTATACAATATAAGCCACAAGCTTATGCCAATCACAGGCAACGTCGATCCCCACTAACACTTATAAAAGCAAGCGCTCAGTCGAGTGCCGGAATTTCAGTCAGACACCGAGCTCGAGGCAAAAACAACCAGGTTAGATTCTCGTCAAATAGTCCAAGAGCGCCCACTTACGGACTTTAGTACTGGGGCAAGTCCATCCGATATCTCCCTGTCCTGGCGACAGCTCAAGTCGAGGTCCGAACCTCAGTGGTGCCGTTGAGCTTGTCGCCTCGTCCTCTCCTAGTGGCACAGCGCCGTCAGCGCTAGCCTCACTAGGCGGTGTGACTTCTGCGCCCGTATAATTACCGGGCTGAGCATCATCTGTGCTCCCCCCCCGGTGAAGCTGTAAATGCCGGTAGAGGAAAACAGCATTAGTCCGTTAAAAAAAAAAAAACCAGTGCGGGATCATTTACTGCTCAGTCATCGGTCAGTAAGGTAGTTGGGTTCGACGCTGCTGTAAGAGCGTTCCATTTTTTATTTATGTTGTTAATTTGTTTAACAGTAGTTTCTTTGTATAAATGTTCCATTGTAATGTGCATTTGATGAATTGTTGTCGTATTAAGCTATCATTGTTATAAATTAAATTCATCCATAATCATATTCATATATTCATATAATTTATTGGTATTCATTCCATACACGTCAAAATACACATTATATAAAAATAATCTAATCTAACAGTATAACAGATTATAAACAGATATAATGTCAAAATACCTAATATTATGTATAGGTATAATAGTAATAATAGGAATAACTATGAGCAATTTCATTTTAAGGGAATTTTAGAAAAAATTCCGCATACGTGTAAAAAGCTTGATCGTTTAGGCAGAATTTCAACCTCGACTTAAATACTGTCATACTGTCACTGATCATGTTATTTCTTGTTTTTAATTTATACCACGTCTGATGTCTAACAATATTATAAAGATATAAACATACATGTCAACATATATAAGACATCTGAGCAGTTTAAATGGCGTTAAATGAAAAGTATGGAATGGACTAAAGGTTTGTGTATATCAACCTATATTTAGAAATATTGTTATCATAAATCTATTTATTATTTGTTAAGCACATTCTATATATAGCCATATGTAATGTTAGATATTCTTAAGCCACGTACCAGTTAAACGAACTGAAACGTAACAGAGTAGTTAAACTAAGATAATATAGTCGTGTTTATCAAACGAGACAGCGTGACTCTATCAAGACGCTCTCACGTATACTAGACCCGTCCTCGTGTTTAATAGGGTATACAGGATATAAATAAAAAGCATCAACAATTTTCCGTGACAACGCACGGGTGCTCGCGTGACTCACGTGCGCGAGGATAAGCGCGATGATTCGCCCATTTCACCCGCTATTTGTTGTGCTTTATCCCTAGGGCACGACATTCTACAACAATATTATTACAACAGTACACAAGGTTCGAACCTTGTACCTGCGCCAGTGGAGGACAGTGGGGAAGGTAAGTTACATCATTGTAGACCGCATCATCACTTAACATCAGGTGAGATAGTGGTGAAACGCCTGTCTATTGTGAATAAAAAAAGAAGGAAATGCAAAGCTCATTGTAGATGGCGCTGGGCTCGCTTGATACCACGTATGGACACATTCAGTGTCATCCGTTTCCTGATTAATTGAATTTTTTATATGCTTTATAAATCTAACGTTTGCCCACTATCTCGCTTGAGCGTCAGTGACGATGTGGTTGAATATATAATCACGCTAGATTAAAAATGTTTTACATACTATGTATTTGGTGACATTCTTTAAAACTTGAGGGTGGTAGCTATCCAGGCGTATACTCGAAAGTACCCTACCACCATACTAAAAATGAATTGAGTTTATATAGTTGGTTATTTTCTAAATTTCCGGAAGTGCAGAAAACATGACAACGCAGTATTATTTTTCAACAAAGATTCTAGTAAAAACCATACAATAATTAATTGTCATATCCAAGACAAGAAGATGAAAATTCCATTGTACCCATAATATCTGGTTTATTGTCTGGCAAATGCCTGATTGTGTAACATCTCCAAACCCTTGCAGTTCCTGTACTGGATTCAAGATCGGAATATTGTTGACTGATAGATAATGACGTGTAAAATATAAGTGTCATACATTCCACAAACCCCCGTCACTGTTTTCCACAAAACAGGAACATTGTGCACGTATCAGATAAATGAGACGCAGGGGGTGCCTAATAACAACGGGCTCTATATACCTATCCCTTTGAGGTGCCGTCTGGGGCGTAAAGAAACTCAGCGTTGAGTTTTAATTTATAGTTGCTACAATTTACTTCTGCTATTTCAAATTCAGATAAGTTCAGATAGTTTAAATTCAGATAGTTGTGTCTAAGTTCTAAAGCATGAATACCATACACAGAAATGTTAACTTTATGTTAGCAAAATGTCAGTTGTTTTAACTGACTTCAAAAAAAGAAGGATTTCAATTTAACCCGTATGTTTTTTTATGTTTGTTACCTGAGAACTTTCTTGCGCAATAGTAGTGACATTTAAATTATGTCAAGCTATAAGGGTGTGACAAATAAGTAAACCTTGCACTATTATTTTCAAAGTATTCGTCTGTCACAGCCAGAATAATCGTTCTCCACAGAGTCTTCTATATATACTACTGGCCTCCCCGACATGCTAGTACTGCCAGTCTTTCACCTCTTGCCATTTAAAAAAATAAAATGATCTATTTTTATTCTAAAAATATACCACAAATAACTTTTGATCTTACGAGTACTATAGTTAGAAATGATTTGTAACATAGTATTGATATTTATACCACTTAGGATTTTATAACACGTCATTCTGTTTCTGAGACACAAACATATAATATAATAATATATATAATATAGGACAACATTCACACAAGGTCTTCAAGTCCCAAACTAGGCAGAGCCTGTACTATGGTAACCTGATGACTGATATATACACTTAAATACATACTTATATATATACTTATATACATATACACACCCAGACACAGGTCAGACAGACATGTTCATACACACAAATGTTTGACCTGTCCGGGAATCGAACCCGGGACCAGCGGCTCAGAAGGCAGAGTGCTACCAACTGCGCCAACCGGCCAGTCAATTATACTTATAGATTAAGGAAGTTGTCATTTAAATGCTTTAGGTCATAAAATAACCTTCAGAAGTGTGTTATGTGCATATGTACATAACAACCTTATATACATATTATTATAAACTTTACACATGTTAATAAACGGCTTTATCTTTTGGTTGCGTTGGCGTAGAAGTTTTATTTTTTCACAGCTCCAAGAGACAGAAGATTTGAGTATTTGATATGAATTTCAGCTTGATAACTTCTCGCGTTCCTAAGAAAAAGGGTCTCGGCAGACGGACAACAAAGTGATTCTATAAGGGTTCCGTTTTTTTTCTTTTGAGGTTCAGAACCCTAAAAATTACTATCATTCAGGATTATATGAGCACGTGTTTTATTAGAATATCTCTAAATTTACCAATTTTGAAATTCATTGCTATTTTTATTAAATTCGCATAGATCGACCATGCGAAGGTGAGTAAGGTGAATAAATAAGATCTCTCAAAATAAACTCTTCTTATCTTATCTTACATTCTACAAAAATAGCAAATACGTTGAACCAAAAATGCTCTCGTGAACGTTTAGAAAGTGCCTTGCCCTAGATCTATCCGGTGATCGTAGCTAAAGTTAAGAGTATTTTTTTGCTGGAATGTGTTCCATTACTTAGGTGCTAGTTTCGCTGATAGCAGAGCGCCACTAATCCCGATATATCTACGGAAACCGTGGTTGAAATTTATAGTCGTATTAAGTGACGTAACCAGGCAAGGGGTTCATTAAATACAATAAACTAAAAATACATTCAAAAGTCTTATTCAACTTACTTTTTTTAGAGATTTTAAATTATTTTATTATGTATGCAACATTAGCTGTAAATATTTGCTTAACGCCTATGATTTTCTTATTATAAATAAAAATTATTAAACAATACATGTGTTTCAGCTATTCTTCTGTAATACTTTATTTACGTAATACTTTTTCCTAAGTTAAAATATTTTTGTAAGCAGTGGAGCATTTTGTCAATCATTTAAGACTTGACATCTGCACCAACAAGGTACAAAAGAACTTATGCTTACTTATTTACCGTTAACTTACATTAGTATTATTATATTACGTTTTTAATGAATTCTTAGTTGAAACATCTTAGTTCTCACAGAATGGAACCGTTAAATTTATTAATAAAAAGCTGCCTGCTGCTGCAATTTATTCCCGATCTTTTTACTACATATACACCCTGATATTTTTGTAATACGAATGTAGAAAAAGATTGACAGTCGTACCATATTCAGTTGTGTGTTAATTTAATACTAGCTGCGCCCCGCGGTTTTACCCGCGTGGTGATACTGGAGATGATGAAAATAAGCCCATGTGTTAATCCAGGGAATAAGTTATCTCCATACCAAATTTGATCCATATCCATCCAGCTGTTAACGCGTGAAAGAGTAACAAACATACATCCATACATATCTCTACATATCCATCCATCCATACTCACAAACTTTTCCATTTATAATATTAGTAGGATAAGGCTAACATAATATGATCATTGAACATATTATGTATTTATCAATATTCTTTATTTTCTTCTAATCGAATATAATATATATATATCAATATTCTATGTGGATAGAAACGGAGAACAATTTCCTTTTTGTGGCTTTATTTTAAGCAAACCTCGTAAATATCCGTTGTATGTTTATGTTGATTATATGAAAAAAATAATGATACAAATGTTTTTTTAACTATCACGTATGTTAGATTTTACTTGCCCTTTATCCTTGATACGCCCATGGTTGTGTGAGACCGCGGCTTAAGCGTGCTGGCGTTCTGGTACTAAATAGCTGCTAAAAGATATATGGACACTTTTTGAAACAAAATTACACGTTGGGGTATTATTGTGGTTTGAAATGGAGTCGTTCTTTATTTAAATAGACTTGTTGATTCGTAACCATTAGGAGAGTGATGGTTTTGCCTACTGAACACCTTATTACCATAAAGATATGAAGTAGGCAATATTAGTGCTGACTATAATTGATCACAATCGGCCAGCAATAGATTAAAAGCCGTCTTATTATATTTTATATTACATATATACGTATCATATATGTATACATATGTATATATATTAGAGATAGCGTTGTAAGGACTTGAGGGCTTTTTGACTTTAAAGAATTTTAGTTATTCGGTTTGGTTAACATAAATTGCATAATATGCAATTTATATAAGATATAATAATATAAGAAATTGTAGAAATTGGAAAATAATATATTCTCAGCAATTAATATGATAATATCATATTAATTGCATAGAAATTGGAAAATAATATATTCTCAGCAATTAATATGATAATATCATATTAATTGCTGAGAATATATTATTTTCCAATTTTTTCAATTTCTTATTTCATTGCAAGTGAAAACGAGCTCTAATATGAATAAAGTTCAACTAACATAATGGATTAAAAAAACAATAAAACACTCTACGAGTACTACCTTAACCACGCATGCAATAGCAACAAACAGATCCAGCTCTTGAGAGAATGACATGGCAATAATAAAATGGTTTTTTTATATATTTTTTATTATCACACTCAAACCCCCGTACTAGGGACCCCCTGTGTCGCTGGAAGCATGGACACACAATCACAGCACACAGACACCCCAGACCCGGGATAAACATCTACACTCATCGCAAAAATCTTTGCCCCTGCCGGGATTCGAATCCAGGGTCCCGGAGACACAGAAGTCATGTCACTGACACCAACCACTGCGCCACGGCGACCGTTAAAATTGTACTAAATATTCATTAAAAAACGCTCAGCAACAGATTGAAAGTATCAATGGTACAAAGATGTTGTAGGGTGACGGTACCACTTACCATCAGGCAAGCTGTGTACTTGTTTGCTGCAAATTAGATAAACAGTTGAACTAGCATTCTTATATAATATTTTATTAGTATTTTAAATTTATGTCTACGCTTTTTTATTTAGTTGCCTTCTTTATATATAATCATTATCAAATGCTTTTCCAAGCAATGTTTTCCCAAGCATTTTAAAAAGATTATCTGCAATATGTTTTTAGAATTTTAAAATTTATGTGTATTAACTTCAAAGTATTAAATAAATAAAAAATAATTGAGACAAACACCACTTTAGTAACCTTACATGTTGTATATGATGATATTATGTATTTACCAGTTGGATGTTTCGAAATCTCAAGTTAAGGATTGTTTTTTGACTACATTAGCCTATGTGTAACTAGGTACATATGTAAGTGTGAATCAATTTTCTTAAATTGTTGATTAACTTATAATATTATTGAACCTATATCAATAAGTGTAAATTGACTTTTAATAAAAGTTTTTACACCCACACATATCAACCATCATGATAATTCATAAGATCATATCCACACAAGCTCTTTTGTTTTACCAATTTATCAATCAACTTTGTGTGTATTTTTTTTCTGTTATATGCTTAGCAAATACATAAGTGAATATATATCTACTTAACTAAAATAATTGAAGAATCAATGACAAAATAAAATTCGTAATCCTACTAAAATTAAGAATATTTTTTATATATAATTAGTTATTAATACTCTTTTACACTCAAAAGACTGTACGGATTCGGATGAAATTTGTTATGTAGAGACTTCAGGTTCCGGAATAACACATAAGCTGCTTTTCATAATCATCATCAATCATCACCACGCGTAAAACCATGAGGTGCAGAGTATTATAATCGTAATTTCTGCTCATAGCTGAGATACGGGTGAAGGAAAACTATTGCAGCATACGGAGAGCCTTATACTGTAACAATTTTCCTTACCCATAGAGTACATATTAGTTCACTATACTGTTAGCGTACTTAAGCTAAGCCTTACCAATAAAACAAGCGCAATTATTTCTTAGAAAATATAATTATTCACACGCTACTCGCGACCGTAGCAAAATATAACAAACAAAACACGAGATATTTTCCTATAAACTTCTAACATCACGCAAACCAATTACACAACCACCCATTGAAAGCCGACCTAATTGAAATAATTATTTTGTTATGAAACACTTTTACAAATACCCACAAATGCTGTTACCATTCCACGCACCACATTAACACTAGAGGAATATCCAATGATGTTTTACTAAAGATGACGTATATTCATACTGCGCGGTGCTCAGATTTCATTCCTTTACGACATAAACATGCTTACTGCGACAGATAATACGGTACAAATAATATAGAAAAGGATAGCTATATGTTTAGACTTGCGCTTGAAATACGCGTCATAATGAAAATGACTACAATTGACTTAATTTTGCCGCCTCAGTTTCCGCGCGCTTGTGCGACATCTACCTCATATAAACATATAATATAATTGAAAATATCACACTTTTCCAGCATTACTGCAGTGTTTGTAGCAATTACGTACGTAAGCGTACTTGCTTCGTCAGTACATATACTAAAATTGGAGCGATACAGAGAAGACTAGCATGGCCCCTGCGCAAGGACGACACGCAAAATCGTGAAGCGTTCCACATTTTTTAACTTTGTTTCGATTCTCTCAACCTTAGTGTTTCCTCTTAAATATGGGGACACTGACATAAAAAAAACAGTGGTGGTACCGGCCTAAAATAGTACTCCACCATTTCTGCCCGCCGGTGCCGTAAGAGTCGGCTAAGGGATCACGTAACAGAAGGTGGGCAGCAACGCCTTCTGAGGATTGTAAATCATACTGCGCTCACCAACCCGCCTGCCAGGCGTGGCGAGTATAGGCAAATCTCCCCTATATGGGAAAGCATATGTCTAGCATTGAACGCACATGGTTGAGAGAAGAAGAAGAAGAAGTGTAGTAATTATAAATGCGAAAGCTTGCGAGAGTGTAAATGTGTTTGTTACTTCTTCACGCTCAAACATCTAGATCACTCTTGATGACGTGTGGCATGGAGCTAGCTGACATACTGGATTAAAAGATAGGCTCCTTTTATCTGCTGGGCTGTATTTAAATGTGGTCCCATTTAAATTTCATCAAAATCGGTCAAGCGGTTTTTGAGTTACACCTCAATAACTAAAAAGTGCTACGCATACGTGGATGACATTATAATTGCGGGTGGAGAAATCGGTGAACATACACAATGACAATTGAACTTGTGAGTAGCAAAGGTCACTGAAAAAGGTGAAAAAAAATTATGCATAAAAACTTCATCATCATCATCATCTTAGCCATAGGATGTTCACAGCTGGACATGAGCCTCCCTAGAAACTTATGATGAGCTAAATCATTGATGCAATGTGTGGCCAAATTCAAACTAATTTGGCTCAATACTGCATAGCAATGCAACAGGGCATAGCTGCTAGCGTTTTGGGTACGCTGCCAACAAGTTGCGCACTGGTAAGTACATATTTTAATATAAATTACTATGTTCATATTATAATAAAATATATAGCTTACCGACGAGCTAGTCATACAGCTTCTCACATAGCTAAAAACTACGGAGAACACTAACTTCACTTTATTCTAAATATGAAACTGCTCGTTTGAAATGCAGATAACCTCATGTTGTTAGTACTGTGGTAATTGTAAGTACCTACTTGCATTCAACACTCGTACAAAAACAGCACGGCTTGATGCAATCACACTAATGAATACAAGCCGCGTTGCCCCTAGAAAATCTTTAGAGAATATTTTTGCTAGCTGTACGCACGGATAGTAAGTTTGTCGAGATCCATCAAAGTTGGCGTCTTTTTTTTTCTTTCCCAACAAAAAGGTTGAGCACTTTTTCTTTGAGTTACTATTTAAATTTCAGATATAAATTGAAATGTTTATTCATGCATCACTCAACATTATGAAAAAAAGGACAACATTATGAATAAAAAAATTATGAAAAAAGAGGAGAACTGTCACAAATTAGCCCCCAACTCAGAATGATGTCAGCTGTTAGCCAACGCTGGTCTTCCGCTGGAGCTATTTTGATGAGGTCACGTAAAAGCATACATACATACATTGACTTAAAATAAATACAAAAAGAATAAAACAAATACATAATGAAAACATATTTAATAGCATATCACACAAAAGTTCATATGAATTAAGAGTTTTATGGTTTATTTCATTAACAATATGCTAGGCGGAACTAGGAGCTAGGTTCAAGTCCCACTAGCAGCCGATTTTTTTCTTTCAAATATTTGAACATTCATATTAATTAATTATCCCATAACTTATAAACTTATTTTTTATTATTTTATTTAAAATAAAATACTTGTTGCACTTACAGTTGTTTACCAAATCGCACAACAAATCACACACATCGAAACATTTTTATATTCACATTATTCTATAACTTACTTATGAAATCAATACATAGGTCTAAAAATATATATAGTTTAGTATGGAAGATATCTAGATCAGCTTCCTGAGCAATCAAACTATTAATTAATGTAATTGCATGAACCGTAGGCGCATATTGAGCTGTCTAGTTGCTGTTTTTAAGTTAAAATATTTAATTGCAACAAAGTGTAATACCTGTTTTAATTTATGTACGTACTGTAATAATTTTTTTTTTAAATAATTCATGTACTGTTCTGATTTTGGGGAAGACATTGTCTGCTGCAACACAGTGTATACTAAAGCAGCAGGCAGGGCTTCCATTGTGTATTTTGTTTTAATTTTTCCGTGAATAAAGAAATTTGTATTTGTTTATTTGGTTTGCCCATTTGCTTAAAACATGGAACCTTAAAAATGTTAAAAACTACTTACGTATTAAGGTTTGCGAAATATATAATTCGAGTTTGAAAAGTATCGTGAGTTTCGTTCATCAATGTTATCTAAGAACCGGCTAGGACTCACGTGATGTTTGCAGGAAAATTAGTCTCCGACCAGTTTCGAATTGATTTAAAGTTCTTCATCTGGGAGGTATGATCATACCAGGCGGTGGGCGTAAGCCTCAGCACGTAACTGAATAAATAAATAATATCAACACGTGAGTCTCACATCACGCGAGTCCAAGCCGGTTCTTAGATAAGAAATATATAATTTTAGTTCGATTAAATTATTTGATTCGTTTGTGAAGTGTTTAAATCAATCTCAATTTCTTAATTTTTTTTGTTTGAAAAGAATATTTTAGACAGTTATAATATAAACAATCTTTCGTTTTAGTCACCAGTGTGTATAGCGGTAGCTACTAACGCTTTTTAATTTTTCTCGGTGGGAGTAAATGGTAATTTTCAATTATTCGGATTTGTTTTAAGTAATCTTTTTTTGTGGTTGAGTACAAACATTTGGGCTTATGACTGAAAATAAAAAATACAATCTCTTAAGTATTTTTTCACACGAATATTATAAATGGTACTGACTTCGACAAGTTATTTCACACTTTTGAGAGTTGAAGTTGGTTCCATTTTTTGCAAAAAATTTTTTTTCCCCATTTCAGTGACCGGCGTACTCACGGGATCAATTGTCATTGTGTATCTTCACCGATTTTTCCACCCGCAACTATAATGTCATCCACGTATGCGTAGCACTTTTCAGTTATTAGAGTGCAACTCAAAAACCGCTTGACCGAATTCGATAAAATGTAAAGAAAATTTATATATATACCAAATTTCTGAAAGTGTAAAAAAAGGAGGTTACTCAATTCGACCGTATATATATATATATATATATATATATACAGTCGTGGTCAACTAATTAGGGACATTCAAGATAGTGAAGGGCTATAACCGGTTATGTACATATAAATATAAAACCCTATTGATTTCTCAGCACCTATTATTTGCATAATGTGGTCCGATTATTATGCTATAAATGGCTGTAAATAAAAGATTAAATAAATAGAAAAAGTATTTGATATCAAAGATTAAACATGTATTGAATATTAAGGTACAATTCTGTAGTGGACATTTAATTAAGGACAGTAAAGTATAATGAAAAATACAGTTAAACAAAACTTATAATCTGCAGTGTTATAATATCTTTAACAGCTCTATTTTATTACGTGTAAAATCAGTACCCAGTAGCAAAACCATTGTTAGTAATTACCGCTTGACACCGATGTGGCATAGACATTATCAGTTTCTGACATGTTTTGACAGGAATGTTTGCCCATGCCTCACAAAAAGCTTCATGAAGTTCATCCAAATTTGTATTACGATAAGTGGCAACTTTTTTCTTGATTTCGTGCCAAAGGTGCTCAATTGGGTTGAGTTCCGGGCTATTTGCTGGCCAATCTAGCACCGATACAGACTGACTGGTAAGAAACGACTTGACTGAATGAGCGGTACGTTTCGGGTCGTTATCCTGCTGAAACGTCCATATAATAGGGAGATGCTCCTCAGCATAGGGAAGCATAGTTTCTTCCAATATTGCCTTGTATTGATGTTGGTCTAAGTTACCCTGAACTTTCCTCACAGGTCCCACTCCACGTCCAGAAAATGAACCCCACATTTTAATGTTTCCACCGCCATGTTTCACCTGTTTTTTTGTGAATCTTGGATTCATTTCCGCTTTTACAGGACGCCGTACATATTGCCTTCCATCTGAAGAAATCAAATTAACCTTGGTCTCATCAGAGAAAAGTACATGTTGCCATTGGGCGTAGGTCCAATGTCCATATTTACGTGCAAACGCCAAACGAGCATTTCTATGTTCTTTCTTCAACAACGGTACTTTGCGAGCCACTCTTCCGAACAACCCTGCTTCTACCAAACGTCGTCGAACGGTCCTCGCAGATACACCGGCTTTTTCGTTTGCCCCAAACACTTCGTGTTTCATTAAAATAGAGCCTAGAAACGGATCTTTCTTAGCTAACCTGGTTATCATTCTATCTTCTTGCGGAGTCGTTTTTCTCGATCTTTTTGTTCTGGACACATTTAAAGCTGTGTTATAGCGCTTGAAATGTTGCACTGCATTGCATACCATAGTTTTTGAACAATTTAAATGTTGTGCTATCCTTCGGTATGACCAACCACGCTCGACAAACTTCATGATAATTTTTCGTAGTGTTGGATCGCAACTTTTATTTTTGCCCATTTTTCTTCAAAATAATTATCAAAACTTAAAATAAAAAATCTGGATTGCCGCCAAAACGTCCACGAAACAATAAGAAAAGAAACAAAAAAATATTAAAATTCTAATTTTGTAATTAGAACGCAATACCTCAGTGTCCCTAATTAAATGGCCAGCCAGCATTCTTTGAACAAATAGCACTATGATAATTTATCAGCTATACTGTAAAGAGGTTTAATATTTAAGATGTTGTTATTGTTTGTATAATCGCGCACATAAATGACTAATTACACTTACATGTAAAAGATATGGAATATTGTTAAGACTCGTTGGAAAATAAAAAAATAATTCACAATTTGGCTTAACTAGAGATTGTCCCTAATTAGTTGACCACGACTTTATATATATAAACGGTCGAATTGAGTAACCTCCTTCTTTTTTTGAAGTCGGTTATAAAAGAGTTTAAATAAAAAAATCTTTTAGTTCTTATATTTACCCGATTTTATTGTATAGTTATAGTTCTATCGCAGACAAATTTATCAAATCAATCACCAATAACAAATCAAAGTTACTTGTAGCATATCGTAGCAATAACAGTAGCAGCGTAGCAACATTTCTTCGCTACAAAACGCTACGACGTGCTACGATGTTTCTGCTACACGCATCTATGTATGCAAGCGTAAACTTCCCCCGACTGACACAGGGGCCTTCTTTTCAGGTTTGATCATAGACAATTTTGAGCTTATTAGCTTATTTTGTCGAAAGTCCTAAATGTCTAATAAGTTTTAAAAAAAAAACACTTATAAAAACTATAATTTATAAATTTTATGCCTGATTAAAAAAAAATTGCTAATTTATTAGTAACTAGCTGCACCCTGCGGTTTTACCCACCTGGTAATGAAAAATATTGATGGTGGTGATGCTGAAAATCTCATGTGTTAATCCAGGGTATAAGCTATCTCCATAACAAATTTCATCCAAATCCATTTAGCTGTTTAGGCGTGAAAAAGTAACAAACATACATCCATACTCATAAACTTTCGCATTTACAATATTTGATAAATATTTTCAAACGACTATAGTATTCCTTTATCAATAATTTTCACGGTAACGACAAATGCGCCACCCGCAGAAATTTTATTAAAAAGTCTAAAGATGTAATTGGTTTTTTTGCCATATTTGTAATATTTTTAACTAACGGGCATTAGTATTTGTTGTACCTGTGAACACCCACGAGCCTCTGTAATGTCATCGGCACTTGTCAAGCCGTTCAGAAAGGAGTACTGGCCATCAACCAATATCCCAGCAAATGTGGGTTGGAGGATAGGCTGGCGGCCAGTCCAACTCCGAACTTTTCGGTCTGCCTAAGCGTCTCCGACATGCCTTAACAACTGCGTTAAGACCGCGCCGGCCTATGCACGGAAGTGCTTTATTAAAAAGTGCACTACGGTGTCACTTGGTATGAATTGGTATGGTAAAATTAATATAATTATCAATTAAATACTAGTAAAATAAATAAATCAAAGGAAATATAATCAAAATAAGTTAATAACAAGTTTTATTAGTATTGTTATTCAGAATTAAATATCCAGTTTATTGCCGCAGGGATATATCTACGTCTCTGAACTCAGGATATGCAGAGAGGTTAGACCTTGAAATGACGCATAGGCTACTTTAATCTCGAAAAAAGTATAGTTCCCGTGGGCTAATTGAGGTACCGGGAAAACCGTTTCCACGCGGGTGAAACCGCGAGGCGCTACTAGTAATTGATATTTCCCATATTATTTAGTTATCACACTCGTAGTTATCACACCGACTCACCCTGGAAGTCTACTAGCTCCTACAGACCCAGGGAATCCTACCGTGGGAGTTAGGGATCATTCAAATCTAAAAAACCTTATTAACCAATTTCACATACCGATAAAAACATTTATCTCGTTGTACTAAGTAGTCATATATAGTTTTTAAATGAAATGTATATAAATAATTAATTATTTATATACTACCTGTAGCGAATATTTTCAATGTTATAATTATACAATATAAAATGTTGTAAGTTACATATGTACGGTTACTTTGCTATGTACATACTTCAGGTCCCGGAATAACACATAGGCTTCTATTCTCATCATCATCAATCACGTTCAAGTTTTCACTTCTGCCGTCACTCCCGGAGTGCACCCGGTTATTTTTTCTAAAAAAAATATTGACGTGCGTTCTACTACTGTGGTTTACTGTTAATTAATTTTAATTTTTGTTACTATTTGACAATATGTTAAGTACCTAGATTTTTTATATATTTTTAACAATTTTCATTTTTCATAATCAATTGTTTTTACAGCCGTGAGCTATTTGTAATTGAAAATGTGTGTTGTAAACGTTGAACACACTAGTACGCTATTCTAGAACAGAAAAGCGGTTGGGGCACCAACACAGTGAAGACAGCAAGAAATATTAATACCGTGAATGGACAAAGAAAAGCCATTTTTGATAGACCGCTTTTATTCGAAAAAAAAATATCTCTGAGACTTCAAGATTCAAGATGTAAAAAATATCATGCCTCCATCTTCGCTGTTCATACCATTCACTTGCAAATCTATACAAAACAATATCAGAAACAAAAGACAGTCACAGTTTCCCTTATTTTGTACTAAAATGTCACTCAATTACGTAGAAGCCAACACACAGTAAAATATCTACTGAGAAAAAAATATGTCAGCTTCTATGATGTTCCGAAGGCGTCACGTCTAACTATGGCGTTCATGTCAAACATAAAAACACATAAATGCCAGTACAAAGTGCAAACCAAAGTATACCTTACCTATACTACTTTTGAGTAGAAGGTATCTATTAAACTTCTGTGCAACTAGAGATCTACGAACTAAAAAAATCTTTGTGAGAGGACCAGTGTTTTACGAAACAGCCTTATTATAGAGAATTAGGTGTTCTAATAAAACACGCTTGCACGTGACAATGGCAAGTTTACTGACCGGTTGTTATAGCTTCATAAGCTTATTTGTTTTATGGAGTTGCCAGGGAATTTCATCTTTTTAAATTATGCCCTGTTATTTTATAAGTCCTTTTTGGTAGACGAAAGAACTTTTACTTCTGACAAGTGACTAAAGTAAATAATTAATCCGAATTTCAGTCACATGCCTTTAATTAGTGTTTATTAAAAATATGTGAGTGATTCGTTATTTAAATAGTCCTAGCTTTAACAGGAGGAAAAATTAATTAAAATAAAAGCGTCTTTTGAATATTTTTTTTTAGACCTTATATATATAGCTACCGTTTGACCTATATCTCATTTAATGGTCAGAAACGATATGATGAGGATGTAATTACGCAAGACCTAGAATGTTTAGTGGCTCTCAAGGACAGGTTCCAGAATACACTATGTGTTTGGTGACAGTTACTCTAAATTGAGGGTGATAGTTAGCCAGAAGGATGGCGAGTGGAAACTCAACCCCATCTCTCCCCGACAGGCTTCGTCTGCTTGCGGAGCTCCCACATAACCACCATGCCTCCCATGGAGGTATCCATAAAGGAATTTAAAAAAAAAATATTTTACGGTGTGAGAAGTAGGTACACTATGGTGTCATATGATTGCTTTAATTTGTAAAAAAATACTGCTCGTTAGAGGATATCCTGGATACCTTGGCATAAACTGGTTACGGCTATTGTATGTAGCATTAAGCAATGAACGAGTTCGTTATGTTTTTAGTTAATATTCTTTTGATATGGATTTCCGTAAATACACGAATCTATAAGTTAGATTCGCGTCGTTAATAAAATTAATTTATCAATTTTTTCTCAAATCTGAGAATAAATTTGGGCCATCGTGGTGGTTGTCGTGGTTCAGTGATCAATGATACTGACTTTGGACTGACGGCCCCAGGTTTGAACCACAGCTTAAACCATTTCAGTGATGAGCATACATAAATGTTTTTTCTCAGGTCATGGATTCTCATGAATTGGATTCATGGTTTTTCTATTGTGATTGTGTGTGTCCAAAGCAACGCAAGGCTTCTTAGTGCGGAGGTGAGAGTGTGAATGCGTTTATTTTTACACTAATAGTAATAGGAAAACGCGAAAATGAAACCGCGGTGCGTAGCTATTACAATATTATGTGTTACATACAAAGATTGTTTCCGTATGGTCTAAGATCCAGCGTAATAAATAAATCCCCTCATTTAATTATGAGAAGGCTTAAATGATAGTTTATATGTAGAGGGATAAAGTGCACATGGGTTGTCGAGCTAAGCCCGTGTCAATACTGTGAAATAATGTAATAATAATAAAAAAAAAATCTCTCTGCTTCCTTGTCTCTCACATGGAGTAGCACGCGCAATGCATCTTGGTTGACCGGGTTGACCGGGCCGAGGCGCCCGGACAAAAAAAAACGCTACTTGGTCACTCTCCGCACTCGCGCTTCAATTTGAACTTTAAAAAATCTAAGCGTACATTAACATAACACAGTTTTAAATAGCCATTCTCATACTGTTAAGTAGACAATAAAATGAGTTTTAATTTAAAAATAAATCCAGTCAAATAACACTGTTTAATATTAAAGTTAATATTATAATACAGAGTAGGTACGGGATTTCGCTAGGCCTATGTGCAATGTATCAATCTACATATAATCAAAGTCACAAGTGAATCACAGATGAGGGGATTATTATGTATTTCTTAAGCCGTATCTTGTACTAATATAAGAACCGAAATTTCCCAAGAAAAACCTCATCACGTCATTGTTGAAGCACGCAAAGTAAACTAGCCGAACAAACCGCTATAATGAACCTCTCCAAATTTCAAATGTTAAAATATAGTCATTGTCTTGCGCTTTCGCGAGAAAACGGAGCGCAAAGCAAGTTTCTGTCGAGAACTGCATTTCAAAGACAAATAATTGCGTGGAAATTTCCAAGAGGGAATACGAAATTTATTGCAGATCGAGCAAAAATATCGAAGACGGCGAACGCTAACGACTATCGTGAGAAAACAGAGAAGATCAAAGTGATCTATGTATGTTTCAATTAAATCTTAATTGAAGATTTCATTACACTTTAGGTATTTTTTCAATATGAATACTTGTGCTAGATCTAGAATGCTCACTGGCTTTCAAGGACTGCTGCCTGAACACACTATGTGTTTGGTGACAGTTTTTCATACTTGAGGGTGTTAGCTAGCCAGGCCAGGGTATTTGAAAGTATACATATATATATATATGAAAAACCACACGTCTTCTGTTGATTAATTCCTGCCAGTTTCTCTCAACTTCTTGCTTTAATCTCATCAGTTGTTCGCAGTAGAGTTCAGAATCGATAGTCCTGCCTGGTAGTAACAGTTCATAATGAATAATGCCCTTCCAATCCCACCACACACACAGCATCACCTTGTTGCGAGTTAACCCGCGTTTTGCCACAGTCTGTAAAGCCGGACCGGCCTTTGACCACGACCTTTTTCGCACGTTCTTGTCGTACGTGTACCACTTTTATCCACATCACCAGTTATCAGCTTCTTAAAAAATGGTTTGGTTTCATTACGTCGTAATAAACAATCACGAATGAGTACACGGTTCATGAGGTTTCTTTCAGTGAGCTCGTGAGGTACCCAAATATCGAGCTTTTTTGTTCACCCAGTTTTTTTCAAGTGCGCCAAAACTATTTTGTGGTCAATTCCCAGTTCTTCAGCTACGTCATAACTACTAATATGCCGATCTTGCTCCACTTTTTCTAAAATGGCATCCATTTCATTCGTAACAGGGCGACCAGAGCGACGTGCATCTTTGACATCAAAATTTCCGGATCGATAACGCTTAATCCAAATTTGTGCTACTCTCACAGACACTGCACTAGGTCCATAAACAACGCAAATTTTTTTCGCGGCTTGCGTCGCATTTTTACCTTTTTTGTAGTAAAGTTTTAAAATGTATCGAATTTCTTCGTTATATTCACTCATCTTGAGAGTACGAAAAACAAATGAAAAATCACACAATTTCTTAGTTTAAATTTGGAATTATCTTCTTTAAACTTTAAACTTTTAATGATACCCAAACCAGCCAGATACAAATAGTATAGCCAAAGAGATTTTATTACAAGTTCATACATACTTTAATGCGAAAAGACTTTTATACCAACACAATGTATATTTATGTATGGCAACTCTTTAATTTAACTGAACAATAACTAATAATTTTACTGACAAACCGATAACTGGAGAGTGTCGTTGCTGACAAAAAGAATCTCTTTCCTACTCAAGCAGCTTTAGATGTCGCATTACGCAATATGATCGTAAGTATCAGTGAGACAGATGGCGCGGTCAACTCATGAATATTTCAGAGGAGGCATTAGGACACGGAAAATAAACATGGCCGCTTCACTGGATGCAACTGTATATAAATCTTGGTGTTCGAGGCATGATTTGGATGCAGATCCATTGGCGTGATTTATTTGATCGAGGTACATTATTTATTTCATGCGCTTAGCATTCAAACAGTTAACATATTATTTTATTAAAATAAATGTAAATGGACCCCTGTTTTTCTTGGTTACGTCATATTATCTCGAGACAGACTTTACCAAAAATTATAACAACAAAAAAATAACTTTTATCAAAAACCTACAGTCTAACTACCAGAAAATTAAAATACTAACAGAAAGCGTAATGATGGGACAAAAAACTCATTGTTAAACACAGACATCTTCTGATTATCTTTAGGATTCGTTAAATTGTTGATTATTGTCTTTTCAAGCCTTTCAAATTCAGGAGTCGTAAACTGAAATCGAATTAAAAATCAAGAAGGATTGTCTCGGAAGAAAGGACCCGCAAAACTTAGGCCCATCCAACGAGAATACCAATTCTATTTCAGCGGCAGACCTCATTTCGTGAAATTTGGTTGCAAAGTGTCTGAGACAATGGAGAGAATTAGACCGCGGGAAAAATAAAAGTAGCGAAACAACAATACATATAAAATTAGAGACCTAAAATGAGATTGTTACAGCATCACGTGATCAAGTGCTGTAAATTTGCCCAACGTCGTCTAAATAATCGAAGTCTATCGTAGAGCAAGATGCCCTCATTGTCTTTATGGCCAAAAAAGTTGAAGTACTTTTAAACATAATACAGAATATGCAAAATAATCCTAATGTTAAAAATGCGAAAGTTTGTGTGTCGTATGTGTATGTACGTTTCTTCTTCACGCTCAAACGGCTACACTGATTTCTATGAAATTTGGTTTGGAGATAGTTTAAATCCTGGATTAACACATAGGCTAATTTTATCCCGGAAAAAATATAGTCCCTGTGGGATAGTTGAATTAACGGGAAAACCGTACTCCATGCGGGTGAAACCGCGGGGCGCTACTAGTATTAAATAATTATGTACGAGCTAGACCTATTTCCCACGAGCCCCAAACTAAGCACAAGGCCCGTATCTTGGGACCCGAGTGCGATAGTTAAAAACTATTTTTTCGTACTTAGCGTATAGGTATTGTCTGGTCGGTTGGCGCAGTTGGTAGCACTCTGCCTTCTGAGCCGCTGGTCCCGGGTTCGATTCCCAGACAGGTCAAACATTTGTGTGTATGAACATGTCTTTTTGACTTGTGTCTGGTTGTGTATATGTATATAAGTATATATATAAGTATGTATATAAGTATATATGTCAGTCATCAGGTTACCATAGTACAGGTTCTGCCGAGTTTGGGACCTGAAGACCTTGTGTGAATGTTGTCCCATATTATATTATTATTATTATAGGTAGAATCTTTACATTTTGTGATGTGGTACAACTAATTTGATTATATACAAAAGTTTTGATTGTATTCTATGCAGGAATTATATATTTCTATTTTTATTTAATCGCATTCTATGTATTTCTATGTAACATTGAACACATTACGTACATATATTATTATTCATTTCTTATACTCAGTAGATAGTAACAGAGAATAATCTCGTGTTTTGAGATCCACCAAGATGTTATGGTTGAGTTAATATAATTTTATGAATGTTTACACTTGTGTGTTTGTGAGGAATTTGTAATTTTGTGTATTGTTGAGTGTATGCGCAGGTGGGTTGCAGAAGTTATAGGTGCGAGTGCGTGGGGGCGTGTGTGTAGTGTGTGCTTGTGCGGTTTATTTGTGTATACGTAACCTGAAATAGAACCCATGATTGATTGTGAAAAAAAATATGAAGAATTTCTTTCGTTACTCCACCGAGAAATTAGATAACAACTTATCGTACCTTATTAAAGCGGGATAATACCACTTTATTCCTTCCTAACCGGTAACGTAATAAAAGACAGGGAGCGGATATGACGTCACGAGTCATATTCTATTAGTAAAGTTGTGTTATTGATAGTAATGAGCTTTCCTGCGATTATTGTGCCAAAGATATACTGTTATTTCCTTGTTTTGTATTTATAAATATATGGGCTTATATATGTTACGTTATTACTTCCGTGTGATTATTGTTAAAGTTGACCTGCGATGTAAAATACGCTAGCATAGAGATATGTCAAAAAAAATGTATAAAAAATTTCGAAAATTAAATATTTGGCGGTAAAACTGAGAAATTTCTAAGTTGATTTTGGAAAACAATGGCGATATTTGATTGGATTCATTTTATACATAAGACAGGGTGTGGTCTAAGGTGCAATCGAGCTAGACTTAGGATATTGAGTTTTATCTGAAGTACAAACAAACAAAGTAAAGTCTGTATCACTAAACTCTCAGCCTGGACGACCGTCAATCCTACTAATATTATAAAAGCGAAAGTTTGTGTGTATGTGTGTATACGTGTATGTATTACTTCTTCACGCTCAAACGCCTACACCGATTTCGATGAAGTTTGCTACGGAGATATATTAAACCCTGAATTAACACATAGGCTACTTTTATACCGGAACAAATGTAAATCCCATGGGATAATTGACGTAGCGGAAAACCCGTGATCTACGCGGGTCAAACCGCGGGGCGCTACTAGTTGTCAATAAAAGCGGTTTTATTCGTAACTAGCTGCGCCCCGCGGTTTCACCCGCGTGCACTACGTTTTTCCCGCTGACTCAGTTATCCCACGGGAACCATACTTCTTCCAGGACAAAAAGTAGCCTATGTCCTTCTCCAAAGTCCCATGTATCTTTATACCAAATTTTATCTAAATCGGTCAAGCCGTTTTCATGTTATGTCGTGACAACGGAAAACGGGTTTCATTTTTATATATAAGAAGATGTAATAACCGTATTCCGTTTAATTCTGTTACCTCGTGTATACAAATAAAACAAGGATTAATTACTGTTAATTATGAACTGAATTATAGTTCTACAGTCGCCACAATACCAATTTACCATCAACCACAAAGTAAAATAGAATTATGGTATACGATATTCCGAATATTATTAATGTAACATCCTGCCACTGATTAACACGGTGTAAAATACTTGTAATTTAACATACAGCAATTTCTTTTTTTTATAATAAGGCCGATGCCTTTATTAATATAAAATACTAATAAATAATTACAATACTACAGCTACTACAATAACATTTGAACAATGTACTAACTATTGGCAGCCTATAGATAACTCAAATGCTCTAACCTATCAATTAGCAGCGTCGCTTCGATGAAACGCTCTGATAAGTTTTATAAAAATTCGTTGTGTAAAAAAAATTCGTTCCTAATGTCTCGACACGAACGAACCTCGAATTTCCCGACCCAATTTGTTTTAATTTAATTTAATTTAATTTTATTTAATTTAATTTAATTTAATTTAATTTAATTTATTTTATTTAATTTAATTTAATTTAATTTAATTTATTTAATTTATTTAATTTAATTTAATTTAATTTATTTAATTTAATTTAATTTAATTTAATTTAATTTAATTTAATTTAATTTAATTTAATTTAATTTAATTTAATTTAATTTAATTTAATTTAATTTAATTTAATTTAATTTAATTTAATTTAATTTAATTTAATTTAATTTAATTTAATTTAATTTAATTTAATTTAATTTAATTTAATTTAATTTAATTTAATTTAATTTAATTTAATTTAATTTAATTTCATTTAATTTAATTTAATTTCATTTAATTTAATTTAATTTAATTTAATTTCATTTCATTTCATTTCATTTCATTTAATTTAATTTAATTTCATTTCATTTCATTTCATTTCATTTCATTTAATTTACCACCACAAGGTGAAGACCTTGTGTGGGTGTTGTCCCATAGACCCAGGTCAAACAGACATGTTCATACACACAAATGTTTGACCTGTCCGGGAATCGAACCCGGGACCAGCGGCTCAGAAGGCAGAGTGCTACCAACTGCGCCAACCGACCAGTCTTAACCAGTCTTAATTATAGTCCTTATGTGAACAAATCTACATCATTTGGTTGTCGTTAGAAAACTATTTTCTTAATGTACATATGACACAGCTAATTAAATATTTATTTATTAATTAAATTTATGGAACCATGTCGCTGATAGACTATGTCCGAAATACCAAAATGTCAGACGACAGCTACTATAAATAGTTATGGTCGAGTTTGAGTAATTTCATGTAAAAAATCAATGAAAACATTAAACTTGAAAAGTAATTAAATTGGAATAACTGTCACATTTGCTGCTCAGTCGTCGGCTGGTAAGATGGTTGGGCTCGACGCTGCTTACTGTAAGATCGTTCCATTACTTATTTTATATGTTGTTATTAAATCAAACGGGGCTTAATCGCGAGAAAATCATTTAGTAATTTATTTACCTCGACGTTTCGATTTTATTTTATATGGTTATTTTGTATAACGGTTGCTTCTTTGCATAAATGTTCCATTTAATGTGTATTTCTGGAAAGTACGTAAAACTCCAAAGGTTACAAAAAATATGCTCACTAAAAATCTAGCCCTAGTTCTTCGGTAAAACCGCAGCATACCCCTTCTCAGCTTATTCTAGGCCGGTACCACCACGGTATAGTAAAACGTCGGGCATATTCAATTAAAGGCCATCAAGCCAGTTTCAGTAAGTACCTTATTTTTACAGAGCTTTGTCAAAAACGTAATAAAACTAATCAGAGCGTATGATTGATGCGACGCGTGACCAAATGCTGGCACATACTTGGCTAAAATCGGTTTTGCAATTGAACGTGGCAATGCAGCTAGCATTCTGGGCACGCTGCCAGCTGGTAGCGGGTTAGAGCATTTCAGTTATCTATAGGCTACCAATAGCTAGTGGATTGCTCAATTGTAATTGTAGTAGCTGTAGTATTGTAATTAGTTATTAGTATTTTATTTTATTTAAATAAAAGCATCGTTTAAAAACGTAATTATTCAATATCTTTGTATAATTATAGATTATAGATAAACGCATCTTTTGAACCAGAATCGACAAGACGCCTAAATAGTAAACAAAATTATCGATGCCCTTTGTGAAACGCAAACACATTTCCCTATAAATGAAACTCCAAGATGCGCTCAAGCGTATTCAAATCGATCCAATGCTCGGTTCACTGGCTCAAATAAACTTGGCTATTGCAAAAACTGATACATTTCTTTATTAATAAAAGGATTCACCGCTAGAACGATACACAATCCTTTATTTGCAATACAGTACATAACTTTACAAATTTTATCGTTTACAAAACACTCTTAAATGTAAAAAAATATGTAACAACCATGTCAACTTTCAACCAGAAAAATCCTATCAAAATCAATCCATCTGTTTAAGAGCTACGATGTCACAGACAGACACACACACGACAAACTCATAACACCTCTTTTTTGCATCAGGGTTTAATAAATTATCGATGTGCAACAATAATATCTTATAGGTCTTAGGATTTTTTATACTTTATAAATATATAGCGTTAGGTCACTATCTCACTTGAAGGTCAGTGACAATGTGGTTGAAGATACTGGCTCTCAAGGAGTGCTGCTTGAATACACCATTTGCTTGGTGACAGATTTCCAAACTTGAGGGTGGTAGCTAACCAGGCGCGTAGACGACAGTATCCTGCCACCTGCTGGGAATTCGATAACGGTGTTACCTTCACCGGAAACTCAAGCCGTTGGTGAGGATCGAACTTGCATCTGTCAGTTAACAGCCGACGCTCGCACTGCTGCGCTATCATCGTTTCAAAAAGTGAAATTGCTTAATACAAATTGTGTCAATTTAAAATAAAAACATTCTCATATATTCATTGTGTATAACAAACCTAGAAATATATTATAGTTACTGAGAAAAAGGGCTTGGATAAGTTATTTTTTAAGGGAGACTATAGCATTGGTCTTTTTCAATTTTATTGAAACAATAAACTTCAAAGAATCCAAATTATTTATTTGCTTACAAAAATTGTAAGGGAAAAGTACAGTTAAACATAACGACAATCGTCACTTTAAATCCGTTTTCAATCTGACACAAACAGTTTTGTAGCTAAAACCAAGCACAAGTAATATTTTCTTACAAGATGCTATAACTCAGTTAAAATAGATTATTTAAGAAACAATCAATCTCGATTTTCAAGTGGGTTATTGAGATAGTTGTAAGGATTTTTGTGTATCTCTCGAATAACGAGCCTCTCATCTCCAACCTAGTGATGCCTACATTAATACAATTTTAGAAGTGTTAGATCGCCCATGTAAAGAAAGTTATCTATCTATCTCCATAGACGGTAACTATTTACTTATAGTTAGACCGTCACTAATAATCAATTTAAAAAAATATATTATCTAAGTACTTCATTTGACGCTTAAGCAAATCGCCGAACCAAAACAATGACGAAACTTAAGATACTGTTATGTTGTGTTACTCTTTGTGATAGTAGTGAGTTAAGCTCTTTTGAACTTAAAAAATAACTGCGCTGTTACAAAGACTCGTACTTATATTATTCTATTGCTACAATAATTCTTTTGTATTTCGTTTCTTCGTCTTCTGTTTGAAACTATTTGCAAAAAGGATTCTTGGTTTTTCTCAGATTAAGGAAATTCTACGAAAGGGGTCAAGACGTCCGTTGTCGTCGTAAGATTGAGACTCCCTTTGGATAGTATTACACACAGTGTATGTACTACCTTCTGTTTCATACTATCCTCACTTATTGATATAAATTGAATAAATACCACGTGCTACCTACTTCAACTTAGTTAACAAATCGAGTACTATCAAAGGCTACAGTCAAATTCCTTATTTACATTTAACGCTAACTAGTTAACTGTTCGAAATATACGCTCTGACATATATTTTTATATATATTTAGAATATACCCGAGCAAATATTGAAATATAGAAAATACACTATGGAATTGATATAATAATACTTTCAAACTTAAATTAAATTATTACACATCTTTTTAATTTAAAAATAAAGGTTTAGCTATGTAAGTAAAAACATTAAGAAGTGCTTAGATTGATAACAAAAAGACAACAATTCACAACCCCATCCGTTTATAATAATGGTTAAAATATCGAATATGGACATACATATAATATAAGATGAATATTTTTTCGAATTAGTGAATTTATTCGCCTACTTTTTTTATGGGATCTGTTGGTCCACTCGGATTTCCTCCAAAGTAAATACCGCTATTTTGGTTGTACAACGCCGCGAAAAAATTCAATAAACATTTTATCTCGGTTATTACAGCCTACCTGTACCGGGAATTAACCTGCGCGTCAACTAAACACTTCGAAATAATCTCACCATCTCTGTGGAAAAACAAACTCGTTATTTTTAATTAAAAAGTATACCAGTATAACGTTGGCGCGGGAGCATGTCGTGTCATTCTTATCAGGGCGGACACAATCCTGGCCACTCTTAAGTGGTTATCGAATGGTCCCAGCGACCTTTCTGGATTAAGGGTGGAATAGATTTCCCGGAACACGAGACCATTGTGTTCCGTAACCGATCTGTGTTATTCCGCCGAGGTCCGGCGGCCGGAATAGCATAACGTCGCCACAAGAACCGTATAAAACAGTGTTCAATGTTACTGGAATTTGAAATTGCGATTCAATTAAGGTATATTGTGAAAATGAACAAGATTTACGCAAATGCAATAACTACAGCGATCATCAACATCAGCTGTGAATGTTTTGGTAAAAATTCATGTAGACAGGTTTTTTTTTATACTTTATAATAGCGCTACCTAGCCAGGCAGGTACTCGAAAGTACCCTACCACCATGCTGGGAATTCGATAACGATGTCAACATTCACCGATCACTCAAGCAGTTGGGTAGGGATCGATCTAGCATCCGTCAGTTTGACAGCCGATGCTCCAACCTATGAGTTATGTAAGTTAACATTTGAACGTCAGCTTATAAATGAGTGTATCTTAAAAATAAATAAGTAATTCAAGACTATCACCAAGTGACTTGAGCTATTCTAGTGTTAACCTTAAGTAGTGTTGGTACCACGGTACTACGGAAGTATTGATTAAGCGCCTACACAATATGTAACAGCAAATATATCTATTTATATGTTTATGTGAAACGTTGCAAGTTTATGTACTGGCTCAGTCATAGTACTGTAAACGTAAGTGGTATGTTTCGGCGGTTTTTCAATTTGTACATGTGGATTTGTGCCCTGTTACTGGGGGAGGGTTAAGCTCCTTTTAGTGATGTGTTCGACATACCCATTCTTTACTGTTATTTGAGACTATTTAAGAAATTTTATTTAAAAGAGCTGACTTTATACTGTGACCAAATCTACTATATGTACGCAATATGAACCAGCCAAATGTAGAAAACAGGCTGTTATTTTTAATTTATCAATTTCGTTTCTCGCGCTCGTAAACAGTACTTGCGTAGATTTTTGAAATTTCCTGTTTTTTGTTGAGTTTTCTTTGTTATTGTAAGATATATGAAGATATGTAAGTTATTCGTATGTAAACCGCAATTTATGTTTGCAGCATTTTAAGCACTGCTTCTATGATAATTGGATTGAGACAAAGTATGCATTCTTAACAGGACATTTAACATGTACACGAATAATTTTATAGTCATCACCATCTCAGCCATAGGACGTCAACTTCTGGATATATGCCTCCCCTATTTATTTCCACATATTATGGTAATCGCTGAGAATTTCAGGTTTACTTTTCATTTAAGATTATCTTTACCTACTTACCTAATCAAAACATACTTTCCAAGCGCATCAAGCTTTTCTTGTTTATGTTGTAAATGTATACAACATAAACAAGAAAAACTTTTGAAGAAAAACGATATATTGTATCATATTATATACTATAATGACTATAATATGTTCTATATTAGGTGGTCGCCGCGATCTGGCAGCGTAAACTCACCTGAGGATGAGCATCGGACATGCTCGAAACCTAGGTAGAAATTTCGACTATAAACGTGAGTAAAGCCGGATACCACATATATATAATAATATATACCACATATATGTATAATATATTATACATTATACTCTAAGAGTGTATGTACAATAACGTCAAGCTAAGCGGATCTAACTTTCAAATTTTTGAAAGAAAAAAAATGGCTATTATTGCAGTAACCCAAGACTACAAAATAATGTCCTGTCACATTAGTATCTAAGCTAGTACTCCACAAGGTATCCGAATTTATTCCTTTATTCTTTAATGCAGTTTTTTTTTCAAACGGACTAATGCTATTTGCCTCTACCGGCATTGACAAGTTTACCGGAGGAGTTACAGCTTCACCGAAGGATTACAGCTTCACCGAATGTTTTTTTACCTAACTATTTGTATGAACCGTTGAGTCAATTACATTACTAACATTTAACTAACATTTTATATATAGAACGCCTCTCGATACCAAATATGTAATATCAATATGAACATAGTTTCCACGACACGGGCCTTGAGCCCAGTGTGGAGCTGTTGCATTTAAATTCTTGGATATTGCATCCCATTTTAGCTTGTATTTTAAAATATTAAGGTCTTATGTGTTGTTTTAGTTATGTAATTAAATAAATTAAAAAAAAAAAAGAAAAATTAGAAATAAATTTACCACGCATGTCGCACATGTCAAGTAAGTCAGAAATATGTTAAGAGGGTTATAAATAAATGACATTCGCTATCATTAGTGTGATGATGACGTGCCGTGGTGGTACCGGCCTAGAGTGCCGTGGTGGTACCGGCCTAGAATAGTACTCCCCCATCTCTTCCCATGGGATCCGTAAGAGTCGGCTAAGGGGTCACGTACCAGAAGGTGGGCAGCAGCGCCTTCTGAGGATTGGAAATCATACTGCGCTCGCCAACCCGCATGCCAAGTGTGGCGAGTATTGGCAAATCCCCCCTATATGGGGGAGGCGTATGTCCAGCAGTGGACGCACATGGCTGAGAGAAGAAAGAAGAAGAAGTGTGATTTGACGAGGTGCTCCGTTGATCAGTCATGTTTTCACAATACAGCAGATAATGTGGTAGACTACTTGTTAACACAAAATCAAAACCAGTGTTGGCGTTGATTTCACACTTTGTTGACGTAGACACTTCACTTCATTGATTGCAAAGATCTAACTAAAGGAGATATTGCTCGCGCGCTACCGCGTGTCACTTATATATATACTCTCACTTATATAGTCACTATACAAAAATGCTGCGACTTCATTTGATAACCGGGATATAATAACAACGCCCTTATTTCCCAAAAATTGTATATAACTTAGAGACTATAGCTACCTACATTTACACAATATCTCTTGTTTCGGTGTACCTGACGGCAAAGGCCTCATCAAACTCTTTCCACTGCTTTCTATCCGCTGCCACTCTTATCCAACGGGGTTAAAAGTAATTTTAAAGTCAGGTACCCATTTTCTTACTTACATCCTACCACGACTTGTAACGCCATCTCTTGGGTACCAAACTGTGACCGGTTTGCTTCATTTCTCCAGGTAACAGGCATAAAGGTAATTATACACGGGCGGCACGGGTTTTCGTAGAGCTGGTTCTAGTGATCAAAAAAAAATTATTCTTATATTTATTTAAATTCAATTTAATTATATTTAACAAGAAGTGCAACTAATAACTTTGTAGTACCAAGTTCTTGCTCAGAGGCTGGTATCGTGGTAGCTGTGACACAGGGAATCCTAGTACATCTACCAATGACCATCCTAGATATATTTAAGTATTATATTATATGTCTATTATTACAAATGTTTTTTAATATATTACTTAGGATTAATTAGTTATGTTTGTATTTGATTTTGGTGTAAATAAGTAAAATGAAAATAAAAAGAAAAAAAATTATACGGGCCCAAACGTCGAGATTATTCAAAATTATATTTTTAGATATTATAATGTGCGCGAATAAGCCCGATAGTCTAAATAAAGCATGATTTCCATTCGCAAATATTTAAAAATCTTAAATTAAATCAGTGTTTAGTTGTTTAAAGCGATAATATCTCAGCAGCGGGAACGTCGGCTGACATATTTATGGATACTGGTTTGATCCCTAACAACAGCTTGAGCTTAAGGTGAAGACAACACTGTTATTGGGTGTAGTAGGGTACTTTCGAGTACCCACCCACCTCCCTCAAGTTTGAAAAACTATCACCAGACACATTTAAGTGTGTTCAGGCAGCAGTCTTTGAGAGCCAGTAAGCGTTTTAAGTCTAGCGTGATAACATCTTCAACCACATCATCACTGAACATCAAGTCAGGTAGTCGTCAAACGCTCGATATATACCTACAGTAAAAAAAAGAGAATATAACCCTCCTTCTTTCGCAGTCGGGTAAAAAAGGCCGCATCATCGCTTTTAAATTGTACAAAATGAAATTATTTGAAAAGTAGGAACACCGCGTTTGATAGATTTGAATTTAGTAGATTTGAAGATCACACTAATATTATAAATGAGAAAGTTTGTGAGTATGTTCGTATGTGTGTTTGTTAACACTTCACGCCAAGATTTGAATGAAATTCGTAGATACCTTATAATCTGGATTAACATGGAGGCTACATATTATCCTGAAATAATTTATGCTTCCTCTGGGATACAACAAAAACCTAATATTAACCATATATTTTTATATTTTTTTTATATTGTATATATATATCAGCATATTTTATATCTGCTGTCTGCAGCAATTAGACATCCACTGCTGGACATATGCCTCCCCCATATAGGGGGGATTCGCCAATTCTCGCCACGCTTGGCAGGCGGGTTGGCGAGCGCAGTATGTTTTCCGATCTTCAGAAGACGCTGCTGCCCACTTTCTGGTACGTGGTCCCTTAGCCGACTCTTACAACACCCGCGGGAAGTGATGGGGGAGTACTATTCTAGGCCGGTACCATTACGGCACAGCGCGACACGGCACCGAGGCGCATATATATATTCTAATATAAAAATCTAATAAACGTCTAAATCAACAAACTTTTTAAAATAATTAATAATTCAATAAACTTAATTACTTTCTATTCCTTTAATAATAATTGAGAGAAGTTCTTCAAAAGTATAAGAGATTATATTGAAAACTTCAATATAATCTCTTATACTATTGACCGTTGTTAAATAGTCGGCATTCAGTCAGCTCGAAGTCTTAATATTAAATTGAAATTCCGACGCAAAACCTTCGGTCATTTTAGTATTTGCGAGATGTACCTATAACTACTTGTATTTGCAGAGTAATTTGTCTACCTTAATGAAGTCTATTTAAGCTATTTCGACGTTTCTGTGGAATGAAAACCAATTTATATTTATTGGTATTTTGTTAATTTACTCTATGAAGTAGTAATACGTATTGCTTTACGGGCAAGGGATATGTAGTCCATCAGTTCTATCCAAGTATGACGCAGAACTGCCCAATAAAATTTTGTCTTTGTGATCTGCTTGGTCTTCAGTGACAAAACTTATTCTTCTAGGTTTTCAGGTGTATATTCATTTATTACTTTTGATTTTGTAGAAAATTACGAACTGATCGCTTGTATAATTTGCGTGATACTTTAAGATTCTTGATGGAGTTGGTGACGGTGCCCCATAGTAAGACACCATAATTAAGTACTATATGTCATTACTGATAATACACTCTTATAACAAGCATCTAAATATTTGGTACCTTAGTTCTAGCTTTATGCTTTATAATATAGAATCCACACAAATGTATGTATATATTACTGTTCCGGGCTCATGTGCCCCACAAATGGACACTATCCGACCTCGGGGACGAATAAAAATAATATACACGGGGATTAGGTTAATCCTATGATGAATGAGGGTCGAAACATAGATGTATGAGTGGATATGGACGCTAGTGCTATGAGATAAAGGGCATTATAATTTATCTTCATATTTTGAAAGCATTAGTATTAAGGTAAAGCTTTATTAGGAGAAATATAACATGAAATAACGTTGTTACATTATTTGCACGAAATAAATACATAGGTTTGGTGCAAAATCACAAAGATTGAAGAGCGGTGGGTAAATTTACTCTTGGTATATAATTAACATAGGTACTATACGTATCTCTTGGTAATTGTGATGATGTGTATTAGCTTCTGTTCTTGCATACAGAAAAGTAAAGTATACAGTACGATAAAGTACACGTGCAATCTTACATGACCAGAACCTTTTCGACACGTGTTTTGCTTCTGTACGAGACATCTTCAGGAGATATCTCGTGCTGCGGCATCATCCTCTCATCGCGGAAGTCGCGGAATTAACACTAAATATTGTGTATTTAATATCTTTTTTACTTCTGACATTGGTTTACAACTGTTATCCTAAGACGAAAACCTAAACCGCTCAGATACTACTAGCGGTCACCCATCCAAGGTTCAATCAATAATAAGATTTTTGTATAATAATTATGTACTCACAGTTAAAAATAAAATAAATCTGAATCTGAATAATTGAACATTAATAAATTGAACTATAATAAGTATGTACTTCTTTAAATAATCGATGAAGTAAGTTCGTCTAAAATCTTCAATTGTAAATTTAGTTAGTACAACACTTTTATAATGGTTGCGCCGCTTGAGCTATTTAATAAGCCGCCATATTTGTTTTGTTAATTTCATTCATTCGTTAGTTATTGATACTTCATCCCTATGCCCCTTCCTTACTCTCGCACGGCCTGATTCGCGAGTGCAATCAAGACAGACGCCGCCCCTCTTGAATTGGCGACAACGTCATTACACTAAGAAAATCAGTATTTGATTGATCGCCTCGTCGTAGTCCCGCCGTAAACACGCAAAAACAATAGCAGCGCATCCGCACCGCTCTGGGAACAAGTTATAATTATAGTGTGTGATTAGAACTGAACATAGTGCTTCCGTAAACTTGTGGACAATTGAAGCGTAAACTCCTGTGCGATACTATCACCGCCATTGTCTATCTACCCAACGCCAAAGCTTCGTAGGCACGTCGCAAAGAAGATTGGATCAGGTCAGTGCATTTTCTTTCCAAATTGAGCTGTATTCTTTCGTCTTTTCCGCTGCAGCCGAACTCCCTTACGGAAGTACCAATAGCATTAGTTTCGCTCTGCAATTGCACCGCAAATACAGTCCACTAGAATAGTCGCTTACAGCACCACCATATACCTTCACATCACTCGGTGATTTCAATGGTTTCGTCCATTTTGAACGCTGTACGATAAGCCCATTAAATAATTTATCTAAAATATATAACGGGCCTTTTCATTTAACACAAGGTAACCAAGGGAATTGCTGCTTAACTACCAGCGTTTCTATGAATCTGTTAAGTGTTTTAATCTCTACTTTATATGAACTATTTTCCAGTCAAGCTTTTAGTTTTCCCTGCTGCTGTACTACATAACAAGGACAGTGAGTCAAATGGCTTCTTACGCGATCTTACTTCGTGTTATCAATAATTCCGGAAAGCTCGAGTGGGATGTGATTGTTATTGCATGCGTCGGTTTTGTGACAAAGAAGAAAGAAATATTTTTTGAAAGGATTTCTCCATAAATATATTACACTAAGTCATCTCGTGAATGAAAAAATATCGAGTTTTGTGCAGTCTCTTGCTTACACATTTTTTTAAATATATGTTCTTGGAATGTTCCATTTCTAACAAGCTGTTTAATACGTTTTTATGATTTACTCTTAGCGCACCGCAGTTTCACCCGCATGCATTATGGTTTTTCCGATACCTCAATTATCCCACAGGAACTATACTTTTTCCGGCATAAAAGGAGCTTATGGGTTATTCCAGGGGCTATCTTCATGCCAAATTTCATCTAAATCAGTATAGCCGTTTGAGTGTGAAGGAATAACAGTGGTTTTTTAAATTTTTGCTTATCCCAAGAATTTATCATTTTTGTTTTTATATAACTTAACTATTTGTAAAAATAGCAATATTTTTGGGGTGAAGAGTAGCCCCATACAAAATTTCATAGAAATCAGTTCAGCCATTTGAGCGTGAAGGAGTAAAAAACATACTTTTTCTTTTATAATATTAGTGTGACTAGCTGCGTCCGCGGTATCTCCCGCGTTGACTATGGTTTTCCCGCTACCTCCGTTATCCCACAGAAACTATACTGTTTCCGGGACAAAAAGTAAAATATGTGAATATATCCGAAACATTTTCTTTCTAAATTTCATGAAAATCAAGCCATTTCAGCGTGAAGGAGTAACAAACATTCAAACAACAAATGTCAAATTTTTCGCCTTTATAATATACTAGCAGTGCCCCGCGGTTTTACCCGCGTGATGATGAAGAGAATTCTATGTGTTAATCCTGAGTATAAGCTATCTCCATACCAAATTCCATCTAAATCCATCAAACTGTTCTGGCATGAGTGAGAAGCAAACATTCATCTATCCATCCAACCATCCAAACTTTCACATTTATAATACTAGCTGCGCCCCGCGGTTTTACCAGCGTGCTGTTGATTGAAGATGATGATGATGAAATGTAGCCTATGTGCTATTCCAGGACCTGAAGTATCTACATACCAAATTTCGTCCAAATCCCTCCAAATCTGTCCAGCCGTTTGAGCGTGATTGAATGAATCGCAATCTTTTTAACGGAATAATAATAATATGTTATGAAGAAATACAAATAAATTATTGAAAATACGAAAAATAAATAAAAATATGAGTTAATTAGTTAAATAACCCGCCCCTTAAAATTCTGGGTGCAAAGGTAACCATTACACTGGCCACATTACCACACTGATTAGCAATCGCGATTTTGCACCAGGAACGAGCCGGAGCGGCAGTCATCACCCAAATCTCTTATTCTACAACCTATCTCACTCACCAAAGCTTTTGCTTCTGCACAAGCTGCATGTAGAATCTGTAAAACATACTTAAATTAATAGCCCCCAGTTTCTTGCCGGCTGCTCTCGGTGTGTCACTATTTATTTTTGAACGCAGCGTTGGAGTATAAATATTTTTGCTGTATTGACGTTTATACGCGTGTCTTTGATGTCCACATTAAATTAATTAATTTCGACTTTGACTTTAAATACCGTTTCTCAGTCACACTAAAATTGTGTAAACTAAAATAGCTCATATGTAGTTACGACAAAGTTCAAATTATAACTACAAAAATGATTATTTATTTTTTACTGTGGATTTTTTGAACTAAGTCGCCACATAGGTTTGAGCGATCTAAAACTACCCGTAAATCTTTACGCTTCTTAACATTATTCTATCAAAAGCACCGCAGAACTGTCATGAAGCCTTCACATTTTTCAAACTGGTCACAAAGAAACTTGCATCTTGTTTTGAAGCAAAGCCAGATTTCTGGGCATCATGCTGTCTTTCCTCAGCAGAAGAAGCGTAACTACAAAAGTCTGTTAGACCTCCGGATAAATTTATATATGAAAGGGATCCGTAACATTAACGAGGATAAAAGATAAACTCAGTTACCTCTTGAACGTATAGCAGTACTTTCCACTCCTGAAAGAAACCTGAATATAGGTTCAGTAGTTGGTAGCCTGCATGATGTCTGGAGCAAACTTGCTTAGTACGAGGAAATCTCAAACTGGAATATTCCAATACATATTGATTGACTACGTTGGATTGGTAACACGTAAACAACATGCTGTTTACGTGGTCAGTGCGCTTTGAAGGACTCTTGTTCCTAACAAGGGTCTATGCCACGGTTCGCAATGCAACTAAACCTGAGGACAATGGAGAGCTAGGAGTAGGTATCAAACTTGACGTAAATTATATACCGAACCATATAAACATAATGATTATAATTTACTCACGTAATAACTCAGAGGGTTTCGACTATAGTTTCAACCACATTCGTTTAGTTCTATAATCGGAACCGTCTGACTTATTATGTGGGTAATTCCCGTCTTTTAAACATTCATTATATGTCAAAACCACGTCAGTTTTAATAACAAAAAATAACATTGTATAATAAAGCATATAAACTTTGCTTAAGACAAAATTTACCTAGGTTTATAATTGTCACATTAACGCAAACAGTTCTAGGTAAACTGCTCCTCATCACTTACAACAAAAAGCAAATTATGAAACTGCATTGTTAAATTTTATTACACAACACAAAATTCACAGTCACCATGGCTCAGTCATTTGTGACCTGACTTTTGATCCCGGGTCTAGGTTTGAATTCTTGCAGCTAAAATGCAGAATACAGAATATATTTATTGCATATAACTGTGTACATAAGATGGTTAAGGTTACAATGTAAGTTTCAACAGTTTGCCCATTTAGGACGTACAATTTTTGTAGTTTACTTTTCACATACATAATATAAATTTCACATACATAATGGAATGTTTACGTCTATTTCTAATAACAACTTAAAGGCAACTGACAACGTAATTACTGCAGTCATTTGAGAACCCTCTTCCTTTTATTGCACGTGTTTAAAAATTAAAAATTTTGCTTCAAGGATTTTGTGGTATACATACCCGTTCTTTATATTGTCCATGTTAGTCACGCCAAAATTACGTAATAGTAGATTTTCAAAATAATTTCTTGTTATTAGATATGCAAAATAAATAGATTGTAAAAATATATTTATTAATATTAAAAAACAAGTTTTAACAAAAAATGCAACCGTAGTAACAGTTGGAGTATAACTCAAAAACCGCTTGTCCGATTGTGATGAAATTTGAATAGGACCACAAAAGTATATTCTATCTAACAAAAAAAGAATCATTAAAATCGGTTCATAAACGACGAAGTTATCCGCGAACACACACATAAAATATATATATATATATATACGGTCAAATTGAGTAACTCCTTTTTTTGAAGTCGGTTAAAAAATACAAATTGATAACTTGAGATACTTGAGAGAAAAGATTATTTTAGTTAGTGTGGTGTCAGTGAGTAGTTAATATGGTGCTTCCCTTCAGAACACAAGAACAAGGTGTCTTTCCCTTAATTAAGATAATAAGATAGGTGTGGACACATTCAAATTTTGTCTCATGTTAGCAAATTAAAACAAAAGTTATTTACTCATTAACTTTAAGGTACTTTGTAGATTTATAAAATACACTTTCACTGACAGAACATATCTCTCAGTCGGTACAAATGGGTATTCACTGTGTATTTGGATTCCTTATTCTGAAGAGGTTAATTCGAAAGCCACGCGAGCGAAACCGCATGCTGGTTGGTTAAATTAAACGGAATATAAACATAGCCACTTCAGATGCTTATTAGCTTTAAATAACCGGTGTGAGGTCTATGTTACGGGTCTTATTGTCACCCGAAATCAATATATTCAAACGAATTTGCTCCTGGCAAAATAATGTGAGGAAGCTGTATGAACTAGCACGGACTTATTACATTAATTTAACATTAATTACTGCAGTGATCTCCGCTGCACCATGACACTGTACCGACCGATACACGACCAAAATTAACTCATTATAATAGACTCATTTTAATGGCCGTGGTGGTACCGGCCTAGAATAGTAGTCCCCATCTCTTCCCACGGGTGCCGTAGGAGTCGGCTAAGGGATCACGTACCAGAAGGTGGGCAGCAGCGCCTTCTGAGGATTGTAAATCATACTCCGCTCGCCAACCCGCCTGCCAAGCGTGGCGACTATTTGCAAACCCCCCTATATAGGAGAGGTATATGTCCAGCAGTGGACGCACATGGCTGAGGAAAGAATACACTAGTTCATAAATTCATTCTTTGTTTTATTATACGTTTTTAATCTTGCGTTTTATTTGTTTTAACATTATAATAAAAGGAAAATTATCCATTTAAAAAATCTCTCTTAAATATTATACTATATTATACTTGATAATTATCTAATGACAATAATAAAGGTGTATTGCATGTTAGTCTTACGAAGATAAAAATGACGTCAATTTATAAAAACATAAAGGTTATGGCACCGCTCTTTCTATAAATTGACAAGGGGCCTGAATTTGTGGAGGCCATCTTTTGGTGACCGGGACCCTAATAATTCTTGAGACAGATTCACGAGTTTCAAATAGGCAATTTAGCAGTTGTTGCGATTTAGTTGGGTCGCTTTTGTGTATTTTCCTTTAAAAAATATGTCGTAAAGAACAAAAAAGCTAGTTGTAGACTGCGAGTAACTGAAGTAGTTGAATTGTCTTTATTTTAAATTGGCAAAAAATAAATAGAGACTATAAGTTTCTTGTAATTAACTACAACTACATAGTTAAACTCGCCAACCCGCCTGCCAAGCGTGGCGAGTATTGGCAATTCCCCCTACATGGGGAGGCATATGTCCAGCTGTGGACGACCTATTGCTGTTATGAATCTATGAACATAGTTAAAGTATAATAATATTATACTTATAAACCGACTTTCACTACGTTGTCGTTAAAAAATTCAAAAACTTGTTTTAAATTAAAGAGAAATACAGAGAAACAGGTTTTGGTGAAATTGGTACGGTTTCAAAAGGTATTTAAAAGTGTATTACCTAAAATAAAAATGAGAATTCTTAGTAAATTCAAAAATTACAGAATTCTACTTGAGCACACATAAAATATTACATACTAGTATCGCCCCGCGGTTGCACCCGCGTGGATTACGGTTTTCCCGTTACCTCAATCACCCCGCGGGAGTTAAACTTTTCCGGGATAAAAGTAGCCTATGTGTTAAACCAGGATTTAAACTATCTTCATACCAAATTTTATAAAAAACGGTACAGCCGTTTGAGCGTGAAGAGGTAACAAACAAACACACAAACTTTTGCATTTATAATATTAGTAGGATATCCTGTTTCGGAACCTCCTCTTTTTAGACTTGGGTAAAGGGACTTCACTTTAATCAAATCTAAAAAGAAGACGGTTAGAAGTCACATGAATGAAATGGCAATAACCTGTCGTGATTAAAAATATTTAACCTTCCATTTATGACCCAAAGACAGAGGACCTGACCAAGATCCCAGGAAGGGGCAGGATGCGTGCCGCTTTCAACTGGTCCCTGTGCAGATTATTGGGAGAGGCGTATGTACAGCAGTGAACATCCTGTTGTGGTTAAACGTCACTGTTTACCCAATATATCACAATATACCCCACTATATCAAAAAAAAAAAAAAAAAAAATACCTGGTTTCACATGAAAACAGAAACATCTCAATATGTTGCATATAATTATTTAGCTATATTGCTTTTCTATGTAAAGTGTCACACAAACCATAATACTTTCAAAGAAGCTGACGATAAACGGCTCCCGTTCACAAAACTTGCAAGTTGCTGAGAAGTTTCCAACTAAATTTCCATAATCTAAATAATATCGTCAATAGTGTCAGTACTCAGGTAAACGAACACACTTTTGTGACACTTGTCAATTAAAAATACATTAAGAAAACCTTTTTTTATAACAATCATTATTGTATTGTTTTTTAAACTAAAAGTGTTCTTGTCGATTTAATTATCAAATTAAGCAGGATAAGTAAAGCAAGCTTTTTAGTAGATGGATTTACCTGTCGGGTCGAGTATGGATAGCTAAGTGAATAACATAGGAAATAAATATAATTTTAAAAGTTACATATTGAAAAGCCCTTTTTTCGTGGGAAATTCATTTACACTTTCCACCTACCCTGGAAGGTAAACGGAGTATGTTGGGCTTGCTCTGGGGGGCTTAGTGGCCCCCAACCCCAACTGCAATCACAGCAGCCAGGGTCTATTACCGACTAGAACCACCACGTTGTCCGTCATGCCGCTGTGACGGCGGGAACGCGGGGTCACTTTTTGATTCACCGCGTTCCCGCCACGACCATCCGTCGCCGGACCTCTCCAGGGGCTCAGGATGACCCTTCCCTTGCAACCGCGTCTGACACAAGAGCACGGTCGCAGTACCAATCAACACCAGACTTCCCTGGTGCGGCCCAATCGCCAGCAGCTTCGGCCACAAAGGATAGGAAGAGCGGCACCACCGCGTCTGCTATCAAAAGTCATCAAAACTGGCACTGCGGAATGTGACGCACCGAAGCGCTCTCCCACCGCAACTCCTCAGTTGTGGTACTTTCCATCCAGCACCACACACATGCAGTCAATATAATCTAACAATTCGCTACAGTGAGTATATATATATATGAAAAAGAAATGATAGTAGCACCAAAAACCTAAAAAATGAAATAAATACATAATAAATCTTTAACATATTTGCTAATCTCTCTCTGTCTGGTCTAGTCTATGGATCCGCTACCGGTAGGTACTCAGATTAATTATGTTTATTGCAAAAATAATCGTCATGATCATCATCTCAACCATTGGATCTCCACTTCTGGACATATGCCTCCCCCAATAATTTCCCATGTTGGTGGCCATCCTATGCTGCACTTTTCAGTCCTTGGTCTCCATTTGAGAACCTTTCGACCCCCAATGGCAATCAGTTCTTCGAGCTATGTTCTATGTCCAATGCCACTTCATCTTACTAATCCGCTGATCTAGTTATGTCAGTGACTTTCGTTCTTCTACGGATCTCATTATTTCTGATTCGATCGCGTAGAGTAACCCCGAGCATAGCCCTCTCCATAGCTCGTTGTGCGACTTAGAGCCTGCTCACAAGGTCCATAGCCAGAGACCTCGTTTCAATTACAAAAGTCATCACTGCTAGCACACACTGTCATCATGTAACAGAGTTGGATGTTGGAAAGACATTTTATATGCATGAAATGATGCAAATATAATGTCTTTCCAACTGTTTAGGGTCCTATCTGGACGGTAATAAAAGATGGTACTTGTAGTAGACTGTATTTTAATTGTATTGATTGCAAACTAGATTATTTAATATTCCTAAATAAACTGATGTGCGCGTGCGCCTCGCTGCGCGGGCTGTGTAGAAGGAAAGGCGGGCGTGCGGGGGGCACGCCTCGGTATCGATCAGCTGCCGCCGACACGAACTACAAGCTGATGCTTGAACACGAACTCTGTCACTAGGACATCATCGAATAGCATATACACGCTTTTGGGTAGTTATCAGTAACTAAACAGGCCTAGTTCCTGTCAGTATTAAAACTATGTCCCACATTTTCGCAGCTTTTCCAGAAAAAACTCCAATCAATTTGGCTAGTGTGTTATGTGATTACTTAATTCCACGGCGAGTAACTGGGACCCTAATAAAGATAAGGCCAGAATGAGTAGGGGTCTTCTTAATTTATAACAAGTATTCCCCTGAGAGGACGCCGTGTGCGCGCCTAACAGCTATCTCGGCTAATAAAGTCTTTCTGATGTTTATCTTTAGTTTTCCGAGGGATGACGGCAAGGAAAAGGATATTTAGGTTTATCCGTTTGACAAATTTTGTGGAAGGTGGTAGTCGCTACTTAGTTTTGGAAGTGGGTTTATGAATTATTCATGTTAACAGCTTTGGTAGCTAAATATGGTAAATCGGTTATTTGATTACTTATAAATGTATAGTTTGAATCTGATTTTTTTAATGGATTAAGTCATTGTAAACATAAGACATTATGTCGTTTGTCATAATTTGAGTAACGTGGTAAGTCCTGCTCAGTTTTAAAAAATAAATTATATTGAAACTATCTGCGCAGCGCGGTGTTTAGAACTACCTAGTTTTACAACTAGGTACGCCCCGCGGTTCTACTCGCGTGGTGATGATTTCTGATGATGATGAAAAGTAGCTTATGTATTATTTCGGTACCTGAAGTATCTACATACCAAATTTCATCTAAATCCGTCCAGCCGTTTGAGCGTAATTGAGTAACAAACATCCATCCATCCATCCATCCAAATTTTCACGTTTATAATATTAGTGCGATTTTTCGGTCATCCAACGGGAACAATCAATATAGATGGGATAATAGCATAATCCGGGGTATAATCAATCTTCATTCCCAATTTCAAATCGCAATTGCAAATCCGTTCAGCCGTTTCAGCGTGAAGGTACTCGACTCACAAACATACACACTACAAACAAACTTTCGCTTTTAGTTAACATTAGTGTGAAGTGTGATTTATTCAAATTCGTAAGTGCGGTAATCAAATATTTAACCGGTGATTTTGCCTTCTACTTCTGCATTTGTGATATAGTTCCGCGCAGCGGAAAATGTACTTTCAATGGCTTCTATCAAGGGCATTCTCCTTCTAATTTGAATAAAAATAAAAATATTCTATGAGAAATCTTTTTTTTTATCCCACTCATACCCCTGCACTAGGAATCCCTGTATCGCGGGAGGCATGGACATATACAATCACAGCACACAAACATCCAAGACCCAGGACAAACATCTACACTCAGCGCACAAATGTTTGCCCCTGCCGGGATTCGAACCAAGGGTCCCGAAGACATAGTATTCATTTCCCAGACACTAACCACTGCGCCACGGCGACGGCCATCTATGAGTAAAACTAGAGATTGACAGCTAGTGTGTAAATTATTCTACTAACCTCACATTACAGTGGTATGAGTAAGAAAATATTTTTTTTTTTTTTTCAATACACTCAGACCTCTGCACTAGGATTCCCTGTATCGCGGGAGGCATGGACACACACAATCACAGCACACAAACATCCAAGACCCGGGATAAACATCTACACTCATCACACAAATGTTTGCCTCTGCCAGGATTCAAACCCAGGGTCCCGAAAACATAGTATTCATGTCACAGACACTAACCACTGCGCCACGGCGACCGTCATCTATTAGTAAAACTAGAGATTGACAGCTAGTGTGTAAATACTCTACTAACCTCACATTACAGTGGTATGAGTAAGAAAATATTTTTTTTTGTTTTTTTTTTCATCACACTCAGACCCCTGCACTAGGAATCCCTGTATCGCGGGAGGCATGGACACACACAATCACAGCACACAAACATCTAAGACCCGGGACAAACACCTACACTCATCACACAAATGTTTGCACCTGCCGGGATTCGAACCCAAGGTCCCGAAGACACCGAATTCATGTCGATGACACAAACCACTGCGCCACGGGACCGTCAAATATTGTTTATGGTTTTGGTGAAGAAAATGTTCGGCAGTAAATGATTAGTGGGAAGCAAACAGAGTCGACCTCGTACTAAACGAGGCGTCTCGTCGGCGGTCGGTCGCTTCCGCCGATCCTCCTACTTTGTTGTCTACTTTAATTGAATTGTTGTGTTCTCCGAAGTTTCCAATAAACTCAATTGGGGTTATTGTGAACAATTAACAAATTGGTTACACGACCGTTGTTCAGAGAGGTACTACGAGTTTCCAGATATTGTTGCGATATAAAGTTCCTTTTTAAAATGTTTTAGAGTATTTATTAGAATGTTGCTGGGCCTTACGTCTATATGTAAGAGATAACAAAAACTGTCTCAGACGGGATTCGAATCCGCGGTTTTGCCTATATGGTAGCTGTCACTTTTTTAATAATTATATACTAGCAGTCTCCTACAATTTACTATACTACTCAAGTTTCATCATCGACTCTTATCGGGACGGCATACGGGGACATCCCGACCAAATACACTTCCATTTTTCAAACACTCCCATCATTGACAGCCCTTCTAACAAGTTTTTTTTTAAATTATAAATAGTACTCAATCCCACTATAATATCATAAATGTGAAAGTTTGGAGGGATGGATGGATGTTTTTTACTCAATCACGCTCAAAAGGATGAAAGGATTTGGATGAAATTTGGTATGTAGATACATCAGCTCCCAGAATAACGCATAGGCGTTTCATCATCGTCATCAATCATAACCACGCGGATAAAACCGCGTTTAATTTGTTATTTAAATGTTTTTCTTTTTTGTTTTTTTTCCATCACACTCAGGCCGCACTAGGATTCCCTGTATCGCGGGAGGCATGGACACACACAATCACAGCACACAAACATCCAAGACCCGGGACAAACATCTACACTCATCGCACAAATGTTTGCCCTTGCCGGGATTCGAACCCAGGGTCCCGGAGACACAGAATTCATGTCGATGACACTAACCACTGCGCCACGGGACCGTTGATATGAATATGATACATTTCATATTAATTAATTAACAAAATGGAGCCAATCGTATTTATTGACATTTTTTCAGATCAATAGCGCAAAAAGCTTACCTAATCTTTATTAAAACTCCATTCAAAATTTCATCGTCATAGTGTAACTTAGTCGTATCCATCAGAACCTCTCTCGCCTAAAGATGACGTGGAATTCATCATAAATTTAAAGTTTCGACACTGTTTCTAAGTTTAGTGTACTAGCTTGGAAACTTTCTAAGCTCAAATCTAATTCACGTCACACAAACGGTGGCAAGTCAGCATTTCAACATAACATATATATCATAATATTACTACATAGTATAAATTAAAGTCGCTCTCTCTGTCCCTATATCCCTATGTAATTAGGGATAGACCATTTATTTTAAAACTGCTCAAAGCAATTTAGCCGTTATTCCGAAAATCAAAAGAGGGTATTTAGACTAATCATTCTGAAATAGATTATTTGTACTCATGGCGCTAGCACTTGACGTGTATGTTTGTTTATATTATTACTGAATAAAACTTATACCAGCATTTTAAACACTTGGTTAGTTTAAAAACTACAAAACCGACACAGTAAATTTCTGACTTTATTTAAACTTACATTTATTTGATAATAATAATTTATTTATTTGATTACACAACACTTAGGATAAGCATATAAGACACAAAATTATAATTGAAAGATTATGATTAAGTTAAATAGCAAGCTTGGTACATTAATTTCACACTAGAGTGACCTGTCTTGTGGGATTCACGCTCTTCCCAAAAACTTAGTACAAAATGTGTACAAAGCAGAATTATGTAAATAATAATCGTATACGTTACGAATAATATTACATCAACATATCGTGTGTTTTTAATTAAAACTAACATGTTATTTCATGAAAAAAGCATTTATAATATGCTTTCTTTTAACACCTGTATTATACCCCTATTTTTTAACCGTCTTCAAAAAGGAGGTTACTCAATTCGACCTATATATGATAATATGTTTTTTTTTTACCTGTGTTCGCGGATAGCTTCGTCGTGTATGAACCGATGTTTTTTTTTAGATAGAGTATTACTTCCGTTGTGGTCCATTAAATTCATCAAAATCGGACAAGCAGTTTTTGAGTTGTACTTCAATGACTGAAAAGTGCTACGCGTATCTTGATGATATTATTGTCGCAAACAAAGACATCGCAGAACACACAATGACAATTAATTGATCTTGTTAGTAGCAAAGGTCACTGAAAAGGGTGAAAAAAATTGTTTAACAAAAAATGCAATTTTTTGATATGTGATACAATAGGATAATAAAATAAATATATAAACTAGAAGTTTGTACTCAACTTATTTACATAAATTTTTGTGACAATTAAAAAGTATACCCTTATTAATAATAAAATTACTTCTTAAATGACTGAAGTTCTTATGTAACAAGCCGCCTCCTTTTTCGGAAGTCTGTTAATTATTTACGTGCACTTATATTTACTGTTCTAAGAAGGCTCAAACACGACAAACACATCTATAACCTAGTATAAGATGGTTGAAGCACAATAAATATATCAGCTAAAGAATATTTAGTGTAATAAGATGCTTTAAGAACAAAAAATATGTGTGAGTAATATAATATAATATAACGACCTATATTTTCTGTAATTCTGTAATGTATTAATAAGATGCTTTAAGCACAAAAAATATGTGTAATATAATATAATATAATATAACGACCTATATTTACTGTAATTCTGTAATGTATTGTGTGTAATGTACTTTCTTTTTTTTCTTTTTTTTTTTTATTCACAATAGGCAGGCGTTTGACCACTATCTCACCTGATGTTAAGTGATGATGCGGTACTTCCTTGCACTAAGCGCACGTAGCATTGCCATATATATTATGGTGCTAAATACGATGTTCGCTTGCGGTCCTTGGCTTCATGAATCCTACTCATATTATAAATGCGAAAGTTTGTGTGTATGTGTTTATGTTGTTATGGCTTCTTCACGCTCAAACGGCTACACCGATTTCGATGAAATTTGGTACGAAGATAGTGTAAACTCTGGATTAACACATAGGCTACTTTCATCCCGGAAAAAGTATAGTTCCCGTGGAATAGTTGAGGTAGCGGGAAAACCGAAATCTACGCGGGTGAAATGGCGGGGCGCTCTTAGTTATACAATAATATACTTATGAGCTCACATTACCACTCGCGTCGCTACCACAGTAATGATCTTAATCGTACAATTATTTAATGTACTAAAAATGATGGTACCAAGGAATCTGTGTATTCTAAGTACATAACCACAACTGCAATAACGAATCTGTTCAGTTTGTGCAAAGCAATAAAAGTCTATTCTCACCTCAACGAGTACTGGGAAATAATTTGTGGAAATAGCAAAAAAAATGGCAAATGGAAGCACCCAGAATTGACTGATGAGTGGAAACCGATGCAGAGAAAGCACAGATAATGTATACTCAAAAAGAGAAAGAGAGTGTGGAATCTTTTCGCCTGAATTAAAGAAATGCCGTTACCGAACCGGGCAGTAAATTAACGGTTGCAGATACAAGAGTAAGTACCTCTTTTTATCTTGATTGTTAACGAAAAACAGATCTCTTATTCAGATATAAGTTCCTACTTATTGAATAAAACTGAAGTGATCGTTTCATAGGAAAAGAGTCGAACTCCTTTAAAGTACTGATTTTAAAGAAAAAAAATAAGTTTTTTACGGACCAGAAGCTGTGGGCAGAAGGTATTTCTTTGGGACGTTTCGTTGAACTTCAAAATTACACTGGGATAGATAAAAACAATTTGAACTTAGTAAGTTACTAAGAATTAATGATATTATATGTTTATGTGAGGTAGATGTCGCACAAGCGCGCGGAAACTGAGGCGGCAAAATTAAGTCAATTGTAGTAATTTTCATTACGACGCGTATTTCAAGCGCAAGTCTAAACATATAGCTATCCTTTTCTATATTATTTGTACCGTATTATCTGTCGCATTAAGCATGTTTATGTCGTAAAGGAACAACATCTGAGCACCGCGCAGTATGAATATACCTACGTCATCTTTAGTAAAACATCATTGCTAAAAATTGATTAAATAAAAAAAATAAAAAAAATTGGAACCGACTTCAACACTCAAAAGTATGAAATAACTTGTTGAAGTCGTCATGCACACAATATTTGGATCATTTGTTACACCCTTTTCAGTGAGCTTTTACTACTCACGAGATCGATTGTCATTATATATGTTCACCGATTTCTTCACCCTCAATAACGAAGTCATCCAGACAGACGTAACACTTTTCCTCCTCCAGGTATTGGAGTGTTGGAAAATCCTCTTGACCAATCTTGATGAAATGGGCTAACTCGGAAGTATACTCTATCAAATAGAAAATAATCATCAAAATCGGTTCATAAACTACGAAACTATCGTCTTTCAATTTGTCTAATTAGGCAGATGATAAAATATTATGAAATCTTTATTCAAAATATTGTTTTGTACATATATATAATATACTAGTAGCGCCCCGCGGTTTCACCCGCGCGGATTACGCTTTTCTCTCTACCTCTATTATCTGATAGGAACTATACTTTTTCCGAAATAAAAGTAGCCTTATATTTTAATCCAGGGTCTAAAAGATCTCTATACCAATTTTCATCGTAATATTAGCCTTTTGAGCGTGAAAAAGTAACAAACATGCACACACACAAACTTTCGCATTTATTATATTATAAATGTATAAAACACGGGAGTTACTCACGTAATAAGTCAGAGGGTTCCTAGTACTGTACTAGGCGAATCGCGACCGCGTCCGCGAGCGCCCCGTATTCTCCTTGAAAAAGACCACCGAATGTGGTTGAAACTATAGTCGGAACCCTCTGACTTATTACGTGAGTAACTCCCGTGTTTTATACATTTATAATGTGTCAAAACCACGTCAGTTTTAATAACATTTATTATATTACTAGAATTTTATTTGAGCAAATGTTGGTACCATCATTTGGTAAAATAAATATGATTGGAAGGATATAAATTATACAACACTGGTATTAACTTCAAGCGCCTGCTTGAGACTAGCATATTTTCGTGCAGCACGTGTAGATGATTAAGAGGGTTAATGAGGGGAATTAATTTAGTCCTACGCAAAAGGTTTTAAGAGCAAATAACTGAACTAAACTAATATTAAAAAGCACATTGTTTGTTTGTTTGGTTGAAACCGCTCATCTCTGAAACTACTAGTTGGAATTAAAAATCCTTTTTTGTTGGATAGTCAATTTATCGAGGAAAGCATTATATATAACATTATTCTACGACGTATAACTGAGGTAAGGGAAAAACCGTAGTCCACGCGGGTGAAACCGCGAGGCGCAGCTAGTATATATAAAACTAATTAACAAAGATTTCAACTTTATGCTTGAGTTTTAATAAAGCTGAACACAATAACATTGTAACTAAGGGCTTAATAACGAGCCAATTAGCAAGAAAATGTCACACACAGGGCCGGATACAGCAGCCTTGTTAAGGCAGATTGTTAGAAAAGCTTTTCTTAGCGGATTATGGGTAATTGAGCAGTTTCTAGTAATTGGCATTGTCTGTTTGTTGTAGACCTTTGGGGATAGGCGACAAATCGCGTTTCGAAATCGCGCGAAATTGTGTTTCAATCTCTTTTGTATTGTTTTCTATTTTTTTTTATATACGCGTTTAATTTTAAAATAGATTATGTTATACCCAACGAACAACAAATCACACTCACATTCCCGCACTATTATTCCCATTGTCGTGGGAGGCATGAACACTCAGACATCCGAGAACGCAATCAAAAAAGATATTGGAACGTGGGCTCGATGTGTGGTTATGGTCTATGTACATGGTATACGCCTATGATTAGATACATAAGTGGCTTCTGATTGGGAGCCCTTGGAGCCCGAAATCACAAGCCACACATAGTTTCGGTTCGGCACTTACATGTTTTCTTCTCAAAACTCCGCAACAGAATGATCTGCATTATATTTTTGTAGCACGCCTGCCGCCATCGTTAAGTTGTTCGTCAAAGTGGCGGCAGGAGGCGCTAGCGTATTTTTCTCATGTGAAATTTTCTACAAATAGCCCCATCATAGATTCCAAATCAAATCTTAATTATAAAATGTTATTATAAATAATTTCTGATAAGCTAAGGCATCAAAAGCATTTCGAAATAGTAAAATTTACTTTCATCGAAGTACTCGCAAAAACTTGAATCAAATTAAGTCTCAAAACATAATACTTCAAAAAACTTAGCATCACTAACTTAACCTACAATCATTTTTAGCAATTCTTATATGTATTTAGAACACGAAAAATTTGATCAAAGATAATTAGAAGGTTTACGTATTAATGAAACAATAGTTGACGGTGTTGCGTCGACATTATATTTTATTGGACCCCAATGGAATAAAACTTATCTAACTATAAACACAGAGTTGCAAAGAGTTATACGAATTCAATAATAAAATTCAATATTGCTGTCATTATGCAGTTCAACAAAAGGTATTTGATAATATGGGACATGGGATGAATACGTATGATTCTGTGAGGTATGAAATGTGGCACTTATATTTTTGACCGCGTGTTTAGTGGGAGTGGGAAAGTATGGAGTAAAATATGCTCATAGCTTAGTTTGAATATCTAGTATTTACCAAACCAAGAAAGTCGTCTATTCAAGCCGTGAATCTCATTGTACGCTACATTGATATCACGCCTTGAAAGGATGACTACTAGTGTCATGTGTCATTCGCCAGAGCTTCGGTATGCAGAGAGCTCGTTACAGTACAACCACAGTTGACGTTGGCCACATTAAAGGCTGCAGAGAGGTAGCGGAGTAATCCGGAGGGACCAGTTAGGATGGGATGTGTAGATGGCGCAACCCATCCAATACACTCCCTTGTACGGAGATCTCTCTTAAGCAGTCATTATCAAACCCAGTCAACGGGCAGTTGTGCGTGGCTTGCATTCAAAATGCATTTCTCTACTATAAAAGCCATCATGGTTAATTGTGGAAAAATGATTCTTTGAAATTCAAACCAGTGGTAGGAAGTTAAGGCTGATTATAGTACAATACATTATGCCATAAAACTCTTCAACGAGATAAAATAATTAACTGCCGTTTTTATGCACCAGCTGTGACCAATAATTTACTTGGCCCAGTAGTAATAAATAAAGGGAAGGATGAAACTTCAATTAATTTAATTACTTGTGTGAATGCAACGTAATTGTAGCTTAATATGATTAAATTACTCCAACGCGTGGGCTCTGAGCCTCGATGCTTTTGAAATTAATATAGCATAAATTGAATAAAAATATATATTTTTTGTGAATAATAATATTATATTCAATTTAATCAACGGATACATTATTTTACATAGATGTAGTATCCGGCTTTACTCACGTTTATAGTCGAAGTTTCAACCTGGGTTCGAGCATGTCCGATGCCCATCCTCAGGTGAGTTGTTTACGGTGCCAGATCGCGACGACCACTATAAACGTGAGTAAAGCCGGATGCTACATCTATAATAATGTGTCAAACCCTCGAGAATTTCCAATCAAACAGGTTACATTATGATTTTATCATAATACTGTAAATGTGGGTCGTAGAAGTTCTTCAAAATTGTTTACCTTATTTAAAATTCAGTATAACTATTACGCTTTGAGTAATAAGAATTCGGTAGCAACTTGTGTCTGTAATTAAGAGTTCCCTTGACAAGATCTCTGATTATAGGAAGTTGAACCTGGTCCTGAATGGATTCTAATAAAAATACACGTCTTCCAATTCACCGAAAAAAAACTATTTATTGCAACGCGTCGTTTTCAGTACATTCCCCTGTAGTTCTCGGAGAGCATTATATATTCTGCGGTTGCAAAGCGACATCGACTTTGCAACTGCGACTCCGGGTTCGAATTCCGGCCGGGGCAAACATTTCTGTGATGAGCAAAGATGTTTGTTCTCGGGTCTTGGATGTTTGTGTATTGTGTGCGTCTATGCCTCCCGTGACACTGGGTATACTAGTGCGAGGGTGTGAGTGTGAAATATATATATATATATATATAAGATCCACCTCTTATTCTACTTTTGTAAAATTGCCGTTAATTGTAAAATAAACACAGTATTTTTAGTATATTTTTAAGCATAATTTAATTATTCCTTCTTATACTAGTAATACGTTGTTTAAATTTTAACTAACTATTCTGGGTTACAACCCGCAGATGGACTGATGAACAGCAGAGTCTTAACAACAGGGTTCCGTTGATTAAATTTCGGGTACGGAACTCAACAAAAATACGTATTTTGACATCAGAAGTAGTTACAAAATTCAAATAAATAGTTGGTGAGGAAGGATCGTTGTTAGATTACTAAGCATTGTTCTTTTGCTTTATCTGTTCAGTGGCTACGCATATACTTTTAAGAGTGCGCCCAATGCTAGAAAAAAAAACAGTTATCACTCGTGCGTTTTGTCGCCCGCTGTAGTACGGAAAGCAAACACGGCCAGGCGGACGCGCCACGGTTTTAATTAATTATTCAAAATATATACTACAATTTAAAAAATATTTAATTCTTTAATTGACACATTAGTCTATTATATTAAATTAAAACATTCCATTTTATTTATAAATAATAAAGTGGGGTTGTCGCTGAGAATTCAGAGCATTTGAATAAAAAACCGTTTTTTTTAGTGCGATAACTGTTTATTTTTGATAAAGAACTCTTTTATTTCAAAATTCTATTTAATTACTGTCTTTCTACAATATTTTCCACTGCCTCCAATATTTTATAATTGCAATACATACGTTTGTTAGATTCATAGTGTGCATTTGAAAATACTCCTTTTGCGTAATGTTGGCATTTGACGCACCCTTAACTAGCATTAAATTAAAAAGACAGCAGTTTCGGTACAAAACAGCGCTTTATGCAAACAACTATTGTCTTTATGATTTATGTCATACATGCTGCCTGCCAGACCTTATTTAAAACGGTCGTAAAAAGTGTTCCGGATAACGCGAACAACACTTATGTTCGTAAATGGCGGCAATTTTGTAGATTTGTTATAGTTCACTCATAATAATATGATTTTGGGCAAAATAATCAAGAAACTAGTTTTCTAAGAATATGATACCATAGCTTCGAAGAGCGCAGGGTTTCTTGTTCAATGAAGTATTTTATATTAAAATAAAAAAATATACAAATTTTAAAAAAAAAAAATACTTAAATCTATTTTATTTATATTTTAATATTAAATTTTAAATTCGCCCGTGCAACAGATACTTGCACAAGAAACATATATATCTCTAGCGACAATAAATTCGAGCAATAAAACCTTGCTTATATTATTTTCAAAGAGTCTGGACATGATATTAAACTTTTTGACAGTCTTTTATGTATCAAAATGTCATGACAGTCTGAGTGATGGACGTGCAATATCAGCTTATAATAATAGGAAACGATTCAATGACTTCACAAAGTTCAATTATACCTACGATGCTAACGCAATGAATTTAAAACCTAAAACAAGTAGAAATTGAAAAATGTTTATTTTACTGCAATATTATTGTTTAAATAACATTGTACTGCTTTATTGAAACACAGCTTTTCAACATTTAATTTCATACATATATTCTTATTTATAATAAATTTGGTCAGACATGGTTCAAAATAAATATTTAATAGAATTTAATATTTCCCTCGAGTTTTTAATGTAAATTTCATATATGAATGTTTAAATATTATTGTACTGTAGAAGATTAAAATCGTCTATAATTAAGACGGAAGTTAATACAGACGCGGGTACATAAAATACACATAAGTAATAATACCAGCACAACCATATACACATTGTTCTTTTCGGTCCACTTATACACAACTAGTAGCGCTCAGTGGTTTCACCCGCGTGGATTACGGTTTTCCCACTACCTCAACTATCCCACGGGAACTACTCTACTTTTTCAGGATAAAAAGTAACTCATGTGCTATTCCAGAGTATAAGCTATCTGCACTGTATGATTTCGATGAAATTTGGTATGGGGGTAGGGCAGTAAAAACACATAGACTACTTTTATCATGCACATTTTTGCGTAACATTACATTTGTCTGAAGTGGATGTAAAATCATTTCTTAATATTATATTTTTGTGCAGATTCGCACACACGAGCGGATTCTGAAAAATGTTACAAAGTAATAAATTAATCGTCTTTAATTACACGTTACTGCGTGGGACTATAGTTATATGCTGTTCCACTAGCGCCGTATCGCTCCGGATTATGAGCTTGAAGGACCAATTTAATAAAACCGGTGACTTTATATTTATTCAGCAAAGGGTTGACAGCTTTGTCGGCAACTCCCTAAAATACAATAAAGTTTAAGTGAAATAACGTCTTAATGAGATTAAACCTGATTTAGTTGTCGTATTATGAATGCTCTGATCCCACTGGCTGACCCGGGCTGGGAACTCGTGTTTATTAAGCGAGGTACGGTGGTACAATGGCTGGAAACAGCGGATTAACTCTTCTCTGTTGCCATATAAAAACAGTATGGTCAAAACTGCGGGAAATGAATAAATAATTATAATTTGAAAGGGTTCAAATAGCCAATCTAATGGTTTCTTCTTGGTATGGGCATGTCATGAGGAGGGATGAAAAACATATAACAAAAAGAGTACTTAGCATGAATGTAGATGGATATAGAGTGAGAAACGCTAAACAAGGTATGGATGGACTGTGTTGGGAATGATATGTCTATGAAAGGTGTGAGCACTGAGACGATTAATGATAGAAGAGAATGGAGGAGGGAAACATATTGTGCCGACCACCTAGTGTGGGACAAGGAAAAGAAGAAGAAAAAGAGGGTTAATAGTGCGTGTAAAGGAACAGTCATAAGAAGAGTTTTTTTATATGTTTATGATGTGAGTATATTTTATAATCTATGTTGTATATGTCTCTAAAAATACAGCTTGTATCAGCAGACGAAGTTAAAATCTGTGAGAATCGATATCAGCCCATATTTTGAAAGCCAAATGCAAGTCACCACTGCGGCACGGCGACCGTCAAGTTGATGAATGATGAATTTACCATGCCAGTGGTAATGTCATTAGTACTAGTTTCCTGCGGCTTATGATCAAACGAAAGCAGCACCGCTCTCACGCTCGAGGCCCTCACGCCTCCGCAACAGGATTTATTGTGTCGTGGAATGAAGGGACCCACAAAATTCACTACCCAAATACTCTAATACCAAATAAAGAGACGGAACTCAAAAATACTCTCATCATATTTGCCCCGGCCGTGACTCCCGGGATCAGAAATCAGGTCACTGACCTTGTACCGCGAAGACTGATTAAGTCACTAAGTAATAACACAGTACATTATTATATAGATTTACTGTGGTAATAATATGTTGGTACCTTATGATCTGACTGTTTTGTGCATTCACTTTCTACTGTTTATATGGAGTATAAAGCTAAGATGAAGCAATATTTACCAAGTTTATACTTGCGATGCTGATTAAATATAGGCTGCGAAATATTTCAGCCTTATTTTGTGTTTACCTGCTTTAAAACCATTTTAAGTTAAAATTAATGCGTAGCAAGCGTTCTTAAAATTGTTACACAAATATCAATATATGCCAAAATATTTTAATTTGACGCAGTATTTCCTAAAATAGTCCAAGAGGGATAAAAAGATACACACGTATATAATCAAAGTCAAAATTAACTATTCAGTTTAGGTATCCCTGTTGAGTACCTGGATACTAATTGATCTTCAAAAAAATATATACGTTTTGGGTTTGTGCGTTAGAGCGTTCTCTAATATACATACATAAGTGACTGGCCGGTTGGCGCAGTTGGTAGCACTCTGCCTTCTGAGCCGCTGGTCCCGGGTTCGATTCCCGGACAGGTCAAACAATTGTATGTATGAACATGTCTGTTTGACCTGTTTCTGGGTGTGTATATGTATATAAGTTTTTTTTATTTTTATATAGTATATATATATATAAGTATGTATTTAAGTATATATATCAGTCATCAGGTTACCATAGTACAGGCTCTGCCTAGTTTGGGACCTGAAGACCTTGTGTGAATGTTGTCCCATATTATTATTATCATGTAAAAACTTACATGATTTTTAACCGACTTTACAAAAAGGAATGGAAAAAAAGGAAAGGTTCTCAATTCAACCCCTTTTTTATTTTTACATTTTTTTTAATATTTAGCATGATGCAACCTACTACGAGTTTTCCACTATCTCAGTTTTTCTACAGTCATCATCATTATCATCATGTGAGCCATAAGAGTCCACTGGATATATGCCTCTCCCATTGAAACCCACGAAGACTCCGAGGAATCCAACGAGGTTGAAACAGCACGCATCCAATCAAGGACAGGTCGTCTGTCCACATTATAAGTGCACGTCCTATGCCGTGCTTGCCAATCCGTTCGAAAACCCATCCACCCCAACGGCGGCGAAAGTAACTTGTGTTTCTTTAGAAAAAATATATTATATATGCTGTTTCAGGGTTTTAAAAATCTGCGAACCTAATTTCATTTAAATCCGTTTAGCAGTTTTAGCGCTGAGCTAACAAACATACACACACTTTTTTTGCATTTATAATAAATTATGAAATATAGGCAAGCGTTTTACCACTATTTCACCTTTATGTATTGTGAAAGAGATGGTATCAAGCTAAAATTCACTGGGTGGTGGTTAGCCGAGCGGTTACTGAAAGAATAGGAAGTAAACAGAAAGGAGTTGAAAAGGCCCACGTTTCACCTCTCGAGTAACTTATGATCTCGAAAACACTTATAATTATAAGATTTAAAAGCCTAATTAAGCCAGAATTAAGCTAGGAAATAATACTCTTATGACTCCTTCTCACACTAGCTATTTCTACACAAAGTCATTTAATGTGCAAGCCATTCGCCTGTGGAATTCTTTACCTGTTTCCATAAGACGTGCACCATCGTTAGTAATTTTTAAAAATCAACTTAAACTGTTATATCTGTCTAAGTAACACCTCACTGCGTTAATCTCTATCCTTATATTAAGCTTAATATTTACATGTATTTATTATATTATATACATTATATATGTATATATGAAAAGGTTTATTTAGGTATGTATATATAAATAGCTAGGCTATGTAATAGTGGTTCTATTATGTAAATATATATTTATATTGATATTTCATATACATTTTGTTATAATTAAGAATTACTTAGCTAAAGTAATTCTTTTTAATTCTTACTTGAATAAACACAACATCATGTAATTACTAGTTCTACAATATAATTCATTCACGGTTGCCTGGTAGAAATCGCTTTCAGCGATAAAGCCACCTATTGTCTACCTATATTAATTGTTAAGTACTGTAATAATATGAACAAATGTGTTTGTGATACAATAAATATCTATATAATCTATCTATCTAATTTAACTCGTGCGTATTGAAAACTCAAACATAACATTATTATTTTATGTTGTATGTTAATTTTTGTTTATGTGTTTAATATTGTTTCGTTTCCTTTTAATTTATTCTAAAATATATAAAAAAATAAATTAAAAGAAGAATAAATATTTTCATTCTTAAAATTGTAACCTTTCTGAAAAATATTGTCCTTCCATAAGTCTGTTTCCATGAAACGAAAGCTAAATTTCATGATACCTGGTCATTTGTCCAGTTGAAATTGAGATTCCACACGTTCAGCTTATGAACATGAAACTTATGAAAACAGGGCGCTATCGTTCACAACCAGCTGGAAATATGCTCTTGTTCAGATTACCTGCCTATATAAGAGAATTTAGCAGAGCTTTAAAAGAGACTTTCCTGTAATTTGAACTAGAAAGCTTTGGAAGAGACGTGTCTGTGATACCTTCGTTTACTTGTTAGTAACTGGTTACCACTGGTTCTGATCCATCTAACAAACAACTGGTCTACTCTTGAACTCAGTTTCAAAATCGATCCAATTCTAATCCGTACATAAATATCAGTTCCATTCACATTCGATGTGGATTAGTATTAATGTCAAATTCCATCAAATTCGATTCCATGCTAGTTTTTAATTTATTTTCAAGAATCGACAAACAGTTTCACAATATGTTAATTATAAATAAAATTTAATTAATAAAAAAAAATTGCGAGACCAACAGTTTCGACCACAGGTTACTATATAGTATATAGAGTTAAGATAGTTATAAGACAAAGTATTTTATTTAAGTTGAAGCTAGTAAGGATTAAATATACAATAGTTACGATATACAAAAATAAAAATAAGAGAACTTAACAGAATTCTACTAAACTAGTGTTTCGTTCAAGAGTGTCAATCTGCGCGAAGTCGATAGAAATAACTATTTATCATGTGTCAAGAGTAAGCCCGCAGATCTGTCCAACCTTCCCGGGGCGTTTTCTCAGTAAAATACATAGGTAAATTTATTGATCATATTAAATTCAATTCTATTCAATTTTCAATTTATTGAAATAAGTGCACATTCATACATTTTATGTTATGTGGCACAAATCAATGAGGTTATCTGTCGCTGAACTATGATGGCTCTTTTAAAGTGAGTAATTATAATTTAATTTAATAATAAACATAATTTAACTTAATTTTTTAATAAATAAAAATTTAAGTTAAAAAGAATTATCTTTGACCATTGTCAATTACGTGAATACGTATTGAATATCATACCATTCAATAAGTCTGCTTCAAAGAAATGCAAGCGATACTCGAGTTCATCATACCAGATCATTCGTTCAATTTCCACGAACTACGATTTCAATTCTGCCCGACGAGCTAATTCCAAACCCGCCGCGCGCCACCGTTGGCAACCAGCCGGAAAATTGTATTGTTGCTATTACCTGCTTATTCCACGGCAACACGCGAAACAGAAAGCTTTGAAGGGGAGAAAGTCGGCTATCGTGACTGGGATTATATAAATATTACTTATTTTACACTACATATTAACAGTAACATTATTATTTAAAAAGACCGAATTTTATTTAATTTTGGAATATGGCGGTGTGTTTACATAAAATCTGATGTGAAATTGTCCGGTTCAGTATGGCAGTGAAAAATATATTTTCTCAAAATTGAAAACATTCAGTAGATATAGGTTCTAACCGTTGTCACTAGTAGCGCCCCGCGGTTTCACCCGCGTGGATCACGGTTTTCCCGCTACCTTAAATATCCTATGGCAACGACTTATATACTTTTTCCGGGATAAGAGTAACCTATATGTTATTCCAGAGTCTAAACTATCTTCATACCAACTTTCATCAAAGTCGGTGCAGCCGTTTAAGCATGAAGGAGTAACAGAGGTTTTTTAATTATATGCTTATCCCACGGGAACGTGACCACCAATAACAGCTACCCGGGGGCTAAGTCTACTATCCAATATAGGCAGTATGGCTCACAATAGGCGATTTTGACAGCTTAAATAGCGAACTCGCTATTTTTACCAAAGCTACAGTCAAATTCGTTCATATTAAATCACTCTTGATTGAATTCTAGATTCAGTGACGAAGTACGTCATTTTTCTTTGTTGTTGTTGTTGTCAATTTCGAGCAAAACCAGCATAAGCCGAGCATAGGTTCAACATAGATTCAGGTCGCTATGAACTTAGCAGACTAGTGATTTTTTACGTTATCTATGGGCTTCGAGTCGGCCTGGCACTGGACTAAATATGAACATGAAATTAGTAGACTTGACACACACCGCGGCAACAGTTTTGAGGGTGAAATCTAATCTGGCGACTATTGGAAACCCCACGGTATTTTAAATCAGTTAACATATAAGACTATGGGCCTTCTGAGCAGGCTCAGAGGGGCCGAAAAGTTCTAGAATGGAGACCACGGACTGGCAAGCGCAGCATAGGACGGCCACCGAGGTGGACAGACGACCTGACTAAGATCGCAGGCAAGGGCTGGATGCGGGCCGCTTCCAACAGGTCCTTGTGGAAATCAATGGGGGAGGCCTATGTCCAGCAGTGGACGTCCTATGGCAGAGATGATGATGATGATGATGAACATATAAGAGTCCCTTTTGGCGACGAATCTCGAATGTACGTAAAACATATTAGCTCTCCTGCTTGCCTGCTCTTACACTACGGCTGGTGGTATTACCCGAACGATTAATAACCAGGTGGCAGTAATTGAGGACTGGTAAGTACATACATTCCCGAGCGTAACAAAATAGCTTACGTGGCTGTTACTCACAACTATCTATGACTACAGTGTGGCAATAATTTTAATCGTGCACTGCTGTAATAAAATCATTGAGCAGCGTATGGTTTGAAACCCTAAATAGTTATCTCTACCAATGTGGAGCAATGCTCTTTTGTTCACCGATTTTTTTAAATACTAACACATTGACAATAGATTGTTAATAAATTGTCAATTATGCTAGTTCTTCTTATTCTACCTGAAGTGTAATTATAATTGCTACACATATCTTATTTCTGCTACAATACAATTAGCCACAATTCAATTGAGATGCAATTGTTTTTTCAACGGAATACGAACTTTATTTATGAATACATTGGAATTTTATGAATTGCTTCTCTAAATAAGAGAATTGGCACTGGATAATCATGGCCAAAATTGGCGATAGTTTTCATACTCAAACTGTTTTAATTACCAAAACGAAATATAAGATCATTTAAAGCTATCAGTTATTTCAATAACTAATATGTTTTCAAAGGTTTTCCTTGACAATAATAGTAGTGTTTCCCGCCGCGAAATATGAAGCGCCTTCTTGTGAGACAACTGTCAACACTAAACTACGAGTAAGTATATGCGAGAATGTAGAAACTCTTACGTGATCTATAAATATGGTTTATGTCAATAATAGTAGTGTTTCCTGCCGCGAAATATGAAGCGCCATCTTGTGAGACAACTGTCAACACTAAACTACGAGTAAGTATATGCGAGAATGTAGAAATTCTTACGTGATCTATAAATATGGTTTATGTCAATAATAGTAGTGTTTCCTGCCGCGAAATATGAAGCGCCTTCTTGTGAGACAACTGTCAACACTAAACTACGAGTAAGTATATGCGAGAATGTAGAAACTCTTACGTGATCTATAAATATGGTTTATGTCAATAATAGTAGTGTTTCCCGCCGCGAAATATGAAGCGCCATCTTGTGAGACAACTGTCAACACTAAACTACGAGGAAGTATATGCGAGAATGTAGAAACTCTTACGTGATCTATAAATATGGTTTATGTCAATAATAGTAGTGTTTCCTGCCGCGAAATATGAAGCGCCTTCTTGTGAGACAACTGTCAACACTAAACTACGAGTAAGTATATGCGAGAATGTAGAAATTCTTACGTGATCTATAAATATGGTTTATGTCAATAATAGTAGTGTTTCCCGCCGCGAAATATGAAGCGCCATCTTGTGAGACAACTGTCAACACTAAACTACGAGGAAGTATATGCGAGAATGTAGAAACTCTTACGTGATCTATAAATATGGTTTATGTCAATAATAGTAGTGTTTCCTGCCGCGAAATATGAAGCGCCTTCTTGTGAGACAACTGTCAACACTAAACTACGAGTAAGTATATGCGAGAATGTAGAAACTCTTACTTGATCTATAAATATGGTTTATGTCAATAATAGTAGTGTTTCCCGCCGCGAAATATGAAGCGCCATCTTGTGAGACAACTGTCAACACTAAACTACGAGGAAGTATATGCGAGAATGTAGAAACTCTTACGTGATCTATAAATATGGTTTATGTCAATAATAGTAGTGTTTCCTGCCGCGAAATATGAAGCGCCATCTTGTGAGACAACTGTCAACACTAAACTATGAGTGTATGCGAGAATGTGGAAATTCTTACCTAATCTATAAGCACGTCTGAAACAAGCGACCGACCGTACACTATCCTAATTGCCAACACAGAACATGAATTTACAAAGCAGGTATTTGCTATTGAAACTAGAGAATGTCTAAACTCTGTAATATGAGATCGTAACGTCTAGTACATGACTGTTATATAGTAAATATGTATGTATGTACTTATAGCTGCACGATCATATTTCGATAAACATATAGTGTGTTCAGTCAGCAGTCCTTGAGAGCCAGTAAGCATTGTTATTTAATCAAACGGGGCTTGATCGCGAGAAAAAACATTTAGTAATTTTTATACCTCGACGTTTTGACCAAGTTGCATTAGTCGTGGTCACGAGAAAACTGGAGAAATGCGGGTGGCAATATCGGCGAGAGCGCGTTTTTTCTCCAACTACCCACTTTTTCTCGCGATCCAGCCCCGTTTTATTTAATAACAATGTGTTCGAATCGCGAAAGTCTATAAATTACAGCCAGTAAGCATTCTAGATCTAGCGTGATAACGTCTTCGACCACATCGTCACTGTCCATCAAGTGAAATCAAATACTGGTTCCATACAGTATATAAAAAGGAGACTAAATTAAGAATGTGTCAAATAGCACGTTAAATTATCGTATCTTTTTACTTTGTTCACTTGTTCTTCTTGGAAAAAACACATACAAAACACTATTTTATAAAAAAATTGACTAATTTTACTCAAATTCTGTCAAGTATTCTACAATACACTATTTTATAAATTATTTTGACTACAGTTACACAGACTACAGACTACACTATACTAAAGTTACTCAAAGAGATTAATTCTATCAAGGATTCTCACTACGTCTGTGTCATCGATGAGCTGGATACCAATGTTGGTCTTCAAGCTCCGGCATTTTGTTTTACATCGTTTATCCAGGTCCAGCTTACGACGGAGTTCGTCATTACGTGATTGTTTAGAGCCAATTTTTTTATTCACAATTCGAGATGTAAGGGTATAATATTTTAGTTGCAAAATTATTCAAATATTTGAAGGAAAAAATTCGGCTGCTAGTGGGACTTGAACCCACGACTACAGAATACCGTCCTGTCGCTTTGTCCAACTAAGCTATAGCAGCCCATACCACTAGGGCCGAATTACTTCCTTTCTTATTAACATCTGCGGGGATGTTATTAGCGCCATCTACCTTTAATTGTATGAACAATTAATTAATAGGAATGATAGACCAACATTACAGTTGATATCGTATCAAACGAAGGCACCCTACCCTTATTTTAAGAGTTTTTACTGTGTATTGCATTAACTACATGCTAGGTAGAACTTATGTTCAAATATTTGAAGGAAAAAATTCGGCTGCTAGTGGGACTTGAACCCACGACTACAGAATACCGTCCTGTACCTAGCATGTAGTTAATGCGATACACAATAAAAACTCTTACAAAATTATTGTTTCGTATTATAAGTAGATTTTAATATTCCATTGTTAAAGTAAAATGGTAATATCTAATTACAATACTACAGCTACTACAAATACATTTGAGCAATTCGCTAGCTTTTGTTAGTCTATAGATAACTCAAATACTCTACCCCAGTGTCAGTTGTCAGCGTGCCCAGAATGCTAGCAGCATTATGCTGATCCGTTGAGCCAAGTATGTACAAGCACCCCAAGGGCCCAATGTCTCGAACATTGGGCCCTTGGGGACCAGGAGCTCATCAGATTTTTCAAAACTTCTCAGAGCGTTTGATCGATGCGACGCGTGACCAAAATGCTGGTACATACTTGGCTCAACGGTTCAAATATGTAACTACTACCTAGGTTAGCATATTTTCGCCACTTCGTTATTATAATTATAATTATTACTTCCATTGTTTATATCATATCTAAAATATACTTCTGTCGAGTAGCGAAGGACCATCATAATAAATCACTTATGAATGAAGTTTTATTCTTATTTTGATCTGCGTTGTATGCAAAATAGCAACAGATCCAAATATTTAACGAAACCTCCCAAAACTTTTACCCTGTCTAAACTACGCTAACTTTAAATTACAACCCAATACAAACCGGCAGCCGATCGCCAGTTACCAACTAGAAAAAATACAATACAACTTCCCGCTACAATTTCTCGGCAAATCTTTATCAGATTGGGGGAAGTTGTCCGCAGTCGACTTTCCTACTTTGGAGTTTGTGGAGTAAGTTTGGGAACCTCGAGGGCATCGGCGTCGCTGTTAGAAGACACATTGTTGGCTACTTACGCGTGGGTTGACATATATTTTCGTTCCATTAGGTATTTGGTGCCACGCGTTTGTTATTAGTGAGACATTATGATAATTACAGAGATGTTTCAAATAATTCACACAAGAACACCTTTTACACATGATAAGAAATGTTACCTTTGAAAAAATAGTAAACATTGGAATAAATGAATGAATGAATGAATATAAGTTTATTTGCTATAAATATCATAGATTAACATGGTAATAAATTAATAATTATTAATAATTATTATTAATTAATAATTATTATTAATTATTAATTTTATTAATAACTATAAAATAAAACTATACAATGCATGTCATTTTAGGATCACATTACATTCAACCTCAACTCAGCGTTGTGCTGATCTTACGTTCAGCGCTGATCTTCCGTTGCAGAGAAGATACCCGAAAATCTGGCAACATTACCTCGTTGAATAGCCAAACTTACTCTTTGGCCAAGGTAAGCATCAGCTCTGTGGTAATGAGTGATGCTGCACACTTAATGATTAAACGAACTTACCTATACGTGAAGTTCTATCATAATTATACTAGCGCCGAGTCCGGAGAGATTAGTCCTGTGAATTAATAGATTTTATACACATGTAGTTACGCTTAGGTGACACCACTCATGCACTTGGTTTGGACAGTTTATATCTTTTAGTGAATTTACCCTATTTTGGGATTGCTAGATGGCAATACCGATCCTACCTCATTTTATAGCTACGGCTAGATTAGGGGCACAAGCGGTGGGCTTGTGCGTCGGGGAGGATGTCACTTGTTGGTTATGCTATGATTGAGAGGATGTTCCTTATATGGGCGCCACTTGACTTAGTTATAGATTTAAGAATTTTTTTTAAGAATGGGCAGATAAAATATAAAATAAAGTGGTCAAAATTTTAACTCGATACACATTTTTGTTTTTAGATTCTATACACAAATATCAAGACCAAAAGTCTTCCTTAGATTAGGGTTAGTAATGTTTTTAATCAATTAAGGTCTAAGGCTTTTTCTCAAGTAATTAGAAGCTAAGCTATAATACAAAATTTATTCTGATGCTACAGTGACCTTCTTACGTTTATGAAGTAGTCTAACTTGTTATTACCTAGCTACTATAAACTTCTTACATTTATAATTAAAATTAATGAAATATAAATTAAATTTATTTATATTTCTAACATGTAGATGAGCCCCTCGACGTGCAGGTGACAAGTTAGATTACTGATTTTGGCGATTTTCTGAATAGAAAGACAATTTTGTTTCTATTCACCAGCTTATATATATAATTATATAATATATAATAATAATCTATATAATTAAAAATACCAGTTATGAAGTTCATGAAGGTTAATTATAATTGAACAAAATAGATTACTTTTTTTATTATAATAAAATCATGTGTTAAATAATCCTATCCTACTATCCTATATTTAGACCAAATGTCATCAAAATCGGTGTAGCCGTTTGAGCGTGAAGAAGTAACAAACATACACACAAACTTTCGCATTTATAATATTAGTAGGATTTCTCTACTTTCGTAATTGAGTCATTAATAATGGAGAACGTTAAAAATATATTTATCTCATTAAAAATCAATTACTTAAGTAACTATCAGACATTATCAAGTTGAAAATACGGTTAAATTTACGCATTTATTTGATTGAGTGGGTATTCCAGTTCCGTAAGTTTCAGAGACGCTTTTTCGCAGAGAACCCACGCTCTCGGCCGCGTCCACGCATGCACGACCTACTCGACTAATATAAATAAGTAAAACCACAGTTTCAACTAAATAACATATCCTACTAATATTATAAAGGCGAAAGTTTGTGTGTATGTTTGCTACATCTTCACGCTTATATGGCTACATCGATTTAGATGACATTTGGTATGGATACCTTATATCATGGATTGACAATTAGGCATATTTTTATCATAACCATCATCTCAGTTTTTCCTTTCTACCCTGGTAAAACCGTGGGGCGCAGCTTGTATTATATAAACGTAGACCTAAATGTTACTAATATAGGTTTACTTTTGGCTCGCTTATCGGCATTTCTATATATAAAAAGAAATTAAAAATCTAAAAAACCGTTCTGTTCGTTGCTGATCCACAAAGTGGGCAAAGCGATCAATCAGCGGCCCTCATGAATAATAGGTATATCCTCTGAAGGAAGTTTTACAAAAGATTTATTTCCCCCGGTCCCGCTCGCCGTCCGCTATCGGATAATATAAAGCAAAGATTGATTGATTCGAAATAAATATGCATAAACAGACGTGATATAGTGAACCCTCGAAGTTGTATAAATAAACCCCCGGAGACATATTGATAAAAACCTGTCACTTTCACATAATTCGATTCAGACGCGATACTGGTAAAGGAGAATTAATATACCTGCAAAAGTTTGGTGCGGTTTTGCGTATTTTTTATTTTGAACTTATGTATTCCCAATATGATTTGAATTTATTAAAATTATCGGTAACCTGAGATCGTAATTAGTCAATATCTTTATTGATAATTGACCTAGGCACCATCTGTGAGAAATAGGTTGCGTAACTACCAGAGCCACGACTAGTAGCACGGAATAGCTGCTACTAGAGAGCTCCTTTGGCGTCTCATGAGACCTGACTAGACCCATTATTTGCGTGGGGAAAATGTATTTACGCACTTCCGCCTACCGGGGAAAGTGGGCAGGGTATGTCAGGCTCGCTCTAGCATCGTACCGCCTGCTCTCTGGGGGGCCGCCACGGCATCCAGAGTCCACTACCTACTAAAGACCAACCACGGTGTCTGTCCTGCCGCTATGAAGGCGAGAACGTGGAGTTGCGTTGGCATTCACCACCCTCCCACGTCGCACCACCTCGGGGACCACAAAGTGCAATGAACGCCAGACTTCACCTGGCTAGACTCTGGTCTCTGATCTGATCAACTTCAGGGCGGCTGTCCACTGCAACGAGACGACCTTCGTTTCCTCTGGCGTCTTCCGCGAGTACTTACTCCGCGTGTCCTACTGAACGCAACTCGAGCCAAGTTCCTCACGAGGAGATTTTACGTCGTCACCATTCGTCAGTAACTTAACGAACCTGCTCTACTGAGTTACACTTTCTACTCTGCGAATTATATATATTTTTTTTTATGTATCACTCAGACATCCCTTGTATCGCGAGAGGCATGGACATACACAATCATAGCACATAAACATCCAAGACCCGGGACAAACATCTACACTCATCGCACAAATGTTATGCTCCTTCCGGTATTCGAACCCAGAGTCCCGGAGACACAGAAGTCATGTCAATGACATTAACCACCACGCGATCACCGACGGTCGCCACGGCGACCGTCCATTTTTCCGCAAAACCCGTAGCTTCACCAGAGTAAGTAGGGGACACAATCAATATTTACTCGCGTTGTTATTTTTACTATATCGTTGTATTTTCTCGACAACTATTTTTTAAAGTAATTATAAACTTGCGTTTGTTCACTGTCTCACCTAATTTTAAGGCTGAAATCTATAGATCGTACTTGGACTTAGCTCAGTCTTTGCTTACGGCGAACTTTGCTAAGCAAATACTTAGGCTTCGAATTTATAGTCCCTGTGATGCTAAACAAATACTTAGCATTAGATAAGCATGTGAAGTGTGTCAAAGTGTGTCACTCTATTCTGTGGTGTGACGGATAACCTTTTCGATATTGCTTCTTACAATAAAATTTCCCTTTCGTAGATTCCAAATATACATAAGTGAGATAAATGTTGGCACATGTTCAAATGTGAAATACTTTCATGAAGTTGCATTATGTCTTTCGTTTTTATCTGAAAATGTAATATTCAATTATTCAAGTACTTATTATTATTCGGATAGAAGTTTATTTAAGGCATTAATTTGTACAAGTCGACCTAAAGCGCTGGTAATACAGAAAGCGCGGGCTTTAAAAAAAAAGATTAATTTATGAGTCAAATTTTATTTTTTTCGTTTATTCCTAAGCTGTCAGAAAAAACGAAACGCATTGGTGTAGTTTGTTGATGCTATGGTCATATTATCATATTTTTATTTTTAAACGGGTAACATCTAAGTATTCCCTAAAGCAAAGTATAAGTCGTCGAAAACGACGACTTATACTTTGCTTAGCAAATGCTTAGCCTATGACGAAAGTCATATATATAAATTTCAATTTTCTCAAAGTTGATGAAGTTAAAAGTGCCTAAGGTAGGTCAGAGTAAAGTCAAAGTTCGATCTATAGATTTCAGCCTAAGTGTCGACTTAGTCTAAGATGGAGCACGCAAGCCTCAAAGGTCACTCGTGACTTGAAGACTCCAGGATGAAGACTCCAGGATTGTAGATAGCTGTAGTGATTGTTATGTGTACCTAAGTGGGAGGTAGTTTAAATCTACGGGACAACAACTGGTTTACTTCATCCTAACATTAAATGTTAGGATGAAGTAAACCAGTTGTTGTCCCGCTCTTGTATTTCATTGACATCACAACAATAGCTATCGGGAAACACAGACTCAGGCAACGATTTCCATTTCTTGGGAGTACACAGTAAAGCAGAAGAGAAACGCTTAGTACGTATAGGTCAATCAGAGATTCTTAGGAACAAATAAGCATATTTGCAAACCTTTTTCATCTTTATAGCTTTATGATATTATAATATCTTGAAAGTATACAAGACCTAAGTTGAAAAAAAAGTAATCGACTAAAATCTACTCTCAAGACATTATATTCATTTTGTATTTACCGGCCCTTTTTCATTCAGGGCTCGTACACAAGCCGAGTTTATTTTTGCGGAGCTGCAAAACTTTCATTTAACTTACCATAAAGTAGCCGCTGAGGCAGCCACACTTTAACTTGCCTTTGCTTATCTTAACTGTACTTTGAAGCAGACACTTTTATTTTTAATCTCCGTTGAACGCAAACGCTATCCAAGTTAAAATTACTTTGTTCGAGAAAGATCGAATATCAGCGTCCATTTTTCAATGCTTTGCAAACGACAGTTACGGGAACTTTTGTAATTAAATAACTACTTATATGCCCTCTGTTGTCGGAAACTTAGTTCCGAGGGCAAGTAACATTTATGGCTTTATTATGAGTTTGATTTTTTTCGAATTCGCATGGCATGGCCTTTTTTTTACTATTATTTTTGGTTTTATAAATTTAAATTGCCACACACAGTCGGTGGTGAAAGTTTTGGTATATTTTTTTATGGGCATGAGGGAATAAGCAAAACGCTCTCTTCAACCTCTGCAGATAAGATATAAAAAGACGAAAGAAGACAGATGTAATTCGTAAAGAACTCCACTGTGCTCGTCACCCTGAGACATAAAGTTGGTAAATACCTGTAATTTTATCAGATACCATACCCTTCAAACTGGAACACAATAATGCGAACGCTTAGTGCCTGGCGATAGAAATAGATATGGTGACAGTACTTACCCCTGCGAACGCTCACATAACGTACCTACTACTGCAGCTCTTAATAAATAAAGATATAAAAAATTGTTTCATCAATTATTTAAATCATCAGCATAGACTTCAAAGATTATGAAAATTTGGACGCATTATGCAATAGCTGATGATAATAATTATTCAGAACCATAAGTTTCTGCCCCACTGTCTGTTTAAGTTGTGTGATGGAGGGTGGATTTTATCTTTTATCCTATCTATCTATCTCCTATTTTAGCCTATCTGTTTACTTTCTACTTCCTTCTTACCTCAAATCGGAAAGTGATTGGCAGTTTGGAGACACAGACAGCGTCGTCTGCTCCCATGCATTCGGCGATGACAGAGGTCACAGTAATAAAGACAACGCACCACTTACACTATGATTATCTCTGTCATCTCGGACTATGACTCAGTCTACCAGTCCTGGGCGCACCCCTTCAACATCTACTGCGCCCCGCCCGCCACCCCCACCCGCACCGCAGCTCTCACGGCGCTTTGAGCGGGCTGCCACCAGCAGTGTTCACCGGGACCCTGCACCGTATATTCACCATATGATGGGCATCGGACATGCCTGAAATACCTTGACTGTAAATGTGATTAAAGCCGAATAATACACATATATAATCTTCTGTACTTAAAGAATGTAAGAGGAGCTTAGCTTTCAGTGATCATTAAACAAATACATACACAAATAATTATATTCATTGAAAACTATACGTTTGTCCATTTATCTTACATACATTTTGTGTTAGTTACGATCGCTATCAAGTTAGGCTTAATCATTTATAACATAAAATAATACAACATAAAATAAATTTGTAATTTTTAAGTGCACACAAAAAAATAATGCCGGCGTAAAAAAAATGTCACAGGCTTGTTTGAAGGAAATTAAATACCCAAGCGTCTAAGATCCTTCACGCAGCTAAAAAAAAGAACAGTTGACCTTAATAAAAAACACTTAAAACTTAAAATTGTCATAAATTGTAGCTAAAAACATCACTCATCTCGATCGCGTTAGCTTTCAAACAAAAAAAGCCACATCGAAATCGTTTTATTCGTTTAGGAGCCACGATGCCATAGACAGACACACAGACACGTGAAACTTATAGTACCCCTCTTTTTGCATCGAATGTTATAAATAGCAAACATTATTATTGACGTCATTTTAAAGGCTTTTCCGAATTACCCACGCGAGCAGACTCCAGTTCAAAAGTATCTAACAAACTTACCGCATTGCCGCGAACATTGCCTGATAAATTTGTGGCTATAGATTCCAATCTGACCGCGCGATACTTCTAGTTGAAGACAGTCAAGTTACTGGACATATTTTTTTCCTCAGAACACCAAAGCCCACGACAACTATATGGCAATAGTTATATTAGCAAATCTTTCATCAAGCTAGATTTTCTCAAGAATAATGAGATTGAAAAGCCGCGGAAAGAGCTAGGATTCTGTATGTCAGGTACACTAAATTTACTATAAAATTACTATCATGCAAAGCAATCTGCGCACAATTTTGTACAGCCAACCCCAACATTGATAGCACTAGGGCCTATCCTCATTCCGCTGAAATATCCCGACGTTTGTTAAGTCTCATCGCTTAAATTCGGCTTCCAGAGAAAACACCTGTAATATGACTACTCATTAACTGTAGTCCTTTTAGTCCCAAAAACATTTTATACAGAAATGCCTCTCATTACGTCCGCATTTAGAGTGTAAAATCGCTTGTTTCCAAGATAAAATACTCTTCAGTCATAATGTTTAAGCTTGTCATGAGAGAGTTATATCATAATCAGGGAATGGATGTCGAGGCTTCCTTTTAAGGTTCTATTTAAAGACACATTGTACTCCAATTCTCGCATATTATAGGTGTCGGGGCGATACTGATTCTTAAAAGATATTCGCTTTAAAATGAAATCTCAATTATTTTTGTTACAAAGTAGATATTAAACACATTTAGAATCGGTACAGTGGTTATTTGGACTGTTAAATGTGGATATTTATGGTAGATGCAGACACCCTCTGCTACTCTATTATTTTCGCGACCTTATGGTCCCGAGAATAATTGTTATTTGATCAATGTGATTACTCAATGAAAATAGTGATATAATAATTGTAATTTTTAGACGTTCGCGATTCGAACACATTTTTAATAAATCAATCGGGGCTTGATCGCGACAAAAACATTTAGTAATTTATTTACCTCGACGTTTCGACCAAGTTGCATTGGCCGTGGTCTCGCGATCAAGTCCCGATTGATTTATTAACGACCTAATAATTATTAAAAACAATATATCGTGTCGTATAAGTGAGTCAAAATTATATTTAGATATTTTAATGTTCACGAAACGACCCCACGACCTTGTTATTCTTGGCCATCCACACTGCCCCAACATCGGTCGAGAAAAAGTAACAACTGTCAAAAGCACTCACGGTGATTGCCGGATTATCATTTAACTAAAAGACTTCTTGATTAAAAATATTCGACGAAGTAATTTCGTTTGTAAAATTAACTAAGACTAGGATGTTAGTATTGAGTAAGGTAAGACAACTATTTTGAGTGCTAGGGGCATTCTCATAAAACTTTTTATAAATAAGGTTAGCGATCTCCGGCTTTAATCCATGCGGGCAGTTTTAGAAGTTGTTAATTACCAGCACTAAGGCAACAAAGGCGACCATCCCGACGGTCTTTGTCGTCGGCTTTATCTTAATTGCCTTAAGAAACTCGATATCGTTGGGCGACAAGATGCTTTTTATTCCCCCGCTCGAACCCCAAACGGCAAACAATGACGGAACTTTGAATTAGTTTCAGCTTTGATAACGCTTCCATCAGGTTTTTCTTTTCCAGTTTTAACGGCAGTAACTCCGATTATGACCGATATTTTGGACGATCGTCCCAGTTTTATGGTTCTTTCGATTTATTCTCGCCATCACCGTTACTGGGACGGGTTTACGTCCCGTGTTGTGTTAGTGCCCACATTTAGGATGGGATAATGGCACTGTATACAGGGAAGATAACGCGCCCGCTGTTACAACTATATGGCATGTGATATCACTATTTTATACTTCTCTCTGAGTGATCATTACAATAATAAACATTTTATTTAGTTTTTATTTTATTTCTAGAAGCAATCCCACGAATATTATAAATGTCTTTTTTTTTCCGTTTCCGGTTGTCATAGCGTTAACAGCAAGATAAAAGTGCTCCTGAATTAATCTAAATAACCAGTGAAAAAACAACAAATTCCACTCAATACACGTAGAAATCAACATAGGAAGACCAAAACTACTTGAATACACAGGAACAACATCATAACGAAGCCGATAAAGTGTAAATCATCACTACAATATCCCAGTAAGAGGTTAGAAAATAATTACTCATCACTAACGTAAACAAGTCCGAAGTTTGTCACAGTCACAACACAACTTGAACCATAGACAAAACACTATATTGACCGTGTTTCTGCCAACCTAACAGACTAAATAGTTACGTTCCGTTTCACGCCAGCAAAACGTTTATCTATTGAAACATGGATACAAAAGGTATGTCTGAGGACATGCTCAGATTGTTCCAAATGGTGAAAACGGAACTTGAAAAACAAACAGCGATTATTACACAGAATGTATCCGATACTTTAATGCGTACCATCGATGATAAGTTGCAACCAATAATTGAAGAAAACAAACATTTAAAATCAGAACTGGAATCGATGAACAAAAAGGTTAAGTACTTAGAGGATGCAAAAAGGATGAATAATATTATACTACACGGCATCAAAGAAACTGAAAACAATAATGAAGATCTATACAACATGATAAAAACTATTTTGCAGAAATTAAGTGTCACGATAGTAAAATATGAAATTAATTATTATCACAGATTAGGGAAAAAACACGAGGGCGGTAAAACAAGACCTATACTAATATCTTTTACATCACGTGCACTTAAGACAGAAGTTATGAAAAATAAATCTAAAATGTCGGACAAAACTTACATCACAGAAGATTTTTCAAAAGAAACTCTGGAACTACGCAAAAGCCTACTACAACAACTTAAACAAGAAAAGGAAAAAGGAAACGAAGCATTTATTAAAAACAATACACTTATAGTTAAAGAAAAACCAGAAGTCGAAAAAAGGAAAAGAGAGAGCTCTTTGTCACCAAAGAATATACAAACACCTCCCCGCCATAAAGAGGGAAAAAGTATTCTAACACCAGCTAAGATGCACAGAACTGATGCATTTGCTTATATGAGAGCGAAATCTTTCTCACTGACAGAGAAACAAACACCACAAAATAAGGCATAGGAAATGCTAGACATCGGGAACGTGAAGGAACAAATAAAACCTAAAGCACTACTACTAAATAACAATAAATTCCCCAATACGGTTGGTCACCGCGGGGAGATAGACCAAACCCCCCAAGAGATTACTACAATCAGAACTCTTGACCCTACAACTAACAACTATTACTTAAAAAGCGATAACCGAAAGCACAGGGTTAGACTAAACATAGCAACACTCAATACCAGAACACTGAAATCTCAGGAAACCCTACTAGAATTAGAAAATGCACTAACAACTGTTAACTGGGATATTATAGGCTTAAGTGAAGTGAGGAGAGCGGAGGAGAAAATTGAAGAATATGATAACTATATACTATACTACAAAAACGAAACAGCTGGAATGTATGGAGTAGGATTCATGGTCAAGAAGTATCTGAAAAACGAAATACAAGGGTTCCAAGGAGTTTCAGACCGGATTGCAATTTTGAACATTAACCTGCCTGGCTACCAACAACAAACTTCAATTGTACAAATATACGCTCCGACCGAAATGGCTAAAGAAGAAATAAAAAACGATTTTTATACTAAACTCAACAAAATTATGCCGGACTTGAACAGAACGGTGATTATAATGGGAGATTTTAATGGCCAAGTAGGAGTGAGAAGAAAAAACGAAAACAAAATACTCGGACAATACACATATGGAAACAGGAACGACAATGGCCAACGATTAATAAATTTAGCTATGGAAAACAACTTACACATAATGAACAGCTACTATAACAAAAAACCAAATAGAAAATGGACGTGGATATCACCTAATGGAAAGACAACAAACGAAATAGACTACATCGTCACAAATAAACCAAGATTATTTACCAATGTTGAAACGATAAACCAATTGAACTTCAACACAGACCACAGACTTGTCCGAGGACAATTATATATAAAGCAACCAAAAAGGGTGAGAAATACTATACATGCTAAAAACCAGCCAATACCTCTACGTATCCCTAACGACATACTGAACTCTCTACAGACAAATATAAGAAAAATAAATGGTCTTAAGAGCGTTCAAAAAAAATACGACGTCCTGGAACAAGAACTAAAGGAAGCTGAAAAGAAAACCATAATAAACAAAGAGACTAAAGACAAACTAGGTTCAAAAGCAAGAAAACTAATAATGGAAAGGAAAACAATGCTCATGGACAAGAGAAAAAACAAAAAGGACATAACAAGGATAAGCAAAGAAATTAACTTGCATATTCGAAACCATAGACAAAAAACTAGAACTGATACTATTAACTACCATATAAAAAATACAGGTGGAGTAAGGAAGGCGTGGAGGGAACTAAGTGAATATCAAAACTGGATAGATAACATGAAACACACTGGAAATATGAAAAATAAGACAAATAGAATAGAAATTTTAGAAATAGCGACCGACTACTACCGGGAATTATACAGCGACAAAGAACTGGAAACACATACGCAGCCAGTTTACCAGGCTACCAACGAAAAAGAGATCCCTTGTATTCTCAACGAAGAGGTCTAAAAAGCTATCTACTCACAGAAAAGAGGAAAAGCGCCTGGAGGGGACTGCATATCCAACGAAATACTAATAGGAACATATGATGTGATTAAACAGTATATAACAGATTTATTTAACGAAATCATGCAGACCGAATATATTCCACTCCAGTGGTGTTCCTCGACAATAATACTTCTACACAAGAAAGGAAAAAAGAACGAGATAGCGAACTATAGACCAATCAGCTTGATGTCCAACATCTACAAAGTGTTTTCAAAAATTATTCTAGCACGTCTAACAAAGATTTTGGATGAAAATCAACCCAAGGAACAAGCAGGATTCCGCAGCGACTTCTCAACCATAGATCACATTCACACTATAAAACAAGTGATTGAAAAATGTAACGAGTATGGCATTACCTTCTACTTAGCATTTGTGGATTATAACAAAGCGTTTGATTCATTGAAGCACACAAACATCTGGGAAGCCTTAAAAAGTCAAGGAGTTGAGAACAAGTACATACGCCTCTTGACTATCATATACAGGAACATGAGAGCAAAAATACGCACAGAAAAAGAGGGCCAATACTTTCCAATACAAAGAGGTGTGAGACAAGGGGATCCCTTGTCCCCCAAAATCTCCTCGGCGGTACTTGAACACGTGTTTAGACGTTTAAATTGGGAGGAATATGGATTAAATATTAATGGAGTGCTACTAAATCACCTAAGGTTTGCTGACGATTTGATATTAATTTCCACAAATTCAAGTGACTTGCAAGCAATGCTACAACAGCTGGTGTATGAAAGCGAAAAAGTGGGGTTATCTATCAACACTTCAAAAACAAAAGTTATGACTAACCTCGATAAGATTCCTATCATAATCAACGGGTACTCAATAAACTATGTTGAAGACTACACATACCTCGGTCAGATAATATCGCCAAAAGATCTTACTTTGAAAGAAATAAACAACAGAACCACCTTGGCGTGGAGAAGATACTGGTCTCTAAAAGAGGTCATGAAAAACCCGGATGTGCCGCTCAAAGTAAAAAAGAAAGTATTTGACTCAAGCATTCTGCCTGTCATGACGTATGGATGCCAAACGTGGAGCCTCACAAACCAAAATATACGCAACCTTGAAACCTGCCAACACAGTATAGAACGAAGCTTACTCAACATCAAACTCAAAGATAAAATAAATCTAAAAATTATTAGAAGCCAAACGAACATTACAGACATTACTTACTGTGTTAGGAAGCTGAAATGGAGATGGGCAGGTCATATGATCAGGAGCAAGAAGGACAAATGGTCAAAGGACGTAACAGAGTGGTGTCCGAGGCAAAATAAAAGAAAAAAAGGAAGGCAGCGTCGTAGATGGGAGGACGACATCAGAAAAATAGCGGGAACAACATGGAGGAGGCAAGCACAGAACCGTACTCTGTGGCAAACTCTAGGGGAGGCCTATGCTGGAAAGCAAGACAATCTAAAACGTACCGGTGTCAATAATTAGAAAATAAGTACTTATATAATAAGATTGTAAATAAAGGCTATTATTATTATTATTATTATTATTATTATTATTAATGGCACTGTATACAGGGAAGATAACGCGCCCGCTGTTACAACTATATGGCATGTGATATCACTATTTTATACTTCTCTCTGAGTGATCATTACAATAATAAACATTTTATTTAGTTTTTATTTTATTTCTAGAAGCAATCCCACGAATATTATAAATGTAAAAGTTTGGAAGGATGGATGGATGTTTCACTCCATCACGAAAAAACTCCTGAACTGATTTGGATGAAATTTGGAGCACAGATCGTCTGGATTAACGCAAGGCTTATTTTCTTCATCACCATCATCACTGTTTTTAATCACCACGTGTCTAAATCTGATTTGGATAAAATTTGGTACCTATGTAGATATTTCAGCTCCCGGAATAGCACATTCGCTACTTTTCATCATCATCATTAATCATCACTGCGCGGGTAAAACCGCAAAGTGCAGCTGGTATAAAATATATACTATAAATAAACGAACTTCTTGTCTAGACAGAACAAGTTTGAGTACTAAGTTTAACGAATTCAAAAATTCATTTTTAAACACTATTAGGAAAAGGTCAAGATCTCTCAATTTGGTCGATTTTTTATGTTTGTTACTTTAACCTCACATCGAAAGAATTTTGTTTTTATCATTTTAAAATGATAAACGTGTAGGTTATTCTCACATAAACTTTCACAAAAGATGGAACCGACTAAATGTATGTAGATTTATGTGGAAAACACAATACTTAGGCAGTATTTTGTAGTTTGGACGTAAAATACCTAAACCCAAAGCCATGAGTTATGAGTTTAGTTGATAAAATTGTTAATGATCATATCTTTAAAAAATGTACTACTTTATATTATGAAGTATGTAATACTTCATAATATAAAGTAGTACATTTTTTTATGCGAAAAAATTGATAACTGTGCAGTAAATTCCATCGCCTTAAGTTAATTTCGTGATTCCGTTTAGCATGTTCCGTATTTGATGTTATTACGCAAAAGTCCCGTCGCTTCTGAATAAATAATTAAACCCATAGCACCCGGGTGACATCATTCATGTTTGACTTTAGCCCTTTGCTGCCCTCACACTGAACTGTGGAAACAAAATTACGCGATGCTCCTTGGCTCGTATCCAAAACGCTTACGGAGGCCATAGGTCACTCGCCTTACTGTACGGCCATATATTTTCCTCTGCCCTAATACAGGCCACATGTAAATTTAATTTAGAACCTAACTACTTGCTTACTCCAACATTCTCTCGTGACTGTTAGGTGATAGTTTATGATGTGACATGGATGTTTCTTATGGCAAATGGTCATTTGCTAAATAGGCAATTTTGAGTAATTTCAGCTTATTTTATTGAAAGGCTTTTAAAAATACCACGAATGAGAATATTCGTGCAAGTTAACTCTGGTTGAACAAATTTCAATCAAATTTTTAATCTTACAAAAAAAGAAACTGAAAACTCTAAGATCATGATTATTGTCATTTTTAGCTCGTAGGTAATCTGTAAAGTACACATTTGTAATATTTTAAATCAACACGCGTCATGCTCTGTAATATCACTGGGCCGGTGTCTGTTAAGCCCTTAAAATGGTTTCAGTTATTCCAATACTTTTACAAGAATCTTAAACAATCTGTGAAGTATTCTAAGTTAGTGAGAATACTTCACAGATTGTTTTAGATCCAAACGATGTTTTCCTTTTTTTTCACTTCTTTCTTAAGTTTTCTTCGTTGGCGAAGGCCAACAAAGCAATTATACAAGCATTAATTTTGTATTATCATCAACACGCGCTCAAATTAAGCACTTTGTCCATAACAATGTTCTATATATCTATGTTTATCAACATAAGTATGATATATGTGTGTCGTATACTTTACTGTATATTAGGTATTGCTACTATATATTCTGTTTTATAGTATTTTTCGCTGTAACCCGCGGCTTCAGACACGAGGACGATGGATTTCGCACTGCTTCAGTTGCCTCAGAAGAACTGTATTTTGTCAAGATACAAAGTAGGCTATAGTATTCCAATTACATATTTCTAGAGTACAGTCTATCTGTACTCAATGTAAAATGTAATAAATAATAAAATGTAAAATTTTGGGTACAGATAGACTGTACTCAAAATTTTATTCAGATCTGTTCAACCATGTGTTATTTAATCACAAAAATCCATGACATCTGCACATCCTACTCACAAAGTTTTCCGTTTATAATATTAAAATAAGTATTGTACTATCACTATTTGTATTGCACTATTGTATTTTACATGCGAAGAAATTATTATTTTTATTATTATTTTACAACATACGATGTCTTGTTTTGCGAAGTCATACGAAATTTTATTTTATCTCACTAATATTATACAGGCGAAAGTTTGTTTCGTCTGTTTGTTGTTTGTTGGTGGTCGTTTGGTGTTTGTATATTTGTTACTCCTTCACGTTAAAACGGCTGAACGGAATTGCATGAAATTGTGAATGAAGATAGCTTATAACCTGGCATAACATATAAACTACTACTTACCCAGGAAAAACTAAAGTTCCTATTGGATAATTGAGGTAGTGGAAAAACCATAGTCCAAGTGGGTAAAACCGCGTGGCGCAGCTGGTACCAAATATGACCAAACAATGTACGAGATGTGACTTGTGATTGTGGTCGTAGAAACTACTTCAGATAGAAAACGGTCTGAACAACTTAAACATCAAGATCTGAACATAAAAGGGATCATGCATTTCTAAAGTTTTATTCAGTCACGTAGGAACTTTTATTTTTAATAAAAGGAAATGCATTACAACTACATTTCTACATCCCGACGACAAAGCCGTTCCTTTCACAACACGATTGTTAACTTCAACCAGAGAGTTTAGTTTTTATTTATATACCTCTCTGTTTTCACGTACAAAAACTTCACTTGCAATTATTTTTTATTTAAAGAAAAACCGGCAGAAAATCCATCCACATGAGGCTACGTTCAGCTAAAATACGTTAAGGTTAGAATCTCGCCTCAGTAAACACAAAAATTCCAGCCATGAAGGTAGCCTGAACGGTACGTGATCGCTATAAAATAGTCTAAACAGTACATAAGCTACGAACCTAAATTGCAAACAAATTATGTAATTTATTTGAATCCGCTTTATGGTCCAGAATGAGGGTTAAATATTTTACATACCGTGTCCAATACTGCGATTGAGGTAACTTTTTCTTGCAGTCTTGCTCTGATATTCATCTTGGCTAGTGTCACTATATTAACACTATATTAACAGAGCTTATATTAGGGGCTTACAAATATCATACCATTGACTTTTTCGAAGCGATGGCAGCTCAGCGCTGGGACGCTGGTTTGATCCCCACCAATGGTTTGAGTTTCCGGTGAAGGTGTAGTTTTAGTAGTCTGCGTGGTTTATTTTCATCCTGGTCCTAAGTCTGGAAGTATTTTTATTCATGGCGAAATGGGTAAGCTTCTCAATATTCCCTCAACACGTATTTCTGTACTCACATTTCCATCAATTCATCATCATCATCTAAACCACAGGACCTCCATTGCTGGACATAGGCCTCCCCATCGAAATTGACCAGTTGGAAGCGGCCCGCATCCAGCCTTTGCCTACGACCTTAGTCACGTCGTATGTCCACTTGTCGGTGGCCGTCCTGTACTGCGCTCGCCAGTCCGTCGTCTCCATTCGAGAACCTTTCAACCCCAACGGCCATCAAGCAATTATTAATAGACAATAAAATATTTTGCAGGGCAAAGAACAACCGCTTTGAAATATTTAGAACGATAATGAATCCTCGTCTACCCGTATTTTTGTTTATACATTACTAGCGGACCCGACAGACGTTGTCCTGCATGCAGCGGCAGGTGGCTTTTGTATTTTGTTTTTTTAGTGAATCTAAACTATCCAGGGCGCCACCCAAACGCATACATAATAATCATTCAAATCGGTCCAGCCGTTTCGGACGAGTTCAGTGACATACACTCGTACAGTAGAATTATATATATATATTGCAACATATGAAGAAATACATGGTATAAACTTAAGTTTGGTTATTTCGTTTTGTTGTAATCACAAGTATTTTTATTATTAATAGCTGATAGTTTTGTGTGCACTTTCGTCACTGTTTGACACTGTATGTGAATTTCATGCAGTACGCGCTAATTTTGAAGGCACATCTGGCCGGCGCACGTGGGGCTGGTGCCACGCACGGAAGTGGTCAAACTGGCTATCCTAACGTGCTTTGAAAATGTATTAGCTATTTCGACAAATTTTAATACTCCTTTATTTTATTTGAATTAACATGACGTAAGCAACAATACACCCCTTTGTAACTGTGAAATCCGTCGCGCAGATATTTAAATTAACACCTTTGGGGCTTTACCATTTGCTAAATAGAGAATTTGAGTCATTAAAGCTTATTTTGGTATACGTCATACGTGTCAAAAAATCAAAAAATACCCCTTTTGAGAACATTTCTTGGAGGTTAATTCTGATTGAACAAAATTTGATTTCATTTGATATATTTTAGTGAATAAATATTATCAAGGGACCAAAATTTTCCATCGTCATAAATTCTCGTGGTAACGACAAATGCTCTTGAGCTACACCAGAAGAAAGTAAATTAAAAAGTCTAAGTATCTAGAACCTAGAAGTCTAACCTATTCCAGTTGTGACCACAGAACATGTGCAAAAGCGTTGCAGTCAATTGGGAAAAGGTTTCAATATCGATCTCTTTAAGAGAATTTTAATAAAGAAAAAATATACTTAAATTCACTATGGTGTCCCTAATAATAAATCAGTACGTTTATTTAAAACAATAAAAATTATAACTGTGTATATATAACTATACATATATATCATATAGTACATGTAATTATATTATAATAACATTTAAAATACCGCTGACAACCGCTAGCGGATTGCTAAAGTGTTATTGTAGTAGCTGCAGTGTTGTTATTAGTTATTAGAATTTAATTTTTTTTAAAGCATCGGTCCACTTAATAAATACTTATAAAATTGTATATTTTTGTAGGTACCTAAGTGTAGTAATTATGTAGTAACTGCGGCGAGTTACCCCACTTAAAGTTTATGAAAAGTCCTGTATGTTTCGCAGTACAATATAATTTAGAAAGTTTTTTTTTTACTGGCAGATGCCTTTATTAAAATAAAACACTAATAACTAATTACAATACTACAGCTACCACAATAACATTTTAGCAATTCACTAGCTTTTGGTATAAAATATTATTGTATTTAAATAAATGTTGGAAAGTTTCGCTGGATCTAATTTTTTGGTCATTCTAACTGCCCGTTTTTGTCTGCCCGAAGTAATAATAGTTTTAATATCAGCAGACACATATAATATGTGACAGTAATCGATATGATGAAAAATCCGTACAGTTTTCTTACTTTCCTAGCAGCTTATGTAGCAGAACTAAGTCTGCTAGACAGGGAATTTATATGAAGGCCCATTTCTATGTCGGGTCGACGTTAATACCTAGAGAGAATGTTGCCTTGTCTGTGCCAAGTTTAACTTCACCGACTACTTCAAGAACTAAGTTGTACTAAGGAGTTGACAGTATTTTTAACCATTTTTAATATGTATAGAAATGAAATGAAAATTATTTATTCATGCAGATACATGACAATGTATAGTAACAATTTACAAAGGCTTATATTACTAATATTTGATGGCTTATGTTTAACTGATCACTAAATATAGTAAAATATAGCACAAAAAAAATGCTTTTGAGCACCAAAAATAGTCAGTGAGCACCGAAATTAGAACACCAATTTATTGTATAACGACCACCAAAAATTTCACATCTTGCATTTTACACAAGTTTTATGGGCTTCGCTCGTCGTCGTACCTACACTACATGATTCCGCCTTAGACTACATGACTCTGCGTATTTAGTGACCACTTTCTAAATTTGGTGCTCAGTTACTAAATTTGGTGTTCATTTTTTTGGTGCACAATATATTTATCTGGTGATCATTATATTTGTTCCAATATCTGATGACGGTCCCGTGGCGCAGTGGTTTGTGTCATCGACATGACTTCTGTGTCACCGCGACCCTGGGTTCGAATCCCGGCAGGGACAAACATTTGTGCGATGAGTGTAGATGTTTGTCCCGGGTCTTGGATGTTTGTGTGCTGTTATTGTGTGTCCATGCCTCCCGCGATACAGGGAATCCTAGTGCGGGGGTCTGAGTGTGACTTAAAAAAAAAATAAAAAAATGCCATCCCAGACTGTACCTTCGCGACTCTCCGTTCCCTGCACTAGGTTTCTGATGAGCCTGTATAGCTGTACATAATATACCTGAATACCATCCAAAGTCAGAATTAAAAATATTATGTTTACTTAAATTAATACATAAACATTTTTTATTTAGCTATATTTCATATAGACATATTTAAGGAGAGTTTTAGGAGTTTCGAAAAGTTAGTGTTAGAGATGTTGGGTGGTGATGGTAGTAGACACTGAATCAGTATTTCTTTCTTAACACACAATATATAATATAATGCTTGCTTCATCACCGTCCAATGTCTCTTGAGCAGCAATTTAATTATTTTCTTGTTCTGTTAGACTTTATGTAATTATTTATGTTATTAATCTGTGGTCTACGCTGTTGGTACATCAACTACCTATACTTATATTTTTCGCATTAAATTGTAAATTTTTGTTATGTATACTGTCTGAAGATCCTTAAATAAATTAAAGAAAAAAAAAATATTTTGTATGCATTTGTGAATGTTTGAGGGGGTGTGTAGTTGTATGAAATTGCAGGTAATACTATGGAAACGCTTTTGATGCGCTCTGGAGCATAATTTGATTTCTGCTTCCCCATTCCATCTAAGACAACCAATTGGACTGCTATGTAAAGTCCATAATTAAAGGACATTCTAACTAAACGTTTTGCTTCCACATTCAATGCACATGGCTAGCAAGTGGAATTCTTATCCTAAATCTGTGTTTTCGTATATGTGTACAATCTGGATGGCTTCAAGTTACTATTAAATAGGTTTCTTCTGGCATATATGAACCACTAGTAGCACCCGCGGTTTCACCCGCGTGGATTACGGTTTTCCCGCTACCTCAACTATCCCACGGGAATTATACTTTTCCAGAATAACAGTAGCCTATATGTTAATCCAGTGTTTGGACTGTCTCCATGCCAAATTTCATCAAAATCCGTGTAGCCGTTTGAGCGTGAAGAAGTAACAAACGTACACACAAACTTTCGCATTTATAATATTAGTAGGATTGTAGATAGCAGCATCACTTAGCATCTGGTGAGATAGTGGTCAAATTTATACTTTTCTCTTTAAAAAGATAGTTTATATTAGACCTCGCAGAATGGAAGAATTTTACTGGTACGAGGGTGATGTGGAGGGGTGGGGCGTCTAAGAACTTCCCCTCCCTTATTGTAGCAGGAATAATTCATGAATCGTTCTGAAATGCCGATTGATTATATTGTTTAGCGATAATTAACTGAGTAACCTCGGCTTCAGACGATAAGGGTGGCGAAAAATACGATACGGAGTGACGCTGTAGATTATATGTATAGTCGGAGCATTATTTTTAACGTGTATTATACAAATATTTTGTTACATATTTATTATATTAATAAGGTAATAATAAATAATATAATATAATAAATATAAGTTCTTAATATATAAGGAAAAAATATTGTGTGTATCTCAAATACAGTCTCTGAAACGGCGCTCGGAATCCGAATGGAAATTTATACATGAATAACGTTATGCTTTAAAAGTTTATAATACGTATATTATGAGTGTCTAATACATGTTAAGTATTAATTAGCGTGAATAATCTATTTGCAATGATCTAGAAACTATCATTTCTCACAGTTAGTTCTGTGTTCTATTGTTCAGCTACGTTTTGACTACGATAGTGATTGGTGCTTCGGCCACAGGTTCTTGAGGGTGATACATTCGTGGTATCGTACCACCTTACCAACATATTAGACTTAATTCTATTATTCACACAAACTACCTAAAATAAACTAACATTTTTGAAAATGAAATAGTTCGTATTCGATTTACGCTTAAATTCAAATTCGTATAAAACCACGCAACGCTGGCATATCGCGAGTAGTTTTAGTCAGTATAAGTGGCCACTTCATTATCTTAAAACTTCCCGCAATTTTAATAAAAACATTTAATTTTAGTGATGTTATCGAAAAGTGTTATACAGATTAGGGTTTATCGTAACCATATAATTGTTTATCGTACGTATCTTGTATTCTAAAATTTTAGTTTAGTTTACTTAAACAATAGAACCACTACAATCATAACCAATAAATAAGCATAAATTGAATAGAACTGCTTTTAAACAAAATAATGAAAAAAATCATATTTAGAGAACAACTAAATGCGACTTTCATTACTGTTTTCGACACAAACAGCCGAACAACAAACGACAGATTAACAACTTAAATTGTCCCAAAGAAATTCTCAACAAATCGACAGCCGCTTTTGAAATGGAATGAACAACTTCATCACATTCTATTTACTCCGTCGATTCGTTAAAGTACTTATGGTACATTTTATAACACGAAATTCTACGATACCACTTGCTTGCTTCAGGCAAGGTATAAACGAATACAGTAGATTCGCAACAGATTAAGAGGAGTATTTTCTTAGACTTCCGGCCAATTTCAAGTGCAGATTTCATCAGGTGAGATAGTGGTCAAACGCCTGCCTATTGTGAATAAAAAAAAAAAACGTGCTATAATTTCCTGATCTTCGATCATGATGTCATATGACGTAGGCAATTTTGGAGGGGGCTCACGAACTATTACGCTCGTGTCCATTAACATTTTTAGATAGTACTTTCTGATTTTTATTTATTTATTTATTTATTAACATTCACACAAGGTTTAACAGGTCCCAAACTAGGCAGAGCCTGTATTATGGTGACGTGATGACTGATATATATACTTATATACATATACGCACCCAGACACAGGTCCAACAGACATGTTCATATACACAAATGTATAAATAAAAACCATTTAATTGGTATTTTTATAATGACATCAAAAATTAATCGAAACAGGTACCCACTTATTTTATAAAAGGTTTTGCGGGGACATGTCCCAGAAAAACCACCTTTAAAATAAATACAATATAATTTGACCAACCCTCAATAAAACGTACTGAAACATTCATTTCCAACTCAAACGAGAAAAAAAACATTTTATCAGAAAACTGGTGCGCGAGTTCATCAAACTTTCCTCTTCGTCCCAATTTACTCTCAGTAGAATCCAATCGAAATTCGTTCAATTTTTTAACATAATCGCCGATCAGATAGCTCTGATATTCGCGAGACAACGCGGAGACAGGAGACGAAGATGCGAGAAAAAAAAGGGAATTGTAATAAACGGTTTATCGGCGAAATCAGGCGAATCCCGGGAGACACAAGAATTAAGGCCCCGCTAATGAGATGTTGATTACATCCACTGCTTCGTTTGTCGCCTATTTTGCATTTTCTTATTTCGTTTTATTTCTTTAATTCCCCGCAGCAGCTGTATTGCAGGATGCATCTGTAAAGAACTCCGCTTGGTATTTTGCGCAGCTATTTCTGCTAGTTAATTAAACTTTGATAGAACTGTACTCTGCGAAATACATATTTTTATGAAAAGATGTATTTTGCAAAATACACTATACTTAGCTGTGCTACGTGAAGTCCACTTAATTATCAACTTTATAAACCTTAGTAATTACTGGATTTAAAGCAGTTTTCACTTTATTGGTTATTATTTATTTAAAACCCACTTCTGTACTTACAATTAGACTTTGAAAGTTACCACTTTTATGATGCGTAGAGTCTATTATCAAGTACGTAGGATACAAAAATAGGGAATACTTTTGTATCCTTTACAATTACATTATATATCGTTTAATTATTGAATAAATATACTCCATACATTCACAACATTAATAAGGTAACATTAACATAATTTAAAAATAATTAATATTACATTATATTTATTACAAAAATAGGGAATATTTTTGTATCCTTTTACTACTAGAACAATAAGGTTCAAGTATATCATTTATAAAAATAAAAAGCAATTTATGATAACCGCCATATGGGTAGAATAAGGGTAAGTAACGTTAATACATTGTGTATACACTAGTTAGTTCAAGACTGAAGTACCGGGAGAACAGAGCATTAGTGAAGTGTTTAACTTGCCACCACAATAATTGGCCCCATCTGCGCCTCAGCCAATGTTCAAATTAACCTCCTTGCCTTCTGTTTGCACTTTAACTTTTTGCTTTGATTTCTGCTTACCACGATTTCAATTTTGGAACACGTGATGAAAAAGTTGGATTGAACGCGGAAAAGGAAATTGAATTTTGTTACAAAAATCACGGTATTTTTTTGTTTCATTACTGTTTACTACATAAAGGTAATAAATCAATACTCACTTCTAATGCCATATTTTCTAATAGTTTTAACAAGACATGGAAATTTATAATTCCAAGCCACTATTCTTCACACTACCAGAATATCTCTCATTGCCGTGGGTACCAAGGAATCAATCCTGGGTGGTACCGATACGAACTATGATGAAATTTACCAGCGTGAAACTTACCAGACTGTGAAATGCTTGCATGTCAACTAATAAGTATTTCAAATGTACACAATACATCACACTGATATAATAAATGCGTAAATGTGTGCGTTTGTGGTCGTCTTAACACCTTGATAGATTTGAATGTAGGTACCGTATAAATTGGATTGAACAGGGCCCCTTTTTTATACCGAAAAAAATTATAGTTCCCGTGGGATACATCACCTAATTAATAATGTAAATGTAGTATAACTCTGCCTGACTGTCACATTTTACGTCTTAACCGCTGAACCAATTTTGATTAAATTCGATATAGAAATAGATGAGACTTTTGAGGATATAGGCTACCTGTGGTCCTAAAAAAAAATATGGTTCCCTTGGGATATCTAAGGTAGCGGGAAAATCGTAGTCCACGCGAGTAGAACCGCGGGTGCAGTTAGTTTTGATATAAAGAACTTTTTAACTCGACACGTTACTGTATGCGTACTTGTATCGTAAATTCCCTGGTATAATATTAGTGAACAAAATTTAGTTTCTGCATTCACAATAGAAGCGTTCCATATCTGTATCGTGTTTCTAGAATTCAAATTGGTATGGAGTGTAAAGTTTTGTCGTTCTATTTGGCAGACAAAACCACGGAATAATTTAATTGAAACAAAACTAGCGATCTAATGCGGAAAACTTTTGGTTCACTCACTGTATTAAGCTCTGAAGTCAAGTATTGGAGTGTTTAAAATAGTGTTTATGATAAAGACACAACCGAAAGAGAATTAAGTATATGGATTATTTAGTACTAAGTTCTAAAAGAACTTCTGTGGTCATTAGAACTATTGTTAAACTTCATAATGAGACTATTTTCACGGTTATAGTAAGAATATTGCGTTGCAGTTATGTCAACACTGTTGCAAGCGCATGATCATGGTTGAACAAAATTAAATTTCCTAGCTTGTTAGGGATCCGTACCTAAAAAGGAACTCTTATAGGATCACTTTGTTGTCCGCTTGACTGTCTGTCAAGACCCTTTATCTTAGGAACGCGTGGAGATATCGAGTTGAAATTAAAACGATACACACACACGTCTACAGTCTCTTGAAGCTGAGAAATAATCAAACTTCTAAGCCAACGTTAGTACTACGGGTACCTTTGTTAATCGTGGAGTAGTCAGAGCTACTATCTTACGTGAGTTTCTAGTCACCATACTTGGAGGCGAGGTTTGGACGCTTGCAGTGGAATAATTGTGAGCAATCTATTGTGATACCTTGTCAGTTACAAGATACATTAGATAACCTATAATCTTGTGTGCTATTGTGCGTGGGATCTCTTCTGTGCTTTAACTGGAGGAACTTAAGAAACGGAAGCAAGGAGAACGTTGTCCGGATGTAGAAGGTACTTTTAAACCTGGGCTTGAGTCGCAATCTCCAGGGCTTCCGAGTTCACTCGATTGGGTTAACGTGGGTACCAGCAGTGGAATGCCACTGCTGGATTTAAGTCGTCTTCAGCTACCGTTATTAGAATAGGAAATGATAATGCGTGTTACTACTATTGCTAGGCGATGGCTATTATATATTATAAGCTACATCCTAGACCACGCCATCACTTAACATCAGGTGACAGTTGTAAACGTAAGCTTTTAATAAGTAAAGCCAAAAAAATAGAAAATAGGAATATGGTCGATTTATCCAAGAGATTACACACTTTTGAGTGTTGAAATCGGTTTAATTTTCAGGTAATTACCTTTTTTTAATGAAAGAGTGCAGCTTGCTAAAGAGTGAGAGAAAACATACAGCTAGCTAATTTTCTTCTCATCGTTTCGAATAAAAATTGTTATGAATACACTTTGAGCAACAACAAAACGTGACAGTGACAAAGATATTTCAATAAGTGCGATAAAATACCTTTGAACTTTCACAACGGCATTGTTGGGGAAATTATATTATGGACGCGGGCAAAGGATCAATAATGATGGATCTCTTTTGTTGACTTTGACAGCGCCATCATTTACCTGCGTCAAAATTGTCATACCTATACCGTAAGCAGAAATAGCAATAGGCAATTATTATTTAGTTTCTCATTGGATGCGCGTTGCGTGTGCTTATGATAACATTTCTTCCCCTGCTCTTGGATATTTCACCCGCTTGGAATACAGTTTTCCCACTATCTCAGTTATCCCATGGGAACTATACTTTTTCCGGGATAAAAACAATCCTTTGTCCTTCTTTCAAAACCCTTTATCTCCATACGAATATTCATCAAAATCGCGGTTTTAGCTGGAAAACGTAACAGAATTATATTCACATTTATAATATTAATTTTGTTTATTTATTCCAAGGGAACCATCGATTTTTTATGGATTAAAAGTAACTTAAATGTTTATCCAGGCTAAGAAGTACCTACATTTTAAATTTTATTTAATTCTGTTAAGGCGTGAGAGATAGTCATATATACACACAAACTTTCTCATACGAACTAATTATTGATACCCAGAACCTGCAAAGATGATTTTTTTTTTAATTGTATGTAGTTTCATCAAATATATCTTATTTTTGGTGCTTGCCTTCTTATCTACACTAATATTCCGATCGACCAATACCGATTTGGTTATGACGAATGTTCCGTGACGTTATGTATGAAAGATGATAACATCATTCATACATAACGTGACGTCAATAAAATACTCAATATAGTACATATATTATATATAATAATATTCTTGTTTTAGTTATATTCTTTGTATGTTTATTTATATAAGATAGTATTAATCAGCTGATTTACTAACACCACTAGAGATAAACTGAGACGAATGTTAAAAATTTTTACACTTGCTGCATTTAATCTCTTGGAATTACAGTATTGTCGAATACGAACTCTTTAAATAACAAACATTATTGTTTTGCGAAATGCATTTCAATTTAGGCGTCCATTAGCACGGTTTAGCCTAACAGTTCCGGGGAATTATCTAGACTTAGCCGATCTAGGACCGCATTGTAGCCTATTTCTGCGTTACCACAGTATAAAATATCAGTAGGGTTTTGCTCGGAGATCCTTTTTTCTCTTCATCCAGATTGGTATGTATCACTGCTATGAAGGTGTGATAAGCTCATCCGCACATTGACTCATGACTCACCATAATTCACTTGATAATTTTTTTTAATTTTTTTTTATTGGGATTAGGCAGGCGTTTGACTATCTCACCTGATGTTAAGTGATGATGCAGTCTACGATGACTTCGACAGTGATTCATGAGTCACTGTGCGATTTTATCAATCTTTGGAGCCATACACCTGCAAAATGTGGAAAGAGCTTCCATGGTGTTCACGAGTAGCTACAATATGAGATTCTTTAAAAGGAGAGTTAGCAGAGTCTTGAAAAGGATTGGCAACGTACCTTAATGCTCCCAGTATCACAGATATCTCTATAGGCGTTTTGTTTAGTGTAATATAGGTGGCAAGCAAGCAGAAAGGCTGCCCGATGGTAAATGATCTCTACCGCCTATAGATATCTGTAATACTGGGATTATTATATTGATTTGAATAATTTATTTTCAATAGTACAAGGCAATATATAAGACAACATACGCGCTTGGGTGACACTGGAACTATAATTAGCCGGGAAATCAGACTATAATAAGAAATACTGGACCCTTTGGACATACAAAAAAGTGTGCACTGTTATAACTGTTTTGATTATTCTGTAACAGCATAAGTCTCGCATGACGAAAAGCGATAAACCGAACTATGTAACGGACCAAATGTTACCAGTACCATGAAAATGCTCCGATAATGTGAAAATTTCGCGTTGTGACATTACTGCGGCAACACTACGGTGTTATTATGCAATTAGTTGTTAACTGTTTCGTTTTTGAAAAGGAAAATGGAGTGGATTGGTGTTTGGAATTTAATTACGGATTTTATTGTAGTGAAAAGTGTATAAGTGTGAGGGAGATCGATGTTGTGGAAATCATTATATGTGAATTACTCATGAGGGTTTTCAATGAGCGCTTTTTGTTATTTTTTCTTTACAGAGGGCGAAAAATGCCTTCTGTCACCCGATATGATTAAATAGTTTTTTAAATCGACTCTTACCGAGAATCGAAAATTATCTGCGAACTCGCATATAACTTGCAGTAAGGTACTAATTTAACTTTGTTTGGAATTCCATAACGCACTAGACTGTAATGTTATTACAAACATGTGTGTTACAACACGGTTTATGAACCTATACGCGATCTAATATAATACGACTCATTTGAAGAGCAAGTTTGTTGAAAAAAATATAATTATCGCAGTGGGCACTACGATCTCACAGAACCTGCACATGTGTTACTCAAAAGACATTCCGTCTTATTATGTGTGGAACGAAAATACTGGGTAATATCCAAGGACTAAGTGCAAACCGAATTACAAAACCAAGTTTAGCTTTGATTTGGGGATCGTCTATGGTCTAAAGATCTGTTAAAAGATAGCCCTCCGAGCCTAGTTTAGCGATGGTACTAACGCGCAAAACGTCAATGGTAGTTATCGTCTTGACGTATTCATAATTTATTATGCAATAAACTTTATACATATTTCATCTATGGTTAAAATTATACCAAGATATATTTATATATTTTTTTTTATTTATATATTTATTTTATATTATTTAACTTTGGTAACTAGTATTGATAATTCGACGAGTTGTAACATGGTCAAGGAGTAACTTTTTAGTACCATTACAAACTCTGATTTAGTAGTCCGGGCTTTTCAAATATGGATTAAGTTAAGGTCTGAAATAAAGTTTTATTTATTTATTTAAATTCACACTTAGTGCATGTTTTGTAATAAGGAAGGTTGTGTTTATAAAATAGAAGATGGTACCAATATGAATATGTTTCTTATAATTTAAGTAACGTCTGCAGTTAGGGAACCATTACAAGAAACTGTAGTCTCAACGTGCCAGTCTCCTTCATTTCTATATTAGCAGTCACCATGTTGGAAAAGTAAGAATAACAGACACGTCTGAGGTGAGGAGGTTATCCGGCCACCTTAATATACCGGATTTTTGTGTTCCGAAATGTCATATCTAAGCAACTATATATGAGACTAAGATATGCCGTTAGTCGTAGTCACGAGAAGACTAATCAAACGTCGAAATTATAATTAGTACCTTTTTTGAGCACGTAGTTCATCTGCATAGAATATTTTTGTATTATGTAACGCCTCACTTCTGCCATCCATGCTTATAGCAGCCAGCCGCCAATTATGACATGCCACGTCACTCTCTCCTGCCCGCCAATGCTGCGCCACTGGGAGGGGAGCGTGACTAGCTTGCTATCCAGCCTATTTAAGCTCTTCGATCCGATATTTTCCTCTCCTCGATCCGATATCTCCCTATCTTGGCGACAGCTCAAGCCGAAGTCCAAACTTCAGTGGTGCCCTTAAGCTAGTCGCCCCGTCCTCTCCTAGTTGCACAGCGCCGTCAGCGCTAGCCTCACTAGGCGGTGCGCTTTCTGCGCCCGCACAAATACCGGGCTGAGCACCATCTGTGCTCGCCCTCCCTCCGTGAAGCTGTCAATGCCGGTAGGGGCAAACAGCATTAGTCTATGAGAAAAAATATTGAGCGCTCTTTTCCATCTATACGTTCACTGAGTAAGGGGAACCTCTGCCCGTTTGATAATAAACAGTGCCAAAATATCTACAGTGATTTGTTACTACTGCATTCCAGTTTGCCCTTACAAATATTTGAAATCAGAACGCATCAGGATTTGTCACGCCCTCTCTGCCTGTAAACACCCGCGAGCCTCTGTAATGTCATCGGCACCTATTAAGCCCCTAAATAGAAGCGACGCATTCTATTAGAAGATATTTTTATTTAAGTAAAAATTTTCAAAGTGTACTCAGTTCTCAGCAGGTGCCATGAACGTATGTTTTCATGACTTTAATATATTTTCACCGCAGTCGTACCCTGAAAACTGTTTTATTTCACCACTATCAAACCCGTATTATCTCGTATGATATAGTAAAATATTCTTGATAATCAGACCTAGAATCATAGCAATCATTTCAAATGAGCTGGGTACCTGACATATATTGAGACACTAGCTGCGCCCCGCGGTTGCACCCGCGCCCGCGTGGTGATAAAAAAATGGTAATGATGGTGATGATGAAAATATGCCTATGTGTTAATCCAGGGTATAAACTATCTCTTTACCAAATTTAATCGAAATCAGTGTAGGTGTTTCAGCGTGAAGAAGTTAAAAACATAGATACACACACACAAACCCTCCGCATTTTTAATATTAGTAGGATTCACTTAGACGGATCTGTATTAATACCCGGAAAGATTATTTTTCCAACTCTAGTAATAACCAGTGTTTCCAGCTTTAGACCCCACCTAAGTGCATTCTGACAGCTCAAAATACAGTCCAGGGCGATCTCCGCACAAAATGAGAAAATGTTTTTAACACTTTTAGCACCAAGTTCATACCCACTGGAGCAGCAAATAAGTCAGAGGCAGGTGGTTTAGAGGTAATGCACTTAGCTCATCATTTTTTTTATTCTTGAATGTGGAAAGTTTCACTAGAACAGTATATTTAAATTAGCTTTTCTCCGTGGCTTAGTACTAAAGAAGGTAGACAAGGATAGTTTATATTCAACACTAGTAGTGCCCCGCGGTTTCACCCGCGTGGATTACGGTTTTCTACCTATACTATAGGACTATAGGAACTATACTTTTAAAGTAGCCTATGTGTGAATCCAGGGTTTTAACTATTTCCATACCAAATTTCATCGAAATCGGTGTAGCCGTTTGAGCGTTAAGAAGTAACAAACATATTACACACATACATACAAACTTTCGGATTTATCATATTAGCAGGATTTTTTAGGGAAAAATCCCGATCACTTTTGAGACTCGAACCCATGACTACTTATAGTTCATACAATTAAAGGTAGACGATGCTAAGACATCCCTTCAGATTTAGCTTTAGTGAAGGGAAAAAAAGTATCGCGAAATATAAACCGTTGATTTAAAACACAAACAAAAGGCTTTCTCAGTAAACATTTGCTCGAAATAAATTCCACAACGGGTTAAGTTTTGCTTCCTTACTCGGGGATATGGCAAAGGTATCTCGAGTCACGATCTGTTCTTTTGTCAAGATACTTCAAAGGCTTCCTAAAGATTCAGCCAAGCTTTATTCATACAATTGTGGGAAATGTACCTACTTCCGCTTCGTCGACTTTGTGTTTTCACTTTTTTATGTATTTTTGTACATCTTTCAGAGTCACTTATCTATTTAAAAAACTTCTTCTTGTCCTTATCCCACACTAGGTGGGGTCGGCACAACAAGTTTACCTCTTCTAGTCTCTTCTATCATTAGTCGTCTCAGTGCTCACACCTTTCGTAAGCATATCATTCTTCACATAGTCACATAGTAATTTATTATTATAAGTAAATAAAGAACATTTAGATATTACATTTTTTCGCGTTGACGCTTTAGTACCACAAACTCTAGACCTTTCTCTTATCCATTAAAATGTTATCGATAATAATATGGCCATTTTAAACATAATTGTATTAGTATTTTTTAGGTAATACATATGTTTAACTCTTCGACCGCGACTAATAAAGTATATTTCAGGAAGCATTTTTAAAATAATCTTTAGGTTTGTGTCCAGAAGTGGACATTCTGGATTTAACTTTATATTAAAATACTATCGGAGAAAAAAAAAAATTATAGTCGAGATGACAATAATGAGGAAACTAAATTATATTATTCTTTTTTAATGAATAAACAATATAAACGATTCACGACAATTTTTTTTACTGGAAGTTTTCGTGACTTTTAAACATATATGTAGGTATGTTATCCAGCAATACTATTAGCTATTGAAAGTTATGAATGTGTATTATCGTTTGTATTGTGCATTACCGTACTCCTTATCGTAATAAATACTGGTAAGGAACCGTTTGGTTATGTATTCTGGTTACAAAACAACTTAGACGCTGACAATTTTCTTGTTTTCATTGTAGAGTTTAATGTTTGAAAGAAATTATAATAAGGCTTGTCACATTGTGTTTCTCAATTTTAATAAAGAATGTTATATTTCAAATTGCTGTTTCCCTGTGACAACAATAAAAGTAATAATATAAAAGCGGCAATGTATTTAGGACTATGTTACCGCGTGCGGATATGTCCACGTAACTTGTGAAATCACTATTTGATATAATCATACATGAATGAATGAGATGACTAGACAAACGGATCGTTAACCTCCTACCATCAGAAAGGTCATATCCTTATTTACCGCTCACCACATAAAATATGCTACTCAAATGACTAGCAATCACACACACCCTTAACACATTTTCTAAATATTATTCGCTGGTGATACTTTGGGCTACTGGCCATAATTCTGACAAACTAGCTAACATTCACTAAAATATTTTAAAATGAAATAGTTCGTATTATATTCACACTAGAATTTAAATTCGTATAGGACTCCATTCAACGTTATCTCTAATATTAGACGAGTTTTATTTAATTGCTGGCCAATCATGTGTAATTTTAGTGGGTGCTAAAAAAGTCGCGACTTATTTTGCCTTGCAAACAACATGCAATTTCAATAAAATTATCTAATTTGATCGTTGTTACTGATAAGTGTCATGCACGTTTATCGTATTCATATAGAAGCTTATATTACGTATCTTCATCATCATCATCATCATCATCATCATCTCAGCCATAGGACGTCCACTGCTGGACTTAGGCCTCCCCCATTGATTTCCACAAGGACCTGTTGGAAGCGGCCCGCATCCAGCCCTTGCCTGCGATCTTAGTCAGGTCGTCTATCCACCTGGTCGGTAGCCGTCCTATGCTGCGGTTGCCAGTCCGTGGTCTCCATTCTAGGACTTTTCGGTCCCAACGGCCATCAGTTCTTCGAGCTATGTGCCCTGCCCACTGCCACTTCAACATGCTAATCCGCTGGGCTGTATCGGTGACTTGCGTTCTTCTACGGATCTCCTCATTTCTGATTCGATCACGTAGAGAAACCCCGAGCATAGCGCTCTCCATAGCTCGTTCGCGACTCTGAGCCTGCTCAGAAGGCTCATAGTCAGAGACCACGTTTACGTATCTTATTTTCCAAAATTTGAATTTAGTTTACTTAAATAAGAAAATCACTACCATTGTACTTTATATTTCTTGGAGTGGAGTTCAACAAAATTTAAACGTTCGATTATCAATTAAATCGTCGGTTAAAGAGTTTGACTGTATGGTAAAAACTGTTAAACTGACGGTTACATCGATAATCGCACGTTTTAAATTTCGTGAACTCCACCCTTAATCATAGACAGACTTCTCGACCTTTACAGTCTTTTGAGCATATTTATGAAGAAAACATTAGAATTGTCCAACAATAAACACGTCTTCAAAGTGAGACGGTTGATGCGAATAATTGAGGAAAATTCTTGTCCCTTTGCATTTTAAATTGTAAATTAATTCAGGAAAATGTTTTTATCATTACATTACGCCAACGATTATTTATACATTTTTTGTACTTCGCATTTTACCGTGGTGAAATGCTACTCTATAATAAGTTATTTATGGATCACTACTGTTTATCTGTGAGTGTTATGTAGGCCACATATACAGTACTAAAAAACTGTTACTGTGTAACTGTGTACGTCTACCGAAGGAGGGAAATAAAGGACATCATTTGTATACTCCGGCTTCACTATTCAAAGTTCCATCAAACTACAGATACCACATAAAATCGTTAGTTATACCAGCGGCGGCGGGCTGACATACGGACACGCGGTACCGGGGTGGAGAGGCAACTGGCGCGGTAAACGCGATTTATCATCTTTGTTGACAACCTGGGTTTGAATCCCGGCTGGGGCAAACATTTGTGCGATGAGTGTAGATGTTTGTCCCGGGTCTTGGATGTTTGTGTGCTGTGATTGTGTGTGCCCATGCCTCCCGCGATACAGGAAATCCCAGTGCGGGGATCTGAGTGTGATAAAAAAAAAAAAAAAAAAAACTATTTCATAATTTTACCTGCAGCAGTACATCGCATATGATACATAGTAACCACAATGTTTAGGCCGACATAATACTTAAGTTAACAACGCAATAACTGTTATTGAATCTATAACGTGCTAGTACTTGAACGCTGTCACGCTATTCCGCTTGCCACCATAATTCATTCATGCATACCCGGGCAACTTTATTTTCGATGCTGGCACGGACACGGTCTTTATACAGAATGATCTAATACCTTTACACAAGATCGTCGACGTAAATATATTTTTAGACGCGTCATAAAACAAAGTTTGTTGGACGGTTAAGCATATAATGTTATTACTTTGACACGCTATTTTCTATGTAATTTTAATAATATAATTCATACTTTTACGTTACTTAGCGTGTACCTTCTAAGATTAAGCTTACATTTTTTAAAAGAGAAAACTCGGCTATCCTTTGGATTTGAACCCACGTCGCTTGTTGCTTTGCCAACTTAACTATATTAAGCTCTTCTCAAGTTGTACAAATTTTTTATTCTAATTTTGTAAACAATAGTCAGAACGGGAATGCTCCTCCTTTGAAAACTTTAACGTTGGTTTTTCATGTGTTAGTGAGTAATATACAAGTTAATTAAAAATAATATTGACATTTTCTTGATAAGCTTTATTGTTAGCAATTTTCAAATGTCTTTTAGCATATAACAGTATTCCTAAGTTGTTAACGTAAGCAGGTTTATTTAAACATGATTATTATACTTTACCATGCCTCCCGCAACACTTTTAATCTTAGTACGGGGGTTTGTGTGTGAAAAAAATTATTGATACATTTAGATTCACAATTTTAAAAAAATATAAACTGCAAAATAATTTAAAATATTTAAAAAGAAACATAGTAATACGTAACAAACATCCTACCATGAACGTAATACATTCATGGTAGGATGTCTCAGCAGTACAAATAACAATAACAGTACAAAATAATTGATACAGCCGTTTAGTTTCACAATTAAAAAAAATATAAAATGCAAAATTATTTAAAATATTTAAAAAGAAACATAGTAATACGTAACAAACATCCTACCATGAACGTAATACGTTCATGGTAGGATGTCTCAGCAGCATTTCTCACACATGTCACGTTACAGTGTTATGTGCGAATAAACAGATATGTTAGCGGAAATTTATAATATTGACATCATACCTCTGTGTCGTATATTTAATCGATGCACGGAACTTACAGATGGCAACCGGTCTGAAATCCAAACACGTACGATGACCATCTTAGAATTGCTAAAGCCCACTCGACGTACATAAATATGTCCTTTTTGGACGATCAAAATTGATGTTGCGGTTCCTTGAAATGTTGGGGTTCTTCATGATCCATGAAATTAAGGTTTTTGTAGTCTATCAAAGTTTCGGATGGAAAGGATTTTTAATTTTATTGTAATGATAGAGCTCGTATATTTTATACATTTTCGTTCGTATATGTTTTTCATGTATCTTCGTGATGGAAAAAGAAACCTTGTGTATATTGGATAACATTTATCTATTACTAGTAGCGCCCCGCGGTTTCACCCGAGTGGATTACAGTTTTCTCGCTACATTAATTATCCCACGGGAACTCTACTTTTTCTTCTTCTTAAATGTAAGGAATTAAATATAATTTAGTTACTAAGGAGGCGGGCGTTGGTGTTTGTAACATAGTTTTTAAAAAAATTTCGCAGACACCATCCTGTTTTCTTTATTATTTGTTATTTTGTTAGAGTTCCAATTAAATCATTTATTTATTATTATTCCACTACCAATAATGTGTATTAATATGTCTTTTCACAGGCATACTATTTGTACTAATTAAGGAATGTCATTGAGAAATTAAGGATGAGTTTTGAGTAAGAGCCCCCATTAATGAAGCAATGAGCTTATTAATGCCATTGTTGAATACGAGGTGGCAATTGAAGCCTAGTTGAAAATCCGGTTTCATCCGGCAATGTGTATTATCCCGGCTCTGTCCAGCATGATGACCGTTCGCGGCAAATGTGAAGACAGTAATGGTTTACTGAAAATTCAGCCTTGAACTCTCACGTCTTATGTCTCAAAGGATCAAGGTTTATAGATTCTTCATCTATTCGACGCAAGTTGAGCGAACTACAAACACATTGAGTGCTTTTACTACAGATGACGCCAAAACAGAACCGACTTATACCGATGACCATAATTACCTTCATTTCTGTACCTCTTCAATAAAGCCTTACCTGGCGAAGTCTTTGCATGCTGCAATTGAATATAAAAGGTATTTTATTGTCACTTACCAGGCTAGATAGAAACGTGCAATATTTTCTATATTTTTTTATTACATGACAGCTTTTTAATACCTACGCCTAATGGTTGGTGACCATGTGGTCGAAGTAGAAGCACGCATGACCGTTGACTCTTCAGGACAGCTGTCTGAACGTATTGTGGGTTCGGTCACAATTTTACTAATTTGAGGGTAATAGCTACCCAGGCTTACTAGGGAACTTGCTAGCATACTATAAAATTGATAAGGTAGAAAGCTTGGGTGGGGATTGAACCCTCCAGTTGACAGCCAACACTTACACAACGAGGCCATCGTCACTTCAAATTAAATATATAATATTGTAATTTGAGAGGAACGATTGAATGATAGATAAATATACTTTTATAATCATACCAGCAAATTCACACTGATGGAATGGGGTTCCTTTTTCAAACAGGGGGGCGTATTAGCCATAATATTGGTCAAAAATGGCACAAAAAAAAATAGTATAAGATCGCATCAATAAACTAGATCAGCTATGGATAGATAGAAGGGTAAACAAACCTCATCATCACTTAATATGAGATGAGATAGTACTCAAATGCCAGCCCATTTTAGAAAAAAGATAGAACAAAGAAAAAAGAAAGATAGAACAGTAACTTTGATTTCAAATCTTGGAGAGCACTGTACTACTTGTAGGACAGTACTTAAATTATTTTTAAAGAAACCCTGTCAGCATTCTCCTGTCGCTCAAACTGCAGTATTATAATTTTATGGACTATGATTAAGAATTTTTCTACATTTTTTTAAAAGTATTAGTAATGTCTGTGCTTCAACGATAATATCACTTCTAGCTCGGGTTGGATAGAATAGCTAGTGGATTGCGCGAATGTTATTGTAGTAGTTGCAGTATTACAAATCGTTGTTCATCATCATCATCATCATCTCAGCCATAGGACGTCGACGCTGGACATATGTCTCCCCCATTGATTTCCACAAGGACCTGTTGGAAGCGGCCCGCATCCAGTCCTTGCCTGCGATCGTTTATTCATTAATTCGTTATTAATATTTTATAATTATAAAGGCACCGGCTCATTGAAAAAATGTTGGATAGATGAACGCATTCTAATAAAATGTTCCTATTGAAAATAATTGCAACGCAGCAGCTCTGTTTATGTGTGCGCAATTATTCCTTTCGAAAAATCTCTGAATAGCGTAAGACAAGTGACATTCAAGATTGTTCGAGCCGAACAACTGAACAAAGCACGTTCTTTACCCCCTGGTATCGTTTAACACGTCGTAAAGAGTATAGAGTCGGCTTATGTAAAAGGGTTCGTATTTAGTTTCAGATCACGCGCGTCGCTTTCTTAGCATCTGGATTGTTTTGTAACATCCTGTACTGTCTCCTTAGGAGTTGTTCCGAACTGGCATCTGTCTGGGTTTAGTTTAGGAATAGTCTTACGTGCCGCTGGTTAGTGATGTGAAACATTATATGAGTGGGAATAGCACAGAATTAATTAAAGCATTAATAAACTATATAGAGGTTGCATATACAGACTGACTGGTAAAAGACTGTAGGTACTAGTGGATTGATAATTAAAGGACATTATAGTTAATGGTGATGTGTAATTAATATAAATATGATATAAAGAGAATAGCATATTCTCTTTTCATTATATTTTTGTCACGTTCATATTGCATAGTAAACCTCAACTAAATTAGTGTAATAATTAGTAAATAATATTCAAAACATAGTCACCGCGCGAGCACAAGCCGATCAACAAATATAAAATAACAATTAACAAGGTCTTTATTTCAGGCGCAAAAGACCCACAAGAATTATATACAATAGAAAGTTAATATACAATAAAGCAGTCGAAAATAAAGAGTAATTTAAATTGTTGTTCATAACCAAACATTTATGTGTCAATATTTCATCGTCATTTTTCATTAGGTGTTGCGGTGCACTATTAACCAACTTTTAAAAATGGGATATTCCAATATTTGGTCAAATGTAGCATGTGCTGTTTTTCAAACTTTTTAACCTATCGCAATAGGAAGTTATTCTCAATCTTATGATGGCGAAGACATCAGGAACAAGCACATCAGCGGACATGCCTGACGCTCTACACCATCGTGCTTTCCGCATAAGGGTGCGAAAAGTATCATTGTATTGCACCCTTATTGTGTGATATGACTTTTGGGTAAACTAAGTCTATAACTGATAGCCATGGAGCTATCTAAATCATACCATTCATATATTCTATCCAGGATTTTTTATACAGTATAGACAAGCGTTTCACCACTATCTCACTTGATGGTCAATGACAACGTGATCGAAGATGTTATCACGCTAAACCTAGAATGCTTACTGGCTCTCAAGGACTGCTGCCTGAACACATGATGTAATTGGTGAGGTTGTTGAGGGTGGCAGCTAGCTAGGCGGGTACTCGCAAGTACTGGGACCACCATGCTGGGAATTAGATAATGGTGTCACATTCGCCAGAAGCTGAAGCCGTTGGTGGGCATCAAACCAGGGTCCGTCAATTGTTATTTTTTGACTTACGCGATTCGAACACATTGTTAATAAATCAAACTGAGCTTTATCGCGAGAAAAACATTTAGTAATTTATTTAACGTATTTATTTAGGTAAATAAATTACTAAATGTTTTGCTCGCGATAAAGCTCAGTTTGATTTATTAACAGGGTCCGTCAGTTTGAGAACTGACGCTGCCACCGTTGAGCTATTATCCCTTCAAAATTTCACCGACCGATGACCGATGTTCTTATCCAGTGTCACACATTTTAAACAAGAATTAGTTAAGCGACGGAGACACCAGCACACCGGGAAGTTACCCAGTGGCGTCTAAGCATTACTCCGAGAAATGCCAATTTAAACTTGTAACGAGGTTTGCAGCGACTGGCTGCGGAACGAAATTAAAAACTCCACAGACACTGCTCGGTGACTGGATGGTAGCCAGTAACAGGCCTAACTTTCGTACTCGCTTTGTTGAAGACTTCCCTGAAAACTCTCGACTTTTTCGTATGGATTGCAAAAACTACAAGCTTGCGCTAGAGCCATCGGTAATAGGCCATTTCACTGGTTTAATATAAAGGTTTGATCTGAGTTTCATATATAAGCGAGGTTAAGGTCAACTTTGTGCCACTCGAAAGGGTCACATCGACAGCATGACGCACCTAAATTTTTTTTTGTTTTTTTTATTCACAATAGGCAGGCGTTTGACCACTATCTCACCTGATGTTAAGTGATGATGCGGTCTACGATGATTCATTATACTTCCTTTATCCAGATGACGTAAAACACTAACCCAAACAGTAGGGAGTTTTTAAAATTAATTAATTAAATCACGTCACTCAAACATCCCAGAGCCCAGAACAAGCTGCTCATCATATAAATGTTTGCCCCTGCTGGGATTCAAACCCAAAGCGCCTAGGACCAGAAATCATGTCACCAACAACTGAGCCACGGCAACTGTAATGTATCACTGTGCACAGAAATAATAAATACCTTGATATATAATGCTAAAGTTTCATGATTTCATAAGTATACATGTAATTATGCAACCTCAAAGTCGCACACAACAGTTATTAAGAGGGCTATGCCCATATATATATATGGTTGCTCTACGCGATCGAATGAAGATCTAGTCTAGTCTAATCTAAGTCTAGTTGTGATCGTAAATGATCATTAATTCTGATATTAGTCAAATATATAAATTACCAGCTGACCCAATAAATATTGTTTTGTCATATAAATTATCGAAATAAAGTGACGCGACTCTTCGTGTCAATGACTTCACGTCAATGAACCACGATTAAATTATTAAAATATTGTTCATACAAAAATACTAAAATATTGATTCAAAAATAGAACGCAAGAGTCGGAGCAAGGAGTCGGAGGCTGAACAATATTTTATGACCTATATCATAGCTACCAAATATTAAGAAAAAAACGATAGGTCGAGCGGTTTCGGAGGAGCGACCACAAACACCGTGACACGAGATTTTGATAGATTAACAAGATTACAAAAAAACACAGCGTCCGCACTTTTTAGACAAACTAGGTGCAGCATAAAAAGCTTGAACTTGCTAATGATAAAAACACCTAACAAAAAGTGGCAACGTATCGAATTCGTGCATTAAAGTATAATACCCTATTATTCTTAAGGGATTCGCTGACGCGAGTTAATGGGTGGTAATATTGTCTAGGTTCTTAGTACTAAGGCGACAGGCTACCTAGTAATCTAGACTAATCCAGTCTGAAATCTACAGGGACTTACAAGCAGCACGCTTTCTCAAGATATTTAAATTAAATCCTTTATAGCGCTTCTACAAGATGGAAATTAGATACTGTGTTAATATTGTCACTATAATGTTATAATGGCGTTTAAAATTGTATAAAATGTTGCTATTAATCATCAATATATAATATTAGACATAGAACATCACTGTTGGAAATAGTCCTCCTCCTTCTTTTTAGGGAGGGTTGCCAGTTCTCTTCACGCTTGGCAGGCGGGTTGGCGAACTCAGTATGTTGATTTTATCCGCAGAAGGACTTGCTGCCCACCTGATTGTGATCACTTAGCCGACTCTTACGACACCCACGGATAGAAATGGGGGGTACAATTCTAGGCCGGTACCATATTCCTATTAATATTATAAATGCGAAAGTTTGTGAGTATAGATGTATGTTTCTTACTCTTTCACGCTTAAACGGCTTGAAGGATTTGGATGAAATTTGGTATGTAGATACTTCAGGTCCCGGAATAACACATAGGCTACTTTTCATCATCATCATCATCACCACGCGAGTAAAACCGCGGGGCGCAGCTAATGTAATATGTGTATGTGTAATACACACGGTTACGTACAAATAAGTTGACGAATATAAACTACCCTCATAATGATAAAAAGATATAATTTTAGTACTGTCATTCATTTGTGTCGTACTAGTTTGGACCATATCGTGGACGTAAAAATATTATTTAACAGCATTTACTTAGATTGATTGAATAACATAAATCACTATCATTGTTAAATTCTTTGAATATGTACAGTAGTTTTATAAAGCAACTAGTGAAACCGGATTTAGTTTGTATTGTTTGAAACTAAGGTTTGAAACATGTCACACAGGTGTCTACAAAGGATTTTCTGTTTGATAATGGACGGTCTCATTTACACCGCCTGCGGCTGCTGTGTAGTAACGGACTGAGAATTGTGATGGAAAGGTCGCTCCGGTATTTCTGTTAACAAACTTACTTGTGATTGTGGCGTGAAATTTAGTGGAAAACATTTAAGCTTTATTTAATTTCCCAAAATGAGGGTTTCTTTGGGTGTGAATAAAAGCTTAGTAAATTTCAACTATACTTTTCTAATATGGGTGGTGATGGCAGCATTCACCTTGAAGCAATCTGGTTTATGGCGCCCAGATTCAGAACGATCGACAACTAACCGAATCGATTCAGTTCGATATAGTTTACACATTTTATATTTTGAAGTATTTTTATTAGCACATATTTCGCAAATTCAACGGAATATATTAATCTATACAATTAAAAACAATAAAATTATGAATGCCTAATTAAATCATTACCAGCATGGTGTAGGGTACTTTCGAATACCCGCCTGGCTAGCTACCACCCTCAAGTTTGAAAAACTATCACCAAACACATGGTGTGTTCAGGCAGCAGTCCTTGAGAGTCAGTGAGCATTCTAGATCTAGCGTGATAACAACTTCGACCACATCATCACTGACCATCAAGTGAGATAGTGGTCAAACGCTAGATCTACACAACACAAAAAAAAATTGTCCACAAAAATTCAAAAGAGCTCTGAATCGGGGAACTGTCTTTCCTCCTTAACAAATCCCATCCCACTAATATAAATGTGAAAGTTTGGATGGATGGATGGATGTTTGTTACACAATCACGCTCAAACGGCTGGACGGATTTGGATGAAATTTGGTATATAGATACTTCATGTCCTGGAATAACACATAGGCCACTTTTCATCATCATCAATCATCACTACGCGGGTAAATTCGCGGGGCGCAGCTAGTAGAATATAATTGCTTCATTACCTTCCACTGGCGTTAAATACTACGCTTCTGTGAAGGTAACACCGTTATCAAATTCCCATCATGGTGGTAGGGTACTTCCGAGTACCCACCTGACTAGCTAAAATCCTCAAGTTGGAAAAACTGTCTACAAACACGTAGTATGTTCGGGCAGCAGTCGTCGAGAGCCAGTAAAAACTCTAAGTCAAGCGTGATAACATCTTCGACTACATCGTCACTGACCATCAAGTGAGATAGTGGTCAAACGCTAGATCTTTAAGTATTAAAAAAGTCTGGTAGGTAGGTAAAGTAGTAAAGTATTTGTACTGTCCTATCCATCCCCCCCATTTTTTCGAGATATTTGTATTTTGTGTGAACAAATATCCAAATAATTTAACCTTTGATGAATGTTGGGATCGTCCTAAAATTTAAACATCCATCATTGACGTGAACTTATTTAAATAAAGTGTCGTGTCACTTTGACAGTTAGATCATTTATATGGCAGAACAACGTTTGCCAGGTCAGCTAGTAACAACGAACAAAAATACAAGTAAATATACAAAAATGAATGTCTTACAGAAAAACTTTTTTTCCTTAAAACTAGATAATGTAGTAACTATTATTACTCCAAATTGTACAAAAGTAAACCCTCGGCTAATTTTATTAGAGCCCATTAAGGGATTACCTCGAATTTTATTTACGATGCCTTAAATTCTTGTTGAAGCTCTAAGGCGGATGGCGGCGTTTTGGGAACTTTACACCTGAACCAATTATACGCGTTTAGCTTGATTACACCGTTAAACCCCATTTAACGGTAATAAAAAAGCGCTGACCCCATCAGCGCTTTTTTATTACTTCAGACATGGTGACTGAGCGAAAAAAAAATTTGAGAATCGGTCCATACGTGGGGAAGAAATCGGTGAACATACATAAAAAAAAATACATACAGTCGAAAATATAACCTTCTCCTTTTTGAAGTCGGTTAAAAAGATGTGAACATTTGGAACGTCTTAGTTGCAGACATTCTCCATATCTACATAAATATTATAGAGAGGAAAGATTTGTAATAGATAATCTCAAAAACTACTTGTTCGATTTCAAAAGAGCACGCCTGCCTACAAGATACTTATTGATTTGTGGCTGAGACTGTATTAATATTGTGGGAACACAGATTACGCAATGAATTCCACTCATACCTATACGCACTATAAATTGGAACGTCTAACATGTATGGATGTCGCATTGCCGTCCGTCTGGTCAATCTCAGATGGATTAGAATTGGAAGTATACTAGTTACACTCACGTTTTTATCGTATCGGATTAAATCTAACGACGCGCGACGTTTCAGACGTTTATTACCTTCTTTCTCATAGGAGTATACCCATCGGCATTAATACGATACCTACGATAGAAAATGTAAATGTAGCCGGTTTTTATTATTTCAAAAAAAGGAGGTTACTCAATTCGTACAGATATTTTTTTTATGTGTGTTCGCGGATAACTTTGTCGCGTATGCACTGATTTTAACTATTCTTTTTTTGTTTGATAGAGTATAATACCGACGTGGTCCCATTTAAATTTTATCAAAATCGGTCATGCCATCTTAAGTTGCACTCCAATAACTGAAAAGTGCTACGCATACGTCGATGACATTATAGTTGCGGGTGGAGACATCGGTGAACATACACAATGACAATAATTGATTCCGAGAGTAACAAAGGTCACTAAATAGGATGAAAAAAATAATTAATAAACCAAAATATGGAACCGACTTCAACACTCAAAAGTGTGAAATAACTTGTCGAATTCGTCACCATGAGCACAATATTTTAATAATAGTTATTTTTTCACTATCGTGGTACCGACTTCAACAAGTTATTTCACACTTTTGAGTGTTAAAGTCGGTTCCACTTTTTGGTAAAATTTTTTTTTCATAGGCTTGCACGTGTACCCACTTTCAGTTCGCGACAATAAGTCCCAGTGGTCATCGGCATTAATACCATACCTACGATATAAAACGTAAATGTAGCCGGTTTTCTTATCATCGCCTGAATCGAATTGAATCACAATACAAATTTAGTATTTGACTTATTTACGTTTCATTAAATATTCAAGAATCATAGAACAAAAATACGTCTAATTAAAGCGAATTTCCCGAATTCGGTCAAAGTTCTTAAACGGTACTTGATATAACAATATCGGTTGGATCGAAAGTTGAAACGTACGAGCCGATACTGCAAAACATTTCTCGATACAGTACCTGAACTTGGGTATTTAAAATTTCACGGTCACTAGAACTATTTTCAAATTTAACTAGTTGATTAATTAATTTAGAATTATTATTTCGAATAATAATAATTAAGATTTTTCATGTAATCAATACTCTTTTTTTAATATTTTACAATGATCAAAGTTTGGCAAACAAGCCGGATCGTCTGATTTTAAGCGATCATCCGATGGCGATCTCTAATACTGGTAGCATTACGATACATTGCCAATCTTTTTACTTTTCTTGTGAAGAATCTCATATTGTAGCTACTCGGGAATACCGAAAGAGGAAGCTCGTTCCACATTTTGCAAGTATACGTGTATAGCAAAAAACTATACTGCCCGAACAGCCATCGAGAAATAACAGCTGTCAAAGATTGTGAGTATTTGCCAGTTTAACATTCAGTAATTTTTGAAATAAAATTATATAATAACGAAAAAGCAGACAACAAAATTATATGAGTATTATAATATAAGTATGTAAGATATATACTGTACATGAAGACTTAAGGGTGGATCTAAAGTTTCGGTACTCAAATATCGTATCGCGTTCAAATACAATATAAAATGACCAACAGGAAAAAAGCTATGAACGTCGTGTACTTGTTTTTATCTAATCAATCCCGATAGATATAATTATGTAGGTCTGAGAATAATAGTGTAGGTGTACTATATATTCTGCTTCCGACTACTAAACTATTCTAAATATAGAGTAACACACAAAAATATATGTTTTCCCAAAAAAGTAGCCTCCTAATTTTTTAGTTGGTTGCAATGCAAAAATTATGATCGGATTATTTCATCATAGCTCACCTTGCGATGAAATAGTCCGATCATAATTTTTATTTTTAAAGTAATCTGTATCTGTTTTTATGTTGTCACGCTTAAACAGCTGAATCAATTTTAATGAATTTTGGCATATAAATAGACAGGACCTTAGAAAAGGGCATGGGCTTCGTAGCAAAAATAAAAGTTGAAGAAGTTTTAATACAGAATGGAAATGATGGAACTAATCTTTTCTCATTATAGGAATGTAAAAAATTAATATGTTTTACCCTTCGTAAGAAACAAACACTGTTTCTGCATTTATGATAAATCAATAGGTAAAATAGCGGATGATTTAAATGTAATTTACCTGCTTATAAATTTTAGTTTATTGTAATATTACCTGAAGTAACTACACATGGTAAGTTACTGAGTACTGAGATATGACTGATCCAGTCCAGTGTGTATTCAGTTTGGTAGCTAGAGCCGCCAATCTAGTGTGTAACTAATAAAAGTGAAATACATATATTGTAAGTTGAAAAGCAGATACCGTCGTGTATTAAAATATTTACATAACTATATCATGTTAAAAAAGGACGTAAAACGGGTAAAATACGATATTTGGTACTAGCTGTGCCTCGCGGTTTTACCCACGTGGTGATAATTGGTGGTGATGATGATGATGATGATGAAAAGTAGCCAAGTAAAAAAGTAGTGTTATTCCGGGACATACCAAATTTCACTCCAAATCCTTCTGAGGTGAGTCTGTTTGAGCGTGATTGAGTGTCAAACATCCATCCATATATCCATCTAAACTTTCACATTTATATTAATAGTGGGATTTAGGTACTGCAGTGCACTGTATCGATACCAAGTTACGAGTTAAAGAAATTAGTACCAATTTATTGCTGCCAGCAACAGTTGCCATCGAACGACTGACTTACTTTGAAATTCGACGTAATTTTGTTTGGCTATAACCAGATTTGTCGAGTGCAACTTGTTCATTATGGGGGTCGGCAGTTTGCCCAGTTTAGCTCGAGTTTCGGGGTCGTTTTGAAACTGATACTATTAGCTCTTATAACGATTGTTTTTTTTTGTATAGATCTAGAGTTTCACCACTATCTCACTTGATGGTCAGTGACGATATGGTCAAATATTTTATTACGCTAGACCTAGAATGCTTTATGGCTTTCAAGAACTACTGCCTGAAAAAACTATGTGTTTGGTGAACGTTTTTCACCATGCTGGGAATTTGATAACGGTGTTACCATCACCGGAAGCTTAAGCTGTTGTTGGGGATTGAAGCAGTGTCCATCAGTATGACAGCCGATGCTCCCTCTGCTTAGCTATCATCGCTTCAATGTTAAACAGATTTACAAAAAATAGTCGCGCTTATATCATCGAGGGCTAAGGCCCACGACTGCTAAGTTTACAGCGTCATGACTTAAACAAATCTACTATATTTTTACTAATTGAATCTATTCATTTATATATAAAAATATAATGGTTTCTAAAGTAATAGATTATTAAATCCGTTTAAATTGAGTTCGTTAAATTCTACAAAATATATTTAAGTGGTACTACATAAAAAAGTTACTTACTGTTATGGTCAATTATTTACTTACGTGCCATTTTATAATATCACTTTAGGATCATTTATATCTCCACCATAGGAATAATAATAATATTATATTTTTATTATTATTCATAAAAAAGTTACTTACTGTTATGGTCAATTATTTACTTACGCGCCATTTTATAATATCACTTTAGGATCATTTATATCTCCACCATAGGACTGGCTCTGAACGACGCTGCCATTCCTCTGCCACTGATCTCATTGCGTGATCTTGGTCAGGTTATCAGTCCACCTAGTACTTGTTCGTCTTACGTTGCGCCTGCCAGTCATTGGTTTTCATTTGAGAACCTTTCGGCCCCATTGAATCTCACCTACACGAGATATGCATCCTAACCACTGTCATTTCAATTCGCTGGTCTATGTCGGTTATTTTTGATCTTCTACGGACTTTCGCATTTCTGATTTTATCTCGTAGAGGAACCCTTTGTATGGCTTTTTCCGTTTATATTATTATTATAATAGTTCCTGTAGTGCTATTATATTATAAGTATAGCTTTCATTATCCATATTCTCTAGAAGCGGTCAAACCCAAACTGCATCCACCTTTCTTCTACAATTATTAACCGGTAATCTCTCCAATGTTTTTGGGCATATCTAGCTATGCAGATACGCCCAACGCGCCGCCTTCACTTAAAATCCACCATTAAAAAAAAACAGATTTCTCGCGCGCAACACAACGCGCGAGCCAAACTGGCCGCGGCAGCGGCCAGGGAACGCTAAAAACTTTGTTACACTTGCGACATATCTTTTTTTGTGTTTTATAGGTAGAGGAAATCTTCCTAGTAACTCTCGTGGTTAAACTGTGGTTCAGTCCTACTTGGGTACTGTGAACTTCTGCTGTAGTGTCGTTAATACGTAAGTACCCTTCTCCGTTATCCTTTTGAAGTACAACCGTAGTAATATGTATGTACATATGTATAGTTTAGAGCATCAAAGTCATGATTCAACAGTGAACACTAAACGTAACACTTCCTATCACACGGACAGTAAAAATCCTCATCAAGTTTGAAAATGCACTTTAAAACGGACTTTATGACCGGGTCATAAAGATAGGCCCGTTGTTACGACTGAATGAATGGTCTTCTCGGTGTAGTACCCGTATTTATCATAGGTAAAGCTGAGATTCAAAATACGTGGCCAAGGCTTAAAGTAATATACAGATATTTTATTTTTCGTTAGTTAAAAAAGACTTTTAGAAAGCGGATTAACTTTATTATCTGTTTATCAGAAATATATTTATAGCACTAGCTCGTGTTTTTTCTATAAGATAGAAAAATATGTGCTCCCGGCTTCACCCGTATTGACTAAGGTTTTCCCGCTACCTCAGTTATCGTACGAGAACCATACTGTTTCCAGGATAAAAAGTAGCCTACATCGTTGTCCAAGGTCCCATCTATATCTTTTGCAAATTCATCAAAATTGGTTTAGTGGCTTAGGCGTAAAATCTAAAATATTGAGGTTTTGTTGTATCCCAGAAGAACCATCATATCATCGGGCATAAAAAGAAGCATAAGTGTTATTACAAATAAAAAGGGTACCCATATTCCAATCTATCAAACCATTGAGGTGAGAAAAGTTATCAAACACATACACAAACATTTTTGCACGTATCATACAAATATTCTGTTTGTCGTTTATTATGTTGGTTACTACTTCACGCTGAAACGCGTTTGCATAAAATTCTGAGTTGAGATAGCTTACCTATAGGTACCCTTACTTATAACTTACCTATACCACTTATTAATATAGACTTTTATCTCGGAAAAACTATAGTTTCCGTAGTCCACACGGGTGAAACCGCGGGGCGCAACTAGTAATACATATTAGTGTGATGAACCTTTGTCGCGGCGTCAATTATTGACCATTTATCAAGCTAATCACGTATATTATATCGATCTACGGTAACAAATGACTGGAGTACTTAGGGTGGAGTTCACCAAAATTTAAATGTCCTATTATCAATTTAACCGTCGGTCAAACAGTTTTACTGTATGGTAAAAACTGTTTGACCGACGATTAAATTATCAATTTAATCGTCGGTCAAACAGTTTTTACTTTTTGGACGTTGAATTCCATGATAATAAATAGATAATTATAATCTGATTGAACAAATACATAGTTACGAAATAAATAATGAGCAAGTACAGTATAGTTATAGCTTTTTCATCCTCCGGCAACGTAGATGTTAACATTTTTAAAACGAATTCTTCATTAATTTCATTACTCATTTTGTTTATATTTTATTATTTAAAATATAACATGAGCCCCGTAAATAAAATTATCTCTATGAAAGCAAAGAATCGCCAGTCCTGAACAAACACGTCCCTAAACAGTCCAAAATAATTAAAATAAGTATGTGTAACATTCCAAATGAGAGGGGGGAAACGAAAAAACCTCTCTGTTTTAAATGAGGCTAACCAAATTACTTTCTACCAGCACACCAAAAAATAAGAACCCAGTGTCGTAGGTTGGGGAGGTTGGGGACTCTTTGTACTACCTGTGGTACTACTACCTTCAGGGTACTACCTGTTATTAGATAACATACATTTTTATTTATCTTTTACGTACAATACATGCATTCGACTCAAATTACTTTTAAATATATTATTCAACCACCATCAATCTAAAAGTTAAATAGAATAGACAGATCATTACTTTCCCACCGGTGGGACGAAAGCCTTTCTCTCAGAGGAAAGAGTACTGGCCATAATATAATATGCTGGCGAAAACAGGTTTGTCGATAGGCTACTAGGCATCCCATCATCAGAGGTCACCTCTGACGTATGGGAGCACTTATTAATTGTAAATGCCACTAGCGATCTTCCGTCTAAAGTAACATCGTGACGGTCGTAAATTAATACAGTTGATCAGTTAAAATTTTATAGGTTACCATGGCCCCAAATGACAGAGTAGTAAAATAGTTGGGGTATTCTTATGGGAGGTTTAGGCGTTGTATATAGTTAAAATGTAGCACAGATCATAGCTTAGCACACCTTTGAGAAGCTCTGTATTTTGCAATAGGTGTCGAATTTGATTGTTTGGCGGGTTTACGGTTACTCATCATGGCTATACTAATATAAGCAGTATATTTTATGCTTAAATCATTTTTTTTCATTTCATCATATCTTTCAAAAAACTCAATAGTCACACTTGATAAACATACAAGTAGACATGAATAAAGCAGCTTACTTTCTCTCATACACTTTACGGTAGTCACCTTTAAATCAAATCAAAGTATTTACTTTTTATTCAAGAGACTTTAACAACTAAATACAATTATACAAAGGATTTGGATTACTGTTGTTTGCCAAGTACTATTTTAGTAGTGGATAATACACTTTATAAAGAATCAAATCAAATCAAAATATTTACTTTTTATTCAAGAGACTTTAACAACTAAATAAAATTAAGTACAAATGGGATTTGGATTACTGTTGTTTGCCAACTACTTTAATACTAGATAATTCTATAATAATCCATAAAAGGATTTTTTTACAAGAAGGTGCCTGTCCAATGTTCCCCTAGCTCCCCTACATTTTGTTGGTGCTTCGCGTAAAATATTACATTATGTAGATGACGAATATATTAAGCATACGCCACGTTATACGTGAATATTTAAAAAACGTAGGTACAAATTACGAAAGCGAAGCTGCCGCGAACGATGGAATAAAATTCAGCCCGTTTCGTAACTGGGATCATAATTTTTGTAAAGGTCCCTTTGGTTTCAGTTACGTGTTGCGTTTACAAATATACTGAAGCACTGCTTACGTTAGAACGGTTCGCCCTGATTTTTGCGGAACTGTGACAAATCCCACTGTGATCGATTTGGAATAATGTGCGGAATTTGTTGGACACTTTAGGTGAGGTGTTGGGATTAAGTTCAGTATTATTATGTCTTCAAGTAGTGAAACTGTTAACTGTAAAGCTTTTTACTGTGTGCCCAATTTCAGTCCAAAGTTCAGTGGCTTGAGCAGTGTGATGACAATTCAGACAAAGACTATTTTATCTGGTATAATATATATTAATATATACATATAATATAATATATAATAAATTCTGTTGTTTTTATTTATATTGCAATCCTCAACATTCCGTCATTTCTAGACAGATTCACAAAACATGTTTTCTCATTCGATAGTACATATTTTAGATCAATCCCACACAAATTTCATCGAAATCGTTTCAGTAATTCTCTATAATTTAACAAAAATGTTAAACATTTTCCAACGATAAGTAGTTTGTTACCTTAAAACTCTTTCAATTATAAGCGGATTTAGATAATCCTTAAAACATTTTAGGGGCATGGTGATGACGAAGGTGTATGTCGTAAATAATTGTGATGATGATAAGTAGTATGACGTAATCATTTCAAAAAGCAAAAATTCAGTATATCAGTCCCTCCGTTTTGTCAAACATGAATCAAACGACATTTTTATCTGTTTTTCAATTTCCAACTTCATTTGAGAAAAGAGACAAAAATCTGAGCGCTCATTCGTCTCATGTTAAACGAAACAGAAATTTCGCTAAAACTGAATAAATGACCAAAGAGAAAGAGGAATTAAAATTGGCATTTTAAAAAAGTTTCCATCGAAGTTGAAATCCAGTATTCAGTATTAAATAGTAGTCGCAGTTGCGAAAGAATTGCAATTGTTCGAATGGATGTATTATGAAAAGCTTTTTAAATTACATACTGCTATTTTACTTGCAGACGTATCGACGTTGGATTAATTTCGTTGTAACCATACCTAGTACTGAAAGCGATATATTGGGATTTATACATACATAATTATAAAATTTTGCTGTATCATCATTCCTCTTTTTTACACTCCAAACAAATCTTAACAAGCTTACGAGTTTTACCGTTTATTACATTAGCGTCATGCTATGCAGATTTCTTTTTTAGTTTAAGTCGGTTACTTTTGAGACTTAATTAAGACTTACCTTACACTTCAGAAAACCGTATAGACGCTTTGTCATCCACCATAAAATTTATACCTTCATTTTTAGTGACGTGTATCTGCCTAAAAAGTGTAGCGTAGGATGTTTGGTCAGGTCATCTGTCACGGCATGAAGAGACTGAATTGAGGCAGATTTCAACCGATTTCAATTGTGGAAATCAAACCCTTTAATCGAAAATGTAAGATAATGAAACAAAACAAACTCCATAGAAACCCATTGTAAGTGAGAAACAGCACAATCTAAAACAAAAAAAAAATCTCGATCCATTAATAAAATAAAACTGGAAAAACTACAGTGAGCCGGCGTCAGGTGAAATCCTTTTTCCGATATAGTGGGTAATTGTAACGAAAGGGTTCGACTACGGGATTTTGTTTTCAATTTTCTCATGCACAATGAAAATGGGACAGGAAAGTTTGGCATTCTCTGCTCTATGCGACACAACGCTCGGTCGCAAAATGAAGACATGAGTTGTTTTCTACAAGCGACACGACAGTTTTTTTGCTATACTTCCAAACTTCTAAAAAGGAAGCAGAAAAATCCAAATTAATTTTCTTTTATATAAAAAAAACTAGCGTTCCGTTTGGCTTCGCACGGCTAAAAAATTTCGATAAAATAAGTCGCCACAAAATTTGGTGCCCACTGAAACTACCCGCAATAGATCAGCAATTGAATAAAACTCGTCTAATATTAGAGATAGCATGGAATAGAGTTATACTAATTTGAATTTTAACTTAAATTTAACACGAACTTCATTTTGAGGAGCTTGAGTGGATTTTAGCTAGTTAATTTAGTTATATGATCTTAGTTCGAGTAATTCTACAGAATCAGGACCAATGTCTTCCCAATATAGGTAGCAGTAATAATAAAATAATAATGTAACCTAAATATAATAATAATATGTTGACTCGATGATAATTATCCCGATACTCGTTTTGGCAAACAGCCTTTGAAAAATAAATATAATTTATATAGGTATTTATTTAACGGGTTACTTAAATTTGAATTTTTTTTTTTATAATATATTTTTACGGGTGGTATTACCTATGTGCATGGCATGAAAGTTATTTTAACCATATAACGTTCCAAAGTTGTCGATGGTACAGTAAAAGTGACCTGTAAGCCTAGATATAGCAACATTCTAATTATAAAAATGTATGAGATTGACACTTCAAAGCAATATATCACATGATCAACGAGAACAAATATTCATCGTTAGCGGTTAGAGAAAGAGAATCGCTATGAAGCGATGCTTCTTGCCTAGGCCCACTGATATACGTCTCTTATTCAGACACTTATTGTACTAATATAAGTTTTTTTTAATGGGTAGATCCTTTATTAAAATAAAACACTAATAACTAATTACAATACTAAAGCTACTACAATAACATTTGAGCAATCCACTAGCTATTGGTAGCCTATAGATAACTCAAATGTTCTAACCCGCTACCGGCTGGCAGCGTGCCCAGAAAGCTAGCAGAAATGCCGCGTTGAATTGCAATGCTAATTCGTTAAGCCAAATATGTGCCAGCATTTAGGTCACGCGTCGCATTGATCAAACGCTCTGATAAATTTTGGAAAATCCGATCAGCTAATATAACTAGATTTTGTATAAAAAAGTCGTGTCGTAAATGCCAAAGTGGTTGCATCCACTCACGGTGTTTATTCAACCAAACGTGTGCTGGATCGTATATCAAAGCGCCGAACGTTGAGCAAACTCATAATATTTATGAAGGCTCTGGAGGAATCCAACACGTTCTTACCGAATTGAAAAACTACTGAAGTCGCCTCAAAGCAATACTACTTTTATATATGTCTCAGAATAATATAAGGTATTTTATTCTTTATTCGTAGCAAAATAAGTTCCCAAACTTCCTCAAACTGCTAGTAATACATTATTAGAAATTATCAACTCTTTCTCTTTGATGCGGGTCGCTTTTATCCGAGTTTTCTGGAAATCAATAGGGGAGGCGTATGTGGACGTCTTATGGCTGAAATGAAGACTATTTTTTTTCTGTTTTTTCGAAGAAAAAAGGACGCTTCAGAGTACACACACCCACCCACACCTACCCACACCCACACACACAGACACACAGACACACATACACACACACACACACACACACACGGACACACACACACACGGACACACACACACACACTTTTATTATTTACAATACACATAATTTATTCATCAACCAATGCAGAATAATGCAGAACCTACGACACAAAATAATTTCTTAGTGTAGGTTCTGCACGGCAATATTTAAGTTGAATATGTATACCTTTTCCTATAATCAATTGAATTGAATAGAATTCACATGTTTAAGAAACGATAGCCTGACGGTGTGAGCGTTGGCTGTCAACCTGGCGGTTGCTCCTTCTTTACCTACCCCTTGTTTGGGGTTTCGGTGTGGGTAACATCGTTATCGAACTAACTGTTATGGTATTATCAACAGAGCTCTTCTTCTAATAGCAAGGTAATCTATCGTTTCCAATTGATAGCAGTCATTAGCCCAGGTCGGAGGCCCTTGGGCGGCCCGTAGTCACCCATATTGGGCTGGCCATCATCCTATCCGCCAACCCGCATTGGCAAGCGTGGATTAGGGCTAAAACTCCTCTCTATGAGGAAGGAGGCTCGTGTCCCAGCAGTGATGGACTTATTAAGCTAGATCCTAAAAGTATTAGTAAAATCATATTACATTAAGGAGTATATTTAGTTATCTATTTTCCGTTAGAGAGACGTTATCTCGCATCTTTACTTTACGTCAGATGAGGTAATGGCTGAACATCGATTATCACATCGAGTGGCGCTTACATATCTGAAACAAAAAATACATCATCAGTATTTATTCAGGTAAAATTTGATGGAGATAAAAATCAATTTTAATCAATATTATGTTTGAATAAACATCCAGATAACAAGGACAAGACAGCGCAAAACACCTTATAAATTTCAATCGTTGCTGCAAAAAACTGCAAATGTTTCTAAAGCACATTATTCAATGTAAACTCTAAGGCTTTCACGGCCGGCGTTGCATGTTGTATGTATTGCTTCCGGGCTGTTTGGCTCAGTAACAGAGAAGACGCCGCGAAGGAGACTTCTACGCTCTTGTCGCCGCTCGGACCTGAACCACTGAAGATGTCGACCGCAGTGACCGACGAAACGTCTGGAATACAAATTTCACTTAGACCACGGTCAAACAGCCCGGAAGCAATACATACAACACACATTATTCAACTTTAAAACACCACATCAAATGGACCATACGTTTGAACAATTTCGGACTTGGTAGTCAAGGACGATGTGGTTGGAGGTGAAATCACGCTAAAACTAGAATGTTAACCGGCTCCCAAAGACAGTTTGAATACACTGTATACATGGTTGTTTGGTGACAGTTATTCAAACTTGAGGATAGTAGATAGTCAGGCGGGTATTGGAAAGAAAAAATGGTTTTGCTGCACTTTGGTGTTCATTTATTCATATAAAAGTGTATTGTCTTGCGAGAGCATACAAGAACTTTTTTTGAATACTGTATAGATCTAGCGTTTGACCACTATCTCACTTGATGGTCAGTAACGATGTAGTCGAAGATGTTATCACGCTAGACCTAGAATGCTCATTGCTAGAGCGAGAGTATGTAAAATATTTAAAGGCTACATTAACTTATTGTTAACTAAATTATATGTTAAAAATAAATATAGTTCTTGTACAATAATGACCTTGTCATATGTCTGTTCCCTAGTCTTCAAAAAATATTACTATAAAGTGTTCTCAATCTAATAATCCTGGCACACTTTTTAATAATACAACGTCGGATTATTTGAAATCAATGTGATTATATGTAATCAATGGATTACACAATGTATATGTAATCCAACCTCAAAAAACTCATTTTAGTTTTCAACTTCGATCGCCCAATACGGACTTATCCCCAAAGTTACACTCAAATTTCAACGTTAGCAATCCTCAAGTATACAGAATTTCATATAGATTACGTACTGGGCCCGTATTTAATATTTAAATTAAAATAAGTTATGTATTTAGCGAAGATATTTGGTTTATACTATAAAATTTAAAAATCTTGTATCACTAACTAACAAAGGACATATTAATATTATCCATGTACAAACGTACATTTTTTTTCTCTAGAACATAGGGCGGTCTTAGTAAGCGCCCCGCGGCGGGATGCGCGGGGCGCTTACTGGCGATTGCACGTGTTTCTGTACGTCTCCGAAACAATAAATCATAAAGGTGGTTATAGTGTGTGAATCTAATACAAAGTTATACGACCTAAAAGTGCACAAATCGGCGAATAAGGTACGCTTATCAATTATCAATTATTACTGACACAAAAATAGTAAACACAGTCACATAACTCAGGCATTAACTCGAGGCCTTTTGATAAACGAGTCGGGCATTAGCGCGAGCGGGGCACACAGCTGACGCTGCGCATCGCACCTACCTGTCCCGCTCACCCCGAAACGAGTTCCACGCAGTAGTGGAGCATCGCCCGTTCACACGTAGGTGTACAGTACGAAGATTCTACTTACCTACTATTCGCCTGAATTGCTTTTGCAAATAGGTACAATCGGCAGCGAGATGGATACCACTGCGGATTGTAATAATTGTTCGGCGTGCAAACAAGTAATTACTACGTCAAGGATGTTGAAATGTGTGAGTTGCAAAGCGGTATATCACCCTATTTGCGTCAACGTTGGAAACACAGACTTGAGTAGGATTTCAGAATGGCAGTGTCCATTATGCAAAGCAAGTGAACCGAAATATGGTAACTCGAACACACCAGTCAGAGCGTCGAACCTGACAATCGTTCCAAGCGCGACTGCAAATATATCTTCACGCGCTCAAAAGCGTATTGCGCTCTCGTCACCTAATAGGGACGTAAATTTGGAAGAAGATCCAGTAGCGGGTGAACTACGGTTACTTAGATTGGACATGGCTGAAATTAAATCCTGCCTGGTATTGCTTCGAGAAACAATGGATAAATTTAACACTAGACTGGATGCCTTTGAGACCAGAATAAAGGTTTTAGAGGAAAAAGAACCGGTAATAACATTGTTACGCGATACTGTGGAACAACTAGAGGACCAATTAAATCAGCAAACCCAAGCTAATCTCAAAAATGAGCTGGAGATAATTGGAATTTGTGAAACATCAAATGAAAACCTTGAACACGTTGTAATGATCGTAGCCACCAAAGTCGGAATCAACCTTCCTGAAAGTGAGATAGATTGGGTCACTCGAGTGGGACCCAAAAATAATAAGAACAATAGGGACACAAACTCGCCACGCCCAATAATAGTAAGGTTAACCAGGAAGGCGAAACGAGACGAATTTTTAAAAGCCGCAAAAGTTCGTCGACATATGGTTTTGACTTCAGCGGATTTGGACATCCAAGGACCCCCCCGCAATGTATACGTAAACGAACGTCTTTCGAAAAACAACAGACTGTTGTTTCGGGATGCCCGTCTACGAGCTAAGCAGCACGGATACCGGTACTGCTGGATTAGCGGTGGCAGAGTACACGTGCGGAAAGATGAAGGTAAACCCGCCATTCTCATCAGATCTGCTTCAGATATGGATCGTTTTCTTCCTAGCTGCGGTGGCTCAGTTAACGCTCAAACTATATACAATAACAGCTCCATTACTTTTACCCAGGACATACACTAACGGAAAGGTACCTCCTGAGAGAGTTCTTGGTCTGCATACCGTGCAAAAGTTTTCTACTTGTTTTCGCATGTTAGTACATAAGCTGTTACTCGATTGTAATACTTTACCACTCCAAATTTCACTGCACACACATTCTGACTCACATCCAACCCTCACACACAGCATATTAACCTATTTAAAAACAAGATCTCATGTTTCGTTCCAAAAGATCGTATTTAAAAGCTCACTTCTCAAGCAAGCGAAATTCTGTATTTCCCTACTCATTAAACTTCGAACAATTTCCAAAATAGGTGGGCACTGGAAATATCTATTATTCCAGGACTCACCTACAGACTTTCTCTATAGTGCATCACTCTCCTCTTGCAGATCTAAACATAAACACGACCTTTCATATTCATTTTACAATGGGTAATTTGGATTTCTATGATGACATTGACGAAACGCTCCGAATAGAGTGCCGCACTGTCGAGAGCCCAGAATTTTGCAAAGAACATATTAACTCCTTTAATTTTAAAATATTAACGTGTAATATTAGAAGCTTGCAACGAAATTCACTGTCATTTTTTATTACTCTACAGCGCTTTCACACAAACTTTGATGCACTCGTGTTGACGGAATGCTGGTTACAAGACCCTTCACAAATATCACATCTGCCGGGCTACAACACGTTCTATACCTCAAAGTTTATTAACAAAAGTGGTGGAATCACCGTCTATGTTAAACAATCTTGGTCTGCAACTTGTCAAGAACCAGCATTTCAAGACGCAAATTGCCTAATAATAAGCATAGATAACGTGTTAAAAATTGTGGGTATTTACAGATCACCAGCCGTTTCTAATCTAGACGGTTTTTTAGATTCACTTGACAGTAGCCTTAACAGCATTAAAAACAGCAGACACATAATAGTCACTGGCGATATGAATATAAATCTACTCGAAGAACCACCAAGTCCTGATAACGCTTCCTACCAAAGTATAATGGCTACGTATGGCTTATTACCGGCTATAACTGAACCAACCAGATTTAAAAACTGCCTGGACCATGCGTATATTAAAACAAAGCATGAAGCGCTAGGATTAGTATGTAAGACTTCGGTAACTGATCACGATTTGATCATCGTAGGCTGTAAGGTGAGTGGGCTAAAGGCCAGAGTGAGAGAGAAAGTGATAAAAAAGATTGATTTTTATGAAGTAGTCACAGAGTTAGAAAATTCTGATTGGTCTACAGTCTTAAACACAGATAAAGTTGATGACGCGGTCTTAGAACTTAACAAAATTCTATTTGAAAGTATCCAGCGACACACGCATTTTAGAAAGACGTCCCGTTCCAAATTTATTATAAAACCGTGGATAACGCCTGGGTTAATAAAATGCATGAGACACCGGGATAGTTTACACTTAAAGTTAAGAATCACGCCTCAAAATGAAATTCTAAAACAAACATACAAACGATATAAAAACTTTTGTAATAACTTACTTCATAAGCTTAAAAATGAACATGATAATAAACTACTCACAGAGCACCACAAAAACCCAAAAATACTTTGGAAAGCCATAAAAGAAATCTGTAATATCTCAACTTCTACCAAAACTTCCAATGATATTTTACATATAACCTGTAACCCAGAGGTCTCTATAAGTAAATGTAACAAGCATTTCAGTAACGCCGGAGCTAGACTAGCCACTAATATTCTTTTAAAACTTAATACAACTCACGATCACCTTTGTAGAACCCGTTCCTTCGAGACTCGGTGTCCAAACTCCTTTTTCCTGGCGCCTACTGACTCCAATGAAATTCGTAGAATTATCTCAGATTTTAAGCAAGACAGCGCTCCGGGTATAGATGGTATCACGCCCCTCTTCTTAAAGTATGCAAAGAAGGCACTACTGAAACCTCTTACGTATATTTGCAATCTAAGCATGGAAACAGGAATTTTTCCAAACTACTGGAAGACTGCAGTAGTTACTCCGATACACAAAAGCGGGCTTAAGTTGGACATGGACAACTACAGACCAATTTCTCTTCTCTGCGTAATGTCAAAAATCTTAGAAAATTAGTTAACAAAAGACTTGTAGATTTTCTAGAAAAGTACAAACTTTTATCAAACAGACAATTCGGTTTTAGGAGGGGAAAATCTACAGAAGATGCGGTCGAACTTCTGACGGAAACAGTGTCGTCTTATTTAGATGGTAGGCACAAGTGCATTGGAGTGTTCCTCGATCTGGCCAAGGCTTTCGATTCCGTGTCAACGTCAATTCTACTAAAGAAACTAGAAAGCTTTGGCATAAGAGGTAACACCCTAAACTGGTTTTTAAGCTACCTGACAAACAGGAGCCAGCGTGTTAAGGTAGATACCTACACCAGTAACGAGGAATGCATTGAATTTGGCGTCCCTCAAGGAAGCATTCTTGCCCCTACGTTGTTTACCATCTATATGGACGACATTTTCAGGACAAAACTACAAAATGCAGAATTGATTTGCTACGCCGATGACACTGTTGCTATCTTTCACGGAAAGGATTGGCAGACCACTATCAAAGAGGCTGAAAAAGGAATGGCGATATTGGCTCGTTGGCTTGACCTAAACTTGCTTACTTTGAACATCAAGAAAACCAATTTTGTTGCATTTCACATTACTCGGGCCACACAGCCAAATATGACTCACCTGAAGATACATGGAGGTGACTGCACCATGATCGACCCTGACCAAATCAGCCAATCGGTCTGCTCTTGCAGTGTTATTGAGAGAGTGGAAGCTGCAAAATATCTAGGAATCGTGGTAGATCAAAACCTATCTTTTAAAAAACACATTGCTCTTGTATCGAGAAAAGTGCGTAAGATCATTTATCTGATGCAAAAGTTGCGACCCATAGCCAAACCAGAAGTAAGGAAACTGGTTTACACATCTTTGTGCCAATCGATTATCCAGTACTGTATCAGAGCATGGGGAGGAGCTGCTAAAACCCACATGCTGGAACTCGAACGCGCCCAAAGAGCGGTACTAAAAGTCATGCTTGGAAAGCCTCGCCGTTATCCAACCGACAAGCTTTATCAAGAAGCCGCCGTGTTGAGAGTTCGCCAACTTTGCATAATGAGAATCATATCTAAAGTACATTCTCATACAGACCACCTACACGAACCGAGAAAGCGGGCAAGAAAACCCACAAAGCAGCTTCCAAATGCTAATACTACCTTTTATAGTCGTCATCCTAAATACTTACATATATACACCTATAATGCGGTATGCAAGAGCATCAGTATGAAAAACATCACGTTCGCAGAAGCCAAATCAAAGCTCAAAAGATGGCTGCTCTCTCTATCATATGAGGACAGCGAGAGACTTGTGAAGGCTGACTGTTTTTAGCTCGGTGCGTAGGGTCTTCCAAAACTACTTTGAGTAAAGAGATGTAACACACAGTCAATAAATTTAGGTAACCTATTATTCTGTAGAATAGAAGCTCAGGTACATATTAGTTCATATTGGCCCTCCTGTTAAAACACTATCCCCCACTCCGCTGACACCCCCCACAACTATTTCACACAACATACTCACACACACACTCACACACACACACACACACACACACACACACACATACACACTGACTCAACATGCATTTTAATATACTTACCTACATAAATCAATTCTTGAATTTTTGAAATGTTACAATAATCGGAAACGTTATTCCTGTTTTGCATTGCCGAAATTGCAATAAAATAACCATTTATTGCATTACCTGTGACTTTAAAACTCAATTTATCTCAATTATTCTATAATTTTATTTTGTAATAATTAATGAATTGTAAATTGTAAATTATATATCTCATTTAATATTTTTTCACACAAAACTGTATTAAAACTAGATTAATTATTCATAAATTTAGCGATACTAGAAGCAAAATGTATTTAATTTTAGTGTTTTAGGATATTAATGGCAAATTGTAACAGAAACGCTGTGCAATCGCGAATATGCGAATCTGTATTAGGCAACAGGCGACCGCGGGCTCCCAAGATACAGGCCACGCCTAGTTTGGGGCCCATTGTTTTCAAGCTTAACCTACTATTATTATCTAGAAATATTGTAATGTTATTTAAATTTGTAATGTTCATTATTGAAATAAATTATCTTATCTTATCTTATCTTATCTTAAGTGTGGGACGCTACATGCGTTGACACTCTGGCGCTGTCACATCTTCCCGAAATACACGCTACGGTTGGCGCTGCGGCTAATTCGGAGCGGAGCTATTGAAACGACAAAAATATGCTAAACTAGACATTGGTTACTTATTTGTACCGTTTGGGGTCGAGACATTGGGCTCGTGGGGACCGAGAGCTCATCGGATTTCCTAAAAAGATTTGTACCAAAAAATGGAACCGACTTCAACACTTCTAAGTATGAAATAACTTGTTGAAGTCAGTACCATGATAGTTCAAGAACGATCAAAATCGGTTCACCCAGTCGAAAGTTATGCGGTATAATATCGTGTAGGTATAAGCACGCATCTTTCAGTTTTTGACTTTTAACTCAAAAACGCTCGTCCGATTTTGATGAAATTTAAATGGGACCACACGGCAAGCACCAGCTTTTAAATAAAAAAAAACGGTTCACCCAGTCGGAAGTTATGCAGTAACAAACACAAATAAATAAATAAATAAAAAACATACCGGTCGAATTTAGAACCTCCTCCTTTTTTGAAGTCGGTTAAAAAGTTATCGGTGGGCCTAGACAAGATGTATTTCTTCTCTTTCTCTTACCGCTAACGATGAATAGTTAGAATAGTTCTCGTTGATCACGCGATATATCGCTTTGAAGTGTCAATCTCATCCATTTTCTCATGTTTTCTCTCGGAGTTAACGCTTGTAGAATGTTATTTTATTTTGTGCGTTTAATCGATGCGATGCCAAGTAAAAATTCTGGCACATATTTGGCTTAACGAATCAACATTGCATTTCAACGGGGCAATCCTGCTAGTATTCTAGGCACCGTACCAACTGATAGCGGCTAGTGGATTGCTCAAATGTTATTGTAGTAACTGAAGTATTGTAATTAGTTATTAATATTTTATTTGAACGTACATAGTTAACGTTATGCTTAACAGGTTTACGGGGTTACACAATTGTCCGAGGAAACACAGAATAAACCACAGTTGCTAAGGAAATCTTAACCTGAGTTCCAATAGGGCAGTTGTGAAATAAATAAACTGTTAAATAATCAATAAATAAATAAAATATAAATAAATCAATAAATGAAAACCTGTGATCCTAAGAACACACTCGTTAAGACAACGTCAGAAACCATTTACGCGTCAAAGGCCATCCTATGCTATTCTATACAAAAACGACGATATCATCGACGGTATCATCGATTCGCCAAAATTATTATCGCAGCTTCGTAATTCTGTGCCTTCGAGATTGCCTAGAGCCTATTAGACCTAGACCTATTTCATATACCTGCATCGAGGTCTAACCTTGGCCAAAATGCTCCTTTGAAAAGACTTGCTCGGCAGTATCATGTCGCTACAAGAACTAAGCAAGTAGATCTATTTACCAACAATATCCTCGAATTTAAAAAGTCCCTGACACCCTGATACTATCTGCACTTTTATGGTAATTATTTTAAATTAAGTATACCAATATTACATGTAACTAAAATAATTTAAGTTTCCAGTTAAACCAAACTATTATTATTATTATTTTCTTTTAATATACATAACATTTAATATATAATTTAAAAGTAGCTATCTATTTTTGCATAAAGCCACCTTCAATATTTTCTATTATGTTACTTGCTCACGATATTTTGTGATTTTATCTCAAATTTTCACACGCTGTTTTTACCTATAATTGCTGTGACACTGAATTTATTTAAGAATGCTTGTTCCCTTTGAAATGTATTGGTGTACACCGTGTTGTTGATCTTCTAAATAAATAAATAAATATTAGACTAGGCTTTTACTAATTCTCCTACCAGCATTGGCTAGCAAAGTAGATTATGGCCAAAACTTACCTCTGAGAGTTATGCCCATTTCGCTGAACATCATTTTGTACAAATTGTCTCTGTCTACTTTATCTTGCTCAAAGATTCAGCATTGCTATTCGATGTAAAGGTTCTCAAATGGAGACCATTGACTGGCAAGCGCAGCATAGGATGGCCACCGCCATGGTGGACAGACGACCTGACTAAGATTGCAGGAAGAGGCTGGATGCCGATCGCTTCCAACCGGTCCTTGTGAAAATCAATACGGGCGTACGTATGTTACAGCACCGTTTATAATTTAAAGACTGGCACCAAAGAGAAAAGTCTACTTCTACTGATAGTTCATATTTCTCAATTTACCTGTATTTTCTCCAATTCATCCTTTCCAAATTCCGGAATATTTCCCCTCTCAAAGTGAGATATCTTTTGTAGTCACCGTGAATAATATCGGATTAAAAAGACTTCGCTACTAATTCCTTTTCTAAGAAATAAACTCTTTTATCCCTTTATGGACCAGTTGCTCGTTTCCGAAGGTTAAAGAAATTTATGTTTCAAGAGAAGGTAGGTATTGTTCGCTTTTCGTAAATAATGAGAGGTATTTATATTAAACCTTTGTTGGATTCAATGTTGCAGAAAAACTGTACTATTAACCTTTGCTTGTGATTATTCATTTACCCAGTAAATGTGGTTTTATTTTCATTGAATTACTTCTTTTGAATGTGTAGATATTGCAATGATATTCAACAAACTAACACAATCTGTCATAGTTTGTGTTTATTAAATAATGTTTATAGTATATTTCATACGCATTAGCTTTATTGGACGCGGTCCGCTTCCAAGCGGTCTTTGTCGGAAATCAATGGGGTCGGCCTATGTCTAAAAGTGGAAGTCCTATGGCTGATAATATAGTAATAAATAACTTGTTAATTTCAATCCAACAACATTCTTCAGCTATATCAATATTCCTTGGTGAAAATCATTGGCTTATGCGTAGTTCTGTTTTAGAGTATTTCTAAGCGTTATGTCACTCTTTTCTGATTTGGAACAATTGACGGCTCTCAGCTGCTAGAATTATATATTTTTTTAAATATTTTTTATTGGAAATAGACAAGCGTTTGACCACTATCTCGCCTGATGTTAAGTGATGATGCGGTCTGCGGTGGATCACGCCTGCCTAGAAGATACCCAGGTTGTATGTTTGCGGAAATTGACAACTTCAAGGGTACAAATCTTAACCCAATTAACCAATAAACTCTGATTTAGCTCAATGCGATGTTTATTATTTCCTTACTAATGTATCCAACACTGCAATTTAATACAAGGCTATCGAAGAATTTCAGTGGTTATTTTTTGACCTCCCGCGAGGTCCGTATTTCAAATGTTTTATGTTTTGCGATCAATAGAGGACGCGTATGTTCAGAAATGGACTTGAATGTTTTTAATAGCTAAAGAAATTTAGTTAAAATCACAAAACGAGCTGCCTTAATTACGAGCGCTTCTGTTCCGATCCGTGAGCTGTCGAAATAGGTATTAGTATTTAAGGTCCATCATCATCATCATTTCAGCCATAGGATGTCCACTGCTGGACACATGCCTCCCCTATATAGGGAGGATATACCAACACTCGCCGTGCTAGGCAGACGGGTTGGCGAGCGCAGTATGATTTCCTATCCTCAGAAGGCGCTGCTGCCCACTTTCTGGTACGTGATCCCTTAGCCGACTCTTACGGCACCCACGGGAAGAGATGGGGGAGTACTATTCTAGGCCGGTACCACCAAGGCACCATACCCGTCCATACCCGTATTTTAACTTGCGAATTAAAATGATGTATCTTTGTTTATACGTATATGACAGCGTGTGAATTACGAAAAAAGATAAACCTTATACCCAACATGAGTTTCTCTAACGCAACACTTTGTTTCAAACTTAAAGAACCATTTACCGACATAAATCAATTCGATTATGATATATTAATATTAATAATTAATATTATATTATATTAATAGTATATGTTTGTCTTGGGGGGGGTCTTGGGTGTTTGTGTGCTGTGATATTTGTATATTATTATATTGTATATTTGTATATATTTGTATTTCTATATCCACTTAAAGTTAATCGCATAGATTGTATTTAAATTGATCCCACATCAAACGCAGCGTCTATTAGACCGCGATCACTAAAAAGCGCTTGAAATACAATTAGGATTTAAATCCGTTTAAGTCAATTTCAGTTATAATGAAGAAAAATAAAAAGACGCCCCAATTAAATATTGAACTAATCATCAACATCTTGGGTTATTTTTATGATTAATTTTTTATGCTCTTTCAGTCTTTTAACGTAAATTGGGGTTGGAATCGACAGTTTTAATGGATTCTTAAAGCACCTGAATACTTTTAAAGTTAGACTAGGCGAAAATAAACAAGTAGATGGGACGGACTTAAACAAAGTAATTAATTAGGAATTCTTAAATAATTTTAATATTAACTATTATCCGAAGTTAAATTAAATTTTATAAAAATCAAACATTTTAGTAATCAAATTATCTTAAAAGAAATTATTAAACAGGTACAGTTGAGTACGACATAATTATGTAACTATTCCTAAACCTAATTTTTAAAGATTTATAGTAATTTATATACTTTTATATACTACCTCACTTGATGGTCAGTGACGATGTGGTCGAAGATGTTATGGCGATAGGCCTATGCTTACTTTATAAAAGCGAAAGTTTGTGTGTAGGTGTGTATGTGTGTATGTGTGTGATTTCGATGAAATTTGGTATGGACATACTTCAAATCCCTCATCATTATCATTATCAATGATCATCACAGAGGTAAAACCGCGGGGTGCAGCTGGTAATATTATAAATCCTTAAGTTTGAGAGTACGTTTGTTTGTACGTTTGTTACTCTTTCGAGCAAAAAGCACTAAACACATTTTGATTAAATTTGGGACACAGATATTTAATAGCCGTGATTAACACATATGATACTTATCATCCCGATAGTATGTTCCCATGCGATGATGGAAGAGACAAATATCGTCAACTAGTAGCGCCCCGCGGTTTCGCCCGCGTGGATTACGGTTTTCCCGCTTCCTCAATTATTCTACGGTAACTATGCTTTTTCCGAACTAAAAGTAGCATATGTGTTAATCCAGGGCTTAAACTATCTTCATACCAAATTTCATCGAAATCTGTGTAGCCGTTTGAGCCTGAAAAAGTAACAAACTCACATACACACAAACTTTCGCATTTATAATATTATAGTAGGAAGTAGGATACCACTTACCATTTCACCACAGATAACACCGCGGGGCGTAGCTAGCATTGGACAATCTTTCAAATACTCTCTTTTTCTCGAGGTTTATTTTCCTTGTGACTAAGTAAAGTAAATATTAATTATTGCTTCCTTTGTGACTAAAACTTTCACGCAATTGTAACGCTCGTAAAGAGGTTTAAATGTTCGCACACACTGAAAGTTCCTGCGAGGGATTTGGTATTAAAACATTATGACGAAATTATTGCGCACACTTGACTGCTAAGAGCTTAAAATGTTTGGGACGTGACATTTTAGTTGAGACCGTACTAACGGCAAGTATTTCTCTCGTCTGCGTCTATTCTACACATACCATTTGTACGTATTGAAACATTTAAGCTTGAATTAAAGTTTGAAATACGTATTATGGAACGCCCAACAGTACGTTATTCTTAAATAAGGACATTTAAGGTTACTAGGTTTTTAAAACTGCGTAGGTATGTGTTTTATTATGCTTTCTAAATCTATCCTTTGACCACGATCTCAATTTATAGCCATTAAAGATGTGATTGAAAGTGAAATCACGCTGAATCTAGAATGTAGGTAACATGAGGCTTTCTCAGCATTAGATAATACACTATTTTATTTGTTAGATACAGCTTTGAGTGTATCTTATAAAAATTTAATTGTATGTTTACACTGTATTGTCTAAAGGCTGAAATAAATATTTTTTTCATTATTTTTTTTCATAATAGGTCTTCAAAGATGGAGGAGGAAGGAAGCTGCCTGTATAAATAAAACTACACCATACATTGTGTGTTTGGCGAAAGTATTTTTACACCAAATCAAACTACATAATATATTTGGCTTCTCAAAGCTACAGTATTAACACATAAAAAAGTAGGTACTTACACAAAACACTGAGAAATAATAAAGAACACAATAATTGAGGACAAAAAGATTAAACTCAGCATTTGCCATGTTTACATATCAAGTACCTGCGGCCAGCTATTTTACGCGCGTGGTGAGGATTGATGATGATGATGACGATGAAAAGTAGCCTATTTGTTAATCCAGGATCGGTATACCAAATTTCATCGAAATGGGTGTAGCCGTTTTAGCGTGAAGTAGTAAAAAACATACACACAAACTTTCACCTAATATTAGTGGAATTCGCGGCGCTGGTTTCCAGTGTACTCAGCTCGGGCATCAGTCCGAACTGCAGAGTATTCGGAGCTCGCCGAGATAGTACGTATAAGCAGATAATATCAATTGCTAAGTGAACTTTGAGTAGCAGCTAGCTGACGAGTACAGGATATACTACCTTATATAAGTATATATATATATGACCAGATTTGATTATTGCATTGGCAAAAACTTCGTACAACTGATAATGCAGAACTTAAAATATAGATCAGAAAGCCCTAGAATTTTGAAAGACAACCGAGTCTTCAAAATTCTAGGGCTATCTGATCCTCCAATAGACAAATAATCTATTCGCCAACTCGCAAAATTTATATATATAATTTAATTACAACCAATTACAATAATTAATTAAAACTTTGTGCTAAGTAATATAATAAAACTAGCTTTTACCCGCGACTTCGTCCGCGTGGAATACTTACCGTTACCTCGAGGAATCTGTTTTTCGTTTTTAAACATTTTTCATTTTTTTGCTTCGCTCCATGGTTCCGGCAAAATGGTGCAAGGGGGTGCACTTGCACGCCCTGTCCGGAAAGAAAATACATGAGAAATTTTCATTAAGTTACTGATTGAATTAAATTGGAAGGCGTTTGAATGAAATCGTACAAAAGTTCAAAACCGTACATGTTGCTTAGAATTTTTAATGTGTTTAGTAAGCCCCGTATTTCTTTAGTAGGAAAGTATTGCGCTAATCATAAAATAATAACAAAAAAAGCATGAAAATGCTAATAAGAAGACTGCATTTTGCAGCAAAACTCCTGCTATACTAGTTTTCGTGTGTATCACGCTAACGCTTTATATTTTTGCAGCCCTCGTATTTTAGTTGTTACTACTAATAAAGTCAGTCTAGGAGAGGCTCGAGTTGGCAACAAAGTGAAAAACTTTTTTTCCCAACGAGCGTCTATCTACAGCAGCGAGTACAAAGTCTCTAGACGTGTCATGCAATTTATTTTGTGTGCAATTTTATTTACTCAATAAGTTGAATTTGATTTATGAAATCAACGCTCCAATCAATCTACTGGCTTGAAATGCCTACATAAATTTTAGATTTACTTTTATTAACACATTCACTATTTATGAACACACACGGTTTCGTTTATGTCAGTATGATCGTCTCTGTCTCACAACCAAGTTCCAAATAAATACACAAAACCGAGTATAATAATCTAAATGTAGATATGACGACAATAATATCTGTACCCTATATGAAGTGTAACAAATAGTATTTCAAATTACTTACTTCACAGTCAAACGTACAAATATACCCTTAGAGGACAACAAACTCATTTGAAGCGGCTGTTCGTTCTCGCTGCAACGTAGATACTTATGTACATTTATCTCTTGTACCTCAACACGTAACATTTTAAAATGTAAAACACTGACTGGCCGGTTGGCGCAGTTGGTAGCACTCTGCCTTCTGAGCCGCTGGTCCCGGGTTCGATTCCCGGACAGATCAAACATTTGTGTGTATGAACATGTCTGTTTGACCTGTGTCTGGGTGTGTATATGTATATAAGTATGTATTTATGTATATATATCAGTCATCAGGTTACCATAGTACAGGCTCTGCCTAGTTTGGGACCTGAAGACCTTGTGTGAATGTTGTCCCATATTTTTATTATTATTATTATACTTCGTAGATACGAGTCTAAAACTTTCTGCTCCATATATACACGTCAACGCACATAAATCAAAATTGATTAGAGAGTTTATCAAACAATCCTGGTAGCTGTAACTTTTTAAAATATCATTGCATATTTTACTTGTCATTTGTCAATGCTGCATTTAAAATATTACTGTTGTCATATTATTGTGAATTTAAAACGGCTGATATGCTGCTTTAAAAAAAATCAAGAAAAATGCTAACTTATACCATTACACTTACATATTAGCTATTTGCACATGCAGATTAATATACTTAGCACAAATTCATACGAAATATAAATTCCTTAAAATGTTATAGGAGCGGTACTTTAACAGCTATTGCCTTCCATTAGCACGTAAATAATAAATCATTAAATATGTGCAAATAATTTTCCACGTAGTTTCATTCCTGGTATGATACATCTAGCAAGTTGTTATTTTATGCTCAATGGCACATTGTAACGAATTGTTGAGGTGACAGCCCCAGATTCCTGTGAGGCAAAAAGAAGGTTTCACTCGAGATGTAACGTTACATTCCGTGTCAGAGGTTCAGACTCATTCATTATTATTAGGTCGCGTCCATACTGTTTATACTCGTAATATATATTTTTTTTGTTACAGTTGATGACTTATTACGAAATTAATCTAAATGTATAATGGAAACAGCTCATATGAATCTTAAAACGAATATCTAAGTAGCTAATGTATTTTTGTACATTTTATATAGCTGGTTCACGATACATTGTCATTATTACTTTATTACCCAAGAATATTGATAGTTTTCTATTAAGAAGCTATGCAATAGCTTAAAACAGTTTGTAGATTATTTAGTGTTCTAGTGTACGCTTGTCTTAATGTTTAATTAATATTTTTAAATAGTATATATATTAGTAGTATGTATATATAATTCAATTTAATCAAACAAAGGTACGGACCATTGAGTCTGTAGTGTATGTATAGTTTAACCAATAAAAATAATAAAAAATACAATCGTAATAGGAAACTGATTCTTGTTTTGAAGTCGGTTCAGTATATTTTTACTTGCCTCTTCTTTGATAAATGCTTTGAATATTTGATTGGTCACTTTATTTCATTTTAGGTTTTACTTTTATTATATATTAACTGCCCCCTTCCACAGCTCACGGCAGATCATTCATATGCTGGATGGAAATCAAAGCTGTTCTATATGGTCAACTTTATGCCATGCCATATGCCATATATATACCAGGGAGGCAGAAGAAAGGCACGCGTGGTGATAATCAGTAAAGCGAACATAACACTCTTGATGTGACAATAATAATAATAATAATAATAATAATAATATGGGACTACATTTACACAATGCCTTTAGGTCCCAAACTAGGCAGAGCCTGTACTATGGTAACCTGATGACTGATATATATACTTAGATACATACTTATATATATACTTATATACATATACACGCCCAGACACAGGTCAAACAGACATGTTCATACACACAAATGTTTGACCAGTCCGGGAATCGAACCCGGGACCAGCGGCTCAGAAGGCAGAGTGCTACCAACTGCGCCAACCGGCCAGTCTAGCCAATCACAACTACTCTGTCAAAAGAATAGCAACTAAGGAGAAGCCGAATCCAACGCACTTGCGCCGACTATATACAATATCCCGCATGACTTCTGATCCTTGGGGAACTCGGTTCGAATCCCGGCAGAGGCAAACATGTATGTGATAATCAAGAATCTTTGTCCCAGGTCTTGGATGCTTGTGTCATTTGATTGTGTACCCATGGCTCCCGCGAGACAGGGTATCCTAGTGTGAGGGTATGAGTATTATAAGATAATGGTAGTGATTCTCATATTCAATTAAACTAAATTAAAATTCTGGAAAATATGATATGTAAGATAAGTACTTATATGGTTACGATAAAATCCAAATCAGTATGACACTTATCCATCTACAGCTAAAATTATCCGCAATTTTAATAAATACGTATTAAAATTGCGGATAATTTTACGTAAAATAAGTCGCCACTTATATGGTGCCCACTAAAACTACCCGCAATTGGCCAGCAATTGAATAGAACTCGTCTAAAATTAAGGATAGCCTGAAATCGTTTTATACGAATTTGAATTTTAGCGTAAATATAATAGGAGCTGTTTCGTTTTGAAGAATTTTAGTGAAATTCAGCTAGGTTTTGATTAACCGACCGATTAATAGGGCCAATGTGTGTGTAAAGTTTTAACTTAACGGATCAGGCCTATGGCTATTACACGTATCTGTGTTGACTTATTGGGCACTATTTCTTTTCCAACAAAGAAAAAAGTACGTAAATAGAGCATAATATATTCAAGAAAACATCCTTAAAACTGACATCGTTTTCTTTATTACTTCGCAAAGAGACTATCAAACGAAAAGGTACAAAGTTCCCGATCAACGCGACTCCGAGAGTGAAAACCGTGGCTCTCCCGAGACTCAAGCCTTTGTGGACAGAGAGGCAAAGTTTTAAGACGTAAAACCTCTGTGTCTTTATTACCACAAGTCGATGGAATAGCTTTTTAGGGCAGGTGTGTATTTGGTAACTTTACGGATATTTTAGAAGCTTTTACACTCATACAAGTTTCAGCGTAGTTCCTATTTGGGATCAACACGGCATTAACTTTGGATCAGGCTTCTAAGGTGAGTGGAGTGAATGGAAACTACTCTCTTTTATTGAACTGTGCTGTTACGTACATTACCATTATTTTGTTATATGGCTTTTACTAATGTTTTTAGAGTTGCGCACAAGAAGGGAACCTTATAAATTGTATACTATTCGTTGGTCCATCCGAGTTTAATTACGATACATTGATTGTTTGCTATGTAGAAGGTAGTAATCTTTTCTTTGAAGTGTAAATAGTAGTACTATGGCATAAATAAACTTTGTAACCTAGTATAATATTTAAGTTTGACTTTAGATTTTGTTTTAATACTTTGTAAGTATCGAAAAAAAAAATTAAAAAAAAAATCGTACAAAAAGCTATGAAGGCCTTTCAGGGACACGACCTTCAGTAATGAAGTATACGACTAAGAAGAAGAGAAGTATCGAGTAATTATTATTAAGAGGATTTGATACTCAAGACAAACCCATTCTGGGTTTTTGAGTATTTTTAGCATAAGTTAAAAAATAAAACTAAAATAAAAAAAGTTAATTACAGGTTAATTAAATTGGTGACAATAGGGTTCATTGTACATTTTAAACAGTGATTTCTCCTTAACCCCAATACGAATCATAAATGATATTAGATAAATTTATATGTGTGAAACGCCGTCTTATGTGGTATCTTCGAAGAGAGTTAAAAAAAAAATATTTTATTTCTGAGTATATGAAAAATAATATATTTATTTTCCTCAACTCGAGCCTAATTACAACTTTTAATATTATTTAAAGCATATTCATAAAGTAGCATATTTAATACCTCTATGTTGAAGTTCAAGGTTCATCGATCAAAAATAAAATTCTTACATTATCCTTTTTAGTATTAGAGACACATATCCTTACACATAGCACGGTCCAAATACTTTTTGAAAGTTCTTTTTTTCTAGAGCTTCATAATTTTCAAGATACAAGCGTAATAGCTGCTACTAAGTTACCATCCCGATGGATTGTTCAAGAATGATTGCACAGATCACCATTAGTTTTCATTCAAAGATTCGCCAGTCGTATGAAAAGTCCGCGGCATATTATTTATAGGGCTTAGGGCTGGATGCGGGACGCTTCCAACCGGTCCTTGTGGAAATCAATAGGGGAGGCCTATGTCCAGCAGTGGACGTCCTATGGCTCAGATGATGATGGTGATAGTATTCATGCACGCAGTTTTCTGTTCTCGAGATCAAATATATAAACAATTTCAGACTAAGTACACTTAGCAACAACAATGTAAAACAACTTTTGAGTTCTCGAATTGCACTCAGAAGACCAGTAAGTGACCGGCCTTCTGAGTGCAAAACTTATGTTTTACTACAGTAATCAAATCAAAGATCAAAACTCATTTATTCTGAACATGGGATTGGCATAGGTGTTACGATTAAGAGTCCGTCATATTTACCCGTATGGGCATAGAATAATACAATGTTTGAAAAAATTTAATATGGTACAATTTATAAGTATATCAAATAAATAATTTATACAAAATAATATTCAAATACAATGCCAACATATAAATATAATATTAAATTTAAAAAAATCCAAATAAGAATGTCAATTCGCGTACCAGAAGGTGGGCAGCAGCGCCTTCTGAAGATTGGAAATCATACTGCGCTCGCCGACCCGCTTGCCAAGCGTGGCGAGTATTGGCAAATCCTCACTATATGGGGGAGGCATATGTCCAGCAGTGGACACACATGGCCGAGAGAAGAAGAATGTCAAGAACTACATTATAAATATGTTCCTAGAAGACACACCAACTATATATATAAAACAATTATAATGAACCAACTTTCGTGTTTATGTAGTTATTTCTAATCTATATTTTAAAAAACATTCATTAATTCATAAATTTTAAAAACATTAACAACGGTTACTCTGATTGTTTTGCTAGCATCAGAGTAACCTGTAAACATCACCCAAAAGGCTTCATCATCATCATCAGCCAACTAAATATTTAACAACAAATAATTATTATTTTCCTTTGAAATCCGCACCACTGTCCTCTACGAATTCTTATATCTATAAATATGTAATTATCTAACATTCAATTCCCGCACAAAGGCCTTGGAAATGCATGCTTTTCCGTATTCCCTATTAATTCCTTAATTCCATTTGTTCCAATCTCCAAGGAAATTAACACTTAACGCGGCGAATTCACGAAGTCATCAGTGCTTTATTTACTCCCGTCCCCAAAGGACGGGGTTTATTTTGAAACATTCAGAAAATGAAAAGCTTGGTAAACGACCGCTCCCTAGATGTCTCAAGCCGGATGATGAGGACAAAGGCGCAGTATAAATAATAGTAAGTAAGTACACAAAGCGAAGTTTCAGTAAAACGACTAAACGGACGAATTCCTCGTTATCTTGCCGGATCGTGTTTAGAATGTCAAAAATGGAATAGTACTGCTCCCATGGCGAATGTGGAGACGTAATGTCAATTAAGGCGTGAAAGGCGAACTCAGAACCGCACATAGGGTCGGGAGCTTGTGTTAGCGGTTAAGGGTGAGCCATGCTTACAAACTTTACCGTCCTTTACCGTCGTGAGATGATCCGTAACAAGATGTCCTAAATTTTAATTTAGAACTTGACACGAATTAATTTAGGTCACACAATATTCGGCGGGTCTGGGTTTATCCATTTAATAGTGGCTATACTTACACAGTCAGACACCGAGCTCGACGGCGAGCTCGAGGCAAAAACATCATTGTTAGATTCTCTCCAAATAGCCAAAGAGCAAACATCCTTAGGGCCCACTTACGGACCCTTTGGTACCGGGGCAAGCCGATCCGATAACTCCCTGTCCTGGCGACAGCTCAAGCCGAGGTCTGAACCTCAGTGGTGCCCTTGAGCTAGTCGCCTCGTCCTCTCCTAGTGGCACAGCGCCGTCAGCGCTAGCCTCACTAGGCGGTGCGCCTTCTGCGCCCGCACAAATACCGGGCTGAGCACCATCTGTGCTCGCCCCCCCTCCGGTGAAGCTGTAAATGCCGGTAGAGGCAAACAGCAATAGTCCGTTAGAAAAAAAAAAAAAAAGTGGCTATACTCGTTTGCGCTGCTTGTTTTGAAAAATCTCAGGCCTTCTTTACTCAACTCGTGATGGGTAGGAAGGCCACGGTCTTGGGGTAGCTGACGTCGCGATGATCCTCATGGCAAGCCTGACTTGTATTTGTATAAATTATGCTTACTTTGTTCATATTTACACTAAGATACTACCTTGATACGAAAACAAGGTAGACAGACGACCTGACTAAGATCACAGGCAAGGGCTGGATTTGGGCCGCTTTCAACCGGTCTCTGTGGAAATCTATGTGGGAGGCATATGTCCAGCAGAGGACGTCCTTTGACTGAGATGATGAAGTAGTCATCTCATGATGATGATAACTATTTTGATAGTTTATTGTGAAATAGATATATTTTGAAGACACTGCCTTTTGTAACACACCTATTTTTAATTAAAACAAAAGGCAGGGATTACATATTTTTGTAACCAATGCAAAAAAGCAGGCATACCATTCTATAAATAGTTTCATATTTGCAGTTTAAAATACATACATGGTTAGTATAATTATTACTCGGTGATACGCCATCTAATCGCTCGCATTCGATCTCCAACCTAAAGAATGCGCTGCAAAACATTTCAAAAGGGGTAAACGGTGAACGCTTGTCTTTGTTATTTTAAAGGTTTTCCTACTTTCCGAATGGAATAACGTGCATTCCGCTCCCCGTGCAAGTTAAATATAAAAGAATGTTTTCATATTTCAAACGCGCAAATGTGGTCTCAGAAAATTCCGTTACGATAAAGCGGAATTGTGTTAGAGTAGACATCTCCATACATAAAGCCCGTTTATTTAAGTCACATTTTTTGCAGCATTAGATATACATCAATGCTGAATGTAGGAACGAATGGTTACTAAAACAATTAAAGCCTTGTACACACTAAGCTTTCCAATATACGCGTAAACAAGAACGCCAGTCTATGCCTACAGCAACGCGTCTACTACTTGAGCACGCACGTCTACACGCAGCGAGTCGTAGCCAATCGGTTTTTGGTTGCCCGTCAAAGCGGATATGTTGCAGTGGTGATACATACGACAGACATGGTGACTTGTCAGCGCGCGTTCACAATACATAAGGGCCATCGCAAATTGGACTACTTGACGCCACGACAAGACGCGCCGTTGTCGTTTGCATCTAGCGCCTTGTCTCCGCGACTAAACGCGGAGCTGTCGCTTGCATCGGCGACTAGTCGTTACGGCACACGTCATGCAGGAAGCGCTCATCAGTAAACAACCTCTCGCTGAACGTGGGCAGTTTTCTCTGCTTTTTGATGAGCTCAAAATCAAGTACTTGTACACTGTACTAAGAAAAAGAACTATTTTGATTTTGCATAGGTACTAGTTTTTCGGGATAAGGTGACTGAATAAGCAAAAGGGCCACTTGGTTTTAAATGGTATCCCCTGCCTGTAGACAGATACAATTCGTAAAGAACTGAAATGTTCGCGTCACCCTGTGACATAGAGTTAGTAAGTCTCATGTGCCTGTAATATCACCAGAAACCATACCCGTCAAACCGGAACACAGTAATGCGAACACTTCTGTCTTGTGGTAGAAATAGATATGGTGGCAATACTTCCCCGGGCGAATTCTCACATAGAGTGTTATTTATTGGATTAATTAATATCATCAAAGTGATTATTATGAGATGTTGCAACATTTTGGTTTAAATTGATTTCGATATCATTGTAGGATAAGCAAGTAAATTACAATGTTATGTTTTGTAAAACTCTATTGATTAGAAAAACCCATTTCATGTAAAGAAAAATACGCTCTCCTTAGACAGACTGAAGGGGTCTCTTACTTCAAGCATTGACAACTCATTGTCGCATCAAGGCAATGATGAGATATTGATCTGTAAACTCTAAGGCTTTCACGGCCGGCGTTGCATGTTGTATGTATTGCTTCCGGGCTGTTTGGCCGTGGTCTATGTGAAACTTGTGTTCCAGACGTTTTGTCGATCACTGCGGTCGACATCTTCAGTGGTTCAGGTCCGAGCGGCGACAAGAGCGTAGAACTCTCCTTCGCGGCGTCTTCTCTGATACTGAGTATCAGTATTGAGTGATCAGTATCAGAGAAGACGCCGCGAAGGAGACATTGATCTAATGACGACATCTTCTCTCACAAATTATCTGGTCTTCAACCGAGGTACAAGAAGACGTCGTGGATATACAAAAACGGTGTTTGGTCGGGTTGGAGGCGATGTCGGTATACTTATATGTACTAAGTAGATGTAACCTGCTTTGGCTGTAATTGTAACTTACGTGTATTAATCATGTTATGAGCTGTCTTTCCAATTGCCATTGGAGTAAGTATAATGTAGGGACTTTTCATTTTTTACCACTCATTGTACATGGCACTCTTGTCGCCTCAGTCCATGCTGCAATGTCGAGAATGTCGTATTTACCAAGCACATTTCCAATTAAGAATCGCGCGTAATGGATAATATGTATTCATAAATATTATATTTGGTTCATCCCTATAATATTATAAAGGTGAAAGTTTGTATGTATGTATTGTTATATTTGTTACTTCTTCACGCTCAAACGGCTACAATGATTGCGATGAAATTAGGTATGGAGATAGTTGATACCCTGGATTAACACAGGCTATTTTTTATCCTAAAAATAGTTGCTGTTGCTGTGGGATACGCAAATAATTCAAAATCCACTGTTACTCCTTTACGCTCACACACCTGCGCCAATTGCAAAAACAAATAAATAAATCAATAAATTTAATGTAACCGAAAAAAACAATAGTCAAGAGGCCCAACACCACGCCGGTACTCAAGGCTCTGTAGCCTCTGAAACCAGAGAACAGCAGCCAATGATTTTTAAATGCGCCTTCCAATTGCATTTATAACTAAAAGTTATACCTACTTATATAAGGTACCTACAGGGTTCAACATTTTCAAAGGCCATAACAGTGCTTCATCTTAGACCGCGTCGACACTTATCATCAGGAGAAACAGTGGTCAAACGGAAGCTAATAATAAAAAATAAAATAAGACCTGCACTGCAACTGCTATGGTGTGGTTATTTTGTCTGTGTCACCAAAATACCCAACTTGTTGGTAGCCAATTGGGCATTTGTTTGTATGTAGCTTCCAAATATCCCAAAACACATAATCGGTTTTAATTAAACTACGCAATAGTTACCGCTGTAACAGTTTCTAAAAATATCTTACTAACATTTAAACTGCATTTATGTTGTTGAAATCCGTAATCTTGAAATTTTTCTCTACAAAGATCCTGTGATAATAGCTCTAATAAAAAATAAATCATATTGTACATTAGCGCGTCGCGGTTCTTAGTGCAAATGCTTATCACGAAAAACCCCAGTCCGCTACTTCCCCTCAAATATCCGGGTCAGCTATTGTTCCTTTGTCACAGAGCCGGACAATCCTCTCCCCAACTTCCATCTGCGGTCACTATCTTTTTTATTTCGACCAAGAAACACTGGGACATCACTATACTAACCGCACGCAAACTTTGTAACAAACAACAAAAGATATTGTGACGTTCGTTCCGCTGCCATGGTTACTTGTTTTTCGTTATTTCCTTGCACCTCGAGTCTCACAACTTCAGATTGACGAGTACTTATATACAAAGTCATTTCGCTAATGGGATACCTCTCCAACAGAGATGAATTTTTAAACATGTTTACTCTCCGTTAATGAGAGGCTACGTGGCTTAGAAATTCTTACATAATTCAGAGCCGGCAAATTAATTAAGTATAACGTCTTCATAGAAAGCTCCTTGAAAGAATACAAGATGAATGTAAACACGGCCTTTCAAAGTAAAACGACTCGTGTATTGAACATGCGCGGAACATTTCACCGGCGAGTAGGTCGAGGCGAGCAAACATTTACCATATTAACTTCGCTCAGTTTGCGGTAAAAATAAACATTGCCGTATCAACAGCGAATAGCCCGTTTCTAAGTTTTACTCTCTCAAGGGGCAAATTGAAAAATTCCTAAAGAAACTGCCCGCGGCACTAGGAAATCCCGGACGCGTCTAGCGTCCGCAGACTTTTGTCCGGGTTTCGCACATGTCTGTCGCGGGTAATGTACGAGCGTAGTCACATTTTTGGAAAGGGAACATATAATATCGCATTATAGAGCGGATGGAAACGTTATCTGGCGCACCATTCTGTGCCGTTTAAGTTGTGAGACACGTAAGTGTTGCCATTTGTTCCCTTGTAAGTTGTGTTTATTCTTTTTTCCGAGTCCTTTTCAGTTATGAGTAATGGGGGGTCGGGGAGCGAGTGACAGCGGCGGCCGGTCCGGACGTGAAATACGTTTACAGTGCGGCCACGTTTGTGCTTCGAGTCTGAGCTCGCACTGGATTCAGAGATTTGCTGCCGTTTGTTCGGAGATGATGTCCCGTTTTCCTTATACGCTTGCTTATTTAAATTTATGAGCGACGCTGTAGACGTATGGACTATTATGTAGACAGATTTGAGAACATAAATCATAAACCAATACAATTCTGTTAACTTAGTTTTCTGTTATATTGCAAAGGAAAAATAATTGTACATATAATAGCACTGCAGTCTTTTAAGTACAAAGGTTTAATAAAGAAAATAATAATAATAATGAGAAATAAAGTCATTTAACTCGATATATACGAGAGTCATCTATCAAAAATCGAGTTACCCCGTTACAGACTCGTCAAATAGACATCGTTCGGAAAGACGGCGTGCACTTTCATTTCAGCGAAACGATGTACAAAACCATTTTACAGAACCCTAATAACCGTGAAAAGATATGAGCTACAAATCCGACCCGCGTCTAGTATACCTACTAGTATACATATATGTATGTATATGTGCGTACATGTCTAAAAGAAAGCGCGCGACGAATGCTTTTATTGAAATTGGCCATATTACCATAATAATATTAGAGGGATTGGCAGCAATACTGAGCTGTAAAATCTCGGCAGAACATCCTCTGTTCTCGCTCATGTAATCTACATATATTCCGAGCCCGCCATTATGTGGATTCAATTACGCAGTCTTTTATTTCGAGCTTCTTTATTCTCATTGCGGGTATACTTAACGGTTATGGATATTTTGGAATACCCTCCAAAATAGGTATTAGAGCTATACAGAAATAAAAGCGTTTTATTACGTTCCTATCCTGGTGATTTAATTGTTACTTTCTTTGTTTGCATCAACTCGGGGGATAATTTGCGAAACAATCTTGAATCCGGCTTAAAAGCGAGACTTCATGTTGACTTTTTATACAGTGCTCATTTTTTGTGACGCACGCGAATATAATGCGTTGGTAACATATAATATATCAAAGTAAACCAATATATCAAAGTGATAAAACAGCTGACTCAGCAAACGGGGTTTGCCATATAAATTATTGAAATGTCAAGGAGACACGATAATTCAATGATCGACGGTTAAACTATTTGGATATGTTTGTTCATACAAAAATACTAAAATCGCAATAAAAATGGCGGGTGGGGTAGGAGAGTATAAAATACTTTACGAACTACATATTACCAGACCTACCAAATATAAACAAAAAAAATCACTAAAACGGGTCAAGCCTTTTTGGAAGAGTTCGGTTACAAACCTAATTATTAGATACTAGTAGCGGATCACGGTTTCACCCGCATGGATTACAGTTTTCCCGCTACCTCAACTATCCCACGGAAACTATACTTTTTCCGGGATAAACGTAGCCTTATCCTGTGTTTAAACTATCTCCATACCAAATTTCATCGAAATCGGTGTAGCCGTTTGAGCGTGAAGAAGTTACAAACATACACACATATCTTTCGCATTTATAATATTAGTTGGATAAATAACAATAATACGAATAACAAAAAAACGTGTAATATTTTTTTATTTTTTTATTCACAATAGGCAGGCGTTTGACCACTATCTCACCTGATGTTAAGTGATGATGCGGTCTACGATGATTCACGCCTGCCTAGAAGATACCTGTTCACTCGTGAATATTGCAATGTTGCTAGATGTCAGTAACGAGTCCCTACTCAGCAATGTGCTAATAAGAGTCGGACTCTCAAAGATCAGACACTGGGGCATTCTGCATAAATAGCATTTATTAAAATATTTTGTTACATGTGTTGTACACATCTGTAAATATTTACTATACATATTATGTAACATTTACTCTACATTATTAAAAATCCGAATAACTTGAATTTGCTGATCGATTTTGAAGCGATGATGGCGTTGGGTGCGTCGGCTGTCAAACAAACGAACGCTGGTTCGATCTCACACCAACAGGTCGAGCATGCGGTAAAGGTAACAACAACAACACACCATTATCGAATTCCCAGCATGGTGGTAGGATACTTTCAAGTAGCCTCCTGGCTAGCTACCACTCTCAAGTTTGAAAAACTGTCACCAAACACGTAGTGTGTTCGGGCAGCAGTCCTTAAGAGCCAGTAAACATTCTAGGTCTAGCGTGATAACATCTTCGACCACGTCGTGAGTGATCATCAACTGAGATAGTGGCCAAACGCTAGATCTATAAACTATATAAAAAAAGCTTCTACCTTTCTTTGGCTCTGTTGGCAAACCAACTCTGTACCATGTTTAGCGTAGAATATATTTAGACACGGCCACCGACCAAGTAGACAGACGATCTGACTAATATCACAGGCAAGAGCTGGATGCGAGACGCTTCCAACCTTCCTCCGTCCTTGTGGACATCAATGGGTGTGACTTATGTTCAGCAGTGGACGTCCTATGCCTGAGATGATGATGATGATACTGAGAATACATTATCAACAAAACAATTTTAAGATATCAAATGTAACAATAGACGGCCTTATCGCTGTCAGCAACCTCTGCCAGACAACCTTTGGATGGAGAGGAACACGCTTACCTATGGCGATGTCCATATATTTATATTTTATTAAATTAATAGTCGTATGGAGCAGAAATAAGCTTAAAATAGTTTAAAACTGATAGAATGACACCTTTCATAGTTGCTAAAATAAACTCAGCATACCTCCCTAATAGATTCTCTCTCGATATGTACAATCCTGGAGTCTTCAAGTCGCGAGTGATTAGGTACCTTCTAGGTTTGCGTGCTAAATCCTAGACAACGTCATCACTTAACATCAGGTGAGACAGTTGTCAAACGCAAACTTATAATAGTAAAAAAAAAAAAAAGATTCGAGTTGTACCATACACTCTCATCAAAAACTTCAACAACTTCACGATCCAGTTTCATAATTATATACCTTTATCTCATAAACACTTCACGGGAGAAATAATTACAGTAAAATAACTGAAGGCGAAGGTACACAATATAATTAAATACCCTTGCACTGTTATTAATGAAATCCAAGTGCTTTCCTTAATTTACTTTATCGAATATTCAATTGCTGAGTGTACAGAGAGAATCTTTAATGTTGTTGTATACATCATAATATATTATTATATAGTAGGTTCTGACACATATCACAAGCGAAAGGATTTCGGGAAATTACGGTGTTATAATAAATACCATTTCTTTAAACTAGAAGGGGTGGCTTGTATTTTAAATTTATCTTTTGGTTAGGGAATAATAAATAAACCAACGCACTTTTTATCATTAAAATTTTAATTTCCAATTTTATATTTCGTTCCATGTACTGACCAGGGTGCTTTTACTTGAGTCCGTGAGTACTTGTTAAATGTATTTATTTAAACAGTTTGAAGTAACAGGAAACCTTACCAAAATTAAATAATTACAGTAGAAGTTAAATTTACATTTAAGAAAGTATAGTTCCCGTGGGATAATCGATTTAGCGGGAAAACCGTAATTGACGCGGGTGAAACCACGGGGCGCTACTAGTGTAATATATTTTTGAAAATGATCTTCACAAAGTAACGCCTAAACATAGAAAAATAACATAAAACTTCCTGGAGTAATTTCCACAGTAGACGAAGCATATGCATCAACAAAGTAAATAGTAAGTTGAAACGCGCGCTTACATTAAACGATTTTTAAACTGTTCAATATTTGCGTTCCATTTCATGCTGAGTTTCAGTTCCCCGATACGAAACCAATACTTGCAGGTTCTGGCTTCAATTGTTTCGTTCTTTTGTGCATTCTTATGTTTAAGCCAATGGAGTGTCTATTGTGAACGTGGCTTAATCTCCGAGAATGGAGCACGGAAAATAAGAACAGCTTTTCTCAATTCTTGTTAGTAAAAAAGGCAAAAAAAACATTTTAGCATTTGTTACAAAATATGTAGTTATTAGGAGCGCCCCGCGGTTTCACCCGCGTGGATTACGGTTTTCCTGCTACCTCAACTATCCCACGGGAACTATACTTTTTCCGGGGTAAAAGTAGCCTATGTATCAATCAAGGGTTAAATTATTTCCATACCAAATTTCATCGAAATCGGTGTAGCCGTTTGAGCGTGAAGAAGTAACAAACAAACATACAAACTTTTGCATTTATAATATTAGTAGGATATATGTCACCGTTGAATTGTAAATACTGTTAGATTATAATCTATCTCGCGAGATTGTATACTATCGACAGACTGTGAAAGGACATTAAAAATTAGTTCTATCTCTAGATAAATACATCAATTATTGCCACTTATAATAAGTATTCATACCAAAGGGAAAGCCTCATCATATGTTCTGTTCCCACAATGAAGAGATCATAACGATGTTTTTCAGCCTACCCCTAAGCTTAGAATGTGATATATATCGGAGATATATTAGGGGCAAAAGGTTTGAAATTTCCGATTCGTACTAAAAAATTGAAAGTCGTTTATTTCTAAGGTGTAACTTATTTATTTAATTCAAATATTTACCCGCATTATCTATACATTGCTGCCATCTAATCGAAAGTCATCACGAGTCTGGGCTGTTTCACTGACAGTTTCGCCATTATTGTTCGAAGTTCGGCACAGTAAACATCTGTTGTTATTGCTTAACCAGACCTAAGAAAGCAATAGGGTATAACACCAAGATGAAACACCAAAGCATTAGCTATTTTTTGGTAAGTTTTGATTTAGGGCACTGTGGCAACGTTTGATTTGGAGTCAGCCATTTCATTTTCCGCTCACAAAAATATTTTATTTCTGAATTTAAAAGAGACGTTGTTTCCATACGGTTATGTTTGTTTAATATTTGTTGTCTCAGAACTCCGCTTGAAATTTTATCAAAATCGCTTCAGTACTATATTTGATTGAAAGTAAGTAATAGAAGTAGGTTTTTTAACGGAATTGTTATATGAAAACTGGTTACACTCGCGTTTTTTCATTATACCAAACTAATGACGACGTGGTTCCGGACGTGAAAGATGTATCTTTTGTAAACGTGAGTGTAGCCAGATTTTATAATGTGTCACGAGAGTCTTCAAACTTTAAACATAACATAATAATAATAATAATATAAAAGAAAATAAAGAGATAATAATAATTTATTTGGGCACAGAATGTGAATAACAGCTGTTAATCGTTTTCGCCAAAGTCCCGCAGATCAAATTGGCTCAGCACCTGATATCCTAAAACAACAATGGAGACCAACTTCTCAACGTGCTTTCCGAAGTACAACACTGAATGAGATAAAAATGTCACACACAAATTTCTTGCTCTACCCGCATGATTCGCCGAGATTTTGCATTACCATTAGCAAAGACATAATGGTAGTGCAATTTTCAGTTGAAGTAATTCTCTTATTCTACTAAAATTAAATTGTGCCAAGTCAAAAAGCTCTTTTTTTTATTTACGCTAAAATTCAAATTCGTATTTAACTCCTTACCACGCTACCTCTTAGATTATTTTTATTTAATTGCTGGCCAAATGCAGGTAGTTTTAGTAGACACTAAATTATAGACGACTCATTTTACGTAAAACTATCCGCAATTTTAATTAAAACAATTAATTTGTATATTATTATTAAGTAATAGCCATCCGCGGTTTCAACCGCGTGGATTATGATTTTTCCGCTACCTCAATTATCCCACGGTAACTATACTTTTTCCGGATTAAAAGTAGCCTATGTGTCATTCCAGAGTCTAACCTAACCCCATACCAAATTTCATCGATATCGGTACAGCGGTTTGAACGTGAAGGATTAATAAAAGTTTTTGAATAAGTAGTTAATAGTTTTTGCTTATCCCATGGGAAGAGCAATTATTTTCGAGATGAAAAGTTTCTAAATTATCTCCGTAACAAATTTGTCATTAAAAATCATTCATCTAAATTGGTGCAGCCGTTTGAGTGTGAAAGAGTAACAAGACACAAGTACAAACTTTCGCCTTTATAATATTAGTAGGATGTCATACTAATTTTGACTTCATCGTAACCATTTAAGAACTAAACTACCACTTTCTATCTGCTACGCCACAAGTTGAAGCTTTAAACTTTCTTTTCCACTCAAAAAAATAAAATCAGTTTCTCCCATTGGCCCGATTATGATCGATGACAATAATAAACCGGGCCTGCGGCCGTCCTCATTATTTATATTCTCACCTCGACGGCGTCGGGAGCATTTTTCATGCAAATGTACGAACCAGGGCCGATCCGGGGACAGGCCGGGGACGACGCGATGAAAACAAAATAACGCCTCGGGATCTTGGAATTAGTTTAGCACCAACGTGATAAACGGTGGGGAGGCGGTAAGTAGCCACGTCGCTCGCTTGATGTCTTTTTCAGGAGTTTTAAATATTATTTATATATTTAGTACATACTTTTAGTAGATAGTATGAATAAATAGGAGAATGCTGCACCGCTTTATTTATATATACGACCTGCTCCTTAGGGTTCCACCTTGGTTTAATCTAATTTTCTCGTTATCTTTACAAAAGGCACAGTAAACCTTTATCTTATAACACTTTGAATTACATTATTGTAATTTTAATTGGAATCTTTTAAGTTTTGAAAAGAAATTGAATATATTTCTTGGGTTACTTTGAGATAAAATAGCTTCAGACTAAGTGATAGACGTATTAAATTTATAACTTAAATTAAACATTTATTCTTTTAATGTAGTAAAGATATAACAAATCTATATAAACAAATAAAATATATCAATCGTATCAAATTATATCAATTATATAGTTTTAAACTTATTTTTATTTTATTTAAATATCTAATATTTTCTCTTTACAATAAATTTCGACACAGTACACAGCACCCAAAATTTAGTAGCAGGTTAATCCCTAAATACAGCAGGTAGTATTTTGAAGCGACGAAAGCTCAGCGGTGGGAGGGACGGCTCTCAAGCTGATGGACACTGGTTCGAACCCAACGAACGGCTTGAGGTTCCGGTGAAGGTAACACCGTTATCCAATTTCCAGCATAGCGGTTGGGTACTTTATTACTATTTTCGAGTGTCTGGCTGCGTAGCTACCACCCACAAGTTTGAAAGACTGTCACCCAAAACAGTGTGCTCAGGCAGCAATCCTTGAGAGCCAGTTAGCATTATAGGTCTAGCGTGATAACATCTTTGACCACATCCTTACTGACCATCAATTGAGATAGTGGTCAAACGCTAGATTTTATACCGTACAAAAAATACCTTTATTCCATGGTAAAGGAATTTTCTAAAACATATTTTTACTCTTCGAGCTTTACCACTGCTGTAAATCTTGAAATCTCTTGGCGATAGCCAACTAGTAACTGAAAGGATTTCTAAATTGTATACAGGTTCGAAAATATGTTTGGCTATTTCACGCCATCAAGATTGAAGTACCTCTTGAAAGACTGCCAACGGCATCACTTAATGAAATCGAAAGCAATAAGCGAAGACTACCGACGATAACTTTAGAGACGGCGATTTGCTCTTCCTTTTCCGAACCTAAAATTCATTTACTTAATAGAAAGTAAAAGAAATCGACCCTATGATCGGTGTATATTGCAACTCGATTAGAAACATTTCTAAAACTTGATATCGTATCTTGTTGACTTGGGGTTAAAACACACTGGTCTTATGACATCGCTATATTGTCATAGTTCAGCCATCTTCAATAACTTACGAAATACAATAAAAATGCTAGAAGGAAATAGGTTTAAAAGCAATTATATGATTGGCTGGTTGATTGGTCCTTTTCACCTATCCTGAGAGCCTGTAACGTAGCACCTGGCAGCCCCAAGGTTGAGAGATATTACGATATGATGATGCCTATATTGTGTTCCCGGGGCATCGCACGAAGGCTGAGGGGCGGACTCTAGCTCACTTTCTTTGGATGGCCCGCTAGCAGGCGGACATGGGAGAACGCACTAGTGATTCCACACTGTAGAGCACCCTAGGTTATTTATATATATGCTACCTGCCATTATAGTGTAATTGTAAGCACGCTGCCATCCTGGAAAACGGTGACAAAATAATAATAAAAGATTATGGTGGTATTATGGTTCTTTTTTTGTTCGATAGAATACACTTCCGAGGTCTCATTTAAGTTTCATAATAATGGGTCAAGCTGTTTGTGAGTTACACTCCAATAATGAAAATTGACAAAACTCGCCCGCACGGTTTTTAACAAATAAAAAGTCTCTCAGGATTATGTATGTGCTTTTACTATAAAATAAATATAGTTTTTATTACTGGTCATACTTCCTAGATCTAGGATATAAGTAACTTGCAACTGTCGCGACTGAAAAAGAACTGCCTAATTATAAGGTGTAATTATTTTTATCTACATTATAATCGTTCATTCAAGGGAAATACCCGTTTGTTAATGTAAGAGCCTTTTATTCGTATAACTAAATAACTTGTTGTTTTCATGGTTTGTGTTGTTAAGCGCATTGTTATATTGTTTATGTTATAGATATTGTACCTATCTCTTAGATTATCCTGGGTCAAAAGAAAACAAACAGTCAACCGATCTGCACCAGAATTAGAATGACGTATTCATTATCATCAAGGAAGACACGTTTTGCAGTAAGACCATTATTTTATAAACAACTGTTCCAATAAAACATAAAACCAAAGGTTAAAAGACCAAATATACTATGTGACACTAACATGACTAACATAATATAAGTGTGTATATAAGTATTTTATAATCTTAATATATATAAATCTCGTGTCACAATGTTTGTCCTCAATGGACTCCTAAACCACTTAACCGATTATAATAAAATTCACACACCATGTGCAGTTCGATCCAACTTGAGAGATAGGATAGTTTAAATCTCAAATTATAGTCGCAATTTTAATTTATTGCTAATTATTAGCACACTTATTACAGTCACAATTATCTGTTAACTCCAAATGATTCTAACAGATGTCGATACCTTTCGACTGGGTTGAGTAAGTAATCAATAGATGGCGCTGCTATGGTAAATCTACGAACGTGTCATATAAGCTACATTTTAACAGCATAATTACCACGTGTTGTTGACGCTATAAAATTAATGTAATATAACAAAAACTTTAGCCACAGGAACGCGTGGCCGGGTCAGCTAGTATAATAATAATAATATGGGACAACATTCACACAAGGTCTATGGTAACCTGATGACTGATATATACTTATATACATACTTATATATATAACTGGTCGGTTGGCGCAGTTGGTAGCACTCTGCCATCTGAGCCGCTGGTCCCAGGTTCGATTCCCGGTCAGGTCAAACATTTGTGTGTATGAACATGTCTGTTTGACCTGTGTCTGGGTCTGTATATGTATATAAGTATATATCAGTCATCAGGTTACCATAGTACAGACTCTGCCTAATTTGGGACCTGAAGACCTTGTGTGAATGTTGTCCCATATTATTATTATTATTATATTATATTCCTGTTTCTTGATTCTTATTGCATTTAGTATCCCGGCGGGTTTTGCGCCATAACATCCCATTTCACTGCAAGCCGCGTATCCACTTAAGGTAAGCGGGCCAATAGTCGACCGTTCCATTATAACCATTAGGGTAGTCGACGTTGCCTGCGATTTGTTTCAGCTGTGCCACGTTCAAGAACGTTTTAAAGTACATTTCTCTTTATAACATAATTTTGAAATACGAGTGTGGTGCAGTGTGTGCCGAGTGAGTGTGAACTTTTTATCGGCTTGCTTTATTTAATACGTAGAATGTGCAAGCTTTGCCGTCTCGACAAGAATTCCGAGAAATATAAAAGTATGCGACATTCGTCTTTAAATCTAAAAGTGTTTCGTACTGAAACAGTATTTTTTTTGTTATTTTATTTACTTTGCTATATTTGAATGTGACCGCTCAAAGAAGCACAACCTTTTTCGAGGGTTGGTAGCGAAAAGCTAACGACATTGCGCGTTCTCTTTCTTCGGTTGTCATTACTGCTCGAGGCTGATGCGCACACGCGCACGGATTGCCCTTGAGCCGGAGAGAGACGTCCTTCAAACCTTGCCGCGAACACACGTCGTCGTTTCGCATCTCTCGAATACCTGCAGCGTTCAGTGAAAGTGGTGTAGCTCCTCGAAGACGAGCTTCAGGAGTGTGAACTGTGTGTGTGTACAAACATTCTAACATAGTGATTTCTGGAGCCTGGTCACGCCGCTATTTGCACGCCGTGGTGACACAGGACTGGAAGAAAACACGGAGCCAGAGACCTGGAGAAAAGCACAACAACCGTGACTGCACACCCCGAGACGGCCAGACAGCTGAAAGGGAATTGCCAAGTAAGTTCGTGGGCTTATCGCTTCAACATACTATTTGGAACCGTTCGAATCGGATCTTGTGTTTTCTTTGCTGTGGTCACGTTGTTAAAATCGAGTTTTTGGAACATATATTGTCATTTTTGTGTATCAATCGTACGTATATTGTTGTTTGTCGTAGCGACATTACGTGTCCCGACAATATTTCTGAGTTTTTATTGTGATTTTTGCTATTTTGTGTGCGACATACATCGTCCGACAAAATGGCCGAGCAAGATATATTTGAGCGCGAAATAATAGTTAACGACGTTAAACGCATTTTAGAGTTCCATCTAAGTAACGAACAACAGTTTAGAGCACGAGCTAAAGATATTGTTTCTATTCAAAGAAAATTCTTAAAGTTACAAACTAAAATTGAAAAATTTCTGATGAAACAATCAACCTTTGACCGAGAGGAACAATTACGCATTCGAAATGAGTTCGATGACAATTATTATGCAATTTTAAGTCATTTTGATAACTTAAAAAGAGGTGACGAGGAGTGCAGGCGTATGAGTCGTATTTCATTTAACAACACTGTACAACCTACGCTTAATAGTTGTACAAGTCGATTACCAAGTTTACCGTTACCATCTTTTTCTGGTGAACCCACCGAGTTTACGTCGTATTTTCAATTGTTCCGATCATTGGTAAACAACAATGACGCCTATACAGATGTTGAGAAGTTTCGGTATCTCCTACTTACCTTAAAAAATGAGCCTTATAACCTAATCAAGTCGATACCTATCACCGACGAAAACTATACCGTTGCTTTAGATATTTTAATAGCGAGATATGAAAACAAACGAGCTATAGCAACAAAACATGTCGATCGTATTTTTGACATCGAGTCTTGTTCAGAAAAATCACCGAGCTTGCGTAATTTGTTAAACATTTACCAAGAAAACATTAAAGCGTTAGAAGTAATGGAATTCCCTACAAGCCATTGGAGTTTCTTATTGTTAAATATTTTACTACGTAAAATACCTACTTCCATTCGCAAGCGCTTTGAGCTGTCATTGAAAAAACCCACCGACATACCTAGTGTTGAATCATTAATCAAGTTTCTAGAAAAAGAATTGACCGCCAGCGAAATTATTGATTCCGGCTGTCAAAAAAGTCAAAATGTAGGTATTTCGAAAACACAAGCGCGTGGAGCGGCTGCATGCCCTACACACGGCCGTTCGGTAGCCGTGCACTCTGCCCTGAAACCTAGCGCGAACGGTTTTCGACCTTCGCCTAGCGAGAATAAGGATAAGAGTTGTGCATGTTGTGATGCTCAACATTCGTTGAATAAGTGTAGCAAGTTCCTAAGCTTATCGCCTAGTGAAAGATATTCTTTGATTAAAACTAAAGATGTGTGTTTTAATTGTTTATGCCGAGGTCATAACGTTTCACAATGCAAGTCAAGTTTTGTGTGTCGATCGTGTCAGAAACGTCATCATACGCTACTACATTTTCCTACGGAAGAGGTTGTCGATCGACACAAAACAAATGAGAGAAATGTCTCCGCCGCTACGAGCACGGAGCAATCTATTCCGAGCTCGATAACACAACATGCGCTGACGTCTACGAGTCACGTCGATCCTATCGAGTGCGCGTCATCCAATGCTCCTTTTGTTGCGACTAGCATGGTATTGCTTTCGACTGCACTCATCGATGTATGGGTGAATAATGAGAAGCGAGCGACTATTCGGTGCATCGCGGACACCGGTAGTCAAGCAACATTTTGTAGTGAAGCGTGTGCGCTACGATTAGGTTTGAAACGGCGTTATGTAAATGCACCTGTTTACGGTATAGGTGATAACAAACCGGTGCGCCCTAAGGGTGTGGTATCGTGTTGCATAACGCCCCGCGATGGATGTCAACCATCCATACCGATTGAAGCATTAGTGTTGCCTAAACTTATACCTCAATTGCCGAGTGTACCCTTGCCGAACACTGGGTGGCCACATATAAAAAATTTGAATTTAGCGGATCCCACTTTTGACATTCCGCAACCTGTGGATATGTTGTTGGGTGCGGATGTACTACCGCACATTTTACTAGGTAACGTTATAACGGGACCACCGGGTTCTCCGATTGCTATGAACAGCGTCTTAGGTTATTTATTGTTAGGGAAGCTAGCGTTTAATTTTCCGACTCCGTCCCCAGTTCAAGCTTGTTTTAGCTCATTTTCCGATGACGGCGACTTGAAAAGATTCTGGGAACTGGAGTCAGTGCCCGAAGTGAAGGCCCTCACACCCGAGGAACGTTTATGCGAATCTATTTTTATGAGTACACATTATCGTGATGTGACCGGGCGGTACACGGTAGCCTTACCGCGTAAGCCTGAGGTGCCACCCCTAGGTGAATCGAGAGATATTGCCTTAGCGCGATTTCACAAATTAGAACATCGCTTAGATCGCAACCCTATACTTAAATCTGAGTATCATGCGTGTCTACAAGAGTATTTAGAGTTGAATCATATGGAGCCGGTTTCCGACCGCCCTTCCGAGCTAGGTAGTACCTACTATATTCCGCACCACTGCGTGGTCAAGGAATCTTCAGAGACCACTCGCATCAGAGTTGTTTTCGATGCTGGGTGTCAGACGTCAGAGGGGAATAGTCTAAACGACATCCTTTTGACGGGACCTAAGCTTCATCAGGATATTGTTGACGTCCTTTTGAAGTTTCGAATTCATCGTGTCGCATTTACAGCTGACATAAAACAAATGTATAGAAATATACTCGTGCGCGAATGCGATAGGGACTTACAGCGTATCGTGTGGCGTGCTTCTAAGGCGGAACCTATTCGCGAATACCGTTTACGGACGGTTACTTTCGGTGTAAATGCGAGTCCTTACATAGCGCTTCGTACAATGAGACAGTTAGCGAAGGACGAAGCTTTGAACTTTCCCCTTGCGTCCAAGGTTCTGTTGGACCAAATATTCGTCGATGATATCGTCACCGGTGAAATTGATGAAGAGAGTGCACTCACGTTGCAACGCGAATTAATAGGCATTTGTAAATCGGCCGGGTTTGAGTTACGTAAGTGGCATAGTAACTCATCAGCGATACTCGCTGCAGTACAGCCTTCAGTTATTCAAGGTGAGCGGCGGGAGGAAGTGTCCTTCGCTCCCATGGAGAAGGATAATCAAACCAAGGTCCTGGGGCTTCAGTGGAACCCTCAGACTGACCTATTTACATTTAGTGTTCAGTGTTCAATTGATAAGATAACTAAGAGATCTATTCTTTCACAGATTGCTAAAATCTATGATCCAATGGGCTGGTTATCGCCAGTCACTGTTTTTGCAAAGCACCTAATGCAATTGTTGTGGATTGCAGGTGTTAACTGGGATGATCGTCCACCTATTGATATTGTTAACGCATGGGAGTCATTCGTTCGAGAATTGCCACTTTTATCGCAAGTGGTGATACCCCGTCAAATTGTCTATCCAGGGTGTAGTATCCAAATTCATGGTTACTGCGATGCTAGCCAGCGAGCTACGGCGGCTTGCGTGTACATCCGTCTTACAGACAACCGCACCCAGGAAATCAGGTCGTTTCTAATACTAGCGAAAACCCGCGTCACTCCCTTATCACCCTGCCTGACCGTACCGCGTTTAGAGCTCATGGCAGCTGTGATGTTATCTAAGCTACTTGAGAGAGTTGTAAATACCTACTGTAACGTAATCAGTGACGATGAGATATATGCTTGGTCCGACTCTTCAATCGTTTTGGCGTGGCTTCGATCCCCTCCCTACGAGTGGAAAACATTTGTTTCGAACCGCACGAGTGAGATACTTACCCGAGTTCCAAGTTGCCAGTGGAGAAAAGTTTCCTCTGAAACGAATCCGGCAGATGCTCCCTCCAGGGGCATGTTACCGTCCACATTCTTACAGAATGACACGTGGTTTCAGGGGCCACACTGGCTCCGCGAGGATCGCACAGCTTGGCCATTGTCTGCGAATGTTCCTAGTACAGACGAGGAGAAGCGTAACTTATCGGTTACGTCAGTGCCAGTAGCGTTGATCGATGAAATTGACATCATAGACAAGTTTTCTACTTTGAGTAAACTAGTTCGGGTTACGTCATATATATTTAGATTCTACAAAATTCTTAAATCGCGAGTTAAAAAGGAAAAATGTTCATATCCGAGTTATATTACAGTCCATGAGCATAAATCGAGTTTAAATCGGTTGATTTACTTGGTTCAACACCGAGTATTTCGCGAAGATTTTCACAATATTTCGCAGGGAAAACAACCCTCGAATCAACTAAAACGTCTTAGTCCGTTTGTAGACGAATTAGATTATTTGCGTGTGGGCGGAAGGCTGCATAAATCCCTCTTGCCATACGAATCAAAACATCAATTAATTTTACCTAAAAGACATCCATTGACGAATTTAATTATTGATGACGCTCATCGTACTCACCTCCACGCGGGCACTCAATCCGTTCAGTATTTACTGCTACAGAAATATTGGATTTTGTCGGGTCGAGATGCCATTCGTAACAGAATCTTTAAATGTGTGCGTTGTTTCCGTGCACGCCCCGTGCGCCCGCAACCGGCAATGGCACCTCTGCCAGCGGCTCGGTTGAGGCCCGAGCGACCCTTTCTAAAGGTCGCAGTTGACTTTGCGGGTCATTTCTTTGTGCGAGCTAATAAGGTTCGTAATGCGAAAATAATTAAATGCTATGTCGCAGTTTTCGTATGTATGAGTGTAAAAGCTATACACCTGGAGATGGTATCGGAACTCTCTACCGAAGCGTTCTTAGCTACCCTGCGTCGATTTACATCGCGCAGAGGTTTATGTACTGATATATATTCAGACTGCGGTAGAAACTTTGTTGGTTGCAACAATTATCTTAAAGAGTTGTACGAGTTCTTAAAAAATGACTCTGTTCAAAGCGCTTTGAACTCTCAAACGTTACAACAGGGCATAACATGGCATTTTTCTCCCCCCTACGGTAGCCATTTCGGGGGGTTATTTGAAGCAGGCGTTGGTAGCTTCAAAAAACTGTTTGTTCGAACAGTAGCTACACAAGTCATGACATACGACGAAATGCACACTCTTTTGTGTCAAATCGAAGCCGTATTAAATTCACGGCCCTTGTGTGTTGTCAGTGCAGACTCGGCTGATCCGTTGCCGTTGACACCTGCACACTTTTTGATAGGAGGCCCCTTGACGGCAATACCAGATACCTGCTTGACAGAACCGAATCAAGGCCGGCTTAAGAGGTGGCGTTGGATACAACAGTGTGTTCAACACTTTTGGGTGCGTTGGAGTAAGGAATATTTACGAGAAATTGAACAAAAAGGCAAGTGGTATAGTGACCGTGGATCCCCCGTTCTGGTAGGCGACATAGTTGTAGTATGTGATGATAACTTGCCGCCACTCCAGTGGAAACTTGCTCGTGTGCACGCACTCCATCCGAGCCCAGTAGATAGTAAAGTAAGAGTTGTCACCTTGCAAGCGGGCAAGAATCTCTTTAAGCGAGCAATCGTTAAGGTTTGCAAGCTTCCTCTTGAATAAAATTTCGAAAGCGTAAATTGTTTAGTTCATAGGTTCATTAGATTGTTAGTATTTAGTAGTATGAGTCAATAGTTTAAATAAGTGCCTATAGCAGTTCATCATTGTATAGTATCGTTGCTTACTTGATTAATTTTTAAAAGAATACATTCTTTTAAGGTGAGCGGCATGTTTCGTACTGAAACAGTATTTTTTTTGTTATTTTATTTACTTTGCTATATTTGAATGTGACCGCTCAAAGAAGCACAACCTTTTTCGAGGGTTGGTAGCGAAAAGCTAACGACATTGCGCGTTCTCTTTCTTCGGTTGTCATTACTGCTCGAGGCTGATGCGCACACGCGCACGGATTGCCCTTGAGCCGGAGAGAGACGTCCTTCAAACCTTGCCGCGAACACACGTCGTCGTTTCGCATCTCTCGAATACCTGCAGCGTTCAGTGAAAGTGGTGTAGCTCCTCGAAGACGAGCTTCAGGAGTGTGAACTGTGTGTGTGTACAAACATTCTAACATAGTGATTTCTGGAGCCTGGTCACGCCGCTATTTGCACGCCGTGGTGACACAGGACTGGAAGAAAACACGGAGCCAGAGACCTGGAGAAAAGCACAACAACCGTGACTGCACACCCCGAGACGGCCAGACAGCTGAAAGGGAATTGCCAAGTAAGTTCGTGGGCTTATCGCTTCAACAAAAAGTATTGTAGAAGATAGATGAAGATCGAGAATTGCTCAGCGTTTTTTAGGCAAGACAGCTATATTTTTAATTTTATTTAAAAAAAAATAACGGTCTTAAGTTTACGTTTGATTGTTGTCTCACCTGATATTACGTGACGACGTGGTCTAAGGCGTAATCGCAATCTTACAAGGTTCCTATTCACTCGCGACTTGAAGACTCCGGGGTTGTGGGTGGCTTACAGACAGTATTCTTCCCGATAGGTACAAACCTATCGGGAAGAATACTGTCTGTAAGCCATGTTTGTTTTAATAAACCAAAACAGGTACGCCACAGGCTTTATTATACTTTAGGGATCTAGCGTTTGACCCCTGTCTCACTTGATAGTATGTGACGATATAGTCGAATACTGAATCACGCTAAAAGTAGGTTGTTATCTAGCTGTCAAGGATAACTACCAGAACAGGCAAAGTATGAACGTCAATTTGTTGATAGTTTTTCAAACTTGATGGTGGTAGGCTGTCCAGGCTGGCATTGAAAGAAAGCTACCACCGTGCTGTGGATTTGATAACAATGTGTGTGTGAAGCGTGGTTCGTTGTCTTTGCCTTTGGTGGGGATCGAACCAGCGTCTGTCAGTTTGACATCGCTATAATTTAATTGCTTCAAATTTGTTGCTAACTGTACCTATACCAATATTTCAAATCAGTAATTGTTCAACTAAACAGAGTCATCCGGCCATTCAGGCGCTAGTTGGCACTCGTCCGCGACCGAACTATTATTATCTAACACTAGACGAGCCAGCCAATATCAAACGCTCTTTCGCACTTATATATTTGAAAGCTTTTAATATAAAATAAATGTACACTTTATACTTTTAATATAACTTTAATTAAGATTTTATTGATGGCGTTTCGTATTGATACTATATATAAATTATACTATAATAATAATTGATACTATATGTAATACATATGTATTACATTATATAGTATCAATACAAAACGCCTTCGATCGCCTCTGGCTTGGTGTCACGATTACTTGGACGACTAGCTATGTTCTCTTGAAAAGAAAGACCGAAGAGACCTGATCACAGGCCCAGCTTTTTGTGAAGGATACATCTCAAGTGACGTATTTATCAAGGATGCTCCACATCCAGGCCCTCTCTTGATTCGTCAATCCCTCGGGGTCGGGGGTGGCCCCGAGCTTATGCTCCTTGCCACTGCAGAACCTCCGGCTGTAAGGGTTTTCAGTCGACTAAAAGTCGATGTAGTCCGTACGCGATTTAGTCTACATGATGAGAGAGAGAGTCACGATCAAACTGTGTGGGACGAGAATCGTTATATTGGAACGCCTGTGTCACTGTGTGTGTCTGTGTGTGTGTGTGTGTCTGCGCCTGTCTGTGCGCGAGAGTCACTAAAAAGAGGTCTCAGCTCAGTCGCGACTTACTACTTTCATTTGTTTAAGTTCTCATAAAAACAAACGCGTATCCCTTGCATAAGTATAATAAGCATTAGCCTATAAAGCATTGTTAGTTATGAGTAACTCAACAAACGTTTTACCGTGGAATAAATGTGCGTCTAATTTAGCAGCGGCTATTCTATTTAATTATTGATGCGAAAATCCTTTGAGGGCTATTTCCGTTATGAATGGGAGGAAGCTATTTGTAATAAATATTTATCTGCGTAGACATTTTCGATTATTCGATGTTTCCTATTATTTATTACCATTTTGTTATTCAATGGCGAAGCTTTTTGTTGTGTCTGCGCCTTAATACCGATGATATAGACATGACATATTTTTTTACTATTGACTTTTATATATTTACTTTTTTCAGGCAACATTATCTTGTCCCTATTATTGAGCGAGCAATTGTTGTATACATGTTAAAGTTATCTTGGAAACGACCAAAGAAAGTTATGCTTACAAATATATCTACATGGGGAAATGGCAAGTGAAGACCGGCCGCCCTATTAATAGATTGGGCTGTGGGACGGACTTTAGGGTTCAACCTCTTTCATAGATTTCTTAGAGGCTGCTGGGAGTCAAGTCTTGTTTCCACATTATTAGTGTACATTTTGATATGCTTCTTGTACTATGTCAACAGTTAATAATCTATTTTCGTCATGGTCATTCTATACATTTTACGCCAACACACCCAACTAACTATGATTAGTCTATGATTTTTGTTGGAAATATTTTACTCTTCGTCTTATTTTTATAGAAACCACAAGAGATATGAAATAGCCCGATCCAAAGGTCATTTTAATTACCGATCAATGGAAAAAATAAAGAATCAAAATTTTAACCAAAAGAATGGAACCGACTTCAAGCCTCAAAAGTGTGAAATAACTTGTTGAAGTCCATACCATGATGATACAAAGGTAAATATAATCACAATATTGTGCTCACCGACTTCAACAAGTTATTTCACACTTTTGAGTGGTGAGTCGGTTCCATTTTATGGTAATTTTTTTTTCATCCTTTTCAGTGAACTTTGCTACTCACGGGATCTATTATCCTTGTGTATGTTCACCGATGTCTTCACCCGCATCTATAATATCATCGACGTATGCGTAAAACTTTTCAGTTATTGGACTGTAACTCAAAAACCGCTTGACCGATTTTAATGAAAACGATGATTTAAATGTGACCACACGGGAAGCACCAGATTCGAAAAAAAAAAAGCTTTTCCTTTTTTCAAATTCGGTTAAAAATATGATCTCTACTGTTAGACAGAAGAGTTGCTGCGAGCAAGTAACTGAAACGTATTATTAGAGGGGCAATCAAATCATAATTATCATTTTTAAACCAAATTTCGATACGATTCAAGAAGTTACATTTTTTATACTGTTCGGAATTCTTAATCAACCGTTTCTTAAAAACAGATTTTCAAACAATGGCCTCAAAACCGTTCGGATCCGAACACGAACGGAACGATACAAGGGCCTTTCAAATGGTAATTTGATTACACCCAGTTTACAGTTTCAAAAGAGTGAAATATTCTTTCGGGGGGTCCCGGATGCCCCGGGAGAATTATTAATGGCCACCAAACTTTGCCGGAGTTTACAACAATGTTTAAGTAATGGGAGTTAAGCGGAAAGCGCTCTATTAGGACTCTATTGATGTAATGTGAGCGAAGCGAGGGTGGTAATGTTAGTTAGTTAGTATGTTTTACATTGGAAACATCATTAAATTCAAAATACTTAAAAAAAACTAAAGTTTTCTATTGGTAATAGGCAAGCGTTTGACCACATAATATCTATTTGAAGCAGCTCATGACTTGAAGATTTTGGCAATTATTTCCACTCATTCGCTTAGATATTTATGTTCCCCCTAAATTTATATAATCACAATACATTTATCAAATTGAGAATTAATTTAACAAAGTACTAATATTCTCTTTATTTCCTATTATTATAACACTCGCACTCCCGCACACGGGTTCCCTGAGGTACAGGAGTAATATGAAGTAGTATGAGCACACACACATTCACATTACACAATGATCCAAGAACCGGCACAAACATCCGTGCTCATTACATAACTGTTTGCCCCTGTTGGGATTCGAACTTAGAGCCTTGGGGCTTTCCCCGAGGCTCTGGGTTGTGGCCCAGTTGTTGGGGCATGTAGCTGACTACTGAGCTACGGCGATCATCTTTAGGTTTCAATTGGTTTCATTCTGCCTTTCATATTCATATAATTTTTTTCGGAACTATATGTAATTATTGGAAGGAGCAGTGTTTCATTACGTCGTCAGCAGCTAAGGGCTTACCCGGGCGCATGTTGATTGAAAATATTACAAACAGTTACACATTCCCTACGGATTCAAGAAAGATAAAATAGAAGACTAAACACATTTTTAAACCTTTTAAATACCTTTCTTCTGGTGTAAGAAACAGTTCAACCGCATTTGTCATTCCTTCAAGAATGTTTGACAAAGGAAAAATATTGTATTGGGAAAAAGATGACACTAATAAATCCACAATAGAAATGAAATTATGTTCATTTAGAATTATCATGAGCTGTTCGCACGAGCGGTATTTTTTAAAAACTTCCTAGACATGTAGGACTTTGAACAAAATAAGATGAAAAGATTCAATATTAGTCTATTTAGCAAATGTTCAAGACTTAAAAAGCCAGCACAAACTACTAAAGTCTGTGTGTTAATCCTATAATCAAAACAGATTTACAGTCCTGTCATTGATATTTGACACACGCCTTCCGGTGGAGGTAACACCGTTATCAAACTCCCAGCATAGTGGTAGAATACTTTCGAGTATCCGATAGCTACCTTCGTTTGAAAAACTGAAATCAAACACATAGTGTGTTCGTAGGCCTTGAGATCCAGTAAGCATTTTTGGTCTAGCGTGATAACATCTTCGACCACATCGTCACTGATCATCAAAGTGAAGAAAGGCTAGATCTTTAATACAGGAATTTTTTTTCTAGTATAGTACGCATACAAATGCATCCTATAAATATATTCCAATGTAGCCTAAAAAAGCTAATAAGTAATTTAAGTCTAACTTAACTTGCTAAATTTACTGTACTAAGAATGTATCCATAAACACTTTTCTTATTGTCTCTATTTAAGGGGGAGACACTTTGTTCATGTGTTCTCTATGAGCAGTATTTTAACCATATTACACTAGCACACTGTCACTGAACACTACATTAATTCGAACGGTTTTGTTCTTTTGAGTCTTCTCACTAGATCGGTCTGGTCAAGGAGCATAACTGCCTCAACATTAACGTTATGATGAAGTCTTTGTTGGTGAGCTTCTGCGTAGTTTTTAATCACTTTGAATACAGAATTTAATAAAAACTTTTTCTACGCAAGGAGGTAATTATATAAGGGTTCCCTGCTGTGTCTGTAGCTGTATCAGCTGGAAGTGTCGAAAACTCTCGAAGTTTATACCATATCGCAGCAGTCGGATACACAAACTTCACCAGACGAAGCGATGACGTGAGAACGGCGGTGTGTGCCACTTTCCAAATTCCCGCGGTTTACGCGCACAATGTACTTTTTACGACCAACAATAAATTTCTTCCCATCGACTAAGGAGAGGCATTATACGGAACATTTTTATGAGAAAAATTTACCCAACGACGTCGCTCGGAGTGTATATAGCCGCCATTATATTCCCGGGAAGTTCGACACGCTTTTTCATAAGGTTTTAGGAACAATTCGGACTTCGTCGAGTCGGGTCGGGGTGGATGCGGAGTAATAAACTAATGTTTTAAGTACATAATTAGAACGTGGAAAGTTCTGATAGAAGAATTAGCAAGTCTTGTAAATTGCGCTGGTAATTATGGATGAAAAAAGGGATTTATAGAATCTAGTTCTCAACCACAGTCGTGTTAGCTTATGTATTAAAGTTCAGGACAATCTCGTAAAAGTCAACTTTTGCATTCACAATTACACTGATGTGGGGCTGAAGCATGAATCATCGTCATGAAGTAGGAATAACAGAAACAAAATTAAATGAAACGTTTGTTTATAAATCACAAAAAATAGATAGTATTTCTTAGTAGGTGTTTGGCTCAGACTATTTTACCGCATGTAAATTTAATTATAACAAAAACTTATAATCAATTTTAAGTTGACAACGATTTAACGTCTATTACAATTTAGGTATACTTTTGCATAGTAATAGGCTTTTTCCCTTTAGTTTTGTTTTTGCCAAAATTTGATAGGTGAAGTATATAAAATAATAAAATAAGAGAGTAAAAGTAATATATCAGTAATAATCAGTTGCGACTAATATCATGTTAATGCGAATAGTAAAGAAAATATAATTAAAAATTTATTCGATTGTAAAATACAATTTTAAAAATCGAACATCGAATTTAAAGAAGTTAGGCATTTGTAGATATACACAAAGATACACATAGCATAGCAATTTTCGTAATAAGTTCGGAGCGACCTCCGAAATGGCACTCAATCGACATTGAGAATAAGTCGTTGTCCGTTTCTTGTATTTCTTGGATTACGCAATTTTAGCCGTAATGAAAATGAGCAGAACTTTCATTATTACACTATTAATAATACTGCATTCACGTGAGCGTCATTATTCCAAGCTCTTCACATGATGTTACTGCGCAGTTTGCGCAATTCATCATGTGCAGTATCAGTGTAGTAGAGAAATTTACCAAGAATGTATGGTATATACTCTACATATAGGCAGGTGTTTGAAGTACTTGCCTGCCCCTAGCTATCACACTCAAGTTTGAAAAACTGTCACCAAAAATATTAGTGTATTCAGGCAATCTATTTTGTTAATTATAATAAAGCACTAACTGACTCAAATTATCATTCTTGTCCAATGATTTAAGTCACAAGTTTCAAAACAAAACAGTTCCCTTTGAAGTAAGAGCGAGAATTCAAAAGTGAGTCTAAGTCGCCTGTACGTGCCGTAATCGACTTTGAAACTCACGAAGGCACGACTCTATTTGAGTCAAAATAAATAGGTACAAATCTTAGATAAAGGAAAAAAGAAAGACGTTATGATTCATATAGTGAAGCTGTGCAGCAGTAAAAATCATGCCCAACTCAATAAGCGCACTCTAAAATAAAAAGTTTGAATTGCCTCCAAAGGTTTAACAATTATAGATGTATTATTATGTATGTATATACGAAGACGTCGTGAAAATCATATTATAATTATTAGTGTGTGACTTGCACTCTACCTCTACTGATCTTTACTAGTGTATGTTTTAAGCATGTTAGATTTCGTAAAAATACATATTTTGTGGGATTATGTTCGTCAATCATAGAAGGCTTTTAACGTCCATAGTTTCAACATGAATGTATTTTTAAAGATATTAACACTATCCGCCGACTTGAAAAAAATCTGAATTATAGGGTTTTTTTCGCTTTTAGATGAGAATACTGTCACACCGTCCGCGCCGATGCGGTGTCTTTCTGTTTTTTGTTCTGAGGTACGAATTCACCTTTCGCATGAGTTAGGTCTTGCGCTGTTTCTTTTAGAAAATAGTTTGTTTTAAGAACGAGGTTGTCAAGTTGTCGCTGTCATTAAAGTTGTCGTAAACAGACTACGCTAATAGAACGTATCGAACTTTTAGTTTTCTATTTGAGTTGCTTTTGCTGTCAAAGTAGCGTGGTATTGGGAATACCTTTCATGAAACTCTGAGTAACTGTGTTCAATAATTCATTTAAAAAAGCTTTTTACGCAAATATATATAGTAGTAAGTATTGACCGTGAATTAATACGGCCGCTGGAGCAATGCTCACCTTGGACTTAAGGCTTTCAGAGGTGCCGATGACATTAAGGAGGGTGTGTCTTCGCTTGATACGATATCAACTGTAATGTTGGTCCAGTCCTATTAATAGTTCATACAATCAAAGGTAGATAGCGCTAAGAACAACATCCCCTCAGATATAAAAGAAAGGAATAAATTTAGTCTGCTAATGGAGTGCTACTATAGCTTAGATGGCAAAGTGACAGGACGGTATTCTGTGGTTGTGGGTTCAAATCCCACATCAGTAGCCAATTTTTTTCATTCAAATAATTTGAAAGTATTGAAGTAAATATTTAAAGAATTGTTATACTTATTATTTTATATACTACTTATGACGGTCGCTGTGGCTAAGTAATCAGTCGCATAAGTTCTAGTCCCCGGGACCCTGGGTTCGAATCCCAGTAGGGGTATATGTATGTATAGACAATATTTTTTATTACTAGAAAAATTATACTTAGTTATAACTGTGTGTATGTGTTGAGAATGGATGTTTGTTCCGGGTCTTCGATGTTTAGGAATGTTATTGTGTGTCCCCATGGATCCTGCGATACAGGGAATCCTAGTGCCGGGGTACGAGTGTGAAAAAAAAAAAAACCTACATTATTGTTTTGCCGTGGTCTCATTTCATTCATGTCAAAGTTTGTAAACACTTGCAATAAGTAAAAGAATATTGTTCTTACACATAGATGGACTCATTATATACATTTAGACATAAAAGAAGCCATGTGTTAAGCATTCACATGTGAAGGAGAATGAATAACCTATCTTGTGAAATATATTAAAAGTAAAGTAAAGCATAGCCTACAGGATTAGCAAGCGGATGTGGCAATGGGCCATATTAGTCGAAGAACTGATAACCGTTGGTGTAGACGTGTTCTAGAGTGGAGACCGCGAATCGGCAAATGCAGTGTAGGACGCCTTCATGCTAGGTGGAGCGATGATCTTCGGAGGGTTGCTGGCAGTAGCTCGTTGCGGGAGACAGAAGATTGAGTTCATCATCATCATCATCATCTCAGCCATAGGACGTCCACTGCTGGACATAGGCCTCCTCCATTGATTTCCACAAGGACCTGTTGGAAGCGGCCCGCATCCAGCCCTTGCCTGCGATCTTAGTCAGGTCGTCTGTCCAGATGGTCGGTGGCCGTCCTATGCTGCGCTTGCCAGTCTGTGGTCTCCATTCTAGAACTTTTCGGCCCCAACGGCCATCAGTTCTTCGAGCTATGTGCCCTGCCCATTGCCACTTCAACTTGCTAATCCGCTGGGCTATATCGGTGACTTGCGTTCTTCTACGGATCTCCTCATTTCTGATTCGATCACGTAGAGAAACCCTGAGCATAGCCCTCTCCATAGCTCGTTGTGCGACTCTGAGCCTCGATCGAGATCGAGATCGAGTTCGATGGCATGCAATAGGAGAGGCCAATGTCCAGCCGTGGACTACAACAGGCTGACAACGATGATGATTATAAAGCATCTATAAACCCACAAAAATGATTCAAAAATCATTTGAAAAAGCAAAGTGTGCTGGTAGGTGCGTGTTTAAGTTAGAAAACATGGTAATGAGAGTTGGCAGTGGCAGACGGCAAACAACACTTTGCTCGTTAATCCCTTCTCACTCCTCACCTTCATCACAGTGCAACAAACATACAGACTTACAAGTCTTAAATAAATAAATTGAGACTAGGGTTAACACGTACGTTGCAGAATAACTTCGTCGACGCGTCGGGACGAGACCGATAAGTAAAGGAGAACAATGAATAAAAAATAGAATATGCTTTGTTTTGGTAGAAGATTCGTGTTTCATTTTGTTTTTACGACCTGTAAAATTACATTATCTTTTATTTAATTTATGGTATACAGATTCACTCGGCGATTCTTATACGTACAACATAGTTTTACTAAAAGTCACGTTTTCCCTTAGAAAACACGAGTGTAGATGAAGCAATTTTCCACTTAAATCAAGCGTGATATCTCAGCGATGGAGCGTCGCCTGTTAAACTGACAGACGCTGGTTCGATCCCCACCAACGACTTGAGCTTTCGGTGAAAGTAACTGTTATAAAATTCCCAGCATAGTGGGTACTTACGAGTACTCACCTGGCTAGCTACCTGAAGTACCACCTTGAAGTTTGAAAAACAGTCACCAAATACATATTGTGTTCAGGCAATAGTCCTTGAGAGCCACTAAATATTCTAGGTCTAGCGTGATAACATCTTCGACCTCATCGTCACTAACCATCAAGTGAGAGTGGTCATAAGCTACCATGCAATTTTACACAACGTTATTGTTACGATTAAACACAGACATAACTTCCACTTATGGCGAGCAAGCATGATAAAAAGATAATAAAAAAACAACGGGTTGCACTCCGGGAGTGCCGTCAGAAGAAACTCAAACATTAACCATGTGCATTTATGAATATTTTGGAATGGTTAAGGAATAAATTCGCACGAATCGCTATATTTATCATTTATGTGGTAAAATACAATATTCATTTATTGCGTCATCGTACACAAACATGACAATTTATATTACATTATGTCTACTCTCCCTCCGTCTTCGTCGACGACATCGATGACGTCACGCGTCTTATGAATTTTTGATCAGTGTATATTATAGCCATACAAAAGCTCACAACGAACGCCGCTAAAGAAGTTTTTACTTCAAAAATAGGCATAAGCAAGCAAATTTATCCGTGCCTTTATTTTAGGTACTGAAAAATTTACTAGTAGCTTATTGAAGGCTATCGAGCAGCAAGTTGTTCTTGTTAGACCGTTAGCTGCAGTGATAATATGTTGTCAACCAAAATGGATATGGACCTCGCCATTAAATACGTAGTCACAGAAACTGCTATTTGTTGCCCATGTCTCATTTATTCGTGAAAACTGACCCCCTATATTTATCCCCCTAAATATGTGACTTTTCCAATGTCTCTAATCCCACTTCCCACTAATATTATAAATGTGAAAGTTTCGATGGATCGATGTTTGTTACTCAATCACGCCAGAACGGCTGAACGGATATAGATCAAATATGGCACAGAGATAGATTATTGTCTGGAATAGCACACAGGCTACTTTTCATCCCGATAAAATATATGATTTCCGTGCAATAATTGATTTAGCGGGAAAACCGTAATCCACGCGGGTGAAACCACGAGGCGCTATAAAATTATTTAATTACTAGTGTAAGTAAATAATTTTATCTCTGTAGGCGTATATTGTTATCCAATTCTATTTTTTATTCATTGTCTCATCCCATCACATACCCAATGACTATAATTATATAAACTTTTCGAAATTTGTAAGCAAAATTGTACGGAAGCTGTTGCATAGTTGGAGCATTAATAATATATATATATATTCTTGACGATCAGAAGTGTATTCAATTTTTAAACAGAAAATACAAAGCGAACTATCAACATTTTTCATTGAAATTAAATAACAAAACGCTATATCACCAAACACGACAACGATTCACTTAGACTCTTAAGCCACGTCTGATGTCTGCGAGTACCCAGGTAGAAGTGTCCAACAGTGGACTAAATAAGACACGTCCGCTCAGTACGATGTCCCGAGGTAGAATGACTCGTCCAAGCCAGCCGCGCCGGTGACGTAACGTCGGTCGCCCACTTGCTACGTCAGTAAAGTCGGCCCGAGTAAAAAAGTGTCCGCGCTTTTTTTTTTTTTTTTTTTTTTTCTAACGGACTAATGCTGTTTGCCTCTACCGGCATTTACAGCTTCACCGGAGGGGGGGGCGAGCACAAATGGTGCTCAGCCCGGTATTTGTGCGGTCGCAGAAGGCGCACCGCCTAGTGAGGCTAGCGCTGACGGCGCTGTGCCACTAGGAGAGGACGAGGCGACTAGCTCAAGGGCACCACTGAGGTTCGGACCTAGGCTTGAGCTGTCGCCAGGACAGGGAGTTATCGGATCGACTTGCCCCGGTACCAGAGTGGTCCGTAAGTGGGCCCTAAGGATGTTTGCTCTTTGACTATTTGGAGAGAATCTAACCAGGATGTTTTTGCCTCGAGCTCGCCGCCGAGCTCGGTGTCTGACTGAGAGAAGTGTCCGCGCTCTTCGGTTCTGTCTGGCTTATATAGCCAGTCTGCCGCTCGCCCCACCACTACCACTAGGGGCGTGTAAGAATATATATATATATATATGTTACCAACAAAATAATGTAAAACTAGTCTTTGGGCAATACCAAATGAAATGAAATATAAACACTTAAACAATACTTACATATTATTATTTCCACGTACAAGTTATCCTACTGAACATAACACTGTGTCAGAATGCACTCTTAGCAAAAAGTTGGCAAGTTCCTCTAATTAAATTCTCACTTAATTACTTGAATTAAGTGGTGAAAGGAAATGTTTAGAGATAGGCAAGACTTTGAGCGGGAAAAAGTTTATGACTTCGCAGAGGGTGACTCTTGGCTCGATTAGGTCAAGCAGGTGTGTTTTAGGAAGAAAAGGCTGGTAGCCTTTCGTGAAAGGCGTGATGAAGGCGTGAGGAAGGCAAAGAAAAATTATGTACATTTGGGCGTTTATAATAATAATATAATAATAATAATAATATGGGACAACATTCACACAAGGTCTTCAGGTCCCAAACTAGGCAGAGCCTGTACTATGGTAACCTGATGACTGATATATATACTTATATAGATATACACACCCAGACACAGGTCAAACAGACATGTTCATGCACACAAATGTTTGACCTGTCCGGGAATCGAACCCGGGACCAGCGGCTCAGAAGGCAGAGTGCTACCAACTGCGCCAACCGGCCAGCAAAAAAATGACATTCGCTATCATTAGTGTGATGTCCTGATTAGTGTGATTATCGTTTCAAACTACACTTTGGAATGGAAATACCGTTCTAGAATAAAATTGTGTATGTGTATATTTTGTGTAATAATACAATTATGTTTTTACGTAGACGTAAGTTTTTAGTTAAGCTCGTTTGACTGGCGCTTAATGTGTCAATCGACATGCGAGTGCATTGGCGATTTTAAATAAGCTTTTCATATCATACTAGCCTGTATCTTGGGAGCGTAACTAGATGAATTTCAAAACTATCGCGAGTTTCCTTCATCAATGTTATCTAAGAAATGTTGACGCTCGCGCCCGCCGCCTGGCACGATCATAACTCCCAGATGAAGAACTGCAAATCAGGTCAAAAATTATAAATGCGAAAGCTTGTGTGCATGTGTGTATGTGTGTATGTCTGTTACCTCTTCACGCCCAAACGGCTACACTGATTTCAATGAAATTTGGCACTGAGATAGCTTATACCTTGGATTAACACAGGCTTATTTTCATCATCACCATCACCACTGTTTTTCACCACCACGCGGGAACAACCGCAGGGCGCAGATAGTATTATATTATATACTTTGAATTTTACCTAAAGATCAAACAATTTAAGCTACACTAGTATCTAATTCAACGTCGACTCTGTAATAACAGATTACAGACTCCCACCGCACTGATATTCCATTATTTTCTTGTATAACGAGAGAATTTGGGTAATATCAAAGCTGTTCGATATAACACGAAATGACAGTTGGCTCGAGTGATATCCTTTTCCATAAAATGTACTGACGCCTGATCCTTACCGAGCTCAGTAGCAGGTATCCTATTTCTGAATCTTTACACAATAATGGAGAAAATATTATTTTTGTTGGTTGGTGGTAATTCTGTTGTTCAATTAACTAACAGAAATTGTAAAAATTAATGAATTTCTCATACACTTATGATAAAATCCAAATGATTATCTATGTTTTAATCAATGATCATCATATTTTTTTAATTATTAAACTACGGGTACTTTTGCGTAAAATAGGTTGTCATCTAATTTGATGCTATTTATAAATACTCGCAAACGAATAGCCCTAGTAATATTATAAATGGTGATAATAATAATATAATAAATTATCTTAAACTTAACCACTCTTATTATGTTATTCTCATATTATTGGTTGGATGAGTTAATGATGATGATTATAATTAACGCGTTAATCTTAGGAACTACTGATTGGAATAGAAAAAATATTTTTATGTTGGATAGTCTCTCTGAGGAAGGCTTTAGGTTAGGCTATATATCACTATGGTATGAGCGACGTATAACATGACCCTAGTCCACACGAGTGAAACCGCCGGATGCAGCTAGTGTTAAGGTAAAATTCTAATTTGTGTACACACTGTACATAACATTTTTTTTCTTAATTTAGCATAGTACTAGCTGCGCTCCACGGCTTTACCAGCTTTGTGATGGTTGATGACGATGATGATGATGAAAAGCAGCCTATAGATATTCCGGGACCTGAAGTATCTACATGTCAAATTTAATCGAAATCGGTGTAGCCGTTTGAGTGTGAAGAAGTAACAAACATACACATATACACACAAGCTTTCGCATTTATTTATTTTATTTTATTTATCAACATTCACACAAGGTCTTCAGGTCCCAAACTAGGCAGAGCCTGTACTATGGTAACCTGATATGGGTGTGTATATTTATTGTACTTTTCGGTTCAAGAATGGCTGCAACATTGCCGCTGGTAAAAGCCTGATGAATTAATTTATATTTTCATTATATTGCCAATAGCATGTGTCACTAGTAGGGAATATGTTATAAGAAAATGTTTTTTCCATAATATCCAATTTACTAATACAGATAAATTCGATGTATATTTATATAAGTATGTATATCAGTCATACATACTTATATAAATATACACACCCAGACACAGGTCAAACATTTATAATATAAGTAGGATTCATTAATATACAAACAGATATAAAATATTTTATCTAAAGAGGTTCTATTTATTCTGTGGCTAAAGAATATTCGGAAGAACCTAGGTATAATCATTAAAACATATATATACTATTAAAAGTGAATGTTATGGTATATCTTTATATTATCTCAGATTCATACATAAGTTTTGTTGCTTTTAATTTATTACAATAAGAGAGTACACGTAGAGTTTTTATATATTTAAATCGGTATCTATTAAACTAAAAGTAATCATCATCATCTCAGCCATAGGACCTCCACTGCTGAACATATACCTCTACTAAAAGTAATAAATAACATTAACTGTGGGTTGCTATCTAAGTTTAACTTTGAAGTCTTCAGGCAGCACTAGCGCAAATAACTGCTATAGTAAACGAGGCCGGTTGTACTTGTGTGTTGTAACGTACTTACACATGCAGAACTGCATGAGTGATCTGATGCGATGATAGCTCAGCGGTGGGAGCGTCACCAGTAAAACTGACGGACGCTGGTTTGATTTCCACCAACAAAAGCTTGAGCTTTCGGTGAAGGCGTTATCAAATTCCCAGCATGTGGCCTACCACATGGGTAAAAGCACCCTAGTGCTTTAAAATACTCTGCCACCCTCATGCAAGCTTGAGCCTCACCATGCTCAAACACATGAAGGTATTAAAGTATATAATGTGATAAAGTATGTGCCGTAGTGGTACCGGCCTAGAATAGAATAGAATAGGATAGAATTCCCCCATCTCTTGCCGCGGGTGCTGTAAGAGTCGGCTAAGGAAACACGTAGCAGAAAGTGGGCAGCAGCGCCTTCTGAGGATCGGAAATCATACTGCGCCAACCCGCCTGCCTAACGTGGCCAGTAATAGCAAATCCCCCTATAAGGGGGGGCATATGTCCAGCAATAGACGTCCTATGGCTGAGATGATGATGCAATAAATACTATAAAGTATTTTTTTATGTGCACCGCCCAAAGATTAAGCTCGTCCGTCTGCTACCACTCCAAAACCACGAAAAATTGTTTTCAAAATAATAATGTATCTTAAATGGAAATATTGAGAATTGCTCAACTAATAATCATAGTCTTATTAATTCAACTTTCAACAAGTATGATACTGCTTAATCTTTGAAATTGATGGTTGCTCCACGACGTGCAAAGTTGATTAGTCCCGCGTACTTGATGATGCAGCATTTAATGAGAAGTGTGAAACTGAGGGAATTATATCAATTTTGTAACTGCGGATAATTTTCATAGCCTCCAAGCGAGATCTCGAAGTTTCCTCGTACCTTAGCTAGTCAGTTTAGTTAACATAAAATACTTTGGCGAGTAATTCGCAAGTTATGGCCAGCTCAGGAACTTTATTACGTAAAACATACCATTTTCGGCGCATCGTCGAAAGCTTTCGGAATCCTTTGTTTATGTTTTATTCCCTTGAAAGCTGCGGGATATAGAGTGAACATTTGGTGTGTCGAAGCGTCTCGCAGCCCGTAATATGGATCCCAGAAGGCCATAAAATTCTACGCAATCCTTTTACGTTTGTAGATAATGTGATTAAATCAGCCAATTTCAATAAGTGCTGGTAGTCGGAACAAATTTGCATATTTTATCCCCCCTTCGTAAATCCTTGTGAGACGGGGTCGGCAGACAACTAGATTGACATCGTAAATATACGCCATTGGCAGATTCCGGTCCGAAAGATGGAGGATAGAAAAATGTCGTTTGCGAATCCGTTTTTTTCTAGAATAGGCGTTATAAACACATTTGTTTCTATTCACGTTGACAGGCCACGATTGATATTCCAGCGTCGGACGCGAGAAAAAGTACGAATGAAATAAAAATGGATAATTCTTTCTAAATATCTAATATATAAATGATTTTCTTTCTGTAGTTTCATCCGTGAGTGTCTAATTTTTCAGTTATTTATAACTAGCTACGACTATTACGCCAAATCTCAGCTCAGTCCATCTGGTGGTTTAAATTGTGTTGATATGTCCACGCAGTCACTATTTATTTCCATATAATTAGAAGAAAGTTAACCATTTCGCTGCCGCAAATAAATATATTCATGGTAAATGGCTGACTTAATGTACGAAAATGCGGTGTTAAAAATTCTCCAAATTAAGGGCAGTGTGTTTCTTCATTTAGTAATTATTGGTACTAATTTATTTATTAACATTCACACAAGGTCTTCAGGTCCCAAACTAAGCAGAGCCTGTACTATAGTAACCTGATGACTGATATATATATATATTTATATACATAGGTCAACACGTCGACACGCCGACGTCGGCGTTACTCACATTTATAGTCGAAGTTTCCACCTTAGTTTCGACTATAAACGTGAGTAAAGCCGGATAACACATATACCATATACGATAACGAAAATTTCCAATATTAGTACTAATTCTGTTAATCACTCGAACTAGCTAAAATTGACTAAAATTCCGCTCAACAAAATAGCTCGCATTCTATTTATGCTCAAATTGAGTCATGTAATTCCATACAAAGCTATCGCTAATTTTAGACAAGTTTTATTCAATAGCTGGCCAATTGTGGGTAGTTTTAGTCAGCACCAAATAAGTGGTGACTTATTTTACATATTTCTACCCGCAATTTTATTAAAGACAATTATTTTTGGTGTTTTTATTGATAAGTGTATTACTACCATACAAGAACTTATCTTACTTTTTTTTAAATTATTTTAGTTTAGTTAATCAAAAACTGTCAACAAATTAAAAAATAACTGATTAGCAATATTTTGTGTGAAGGTAATCTGTCCTGATGAGAATTTGAGAAGTAGCACAAACACAAAAAGGGCTTACGTAATTTACACAATGTAAGACTGAATAACTGAATTACTACATGCTACTTGTTACAAAACCTCATCAAATAACTGAAATTAACAAGCGTCCCTACGTGCGTTCACACCCACGCTACGAACACCTTTTCTGAATACCAAACTTACAGAACCCATTTGTTAGAAAGTACAAAACTAAAGTTTCAATATTGGCCGGGGAGAGTTCCCTAATGAGTCCTTGCGGGCCTTGTACATTGTCATATATATGTAATGTTACTTTACCAAAACTTCTCGTGTAATACCTATAGGAAACAAAAGGCTCACTTTTTTGAGGAAATTCCCCGAATATTATAAATTTTCATCTCCCCTATTTTTCTCCATAAGTATCAGTTGGAAGCGGCCTGCATGCTAGCATCCTCCTGTGTTTTTTTAAAGATGCCACTGGACGTCATGTTTTGTCCTTCGTCATCATCATCATCATCATCATCATTGATTTCTACAAGAACCGGTTAGAAGCGGCCCGCATCCAGTTTTTTCACGCTATCTTTCTCAGGTCGTCTTCTTGTTATGGTGGTTATCCTATACTGCGCTGTCCAGTTATCCAGGCCATCAGTTCTTCGAGCTATGTGCCCTGCCCACTGCCACTTCAACTTGCTAATCCACTGGGGTATGCCAGTGACTTTCGTTATTCTACGGATCTCCTATTTTCTCATTCGATCGCTTAGAGAAACCCCGAGCATAGTCCTCTCTATAGCTCATTAAAAGCGCGGTAATAACTTTACTGTTTTACAAACCAAATTATATTTAATATGCAAATCTTTTAATATTTAGTTTCTATGCAATTAAATAATATTAATTTGTTTAACTATATTTTTAATTTGTTATTTACTCGTGATATTTTTTGTGATTTTATCTCAAATGCTGTTCGCATGCTGTTATCATCTGTAATTACTGTGACACGTGGTTTTCTTGTTCCCATAGAGTTGTGTTGGTGTACGCCGTGTTGGTGGTCTTTCAAATAAATAAAAAGTGGTAGTAAGTCATAGTACACATTGCATAATTGGACGGTCTTCTCATAATTCTTATATTCTAATAAAGGTTCAGTGAAGGTGGCATCGTAAATAAAATTAAAAGGTTGTATTTAGGTATTCAATACTGGCTGGACAGCTATTACCTTTGGTTAAAAATACTTGTACTACGTACGTACTAATAATACTTTGTATGTAAGTGTATATGTTTGTGGCCTCTCAAATGGCTGCACCGATTTCGATGAAATTTCGCATGGAGATAGTTTAGACTCTATAATAACACTAGCTAATTGTGTGAAAATAATTGCTGTTCCCGTGGAATAAGCAAATTATTTAAAAACCTCTGTTACTCCTTCATGCTCAAACGGCTGTACTGATTTTGATGAAATGTGTTAAGGAGATATGTTAGACCTTGGAATTACACATAGGCTACTTTTATCCCGGAAAAAGTATAGTTCCCGTGGGATAATTGAGGTAGCGGCAAAACTGTAATTCACGCGAGTGAAACCGCGGGGGCGACTAGTTAAAATAATTTCAAAACAAATCATGCACAAAAACACAGAACTCCCATTTAAACTTAAATAACGTTCAATTTCATTATGAATAATGATTCGTTTAACTTCTTAACTTGTATGCTTCATAAATTATCATATTTCGGCACACACGTACAAAATGCCTCGGAATCCTTTCCTCAAACAAACCCTTGTTGTTCTAACTGCTCATTATTGTGACTTCGTATTAACAATCAACAGTAATATTGGCGCCAGCGCTTCCATCTTCGTTATTTAAATTGTTATAAAATAGTACCTTAACTACATATAATAAGACATACTACAACCAAAGTATCACATACTCACACATTTAAATAGATACTATTTAAATGTGTGAGTATGTGATACTTTGGTTGTAGTATGTCTTATTATATATTATATAACCAAAGTATCACATACTCACACATTTAAATAGATACTATTTAAATGTGTGAGTATGTGATACTTTGGTTGTAGTATGTCTTATTATATGTAGTTAAGGTACTATTTTATAACAATTTAAATAACGAAGATGGAAGCGCTGGCGCCAATATTACTGGTTTAACAAACCCTGTCTTGAGCACGGACAAGACATAATATGTTCGCTAGAGAGACCATAATATGGCTTGCCTCCAGTCGAGAGTTCACCAATCGTGCGCGAATACAACTAAATACCAATAGGCCTAGACAAAATGCATCGATTCTCTTTCTCTAACCGCTAGCACTGTATATTCCTTTTCGTTGATCACGTGTGCGATATAACACGTGATCAACGAAAACGAATATCTAGCGCTCTCATATGAAGTGTCAATTCCATACATGTTTTATATAATAATATTTACAATAAAAACTCTTAAGATAAGGGTAGGGTGCCTTCGTTTGATACGATATCAACTGTAATGTTGGTCTATCCGTCCTATTAATTAAAGGTAGATGGCGCTAATAACATCCCCTCAGATGTTAATAAGGAAGAAAGTAATTCGGCCCTAGTGGTATGGGCCCCTCCATTGCCAGCAACAATCGTTTTGTAATCGATCTCATACAATATACATTGATAAGTTGGCCGTTTTCTCAAACTTGGTAGTGACTGTGAATTTAATATTTATAATTTAGTACTCAGCAGCTGACATTCAAATCACCCCACCGCCTACGGTGACAACTTGTCATCGTAGGCGGTGAGATAATGGTGGTGGATAGTTTTTTAAGAATTATGTTTTCACTGAGAACACATTAATACTTAAATCCAGCAACCACTGATACTCGGTCATGCACCTTGATTTTTAAGTATCAACTTTTTTATAATGTCGGTTCAGTGTAAAACATAGTCAAAGTCTGACTTGTAATTAATAAAGTCGTCATACGTGACATCTTTCAAATATAAAAATAAAAGATTCTCGCCATTCCAATCAGGCAACGGGTTAATTTCTATTCCTTTCTGTTGCTACATTTTTAAAATATCCAGACTCAGTGTTCAAAAACAATGACTCTCTCATTACATCGCGACGTCTTCTCATCCAGTGTTTGTGGTGACTTGAGTCGTCTGTATGCGCCTTAACCACCTCGCACAGACAATTGTCTAGTCACTCGACCGTGATTGTGGCTGCGATTTGATGAATTGCTGCTGTCTCACTCACAGCAACTATGAAAATTCAACTTTAAACTGCGGGGCTAGAGTTGTGTTTCCTCTAAAAGTTATAAAGATTTTTCGTCAACAAAGTGGAGTTCTTACAGAATATACTTCTTAGTCTGTGACACGGTCACTAATTAAACTAGTCGTTATAGTGCGGCTTGAGTACTCAGGGGGCGATGCTCGGAGGTGCAAACGATGCACGACAACTTTTGTAATTACTGGCAGATTATGTTCGAACATTTAACTTTTATTACTTGTGAAATGAAGTTTGTAAAGCCAGCTTTCACGCTTGTCGGTTATTTAAGCGTCAGCCCTCTGGTTATAACGTACAAGCGACCCGTCCGCTTCGTACGGGTACAATTTGGAGTTCATACAAAAATTTAATAAGAATGTAAGTACGACGTTAGCCCATCCTACATTGTGGAGAAAAGTGTTTATAAATCTTTTGCGCGATGAGTTTCCGCATAAATAGACACAGCCGCGTAGGATGATTTTATGTTGTATATGTTTATTCCAATTGCCGAATCGAAAAGGATTAGTATACTTTTATAAATAATGATTAATTAATTATGAATGCTATTTATACTATATATAATGTAGTCTAGGTTTAGTTATATTTAAAATATTTTACTAGTTATTTTTATTATTTTTACTTTTTGATGTGTTACTTACAAAATGATTTACTAATACAGATATCTGCAATTTAGTGTAATAATAATGGAATATCACATTTAAAACCAATTGATAAGGCTTTCAAATTCATTTTGATATATAGCGGGATTACATCGTAAAATCAACAATGTTATTGGCAATCTTAAGTAAGCCATGGATTCCTGATAAGAAAAAAAGATTGCCACTTTGACTTATGTTGAGTTGAGTAATGTTTCACTAACTACCTCAGTTTGAAAATAATAAAAATCATATAACTTAGAGGACACATTGCCAGCGCTTCGGAAACTGACATTAGGACACCTTTCAACCAGATACAGTACGCGCAGCATCTTTGTGCTTCCGACGTTAGGCTCTGTGAACATTTGCGTATGTACCGATATCACAGCTTGTCATCGAACAGAGGAAGCGAGACCAGAAGATGTTAAAAACTAATGCGAGTGAGCGAGACTGTTATACAATAATTAAGCCCGGCCCCTAACGACTCAAAAATTATTCTGCTCAGCTATGTGCAGATAACTTCAGAGACAGACTTACACTGCGACTATTGTACTAACTGTTCCCGTAGAATAGTAACAACAAAACCGTGGGATACAAGTTACAAAAATAACAATCGAACAGCCAACGGGCATCTCTATAAACTGATATATTCCTTTAAGTCTCATGTAACAGTCAAAGATTTTCTTTCACCCTTCTGTTTCATCAAAAATGCATAGATTTTTCATATTTTATTCCCTCATTATATAAAACCCTTTGTGCATGTAAAATACGTCCCTTGTATCTGAGGGTCAACATTAACGAGTTTCGTCTGAGCCCCGTCTCTATATCGCCCTGGGGAGGTCATTATAAACATGGCTTAGGTAACCTTACTGAGTTTCAGTAATATAATAGTGATGCAGAGTGGAAACTTTTTTTATTCTCTATAGATCTAGCGTTATGAATGTATAAAACACGGGAATTACTCACGTAATAAGTCAGAGGTTCCGACTATACTTTCGACCACATTCGGTGGTCTTTTTCAAGAAGAATACAGGCGCTCGCTTAATATGCGAGTAGTTCCCGTGTTTTATACATTTATAATGTGTCAAAACTACGTCAGTTTAAACATCAAAAGACCTAGAGTTTCACTTGACAGTTAGTGACGATGTGGTCGAAGATATTGTCACGCTAGACCTAAATGCTTACTGGCTATCAAGGCCTGCTGCTGAACACACTCTATGTTTGGAGACAGTTTTCCAAACTTGAGAGGTGGTAGCCAGACCGGCACTCGGAAGTACCCAACTACAATAGTGGGAATTTGATAACGGTATTACCTTCACCGGAAGCTCAAATCTTTGATCAGTTTGAACCAGCGTCCACCAGCTTGACAGCCGAAGCTCTCACCGCTGAGCTATCATCACTTCAAATTCTAAATATCAAGACAACTTTTAACGCTAATAGCCGAGTTAACCTTTACGATCTTAACCAATCAGCTAGTTTGAGCAACGTACTCTAAAGTCACAGCTTGCATGGGTGACCGATGACCGTGAGTGGTATTTTCAACTAAACGGTACCGTAGCATTGCACAAACTCTATATGTATAACTTTATTGACACGGGCATATTATTATGTCCTTGATGTCATATATCATTGAAAATGGAAAATACACGATAAAGAGTAGGAACTCTAGGGAAACGGCTGAACGGATTTGCACGAAAGCTGGAATGAAGATAGTTGTATCGAGAAAACCGTAGTCCACGTAGGTGAAATCACAGGACACATCTAGTTCCCAACAAAATTCAGAATAAAAAAATAATATAAAAATATCAAATACCAAATAGATGTGTAAGGTTGCTCTCATTAAGTACCATACCGTACCTATTATAATAATATCTACCTCTCATTCATAATTTGAATTTTACAAAAACTTGACAACACTTACTTGTTTAGCAACAGCTTTTACGCTCATCAGATTCCGATAGAAGATAAATAGTTAACGTATGTATTTGTACTGTATTGTTACACGTAAGATGTATTTTTGTATTATTTTTCCCTGTGTGTACAATAAAGTGTTTTGTATTGTATGTAAATTAAAAAAGCATATGTGTATAATATATTATACATTTAAAGACCTATAGAGGTGACTACTTGAAGTAAGATGAGACATAAATACTGGCATTAATTTTATTATACGCATTGTTGCTAGCAACACATGTTATACACTGGTCTGTGAGAACTATGCATAACGCGTCTGTGCGCTTCTATTCGAGTATTGTTCAAGAACTGTGTAAGGCCAGGGCACCTCCTTATTATACCTTATTGTAGTATTGAAATCCTCTGCTGCATCACGATCGTTTAGACTTCCTGACCAGCGATCATTCCAACATAGAAACGAACGGTCCACAAAGAATCCAAAAGACATTGTTATTCAGCGTGGCAATGCTGCCAGCTTAGGGAATTATGCCAAATGGTAGCAAGTTAATGGACTAGATTATTAAGTGTACGAAATGATAGAATCAGTTATGTCATTCGCTCGTCTGCACTGATATCAAGCGCTTTCGCAATAAGCTGTTTTCTTTACTGAAATATGACAGGGAAATGTTGCAACCTACCTGTCTGAATCTATGCAGGCAGGCTGACGTTTGAATCCCAAACCGTACTGCTCAATTATTCACTACTGTAGGTTTGTAGCTCGATATCAGCCTCACGTTTATCTGGGCAGGTCTGCTGCTATTTTTCCATGCAGTACGAAAGCATGTATGTGTCTCATCAGGGCGCGCTATTCTTATTATTATTATCATTTATTTATCAGCTTCGCATGCGTCTATGTATTTTCTCCCCCTACAAAACTTCGGATTAATTTAATACCTTGTACACTTAATATAATAATGCTTGCTATAAGCTTGTTGTGCGACTTTGAAAACATCTCACAGGGCCCATAGTCAGAGACCACGTTTCAGTTCCGTAAGTCATCAACTCATCACCAGTAACACACACTGTTCGAAGACATTCGTTTTCAGGCGTTGCGGTATTTTGCACGAGAAGACGTTGCGCAATTTCCCAACGCAGGTGCTCAGCCGCATTGGATTAAATTTATTCTTAAAAATATAATATGTCAATTTCAATTTCGTACTTCTTCTGCGTGTAAAATAATTGTATGACACCTTTTTTGATACTTTTCTCAAGAAACAAACATGCCTGAATAACTTTATAGAGGGCAAAATCATAATCCAATCATTATCATTGTTTTGATGGTACTACATAGTACTTTATGATTTGTTAGGTTCCAGCTAGTCACAGAAATATGTCCAGTAAGATTTGCCAAAAAAATATTATTATGTTGTTAGATTTCTTTTAATAAAAAGGACACTCTATATCGGCGCCACGTACCATCCGAGGCATAAAGATTTTACGTTTACATCTTTCCATTCACAAATGATAAAAATATTAAAACCACCCCTTATTAAAATCTCTCTTGTAAATTGGCGTGTACATAATCTCTTACTACTGACTCCTATTGATTTTCTACAGCTATTTCAATAAAAGAACAAAAACAAACTAACTTATCCGTCGTTAAACGAACAAGTTCGGAGAGCCATTGTACTTAATCATAATAAAAGGCACTTTCATTTCTAAAACATCCAAATATAAAAGATATATTGAAACTGCGGCGGCCGCGTTTAAAGTATTAACTTTTTATTTAAGCAACAGATATTTGTTAGAAAACTATGTATCTTTACGGGTTTAAGTTTAAATAGGCATGTCTTGCTCTTGCTCTTTTGTGGGACATCTTCCCAAAGCATCCCAAAGCAACTGCTTACACTGCTGCAACATTCTCCCGCACTCACTGCTTTTGCTAATTTTACATACTGGCATTTCCTCATAAACATACTTAGTATTTACATTTTTTATTCAAGTTACATTATATCTTTATATATCTTAACATTACTTGTGACTGTAAGTAAACAAATTTCGAGGTGATTTAACTCGTGAGCATGCGAAGTACATTTATGGCTATATGGCTTATTATAATGTATACAATAATATAGCTATGTGAAAATCAGGGTTCCATTAACGCCATAGTATTGGAATGTTTGGCCCTGTGCTTTGTAAATAGTCATGCTATTAGCCATCTTGACTGGGAAATGTAGTCGTTTTAAACTGAAGGGCAATCCACTTGATATTAACGGTATTCTATCTGCTCTTTTTCATTATCAGTCATTATTTTGGCTTCAATGATATTATAATGTTGTTTGTTACAGAGTCTTGTACCATGACACAGTTTCTGTAAGTTCAGATTCCGTAATATAACTGATGAGCCAACTTTCAATTTAGAACAGTATAATAGCATTCCGAATTTAAAAATTTATTAGGAAAATAGACGCTTTTATCTTCATTAGGCGTCGTGTTAATTGAAATGTATATTTTTCTCTTCCCCTGGAATAATTTCCTGGATCCTGTTGATGTCGTTGACAACAGCTTTACTAGGATAATTTTCTCGCGTAACCGTTCTAAATTGGTATAATTTTATATGATATTCGGGTATACTTCATTTATGAGTTGTTAAGGTGTTGTAACAATATTACATAATTCATTAGTCAATACTATTTGACCTGTATTTTTATCTATTTGATAAGTACCTTCGCTTATTTGCAAAAGTTTTTCAAATCATTATTGTGCCTTTCATATCCCGAAATCAACGTCTTAATTTCACCTGAAGACCTTGTGTGAATGTTAATATATGAATAAACAAAAAATAAATAAATAAATATTTTTTTAGTTTGACTATTTTTATGTGTAGCCATATGGACTAGTTTTTTTGAGCAAAACTGACCTAAACTCACTGAGTTTCTCTTTATATACCGTAAACAATCGAAATTTCTAGTATAAGAATACTCTAAAAGGTTCAGATATATTCAATTTCGAACTTTCAAATTCACCCTCTTTCTGTCGCATTCGGATAAACATTTAAGCATACTTAGGATCCAAGAAATTTTGATAGCATAAAATATATAAACGAGTGCACTGAGCCTGGTTCAGTTCCCTCGCAAGTCATATCCATATAGTAAGGTTAGACATCGGCGGGTAGCTGCCCTATCTTCTAATCTTGTCTTATAATCGCGTACACTGGCGCGGGCGTGTGGAATACTGTATAACAGGGGATTTTCTGCAATTTAAGCGTTATAACACAGATTAACTTTAAGTATCTTTAATATTCCCTTAGTTATGTGACCTTACGTTTCCATAAGACACTAATTAAATGACTCACGTTCAATACCAGCTCTGTTTACTTTACATATAAAACGGAAAAGGGAACGGAACTGGGGAGGTTAAAATCTGTTTTGTCTTTTATTGTCTGCTCTAGTTTCGAATTGGTTCTTTAAAAATCAAAGACACCAACAGTTTTGATGTAACAGCATATTGAACCTAGATCTATAATAATAGTCAAATTGGGTTATTATTTATTACTAACGAACCCGTACTCGTTTTTGATCGTTTTTTTAATATAGGCTTATACTCAATCAATCAATCGACTGACCGGTTGGCGCAGTCGGTAGCACTCTGCCTTCTGAGCCGCTGGTCCCGGGTTCGATTCCCGGACAGGTCAAACATTTGTGTGTATGAACATGTCTGTTTGACCTGTGTCTTGGTGTGTATATGTATATAAGTATATATGTATCAGTAATCAGGTTACCATAGCACAGGCTCTGCCTAGTTTGGGACCTGAAGACCTTGTGTGAAAGTTAATAAATAAAAATAAAAAAAATCAATAATATATATCAATATTTCATCAAGAGATAGATTTTGAAACACCGCTGCGGTGTGCTTTTCTAGGGTTGTTACCTGGTTTACTGACTGACTGACTGACTTGAGTGCAGTTGGTACAGTGAAAGCCGATATACGCCAATAACGATAACGAACCAAGCTGCATGGTTGTTTTAATGATGACGTTAAAATATATCACGAGGTATTTATAGATATGTATTATATAAGTACTTTGGTGTATTATGATACAGGATTACCAAAAATTGATATTAAAATTGCACATACTATGAGTCTATAAATACATATGTTACATCAGTAAAATGTAAATCCGTTATTGTCTTTAGGTGTAAGCTACTTATACAATAATTTGTTTATAAAGGGCTGTGGATTTTGTAAATAAATAAAAAATAGCGAAAAATGCGGAAACTAAACGAGTGTTGCAAACCTCAAATCTTGTAAATAATCCCATCCCACTAATATTATAAATGATGTCAAAGTTTGAATGGATGGATGTTTGTTACTCAATCAAGACAAGGTTATTTCATACTTTTGAGTGTTGAAGTCCGTTTCATATTTTGGTAAATATTTTTTCACCCTTTTCTGTGACCTTTGCTAACTCACGGGATCAATTGTGTATGTTCTCCGATGTCTACAACCGCAACTATAATCTCGTCGAGATTTGCATAGCACTTTTCAGTTATTGGAGTGTAACTCAAAAACCGCTTCTCCAATTTTGATGAAATGTAAATGGGACCCCCACGGAAGTATACTTTATTAAAAAAAACCATCAAAATCGGTTAATAAATGACGAGGTTATTCACGAACATACATTGAAAAACAAAAATACATACGGTCGAAAGTCGGTTAAAAATAACTTTTTTCCGAGACAAGCGATATTATTACCCAAGTAAATAGTATAAATCATCACTTCTTACTTTATAAAGGACCACCTTTTTGGCATCAATATATTTTTTAGATTACTCAAATGTCACAAATAAAACAGAAATACCAAAAACATTGGAATTTAAAAAAGAATAGAAAATAATGAGAATGAGTCGTCTCGTCACCACCAACAATGCAACTTTGTCGAAACGTCGAGGTAAATAAATTGCTAAATGTTCTTCTCTCGATCAAGCCCCGTTTAATTTATTAACAATATAAAAGAAGCCAGTTCAAAGATAAAACATGAACAGCCTAGACAGATAAAGCAAACAAAAAGGAATAGGTATATTAAAAGTATGGTTGCCAACTAGTATATTAATAAAACACAAATTAGTTCTCATCTAAACAACTTGAATTGTTTTGCAAAAACGCAAGAGGTATGAATAAAAATTATTCCCGTATTCAGTACCAATTAAAACTGCACAAAACTTCTCTTATCCAGTGAGTTATCTCACGGTTTGCGGGAGAAAATGTAAAAAAAATTCTTCAGTTTGTTTTTAGAACTGCTATGGTATTACTTCTCTATTTGTAATTGCTTGATTTCATGTTCGCCTGGTATATTGTATACGTTGATTGGCGAGACTCTTAGGCATAATCAAGGTTTTTTCGTATTGTATAATATTGTCATACTTCTGTGTTGTATTTTGGAAAGAAAGACAAATACTTTCTCTGGAGTAATTAGAATGAGTGAAAAAATTGATGCAAGCGAAAAACTTCAAGACGTTAAACGATTTGCCTCTCTAAAGGTAACACGGTCCTGTGTAGTTAAATGGTTGGCATATAATATAGTTTCGTATTTTGAAAAGTATACAAGCTGACTGCTACTCTTGCGCTGGCATTTTCAACATTTTCCTGCAAATAATGAGAAATATTCGACTGGCTTTCATGAATTAATTATCTTTTGTAAGAGGTTTATGCCTAAGTTACATTTAAAAAATGACTACTGGATTCAATATTTATTGTTTTTAATGTAAACTTAGTAGATATGCTATAATACTTTAAGTGTGAGGGATCACGTACCAGGCAGAAAGGAGGGCAGCAGCGCCTTCTTGGTATAAAACTAACATACTGCGCTCGCCAACCCGCCTGCCAAGCGTGGCGAGTACCTACTGGCAATTAGTCATTATTTTTTTTAGTGTTAAATACTACAGATATGTAAATAAATAAATATTTATCATTCACATTAACCCTACATTTTCTGTCCTCAATGCTGGCACTACAAAAAAGAGAATTGCAATTTCTGTGCTGAAATCCCGGCGGAATTCCATTAACCTCATAAAAAACTAAATTTCATAAAGCGCTACCGAAGTATATTGAAAACGTGGCAAACCCGCGGACCTATTCTGATTTAAATATCACCGTCGACCTTTCGCAGAGTTTGTAATATCGTAGATAGGATGGGCTGCCACCCCTATACCGCCTAGGGTTGCCATCTAACATATACAGACTATCATTTTATTGTGCTGTATACTATTAATATCAGAATGTAGGGAAATCTTAAGACCGATATGAATAAACTATTAGAGTTCTGTGACAAATATCAGAACAGGTATTTATGTATGGCATCCATGTGTTATTTATTTTGAACTGTATGTGTTGAATTATTTGGGAAAAAGGATGGCTTTATGCTATAACCCTCTTTTTATAATCATCATCGTCATCATCATCTCATAGGATGTCCACTGCTGGACATAGGCTTCCCCATTGATTTCCACAAGGACCGGTTGGAAGCCCCGCATTCAGCCCTTGCCTGTGATCTTAGTCAGGTCGTCTGTCTACCTGGTCGGTGGCCGTCCCATGCTGCGCTTGCCAGTCCGTGGTTTCCAGAACCTTTCGGCCCCAACGGCCATCGGTTCTTCGAACTATATGCCCTGCCCACTGCCATTTCAACTTGCTAATCCTCTGGGCTATATCGGTGACTTTCGTTCTTCTACGGATCTCCTCATTTCTGATTCGATCACGTAGAGAAGCCCCGAGCATAGCCCTCTCTATAGCTCGTTGTGAAACTCTGATTCTGTTCAGAAGGCTCATAGTCAGTTTTGTTATAATACAATGTATAAATACATCTAACGTTTCACCACTTGATGCTCAGTGAGGTTGTGGTCGAAGGTTAAATCACGCCAAGCCTAGAATGTGTTACTGGCTTTCAAGGACTGCTGAGGGCCGATGGGTGTCAAGCCTACTAATTTCATGTTCAGATTCAGTCCGGTGCGAGGCCGAATCAATGACAATACGACAACGTCAAAAATCCGTAGTAAATGTTAATAGTAAATTTTAAACCGTTTTAATTATGTTTACAAAAACATAAATAAAACATTCCTGTAGCTTATTAAAGTAAATAATAACATTAAGACACCCAGTAATCAAATTAGATTTCTTTATTGAGAATACGCAAGCGTTTGATCACTTTATCACCTGAGTGGTCTACAAATGGAGCACGCCTGCCTTGACGATATCTACGCCTGTATGATAATAGTCATAATTGTTATCTAGTTTTAGCATGTTTTCGGTAATATTTTTTTTAGTTAAAATGTCAACGTATGGTTAGCCTAGTTTGGCAACGTACCGTTTTCTCGGAAAGGTCCGCGCGGCTAAACGTGTTAGCTCGCTTTATTGAATGTAAGGAATATGACGGTGTCCTGTGGGAGCTGGGAAGGTCTGGGATCCGCAGACGCTGCATTCTGCGAGGGTCTGCTCGCTTTTACGTGTCAAAGTAATAGATTTCGATATAAAGTAAATATTCCAACTAAAAACTTTTTAGATTGGTTTTGTTATGTCAATGAGGATTTTCGTAGTTTCAGTTGTATTTTCTATCTACTTAGTTATTATATGAGCACTGTAGTGCTTACGGTTCTGTAAACAAAACATGGTGGTAAAGGTCAATAATTGTATTTAGTTACTATATGTAAAACAAAAAACAAAAATTTGTATTAAAATCGTTTATTGAATAATTAGTATAATAATATATAAGCACACATAACTCAAAAAGCGTCAAGTATTAAATAAATTTATAAAAATAATTATATATATTTGTTAATTAATTTTATAGTAAGGGAACTGTAAATAAAAAAACGGCATTTAAATTACGTTCTGCGTAGCATGTTGTTAATGAAATAAACCATAAAACTATTTAAATTACTGTTAGCAGATAAAGTTTCCAAATAGCTGGCAATATTACTCCGTTGAATAGCCAAACTTATTCGTTGGCCGAGGTGAGCTGCAGCGTTTTGGTCACCCGAATTAACTTTTAAAACAAAATAAAAAGGTAACCTTCTAAATATTTGAGCCACTGCTGGTAAAGATATATAAATGATTATAAAAATTATGAGCAGAAAGAGAAAGCCGTTACGGAATAATAAAAAAAGTTAAAATATAGTAAAAAAGTATTTACCCGTATTTGTAGCCAGCTTACATGTAAAAAAAAAAAAAACAAACGAAAAATGAAACAAAAGCATACTACAAAAAAGGACAAAGCTCAGCCTTGATAAACTTCAATGAGCAATGTTATAGTAGACCGCTATAACGCTTTCTTTCCCGCATCACTTCTCAAGCCTCGGCGCGGCACAGTGCTTGCGGTAACACTATAACTTATCGGCTTTAAAAACCAATCAACAAATTTCAATTACAGAGTTAACCCTTTCACCATTCGTTTTTATTCTGGGTAAAGGGCACAAAATAACGGGGACCCTACCACCGTTCCACTAAAATAATATCCGACCTCATGGCCACATGGCGACCTAATACTGGCCGACAAACGATCGTAAAAAATAAGAAAGAGCCCTGCAAAATACTCTCTATTACGTTTCTGTATGTTGGAAAAATTGGAAATACATTTGTGGGGACCAAATCGGACTGCGTATGGCCTAATCGGTGTCAGCCGGCTTGCGATGGCTTTTTGTCTTAGGTATATCATGGTGGCGGGAATCTTCGAGACGCAATTTCAGTATGTATCACGAGGTAGGGACGTGCTGGGATAACGAGGCGAAATTTGTAAGTTATTTTTGATCCCATGTGTATTTATTGAATGCACATTTATGATCAATCATTTCTCAAACTTTTTCGAGACAAATTCATATCATTGTGCGACGCGAACATAAATTAATGTGAAACCTCATTGTCGTATCAATCAAAAGCAGAACGAGCTATTTGCTCCGAAACATGGACAGCCACAAAGGTCAATATTCAATTATATGATTTAAATTTCGAACTCATTATTCGAAAAGAAACATAAAGATGTAAACAAGTCTGTAATACTTATGCCACAACTGGTAAAACTTAGTTCTTGTGAAATGCAGGGTCATGTATTATAGTTTATGAGAAGCAACATTAGTGGTATAAATAAGAATTATGCCTCGGTTGTTTCGAAAATTGTTAGCTACAGAATAAATACAACCCCTTTATTCCTAACTATTTTTAACTGCAGGTCTCCTTGGTGAAAATCATTGGCCGCTTATGGGTAGTTCTTTTTTTGAATATTTTTGAACATTATCTATACCATACTCGTTTTAATTGCAATAGACGTCTCGCGGGAAGCGCGCCCTCTCACGCAACTGCTAGATGCATGGACTATTTGGCAACTTCGGGACAAATCTTACCCCATTCTCCGTATAGCCGCAGATGCTCCATGCTTTTTTTTCCCGCGGTTAAAAGAATGCTTTGTGGGCGATAAAAAAAAGATTGATTTGTACACTATCATGCAGAAGTACACATTAACAAACAGGGCATCGCAATTCCCGAAACGAATTAGGTTTTTTTGTCTAACAGCAGTATATTCTTATTAAATCAAACAGGGCTTGATCGCGGGAAAAACATTTAGTAATTTATTTACCTCGACGTTATAGCAGTATATTCCACTGGCAAAATGAAATTGTCTAATCAGTTCATTCTTTTTTGAGATTATTCATCATATACCAATATTTTCTCATTATATTATTGAAGTAAACTAACAAGGTGAAAAACAATCTCAGACGAAAGTTATACAAAGAAACGTTATAAATACACTAAAACCTTTGTTTTTGTTCTTGAAGTCGGTCCCACTAAGCCCACTCTCATCGTGTTGAACGTTCGCTAATGAAGTACAAACTAGACCGAGGCACACAAAGCGTTACAATTGCTAACGTGGTTTTGTACACCTTTTTTTACGTTTTTGCCTAATTAGTGAGACTTTTTAGAACAAAATTATTTACGTAAATGTGTTGATATCGCTACTATATGCATGATTTTTAAATAACTTAAATAAATTGTAAATGATCTATTTAATATATAAGATTATGAATAAACTTTTAATGGTCTCTAATATGATTTGTCAAACAATAACAACGGTGACCAGGGCGACCTAAATGTGTATTTAAAAATATATAGATAGAATTATTTTTAAATAAATATCATTATTATAAGTGTTGAATATATAAATAAAAGATTACTTAATATTTTTTTTTTTTTATTTAGTTGGCAAAATTTTCTGTCTGTCATTGAACTCAATGAAGTGAAATATTGCGTCTATCTTTTTTAATATCTCATGTACGTTTATTCTGCAACTTCAACTCAACTGTATACATACCTATACTGTATAGATCTAGCGTTTGACCACTATACCGTCACTGCAGACCATCAAGTGATGGTCAGTAATGATTTGGTCGAAAATGTTATACGCTATTACCTTATAGTAGTACCTAGAATGCTTACTGCTGCCTGAACCCACTATGTGTATGGTGACAGTTTTGATTGATGTTGGTAGCTATCCAGGCGGGTACTCGAAAGTACCCTACCACCATTCAAGACTATATGGTTAATAAATGAGTGACCTGTAAAACATATTATGTGCTTTGATTCAAATTAGAATATAATAACACAAAGCGGTGAAGTGAAACGGACCAAATGCGAGTCCGACTCGTGCACGCCTTCCCTAAATATTTGTTTTATTTTAATGAACGTATTTATTTTTAAAGTAAATATATAATTAATTCGTCTGTGAATATTTTAAGCATTTACCTGTTGCCATAATCAATATCGAGTAAAAACGAGCAATAAATGCACCTTTGTTTGATGGAAGCCCCCTTATATATAATATAATAAAATATAATATTCATTTTATTCTCTTTTTTAGTATTTGTTGTTATGCAACAGAAATACATACATAAATACATCATCTGTGAAAATTTCGACTATCTAACTATCACGGTTCATGAGACACAGCGTGGTGACAGACGGACAGAGGACCCCTCTGTCCGTCCGTCTATAGTCTAGTAATAGGGTCCCGTTGTACGGAACCATAAAAACAATTGATAGTCCAGAATCAGATCCTAAAAGAGACAATAAAATTAGAATATGTAAATCACCCACTATCTAATACGAAATAAAATAATATTAGTACTCACATATACCAAATTTTAATAAAAACAAGACTTGTCTTTTAGTCAGAACATCTAAGGCGACCTAGTTAGTAAAATTAGACACGGCTTAGGCTCGGGTTCAAAGGCAGAATAGCCCGAGGCACTCGTTTTTGTAGAAACCCGCAACTGGTAGTGGAGTGGTCCTCTCAAAGAATTGTCGAGTACCTATTCTGTAAATAGACAAAAAAAAACAATGTGTATTCATTTGTCATCAAGTGCAACATAAATGCGGATGTACACAAGCATGTACTATTTTAATGTATTCAAACTTACCTATATAATGATTTATATAATTTTATAGGTGACCATTTTAGCGAGTTAAATTTTTTTTCAAAAAAGATTTATTAACCTCTTTATAGATAACAATAGCAAAATTAGGACTTTGACCACACCGTCTTCACTGCATAATAAATAAAACAGAAACGCGCTGCTGCACACATAAACTATTAATTATCTGTGTTAGACTTGAGCCTGCTAGTACATACCTGCACACGATAGTAAGTAGTTAGTTATTAATATGCGATACTGCAACGCTTCTATAGTAATTCAATTCAATATGACCCATGCCTGTAACACAAATTCCCACCTAATGTAAGAGAAGTAGCACTCTATGTGGGAGTTCGCCCGTGGAAGTACTGCCACCATATCTATTTCTACCTCCAGGCAGTAGCTTTCGCATTACCTTGTACCTTGGTATGTAATGGATGATGATAGGTGCATTATTATGTGAATGATGATGCTAGGTACATATAGGTTACTGGGCGTGCGTTTGAAACTTTCCACCATATTAAGCCCAATAGGTTATTTTCACCCCTCATTTAACAGTAAATGAGTACATTAATACTCGCATGCTAGTCGACGGTAACCGAATAACTATTAGTTAACAATCGTGGTGGATCGTTACGACGCTCTTAAGCCTCACGCTAGTTCCCAGCTGCACCGCCATTACCGTAAATGTGAAAATGTCTGCAAGATTTTCATTCAACAAAACAATTTGTCTTTGTTTTTAAAACTGACGTGAGTACTTCAAAAATGTATAAATACGTTTATGTATGTTTTTATAATCATATTGGGGAGAGGAGGCGTTTGTCAATACTCGCCACGTTTGGCAGACGGATTGGCGAGCGCAGTATACATTATGACCGTCACAAGGCGCTGCTGCCCATCCTTCTGGTACGTGATCCCTTAGTCGACTCTTACTGCACCCACGGGAAGACATGGCGGGGTACAATTCTAAGCCGGCTAATATTGCATATATTTAATATTAGTCTCTTTGCCCCGCCATGTCTTCCCGTGGGTGCAGTAAGAGTCGACTAAGGGATCACGTACCAGAAGGATGGGCAGCAGCGTCTTCTGACGATCATAATGTATACTGCGCTCGCCAATCCGGTGTGAGACTAAAATAATATTTTAAGTGTAGGTGTAATTTCCTTAAAATTGTAATTTTCGTGATGAAGTGTTTTGAGAATGATGAATGATACCGATTTTGCATACCTATTAAGATTGTTTTTAAGTTAACCGTTTGGATATCTTTTAACGTGTATAATTCTTTTTTTATTGTGATTGCATGGCCAGGATTATTATTCAAGAGCTGACGCACTCGTGGCTTCGCTCGCGTGGCAGGTGCAGGGTGCACATTTTCATATCAGAAATTACGACATATAACGCGTAATTCTGAAAACAGGTGATAATGATGATGATGGAAATAAGCTTATGTGTTAATCCAGGATATAAGCTATCTCCATACCAAATTTCATCCAAATCCAGCCGGCTGTTTAGGCATAAAAGAGTAACAAACATTCATAGTCACAAACTTCCACGTTAATAATATTAGTAGGATATTCGTAGTGCTAAATATCAGACTATCTTAGCAGGTACCTAAGGCGATAGATACTAACTTGTCAAGTTATCTGTGTGGATGCTTGCTCAACCACAAAAGGTTCAAGTTTCGGTTAAAACCAGTTTGACAGACAAAAGCGGACGTTTAGGAGTTAATCTTCTGTAAGTGTACAGACGTGAGTGTTGTTTTGATCAGTTACATTTAATACAAACGGGTAACCTTATTTTTCAGCTGGCTTATTATAAGAAAAAGGTTTTTCTAGTAATGGAATAAAAAGCACAATAACGTATATACCTATAAGACTGCAAGGCTTTAAATATGGAGTAAAATACGTCATATTTATAAACAAAAGATCATTACAATTTACGGCTGAACGGCTGATTTGCATGAAATTCTAAATAACGATAGCGTATACCCCGGAATAACACATACACTATTTTTATCCAGGAAAATCTATAATTTTCGTGGGATAATTAAGGTAGTGGGAAAACTGTAGTCCACCCTAGTGAAAACGCGGGGTGCAGCTAGCGTACCATATTGTAGGGCACCAGTTTATGTGCGACTGCATGATACCGTTGGTGCTGCCACGAATGCGGGCATTGGGTTTTGGATGCATTGATTATGGATTTTATTATAATTCATGTCTTTAAAATTATTAAATTATATTTTTATAATATTTCTACGCCAAACTTCAATCTACTTTTTTTCGCTAACGGGGCTCGAACCAAACTACCGGTGGTCAGGGCTGCAAATTGAGAGTCAAGAATCTCCTGAAGTTACGTGCGGTATTGTCATTTAATTATTTAAATTATTCATTGATATATCTGCTACTTATTCTTTTTATTGCTCTGTGTAACCGATAATAAAGTCAAGGGTCCGAATTGAGATTTGAGTGTTTGCTTATAATGTCCGTGAGGAAGAAGAGATGAAAGACTGAAAAAAATGACTGGCCGGTAGGCGCAGTTGGTAGCATTCTGCTTTCTGAGACACTGGTCCCGAGTTCGATTCCCGAACAGATCAAACATTTGTGTGTATGAACATGTCTGTTTGACCTGTGTCTGGGTATGTATATAAGTATATATATATCAGTCATCAGATTACTATGGTACAGGCTCTGCCTAGTTTGGGACCTGAAGACCTTGTGTGAATATTAATAAATAAATAAAAGTTAGTACGAATATATTTTCAATTAGCCCTTGACATGCAAATTATAAGGTTCCACATACAAACCGCATTACTCACAGTGGTTAGTAATATATTTTTGAGCACACTCGTGGGTGCTAGGTAGCCAGGCGGGTACTCAAGAGCACCCTACTACCATGCTGGCGATTCGATAACGGTGTTCTTCAGAAGCTCAAGTGGTGGGTATCGAAAAAGCGTCAGTCAGTTTAACAGCCGACGCTCCCACAGCTGACCTATCATCGCTTCATACAAAATTACTCATTTTCTTCATATATAATACAGTACGAGTATTACATTACTAACCAGCTCTGCTCTAGATTATAATAATTAAGTTGTAAGTATTATAAAACCGGCGAGCAGTTAGTTGCGAAAAGAAATAAAATACTCGATAAATAAATGATTTATAGAGTAAATTCTTTCAATAGTTACTATTTCAGAAAATGTGTTATTAATAAGAGACAAAGTAATTACGTAGCTGCTAAATATACTATCATCTTGAGTAACAATGAATACACATCGTAACCAGATACATTCCCAGATGACCGAAACTTGTACCTAATTTGTATTAGGCACAATAAGTTAGGCAACTAACGCGCTATACTGGTGTTATCTTCAGACTAATAGTACTCCGGGGAATACTGGGCAGGCCGCTTAGATTAACTATTTATGGACCTTGGAATTTGGTAGGAGATACTATCGTTGAACGAAGGTTTCACTAACTGTACTGCTGATAAATTGCCACAAATTAGAAGCCACACGGCGTTATTCAGTTCGCCGTTCCTAAAACTATTAAGATATAGGGGCCGTATACGTCTCTGTGCTATATGCACTGATTACTTATAAGTACTTTTAATCGCTCCTTAACTGGACTACTACAGTAATTTGTTTTGTCTATGAACTGGAAACACTAATCAGCTGTTGGCTATATATATCAGCCTACCAATAAAACTTAATCGTAATAAGATCTTAAATTTCAGAGTATATGATCTATAAATACTTATGTATTTTAGCGCTAAAACGATTGAACAGGTTTGTATAAAAAATTTGGTTTAAACATTTATATCCAAGATAAAAAGTATTTTTTATCCTAAATGAACTAATAGATCATATGGGAAAATTAGTTTTCAGGAGTCTACGGCAAAATCGTAGGTGGGCTGGGCTACCTAAGAGGGGAAACATGGGGCGCAGCCAATAAAAAAAAAAATAAGGTTTACAGTTTGTCAGTTCTAATACGAGTATAGCAGCAATTTAGTTTTTAAACTAAAAAATATTATGACATAATTGTCATCAAGTTCTAGCTGATTTAAAGACAACATTCGAATCCATTTTTAAAATGTACCTCACTATCCGATTCGTAGAAAAATGGTTGAAAAACGTATTTGCATATTCAATTGGAATTCATATTGCTTTGAACCATCGGAGCTTTGAAATAGAATTCGATGGTCTTTCAGCTCCCGAAATATTTACTGAACGTGGAGCTTCTGCAATGGAAAATCTTAAATAAAATCCATTTATGTTCCCCGAAGCTATTTCCACCTTTTCGAATTTACAAGAAGCAAACAACGTATGCAAACACCCCTGCGTTGAATGAAGACGGTTGTCGCAGTAAACGGCGATGTGTACCGCCGCATATAATAGAATGAAGATTCCTTTAAATGTAAAACGCTCGCCGAGAGTCGTTCAAACCCCTATAAAAATGTTAGTCCGCCTTTCATTACATTCTAGAACACGTTTTCGCCTTCCGTTCACGCTAAATGAAACTCTAACGTCGCCGAATGAAATCTTTATTTAAACGGAACTTGGCAATATTTACTTTGCCAAAACGACCGATCTATTCGTACCGTATGACTCGTTACTACGTATTTTACAATGTTTTCTAACGCTGATAGTGTTTAAGCGCGGAATCGAGTTGAAATGTGGATCCCGTTCCAGGAATCCATTCATGTAATGTAATGCTGGAGCTATTAGTGTTTGGCAACTATCTTACACGGCAATATACTCCATTCAGGAGGCGACAGTCGGGTTATTTCCCTTGACACTCGTATTATTGCAAGTCATGGCCAGCCTAATTGGGCCTGTGACCCGTTTGACGAAACAGACAAAATTTTGGAGAATACTGAATTACCACGGTTCAACCGTAGATGGTCGCGTTGCGTAATACAATGGTCCTTCTACCCCGCGAGCTGTAATTTGCACCTGTATACGCTGATATTATGTGAGAAATTTTGCGTTACTTCAACTTAGGTCGTGATACCAAATCGGAAATGTTTCGGGTGTTGTGATTATTATAATACTTATCAGGTTGAGCCCCAACTGTATCCTTATAACAAGTGCGCTCATACTAAGCCTGAGGACTATTATATATATGTTTGTCGTGAAGGTAAACAGGATAAGTGCTTAGAGTTTTAGTTATCAACGTCATTTGTCATCAACACTTTAGCCGTAGGATTTCCGAGTGGTCTGCGTCCAGTGTCTTCTGAATGTATGTTTTAAAAGACTTACCTATCGTTTACTTTTTAATCCATATTTATGTTGGCGACTGGCCGGTTGGCGCAGTTGGTAGCACTCTGTCTTCTGAGCCGCTGGTCCCGGGTTCGATTTCCGGACAGGTCAAACATTTGTGTTCATGAACATGTCTGTTTGACCTGTTTCTGGGTGTGTATATGTATTTAAGTATATATATATATATATACTTAAATACATACTGATATATATATATATATATATATATATATATATATATATATATATATATATATATATATATATATATATATATATATATATATATATATATATATATCAGTCATCAGGATACCATAGTACAGGCTCTGCCTAGTTAGGGACCTGAAGATCTTGTGTGAATGTAAATATATAAATATAAATAAATAAATAAAAAATTAATAAAAATATGTTAGCATATTTTTTAAAAGGTAGCATTAAGTGAATTAGTGATAAACGTCTATTATTTTATTGTCTGTTGTGATTAAAAATGTTGACCACTGATTGCATTTTTTTCCTATGTCGCCGTAGGCAATGAGCACACAATAAAATTACAAACATCCAAGACCTTTAAAAAACATATTATGCTCATTTCACAACTTCCCCCCTGTGTTTGAACCCCGCAAGTGCACACCTGTCGGGGTTCGAACACAGAGGCCTGAGGACCAGACGTCATGTCATTGATGACTGAGCCACGGCAACCATAAAGTTTAACCAGAAGTTGTCTGAGAACGAATTAAATAACGTATTTATGAGGGATTTTAAATTTTGTTACTTCATTTAACCATTTTGTGGCTTAACTACGAATGAACACGTTATTATGTTGTAATTTCTGCCAATTTTGCAAGCTATTTTTTTTGTTTAAAATAGGCTTACCGTTTTGATTAACCGAGTAACATGTATTTAAGAGACTTAATTATTAATAAAAATATTGTTTAACACGGGATACGCACCATGAGCACGGAGAGACTGTCTGACTGTCTCTCCGTGATCATAGTGCGTGGAACCGCGCCGAAATATCGGGAACTCAATCAAAAACAAAATCATGGTGCGTATCCCGTGTTAAACAATATTTTTATTATGAAAAGCCATGAAAGTTTAAAACAATACTTAATTATTAATAACCAAAAATATTAATAACAAGCAGCTTTTATATTTTTTGCAACTGCTTTATTGCAACAACACGAAGTAACTTACTAATAGGTAATAACAGATTAACTAACTACACATATTAATGGGCGGTTTTGTCGCTCAGAGCGTTATCTTCCAAACAACCGCCTTGTGCACGAGAACTGAAACATTTTTATTGGGCATTGTATAATATAACATTTAAATATTATACAACAACTTTAAAACATTTTAATGATTATGATCGTACATAATAAATGTATAAAATACATAATAGTAGGTTAGTCTTGTTGTCCACAGAAGACGCTGCTGCCCATCTTCTGGCTCACCAGAGCTTGCCAGCAGCGCCAGCAGCGTCTGCTCTTTTGTCTTAGCCAACACTTACGGCATCCACTGGAAAAATTGGTGATTATATAGTTCAGCGCAGTATGGGTGTTTCTTATCTATAGGGTCATAAAATCTCGACTAAAGACTTTGAAAAACAACAAGCGCGGTTGACGGCTTAATGTGCACTCTGTATCATAGAAAATTATTCGAGACTAGAGACTCTCAGTCTCTATTTAGACTTGAGCACACCCTGTAGATAAAACGGTCCGATACCGCAACCATTATTTACCTATACGTGTTATGAAGATATTTTTTTCCTGAAAGCCCACCTCGGTGCGCCATTATGCTCGGATTTAATGTCTCGTACAGTTTACGATATAACATGTTAATTTTCCGACCCAAAAGTTTCGAAAGTTATTGCGTTGCTGGTAAACAAACTATTCCGAAAGTTGGATATGTGTAGGTGCGAACTTTTTATTTAACTTAGTCTAGCTTTATGACTCGAGTTTAGAGTACAATGTATTTAACGTAGGTACATACCATGTTTTACAGTCTAACATATGCCATATGATTTTAATCACCATTGTTTTTTTGTTTTTATAATTCCATATACTACGTTTAAAAATGACTCGTAGTGAGAACTGTATTTCTCTACATCACGCTGCAGCGAGAAAAATACTCGTATCTGGTTTTCCTTTGAAGTATAAGAAAATAATTTCATTTTTATTTATTTATTTTTTTTTAAGATCTAGCGCTTGATCACTATCTTACTTGATGGTCAGAGAAGATGGGGTCGAAGATGTAATCACGTTAGGTCTACCTGTTTACTGGCCGTCAAAGACTGCTCCTTTAACCTTAAAGAAATGAAGTCACTATAAGCTTCTCAACACACTTAACTATGTGTGTGGTGACAGTTTTCCAAACTTGAGAGTGGTAGCTAGCCACGCGGGTACTCGAAAGTTCGCAATCACCATGCTGTTAATATGACAACGGTGTTCTCTGTTCTTGAATTTTGAGCCGTTGCTGGTGGGATCAAATCAGCGTCCATCAGTTTGACAGCAGACGCTCTCACCCGCTGAGCCATCATCGCTTCAAAATAGTAGGATAATGGTAGGACGGTTATGGAAATGTTAAACAAAAACAAACTCTAAACCTAGCCATGTAAGCTTGTAAGTCCACCACTGAACGAAAGCTTATTGCCATGAATTAAGGCTAAGCCTTGAAAAGTGATGTGAAGTTGCTGGAACAGCATGTTGAAATTTTCGGGAAACATTTCTCATTATTTTAGAACGTTTTTTAAAAAAAGTTCTGTAACGAAATATTTAGGTCATTGATACAACGAATATTTTTTAAATTATGTAAAAATGCCAGGAATTAATAACAGCCTCGCCTAAAAGCTGGTAAGTTGCACAAATGTTATTGTAGAATAGTGATTTCCCTAGTAGGTTCCGTAGAATGCTCATGAGGGTTCCGCCATTTTTTAGCGCAAAATATGTGATGAGAAAAACTAACTACTTATTTATTTTAGATGTTACCCCAGATATACGCATAAAACCGTCCGACATAATACCCATCTATTAAACCAATAATTAATAAAACAGTAAATGTTTATGTTATATGACATATATCTTAAAATATATCGTTCTTGTATAAATATCAGTTCCGTTATATCCTATAAATGATTGCGCGCTTGAGCGCAGCGAGTGCAATCATTTATCTAAGTTCAACAGCAATGAATTTATCAGCTCAGGCTGGCTGCAACTACGATTTAAAAAAAAAATGAAGTAATATGATAGGTAAAAAAAAAATGTCAAACACGCGTTTTCCTTACAATCCGATGTACGAATTATCGATCTCGACACTTTAAAAATATAAAAAACAAGTATGTGTCTAATGGCATTAGCGTCTGCAACACATGACTAGTAAAAACCGGTTTAATATAATTTACAATCCATCCTAATGACTTCCTTATTAAGACTCTGACTAACTGTCATTCTGTAAAGGCAACACTCCAGAACACGCCAAGCTAATTATTTGCTTCTGCTGAATTATTAGTGATGAAATAGATAAGTATTAAAATTAAACAACATTGAACAGATTCTAATCGTTATTTTAACATTCTCCCTTACATAACTGTGTATGTCGTTACTCATTATTATTTTGTTTACACTTTTTCGTACACGAATGCCATGTCAATTGAAACATCGTAATCAAAATAATCAAAAATAAAATCGCAATAAGAAATAACTGACCATGTATGATTCTGGTCAATGTATTGTGCATAAATTGTAAGTATATTATTGCATAATTCACCGTATATTACATATTCTTTCTGACACTGTTCATCCAAAGGTTGTCTGGAAGAAATCGCTATATGCGATAAGACCGCCCATTGTGCTGTACCACCTTAATTATTTTAGATTCTTGTTATTTTTTTTTTTATTGTGTACTTGTGCTATAAAGAGTTATTGTATTGTATATATACACAGTAAGTATATATACAGGTATAATTGGTAATTAACAAATTTAGATTTAGTCGTGACCGTGATTGAGCAACCGAACTCGCACTACCTCAGTAAGCACAGGAACACTACCTTAAAATGTCTCATAAAGGTTACGGATTCGGAGATTCGCACTCGTGTCTACTAATGCTCATAGATAAAGAAATATAGAAAATGTTTGAAGTGTATGGCGGGTAAAGTTGGAATCAAGTAAACACAAAGACGTATCATCTTTCCCGCCCACACACATTGAATCACGGCATTTTTATAAACAACAAAGTGTGATCTCATCCAACACTTTATTTGGAAGCTTGGTTTACAGTTTTGTGCATAATTCTCTCGTTCGCTTGACACAGCATGCAGACATGTTCGGCAGTTGTAATTATCTCATAATGTATTATTTAAATGTGGAACCCATACAAATAATTAATTGGAACTTATTTTGTGTGGATATGATATCATCTTTATTCACGTTGACGACGATAACTTTTATACAGATAAACGTAAACTAAATGATTATAGGAAAAGCTTTATTCAAATTCGACCCCTTGATTTGAATTAACTCACTTGATGTTATCACCTGGGTGAAATTTGAGTATAGAATAGATATTTATTACCGACTGTGTAATCTCTTGAAGTCAATATTTCAAAGTTGTATCGTGAAATAGTTTACAACGGATTTTGGTGTTTAATATTTATTTATGTCCGTTTTAACTCGAACCAATTCATCAGTTCAGAAATATATATTTTTTTTTTATAATCAATGTTACATTACACCTTAACGAAAAAGTAGTCAAATATTGATCAAAATATTTTCAAACATGTATCAATCTTAACGCGAGCGAATATCATATAAAAATGCACGCAAAATACATATTCGGAATATAAAGAAGTCCCTGGAAATAAACTGGTTATTTACCCTTTCTCATTTACGCTGCGCGTAACCTCTATAGTTTTAAGAAATGAATATTTAAGTTTAGTTTCATAATTTTTTGTGGAATGTTCATAGAGGATAATTGTAAATTAATTAATTGAGATTTGAATCGAATTGAATATAGTCTACCGGAGTTTAATTAAAGAATTAAAGTGTTCTTACTACTACTTAACATTGATTTTAGGCTTAACATCGAAGACATAAGGCATAAATTACTTACTAATTTGTGACAATAAAACAAAACCTTAGTATGCCCATGTCAAATTCTTCCTTCAATCTCGATTGCAATATTTCGTGACATTTTCCAGTGTGGAAGAATTTTTAGACCACATTCACACAGTTGCGGAATATTTTCACAAAATGTGGCAAAAGTGAGGGTACAACAGAATGCATCTCCCAATACGTGGATTTTATTAGACGGGCGTGTGACATTATTTGCAGTGTTCCGTATGGTTCCGTGAGCCAACGGTACCCGCCTGCGTCTTCACGTATTTACACAAAACGTATTCATATTAGATTTTAGAGTTCGAATGCTAGGCTTTCTACATTGAGAGATTACCGTTATTCTGACTAAGATGCGATATATTATTATTGAGAAATAGTAGATTGTATCACAAGCGAGCAAAATAATATTATTGCGGCGAGGGCGCTATTTTGAATCCAGAGTGGAGCGAAGGATTCTTGAGTAGAATCCCACGCGTAGCGAGGGATTCTTTTGTAGAATCCTGAGCGCTGCGAGGGATACTTCACCCGAGGATAAAATAATTTTAGCGACCGTGTGATACACTCTACTTTTCATCCCACTATGAGAAAAATATTTGACACTTTTAAATAGTACTACTTATGAATTTGATAAGTAAAAAGGTACATTTCATCATTATCACCACCTTCATTATGTCTGCCATAAGACGTCCACTGCTGGACACAGGTCTCCCCCATGCATCCTCACAAGGACGACTTGGAAGGTGGTAGCATATTGGAGCCGTTTGGGATCGAGTATTTTTTTTACTTTATTTTGCACAACATAATAAAATCTGTTTTAATCCTAAATATAACCCTGCTGGTAAAGTTTGCAATCTGCAAGCGTAGTGTATTGTATACTCGTGTAAGTGGATGAAACCTTGACTTCTTTGGGATAAGGCCAGTTGTTTACAGGATTTTTTTTCTTTATCTGTAATAAAAAAAATATGTATCATATTTCATTTAATATGGGGCTGTGCTAGCATGACAACAGCTGTCTATCGTACGCATATTTTCTCTGTTTTTATTTGGACTTTATTTGGGAAATTTGTTCACTAACATCCATATTAGTTTGCTTATGTATTATTTTTTCTTATATAATCAGGAAAAATATTTAATCATACAATCGAATCTTACCGTAACTAGATTGAATCCCGTTAATAGAAATATTATCTTTTACTATTATTTAATTCAGAACCCTTCACCATAATTTGAATTAGAAATTATTTTGAAACCTGCAGGCGTTAGCGCCTGCTGAAAAGTAGATTTATTGAGAAAATCTTCTCACCTCTATACAAAATATCTCTGTTAAATCTAGGAGGATTGGATTATTGAAATATTAAACTCTTTTACTTGTAGCGATGTTTTACATTATAACTGTGTAGAGAATAGAGCAATTCGTAAGTAGTAACTAGTAGTAAGTAACTAATTCATATGATGTAAAAACTTTATCTTTTTAATAATTACCTTGTACTTCTGTATGTATCAGTTGAGCATTTAATTACTGCATAATGTGTTGTCTTTGAATTGGTTATACTATAAGCCATCATAGTATAGTGAATTTATAATAGAAATATTTTTTTTATAGTTTTAGAGTTATTATTTTAATCGTTGATTATAAATAATTAAACTGTGTAATAGTATATAATATTTATGATGTATATATTCTACCATGAATTAAAAAAGTGTGTTTACTTTGTCTCTCGAAATTTTGGTATCATTTTGAACCTTCTGTCTAGTGCTATAATAACCAAAGCAAGTCAATGTCATACAACTCATTCAAAATGAACGCCGCCTCCCAGAGCGTGGCGTGAGTTGAGAATGTCACCAATACGTTCGATACTTTACTCGAGTGTGCCGGCGGCCGCGCGCCTGTTCAATAAATACAAGTGATATATACCTGAGCTCGGTCTACTGAGCTACCAAATTACGTGGAATTTAAAGATGAATTTCTGTTTGGTCTTTGTGTTGTTTGGATACTTTTATGCGTGGTGTAATGGGATGCTGTACAGGAGGGACGACGAGGTTTTAAAGCCAGGTGAGAGCTAAATTAGGAGGATTAGTTACATTGATTTTGACGTGAATTCCCAAACAGCAGTAATAGTTATAACAAATACGTAGTAGTACACACGGAAAATTACAGTTTGTACTGAATGTAATAGATAATAGCTTGACGATTTTAATAGAGATTTGTGATCTGACCACCAGTTTAAAATATTACATTAATTGTTATGTGTATATTTATTGTCCGAACCAGTTTTGTTAACTTTGCAGGTCATTATTAGTATGACACGATCTTAGTTTTATTGTTATTTGCAATGTTGTTATTTTATATTTGTCTAGTCTTAAGCCCGATAAATTGTTTTTGCTTCAGTTGTGGTATTTCTCATGTAATTAAATTTAAATATTTTTAGAAATAAATTTCTAAAATCATACATTATATTACGGGTCTGTAAGAATAAACCATAACTAATTCTCGTTGTTATTTTAGATGCAGCAAAAAGGGATAGACAGATGTATAACCTCCATTGAATTTGTAAAAACTGTGATCATTTATATCTCCATATAATTTACATTTAAATTTAGCGAATCGTATCAGTGGCCATGGTATATTTAAAAAAATTGTTCGCGTAAAACATCCCGCAACATCTTTTTTTTTTATACTGTATAGATCTAGCGTTTGACCACTATCTCACTCGATGGTCAGTGACGATGTGGTCGAAGATGTTATCAGGCCATCTTGATTTTTTAAAATATATATTATATTGGTCACCAAAAGCATGGTAGACATAATTACAGGTCTTCACGGATAGCTGTTTATAATCCATTATAAAGAAAATTTTCAATCATAATTACTAATTGATCATTATATAAGTACTATAAATATTTCTTGAAATCAATGGGAATAAAGATGGTCATGATGTGTTGTCCAGTAATCGTGAAATCCTTCCTACTAATATTATAAATGCGAAAGTTTGTGTGTATGTTTGTTACTTCTTCACGCTCAAACGGCTGCACTGATTTGGAGGAAATTTGGTATGGAGATAGTTTATACCCTGGATTAACATATAGGTTACTTTTATCCCGGAAAAGTATAGTTCCCATGGGATAATTAAGGTAGCGGGAAAATCGTAATCCACGCGGGTGAAACCGCGGGGCGTTACTAGTTGGCAATATGTCTCATACGCGTTTCGATATAGGGACTAAAAATATCGCTAAAGTTGCGGCAAGTTTTTTTCTTTTATGAGATCAAATATTTTAATGTTTTGCGACCAAATCTTAATCAAGAAAAAACGCATTAGTAAAAATGCTATTTCCGCAATATTACCATACGCATAAAGTGACTTAATATAAAACTATTATTAGTAACCTATAAATACTACCAAAACTGCTTCTTTGACATTTGAGTATATAGAATTTAGTTCTGTGACTATGCTTATATTTACAAATATTGTGGCACAATCGTGGAATCAAGCACCTACCTACATATATTCATATTATATGATCATTATCTAAATTACAATCTCAGAAACTTGTAAGCACATAGGTACTTTTGAATAATAAGTTGATTTCAAACATCGTCCAAAAATTTCTTCTACAAGTTCAAACATTTTCAATGCGAAACAGTTCTACGGCGAAGAGTAAACTTTGCATTATAATATCGCACTCTATGCCAGTGACAGGTGACATTACGTAACCTTGGTAAATGCGCAAAATGCATACCGCATAAGCGCATTTTATTTTGAACTCTATTTATAATAATGTAAGGATTCGTTTGGAATATTTGAAATACGTGCACTTTCAAAATACATAGTAGCAGTTGTATAGTAGGCTGCGTATTGGTTTCAATGAGAACAGCAATTAAAGAGTTGCGGAATGCGATTGATATTAAGACAATAGTGGTTATTGCCTAATTGTAGGAAAACAATATTTAAATAATGTTAATTCTAATGATTAGACTTACCCGCAATTAAATAAAAAAAATAACCATGAAAGACTATTCTAAATTACATAAATAACTAATATGAAAAAGCAAGACATAATATAAAAATATGTTACAATTATTTTTTATAACATGATTTTATTATAAATTCTAGCGAGTTTTGACAGAAAATGGTTTATATATAATAATAACCGGGTTCGATAAACAAGTTAATTATTTTGATAAAATTTTGGTAACTTTAAAAGTGGACCAAGTGCATAAAATGACTTTTGTTAAAGTAGCCCATTAGCGCAGTGCTTAATGTGAACTATTGTATCGAAGATCAGGTCAATATGTGGAAAATACATGTCCAGGAGTCTAGGTCAAAATACTGTCTGTCGAGTATTTTGACCTAGGTTTCGGGCATGTCCGATGGCCATCATCAGGTGAGTTTACGCTGGCCGCGTCGCCGCGCTCTGGTAGCGTAATCTCGTCTGTTTTTTTTATGGGATGAGGTAACTGAACAAGCTAAAGGCCCACAGGATGTCACGTGGTAGCCTCTGCCTATAGATAGATACAATTCGTAAGGAACTGCACAGCGTCCGTCGCCCTGAGACATAAATTTGGTTAGTCTCATGTGCAGTGCCTGTAATTTCACCGGAAACCATACCTTTCAAACAGGAAAACTGTAAAGTGAACACTACTGCCTGCCTATCTTAATTATAGATAATTATTCATATGTATAAGACCAATTTGGGCTATTCGTAACTGTGTGAGAACTTTCTTGTTTTGCATAATTTTATTAGTAGGTATGATTGAAATTGAATTGAATTGATTGAAGTTTAAAACAAACATAACATAATTAAAATGCTTTTAAACGTGAAGTCTTCATTTTAAAATAATTTCAGTTAAGCTCTCTAGTTATCACATAGGTACAAGTATAGTTGGCTAAGCGAAGGGATGGTCTGTAGTCTGCACAGTGCCTTATCTACGGAAGTCTGAGTTCAAATTTCAATGGTAGTCGAACTTTTTCTTCTGAAAATTGAACGCCGACAAGCATGAGTCATTTTTGTTTTTAAAATTATTCTAAGCGTGCTTGGAGCACGCAAGCCTAGAAGATACCTATTCACTCGTGACTTGAAAACTCCAGGATTGTACCCATCGGGAAACACACACTCAGGCAACGAATTCCATTCATTGGCAGTACGCGCTAGGAAAGTGGAAGAAAAACGCTTAGTACGTATAGGTGGTATGTCTACCATATAGCGATGGCGCGTTGCCGATCTTCTGGTTGACCGATGATAAAATGGGGACGGTGGAATTAAATTATATAATTCCAGTGTAAATAAATAGTAAAATACTTTTTGAGATACCTTATCAGAAGTGGTAATAACTTTTCTTCCGAAGACAAAACACAAAATTAGACGCTAGAATAATATTTTAAGTTCTATCCATAAAACAAAGCTTCAAGAGAGTTTTAGGACGAGTTTAGTGTTTCAAATGCCTAGATTATGTTAACGAGGCCGTCAGACGATACCAATGAGCCATGGCTCTAGTAATACTTACCGAGTGAAGCATTATTTAATCTATTCGAACTTGCCACATACACTTTTAATAGCACTTATATAATAGTAATAAAATAAGTACCTTTTTCTTCTTCTTCCTTCCATATTCTCTTGCCATATCTATTGTCTTTTTCATGTGTTTATCTTTTTTTCTTTGTTTATTGAGTTACTCCAACATATTTTCGATTCTCTTTCAATTTCCCTCCAACACTTTTAGATAAAATCAAATTAGGAAAAAAACTATCGAGCCTTGGTTCCCGGTATAAGATCCCGATTTAGCCCCCAATAGTTTTCTCTGTAACGATTAGATAACTAAATGGGTAACATTACCATTTGGGACCAAACCATTGACAATATAAATGCTTTTTATAGTCTCTACCCAATTGAATAGTAAATGTTTGGGCATTTACCATTTACATTATGTAATTTGATAGAAGTAGCATTTGTCTGTATTTTTTAAATTTTCTCTATGACCTACGATGTGTGGGTACACATCAGTGATTGGTTGTGTTGTCATATTTGAAACTGAACTTTATTTAATTATTTTTTTAATTAGAATTTTTTTTTTTCCAATTCATTTTTTAAACATTTACGCGTGATAAGACTTCAGTCCAAGTAAAGATGTTAATGGTTACTGATTAAGTAGTTTAAGTACCGTACTCTGCATCAGGACTTAGATGGATGACAGGTAGTGGCGCTTTGATCTGAACGCGTGATTAGAGGCACCTTTAGCTGACGGTCGCGATTGTTGCTTGAGGACAACAGACGGTAGACAAAATGAGATCCCGAGAGAAGACGCGACAAAAAACTAGTACTCACGCGTTTACGTAAGATAATGTTTAGAACTGTCATATGTACGTTCGTGATGCCATCAGAAGGTTCTGACCGAAAATGTGCTCAGGGGCGATCTTGGCGTATGCCAGTCGACTTAGCATACGCTTCGATGACGGTTTTTCAAACTTCAGCTAGCCAGGCGGGTACTTGAAAGTGCTCTACAGCCATGCTGGGAACTCGATAACGGTGTTACCTTCACCGGAAGCTCAAACCGTTGGTGGGACTGGAACCAGCGTCCATCAGTTTGACAACCGACGCTCTCCCCGCTGAGCTATAACGCTATATCGCTTCAAGAACTTAATTTATTTTATCCCTTTTTTTAGTAAGTTTATTGTTTTGTTTTGACAGATGTATGTATCTATTTTTTTCTCTACTTTCTGATTCAGACATCAATAATAATTATGTAATAATATTATTACTAATACATTCATTCTGTCACAAGAACGGTGTTCATTATCATCAGCTCAGCTATAAGAGATCGACTGAATATTTTTTAGTTATTGTCTTCACGATATCCATAGTTGCGATAAAAATAAACTTTGACTTGCCGATTGCCGTGTTGTAGATAGAGTCCGCCTTGACGTGCCATATTGAGCCACGGTCAAGAACTTTAACATTCTACAACCTACTGGTAACACAAACCTGCGCTGAGGTCATTCTGTCCAGACTTCTTGACTTTAAGACTCAGGTCGGAAGTAAGAAGTCGACAAACTTGTTTTAATATCTATGGGGCAGATAACAACAAAAAACTGATCTTGTTTTTAACCGACTTCAAAGAGGAGGTTACTCAATTCGACCGTATATATGTTTTTTTTTTCATGTGTGTTTGCGGATAACTTCGTCGTTTATGGACCGATTTCAATTATCTTTTTTGTTAGATAGAGTATACTTCCGTGGTGGTCCCATTCAAATTTCATCAAAATCGGATAAGCGGTTTTTGAGTTATACTCTAATAACTGAAAAGTGCTACGCGTATGTTGATGATATTATTGTCGCAATTAATTATATTGTGACAATTAATTGATCCCGTGAGTAGCAAAGGTCACTGAAAAGGGTGAAAAAAAATTGTTTAACAAAAAATGCAACCGACTTTAACACTCAAAAGTGTGAAATAACTTCTCGAAGTCTTTTAGACTTCGACTAGTAGTCTTTTGAGTGTTGAGTCGGTTGCATTTTTTGTTAAAAAAATTTTTAGTATTTCCATATTAGCGAATTAAAATAGAATAGAAAATCTGTTCTCGAGACGCGGTCGAATGTGGAAATTTAGAAGATTCAAGGAGAACCAAATACAAAAATCTTGAAATCATCGTGTAATAACTTTTGTTTTTATTCGGTTAGACTTACAAAAATTATGTAATGTTTATAGTTATGTCTGAAAGTTTTAATGAGTCATAAATAGACAATTTTTTTTAATTCTCAGTAGGTATGTCCAGATCTAACTTTCTTCCTGAATACTTTTTGGTAAATTCAATACCTTTTAAATGTGCTTGTCATAACTAAAAATAACACGAAAAGCCTTTGTAGGCAATGTTTCTTTTTTATACTGTCTAGATCTACCGTTTGACCACTTGATGGTCAGTGACGATGTGTTCGAAGATGTTACAATGCCAGACCAAGAATGCTTACTAGCTCTCAAGGACTGCTGTGTGAACATACTATGTGTTTGGGGATCGAACCAGCGTCCATAAGTTTGACGTCCGACGCTCCCACCGCTGAGCTATCATCGCTACGCTATCTGTAACTGATTTGGTTCTTTTTCGTTTTCATTTTCTTAATGCTGCGTCTAGCTCGTCAATGCTCATAGTCCTAATAAAGGGGTAGACTTAGAAGCAGAGTTTTGGTTACTTCAAAATATGTAAACGCAATACAAGCCTAGTCTATCCCTATTGCTTTAAGATGATAGAAGTGTTTTTGGATGAGTTTATGTGTGATAATATAAGTGTAGGTATTGGGAGTGATTCTCTTATTCAACTAAACTAAACTAAAATCACAACAAACATCCAAGACCCAGACAAACATGCAAGTTCATCACACAAATGTTTGCTTCTGCCGACATTCGAACATCCTGGGTTCGACCCTGGTGACCAAAGGTCATGCCACTGACAAGTCATGGTCATGCCACAGCGGCCGTTGATACTTCCTGCATGTAATTTATGCGGGAGAAAAGGCGGTGCATACTGCATCCTTCTCTGTAACAGTTTACTTCGCGGAATTAACACTAAATATTGTTTATGGTACCAGAAGGTGGGCAGCAGCGCCTTCTGAGGATCGGAAATCATACTGCGCTCGCCAACCCGTTTGCCAAGCGTGGTGAGTATTGGCAAATCCCCCCTATATGGGTGAGGCATGTGACCAGCAGTGGACATCTTATGGCTGAGATAATGATGATGATGATGATTGTTTATGGATTTCCGCTATTTAACTACTAAATCTAAAAACTTTATTAACAATTTAATTGAGAACTTTGTTGTTTTTGTCTATAGGACGTAAAATTTCATTCAATAGGAATATTCTTTCAGATTGATCTTATTTGAATTTCATCAAAACCGGTTAACTAATTCTCTAGGAAAACGTTGGAAATGTACGTCTGTTTATATAGGTTTTAATCTACGTAATTATCATATTTTAACATATAATTAAGTGGTTTCTGACTATGGTCCTTATGAGCAGGCTTGAAGTCGCACAAGCTATGGAGACGGTTATGGTCGAGGTTTTTCCACGTGATCGAATCAGAGGAGGAGATTCGAAAAATAATGAAAGTCACCGACGTAGCCCAGTAGATTAGCAAGTTGAGTGACAGTGGGCAGGGGCAGAGGACATAGTTCTAACAACTGATGGCCGTAAGGGTACCGAAAAGTTCTCGAATGGAGACCACTGACTGGCAAGCGTAGCATAGGACGGCCTTCAACAATAATAGGTGGACAGATGACCTGGCTAACATCGCAGGTAAGGGCTGGACGCGGGCCGTGCACATACTATGGCTGAGATGATGATGATGAATTCATAATTATTTTACCAGCTGGTAGCGGGTTAGAACATTTGAGTTATCTATAGGCTACCAATAGCTAGTGGATTGCTCAAATGTTATTGTAGTAGCTGCAGTATTGTAATTAGTTATTAGTGTTTTATTTATAATATGTTTTTTGAATCAAAAATTAAGACAGATTTTGGCCAAGGTTTAATAATAGACAAAATGCTAGGTCGGTAAAGCGGTGGCGTTTTTTAATTAAAACCATATTATTGTATTTGTAGAGATATTTAATTTATGGAGAATATGCCTCTAATTCTGTTTTCATCAAAATAAATTGAATGGATAATATAGCTGTTATATTGAGATGACAAAGTTAAGACAATTTCGAGGTGAGTAGAATATTTGAAACGAAACAAATGTAAATTATAACAAGTTTCGACCAAACTTTGTGATCATTATATTTAAATGACTTTGCTAAAGCGGAAAGTTTGAATGTCACCATTAAGGATAAACAATTTCAGACAGCTTTATTTCAGAAAGTGTAAAGGATACACACTCGGGGCTTCTAAACTTGTAACTAATTATAAAAAATATAATAATAAAAGACATACGAATTAATTAATTATAAATACAAGCATTATCGCATATAAATGCCTATAAAGTTGCAAAAATTAAGCTTATCAGGAGAATTTCAGTGCTAGCATTTTCACTGCTAGACATTTGCTTCTAGTATGATATCATATTTTATTATTTGTATAAACCGAAAGCATATGCAACTACTCTGCTGAATATGTATCTTTTTACAAGTCTTAGTTTCCAATAGTTTTCTCTACTAGTTACTACTACTTCTCTACTCTATTTCTCTGACAGAATTTATTGCGCTGGCTAATGTCAGCTAACGGATAGCTTAATTTTTATTACTAGCGGTCCGCGCCAGCTTCGCAATGGTAAACAAAATTTCAAAATTAAAAATGTAAGGATAGATAATTTAAAAAAAAATTAATATAGCCCATGTCACCCGGGGATAGTGTAGCTTCCCAACAGTGAAATAATTTTTCAATTCGGTTCAGTAGTTTCGGAGCCTATTCGCTGCAATCAAACAAACAATCAAATCTTTCCTCCTTATAATATTAGTATAGATAAGGAAATAACCGGCTACACTAACTTTTTATATTGTTTCGGATTGCGGCGCTTATAGGACCCGATAACCTTAGAAGAGCAAAACCGTGCACGGACCTGCTAATTCTTAATATAAGGTGCTTTAGAAGTATAATAAATTTCGCGTGCAAAATTATTCCTAAAAAAAAAGGCACAGTTTGTGAGTTACATCTTTAAAGTAGCTGCCGCTAGTGGTCAATGTTGCTTAACCTGATAAAACTGTCAATATCAGTAGACGAACTACAGCACGGCCGATCGTTATAAAAAAATAAACAGTCCAGTAGATCTCATAATCGCAACTAACCAGTTCCTTCTGCAAGGACATGCTCCTTCCATATTATTTAGGCCTAATCCAATATGCCTAGGCAATGCGGACAATAGGTTAGGGACCAGACCGATGCCGGCGTTTTCAGGCGGCACAAGGACCCCACATTGCCTAAGGACTCTGATTCAGAGGCAACAACGAGATTGACCGTTTAACGTGCCCTCCAAACACATTAGATAGATAGATAGATTGATGAACACTCTATTGAACACCATAGAAGGAAAACTTATAACATATTACAACATTTTTTTTCATACTGTATAGATCTAGCGTTTGACCACTATCTCACTTATTATATTATACTTAGGTGTAACAATGAGCGGATGCTGATATGATGACATGATTATGTAGACGGATGCGTTAGCGCTCATGAAAATGTCACTAGCGGTTACCCATCCAAGGTATGACCGAGGAGTACATTGCTATCGGTAAGATTGCATAGGTAAATTGTTCTGTGAGCGCTCGCAGTATGCAATTTTAGAGACTAGTCGGATGTAGTTACCTAGTTTTTGCGCTGTTGACACAGTGTTTACTACTCCAGGCAGCGAGGGTCCAATGAGATACAGATGTTAGCATAGTATAATCTTATACTAGCTGCACCCTGCGGTTTTACCCGCGTGGTGATGAAAAACGGTGATATTGGTGATGATGAAAATAAGCGTATGTGTTAATTCAGGGTATAAGCTATCTTAATACTAAGTTTCATCGGAACCGGTGTAGCCGTTTCAGCGTGAAGAGGTAACAAACATACACACTTACACACAAACTTTCGCATTTATAAAATTAGTAGGATAGGAGAGGATTGGTAGGAAGTAGGATAAACTACCTATGCTGTAAGCAATGTCTGTATTAATTATGTCAATGAAACATTTATTCTTTATATAATTATTCTTGAAACAAATGCTATGTCTCTTCCCGCTATTTTTTATTATATGGCAAACCACCTGTCTGATAACAACCTTTTTTGGGAACGCTTATAGTAAACAGTTTCTTCAGTACCATGCAAAAGCGCGAAGGCGCAATTGTTCTCACCACCAGTAAACGAGTAATTAAGCAAAACATTTCTTTTTTCCAGATCTGTTCCCGATTTCATCGACAGTGCTGCCACTGCCGTACTACTCCGTATACGGATACGAGAAGAAACAACTCCACGACAAAAACAAGAAGCGCCCTCAGGGAAAAATCTCGCTAGTCACCAAACTACCCGAATAAAACAACCTCTAATAGCCGCCATTAATGTTTTTTCTTTCCCTTTTCACGTAAACGACGATCGAAGCGTTTGTCAGATTGACACAGACATGTCTTATTTAGCTCGCATAAAGACGACCTCAATTCGTTAGGTGAAATATATTGTCTCCGCTTTGATTTCTAAGAAAAACACTATAGTGTAAGCTAGATTGGGTCCTTGATCAATTAATTATTAACGGGTACAAAAATAAAATGAAGGATGTGAATGGGATTTCCCATATGTGATCTTTTCTCTTTGTTGAGCGCTATTCACCAAGTAGTCATTGTTTTGTAAAGCTACACGGAAGATCTTCAACCTCAAGAGTCTTCTAGGAAAGGTTGACTAAACTGGCAATGCTACAGCCTTTTTATCGCACCCTCGTGAAGAGGAGGAAAAGTGGACCACGTATTACAAGGCGTAAAACCGAAACAAAAAAACCCTTTACTTTGGAATCTTTGACTCAGTATCTTTAAACTTATTTTTAGTGTAATCACAAAATCACCACAAAAGTTCAATAGATACTTAATAGCAAACTCCTTAGTACTCGTTTTCACATCACACCTACATTCTGTTTTCAAAATAAGAGTTAAGCAAACATCATTTAAATAAACACGGCTAGTGTAAAACACAGTTAGCTAAGGTAGATAAATGAAATAGCAACATTACGGCCACTGCCGCTAATGGACGCCAGCCCCAGAAAAAGTATATAAAAATAACGTATTAGCCGGATTTAGTTAAGCCGCAGATGTATTGAGGGAGGCGACGTGCTACATCGTCGGTGAAAAAGAAAATTAAATGCTGGTAAAAGTTTGTTAACCTAAAGTTGTTACAATTTCTTTATGTAGTAAGTCATTGACTTAGTGTAAACGTCGTTTCCTTGAAATATTTTTTAATTAAATCAGCACTGTACATTCATCTCAACCAAATCCTGCCGTTATAAACATAACATTTATTGTACTATATATGTAATTAAGTTTAGATTTACTATATATGTTTAATGTAATGATGTTGGATTATTTAAATAAATAAATAAATATCTGTCAGTTATATGAGCTAACTAGCTTTTAGCTTCGGTTTCGCTTGCGTTCATATAGTATTTTCATCATCAGCTCAGCCATAGAATGTCCACAGACATCAGACAGTCTGGACATAAGGCTCTCCCATTGATTTTTACAAGGATTGGTTGGAAGCGGCCCGTATACAGCTCTTACCTGCAATCTTAGCAGGTCGTCTCCGTCAGTGGCTATGCTGCGCTTGCCAGTCCGTGGTCTCCATTGGAGAATCTTTCGACCCTAACGGCCTTCTTAGCCCACTGCTACTTTAACTTGCCATTAAAAAATTAAATCCATTAAAATATAATGAATATACTATCGTCAGGTGCTTCATAATAAATTCAGCCTAGCGCAATTTTATAAGTACACGAGTTGACGAATCAATCATAAAGATTGATCTAGAATCGATAAGCTTAATACTCTAACTTGTGTTATTATTAAAACAGATTCAGATACTCTCTACCTTATTACTGCAGGCATAGAAACGTGAATATAGATCATATTAAGGTTACCTAACCTGCACTTCAATTCACTAGAGCACCTATCTCCTTCAGCTAGCTGAACTACCTACGATGCTTCCTTCCTTGATATGTGTTGGCGCAGTTATAACAGTATGGAAATATGTGCTAAGAAAATGTAACAGAGCTGAATCTAGTGAAAAACATTTAATCTCCGATTATAAAAAAAAAAACTATCATTACAGTCAATATAGTGGCCATTATAATTTTTAAACTTTCGTTTTGCCTACAATTTTGTGATTTAATCTCAGCTTAGGCGGTAACACTCAAACAATTTGGTAGGCGCGATTCTGCTTTCGTTTAATCGCAAAAGTCATAAAAGATATGTATTATACACATTTTATACACATCGCTTAAATACCCGCTCCAAACATGGTTATTCTTTATCTGTCCCTAAACATACTTCCAGTGGATTTAAAGGATGTTTCAAGCACAGTGCTACCAAAATCTGGAACGACCTTCCACCACCTTTAAGAAATAAACTTGGTAGTCACACTTTTAAACTTCGTTTAAAAATAAACTTACTATTTCGGCAAAAATACAACTTTGAACATCCTTTAAACCCTTTGTGTTAAAATGATAATAATTATAGTACTTAAATGCAACCTTAATACACACACCAAATCCACCAACATGACACCACACACACATAATCACACATAAACACACACGAAAACACACATACCGCGCCCACTCTCGAACAATATTGGGGCTGTTTTGTTTGTACAATATTTATTTAGCTTCCTAGAATTGTTAAGCTGCTGTCTGTGGGTGTTCGTGTTTTTTTTCCTTTATTTTTTATATCTCGGGCAAGAGCATAGTCCGAGCTTAGGGGTAGGCTGAAAAACGGCGTTACGGTCTCTACACTCATGTGGGACCATGACACATGCTGAGCCTATCCCTTTTGCATTAGATATTTAATTAATTAAACATGTCCTGTATAAATTTTTCTTTTTTTGTGGCAATAAATGATTTTTTTTTTTTTTTTTTTCATAAAATAGTTGGCAAACAAGCACACAGCCCGCCTGATGGTAAGTGATCACTGTCGTGAAGAATTCCATATTGTAGCTACTCGGGAATATCGAGGGAGGAAGCTGGTTACAACATTTCGCAAGTATCAATTACTGATATGTGGATGAGCTTTTAAATGATTTCGGCTAATTTGGTGATAGAAACCTTCATGCAGGTTGAATAGTTTTTCAGAACACTCCCCGTTGTATATACGGTAGAAAATACCGTACACAGAGATCCAATGTCTCTGCGCATACTGAATGGCTCCAGCCGTGCTCAGCCATCAGAATTGTCACCGACAATTCTGAAACTCTACGCTGCAATTCATCCACAGTAGGTTTTTTTTTTTTTATATGGGACAACATTCGCACAAGGTCTTCAAGTCCCAAACTAGGCAGAGCCTGTACTATGGTGACAGGATGACTGATATATATATACTTAAATACATACTTATATTATATACTTTTATACATATACACACCGAGACACAGGTCAAACAGACATGTTCATACACACAAATGTTTAACCTGTCCGGGAATCGAACCCGGGACCGGCCAGCCAAGCCAGGTGCACCGTAACTTTAGACCAACGCAAATCTACACTTTTTTTTTTTTTTTTTTTTTTTTCATCACACTCACTTTGACGTTCACTTTGACTTACGCAAAAACGAAAGTCACAATTAAACCAATCCGTATATCAGTGTATGAGGGATCTTAGAACGCTGCCTTGTAAGTTTATACTTATGTTTATGTCATAGGTACGACATTAGATCAATCTGTCCTAGAAATGTTTACTTTGTGTCAGTTGCAGAAGAGTTAATTTTTAATTTCACTAAAACTTTGACTTTGACCAGAACAGAAGTGCAACCATCAAAAAGTTGTGAGATGTAATAGGCAGTAGTACCTATGTTTACAATTATGTAAGAATTAGAAAAAAGAAAGAGATAGAATACTGACAATGAGCAACTAACCTCGCCTGGGAGTTAGCGCACGCTGCAACTCTTTGTAAACTACTGAATGGGCTTAAAGATATTGACTACTCAAACATCGTTCTGAATAAGATAATCAGAGGGTGTCTGTTGTTCAGTATCGTTAGCAATCTTTTCAAAGGAAAAACTGATAAGCAAACACTTTGATCAGCCTCATTTTATATTCAAAAATAGCAGCATCACTTTCCGCTGTTGAGTTTGAACAAGCGCTTTTTTCCGATGAAGTGGAGTACATTGATCGAGTGGCGTGGATTGCTTGAGACACAGTAATCAATCAAATATTTGGCTAAGTCATGAATAAATCTGGGAGAGAAGTTTGGCGAGTTCGCTAAACAAGCCCGGCTCTTGATGTAGACTAGGAAGCCTGTTGTTTGAGAACTTGTTTATGTTAATGAAAACTGCCAATATTGTTAGAGGAGTTGCTTTGCTCACAGTGCGGGAGAAGATATTGTACAACTTTATTTACTAAACTGCCTGACCGACAGCTCATGACTTCACTCGTCTGTATAGCAATACACTTGATTTTTTTGGCTTCCTTGTTTTGGTAATTCCCAACCGTTACCGTTCTTTTATACTTTCTGGTGACAATCGAAAACCAATGTGAAAAAAAGAAAAAACAATATTAGTGACAAACTAGAAATATTTTCTTTGTATTAGTTCTGTTACTTTTGACATTCAATTCCGATGGTAAATTGTGATTTCGATAGACTTGACGTATTGATACTCTTGAGCGAAACAATAGCGCAGGATTGGAATCGAGTTCGATGGAATTTGACATAAATACAAAATGATACAAAATGACGTTGATTGAGATTGGAACTGATTCGGATTAGAATTGGATTGACATTGAAACTGACTTCAGGAGTATCTACGCTAGCTGTTCTAATTGGTAATTATATTTTTAGGTTAGTATTGGTAATTATATCTTAGAACTCATGAATGATGGGGCCGCGGGTTCTCGAGGGAATATCAAGGACTCGTAAAAGCTGCGTAGGACGGCACTGATAAGTCGACTGACGATATTAGCAAGATCGCACGAAGAGGGTGAATGCAGGCTGCTTCTATCCAGTCCTTCTGGAAATCCATCGTAAGACTGCGTTTCGATAGACATAGGCTAGTAATGACACTGACAGATAGTCTGACTGACAGAAATAAAATAAACGCTTTCATTCGATTTGTTATCCCAAAGATTTTTTGAAGCGATTATCATGGAGGGAGCGTCGGCTGTCAAACTTACCGACGCTGGTTTCATCCCCACCAACTGCTTAAGCTTCCGGTTTACGGTAATTTCGTGTACATCTTTAACCACATCGTCACTGTTCATCGAGTGAGATGTGACGACTTTTTCTTTCAAGAATAAGCCCCAATAAGCAATAGATTGTATGTAGATTTAGATTGTATGTAGTGCCCCGTGGTTTCACGGTATGGTTTTCCCGCTACCTCAATGATCCCACGGGAACTATACTTTTTCCGGGATAAAAGTACCCCATTTGTTAATCCAGGGCTTAAACTATCTCCAAACCAAATTTCATCGAAATCGGTGTAGCCGTTTGAGCGTGAAGAAGTAACAAACATACACATACACATATACACACATACACATATACACACAAACACATATACACACATACACACAAACTTTCGCATTTATAATATTATTAGGGTATGTAGTTTGTATTAGTAGTTTATAGTTGTAGCCGATGGTATAATAGACAAAGCAACTTTATTGTGTGGCCGGGTTTAACTAGTGTCGTACAAAAACGTCTTTGAAACAACATCAAGACGTTTTGAGTAATTTTTAATGTTTTGTGTGCTCGTATCTTGTATGATTGATAATGTTACAAGTTCATGCTAATTTGTCTTTGCGAACGTGGGGTGAACGCGTGGTTCACTCATCAATGGATTAATGCTTCATTAATCATCAAATAAAAATATATATATTTTTACCATGCATATTGGCAGTTGAGAGAAAAGTTAGATTTTTAGTATTCATTTTTATTAAGGCCATCGAGGTAAAAACTGGTGAGTTTGTCGGCACACGTGTATTTTTAACTGGCTTAAAAAAGGAGGAATTACATTCCACGTTATGCATGTTCACCGATGTCTCTGTCAATTGAGGACCGATTTTTCCATATTCTTTTATTATTCGAAAGAGTATACTGCACGTCATCTAATCGATTCTAGGGAAATTAAGATAATATAAGATAATTTATTAATGTTTCACAAGGATGAGTTGGTGCAGAAGCCTTACACTACAAAATTTAAAGGTAGATATCACTAATAAATTAGATGTAAAACTTATCGTACCCCTGATAAGTTATGCACCCCACATCTAGGTCTCATTCGTGCCTGTATATGATAATTGAGGAGAACCCTCAAATGTTATAGTAATAAATGCGTTTTTCTATTTTTTTTCTAAAGCTAACCGAATCAACTGCTACAAGCTAAAGCTAGTTAGTTATTCTTTTGTCTCGGAAAAGTATGGTTCCCAGATAACTGAGGTAGTGGGAAAACCGTAGTACACGCGGGTGAATCCGCGGGGAGCAACTAGTAAAATATAAAATATTACCATTACCAAATGTCGGAACAGTTAGTTGGAAGTTAGAACTATCCAACTATTATTATAACTAAATCAGCTGATATTTTCACAGAATCACACGACCCCCACACGACCACCCTAATACAGACAGACACACACACCCTCATGCACACTCATCCCCTACACTCACCTACACCGACACACGCTTATTTGATCACTCCCGCGCGTACACAATATACAATAACATAACATACACACAATATACAAACGAGAAACAGACAAATATAGAAAAGTATGTATCAACTGTTCAATGCTGGTTATGTATATTTTTAATTATTTTTTTTCTTAATTGCCCGCTTGTTCTTTCTATCTCGGCGATGATCAGTCCGAGCCCAGGGGTAGACTGAAAAACAGTGCCGCGAATATGTGAAAATGTGCGCGTGGCAAAAGCTGAGACTATCCCTTTTGCCCTCATATACATCTTGTAAATAAATAATAAATGTATATTTGTTTTGCTTTTTATGAGTACATTGTAATGAGTGACAATAAACATTTTTTGATTTGATTTGATTTTTCAACGAGTGGAGATCGCGCGCGTCAGCTTTCGCATCTTTGTAAACCAGATTAGCTTAAGCAATAGAATTAATCTTCAAATTATACTACGTCGTATAATTATACTACGTACATCTATACTACGTCGATATCTTTGAATTTAGAACATTTTATGCGAGCACTTTTCAAGTGTTACTCCCAATTTGTTTACTTTGCCTTTGCTTAGCATATCGCGGAACTACGTGGAACTGTCGCATTCCTACTCCTTCGATATGAGCATCAGGCTTTTTTAACACTGACAAAGGATAAAATGCTTTACCCGCCGTAGCGTATAGTTGAGATTCGTTCGGGGATGAATCAGTTTTACGATGTTTTAATAATACAGGGAGCAGCAACGCTCGTTTTACCTCCAGCCAGTGTTTGCATTCCTGGTGCTTTGGCGAGCAAACGCTCTCACTTCGCCTGCCTCAAGTTTGTGATACGTATTGTCTTTTGCGCCTTTGAGAGCAGTCTGTATGCATTTTGCAACGTTTTGTTGAAGCATGTTAATGGCGAAGTTTTGAGAAGAAGCGTGTGTGTGGAATGAGGCTTCAGGCTCATTCACTTCGTAACCGTAAGGATCTTTTGTTTTTGGTATTCACCTGTTTTTTGTTGCAAGTGATCAGACGCTAGGTAACGATAGAAAACGATCTGTAGAGTATAGAAATAAATATACACAAAATTATTGGTATATATGTAATTTTGTATTTGTTTCTGTCTGAATGTTCATTACCATGCCAACGAAAAAAACTATTTTCATGATATTAAAATTAAGATTATGTGTTAAAAAGTCGTTGTAATTAGGGTCCTCGCGCACGGCGAATTTTAGTAGCGATTCAGTAGCGATGCTGTCGCGCACGTGATTCGATACCGCCGCGATGTTGGTGCTGGCTGTGTCGCAACCTTCGCCCAGCGGCCCTAGACAAGATGCATCGCTTCTCTTTCTGAAACTGCTAACGATGAATGTTCGTTCTCGTTGTCACGTGATATATAGCTTTAAAGTGTCAATCTCATTCACTTTTATGTTTTCTTTAGCAATAACGTTTGTATTATGCATAATAATAGCATAATATCTTTAATAACATAAGTGATTACATTATGAAGTCAGAGGAAAATAACTAATTATTTTTTCATTTTATAATGTAACTAGCTGCGTCCCACGGCTTCACCGATTACCCCCTACAACCTCACTAACTCATAAACTTTACCTCTTTTATTAGTATAGATAAAATATTTTGGAATAGTTTTAAATTTCTTATTTTTTTATTAATTGATTGATGATATCGGTGGTAATTTATAATTTAACCGTGTCCAAACATATCATCAATTTGCGACTACTTTCCCACTGTCATGGTTTGCCATGGCATGTTGTCATGTCATGTCACGTATGATTTAAGATGTACTAGTAATGCCCCGCGGTTTCACTCACATGAATTACAGTTATAATATTAGTGGGATAACGTAAAAATATGCTGGTAAGTGCAACACACAATTATTTCAATAAATAATCAAATCTGTTATGGTTTTGAAGACATATCTTTTCCTTATAAGATATTATGGATCGGAAATTTTACAATTGCTTTGAGAACCCTTAGTTGCCTTAAAAATAAATTAAAAAATGGCTCTAATAGAAAGTTAACTTTGCCGCAACAACGCTGAAATGCTTTATGCACAACGGGCTTACATCATCTGAGATTAAGACCTCACAGGAAAAAAATTAAAAATGGTGGAAAAATTACACATACACTACGTTTACAATATTGTTTTATATATTTAGGAATAGATTTATATATAACGTAGGTACTGTTGATTCAAATCTAGCATGTAACCTTTGGCAATAAACGTTGTTTATTCTTATTCGAAGTAAAATCCACAGCCAGTACTTCTAAATGCAACGACTAAAGGTTTTCCAAAACTCTATTGCTCGAAATTTCGCGGTGAGAGCAGAAGCCACAATATGTTAGAGATAACCCGTGGCAGGGTTCCCCGTTCCACTGTACATGTCAATAAATAACCTCCATAGAGACACAATGGATTGTATTGAATGAGAGAAGTTCTACAATTTATCATTTTGCGGCTCCTCGCTATCAGAGAGGTATCCGGACAACTTGCATCAATGGGATCCTTGAGCCCTTGCTTAATAAACTCATTTTTACAACTTCATGCTGAGCTGCCATTTTAATTTGCTCTTTTTATCTTTAAGTCATTCATCAATGTTATAAAAGTATATCAATTAGCAGTTTGATAAACCGTGGGACCTTTTTCATAAAAATATTTGTATTATTAGATAAATACTCAGAATGAAATATAGTACTCCTATCAAATTCAATCTATATGTTTGCATAATGTACTTGGATTTATTAAAATAAAACACTAATAACTAATTACAATACTGCAGCTACTGCAATAACATTTGAGCAATCCACTAGCTATTGGTAGCTTATATATATATATAATATATATATATTCAATCACTGGGGTCCTAGCGCGCTCAACTTCTACAAGGAAATCTCCAAGAGACTGGTTGACGTCTCAGGAGACCGAAGAGCTGGCAGCTTCCTCGCTCAACGTATTAGTCTAGCAATACAAAGAGGAAACGCTGCCAGCATCTTGGGTACAATGCCGCAGGGGCCCGTTTTAGATTTAATTTAGTTTTTATTAAATGTTTAAGGTTTTTATTTTAAGTTACATTATTTTATTGTTATTCTAAATTATTTTTATATTATGTTTGTATCAATTAGAAATAATGCATAAACTAATCTCGTTCAATTTACAGAAATATGGATGAGCTCGGAAGAGCAAACTCCGCTGTGATTTCATCATTCTTCAATCACTTGGATTAAATATAATACGATAACATGAGATTGCAATTTAACGGGGTAATGCAGCCAGTTTTTAGGTAGTAACAATCAAGAAGGGTTTCTACACTCATTATAGAAGATCACGTGATATATCGCTTTGAAGTGTCGTATCTCAAACTTTTTTATGTTTTCTCTCAGCGTTAACGCTTGTAGAATGTTACTTTGTGTTGGGCGACTGTTCTCCCTAGCCCAGAATCTATACAAGTTCGTAGACGAATGCCATTTTAACAACAGCTTTGAAGCGGAAGCGTTTAGATAAAGAGAATCGCTATGAAACGATGCATCTTGTCTAAACCCACTGATTTGACTAATGTTGACAACAGTCACCAGCAAAGTTGATTGAGCTTGACAGACCGCCAGCCAAGCAGCCAGAAATACAGCGCTAAAAGTACAGCAATAATTTGAAAGAATGGCAAACGAAAAAATATCGATATTTATTAGCTCATCTATATCTCCACAATAGCACCAATTTGTTCGGAAACCTGTCATAAATACTCACCCCAAGACCCGGGTATAAAAGATCGGGAAAGTTTACCCACAAAGCTGGCAATACTATACGGAAGATTAAAGGTAAAGTTGAAGAATTCAGAAAGGTCCACCCGCTGAATGGCCCATAAAAATGTAGCCAGTCTTTATTGGATGTCACGGCGAGCCATCTGCCTTTATTGGAAGAACAGGAATTAAGAAAAATCCAGTAGTGTTGTTCCATGCTTGGAATTAGTTTAAATATCATTCAAGAGAATAGTCCAAATAATGCCTCAATAAATAAATAAATATAGTAAAATAAATAAATAATTATTTATAAATAAAATAATGATGGCCGTTGGGGCCGAAAAGTTCTAGAATGAAGACCACGGACTGGCAAGCGCAGCATAGGACGGCCACCGACCAGGTGGACAGACGACCTGACTAAGATCGCAGGCAAGTTGTTGAGGGTAGGCCGACCTCAGTAAACGTGTTTTTGTAACTCTGCTAACAAAAGTTTGATTTTTATTAAAATATGTCGCAAATTAAGCTTGAAAAAGTAGTGTTAGATATGCAACAACTTTTGTTGAACGCTGTGAAAAAGTTGGAATCTCTGGATGAAGTGGTACGTGAACAAAATAAGACCATAAAGTCTCAGTCAGATCAAATTGCTCACTTGATCTCTCAGTTGAGCCAATGTGTAGGTAACATAAGTATCCAAGCACCTACACGAGAGATGAATGAGATTTCGGAACGGAGTGAGGCAAAACAACGAAGAGCGGCTAGTATTCGGGCGTCGTCAGCCATCATCGGAAAATCTTGTGCTAAACAAACACCTACGCACCTATCAATTGCACCTACCGCCGATAGTTCAAAAAAATCAGCGGCTTCTAAGATGCCGTCACTACAAACTCACTCTGGCATACCTACGTCACCGGCCGAATCAAATGAATGTAGAAATAATATTCAACCCGCTGTCAACCAGCCTGCCGCAAACAACGAATGGACCGAAGTAACGCGTAAACAAAACCGAGCGCCGGCCAATGTTGTCAAAGGAGTTGCTGCACCAGGGAAAACAGCGCTGGAAGCTTCTGAGCGTTGGAAATATTATCATCTATACTACGTTAAGCAGGGAACTACCGATAAAATGATAAGCGATCATTTGGCTGTAAGTTGCAAGATAGAAAAATGTGCAGTTGAAGTCTTAAAATCCAAGGGTAACTACTCTTCTTTTAAAATTGGCGTACCTGCCAAGTTATGTGAACAGTTACTAACGGAGGATAACTGGGCTGTTGACATCTGCCTAAAACCATGGCGCCATAATTTTCGCGGTGTCACCAAAGAAACTACGTAGAAATCATAAATTGCTTCGTATTGTATACCAAAATGTGCGGGGTTTGCGTACTAAAACTGAGTCATTCAAAAGTTCTATAATCACTAACAATTATGATATCGTTGCTATGACGGAAACGTTCTTAAATAGCTCGGTGTTTGATGCAGAATTATTCCCACCTGGATATAAGGTTCTTCGAAAAGATAGAAGCAGTGAAGCTGGCTGGGGTGGAGTTCTGCTAGCGGCTCGCAGTCACTTTACTGTGAAACACATCACTCAATTGGATGGCCTTACAAAGGACCACGAAATAATTATAACTCAGCTCTCACTCAAAAATAACAAAATATTACTCTGTGTTGTTTATATTCCACCTTCATATAATAATGATCAATACTTGGATGTGCTTAATGTTTTAGAAAACGCTGTATGTAAATATTCTACACTAGACGTTATAATTTTAGGAGATTTTAATTTAAACTCATTTAGTTCCACTGTATCCGAGCATTTTAACATGTTTTTAAGCTTTTGCAAGTTAAAGCAACATAATCACGTAAATAATGCCTATGGTGGTATTTTAGATTTGGTTTTGAGTGACTTGTCTGAAGATCGCGTACGTGTATCCGAGGACACTGACGCCCTCGTAAAAATTGACAGATATCATCCGTGCCTGGAGATCACGGCCGCACTGACTTGCAACGCGAGGTGCAGCCGCAGTGATCGGTCCTTATCGCACGACCCCCCCTCTGAGGTATTGTTGTCAAACATTAACTGGAATTTCCGCAAGGCTGATTTTAGCGCCCTTTATTCTTCTATATGCAATATAAATTGGGATGAGTTAGTTGGTACTAATGATGTTAACTTGGCCGTTGATATTTTATATTGTAAATTAAATAAATGTATTGAGGAATTTGTTCCACGTAAGAGACCCGCATACCTAAACATAACACAAAAGTATTTTTACCCTACCTGGTTTACGGGAGATATTATACGTAACCTAAAAAATAAATACTTTCATCTAGCTCGATACAAGCAAGAAAATAAATTATTTAATCTAGAAATGTTTAAGTACTACAGATCGTTGGTAAAGCAACTCATTGACAACGCATGCCGTGAATATACTGAACGTATTGAAAATGACCTAAAAAAGGACCCGAAACAATTTTGGCAATATGTGAAGCAGCGACGTGCACACAGACATGTTTGTGATATATTCACATATGACGCGAATACTTTTACTGGACTGGACGCGGCCGAAGCATTTGCTAAATACTTTAGTTCAATGTTCTTGAAAGAAGTACCCAGGCTAAACGTACAGGAAGCACAAACTTATAGCCTCAACGAATCTGGCTTCGCTTCACACATTACAATCAATAGTATATCCAAATCTGAATTACTGAAAGCCATTATGGCAGTGCGCGCTCGTTCTGCTCCAGGTCCTGACGGGATACCTCCTTATGTTGTAAAGGACTGCAAATCAGTGCTTCTCAGGCCTCTTTTACATATTTTTAACATGGCAATAAAAAATTCAATTTATCCTAAACATTGGAAAATATCTCGCGTTACGCCTATCCATAAAGGTGGTGACAAATCAGATATACGTAGCTATAGACCCATAGCAGTGCTGTCAGTTTTTGGAAAACTATTGGAGTCTGTCGTGAATGCTCGTGTTGTGCAACAGATTGCTATATATTTAGATGACAGTCAACACGGTTTTAGACCAGGACGGTCGACGGTAACAAACCACATAAATTTTGTTAATTACGTTACCTCCAAGATGGACGCTGGTCTGCAGGTTGACGTAGCATATTTTGACTTCGAAAAAGCGTTCGATCGCGTGGATAATGACATTTTGCTAGCGAAATGTGCATCTATAGGTTTTAACCCAAAATTACTTAGCTTTTTTGCTAACTATCTCCAAGATCGTATGCAATATGTGAAGTTGGAGAACTTCGAGTCGTCAACTTATTATACTAGATCTGGCATCAGTCAAGGCTCTACATTGGGACCAACCCAGTTTTTGATAATGATCAATGATCTACCAAAAACTTTAGTCACTCGATGTCTTCTATTTGCGGATGATCTGAAATTATTCACAACAGTTACAAATAGTGAAGACTTCGAGGCTATGCAAGCGGACATTGATCGAATATCAGACTGGAGTAACAAAAATAGACTCTACTTCAACATCAACAAATGTAAGGTTCTCACTATCACTAGAATCCATAACGCTATTAATTATGAATACAAATTATCGGACACGAAACTAAAACATGTGAACGAAGTCAAAGATCTTGGGTTAACAGTAGATTCTCAGCTTAATTTCAGAAATCACATAACGTGCATATGCAAACAAGCCTATAGAATGTTAGGGTTTTTAATGCGTACATCTTACAATTTCCGGAATGTCAATGCGGCAATGATCTTGTACTACGCCTATGTCCGTAGCAAATTGGAGTATAATGCAGTTATTTGGGATCCTTACGAGAATAAGTATTCACTTATGATCGAAAAAATTCAACGTAAGTTCGCCAGATACATCTACAAAAGACTATACGGGTATTACCCATACATGTTTCCTTCCATGTTTGTTATGGGTATGGTGGGTCTTCATACATTAGAGCTTAGACGTAAAATGCTACTCGCCTTACATTATTACCAACTAATTCATAATATGATAGATAACCCATCTGCCTTAGATAAATTATCGCTGAGTGTGCCAACACATTACATGCGAGGCGCGGACGCCCAACGCGGCCCGCGGCTCTTACGTCGCCTATTTGCTTTGCCTGCGAACGTACATACCATTCGCGCTCAAAATGCACCCACGAATAGGGTGATAAAAGTATTAAATGGCTTGCTCACTCAAAACCCACATGTGGATATATTTTGTGATAGGGTAAGCAAATTCCAAACGGAACTGATTGCTTACCTTAGTCTTGCCTTGTAATGCCTTGGACATAGTCTGTAAGTTACATGTGCTGTATGAATAAATAAATAAATAAATAAATAAATAAATAAATAAATAAGGGCTGGATGCGGGCCGCTTCCAACAGGTACTTGTGGAAATCAATGGGGGAGGACTATGTCCAGCAGTAGACGTCCTATGGCTGAGATGATGATGATGATGATGAAATAAAATAATAATTAAATAAAAAAATACTTATTTCATACTAGCGTGAACTAGAGTGAAGCACAGGCTTCACTCGGATAAAAAAATTACAAATTAAATTAAAAGAATCCCTAATCTTTTCTATCAATAAATATAGCCTATGTTACTCATTGTGAATGTAGCCTTCCAATGCTGAAAGAATTTTTGAAATCAGCACAGTAGTTTTTGAGTTTATTCTTTACAAGCATACACACACACAAATATACATTTTTTTCTCTTCATAATATTATAGTAATAGTATATATAGGTATGCAGCTATATTATTTACAGGAGGAAAAAACAAATATTCATATATTGCTGAAATCGTTGAATTAATAAATTAAGAAAACTTTGTTTACTCGCATATAAATTTCAATAAGGAACTAATTTAACTTTAAAGGGATAATTATATTACACTCTAGAGTGTAGTGTACTGTTATTTTTATATACGTGTGTGTTATAGCTATGTAATATGTGACGTGTGACACACTTTACGAGCATGTTGTTAAATAATTTTTTTTCTAAGTAATAAGACTATTTTGTAGATGGAGGGCGGAGCTCGCTTGCCCATGTTATTCATTTTAATAGATCACTTTCCCCGACTACCACAGATTATTTACAGTTACTAAATCTTCACTCACAATTTAATTGTATAGGAGGAATGAAGTTCTATAGGAGGAACGAAATAATATTTCATAAGAAAATGCTTGAATATAGTGGGGTAGACAATGTAAACAATAACAAAGGACTATAAATACTAATATACTCTTGAAGCAACGAAATACTGCTTAATGGAAACGGGTCTTTAAAGTAAGAAATTATAATGAATAGCGAGATCCTAAGTAATGTTTATTGTTACCAAAGAAACTGGCGAGGTACAAGGAAAGGCTTAGCTTTTTATTTCAATTTTAATAAAATATGTATTAACAGAAAAGGAAAAAGTAAAGCACATCTATTACTACGAGTATTTTATACTATGCTATCCATGAGAGCTGCCAAGAATAGTTTCAGAGAGGTGCATCTGCACGCACACACCAAAAAAGTCTAAGCAACATGTACGTTTATGAACGTATGAACAATTAGTATAATAATAATAAGACACCTTCAGTTTTCATTCAAACAGTAACTTTATAAAAATATCTATTTATTTTCTTTCCTGATAGGCGGGTACAAGTGCACCCCCTTGCACCCTGCTGCCGGTGCCCATATGAGCTATGACTTAATTGTGGTCTATAAAGTGCTCCAGCGATCTGAACAGGCTGAATCCAACATTGACAGACCACGAGCTGACCAAAAAAGTTATACGACAGCGTGGAAGGACCCATTAATAGTCAATAGAGCTGAGAAATTATTTTCAATCGGTCGCGTTGAGACTTAAAACTACCCTCAACCTTCTGTTGACGCCATTTATATATTTATATTTGACGCAAAGAGTCCAAAATTCTAAATGCAGCTTTATTCAAGATAACGATCGTATATAGCTGGAAATAAATGAAAATTCTATAAAAATCTTTATTTAAAATAATCCGCTCTATTGTTTTAGAAGTTATTGTGTTTTTGTAACCAACCCAAATGGCAATAATTTTCTGTATTGTTAGGATATTACGACATTAATGTCGGGAATTCTTTCCCAAGAATTAGTAATCGTATACGTTATATTTTTTGTTCTTTTGCATGATAAAAGTCTCATAAATTTTGTAAAGTAAACTTTGATCAATTAACATTCAGGCTACCACTTAAAAATACTATATAAAAAATTATACACAACACATAGAAAATTCCAACACAACAACTTTTCATGGATGACCACCGGAACAAGAATCAAACGTTTATATAATTATTATATCTGCAGGTCTTTTGATAAAGTGTGGATTGTATTGACCCAGACATGTCACTGCATCCCTCTCAAAACATTTTGTGTTCTGTTTTCAATAAAAACAGCATAAAACTTTCGTGACATGTATTAATTATATAAATGAACGTGATGACCGTTACAATTTTAATTTGCAATAGAAAGAGGAGATTATTATGGTCCCGGGTTCGATTCCCGGACAGGTCAAACATTTGTGTATAAACATGTCTGTTTGACCTGTGGCTGGGTGTGTAAATGTATATAAGTATCTAATCTGTCATCAGGTTACCATAGCACAGGCTCTGCCTAGTTTGGGACCTGAAGACCTTGTGTGAATGTTAATAAAAAATATATATATATATTCTCGGTACGGTTCCCGCCTCAGCCAAAACGCGTCACAGATAGCAAAACACCACGTTGAGTTGCCATTTATATTTCTTGTTTTCCAACACCATAAGCGCCAGGCAGTCTCAATACAATGTAATATAAGTTTTATTTTTCCATTGTAGTTTTATTTCTTTTACAGATGTTGTAGGGGTTAATAAAAAGTCTAATTTATTGTAGCACTATCTTACTGATTAACATACAGCACACTGCTGAAACAATTGACTGGCCGGCAGTTGGTAGCACTGTGCCTTCTGAGCCGCTGGTCTCGGGTTAGATTCCCGGATAGGTCAAACATTTGTGTGTATGAACATGTCTGTTTGACCTGTGTCTGGGTGTGACTATGTATATAAGTATATATATCAGTCATCAGGTTACCATAGTACAGGCTAAGCCTAGTTTGGGACCTGAAGAACTTGTGTAAATGTAATTTTTTTTTTAAATTAGCTTACTAGGCAGAATAACGAGTTAAAACGTAGGCCATCCGAGCTAAGACGCGGAGGGGTTAGCTAGTATATAGTATTAATAATCCATCAATAAGCGCTAATAGTTCAAAAATCCGACAAGTCTTATATTGGGAACTCCTTACTCCGTCACTTACTTTCAAGTAACCTTCAGAATGTCATACACAACACTGATTTATATTAAGTAGAGAAACAATATGTAATATTGATCTGACACCGCGTTATGATTTGACGATTCTGTACGAATTTTAACAGCAATTTTAATAAGGGAAATTATTAATGTACCTAAATGAGGCATTTTGTCATAATCATGACTTCCGACCACGGCCGCGAACCGGAAGCGTCTATGAATGGACTTTCCGAGGCATTATTTTATCATTCACAGCGTTCGATCTGCGCACGCATTGTTTCGATGATTTTATAAATCCGAATACTTTTAAGCCTTGACATGACATCACGAAGAATACAATCAGGATCAATCAATCATTTGGATATGAAAGTTAAAGATACATAATGTACTTGATATCACGCCTTTACATTCCCGTATACATATATATATATGTCGGGAGAAGTGTTTAATCGTCTTATGTGTATATATTTTTGATCTCTACCTATTATTTGAGGTAAAGTAAAGTTACTTTGGTGTAGAACCGTCCAAAATTCCAAATGCCTGAAATCTGTGGTCTTCGTACAGTGTTTGTTACGAATACGAACAACAATGGATCCGAAACATGGTCTCTAACTATTGGACCTTATAAGCAAGCTCAAAGTCGCACAGCGAGCTATGGAGGGCTATACGCGATCGAGAAATGAGGAGATCCGTAGGAGAAAAAAAGTCGCCGACAAAGCGGCTAAGCAAGTTGAAGTGGCAGTATGCACGGCAAATAGCTCGAAGAACTAATGGCCGTTGGGTTCGAAAGATCCTCGAATGTAGATCACGAACTGGCAAGCGCAGCATAAGACGACCGGGTTGCAGGACATAGGCGATCGATGGTGACATTGTTCCTGTCACCGGTTGGCGAAAATACGTTAATAAATTCCCCGCAAAGATTATTAGCAAAACATATATGAATTACTATATTTAAACCTATGGTCCTATATCATCAATAATCATATTATAAGGCTTTATACGGGTAAAAATTTTTATAATTACAACTTATAAGGATTTTTTTTGTAGATATAATATAGCCTATGTCACACGGGAATAAAGTAGCTTCCCAACAAATAATTTTTCAAATCGATTTTGTAGTTTCGGTGCCTATTAGCATACAAACAATAAAATCTTTCCTCTTTATAATATTAATCATAAATGATAATAATGTTAGTATAGATTAATAAAAATAGACAAAATAAAAAACAGTGTTCTATTATTAAACGCTATATAGTTGAAGATATGAAAATGTCTGTTTTCTTTTACTCAGTTCATAGGTACTTTGGAAATTAATATCCAATTTATTTGTTAAACCTTTTCAAAACTTCGCAATTGTTCGAAACGTAAACTCTTTATTAAACGTCAGGGCAGTTTATACTTCAATAATATCGTTTCGAAAACGAATTAAACAGATCCCAGTCCTGATAATAATGGATTGAGTATATAGGCGCTACATGCCAGGCGGAATCCTACGCGACCTGTTCTCTATAAACGCTTTCTTAGCGAGCTCGATTTACCCCGGTCTTTATGCCGTCTCCTCATCGACGAAATATGTAAATTTAATGAACAAAATTAATTTCATCGCCCGAATAATGGCGGGTAATGGTAGCTCTCCCGACGCCCTCTTTCAAGATATAATTTCGTCAACGACCATCGTGAACTTTACGAGCCTTTCAATATAATATTATACGTACTTAATTAATTAACTTTACAGGGACAATTTCACGCAAGTTTATAACACTTTCATTGTGATAGACGGACTGTGAAGTGTTCTGTTAACTATAAACACATATTAATGTGTACTAGTTGCAGCCGCGGTTGTACCCGCATAGCCTGCGGTGTTCCCGCTACCTCATTTATCCCGCGGAAACCATACTTTTTCTAAGATAAAGAGTAAGCCTATGTACTTCTCCAAGATCCCATCTATCTCTATGCCAAAATTCATCAAACTCGATTCACCGGTTTAGTCATGAAAATGTTACAAACAAAATTAATGTCATATTTATAATTATTAATAAGGTTTTGGTTGTGTACCAGAAAAAAGGCAGATATTTCAAATTTCGTTTCTGTTTTAATTTTACCTATAGATTGTTAATTAATCGTAGCTTTTGATATTTCTGCTAATCTAGTTGGAGTTTATTAAGCTACACAGATCTAATTTCTACAGCAATACAATTACCTACAATGCAATCGAGATACAATTGTTATTCTAGCGGAATCAGTTATCAGTAGTCATTTAATGCCAAGTTTATTTATGATACTTAATATCTACAGTGGTCAAACGCAAGCTTATAATCTAAAAAAAAAAAAAAATCTTTTTGAATAACTATTGCATAAATCACCACGAAAAAGCAAAAAATGCTATGTACCTAATTAAAGTTCTACTAACATTAGTTACCTACATATAATTGTTGGCTTTTTTATAATGATTACATCCAATGCAAGTGATTCAGAATAAACCATACAATCTTCTCAACCATCGATACGGGAGGAAGGCACGAATGCAGTCCTCACTACCAAAAATAGCGGGTCCCAGTTATCCACATTAGGGATAATCGCAGAGATCAACCCATCTCCAGTGCAATAGAAGACTTTCGCTCTGGGGAACTGCATTCTTCATCACAGTGAATTCTCTTAGGATCGTACGGAGAATCTACGTGTAAAAATAACAAAGGCTGTAGAAGTGCGCCCTCTAGTAACAGCGTGAGGAACTACAGTTACTGCTGACTGATTGATGACAGCTAAGCTATGGCTATTTCCCGACCGATTCGCATCTTTTGAAAGGATAATGCGACGGTTACTCAGCAGATAGCGCACATTTATAGAAATAAAATTGTAGTAAAATGATTTATTATAATAAATCAGTGTTTATAAATAAAAGTGTAAAATTAAACTGATATTTAAAAGTTTCCAGAATGCACATAACTTGAAAAATGCTATTTCGATAGTTTAGTAAATACATTTCTTTAATGTTTTAACTAAAATATAGTAAAAGATTTCTTGGACAACCACTAGGTACCTAAATTGGCGCACTGATGTGCGCATAGTAAAATGTACTATGCTTACATTTTACTTTACACATATCCTTGATGTCACGTCGGCGTCACATTGGCGTCACATCGGCTCAATACTATAGTATTTCTGTGAAAGCCCCCAAAAATCAATTTATTTTTATTTAATATTGGAATACGGTTTTTCGCATTTATTTTGCGCTAGTCACAGGGTAGTGCTTTTCATATTGTGAATAATATTCCTAATGTCACCTTTCATTAATCGTATCAATATTAGTCCAGAGTATACATGGTTTTAGACTTGAACTAAAGATATTTTTTTACGCGCACCAAAAAGGCGAAGGATGTCTTAAAAATGACACAAGTGCTATATAGTACTCGTACTATAAAATTTACAGGTACATATTATATGTAATATTGTTTATGGTTGTTATTGTTGCGTGTTTTGTTTATTAATATGCTCCTGTTTTTTTTCTATAATGTAGTGTATATGCATAAATGTTATTGTGTGTAACTATAAAATATCATTTCGTACGTGTCGTCACTTGCCGGTCCCAAAGGAAGACCAGCGCTGGTTGCTACCAGCACTATGCTGATTTGGGACTGGTTTTGTGACAAAAAACAAGTTGTGCGTATTTACAATGTTTTTTGTCACAAAATAAAGTCTATGTCTATTAATTATATGAACAACGAGAACGAACATTCAATGGTGAGAGAAAGAGAATCGCTATGAAGCGATGCATCTTCTTCAGGCCCACTAGTAGGATAGGTACAATGATAATACCCCCTGTAACTTGGCTGTATTATCATTGGATAGGTACCTACTTAGGTGAGCAATTTATGCAATTTATAGACTTCGTAAATGTATTTTTGAGCAAATACTCTTATTTTGAGACAATCACTTTTCTTAATGTTTCCAATGTGTATTTAATTCCTGAAAAGACAAGTAAATAGGTATATAAAAAATAATAGGCAACTGTAATAAGACGATGGCCATTGATATACATTAAACAAAGGGTTCAGATTAAAATGAAATCTTCGGAACTGTCACTTATTCCCTGACACTTTACAACCTGGTCGCGATAAGACAAAAACAGACCCCATAGAAATACCACCAAAAATAATACTTTAATACTACGCAACCGGTCTATGTTCTAGATACTACATTATAATTATAGGATATAACGAGTAGGTACAATGGAAATGATAACGCCAGCACAGGCCGTTTGAATGGCTATGATTCTGCTTATTATAATAATATAATTAGGTACTGCCAGACTATGATTTTCACATTTCTAACCATAGAGGCTATGGTGAACGTTGTGTAGTTTTTTTTTTTTTTATGAGTCTGTCTTTATTGCAATAAAATACTAATGACTGATTAAAATACATTAGATATACTTTCTAAAGGGATTAAAATGATAATTTTAACCCATCAACATCACATCTGCAGAAAAAAACGCTATGAATCTACATATTCTGTATATAATATCATCAGGCTATTATTTTTCCTTATTTTTCTAATTTTTCGCGCATTTCATTTATTTTGTTATTTCGTAAGAACTTTTTCCTGACAATAACAAACACAAAAAAAAAGAATTACCGAAAATATATCTAACCGTTCACGCGTGATACTGTGACCAAGGGAAATAGCGATTCATTTATATATATATATATATAGATTTTATAATATATCTGATCTTTGTATATTCATAATAGAAAGTCAATCAATAGTAAAAGGCATTCTGAGGGCATTGGTGACTGCCGCGCTATCGTTAATAAAAACCATGGCTTTACTCTCACTATTTTCCTCAAGTGGGGGAATTGCAAGTGATACCGCCTTTACAGCCAGCAGTAGGGCCATACACTCTGCTCGCATTACTGTAGTGGTTTTGTCCAGGGCTTTTGATACAGATTTTTTAATTAGTCTGCTTTCCCAGGGAAGTAGTCTTGTCTAGGAGAAGCTCGCCTCTCAAACAGGCTCTTTTTCGGATTCGGACTAAACTACCCTAGACCGCATCCACACATTTCAGCAAGTTATACCTACGGATGAACCGATGAGTATTTAGTCATCCAATCCAGGACAATTTCTTTCGTAGGCATGTCCACGAAAGAAAGTTAAAACGTTATTCACCCTACGTCACTATCTGTCAGCCAAGTATTCATTATCTAAAATAATTACCTATCCATTCAATAATATTGATGTCATCGAATACAAAAAATACCAACCTTAATTAAGTAGAAAGCATTTATTCATTAGACTTTTTTACATCATACTCCATTAAATAAATTAATTATTCAACGTACCTAATCAGAAATATTGTCTAAACCTCATTATAAATAGTGTGGTAAAAGCTATAGGTAGTGGTGTGACTATTATAGTCAATCGCCATGAATATATTTTCAAACTATTTGTCCAGAATTATAAATATGATAACTATTGACAGCATTATGCTAACTAGATTGTTGTGTGGAATTTATTGCGATTACAGTGCCACAAAGATTTTCTCGCTTTTAGCTAAATTCTATTGTATAATTCTGGGCGCCATGACTGCCATAACTGTGTATTATACCATTACTTATTTCATTTACATAACGGATTTTACCAATATGAACTTTTACCCGTTTATGATCAACATATTTGGCACTGTTCTAGAATACGAGTTTTGTATTGTGATTGCCTTAATATCTAACGGAGAGCATTTTTACAAAATTTACAACGAGCTAAAAACATACAACGATTATCTTGATCACGGCATAAATTCCGATGTATTTTTCTCGAAATTACTGTTCATGTTTTATGTCTCAGCTGAAATATTTCACTTGATGTGGTTTTGGTTCATTATGAAGTTTAACGAGTGGTTTCCTGTATATTTATACGGTTCCTGCTGTTTATGTATGGTAGCAAATAATGGTTACAAATTTCTAAGAATTATAGTATTCGAGTTAGCGTGGCGCCGAATGCGGCTCTTTAAAAAGTGTTTTGTAAACACGATGATGTCCAAACCTATTGGCAACAGTCAACAAAATTTCAGAAAGATAGTTCGTGGAAAACTGGAGAAATACAAGTATTTGCTTAACTCATTATCGTGCATGGATGTTACGCTGAAAACTGCGGTATGATAATCTACACTTTCTTATGTTAGATGGAGTTTGAGTGCTATTTCAACCTAGGATGGATCGCCTGCCTGAGATAAATCTTGCACTTGCGACTTAAAGTCACCCAGATTTATATCTATGCAGAAACAAAGACTCAGGCCGTGAATCCTCTTCTAAGTTGTACGCATTAATAAACTGATCTCGATGTAATTAATGTGATTTGTGAATAGTTTTCATTTTGAGTTTAGTTTATTATTTCTTTCATTATATAAAGTTAATTTCGTTCAACTAATGAGATAAGACAACATTCAAATATTATAATAAAACTGTAAAAGCCAAAGAGTCAAAAACTATTTTCCCTAAAACATTAGGAGTGCACAGGATAAGCAAAAATGTTGAGTTTATTTCATTCCTGTATGTCTGTCAGCCTGTGAGGCTGTCTGTTTGTCTCTTGTTACTCATGAACAAGCTGTTAATATATATATATATATTGTATTCACAGCTGTATTACTCACTTATTGAGATTCCCGGAGAGTGAATTATGTCACACATTTGGTGAGCCGAGCAGTATCTCTTAGAAACTCACTGGTACAAAGGTGGTATAATTAAGACACTGGTTCGATCCCCAACAACAGCTTGAGCTTAAGGTAGTAGGCTACGTAGTAGTAAGGCTTTAAGGTAGCACCATTATCAAAATTCCCAGCATGGTGGTAGGATACTTTTAAATACCCGCCTGGCTAGCTACCACCCTCAAGTTTGAAAAACTGTCACCAAACACATAGTGTGTTCAGGCAGCAGTGCTTGAGAGCCAATAAGCATTCTGGGTCTAGCGTGATAACATCTTCGACCACATCGTCACTGACCATCATTTGAGACAGTGGTCAAACGGTACTGTATATCTATACAGTATCAAAAAAAATGTCATCAGCCTTATATAAAGGTTAGTACAGAGCTTCCGCTAAGCAGTCTCGCGGTAGCGTCCAGTAAACGCAAATGTAACGAATACGCTTTTAATTTATCGCAACTTGATCCCATAGACAATAAATAGTTAATTGAAATGACCACCAAGTACAACAAGCATACCAAAACACTACCTAAGTAATGCGTTGCTTTTATTTTTTATTGACTTAAAAGAAGAGGAGCAGTGTTCATGCTCAATTCGACTATTTTAAATAATAATATTATTCGACTATTATAAATCGCATCTTCATATATTAAATACCCCTGAGTGGGCAAGGACAAGAATATACTTGAAAGAGCGACCTTATTCAGGTCGCTCCCACACGGGCTATTTTTATAAGTGACCTTAATAAGGTCGCTCCCCACACCACTTACTTCAGAACTATTTTCTAGTTGAATCGATTTTGATGATTCTTTTTTCTGGTGCTTGACATCTTATCTCGTGTGGTTTCGCACGATTTCGCAAAACAGTAAGTTGGATATACTGATGAAGCCCTAGGTCTGCCCGTACCTGGACGGCGATCGAATGCTCCTGTCTCTAGGTATCGTCTGTAAATTCGTTGCGACGAAGATCTGCTGTTTCGAAGTTTTCAAGCGATTTCACGTTGCGCAACACCTGTTTGAAGTAGTGCTATAGCTTGAGTTCCTTCCTGAGGTGTCGTATCGATTATTGATCGAAAAAAGTAGCAAAAACTAAAGATATGACAAGAAATATCCGACTAACCTCATTGTAGAAAAAACGAACGCTAATCGCGACCTCTTGTGAAAACAGAGCAAATAAATGAGAAAAAATAATAACGTTAGCATTGTGTTTATTGCTTGGTTACAATGTGAGTTGACGGCACTTTAGGATAAATTAATAATCATTGTTATCAGCATTTAACACACTTTTTATTGGTATAACTTTGATAGCTGTAAATTTTATATTTTTTTCAGAAAATCTAATCCGAAATCCAAGGTAGCGGGTGGCCCGTTTATTTGCTGTTCAATATACTTACAGGTTTTCTTTACAGATGTTGTTTCAGCTCATTTCTACCTTTTTCAAGTGTTTGGTGATTACGAACGATTTAATTTTAAATCGGTTGTATGCGGTATGTACATATAGTTAAGATATTTTATGCCCTGAATAAACACATAGGGTACTTTGAACCCAGAACAACTAAAAATTGCCGTGGGCTAATTAAAGTAGCGGGAAAACCATAGTCCAAGCTAGTGAAACAGCGGTGCGCAGCTTGTAGTGAAAAAAATAAAGTCTAATATCGCCACCATGTTACAAAAATATACCGCTAGCAACAACTTTTTCTTGACACAAGTGTCAATCTACCCACCCAGACCATTTTATGAAACGACAAATCGTAAAAAAACAAAGGAACGTAAAATAATTCTTAAATGAATTGTTCCTCCGTGCATAAATATAAGTAAATAAACCAACAAAGGAGGATGGCAGACTACCATACATTTGCAGCCTAAAAGCCTGTTCGTTTATTACGAATAATTGTTTCATAAAATAGGCCCCAGATTTTTTTATAAACTGCAGTCCAAAGGTTAATAATATAGCTGACGGTGTACTTTTAAAAGTACCTAAGCATAGCAATGTCTTGTCTTATTGATGACCATACGGGGATGAAAATTGGAATACCTAAAGCACAATAGTTATTTTCACCACACTATAGTGAGGCAAATGCTGTTTTTTTCACAAGTAACTTTTTTTAAATTTGAAAACGCCCGAGACAAATCTAATGTCAACCCGCCGATGAGTCAGAGAGCACCATGGATTTATTGTATTTCGTATAGGTTCGTCGAGAGCACAGTCCTTCCCGCCGTGCGCCATGGAAATTCTTCACTAGGTGTTTCTAGTGTGGTAAAAATTGCTGTGTTTAGACTATTTTATGTGTCTGAGGGGATATCTTAGTCCACAGACAAAACATACCTACTACAACAAAAAAGGTAACGATTTTAAAATATATTTTTTTTATGCCACCGCTAACAACATATTTTGTTGAGCTCCTTTATTGACACATAGCCTAACTATACCTAGACTTTATGACCCCCAGAGTTAAAAGCTAGATTTGCCCTTGAGTATCATACTGTATAGTACTAGATATCATCATCATCATCTAAGCCATAGGACGTCCACTGCTGGACATAGGTCTCTCCCATTGATTTCCACAAGGACCTGTTGGAAGCGGCCCGCATCCAGCCCTTGCCTGCGATCTTAGTCAGGTCGTCTGTCCACCTGGTCGGTGGCCATCCTATGCTGCGCTTGCCAGTCCGTGGTCTCCATTCGAGAACTTTTCGGCCCCAACGGCCATCAGTTCGTCGAGCTATGTGCCCTGCCCACTGCCACTTCAACTTATTCTTCTACGGATCTCCTCATTTCTTATTCGATCACGTAGAGAAACCCCGAGCATAGCCCTCTCCATAGCTCGTTGTGTGTCTCTGAGCTTACTCAGAAGGCCCATAGTCAAAGACCACGTTTTGGTTCCGTAAGTCATCACCGGTAACACACACTGTTCGAAGACCTTCGTTTTCAGGCATTGCGGTATTTTGGACGAGAAGACGTCTCGTAGCTTCCCGAACGCTGCCCAGCCGAGTTGGATTCGACGAATGGCCTTCTTTCTCAAAGTTGGTTTTGCCTAATTGGACTGTATGTCCTAGGTAGACGTAGTGGTCAACAACTTTGAGAATCGAGTTCCCAATTGATATGGGGGCGGGCGCAACATGGGCATTCGAAATAATTTTCGTCTTGTCCATGTTCATTTTAAGAGAAACCCCCTTTGGGAAACTCTGTTGAGGCCTTCGAGCATCGTGCTGAGGTCTTCCATAGATTCTGCCATGACCACAATATCGTCGGCAAAGCAAACCGAAGGTAAGTGATGTACTCGCCGTTGATGTTGATGCCGAATCCTTGCCATTCCAAGAGCTAGAAGGCGTCTTCCAATGCGGCAGTGAACAGTTTCGGAGAGATAACGTCTCCCTGTCTCACGCCTTGTTGCAATGGAATCGCCTTCGAAATTTGCTCTTGGACTCGGACCGACATGGTGGCGTTATTGTACAAACACTTCAACACTTCGATATACCGATGGTCAATACGGCACCGCTGGAGAGACTCAAGCACCGCCCACGTCTCGATCGAATCAAAGGCTTTCTCATAGGCCACAAACGCTAAACATAAGAGCAAGTTATACTCTTCGATCTTCTGTATAACTTGCCGCAGCGTATGGATGTGGTCTATGGTGCTGTAGCCTTTTCGGAAACCGGCTTGTTCGGGAGGCTGGAAGTCATCAAACCTACGTTCGAGACGATTCGCGATGTCTCTTGAAATCAGCTTGTAAACATGGCTCAGAAGCGAAATGGGTCTGTAGTTCTTAAGCAAAGTGTTGTCACCCTTCTTTAAGAACAACACATGCTTCCGGCGTTGAACCTTCGAGGACAACGGAATCAAAGAGCTTCTGAAGGACTTTCAGTATCGGTGACCCACCCACTTTCAGAACAACTGATGTGATTCCGTCGTCACCCGGCGCCTTGTTGTTCTTAAGCTGCTTCAGAGCCATCCTAATCTCGTACAGGCTGATGTCCGGTATGTCTTCGAGGTACTGGACCTATACCTCAACGTAAAATGGTAGTATTTAATTCTTTACAACTTTTCTTTTTTTTTAAATAAATCGGCTGTACACAATGTTGTCTGCAGATAAACTTTAAGTAGTTCAATTATGTTTCCAGACTTTTATCACGTCGTTTACGAATCAGATTGTGGATTTAATCCTGCTAGTGGCGCCGGGAATCTTCGTCTCACTAGCAGCTAGCGACATCGAACAAGTTCAGTTGTTCTTAAAGAAACAAATGCTCATGTGCACAGGTGATTCTTTAAGATAAAATATTTGGTTAGTGAGAAAAATGAAGAAAAAAATACTACGTTCCTCACTTTTACTGTCACTAACTAACCTCATTGATGAATCGTGTAGTGGATGTTGAAGAACCCTCAGGCTCGTTTTGCTCACTCGTGTCGCGGGTTGTGTTTTTGCAGTTTCAGAAACCTACTCGAATCCCTAGTGATCAGCGTTATGACATATTTCAATTCAAAAATTATTAAAAATATTGTTTTTCCTTGGCGTCCCGTACTTAAAGTACTACCCGATACTAAGTTTGCCAACCCAAATAAAAAGACATAGACATGGGGAGGTCAGTATCCAGCAGTGGATAATCTACGAATGAGATGTTGTTGATGAAGATGATTATCCAACAACAGATGTTCAATCAACTCTGCTCTCTCTTAAACTTTTATCATTGTTATACAGATGCAAACCGGCGACATGTGCTGCAAGACGCGCTGACGTACTTGAGACTGCGTCCATTCAAGTACACAGTATGGAGAATGTTCTCCATCGACGCGTCCATGATCCTCGGGATAGTCAGCGTACTCACCACCTCTGTTATTATCTTTGTACAGTTCTCGCACGTCCTCGATTAAAATAGTTACATGAAATCACAATGTTGCGAATATAGGTTCATTCATAGGACATTCGAAAAGTCCTCTATAAATTTGGAACCTGTGTCCCTCAGATTATTTTTTTTCAACGGGTGGTTTTAGAGATGCAGATATGCTCAGAAGGGATGATAGCTCAGCGGAAGGAGCGTCGACTGTCAAACTGACGGGCACTGGTTCGATCCCCAACAACAACTTGAGCTTCCGGTGAAGGTAACACCGTTATCTAATACGCAGCATGGTGGTAGGGTACTTACGAATACCCGCCTGGCTAGCTACCACCCTCAAGTTTGAAAAACTGTCACCAAACACATAGTGTGTTCAGGCAGCAGTCCTTGAGAGCCAGTGAGTATTCTAGGTCTAGCGTGATAACATCTTCGACCACATCGTCACTAAGCATTAAGTGAGAGGTCAAACGCCAGATCACTACAGTATAAAAAAAATGCATAACCAATTCATTAATTTATATATGGCCGCTGAAAGAAAAGTACATGGGGCAGAGGACGCGAATGTTGCGAATTTTGAGATGGATGTGTGGTGTGACTAAAATGTTCAAGATAAGGAATGAGTATATATCAAAGGAACCTTGAAAGTAACACCAGTAAATCATAACTGAAAGGGAGTATTGTAGATTGGCTTGGTATGAGAATGTCATAAGGAGGGATGAAAATCATATAACAAAAAGAGTACCTATCATGAATGTGGATGGATATAGGTACGGGTAGAGGAAGGCCGAAGAAAGTATGGATGGTCTGTGTTAAGAATGATATACCTAGGTATTTATTTACTAAACAAAATCCACAGCTCTTAATTTAACGTTTTTGGACAATTAATCTAAACCTACAGCCAAAAAAAGAATTTACATTCTATAGTAAATAACTATTGCTAGACAGTCATCGCTCTCTTTAAATTGTTTTTTTCTAAGTCGCTTGTGCGTATTTTTTTTCTCTTTCTGTATAGGTTTGTATGTGTGGGGGGTGTTTCTGTGTGTGTTGTTAGTGTGTGAGGGGGTGCTTATGTAAGTGTAAGTTATGGTATGTTAAGGTATGTTTGTATAAAGTGTGAGCACTGAGATGACTAATGGTAGAATATAGTGGAAGATAAAATCATGTTGTGTCGAGCCCACCTAGTGTGGGATAAGGATAATAAGAAGAAGAGTAAAGAATACATAGGTATATCATACTATTTGTAAACTAATTAAATATGTAATACAATTCGTTTGGAAATATAAACAATGAACGGATTTATATTGATTGTGGGCTAATTTTTATAAACTTTATTAATAGATTTAATCAACCTGAGTGCTTACTAATATAACGCAGTATTTTTAACTGTGTTTTACACGCGGATCATGATGATAAAAATAAGAATCAATTATATTAATGTTTTTATAGAATAGGCAGTTACATCGATTGAATAAAAAATATAAAACTAACTCATAAGGTTAAATTATATTGTTATAGCATATTTATATAATAGTGCACCTTATTCTAAGAAGTACCTACCTAAAGAACAATATTTATAGGTAATTGATTAGTTACGCTTGCATTGCACCCATATTTTTGATAGTTGGTGACTTAGCGTAAGCACTGATTGTTTTATGTTATTACTTATTAAAGATTTTCTCATGTCATCAAAGCCATTGTTTTCGTTTATATAGATACGGTTGCTTGAAGCAGTTTCTCAAGCAATTCATGAATAAAGTAGATATTTAGTTGGGGGAACCTAACCCTATATATATAGTCATGATGGGAACAATGTCTAGTCGGTAGGTATATGGCGGCCTACAATGCGACGAGTGGCTTTGTGTTTCTGGACGAAGAAGAGACGGAGAGAGTTGGTAATCCCAAGTACGCGACACCACAAAATGACCCAATCGTAGTTATCGCCTGGAGCAACAAAATGATGCTGGATGACAGAGTCCTACAAATGGCTAAAGCTATCTTTGGGGGATTCTGAAATCGAGATTTTTTGGAAACACTGGAAAGCATCATCTTCGACCACATCGTCACTGACCATCAAGTGACATAGTGGTCAAACGCTAGATCTATATACAGTATTAAAAAAAAGAGGAAGATTAAAATACTCTATGGGACCCAATGCTATTAAAAAAGAGAGATGCTCATCAGCCTTCAGTTGCATAAAAAAGGGTTCATGCATTTACTTTAGTCGCGATTAGGCCAGGAGTGAAGCAACACGTAACTACCTATAAGTATTTCTCACTGCAGCGAGAAAGATTTCATCTTCGACCTCAGAAGTGATGCACTTCCTCGCATACCTCCCAAACATTTGAGTTTCTAAAGAGGCTGTATGCAGGGTCTAGAAGCTTATATAACAACGCTCACGTTCTCGACTATAGATATGACAACGCATCAATAACCTAATTATTACGTTCTGTAGCCTAAAACGACCCGACTTACAAAACCTCCGGCTTTAGGATCTCAGGAGTAAATAGCAAATTCCCAAACCTAAATTTTACAGTCTCAGAATATGTTAGGCCTTGCGAGGGCTAAATAGGACCAACGTGAAATTCTTAAGTGAGCCCGGATTTAGCATGGAAATAATCTTGTTTAGTTATGTTCAAGATTTGAAAATATTACCTATATCTAAAGGACTACGAATTTAAAAGTAGAAGCTCTGCGGCTTGGTAAAGTTATATTTAGCTTTGTCCATAAGTTCTTGTAAGATATAAGATTTCTAATAAACGATAATATAATGGCAGATGCATGACAAAGGTTTCGAACTAATAACTTATAAATATTTACAGAAACTCTTAAAGATAAGATGATATTGCGTGTTATTTGGTAAATTACATTGCGAATGTTAACTTATTCATGAAACGTGCTACAATAATACCTTTTCAGAATCCACGGCCCCCTTTAATTATCTAGTTATGATTTATTATGATTTAGGTATTAAAATAGGTAAAAAATCAATTATAATACAATTAATTTATCTGTAATGAATAACATGTCAAAAATGTGAAACGCTTAGACTATTTCCCAACTAAAATCCTATAACAGCGAAATTCAATGAAGCCCTATTTTATGCGGAAACATTTTTACATTTGTAAAAATATTAATTTATTATGATTTACAATATTTATTCTTTTACGTATGTAACCAAATCGTGACATTCTTAATCGATCGCACTCATGTGTGTAATCGACATTCGATCACAATCACAAACTAAATAGAGTCGATCACGACTAATGTCGATTACACACCTAATAACTCTAGTCTCTATGCTGTTCAGCGACTGTTCAGTCACTGTCAAGTGTCAGGTCAGCACGCATATTTTTCTCTAGCTCTAGTTAATCTGTGGAAGTTACTTATTTATCGAGGTGCTGGTGCAAAATAACGAAACAATAAACTCTGGCTTTAATTGTGAACTCGTGAAGACCACAAACTTAAAATAAATCGTCAGACTTATTTAAATCAAATAAATGATGGAAAGGGAAATTATACGTGTGATGTTTAAAATAATCATGTGAGGTGACAAAATCAAACAAATGCTGTATTCCCGAAGTTGTGTTCATTTGTTTTCATTATGACGAAACGGCGAAGGATACTCCATGCCGATAAAATCATTCAAAATGTTGTTCACTTGTTTTGTTTGTTAATGTTTTTACAGCTAAAAGGTAAGGCGCATTGCATTTTAAATTCATACTTTAATATTTCATATATAAACATTAGATTATCAATTAGATGCCGTAAGTCTTAGACCAACTGTAGATCCATAAGTTACGTATTACCAGTTCTAGTAGCTTAATCTGTAGATCACGTTGAAAATTCCTATTTTTAGTTATAGTGAATAATGGAACAAAGAGGACAATTATGTCATTGCCCATATTTTGGCCTAACAGGTGGATATACTTCCTGCATTGCTTTTCTCACTATTTGATCATACTTATCATAGCAATATTTAAATAATTTTAAGCAATGATACCTCAGCAGTAAGAGAATTGGCTGTCAAACTAAAATACACTAGTTCAAACCCTGTCAACTGCTTATCCGGGTGAAAACATAACAAAACACAGTGATCGTATAAGCTAGTCTAGAATGCATGACTGAAGCATTTCTAATGTAATTAGTTTGTGATAGTACTAACTTTAATTATATTTTTTTAATACGCTTGTGTTTGAGCACTGTCTAGCTTAGTTTATTTTATTATGACCAACATTGTTTTGAGGATCATGTTCTCTTTACATATTATAAAGTCTCTATTACTCCTCTTCTGTAGAGTTCATAAAACCTTAATTTCTGGATTATCAATAACTTATTCTTTATAAACATACATACTCACAATAAAATTGTAACCTTCATGTTTGCAGGTTATTATTCAGTAGTGAGTAACCCCATACTCCTGTACTCAACAGCATCAGACATCCGTATGGTAAACACATCAAGACTCAACAAAGTTAACACAATTCTAAAAGATCTAGAATCAGGCTCAGCAGTTGATTTCTTGTATAGAAAAAGCTTGATATGCTGGTCTGATCAGACTGCTGAACTTATACAGTGTACAAACTACAATGATACACATGTAGGAGATAAAGTAAGTACATAAGTAATATTGACTACTTATCAGGACAAAATAAAGTAGTATTATCTAATTACAATACTACAGCTACAACATTTCAGCAAACTACGAGATATTGGCTACACTAGCTACAGATAACTCAAATACTCTAACCAGCTACCAGTTGGTAGTATGCCCAGAATGCTATCAGCATTGCCAATTTGAATTGCAATGCTGCGTTGAGCCAGATATGTACCAGCATTTTGGTCACTCTTCACATCAATCAAATACCTCTATAAATTTAAATATTGTTATTTAATTTCAGATTAGAATAGTTTCTGAAGGTTTAATAACACCAGCTGGTATAGCAATAGACTGGTATACAGAGAAGATATACTGGACAGATGGAGAGACAAATAAGATAGAAGTCATTAGTATAGAGCAGAAGTTTAGAAAAGTCCTGTTCTGGTCTGAAGTAGACCTTGCTCGTGCCATAGCTGTTGTTCCTAAAGAAGGGTAAACTTTATTAATATCTATTGATAAGTCATAATAAATATATATCAAGTTGTAAGCACCATAACAGACATTACATCATTATGAATGTATAAAACACTAGAAGTACTTAGATGCGGTCGTAGTTCGCCAAATATTACCACAACTGCAAGCCCCCCGTATTCTTGAAAAAAACCACTGAATGTGGTTGAAACTATAGTTGGAATCCTCTGAGTTATTACATGAGTAATTTCCGTGTTTTATACATTCATAATGTGTCAAAACCATGTCAGTTTTAATAACAAGACATTACTTCTTATGTCTATTTTTGACAAAACAGTTGTATGGAAAAATAAACGTCATGTTTTATACTGTCCATACGGAATCTTTAAGTGGCCTGATGCCCTTCTGGGCATATTGAATACTCTGAGCTTGTGTGTATCCTCTCTTTCTTTGGATTTTGCCAAATGTTTTACTTTTTTTTCTCTTGATTTTGAATTCGAATAAAATAAACTTGAAGAAGATAATTCATATCTAGCTAAGGCTAATTATATATTGTATATTATGAAACTAAGGCAAAAAATTAGTCTAATAATATTTTCCACAAATTGTTATAGTAACTTGTTGCTTATAATATAAATTACTACCTCAGAACTTCATCATGTGTGAGCAGTTTTGGAATATTTTCCGAAAAGGCAAAGCTTTTCATCTGAAACAAAAAAGGTTTGGTTTTCGGAAAGGTATGGTTTCAGATGGATTTCAATAAAAATAATAATCATATCAACCGGTTTCATTACATTTTTAAGACATTATTGAATATCCACAGTATACACCCACAATATAGTACACAGAAATATATTTCTCTAACCTAGCAATTAAAAAGCCCTAAAATGTTATTCTGATTAGCCAAATATTTATTTAATGCCCTGTGAATTTGAGTATATTGTATTATTATATTATTGAGTAAAAATTTGAGGATCTAAATTTAACTTTTGCTTTAATGCCATCTATGGAGCTATCTCATTCATGTATTTATTTAGGGTGTATCTACATATTATAAAATTTTACAATTTCAGGTTACTATTCTGGACGGACTGGGGTGAAATGCCCAAAATAGAGCGAGCTGGAATGAATGGTGACCCTACAACTCGTAAAGTGATTGTGAAAGATGATATTTTCTGGCCTAATGGCATTACCATAGATTATGAAAACAACTTGATATACTGGGTTGATGCACAGTTGCACTTTGTAGATGTTGTAGACTTTAATGGAGAAAATAGAAGGAGTATAGTAAAAACAGGGTTGGTATACCCGTATGCAATTACTGTGATTAACGATAAGCTTTTCTGGACTGATTGGAAGACTTGGTAAGTTTTACTAAGTTTATTTTTTCTTAACCCTTGGTAACTTGATGAGTTAATTAACAGTAGATCAATCCTAACAAGACCAAAAGTTTGTAGGTTTTAAGGTGTAGGTCAGACACAAAATGCATGTTAATACACTGGGCAGTGTTTTAACAAAGTAAAATTTCCTACCTAAATTATAAGTATCTAGCAGCCTGTCCCAGCTTCTCACAGTTATATTAATAAAGATTTTAGTAGTGATCCCTAATTTTTTCTAATAATAAATATATCTCATGTTACTCAATGATAATGTAGCATTCTAAATGTGAAAGAATTTTCAAAATCGGTTCTGTAGTTTTTGAGTTTATTCATTACAAAAATACAAATTTTTCTTTTATATAATATAGTGTAAATAGATGTCACATAATATTTCTTTGCATATTGTTTTTGGTTTGTCGCTAGTCTCCCCGTTTTATTGTATTTTACTTGGTTTTCAGGGCAATTCATACATGGGATATGTCAACTAACGGTCCAAAAGTCAAAGAGTTGATACAATCAAAGCCAGTCCCAGTAGATATTAAGGTGTATGATGAAAGCAGGCAACGGATGCCCGAAGGAGACTATCCATGTAAAATTGACAATGGAGGATGTTCACATTTGTGCCTTTTATCTCCTACAGAGCCAGGTGTGTGCTCTATATTAAGTGACAAGACTGTGAAGACATCGGCATTATTTTAACACTATCCATAACAGTTACAATACTGTCTAGAGCATTAGCATCTATTCAATCCGATAACCAGATTGTTTTGTATGATTTCATATCATCGGTCATGGTATGCCAATATAAATAGTGCACCCCAGCTATGGTAGATATTCCATCTTTGAGAACGGAGTGTTTTGTATCGACTTTCAGAATATTTACTGCCAAGGAATGAAACCCTGATGGATACAATCTTAACTTCTAATCTCGCGTATCACCATACTTCTTTAATCACGTCATCTCTGAGTATCAGATGTTTTCTCCCTTAAAGATACCGAAATACATTTAATTTCCCCAATGTGGCTTCCAACAGGAATTAATATTTTTTTGTTCGAACGGACCTTTATATTCATATAGCTATGCCCCTTTTTTCTCTATGAAAACCAATAAACATGTGAAGCAGTCTCAAATAATTATGGAATATTTTGTTTGGTGATTTTTGACCTTATCAACTCTGAGAACCACTGCTTCAAAAAGAACTCCGTGTCCTGAAGGGAAACTAAAGTCTGATAATAGTGACACTTGAATAACGACACTACCAACGTGGTGTATTACAAAGTGTCATGTTTTGCGGCGTAAAAACTTCTTAGGGGTTGTCGTCACGCTTGAAACTGATGGAAGAATTCTACATTTCCAGGTTACACCTGCGCGTGCCCCACCGGCGTTAAACTCAAAGAGGGCAGCAACACGACTTGTTTCAACAGCCCGCAGTCCATGCTCATCATAGCTCAGAGATCTACCATCTCTAAAATATCACTAGATTCGCCAGACTTCACACCCTATGCATTGCCATTGAAAGATTTGAAGAGGGCCCAGACAGTGGATTTTGACCCTAAATCCGAATACATTTACTGGACAGATAATCTGGTAAGTATGGGACAATGAAAATAGTTACAATAACATTTAATACCCACTGCGCTCGCGCGAATTATCGCTCCAGGCGTGCAAGTAGCGAACTTTTCACGGTGTACGCGATCATCAAATTTAACATCTCTAATCGTGAAACCAGGCTTTGTCGATTATTTATCGGATATAACGAAAATCGTGTTATTATATATTCGTGGTATCCACCACGCTATCCAGGGGGTTACGCTCCTCTGAGATAAAGCTCACGCCCCAGCGGTAGGAACATATTGGACTGATCATGCTATAGAATATTCGATAATGTGTATACATTTTCGATCCTTATTTGGAATTGCCTAAAAGTGCCTTTCAATCTAACCACCACTCCGATTGAAATTCATTTTCTCCTGATGTGCGCTTTCCTACATGATTTGTATATAACCATTCCAGGCTAAGACAATATCAAGAGCACGACTCGACGGTAGCGAGCAGTCAGTGGTTATCCAAAGCAATGGCGTTCCGGATAGTATTGCTATCGACCCGCTCGCCAGGAACATCTACTGGACAGATCCAGTTACAGACACCATCAATGTTGCAAAACTCGATGGCACATCTAAGAAGGTAATTATACTAATACAGAATATTATACTGGTAACTAATTTACACTTAAAAAAAGCTTATGCAGCTTGCATGAGCAGGTGATGCAGCCTACATAAAAATTGGGATAGGTTTACAGCTTCAAAAAAATAGCGAAAACTAGTTTGGGACCAATGGGTTCATGCATTTATGTTGTCCTAGTTTTATCACACTAATATAACAAAGGCGAAAACTTGTCCGTTGAGTGTATTTTTGTTACTCCTTCACGCGGGAACTGCTGAACGGGTTTGCGTAAATGAATGAAAGAATGAAGATTTGCTTAGGCGGGAAAACGGTTTCCGCGCAAGTGAATCTCCGGGGTGCAGGTATTTTTAGCGTTTTAAAGACAAAAGTTTGTTGTTTGTATATTTTTTACTCATTCACGCTGAAACAGCTGAACGGATTTTGCATGAAATTTTCAATGAAGATAGCTTATACCCTGGAATAACTCATAAGCTACTTTTTATCCCGAAGAAAATATAGTTCCCTTTCGGATAATTAGAGCGTGAAGTGGAACCGCGGGGCGCAATTAGTGACAAATAAATGTAATTGTATATGACTATATTTATTTATTTTCAAAATCAACAGTGTCACAAAATAAACACAAAAAAAAACAATGTTTTCAAGGAGTAAAACAACACGTAAAGTGTTGGTAACGCATTGCCATGCAAAGAACCGAGAAAAGGCAGTGGTTTATATTGCTCGCAAACTCTTAACATTAACGTTAACGAGCGACTTCTCACTTTTTTATTTATGTATTTGTTTTATTCCGTAACGCTAGTAAAGTACCGTTAGCTGTTGTGTCAATCGTAGATAATAATCCACACGGACTTGTACGAGCCGCGTGCGATCGCGCTACACCCGGTGGCGGGGTGGGTTTTCTGGTCGGACTGGAACGAGAAGCGCCCCCGTGTGGAACGTGCGGCTCTAGACGGCAGCGCGCGCGCCGTACTCGTAGCCGAGCGGCTCGCTTGGCCCAACGGGATTGCTCTCGACCTCGCTAACAACAAGCTCTACTGGGGAGATGCCAGGACGCACAAAATAGAGGTAACACCTACAATACAATCTTATATGAATGCAGTAACTGAAAGCTTGCATTGTGACACGATGGATTACAATCAAATTGTTGGAAAACTTTTACTAGCAAGATAGTACACTTCTGACTTATCTTTGTCACACAACTGTTGTTTGATACTTAGCAATTTTTTTCGTACTAGATTGTGTAGCTCTTTTTTGACCATTTAAGTGGTGGTCAAACACCATCTCTGGCTCATTTATTAAAATGAGTGTTCTGAAATCTACCTCTATAAAGGGCTTTTTAGTTTTAAATATGTATTAATGACTAGCCATGTCTATATAATGATACCTCGCTGATTTTTTAAAATAGGTAACAAGGCTAGCTAATCGAAGCATAACAGATTCGTATTAGTTATCAGTACTCTCATTTACAAATTCGTGTGATCACCCAATAATTTACTCCATAACTTCAAAACGCCTAAGCGTTTGAAGTTCTCCTTGCCTAATATTCCATACCGAAGAACGCAACGTTAGGTGGATTTAATATTAATGTTAAATGAAATAGTGTTCCTTTATATAATCATCGACCCAATATTATAATAGGAACATTACGTAAATCCCATGCCTCGATATCTAGCAAACCAAATTCTTTTGCAAAATAAGACAAATGATAGATATTTCTATGGAGCAAATTTTTAAACAGCTTATTTACTTTGCATATATTCACAGCATATATAATAAGCAATAAACATATTTTCTTTCTTTCTATCTATATAAAATACACCTATGGAGGTCAGCTGCTATTGTGAAGATTAATTTTCTCTTGCCAAAACAAACTGTTGGGATTGATTTTAAGAAAAAAATATCCTTATGTAAATACATATTATATATGTGTGTAAATTTAAAGAGGACCACAAGGGAATCACCAGCTTTTAAATAAAAAACAACAATCAAAATCGGTTCACCCAGTCGAAAGTTATGAGGTAACAAACATTTTAACAATTACAGGTCGAATTGAGAACCTTCTCATTTTTTTAATTCGGTTAAAAAGAACACAAATAATAAAATAATGTTTTCACTTAATATGTATAAGTATATATTTTCATTGCCATTGCCTCAGATGTGCAACATGGACGGAACACAGAGAAAAGAATTGCACGGAAGCGAAATCTTGCACATATTCGGACTGACGCTTCTTGGAAACTACTTATACTGGACAGACATGCAGAAACGGACATTAGACAGAATCAATAAAGATACAGGTAATGATTAAAAACTGAAATATGTATGTCACAAAAAAAGCTCATCCATATTTTCCATAATCAAAACCTATTTTGGTGAAATGAAAATTACTGCATGTAAAATTTTAAACTGACATGGACACTAGTACAAGAATCATCTGGATGTTTACCATGCATTTTATGTGTTTCCATTGCTTGAAATTTCAATGCAGTTGCATGCTTAAACAATTTATGCAGCAACTGAAACAAACAGAAATCACAGTAATTGTGTAAATATCTCGGATAGTAAAAATGCTTCCTCATATTCTTCATTTTCTTTTCGACTATTGGTTTTGATTAAGTAATGAAATATTAAGAAATATATCCCCTCATCTGTTATTTAATTATGAGAAGGCTTAAATGTTATATAATATGTAGAGGGATAAAATGCACATGGGTTGCCGAGCTAAGCCCGGGCATGTACTGTTCGCGCCGCTTATGGCAATACTTTCATTTTTAATAACTATCTCAACATACCCGCATTTTCATAATTATTAATCTTCTTCGCTGCACCGCAAAAAAATTGTCGGTAGTCAGTCTCAAACCGACCGTAAACCTCGCCGCCCGCACGCACCGCATTGCCCATTGTGAAACCGCGCCGCATCCTCTAATGTACGCGTGTGCAAAGATCGGACCTAGTGCACTAGCCTAAACCCAATTAAGAAGCTGCTCAGAAGCCCAGAAAATAAGGAGGACTCGCGGAAGGGAAACGACAGGCTACTATCTCCGCGGTGCAGCCAAAACTCTGTTTAAGGTTAGTTCTTTCTTTAGTACTGAACCACCCCTATGCGATATAAACCTCCCGCGCTATATCCCACTGGTACGGACAGTATAATTCAGCCGAGCAGTGGCCCTCACATAAGTTTTGGTACCTTTCGAGCCGGATATTTTTGGCTTCCTAACCCGAAAATCGCATTCTTCAACCATCAGTTTGATCTTTGTACCATAAAACCTACTTCTTACAAGTTGTCGTGTCATTGTGCCACACAACTTTTAATCCCGCAATTCATTAATATATCTATTTTACCGCTATAATAGGCATTAAGCCGTTCTTTTTATATTTAAGTAAATTATATCCTACCTCCAACTTCATTCCGCGCCCATTGTGTCATTGAAGTGGTCATATATGGTTATAAGCTAAGTTTTACTTTATGAACCTAACAATATTTATATACAAATTTCATCATTGTGATAAATTGTGTATTCCATTTCTCGCATTGAGCTTACCGTTGGCTAAGTTAAGGTCAATTCGGTTTAATTTTCATTAGCTCACCGATAACTTTACATAGGTTTGTAGAAAAACAATTAAACGTAGGTACCTACATATTTACGTTAATCGTTTGTTTTTATCGTAAGTTATTCGATTTAAATCATGGCCCCTACTACATCTAGTGACTCAAAGAGCTCAGATAGATTTTCTCTCACTCTTAGAAAACTTATAAAAAAGCGCGATGCAATATTCTCTCGTATGCAAGTAGTTTATAATTACTCAAAGACCGCTTTTGATAATGAAACATCTCAAGAACTTTTCTTGGGTGGAATTGAGACTTTAGAGAACTTGCGAACTGAATTTCACCAAATTCTGGATGAAATTAGTGATGCTGAATTGGAAATTAATCCAAACGCTGAGCCTAACTATCAAAGTTGGAATTCCTTCGAAGAACTATATTGTTGTTGCAAGCGCGTCGCATCTAAATTACGTTCTATCGATATGATTACCGCTCAACTAGATAACAAGCCGGTTGTAGGTTGCTCACATAAATCTACAATAAAGTTGCCTAAACTCGAGCTAGTCGGATTTTCAGGTGAACCAACAAAATGGCCTATATTTTATCATTCGTTCAAAGGGTCCGTTCACGAACATCCTGGCTTAACCGATAACGAACGCTTGCAGTATTTGTTGGGCAAGCTGTCTGGTCGCGCACTTGCCGTTTGTACCGGAATAGCACCACACGCTGACAACTACAACTTGATATGGCAAACGTTGGTTGACAAATACGAAGATAAGCGTAGCCTCGCTACTTCATATTTGGATCAGATTCTCGATTTTAAAGCATTTAATTCCGCAACTTCCAAAAACTTGGATACCTTTTTAGATAAGTTTTGTTCCGCAGTCGCATGCTTAAAATCACTCAAAATCGATGACTTGACTGATTTAATTCTTTTACATCTCTCTTTAAAAAAGATAGATTCAGAAACCGCGAAATCGTTCGAAATGCATACGCGCAATAAATCAATACCGTCATACGACGACTTCATTTGTTTCCTTCGCGAACAATCCAAAATAATAGATCGCATCGCAGGTCCTTCGAGTAAACGTATATATAACGAACCGCTAAATAAACTCCCGCAAAAATGTACATCCGCATTCGTATCCGCTAATACACATTGTGTGTGTTGCAAACGAAATGATCATTTCAATTTATATAAATGCCCGCAGTTTCAAAAAATGACAATAAATGACCGGTATAATTACCTCAAAGATAATAATGCTTGTACTAATTGCCTCAGTACATCGCACAGTTATTCCGCGTGCAAATCTACTCACGCGTGCCGTCACTGCAATAATAAGCATCATTCTTTAATTTGTCGTAAACAAATGACGTCTCAGGCTCCCGCGGCAGCGCAGACCGCGCGCTCTGACTCGCTGCACTCCGCTCACGTCAATCGCGACTCACCTAATTCTGCAGGCACGTCGAACGTGCCGACTTCGCCCGCACCACCTCAAAACATATCATTGTGCAATTCGCTTCCCGCCGTACACCGTAATAAAACTTGCCTATTAGGTACTATACAGGCGCATATCTTCGATGCTAATAATCGCTTACAATCTGTTCGCATATTGGTCGATTCAGGATCGCAAAGCAATTTTGCAAGTACCGCATGTTGCAATAAATTAAATCTAAAAATTAATAAGGTTTCACGCACCGTAGTCAAAGGCATCGGTTCTTCGCCTAGCCCTATTAAAGGCACAACTAACTTAAAAATATTCTCACAATTAGACAGTAATATTTCGCTTTCATTCGACACCTTCGTCATCGACCGCATCACAGATAAGCTACCCACGGCTCCCGTAGACACTACGACCCTGTCTTACCTACGACACGTCACACTCGCAGACCGCCAGTATAATGAGCCGGGCGAAATAGATATTCTTATCGGCGCTCAGCTGTTCGCAAACGTATTATTGTCGGGCCGCGTCACTGGACCGCCAGGTACTCCGATTGGGTTCGAAACTATGTTTGGTTATATACTTATCGGAAATGCACCTACATTAAATGAGAATAACAACGACGCGATTTCTTTATGTTCTTTTATTGAACCGGAACCGCCTATTGACTCGGTGTTACAAAAATTCTGGCAACATGAGGAGGTGTCATGTGACCCTGTTCTCAGTCCAGCCGACCGCGATTGCGAAGATATATTTATTAAAAATGTTTCTCGTGATAGTTCTGGCCGTTATATAGTCGCATTACCTTTTTCCCGCGATCCTAAGACATTAGGAGATTCTTATCACACCGCTAAAAAACGCTTCTTATCGCTCGAGCGCAGGTTCGAATCCTGTTCGGACTTTCGCCACGAATATAACCAAATTATTCGTGAACACCTATTGAAGGGTTACATATCGCAAATGCCAGATGACAACCGGTCTGAGGGCTACTACATTCCACACCACGCCGTCGTGCGTTCTGATAAGACGACGACCAAGGTTCGCATGGTGATGGACGCGAGCGCTAAAACGGATACCGGCATCTCGCTCAATGATACGCTGCACACTGGTGCGAATTTGCAGAATGATTTATTTTTTATATTACTTGACTTCCGCTTGTTTGAGATCGCGTTTACGTCGGATTTAAAACAAATGTTTTTACAAATTGTTGTATCGGAAGAACATAGAAAATATCAAAAGTTTTTATATCGCTTTGACAATGCGTCACAGATTAGTACATATATTTATAACCGCGTTACTTTCGGACTCCGAAGTAGTCCATATCTTGCCATTAGAGTTGTCCGCCAATTGTGTGAAGACGAACGCGCGCGTTTTCCCCGCGCCGCTCAAGTCGCTAGTCGTAATTGTTACACTGACGACTTATGTTACTCAGTACCGACCGTCGAGTACTCTCAACAGCTCAAGGATGAACTTCTGGGATTGTACAATGCCGGGGGTTTTGAGCTCTTAAAATGGTCAAGTAACGCCCGCGAATTACTCGGTTCTTTACCAGAATCCTATCGCTTTGATTCGAATATTGAATTTGATGAGTCACCGCAAACCCTGAAGGTACTCGGCCTTCAGTGGTCGCCGGTCACTGATGAATTCTCGTTCACAGTGACACTTACGAACAGACCGTGCACTAAACGAAACATCTTATCTGTTATCGCGCGCCAATATGATGTTCTCGGACTTATTGCACCGGTCATTCTATACGCTAAATTAATACTACAACGGTTACATGTTTTAAAATTGGATTGGGATGACGAACCGCCACAGGATATTGTCACCTGTTGGGAAAACTATACACGTGAATTACCTCTGATTATGCAACTCCGCTTTAAGCGCCACTTAGGAGTGACACCTGAAGATAAGGTGTCCATAATTTCCTTTGCCGATGCCAGCGAAAAGGGATATGGGTGCGTAATCTACGTTAAGGTGGAAAATCCTAATAGATCCGAACCCATAGTGTCACTCGTATGTGCAAAATCAAAAGTCAGCCCCCTTAAAACCGTGTCGGTGGCCAGATTAGAGCTTTGCGCCGTGCTTTTAATGTCTAAACTCGTTCGCCGCGTAATCGACACTTATAACTCGCGTCATCCTATAGCCGATGTATATTGTTTTACTGACTCGATGGTCACCCTGCAGTGGGTGCACTCATCACCGCACCGCTTTAAAACGTTCGTTGCAACTCGCGTTACCAAAGTAATGTCTTACTTACCCGCTAAATACTTTTACGCTATCCCGGGGGTTCAAAACGTAGCCGACGGGCTATCACGCGGCCTCACACCTGCTCGATTCATAGCTCATCCAGCCTGGTTCTCGGGACCAGCTTGGTTGCAGCGTGGAGTCGACGAGTGGCCGATCACAGCCATCAACGATGTTTCGGTTCACGCCGAACTACCAGAGACAAAGGTCTTATCGCTAGCTACAGCTACTGATAACGACGTACCTCATCCATTGTTGGCTTTATCGCTTCGTGTTTCTTCTTGGAAGAAACTATTAAACGCAATTGTATTTATATATCGCTTTATTAAAAGGTTGCCGCGCCTAAATTATATAACCGCAGAACAGATGAACTGCGCAGAAACGCATCTTATAAAAGCCATTCAATCATTTTTTTTTTTTTTTTTTTTTTTTTATTTTTTTTTTTTTTTTTTTTTTTTTTTTTTTTGCGAAAACATAGCTTTAATTTTATAAATAATACAGAAATATTGCCTAAACATTAAAACGTTAAGCTCAGTATCGTATTTAATTATTTTTAAATGCTATATAATAAATATGTTTAAGCGCACACAGACAATGACAAAATATTAAAAAGTTTCCAATATTCAGTAAATATATTGACACTTTACGCATGAAAATCACATTTATTAGTAATTTTATATACACAAATAAGTACACACGCGTCGTTCACATGGCGGTTTCCGTTGTTCAGCTGGCCATCTCCAATCGTCGACAATGGGCGTGGCGGTTGAAAATGGCCAGCTAAAATGACATTTGCAGTCTTGGAAATGGAGTGGAAAGACGGTGGTGAATAGTAAATGCGGTTTTATATGGCGTTGGAACGAGGCGAGATTCGGTGCTCGGAGGGGGTGTCCAGTTGGACGCCACAGCAGAAGAGTTGACGCATCGCGCGCGATACTTTGGACGCGCGCGACTCGCTGCGTGGCAGCCCGCCCGCCTCTTCGTCGTCAGACCATTCCGACGACTTCTTAATCACTTCAGGTGTCTGCAATTCAGCAATTTCTCCGGTTATACTGTCTTCATCATTATCATCTTCTCTTCTCTCTGCAACATACTTGTCTGTGGTCTGGTCGGGTGCTGCGGACGTTACCGGTGACACTTGCGCCGGGATCGGCTGTGATGGTGCTATAATGCTTCTCTTAATGCATATATATGCATAATTAAGCACCATCCAAAACTTATGTGAGGGCCACTGCTCGGCTGAATTATACTGTCCGTACCAGTGGGATATAGCGCGGGAGGTTTATATCGCATAGGGGTGGTTCAGTACTAAAGAAAGAACTAACCTTAAACAGAGTTTTGGCTGCACCGCGGAGATAGTAGCCTGTCGTTTCCCTTCCGCGAGTCCTCCTTATTTTCTGGGCTTCTGAGCAGCTTCTTAATTGGGTTTAGGCTAGTGCACTAGGTCCGATCTTTGCACACGCGTACATTAGAGGATGCGGCGCGGTTTCACAATGGGCAATGCGGTGCGTGCGGGCGGCGAGGTTTACGGTCGGTTTGAGACTGACTACCGACAATTTTTTTGCGGTGCAGCGAAGAAGATTAATAATTATGAAAATGCGGGTATGTTGAGATAGTTATTAAAAATGAAAGTATTGCCATAAGCGGCGCGAACATACCCCCGGCCTTGGAACAATCGGTTGCAAAGAAAGAGTAAAGAAGCGGCGCGGGGGGTAATAGTTAAAGTTATTGGGAAGGTAATGGACAAAGACGCACGACTGGTCTCTTGTAAACACCAGTCGCGGTCTTCACTAAAGCCACTCGGCAGACCTTATCCTCACCATAGAATGTTGAGACAACAACGCCCAGTGGCCAATGAAGCGGCGGAGTATTGTCAGTTACAATAACGACTATGGTTCCTATCTTGATAGGATTTGATTGCGTATTCCATTTCCCTCGACTTTGTAGTTGATGAAGATACTGAGTTTTCCAGCGTTTAGCAAATGATGTTACCATTTGTTCAAGCAACATATAGCGACGTAAAATATTATTATCATCCGCTTTGTTGTAAGTGGGCAAATGCTTCAAGGGTGTGGACATCAAGAAATGCGATGGCGTTAAAGCGCTGAGCTCAGATGGATCTTCGCTCAGCGGCGTAAGCGGTCGTGAATTTATGACACATTCTATTTGCGCGGTAACAGTCAAAAGCTCCTCATGGGTGAGAAGTTGCGAACCGATCACTCTGTATAAATGAGTTTTAAAAGATTTCACAAAGATCTCATAGTGCCCTCCGAAATGTGGGCTCCGCGGTGGCGAGAACACCCATGAGATTCTATGTTCGGAAAGTTCATTACTAAGAGCGTTTTTATATTCATCGGAACTTGTAAAAATTTGAAGTTCCGACAGCGTCTTTTTCGCGGATTTAAAAGTGCCTGCGTTGTCCGAATACATGCAGGACACTGCACCTCGTCGCGATATGAAGCGTTTAAATGCGGATATAAAAGAATTAGTTGTCAGATCCGTTGTTACTTCAACATGAAGCGCGCGGGTAACTAAACATACGAAAATACATATGTAAGATTTGATTGAGCGGACACCACGTTTCCTATACGGAACAATTGGTATGGGCCCGGCGTAGTCGGTTGCGGTAAAAACGTAGGCCTTTGATTCATTAACACGACACGCAGGTAAATCTCCCATTAAAGGGAAAGATTGCTTAGGTTTAATTTTAAAACAATGATTACATTTGTGCGTAACTTGCCTAACAATATTACGGCATGACAAAATCCAGTACTTCTGTCGCAGTATAGACATAAGAGCGACAGGTCCAGTGTGACAGTTCACACGGTGATAATGCGTTACTAATAATTCAATAACGTGATGTTTACGCGGCAACAGTATCGGGTGATGTTGTTCATAAGAAAGGTCAGCGTGGCGAAGTCGACCGCCGACGCGTAGTAAACCGTTCTCATCGAGAAAGGGAAACAGTTTGTTTATTGCGGGTGAGCATTGTCTATTTGCGATTAACCTTTTTATTTCGTCAGAAAAATAAAATGATTGAATGGCTTTTATAAGATGCGTTTCTGCGCAGTTCATCTGTTCTGCGGTTATATAATTTAGGCGCGGCAACCTTTTAATAAAGCGATATATAAATACAATTGCGTTTAATAGTTTCTTCCAAGAAGAAACACGAAGCGATAAAGCCAACAATGGATGAGGTACGTCGTTATCAGTAGCTGTAGCTAGCGATAAGACCTTTGTCTCTGGTAGTTCGGCGTGAACCGAAACATCGTTGATGGCTGTGATCGGCCACTCGTCGACTCCACGCTGCAACCAAGCTGGTCCCGAGAACCAGGCTGGATGAGCTATGAATCGAGCAGGTGTGAGGCCGCGTGATAGCCCGTCGGCTACGTTTTGAACCCCCGGGATAGCGTAAAAGTATTTAGCGGGTAAGTAAGACATTACTTTGGTAACGCGAGTTGCAACGAACGTTTTAAAGCGGTGCGGTGATGAGTGCACCCACTGCAGGGTGACCATCGAGTCAGTAAAACAATATACATCGGCTATAGGATGACGCGAGTTATAAGTGTCGATTACGCGGCGAACGAGTTTAGACATTAAAATTCAAATGACCCAACATATTATAAAAAATATCTGCTTCCTTGTCTCTCACATGGAGTAGCGCGCGCAACGCTTCTCTGTCACTCTTGCGCTTCAATCTGAACTTTAAAAAAATGTAAGCATACATGAACATGACACAGTTTTAAATAGCCAACCTCATACTGCTTTAACTCACTAATATTATAAACGTGAAAGATGGATGGATGGATGTTTCTTACTCAATCATGCTCAAACGTTTGGGCGGATTTGGATGAAATTTAGTATGTACTCATACTTCAGGTCCCGGAATAACACAAAGGCTACTTTCATCATCATCATCATCATCAGAAATCATCACCATGCGGGTAAAACCGCGGGGTGCAGCTAGTTTCAAAATAAATACAGTCAAGTAACACTGTTTAATATTGAAGTTAATATTATTAAACAGTGTAGGTACGGGATTTTGCTAGGCAACCCATGTGCACTGTATCTACATATTAATTAACATATAATCAAAGTAAATAACAGATGAGCGGATATATTTCTCAAGCCATATCTCGTACAGTTCCGTTTTAGAAAATGACAACATAGTTTTTTTTATTTATGATAGGTAGTTGTTTAGGTACTTCATCAATACAAAATACAGCAATAAAGCTAATACAGCGCCATTGCGACGCTTTCAGTATTCATAGCTTTTTGCGGAATTGTAATGTAACAAACCGACTAGGACTCACGTGGTAAACACTGGAAAATTACTCTCCGACCAGTTTGGAACTTTACTTATTTTGCGGAATTAAAAGAGATTAAGAAGAATTAACAGGATATTAATAACATAAATATTAGTTATAAGAATATTAATTTTTTTTATTAAAAATACTCTTTTATAAGGTCTGGAGAGACAGCCGGTAGTGGAGCAAATGGCCAACATGATGGGAGTGAAGGCATTCAGGATGGGAGAGCCTCTGGGATGGAACCGCTGTGCTGACGCCAACGGTGGCTGTTCGCATCTCTGCTTCAACCGGCCTCAGGACTATGTGTGCGGCTGTCCATTGGGTAACCTATTTTTTTAAAGCTTACTGGTTGACCGCTGTCTCACCTGATGTTAAGTGTTGACGCAGTCTAAGGTGTAATTATATTATTCTTGTTGTATTTGCTTCCTAGAAATATTTCCTCCAGTACAAACTACCTTTCATTTTAATAGACGTGACCGAGCTTCGCTCGGCGTTATGCAGGAAAATAGATTACCTTGTGACTCGTTTAGGATGTTCACTGCTGGTTCTGATTTCCACAAGGACTGGTTAGAAGCATATACAATAAATCCGATAATCTAGTGAAAACAAAAAGTGTACCATTACAAATAGTCTAGTCAACAAGTTGAAAAACGTGAAAAAAAGAGATAAAGGTCCTAAAAATATAAGCGATAGCTCATTAGATTCGGAATCACCTCAAGAAAAAAGTTTTTGAAGGATTTTGGTGCAGGTAAAAAATTGCATTGTCGTGGTTGCGGAACATAAGGGAGTGGACAGGGATCAAAAGTGTTGAGGAACTGTTTAGGTTTGCCCTGAACAAGGAAAAATATCAAAAGATGACCGCCGACCTTCAGTGATGGAGAGGCACCGGAAGAAGAAGAAAAAATTGCAATTGTTATTAACAAAATAAGATGATGAAAAATGATATTTAGTTTTTCGGTAATAACTCGAAAAATATTAATATTTAAGGTATTTTATCTTAATTTCAGGGCTGGAGCTGGTCAAGGACCGCAAGACGTGCTTAGAGCCCGAAGCATTCCTGTTGTACAGTCGGAAGAACGTGATCGGTCGTATCAGCATCGAAAACGAAGACAATGATGCCATTCTGCCCATAAAAGATCTCAAAGAAGTCAGGTAAACTACGTTTACTATGAGCATTATTTCTTTTGGCCAACTTAAAATTATGTGAAATAGGTAATTTTTATGTGATGAGTGCAAACAATCATACAGCCCGCCTGATGGTAAGCGGTTACTGTATCCTATGGACATCTGCAATCCAATATTGGTACTTTCGTTGCCGAGCCTTTTATATCCCCAGTTGTCATTTTTAAGAAAGACCTAAGTTGGCTGGTCGTTTCACATTATATATAGGTCACGAGAACAATCTTGATAAAAAACTAAAACTATACTTAGTTTTTTTAAATCACGAGACGGGCAAGACGTTCTGTTGATGTCAAGCGCTTCATGCTACAACCAGTTAACATTTTCGGTCTGGCGTGGTTCTACCTGCGACCACTTCGTAACTAAAGCATTTGACGATAATCCTACTCGATCACCATCAAGTTAGATCATCGTCAAATGCTTTAGTTGAAATGTTTCACCTATTATATAAAAGTGAAGTCATTGAGTTGGTAAATATGACGAAATAATATTTGAAAATTTAATTTTAACAAATACATTATAAAAAAACCAATGATTTTTTAAATATCCAAAATAATAGCTTTATATTCATCATAATCGTTTTGGAGTTGAAAATGGACTTGATCTTGGTGCTAAAATGATTATTTTAATTTCTAGTGCATTAGCAGTAGATGTGCCCGGGAACAAGATCTACTGGTCGGACACCAAAACGAAAACCATCAACAGGTGCTCCATCAATGGAGACAATGTTGAACGGATACTCGAGGGGCTGGGCCTCGTTGAAGGTAAGCCATAATTGATTCCATGTACTGAAAAACAATATAAATACGACGACCTGACTAAGATCGCAGGCAAGGGCTGGATGCGGGCCGCTTCCAACAGATCCTTGTGGAAATCAATGGGGAAGGCCTATGTCCAGCAGTGGACGTCCTATGGCTGAGATACAAATACAAATATATTTATTTGACATGATGATGATGATGGCTGAAAAACTAACTACATGTGGTTTAAGATACATATTATTTACTTCTCAAAAGAATTACATTCATTCACATGTATCAGGTCATCATTTCGCTAAGTCAACTGCATCGCACGAGATTACCAAGTTTTTTTTTTCGAAACTAGACTTGACCTCTGGCAGAAAATAGATATCATATGGTAGGTCAAGGCCCGTGATCTCTCACTAGACAAAGCTCCACAGTTTTAAAAGGCACAAAATTCACTTCAGTCCAACGCTTGCTCTACTGTATTACAATTTGTAATATAACATATGTCCTCAGGGCTAGCGATAGATTGGTCGAGCCAGAACATTTACTGGACGGACACGGCGACGCAACGTATCGAAGTTGCACGCCTCGATGGCTCCAGCCGGCGCGCCCTCATCTGGCAAGGCTTGAAGAAACCGAGGAGCATCGTGCTTGACCTTAAGAGAGGGTATGTTGCTCAAAAATAGCTAATATATCCTACTAATATTATAAATGCGAAAGTTTGAATGGATGGATGTTTGTTACTCGATCACGCCAGAACGGCTGAACGGATTTAGATAAAATTTGGCATGTAGATACTTCAGGTCCCGGAATAACATATAGGCTACTTTTCGTTATCATCAATCAACACCTCGCGGGTAAAACCGCGGGGCGCAACTAGTGTTATAAATGCGAAAGTTGTGTGTAACAAAGAAGTCGTTGGAGAAACTAAATCGAAAAGAAAAAAAAATTACCAATAAATGGAACCGACTTCAACACTTAAAAGTATGAAATAACTAGTTGAAGTCGGTACCATGATAGTTCAAAAGTAACTGATACCCAAATATTGTGCTCATGGCAACGACTTCAACAAGTTATTTCATACTTTTGAATGTTGAAGTCGGTTCCATTTTTTGGTAAAAAAATTTTTTCACTCGTTTTAGTGACCGTGTTACTCATGGGATCAATTGTCATTTTGGTGTAGGTATGTTCACCGATGTCTTCACCCGCTAGTATAATATCGTGTTCAGTATCAGTTTTTGACTTGTAACTCAAAAAGTGCTCGCCCGAATTTGATGAAATTTAAATGGGCACCAGCTTTCAAATAAAAAAGAATTATCAAAATCGCTTCACCCAGTCGGAAGTTATGCGGTAACAAACACAAATACAAATTTAAAAAACATACGGGTCGAACTCCTTTTTTTGAAGTCGGTTAAAAATAGATAGGAATACATTGTGGTGAAATGAAGAAACAAATTTAAAAAACATACGGGTCGAACTCCTTTTTTTGAAGTCGGTTAAAAATAGATAGGAATACATTGTGGTGAAATGAAGAAATACAAAAAAATGTCTAAAAAAAATAATGCGTTTAAGTGATGGAATGAAAGAGATGTGGTAGTTAAAGAGAACAATGAAAATATACAAGAAATGGAAGACAAATGCTAGAAAGACGGTCGAGAAACCGGTCCACTCGACTAATATATATAAGTTCATCGTCATCATCATCTTCATCTCAGCCATAGGACGTCCACTGCTGGACATAGGCCTCCTCCATTGATTTCCACAAGGACCTGTGGGTGTACATAAGTTAAACCGTTGTTAAATCTAAATAATAGAAGAGCAATTGGGCCTGATGGTAGATTTGCGGAAGTTTGAAAGTATTTGAAAGCAGAGGTATGGCAGTGGCCGAGAATAATTCTTCAACAAGTTGTTACAAGAGGAGGCGATCCCGGATGAATGGTGCAACAGTTAGCTGCTGTTTATGTTTATGAAAGGTGTGAGCATATATAAAGGATAATATAAAGGATGACAAGCGATAGAACGGAGTGGAAAGAAATCATATTGTGCCGATTCCATCGGAATTCGGAGGAGATTTACGTAACGTTTAGAAAACCAATAGCCATACAAATTCATATTTAACCAGAAGCTAAGAAATAATAGTCAGGTTTTCACTGTTCCTAAATTTTTAGGAAAAAAGGATCTATTCTTTTCAAGGGTGACTCAAATTATTCCATAAAAAATAGTGTATATAAATGTGCGCGTCACTGTCGACACGGCAGGCACATGTACTGGGCGGAGCTGGGGTCGCGCAGCATCCGTCGCGCGGCGCTGGACGGCGCGGGGGTGGTGCTGGTGGCGGAGGGCGTGGGGCGCGCGCACGCCCTGGCGCTGGATGGGGTGGCGCGCGCGCTGTACTGGGTGGCGCTGGACCCGCCCGCCGTGCACGCGGCGCGGCTCGACGGCAGCGCGCGCCGCGTGCTCGCCGCCGACCTGTCGCTACCCTACGCGTTAGCGCTGCACCGTCAAACGCTCTACTGGGCCGACTGGAACACCGGTCAGTGCACACACTCTGTATCTGCAGTCATTAAATATCTGTGTATTTTATATCGTACATATAAAAACCTCTTAAATCTAATTCCGGTATCACACTCCTACTTTGCGATAGCTCGAAATCCCATCCACGTAATATTATTACACGTACGGGAGTCGCATCGAAGCAACTCGTCTATTACCTACAGTAACCGGTGACTGAGGATTGCTTACGCGGCGAGACAATTTCCCGCAAACTATATCAAAGAAAACTCTGGCTTCTGACACAGTTCGCTGCGTATTCCAGCTATGCATCAAATGCAATTCATTATATACATAATATAATGTTTAAGTATGTGCAAATGAAAGCTAATCACGCATATACGCTCTGACAGGTATTGTGGAGGCAGCCAACAAGACGGACGGCTCGGACCGACGTCGCGTGCACGCTTCGCTGGACTACATCTCCGACCTGGAGGTGTTCAGTCGCGGGGGCGGGATCGTGGGCGCAGGCGGGGCGGGGGCGTGCGGCGCGGGGAACGGTGGGTGCGCGCACCTGTGCCTGCCGCTGGCGGGGGTGGGGGTGGTCGCGGGGGGGCGCGCGCGGTGCGCCTGCCCCGCGCACTACAGTCTGCGGCCCGACAACGTCACCTGCAAGGGTATGCACCACGCTTTATTTTAGACAAAAAAATGAACCATACATAATTTTATTGATGAACACCCAGGAGATTCTATTAAAGCTGAAAGAATTGGTGTTCCAGTTTAATGATGGATAGTGAGCAACACAAGCGTGAGAATATATTGTAGATTATGGTGATTATTTTATTTTCTTTGGAAACTTCTATTTATAATGATACAATAAATATTGTATAATAATATAATATAATAATTAAATGAAAGTGAAACTTAAGGTCGTGCTGTGCCAATTACAAGTTTTAACCGTTATAATAACCTATAATTAATTGAATAAATAAAATGTTTGCAAGGACAATAGGCTTTAAATGTGGCTCGAGTCCATAAATCGAACATTAAAAGAGAGGTAACAATTGACCGCTTTTTATTATGATAGGCCTTTAAATTGAATTAACACCATATCGATGAGTATACATTATATTTAAAGAGTAACAAAATTTTAATAATAATTTTACTTTCACGTATGTATTATTTATATAGTTTCTGCCAAAATGCCCTCACTTGTAATGAAATTATCTTCTACTGCTAGAAAATTCGTATTTTTATCCTGTATTAATTTTATAAATCCAAGAGTTTGTTTTATTGTTTGGTTAAACGCGCTAATCACAGGAACGACCTACTTTAAATAGAAAAAAAAGTTTTGTGTTTTTTAGTGCTAGTGCGATTTAACAGTAAGAGATACCTATAGTAATTCTACCTTTAATATAAAGTAATAATATTATAAAGAGGAAAGATTATTGCGAAGCCGGGGTGGGCTGCTAACACTAATATTATGAACGCGAAAATTTGTATGGACGTTTGTTACTCTTTCACGCCTAAACGACTTACACCCGGGATTAACATATAGGCATATTATCACGATCACCACCACGAGGGAAACACCGCGGCGTGGAGCTAGTAAATTAATAAAAAAGCAAAGCCGCCAGATATATATGCGTAAAAATACTAATGTTTATAAACATTTCAGAACCCGAAGAATTCTTACTGTTCGCGCAGAAAAACGCAGTGGGACGGATAATGGTCACCAATGGAGAATGTACCGACGCCTTCATACCGCTCTCCGGACTCAAGAACGTCAAGACTATCGAATACGATCCTATCGATAAGTTAGTATACAATTAAAAAGAAATTGTTAGGAACTCTGTAACAGAAATAGTTGTTTTTTGTTAAAATAGAATAATAACTTTTACTGTCCAACTAATATGAAGAAATGTGTAACCTTCTTAATATTATCTTGTCATATATTTCTATGCTCACATTTAAGACAAAGCAATATGAATGTTTTCTGAGATAATATGTTTCCCTGCAGAATATTCAATTTGCCAGAGTTAAGCCATAATACTGAGGAATTTAATGTCACACTGTCTTTGAATTGTATGCCAGAGTTCTCCATCATTTGTATTGCTGTGTTTGTATCGCTGGCTGCTATATAGTAATCTGTTATTGTCCAAATATTACCGATCCATTATCAGCAAGTTACTTTCCGCTGTTGAGGCGCGGGTTTTCCTCCAAGAAGAGGTGCCTGAGTCTGTGTTTCCCGATAGGTACAACCCCGGTGTCTTCAAGTCGCGAGTGAATAGGTTAAAAAAGCTAGTCAGGCTAATATCGAATAAAAAACGCTAATGTTCTATTATTAGGTCTTTTAATCCTCTGATGGCAGATAAAACAATGCTCAGTTTAATTCTTTGAGAACGGAGGATTTGCTATTTCCTATTTGAAGGTAATACAAATCCTCAATTGGTTAAAGTATTAACACACACGGGTTTATTTCCCAAATATACCTTTACCGCGTTCATTTTAAATTTAACATTTCAGACAACTGTACTGGATGGAAGAAGACTTCCACTCAATCCGCCGCGTCCCAATCTCATCTTCGACGACTTCAGCCGTCACAGACTCCACGACGGTCGTATCGGGCCTCAGCAAGCCCGCGCACATGGTGCTGGACGTCTTGGGAAGGACTTTGTACTGGACCTGTAGCGATACGGACTCTATCAACGCCACGTCTTTGCTTAACGCGTCTTCGGTCGGAGTGCTTCTGAGGGGAGACAACATGATGCCTAGGCATCTGGCTTTTCATCAAACCAAGAGGTCAGTTACTTGATGTTTAATTTTGAAAGGGTTTTACGGCCATACATCGGTTGAATATACCTATCGGGTAACTTAAGAATCATTATTTATTATGATTTTTATTATCAATGTGCGTTGATAAGAATGTGTTTTTCTTTAATGTTTTGCGCATTTTCCTATCAGATATCTGATATGGAACGACGTGGGTCTCGGTGTCATAATGCGCAGCAACGTAGACGGCACGGCGCGCACGGAGCTGGGCCGCGCGCACAACGCCACGGCGCTTACCATCGACCAGCCGACCGGCACCGTCTACTGGGCTGCAGCCAGGCAGATACATGCCGTCGAGATCGACGGGACCAACAAGTCAGTCCTCTTGCATATTATTTATTTATTTTTTCTTACCATTGGAAAACTTACAGCCTAATAATCAAATCTAATGCTAACTCACTTCTGACAAAAGTAATCCTTTTAATAATGCTGATAAGTTTGAACATTTACAAGCGCGGTACCTACAGTACTGTTAATAATAGGTAAAATGTACACTGTTTAGAAGTTAACTTTACAAATATAACCAATCGAATGTCAACTACCGGTAATATCGATTATTTTCGTATTACCGTTCGCAAACGTGACTCGTGTTTTGGCACGTTTTATACAGTAATATTGAAGAATAAATTATAATATGTATCTTATATTACTTATACTATTACTGATATATTTTATTTTGCCTACAGGATGGGCCATCATTAACCAGCAAAGTGTAGAATAGAATAAAGAAATGTATAGAAATAAAGCTGTGTATGTGTGGTGTTGCAGACGCGTGGTGTGGCAGGGCGGTTGGGCGGGCGCACTTGGCGCGTACGGCGGGTGGGCGTACCTGAGCGCGGGTGCGGGCGGCGCGCTCATGCGCCTGCCGCTGCAGCGCCGCGACGCGCCCGCCATGCCCGTGCCGCATCTCGCGCGCGTCGCGGCGCTGCTCGCGCAACATCCGGTACGTACGGGCGTTGAGAAGCGCCGCACCAACCCACTCTTCGGGACTATTTCTTTTTTTGAGAAATTACTTTTTTAATTTAAAAAAATTTCCCACTTTTGAGAGTTGAAGTCGTTTCCATTTTTTGTGTGCAACTCGCCAGCTCACATAGAAGTGCCGTGACGATGAGGTGGGTGTGTGATGTGGCAGGTCCCGGCGTCGCACCCGTGCTCCATGGGCGGCGCGTGCGGTGCGGAGGCGGCACGCTGCGGCGCCGCGGGCCGCTGCGGTTGCGGCCTGCGCTGCGCCGTGCCCGCTCTCCCCTGCCCCCGCAACCACTTCCCCTGCACTTCCGCCCCTGCCGCGCCCGCACCCGCCCCTGCCGCGTCTGACACCGCCGATGCCGCCGGCCTTGCGCCCCACCAGCTGCACTGCATACCGCTGCACTGGAAGTCAGTATATTTACGACACGAACATCGCTGTTGTGTCCTATACGTATGAGTATTCTTTTGGATTCCGATGTAACACATCTTAGAAGCAATTATCGATTACTAGAAGTCTACACCTGCAGATTTCTATAAAGTGTTCGAAGAAATTTTAATTTTTTCTGCAACTGCTACGATGCAATATTTTGTAAATCTGCTAATAAAATACAATCTTGTCTGCGAATAGAAGGGCAAATAAAAAGTATCTTCTACGTGATTTTTTTTCAACATAACGATTAGATTCTTTTGATACTGTAATCGAATTTAGAGCTATGCAGCAATAATTATTTAGGCGCATATCCTACAAGGCGTATGAGTTGTATCGTATAACTGGCGCGCTCTCTACGCGTAGCCTTTGTGATTCTGACATTAGACTTCGTGAACATTTGCACATGTACTGTAAAAGAGTTTCAAATCGAGATTTTTTATTTTTCATTGTGTTTTGTGACTACTGGATACTTTATCTCAATATAATGTGTTCTGTTTTCACGCGTGTGTCAGATGCGACGGGCAGCGAGACTGCTGGGACGGGTCGGACGAGAGCGGGGCGGCGTGTGGCGCGTGCGCGGGCCCGGGGGGCGGGGTGCGGTGCGCTGACGGGACCTGTGTCGGCGCCCTGGCCGAGTGCGCCGCCGGGGCCCTGTGCCGCCCCGGGGACTTGCCGCACGCCTTCCGGTAACCGCACCTTCATTGACATAGATATAATAATATGGGACAACATTCACGCCAGGTCTTCAGGTCCCAAACTAGAAGGCAGAGTGCTACCAACTGCGCAAACCGACCAGTCACGTAGACACACATATATTTGTTTTTTGGCACACATACGGATACATGCACATACAATACATTAATAAATAAGAACAAGATACAAGGGAAATTCAAATTGATAAGATAGGTAAATTAAAATAATACAGTTCAACATGTGAAGATTCTAAGATCTGAAGTATTATATATACATATACATAATGTGAATAAAAATGGTATGTATATACATATTTGTGTGCCATAGCAACAAAAATGATCTCGGCTCAGCATATTGCCTAACCACATCAAAATAATGTGGCTAAGCGCTTGGTATTCTGCCGAGACCTACAGCCAATAGACCCTGTGTAAACATAAGATTTTGAGTATAGTGTACTCCTATGTTTAGTGTAGGTATAATATAATACGTAAATATTTTTAACAGTAGTTTTGATATTTATTAAAATATTGATGCTTTAACATATTTTGGTAGCACGCTACACTACACGGGTACCGCATCTCTAACTAGTACACAAGTGCGCTGAGTAGGTCTCTGATTGGGTGCTGTGTGGAATGGGAGGGAGTGGCGGCCCGAGGGGAGAGGTGTCAAGGGGGTCCTGACAGATAGCCAAAGATATTCATACCAATAATGTAGGGAAGCATAAGAAACCTAGTCCGCCATATTGTATTTAGAGTGACATCATTTTATTTTTTGTAATGTAGTTAAATAAAGGTAGGTAGGTAGGTAAATAAAATTCTTAGGGCTTTTAAGGGCTCCCTAAAGTAGAATGCGCGCAGCTTCCAACCGGGCCTTGCTGAAATTAACTGGTAGGTGAGGCTTAGGCACGTCCTCCCGAGGATGCGTAATGCAGGTGTTGCAACGAGCAATGCTTCGTTGTGCAGATGCGACGAGCGGCTGTGCCTGGCGCCGAGCCTGGTGTGCGACCGGCGCGTGCACTGCGCCGACGGGACCGATGAGCACTGCGACTACTCCGCGCTGCCGCCCCCACCCCCGCCGGTACGTGCTACATCACAATATAATTTCATATTAGTCGTGATATGATCGAATGCTTATAATGTCAAATAAAGTCTTAAAACATAATATATTATTGTCTTAGGACAACTACAGATCGTCGATGCGTTTCTTGTATTTGTATGTTGAGAGTCGCAGTTGCGAATCTGCCAATAATGTTGAAAAGCATAGACATAGAAGATAAGTGTCAGTGTGTAACGTTTGTGTCGTGTGTTAGGAGGGCCGAGTGGTGCGCGAGTCGCACGCGATGGCGGTGTGTGGAGGAGTGGCGGGCGCGCTCGGCGCCGCGGGCGCGGCCGCGGCACTGCTGCGGCGCTGCCGGCGCGGCACTGCCCCGCGCCTGCCGCCCGCCGCGCTGCCGCTCGTACCCACCAAGCCTGCGCCCGTGCCCGCGCCCTCGCACGCACTCTCCCTTCACCCGCCGCACGCGCACGCGCACACCCGCCCGCTCACCGAGTGAGTACAAATACACATGATACTCTTACCACCATGACGGTCCCTTGCAAATTGCACTAGCGATTCCTAATATTCAGTGTGTCAGATACCTCAGATGCCTTTTATTCATTGACCGGGCTGAGCGTTGTACCGGGGATTATATTGCTTGGCCCGGTTGATCGGTTGAGATCGTACGGGTAAACTCCCCTACGAGCGCATTGCATCCCACTCGAGTTGGTTTGCATACCCCTTGTTAACCTTAAATCCATCGTAAGCAATAACTACGTCATTGATCATATTCAATAACATATTTTCTTAATAACACACACTTAAAAATTACACTTACTCTTAGTTACATGTATCATATATAATTAAATCAATTAACTACAATTTAATTTGAAGGAATTTCTAAGAAACATTTAAGTGGCTAGCAATATATGTTTATTATATAAACAACACGATACTAGATGTTCAAATTATTTGAAGGAAAAATTCGACTACCAGTCGGACTTGAACCCACGTCTACAGAATACCGTCCTTTCGCTTTGTCCATGTCAGCTATGGTAGCACTCCACTGGTGTTCCGAATTTATAGCTTTATTTTAACATCTCAGGGGATGTTGTTCTTAGCGCCATCTACCTTTTAGTTGTATGAACGATTAATTAATAGGACTGATAGATCTACATTACAGTTGATATCGTGTCAAGCGAAGGCACTCTACCCTTATTCTAAGAGTATTATGGTTTATTGCATTGACCTATTACCTAACCATTGCATTTACCCATTATCTATATTAGTTGGACAAAGCGACAGGAGGGTAGTTACCCGTAGGTAGTTAGAGACAGAGGGATTTTGTAGTCGTGGGTTCAAGTCCCACTGGTAGTCAATTTTTTTCCTACAAATAATTTGAACGTAAGTTCCGCCTATTACGTTATTAATGCAATAAACCATAAAACGATACAAGACGTCCATCGACAAGATGGACATACAACCCGATTAAGATCGGGAAAAGCGGGATTCGCTTCTGAGTGGTCCTTGTATATCAATAGGGATATATATATATGCAGTCCTATGATGAAATGACGATGATGACGATACCAGATAGGAATAATACGTTTCCCAGGACAGAGGTAACAAACTTCGTTGGTCTAAAAGTCAGTAGCAGATTTATCAGAGAAGATGAAACTTTGGCGAGTGTAGGTGAAAAATGGATGGAATTAAACAAGTCAGAAAACGCATCGGAAATACTTTCACTCAAATCGAAACACTGACGTTTGTATAATTGCATAGCGTAATTCTCATCACTTCGTGATGGATACGAATTATGCTGTTTGTTCGATTTAAGGTAAGATCAAAAAGATATCTTGAATGGATTTTTCAACGTCCACAATATATTTGTATGGTACATGCCTGACCCTTGACTTGGTCAATATCTTAGTGAACAGCTTAACCGCTTTGTCCATAGTACCACAAGAAAGAATCGATTGCCAGTCATGGGAATCAAGATCACTGTATAATACCGATTAGTCTGCAACCTCGGACATAAAAGAATTTTGGTTTTGAGGTGGCTTAATAACTGCTCTTATGTATAAATTGTGGTCTACAAATTAGTGCTAGGTGAAATTTATTCTCAGGCAATAAAGAATCCAACAACATACAAAAACATTGGCGTAAAAGAGTAGTTATCATTTTATTATTTAGATCGCCGTTGTATTTGAAACTTTTTGGTTAGCTATTTATAATAATAATTGTTCTATTACAGCTTGTCGACGAGCACGGAGAGCGGGGGGCGGTACCCGCGCCCCACCCTTAACCCTCCCCCCAGCCCAGCGACCGCGTCGAGCGGAGCGGGGGGTGGGTGCGCGGGTGGCGGGGGCAGACGGCGCGGGTACCGACACTATCGCGCCATCAACCGGCCGCCCCCGCCCACCCCCGCCTCCACCGATGCCTGCGAGTCCGAGCCCGAGGCGCGCGCGCCGCCGCCCTCGCCGCTGTACACACACTGACACGCACACACTTACAGAAATTCACCTCTCGCTGGACACACTATTGTTTCTACGCTTTTACACCGACGTGTCATGCTTTGACCTTCCAAACGGTTGCAAACAGCGACTTAAACACTTACATACTCTATCGTATACATAAACTAAACTTCACACACGATATTGACTCGCGTTGACCTAGCGTACACCCAAACTCACAAACATGGACGCCAACCTCACGGGCCTTATTCCGTGTTCGTCACTGAAGCCACTGTGGCTTGTGAAGTTTAATCTGAGCTACATCTCTACCGGCACTGACGGCGATTCGCTTTTACCACGCTTCCATTGTGCATGGGACTTCGTGGACCCCGAATTGCGCTTGCACTGAATATGACATGGAGTAATATCTCTATCAATGTAGACTAGGGAATACTTGACGAATGCTGACACACTCTAAATCCTGACGCTAATATACCTTTCAAGATAGTAAAAATGAAATGCGGAACGGACAATATGGAAGCTCAGCCCTTGAAACTTCTCAGTGTCACCAACGTGAAATGTTCTTAATATCGATGCCACATTAATAACAATGCTTACTGAACCTTACCAACTAGGCGGCACCCTATTACGATCACTAGTTGTTATTCTGTATTTTTTCAAATTAGCTAAAATTCATTATAAACTTAATGTTTACTACAAACCATTTCAAGTTTAATTTTGTTAAAACTATAATTCAATTTCGTACAACAAACTGTACTATTTCTAATATTAGAACAGTTTCAATTGATTGCGAAAAATAGTGATTTTAAGATTGTTATTCATACCTAAGTGTTATACTAATTTGGGCTTTATCGTAACCGTATGAGAAAATTCTTATATTACGCAATTCTAATTTGATCCAATAACAGAATTACTAGCGTTGACCAATTAAAAAACGTAAGTTACCAAATTTAAACACTCGTGTATTTTTTTAGCCGTTAATAGCTTGCGTTTGACCACTGTCTCACCTGATGTTAGGTGACGACGTGGTCTAAGATGTAGCATATAAGCCTACAAGATTCCTCTGCACTTGTGGCTTGAAGACTTCGGGAATGTAGAGACCTATCGGGAGACATAGACTCAGGCAACGAGTTCCATTCCTGGCAATACGCACTAAGAAAGTTGAAGAAAAATGTAAGTGTATATAGTTGGTATATCTACCATATACGGTTGGCGCATTGCCGCACATTTGGTCGACCCATGATTGAATAGAGATTGTGGAATGAAATCGGAAATGTATCCGATAGTAAACCGATAGACAAGCAACTCTACAATGTTAAAAGCTCCAAGTATGTATGTACATAACACTATAAAAATAACCTACTGTCATATGAGAGGCCATTATCTATTGGATAAGTCTGATAGAGAGAAAATAATGGATATGTACATAGCTTATTAAATTACAATTTTCAGTCTCAAAAGGTTCACGGTTCCATTTCGTTGGGCAATTATACAGTTGCCCATTTATGGTATAGTTATTACAATATAATTTAATTATAACAATATATAATTATGTATAATCCCATCAGAGTTTTTCCTAATTAAAGTTGTGAACAATTATTTGCTTTAAATATGTTTTAAATTTTAAGTATACAAACATATGTTTAAATTTTAAGTATGCAAATAAATGATTGATTGATTGACAACGAGACCGATGCAATATGACACACAACAAAGGTTTTGTGAAATTTGTAAATGGTGCTATTTCACTGTTCGTGCCTCATTACTTATAAGACTTAAATCTCTATTATATGTACGATATAGGATAAGATTAGTTATGTCAATTGTAAATAATTCTATCTATAACTAGTTTAATTTGTAACTGACGTGTTGTTACCCCACTGCGCCAGATTGATGGGTATGTTTTTGTATATTCAGCCATAACATCATATTCTGAAATTAAACATAGTAATTTGATTTAATCGCGTCTATTGCGTCCTATTTTGATTCCGATTTTTCAAACGTCTCTGAAGAACGAAGAACCTACAGATCAGGCCATTCGTATGGCTGCCCATGGGCACATTCAGGTTGTCCATTTTGTAATCAATTCAACCTTAAATATTATTTTATAGTAAAGATTATAAATATTCAAAAACATTAGCAATGGTAATGTTCTTGCCATCAAGTTGTTTTTACTTATTAATTATTTTTATCACGATGTTACCAAAGCCCAAGCTGTTGATAGGATTCGATCCAGTGACCGCTTTATCAGTTGCTGATCCACCATACTAATGATTTACCATTGCTGCAATCTGTTTTTTACTTTTCATATAAATACAGTACCTATCTAATGGACCTAGTACATAATTAAATTAATAGGTTTTTGTAGTTGTGTCTGAATCTACAGAAATATTTAATACTATCACTACTTAACTAATGTTTCAAATTGCCTACCTAGGAGAATATTTTGTATTTTTTCGAATGTTTTGCATCTATTTACCATGGTATACAGTCTATGGTTCCTTAACTCCGTTTCTTAGAAACCTTTGGATCTTTTTCTTGAATATAAAATTATCTTTTAATTATTTAACTTGTCTTGGGGTTTCTGCAAATAAACTATGATTTGATTAAATCTCCGGTAACCGCAATTAGAAGATTTCTAAGAAAACGTATACGTAGATGCATCGATGGACATGCATGCAAATCACTGATCATTATAATAATATATACAAATATTTTATGTTGAAATGGTCCATTTGTGGACCTTTTCTTTTGACTGATATCAGGTAGCACATTGTACAATATGTTACTAAGTACTATATGATGCAAGTGTATCAATAAACTTTTGTACCTGTTATTTGAGCGTTTTATTTAACACTAGTTGGATTCTATGACTTCGTATGAGAGTCGGTTTAATTAAATGACAATGACCCTACTGTTAATCACTCAAACTAGATAAAATTCTTCTAAATGAAATCGCTCGTATTCTATTTATTATTCTGTTCTCTTTTCTAACATTCAAATTCGTATAAATTCACACAACGCTGTTCTTATTAGACGAGTATTATTCAATTGCTGGCCGTCGCGAGTAGTTTTAGTCGGCACGAAATAAATGACGATTTATTTGATTTAAAACTACCCGCAATTTTAATAAAAAACATCGAATATTTGTATTGTTATTGATAAGTGCACTAATTTGGTCTTTATCGTAACTATATAAGAACATCGTATTTTCAAGAAGTTTACTTTAGTTGAACGAGAGAATCACTACCTAACTCTTCACTTTCATTCGAGTGAATTGTAGCTGTCCTCTCGGCTCACACCTTCATAAGATTCTAGCTTATGTGGAACGGTGGCATGTCGCGCTAGGACACTACAATTGTTAGCCGGCTAGAAAACCTTTTTCTACCAGCCACAGCTTTAACCGAAACACCACATGATCTAGGTTCAAAATAAGTATACTGATATTCAGTATCTTGTTTTTTTATATGATATTTGTACTAGTTTTGAAATCGCGACAGTCGCCGTGACGCAGTGGTCAGTGGCAATGACATGACTTCTGTATTGGGTGTTTGTGTGCTGTGATTGTATGTGGTCATGCCACACGCGACACAGGGAATCCCAGTGCAGGGGTATAAGTGTGATAAACAAAATCGATAGTTTTCAAGATATACGTATTTTTTTGTGAAAAACGTCTTTCTAGCAGGCCCACGTTATACTGAATGATTAGTGCAATGCTAGCACAGCCTCATTTGAACCATGGTTGGCCAAGACGAAGTGTGACTATTGTTTTCAAACTATTTTTTTTGTAAAACCCCAAAATTATAGAGAAAATTACTAATAACCGCCAGTTTGTATGTACCTAAGTATGTTGTCTGTTTGTGTGTAAGTACAAGTGATTTTTAAGCTATTGCATAGCTTCTATCGCGGGCCTTGAGCGTGGAGACCGAATCCAGAAATTCCGTAACGAAAATAACCTAACACCCCCCAATGACTTTGAAATATCACGCTTGTCTGTTTAATTCAGCAACTCGCCTCTAGGTGGCATTGGTTGTATTGGCGTTACTGCATATGTTATTGATATATTAATTGCTTAAAAAATGCTATGCAATACCTTTACTGCGGCAGTCCCCAAGTGCCACACGTCTTTTTTTTCTATTTATTTATTTAAAGTAATGTGTAAGCAACATAATATATGTAAATGTTTTACATACTGTATAACATTTACAGAACATCTGCGTCGTCAGATCTTATTTTACAATCGCTTTAATTTCACGATCATTAACGCGGATATCTAATCAACTTCTGATATTATAAGCTAGAAACTAAATTGAGAGAGAAATTTACATTGAGTGTAATCATTAAAACATTTTGGATGGAATAAAATCCAATAATTGTGGACGGGTGAAACCAATTTTTCTAAGGAGGCAATGTGTCTCGCATGCGAATTTTTTCCTTTAAATAATTTGAACCTGTTTTAGTTACCGACCTATTAAACCTGACTGATGAATATCTGTTTTATTGTAATTACTAACGTTACTATAATTAATAATAAGCCACATAAAAAAGGAATTTAACCATGAATCACTGATCAGAAAAAATTGGTCAGGCAAGATAGCAAGTTGGCAACCAAAGAGAAATAATGGCTATTACATAGTTTTGGGCTGCGTTCAGGAGCTTCGTCGGCCAAATATTGGTTGATCAATATTTGGCCGACGAAGCTCCTGAACGCAGCCCTGGACACATAGTTAACTATCTATACAGGCAGGTTTCCCGCAGTACTCTATTTAGTTTGTGGGTTTCCCTTATGTATATTCTATGACTAGTATGTATTCTATCTGATCTATGATTCTATGATGCTGCTGGCTGCCGGCTTATCATTGATCATGTTAAATTTTCTAATTTACATTTGCTTTTTCTTTGAGGTGTAGAATTTAAATATTTAATTTTAGCCTATATTACAAGTACATTTAGTTATAAATCGATTACAACCATCATGGATCTATTTAACTCACTGTGGATATATTTTTATTACGGTGCTGTTATCGCTGTAACTGTACTTGTTTTGGTGAGTTTATTTCCTTTTCTTTGCTGTGTTTTACTCTTTCGAATAACTAGGACAAACTAATATTTTGAGTATAGGCTTTAAGCGTGAGCCTTTTTAAGTCCTCAATTCATAACAAAACTGATTTCTGGATGCATTGGAGGCTACGTTGGAAACCTTCGTATTAGTCACGTTGGCATATTTTATCTAGATAGTTAATTTTAAATTATTTTTCATTTTCGACCCATATTCCACTATTTCCTGTATATTATCAGTATGAGTGATTATAGTGATATTTGCGTACTGAAAAGGTTTTTTTTAAACTTAATAACCCACATAATCTAGGTAATATTTTACATTTATGTCTGCATTGCATCATACTTTTATCTATTATGTTCCAGGTGACAATTGTTTTGTACATGATAACAGATCCGTTCCCTCTAGTTGTAAGATATAAAGGAGAAGAGTGCTATTGTGATCCGAAAACCAAGGAAATGTTAAGGCTACCCAGCGTCAATGAACCTCAGTCTGTGAACTTGAGTGTTGTTATACCAGCGTATAATGAAATGGATAGATGTAAGTAAAAAGTTTCATGAATCATTTTGGGTGCATTCATGTTAGCAGAAAAAGGCAGCAGCTTTTATTGTGGCTTAATCATCATCATATCAGCCATAAGACGTCCACGGCTGGAAATATTTCCCATTGATCTCCACAATGATTAATTTGAGACGTCACACCTCTACTGGATATTGGTCAGGCCATCTGTCCTTGTTGCTTGACATCCTTTGCTGCACTTGCTAGTCAATGGTCTCCATTCGAGAACATTTCAACCTAATCTGCCATTTTAACTTGCTAATGTGACCAGTTCTTCTATGGATTTTCTTATTCCTAATTTGATCTTGTAAAGGAATCCAGAGTTAGCTCGACTTTAAGCTTGTTTACAAGGCTCATAGTTTGAGACCATGTTTTGTTTTCATATGTCATCACTGGTAACACACACTGATCAATGACCCTCAGGCTTTGTATTATTTGCAGCTTCATTATAATCTCAGCTATGGGTCCACCATTCATCCACGGCTTAATAGTTAAGACAAAATAAAACATTGTCATTGTAATATTAGCTTATACATAATTATATAGAGAACAATACGAAGAAGGAATACAATAAATAAATAATATATTATTTAAATCTAAAAACCTGTAATAGGACCAGATCATTCTAAGAAAACTCTAGGTGGTATGTCTTGTCAGTTCACTATAGTGTAGTTTTACTTGACCACAAGGGAGGTGGAAGAACACAAGATGAATTACAGAAAAATAGACTGAATGAAAAAGGCCACACAAATCAGTGTATTATTCTCTGTTTTCTAAATATAATAGTTTAATTTCAAAGTTATAGATATGCTATGGGCGCAAAAAAATCATTAATTACATTAATGCTACTTTTTATCTCCTTTCTTCTGGTTTAAGACACAGTTCAAAAGCATGTGTTGTTACCACGAGAATTTTTGATGAAGGATAATTCGCTCGCAAATGTATTCAAACGTTTGATCAGAATTCACCTTCATAAACTGTTCTCATAGGTGATATTTTTTAAGTTTATTACACATGTAGGACTTTAATAAAATAAGCTGTAGACTCAAAATTGTCTATTTAGCAAATGGTCAAGCCTTAAGACATAGACAGACGTTTTACTACTGCTTTAGCACAATACAATACTTATAATTATATTTATGGAATTAACAAATGGATAACAATATAAAGTTAACAGTTATAAATCATTTCTTTGCTTGCATGATTTAGATGTAATGTCTAGCCATAGATGCTTCATAGATAAATACAGAAAGAAAAACATGTAATCATCTGTTCACTTTCAGTGCCACCAATGTTAGAAGAAGCTATTGAATTCTTGGAAATCCGAACTAAAAAAAATCCTACATATACATATGAGATTATAGTTGTTAGTGATGGGAGTAAAGATGGAACAGTAAAAGTAGCTTCATCATATGCTGAAAAATATGGTAGTGATAAAGTGCGGTGCCTTGAACTAGTAAAGAATAGAGGGAAAGGAGGGGCAGTGCGGTTGGTAAGGATTTAGTTTACACATATTTTAATGCAAAATTGGATTTAATTAGATCTCACTTGAAAATGAAGCTAGTTATGTTGTAATAAGAGATGAAAGCGCTATCCAGTACCTATATGATATAGTAGCTGCTCCCTGCGGTTTCACCCATATGGTGATCAGGAAATGGTGGTGATGATGATGATGAGCCTATGACACTCACATATAATGTGGCATTCTATTGGTAAAAGAAGTTAAAAATTGGTGCAATAGATCCAGAGATTGCCCCCTACAGCCTCACAAGCTTTTACCCTCTTTATAATTTTATATATGTAATATAGCCTACATTTACAATCAGGCCAGATATTCGATGATCAGTACAACTGCATGCTGAATGTGATTTAGTTGTTCTTAAGGAATGCCATATTATGTGGATTATGCCACACAATAAGTATATAAATATTTATATTTTATCTTAATCTAAAATTACAATAACATGTTTACATATACTAGAACTGGTAATAATAAATTCAACATCTGTGAAAGACTCATAGGTAAGTTTAATTTATTATGATAATAAACACTTAATGTTATGTGGTATTTTAAACAAAAATCTTCCAATGCAAGCTTGCTTGTTAATAGATGTTCCAATAGGCAATGATCTTTTTTCTGTTTGGTACCTGTTGTCTGAAGGATTTCACCATAGTTTAATTGCTATTACAGGGTGTCCAAAGTTGTAGAGGAGCAAGTATATTGTTTGCTGATGCAGATGGGGCATCAAAGTTTGAGGATTTGACCAAATTGGAGGCTGCCTTGAAAGAAACTGTGAATTATGATGTCTTGACTCAACCAGCTGACATTAGTGATAGCTTAGCTTTAATCATAGGATCTAGGGCGCATTTAGAAGAAGAGTCTTTAGCTACCAGGAGTCTTTTCAGGTTAGTAGAGATAATATAATTTTTCAAATTCTTTTTTAGAAAGATACAATTTTCAATTAAAAAAACACATTACACTGAGCATGAAATAAAAACCAAAAAAAGTATTTAAAAGATGATGCATGATCAAATCAAATTAGAGATGTTATAATTGATCATATTTACTTAAGTCAGCATCAAAGAGGTAACTTTATTATTGAGATATTTACAATGACTGGATTATGGCACTTACATGCAACAATGGCGAAAATATCGGGAGCTAATAAACAACATGTGAGTGGTAGATAAATATTTCGTTTCTAGAGTGAACACTTATGTTAGTGACGTAATGAAACATTGTGTAGTTTTATCAGGATTGGAGAGCACTTACGAGTATAACGAATCGACGTACATGCTCGCATTGAGGGTGGCGTGCGCCGTATTAGCCATAATACATAATAGTTTTATGGCGACTCTACATACACACTTATAGAGGCATTTGCAACCGAGAGAACAGCTAATCAAACACTCATATTTAACACCACCCAGAGGTTGATAAATTTAGAAGGGCTTAATTATGCTTTTGATGCTTAAGTGCTTGAATGAGAATTTTATTCTTGTTTTCAGGAACATACTGATGTATGGGTTTCACTTCCTAGTATGGCTGTTCACTGTTAAGGGTATCAAGGACACCCAGTGCGGGTTTAAACTGTTCACCAGGAGAGCCGCCAAAATCTGCTTCCAAAGCTTGCACGTCAACAGATGGTAAATAATAAACGATGGTAGTGGTGGTGGATCTAAACAGGTGTATATTAAATAGCTTATTTCTACAGGTCAGTGATGATGAGATCCAAGGTGTCTGCATGTTAAACCTCGTACAGCATCAGATTCTCTGAGCTAACCTGTAGATAACGCAAATTTCTCATGAGATAAAATGTGACATTCCTTACACCGGAAGCTTAAGCTCAACCGCCAGAGAAGTTTGCAACTGAAAAACATAAGTTAGTATTCATATCACACTAAATGGCTACACCAGCTGTGATGTGATAAGTCTGAGCTCATTTGATCAACAGGTTAAATAAGAATTTTCTGATCTACATCCGTTCTAACCTATTGTATTATTTTTTAAAGTTATCCATGACTTCCCAGTTACATACTTGAAATCTTTGGTAAGTTGGGGCTTTCAGTATGATATAGTAATTAGTATCATAGTGAAAGCACAATCCACTGGAAAACAAATTATTGCATGGTTAGCTGTTCAACCTTATAGATTGAACAACTGATTCTTTGTAAATGCTAGATAAAGCATTAGACAACTATGGCACTTGAGGTCAGTGACGATGTGGTCGAAATTCACATCATACTGCATGTAATGTTGAATGACACTAAGCCAGCTGTCTGAACACATCAATGGAGTGTAAATGATGGCCTATGCCTTAGCTTTAATCTCCCTGCCCATGCCTTGGTTTCTTCAGTTGTTACTGTATTCGTAAGACGAAAATGGTGTTTAATATTTACTCTTCAGACTACACAACAATTTATTATACACCATTACGTGTTCAAACCTTTTTATAGGGCTATAGAAAAAGTATCTTGACGACCGAGTTTCGTTACACTTGTATTTGTCTACCACTACCACACAAACTTGCTAATTTATAAAATTATCCATGTAAAAACATGTATCTAAATCGTTAAGCCGTTTGCGAAATTGGCAGACACTGTTAATAGTTTAAGTTAGGTGACGGGATGTTGTATGCCTATATATAAAAGAGAACACTCTTTCATGTTAATATAAAGCCATTTTTATTTCAGGGCGTTTGATGTGGAACTGCTCTACATAGCGCAAGAACTTAACATTCCAATAGTCGAGATTCCAGTGAGATGGACTGAGATTGAGGGGTCCAAAGTGACTCCTGTACTATCCTGGATACAGATGGGCTGCGACCTTGGTCTCATATGGCTCAAGTATACCATCGGAGCATGGAAAATAAAGTCCGATAAAGTCGAATAAGCACAAATACAAATAATAAAATAAATTATTTTTATTGAAAGAATGTTTATTAAAAAAATATGCACAAACAGCATAATGTATATTTTTCACAATAGATTACAAATAACATAACCATCTGGCTTATAAAGCAACCGAGAATAAACTCACTTGGAATAAATGAGATATTATCACTTACAAGATAAACATAACATACCAGGTATATATGAGTATAAAATGCAGAACTAGTAATAATACATTTCTGACATATAAGAATATTTTTGAAGAATAAAATTGCCTACTAATGCGTTTCGAACCCACAATTACAGGATGCAGTCTTCTCGCTTGGCCAACTAAGCTATAGTAGCACAAGTAGTCTGAATGTATTCCTTTTTTAACATCTTATCTCTGACGAAAAGAAAAACATCCCCTCAAGATTTTAATAAAAAAATATTTCAAACTACTTGTGTAGTTATAATAGTTAGCAGTCCAAATGAATTCCTAAGCTCTATAGCTTAGTTGGCAAAGCGACCGGGCGATATTCTGAAGTTCTGGGCTTAACTGAAAATGGTAGGAATTTTTTACCTTAAAAATTTAAATGTGAGCTCCACCCAGCATGTTGTCAATGCAATTATCTATACAATCCATATTGGAATAAATACATCTAATATAATGTAATACAACATCTATAACAGGTTTCGACATTTTAGATATAAAATATAACGCTCGAAAAGACTACTTTTGAGCAGAATGACAGATATCTACATTTAGAAAATTTGGCAGAGTGAGCATATTATTGAGAAAAAGTGCAGGATTTTGAACTACCGCCGAGTACTCATTAAAGGGTCTAAGATCATGCTTGGCATTGAAAAGAAGGACCACTCGGCAAAATATTTTTTTAACTATTTGATGATTTGTTGAAGTGTTTGAACTATTTCCTACAGCATGGTTCGAAAAAGAAGGTCGATTTGACCATAACATATTACACATTAGGAAAATGCTAATAAAAATCTTATCATAGACTGAAGGAACATCAAAAATATATAATAAACATTATATTATTGGAAGTAAGATTGCTTAGAAAGATAAAAGTGTTTTCATACAGTGGCTATGCATTCATTTACAGTCAAATAATTTGTAATGCGATAGCATAGAGTAGACAATCATGATACGAAATGATCTATATTTTATGTGAAGAAATGGGTTAACATGTCATGAAATATTTTTTCATTGTGGTCCGTAGGCTTATATGGATCGAAGGTGCTTAAGAAAATTTCTACAAAGGGTTATAATGTAATTCAATGAATGAGGTATGTAACCTTGCCACATATTAATTATATATACTGTACTTATGATTTACTACCACAAATAGACAATTAATGTCTATCAAGCAGAAATTCTATAAACGGAAAATCAACTTATTACTGATACAAAGAGTTTGATAAATTACAAATCTACTTCTCAATTTCAGTTTCGAAATATAAAATGTTGACTAAATGAAAGCATTCACATTCTACCTTAATATTGGACAGGCACAGTAGTTTTCTTGACAACCTTGCATACGTTTCTCACGGCCAACACTTGAACGGAAGAAAAATATTCTTTAAGTCTCCTGCGTATTTGTATAACAATTCCTACTTATTAACAAATACTACATATTTCTAATGGACTTTAAGATACTTATATTACAGATTGTATGGGCATAAGTGTGCCATGCCCCTGGGGAAAGAGGGTGCAACAGGTGTGGTGGTCGCTTGCGGATAAGTTTAAAGGGGTCCTTGCCAACAGCTCTCAGGTTGTTTTGAAGACTACATTATGTGGTCCAAGATCCAGGTCACCCAGAATAGCTTACATACTGACAATTGAAACATATGGGATAAAATAGTATTAAAATAAATAATATAAACTTTGACTTTATGAATACCTTCTAGCTAGGCCCGGTTGCCAATTTAAAGGTACTAGGTGCTGAAGGTAGGTAAAAAGGCCCCCGGTCTTGCTCTAATCCGCTCGAGAGGCATCGAGTAATATGTGGACCAAAGCTTGCTCGTACGGAGGCCCAGTACCATCACTTATGCCACTAAAAGACGAGGACAAAGAAGTATTTCCGAGAAATTTTACAGTCGCTGAAGGCAAGCAGTGTTTTGTTACACGTGTAACTTGCAAGGCTGTGTTCCGCACCAAGCGTGTAGCATCCCAAGTTGTATTTTGTAAATTTGTGGAGTCGCTGTAGTATAATGTAATAGGAAAATTCACATCAATATAAATGGTAGAAAAAACATATGGTTCTAAATAATATACATTCTTATATGATTAAATAATACAAGTGCCTTAGCTTCGCATTAGACAAAATTCTTATTTAGCTTTACAAGCTGTATGAATCCAGTCGACAACCAATATTTTTTTCTTAGCATCACAAAATTATATTTTTATGAAACTTTTACATACATTAATTATAAGATAAGTATATTTATAATGTTCAAAACAAAATTTGGTAAAATCCTCCAAAATAGAATTTCAGTCGAGATTCAATAATAAAATTGGATTTTTATGTTATTAATCTGATTTACAAGTAAATAATGATATACACGGATATGATTAAAGGTTATGACACAGCAAGTAATTTATGACAGAATTTCTAATAAATATTATTACATATTTTAATTCTTTAACAATAAAACAGAAGTATTTTAGTTTTAGAGATGTTGACAGGACACCATTTATTTGCAATATGTAAATACAGACTACAAAATATTATTCAAAAATTTAAATCACTCCTAAAACTAAGAAGAAAGCATTATGAACTAATTTAAGCTTTCTTGAAAAACATGTACGATTTGTATGTAACAGACTAGTATTTGTTCACTAAACCACGCCAACTATGCTTTTTACTAATTCTACATTCGAAAAATATTTAAATGCAATTTACAGAACTGTCAACATCCCTTTTCAGGTGGTATATCTTTGGACGTAATTTGTCGAGTATTCTTGAACATAGGACATCGAGAATCGTCACAAAATAGGTCTATACATATGGTCAAACAAAAAAATAAGGTCACCTCAATGTGACTTGCGAAAGAGTATGAAGGCGAAAGTAATTTTTGGAGCAGAACTAGTTGAATTTGGAATGCTAAGTATCTTTGTATAGTATAATAAATTCTTGTTCAGCATATGTTTAATATCTAGAGCATAGTTTAATTTACAGAGCACTGCGACTATCTATGTAGTTCGCGGTGCGACCAATATCATGTTAAAATATGCACTATATTTTTTAATGGGCTAATAACAATCTATTACGACAAAGTTATTTAAAAAACAGATATTCATACGCTTTATCTTTGCATTGCATTTTGAACCCAATCTTCATTGATTCATATCGAAATCAAACAACCTGTGTGAGAAGAAAAAGTACAGTAACCCGTTACTAATCTGAAATTTAAATTAAATATGCTATTTGCATGTCTTATCCAAAAATTAGCTCCTCTTTGTTTCTGTTCGCAGTAAAGCTAGTCGAGACGTCTCGCTATGTCCCATGACGCTATTGACAATAACAGTAGCAAAGCTTGGCCGAAAAGGGTAGAAATTAACAGGGGTGCCACTATCGATACCTTGAATCTAGCAATCCGCTTTTTGCTGACTGCGACTGAGTAACTTTGAAACCTAGAAAAGAATTAAAATATAAATATTTTTATATGATGTCTTTTAATTGTGTATGCGTGAAAAAATAATTTATTTTATATTCTTCTAAGATTGTTTTTGCAATGCTGCCAGATTTAGGTAAATGAAATAAACCCAGCATAAATTACATAATATGGTTCCATTACATGAAACACAGCAAAGCATTAGGTACCCTTTCTCATTGAGGTATTTCATTCTAGAAATGATCCTGTCTTTTTTATACTGTATATATCAAGCGCTTGACCACTATCTCACTTGATGGTCAGTGACGATGTGGTCGAAGATGTTATCACGCTAGAGGTCTAGCGTGATAACATCTTCCTTCTCTCACTGGCTCTCAAGGACTGCTCTGCCTGAACACACATCAGTTTTTCACACTTGAGGGTGGTAGCTAGCCAGGCGGGTATTCGAAAGTACCCTACCACCATGCTGCGAATTTGATAACGGTGTTACCTTCACCGGAAGTTTAAAATTTTGTTGGGGATCGAACCAGGGTCCGTCAGTTTGACAGGCGACGTGTTGTAAGGATCAAAGAGTTTATTTTCTACACTTTTAGGCCAAGCATAACATTTTAGTAGAATGATGAGTTCTTAAAGAGGAAGCGCTGGCATCAAACCTAAAATCTACATATTCTTCCTCCACAAAAATGCTTACGCTTCTGAAGTACATATTTAATGTATTCGGTGAAAGTATTGATGAAAAGTTTTAACACTCTTACCAACAACACGCCAAAAGAAATTCATGTAAAGTTTATGAAATAATTATATCATAAACGTAAGCATAAAGTTAGTTTATAATTTCGTCGCCACATATGTATTTACATTTCAACAAAAAACATAACACCTCAAGTTAAACAGAACCTAACACAATTGTGTATGGTTCTATTCTAATTCATTTCAAAAACTTACTAAATAAGTATATTGCACGAGATGAATCTTAAATATTGGTAAATCGTTAGGTGAGTGTAGTACAGATCTGACAGTATTTGAACTGCTAGTTATTAAAACTATGGAAAATAAAAACAAGAAATCATTAAAGTTTGGGTGCGACCACGTTTCCTCAGACTCAATATTTAATTATCATTAATGGACATGAAAGAACTTGCTGTATAACTTATTACAACGCCAAAAACTTATCGGAAGCGATAGGGATGGAGCCAATTGTAGTTTTAAAGTTACCATATATTTTTAAAATGGCGTTATTGGTACCCGTTTGGACCACCGAGTCAGATAAGTATGTAGCATTATACCAGGTTTGTGGAATAAGTAATGTCCAAACGAACATACGCAACATCGCTTATACCTTTAGTCCAAACACCATTTTGAGGAATTGCTCGTAGTGGATTGTAATGACGCCGTCTTGATCCGTGTCGAACTGTCGGAACGCTGACGTCAGAGTCTAGAAATAAGAATATGACGTCATTATTTTATACAACAATATTATTAACGTTTTTGCTTAACTTACAAGATTGATTGTTTCATTGCTGTTTTTACGATCATTACTAATAGATATTAGTAACAACAAGTTGACGTTAGACATAAGTTTAGATAAACATAAGTCTAACGTCAACTTATTGTTATAACTTATATACTTCTCATAACCAACAATGGAATTAAATAAGACTGTCATTATTATTAACATTTGAATTATCTATATAGCACTAAGATCAGTTAGGCATCCTCATAAAAAAAAACACTTTTCCCGGACATGACTAGAACCAAGAACGTGAGGCGTGATGTTCTAACCACAGGGGAAACAGGACATTGGTTTGAGCACCTCGATTTTTATTTTGTTATTTTCATTGCTTCTTTACATGAAGGAGACGCCATCGACTATACTTAAGTACGTATCTTACGTATCTGACTGAGAGATCAGCTTTTTTTTTAGCAATTTTAAACCATTGACCCTTGTACTGATCAATTTTAATTTAAAGAAAATTTATTATCTGGCTCTTACTTTATTGTAAAGAACGAAAAGCAGCCGAGTTCTTAAAATTAAATTGGGGCTGAATAAAAATTTATATTTTTATTCATTAACATATCAAAGTGTTATAATTCACTTTTTTAATGTTTGTACGCAAGCCCTTTAGTTCAGACTCCAACAACGAGTTCCATTTTAGTCTGATGACGTATTGCTGTCGAAGCAATTAAGTTTTCTGTTCATTCGGTACATGGCTTCTCCTTGGAACCAGGGTCTTACGATCCATTTAACATTAAAAATCATAATCTATCTAAATATAAACTATCTATCTATCGTCATTTTATCTGGCCAGTGCGCAGCCTATGGCCCCCTTAGGAAATGTAAAGGCGGCAGTTACTTTTTAATTAACTCACATCATTTAATTTATGGATGCCCCCTAAAGAGAAGCCATACCGACATTTTACATACTGAAACATTTTTATGTACATTTCTGAATACCATTAATAACTAGATTACGAAATGCGACATACTGTTGATATGCCGAAGCAGATTTCACAATAAACTATTTACGGATGGTAGAGCGCCACGTCACCACGACGTGACGTCATAGCTGCGTTATAAACTAACGATTTCCTTGTGAGTCACGCTTAATCAAGCATTAATGGAAAAAATATATTATGACCGACTTCAATGCTAATTCAGCTTCGCTTTATGTAACGTAATATAAGGCATAGATATAAAGTATTAAGAATACGTTCAGTGCTTTCTCTTTTTAGGAAAACTATCAGTTTCTGTCATAATTAATGTAGAAAAACAAACTTATTAAATACTAGTAGCGCCCCGCGGTTTCATCCGCGTGGATTTTGATTTTCTCGCTACCTCAATCATCCCACGGAACTATACTTTTTCCGGGATAAAAGTAGCCTATGTGTTAATTCAGGGTTTAAACAATCTCCATAACAAATTTCATCGAAATCGGTGTAGCCGTTTGAGCGTGAAGAAGTTAGAAGCATACACACAAACTTTCGCATTTATAATATTAGTAGGATTATGTTAACTACTAATGCAAGTATTTTATAGTAGGTTAGTAGCCATAGGTTTTATATTCCACTCGCTTGTTTAAAACTAACCATCCTTGAAAGGTTTATACCCACTACTTGCGCACAAGTAAGGTGGCAAAATGTGATTGGCTAGAATGACTCCTAGTAAGGCAAGCATCTGTGAGAAAGTTGAATAATATATTATTGATATTTAAAGTGATGATGTCCAGATCGTTATCAACCTGGCTGTCTCTGGCTCTACCCCCACTCTCACCGTGAGGTTTTGGTGTAGGTAACATTGTTCGTCATTAAATCCTCAGCATAGTGGTAGGGTATTTTCAAGTAGGTAGTGTACCCACCTGGGTAGAGCTTCACCCTCAAGTTTTAAAAATTGGCAGTTATCCTTTGGAGCCAGCTAGTATTCTAGGTCTGACGTGATTCTACTTTCTAGTGAGATTCTAGCTTATAGTCAAACAAAACATCTATAAAGTATATAGTTAAAAAAACGATGTGAATGTCACAGTTAAACTCTGCGATGCCGCAAACTTAAGATTTGGTAGAAACCCCCTATCTTAAGTGTATCATCTGCACTATTGCAAGAGGTCGTCAAAAGGTCAAGGAGGGATGTCCATCAATAAGGTGGACAGACAACCTGACTAAGACTGCAGGTAGAGGTTGGATGCGGGCCGGTCCCAACTAGAACTTGTGGAGATCTTTGTACGAGGCATATGTAGAGCAGTAGACGTCCTATGGCTGCGATAATGGTGATGAACTAAAACTAATTTATCTAAAACTGCAGCCTATCAACTATTCAACATGCCAATATGTTCGGCTCACAAACGTCAATTATGACAGATTTGATAGACTGCTCATTTTAATTTGACCATATCGATAAAATATTGGTTAAAATCTACATTCAATGAAACAGCGCGTCATTTTTCGAAGTCTGATAGAAGATGTCACATATTGTACTAAACCTGCATAGGCTGAGCATAGATTCTATGGACTTAACAGACTATGAATTTTTGGTATCGTCTATTAACATCAACTCAGCCTCACAGAGGACTGAACCTGAACATGGAATTAGTAGACTCGACATCCTGGTGTGCCTGTAATGTATTGTTAGAAACTACTTACATATAAAGTAATGCAGCATTGTATAAAATCATCGAAGAGTATTGTCCCCCGTCCGAACCTGTCAAACTTCTGCACCATAATGGTGACAATGTCGTCTGACAGCCGGTACCCGAACGCCGTCAAAGCGTTCTTCAGCTCTTCCCTATCGATGTTCCCAGAGTTGTCACGGTCAAAAGAACGGAAGCAGTTCTGCCAATCGCTCACGTACTTCCACAAAGCACCGAAATCTTCGAATGATATGACGCCACGGTTCTGTTTGTCGAACATACCTGTAATAGAATATGGGAATCAATTACTTAATTTCGATATAAGCTCGCGTGTCTTGCGACACGGCTCATTAGTTCCCTGGAAAGATGTAATTAGTCAAGGTCTGACGGTTAAACATTACTTATGGAAAGCTGTATGCATACACCAGATTTTCTGAAGTCAGACGATGGTGATGACGATATTATACTTCAACACTCAAAAGTGTGAAATAACTTAACGGAAGTGGGAATTTCTTGTTTATACTGATAAAAATGTTAGGAAATAAACAAAACAAATGAGTCAAAGGCGCAAAATACCCAACTAAAGATTAATTTCCTCAAAACATAAATAAGTCATGTATGACTCATGAGTAGATTCCGTTGATCATAAAAAAGTTACCCAGATTACATTTATTGCTTCTCACTATTGTTAATGCACAAACTCAATAACCTAACAAAGAGTAAATAAAATATAAAAGTATCAGAATAAAACTTAAATTATGTAGTTCAAAAATTAGAAAACCACTAAATATGGGTGGAACATTTTCAACTATTTTTTGAAAATGAACCTATTTGGGTTACATTTTTAAGTACCGAAGAAATTCAATACAATTTAAAAATAAATCATATTGGTTCACAATTTACTTTACGCGAGTTCCCAGGTAAGAAACAACAAAATTAAGAACCTTCTCTTTTTTTCCATACTTCCAGTATGTTCAAAAACGTATCAGAAGCATAGCTGGGATCTAAACATCATCATTCAACTAACTCAACTATGAAACCAGTTGGCAAGCTTGTGTTATTTGAATTTCATAAGTTACTAGCCATTACACAATATTTATCATCTCTGACTAGATAAGTATAGTGTTATGGGTTAGCAATCTTACCCATTACTATAAATGTGACAGTTTGGATGGATAATTTTTTTCACTCAATCACACCTGCAGGGATCAGGGATCTGGGTCAAATTTATCAGAGTGAAAAACTGTGGGATAGGAATAACTGAGGTAGAGAATAAACCATAGTCAACATGGAAACTGCCTGGCGCAGCATTTATTACATACAAATATGTGTTAGTTTACTTTCATACCAACTGTTTACTAATGGTGATGATAAAAATGTTTTTTTTAGGTCAATAAACTTTTGAACAGACAATAGTATAGTATTTGCTTTAAACTATGTATATTAACATAATTGTCAGTCATCACAGGTTTCTAGATAACAAATCATCCTCCCTTTGAAGTATCGCCCTTTATACTTTTGAGCACAACTCACATAGGAGCCAGCAACTAGACGAACTAGAGAAAGCTGTTTTTTCCTTGGCTGTAAGTGCAAATCCTTCAAAACTCCTAAACATATTTCTTTGCTGTGTTCACATTATGGCTATTTAGCCTCAACATGGAGTAACAATCAATATTTAGTCTTTGATTATTGAAATTGGATGAGTCACATGTACCAAATAGTGAAAAACTGACATTTGCTGAGTTGCTAGCTGCCATTTGTAATATGATAAAATAGATTCCAAGATGATTTACAGAGTAATAACATAACTTACCAATCATAAGTCTGACAGTCTCTGGGTTGAATGGGTTCCAGGTACCGTTTGATAAAGCCTGCTGGAGCTCATCAGCAGAAATATGGCCACTGCGATCCTTATCCACTCTGAAAATGACAATATTATTTGTACTTAGCCGACACTAAAAATTATAGAAACATGTACAATAATTAAGTATTAATAATTTGTGCAATGCAATATGTATATTTCCATACACCTAAATATTATAAAATATATTACTTTCAACGGTTATTTATTTAAAAAGTGTTTTTACAAATATTTTATTTTTGTGTAAGACTATAAAGTTATCATCTTGAATGACTGTTTGATAAAGTAGATAAATCAATTCTGAAGACCTTTTTCTTATTTATGTTAATAAATAACAATAAGTATGTATCTTCTCTACTTATATGATACGTGGGTTAAAATCCCCATCTGATTTAAGAAACTATCAAGATTTAGATCTATATATAGAAGAAATACAGAATAGCTGAATAATTTTCTTGCTTGATAGGGATTTGACCCAATAAAAAAACCCACTCAAAAAAGATTCATATTCACTTACCTTCTAAAAATATCCCACAAGAACTCTCGACTTGGCATTGGAGACTGGAAAGCCATAGTATCTGTAAATAATTATTACCATGATTAAAGCACATTTACAAGATAACTCATGCAAGACTTAAGCCAAGATTTCATGATAAAAAAGAGGAATGTACATACATAAAAAAAAGTATTGTGCCAATACCCATGGTATCGCAAACCATTTGTAGACTATAACAAAATGTAATAGGCATAAAAAAGTGATATGGTCAACATCTTTCATCAGTTTTCTACCACTTACATGGCTTATAATCGACTATTTATGCTGCAACAAGTTGACTATTAAACATTATTATATTTTAATTAAAAATGTCTGTGTACACATTAAATGGTGAGTAATTTTTTAAGTTACCAGTTGTTTCAGAGAGGCAAATAGGTATTTGCTTGTATTTAGATGGTTTGTTTTAACATAACACAGAACATTTAGGTAGGTAAGCACCCCAGCCCCCAGATTATTTATATAATACACATAGGTATAAAAAGTGAAGTACATACATGTGATTGACTTCTGTACGTATTTATTTTGTGGTACATGTTCGTCTAGGATTGAGAGTGTAACAAGACAAAGAAACAACCAGAGGATGAGGTTTTATTTTCACCACATTTAATAAATATTTGTGAAGAAATGTGTAAGTCTTTGAGCTTTATCTTTATTCTCTAAGGAAATTATGAAATTTCCTTTCAACCGCTAACAGTGTATGCTTGGACAATCTCTTGTTCCACTTCTAGACTATACCTTTATTGGTTTATTTTACATCTATGAAAATATGTCCACATTTCTCAGTTTCATGCAAAACTAAATTGACTGTGCATATGCCGTTGTTGAGATACTCACATTTTTTGTCTCTTCAAGAGTCATAACATCAGTCACTAGCCATTTTCACAAATGTTAATTAAATTTGTGTAAGTAGGTGTATAATAACAAGTTAATCATCATCATGTTACTTGTTTTTCTAGAAATGTTTTCCATACAAATGTACATGCACTGTCTTATCTCTTACAAGTGATTAATTCCAGACAAGTTATCACTTGTAAGAAATAAGACAGTGCATTGTACATTCCGTGTGTTCGAGATGGGCTAGGGAACAGTTAAAAATGCCCAAAACGTTATTAGTGTTTTACAAGATTTTTATTATAAAAGACAGAATAACACAAATTAATCAAAGCACTAAACACAAAATACCTAGTTAAATAAGCCTCTCTAAACCCCATTAGTGGCGTGAATTTATTTCCCCCAAAGTTGCAGTTCGTGTTGTCTCTTCGAGCGGGAAAAATACATTTTAAATAATCTTTTCAACTGTTTGCAAAAGCGGGACTAAGTCGACCTCGCTGGGGACACCGGGACAGTCTGCCTGAAAGCGGGACTATCCCGCTCAAAGCGGGACGTATGGTCACGTTAAGTATATCCAGACTAAATAAAATGTCTTATTATTAATAGTAGTCAGGAGACTAGAAGAATGGTAGAAAAATACCGTTTACAGTTAATTTAATAAATAATTATAGAAAAGAAAGAAAGGGTATATGCTATATATTGGCGCAAGTTGCATACATACACGAAATATATACAAGTTCCTAGGTTTACAACCGCAACAAGTGTCGAAAATATCCTAGTCCCACGACGGAACTCACGTAAAGCTGAGACTATTAAACTGTACGTGAGCCACAATCCAACTACACATATTTAAATATTAATAAAGTGCTTATCTATTGATTTGTAAGTAAAAAGGTGCCCTGCATCATTATTGTGACATGGTAAGGTCAACTTATATGTAAAAGTTATGGTATGGAGTCCTCGGTTCAGTAAAAGTAACAATTTATTATATTTAAGACTTACCTTTCTTCTTTCTTCTCTAATGATTAGATAGACAATCGCAATTAACTTTGTAGTTCACAAACACCGCGAGAAAACAAAGCTTAAACGATATGTTGCGCTCCAAAACAACTGGAGCCCCAAAAGTGAACCAAAAGCAATGAGTACCTATCAAAGATCAAAGAGATTACAATACGTAGTAGGGAGACACGGAACTCCGTAGAAAAAAAAACTAAATGTCACACGAGGCCAACACATAGGTACCAACATGACAACTGTAAATCAGTTATTCAATTGTACCAACATATCGAATGTAATAGGGATGTGCTGCATAATATTTAAAATCTATCGATATCGATATACGACCCTAATGGTAATTTATTACTGCAGGTAAAATAATTGTATTACTTTCACTTATTTTGTGTTCGAAAATCGAAAACAAAATTAGCGAAAGTAGTAAGTGGCACAAAGTTTATTTCGACTAATTTACAATGAAAACGATGCAGGCCGCTTCCAACAGGTCCTTGTGGAAATCAATGGGGGAGGCCTATGTCCAGCAGTGGACGTCCTATGGCTGAGATGATGATGATGACCTATATTTGATATATATATTGTTTAACACGGGATACGCACCATGATTTTGATTGAGGTCCCGATATTTCGGCGCGGTTCCACGCACCGTGATCACGGAGAGACAATCCCAGTATCTTGCCTGTCATCTTGACCCTTTGTTTACACCTAAAATATAAAAGTATCGAACATCAATATTGATCATTCAATTGAACAACACTAACTTTTTAAATCAAATAGGATATGCTTATGCTATGCGTTTTGTACTGCCTTTCCGTTCAGATTTAAAACCGCATATTTTGCACTTTCTGTACTTCATATTTATATAGATTTATGAAGAAGCTTTCAGAAGCACACACTAAGATATATAGAAACCACCTACGTAGCGCACTACAATAAGACAAAATATTGTAAAACTGTAATCAAAACAATGACTACAGACATTATCTGACAAATTTTCAACCAAAGAACGAGAAAAAATGGTGAAGTGAGTGAGAGATAGCGACGCCATTTTTTATGAGTATGTATCAACGACTAATTTCTTTAGTCGTAGGATGCGCTAGCATCTCTATAGCTTGTTGTCGTAGATATGATGACCCAATGGATACGTAGTGTCCAATGAGCGACAGTGTTCACAACCTGAAGCGAGGCAGCTATTGCACGAGTGCCGTAAAATTATTGTATTGAATAAAATTGGTCAAAATTATTGTAAAATGTAATTATTAATGAAATTCACTATATATTACTAGATCTTAGTTTCTTTTTTAGTGGCAGATTAGTTAATTAGACGACAAACTTGACAAAATTACGACTAACCACAGACTAAGAGACAACTGACTGAAGTGTGAAGGTAGTCTGTGGAGTGAAGCTTTGTATGGTTTATTTTTTTGTAGTATACGAATACGGTGCCCACAGTGAATACGCCCGGTTTAAAATTGTATCCACCAACAGAATGTATATGCACGATACTAGACTAAAAATATACCGCAAATTTTAAGCTTTGTGTGCTTATGTCTGAGAAATCAGCTAATTGTAATTTCTTGCTAAATATAAGATTTCTGATGAAGTTCAAAATTGTGTTATATGTTTAAATCTCGAAGTAACACTTAGCAAAACACTGCGTAATTATCTATCCTCTGGGAACAATAAATGTTGAAAAATGTTTTGATACTCCACCATCAAATGGCAGATGTCAATTGAATTTGACGTTAGCACACAGGTAGTGCAGCGTGTGTTATTATAGCTGTCAGCTATATTATTTTCATACCATTTTTAAAAATTTGTAGTGTTTAAACAAAAAAATAATTAATTTATTCATTTAAGAATAATTCTGTACTCTGACGTAAGGGTGGGTCCCTTGTACTTTTCATACGGGTAGGCCTTTATGAGCCGAGTTTAGGAACCAGGAGCTTCTCTACCTGTATTACTTAAATTGTCTCCTACATAATAAATGATATTGGTGTGATTTGATATATGTTACATAGTGGAGTTTCAATAATATAAATTCATATGCAATGCCTTTACAATCACTTCTTCACAAGATTATTTCACAGTATCACACGTTTAATGCACTTTCGGAGCACGGCGCTCGGTTGATGTAAGACTACTTAACTGAACGGCTGACGATGATAGAATTCACTCTAGAGTCTACTCGAAATGGCTCTTCATTTAAAAATGTCTCAAAATAAAAGGCCCGTTCAGTTCACGCCCACGAAGTTCTCTATTTTTTACAGATTGAAATGAAGACTGCTACTGAACTGAGTTCAGTTGAACTACTGAAGATTTTTTTTATATTTATATTACATTTTTAGTTTATGGGTACCGCCCACAACTAAGTGCTGTGCATAACGATTTTTTAATATTGTCTACCATTAATAATCGGATACCATTAATAATCGGATAAGGAAAAAATAAATCGATTAACATATTTTTTAAGGCCAACTCGCACTTGGCCGTTTTTATTTATTTAAATACTAGTGTTTAGACCAATTCCTCCTCTTCCTCTTACCAATGACCTCTAGAGGCCTTACCACCACGAGAGTTTTAAGTGTCAACTTCGGAAGGCTTGGTACGGAATGTGAATTTTTTTAAACAACCGACGATATACGTACTGACAACGCCGCTGCTAGACAAGGACAATTTACTACTTTTGGGCTAATTCACCTGGCTTGATTTTCTACATCGACTTGAAAAAAAGAAAAATGAATCAGCATAAGATTCTTTTTTGTGGTTTACAGTCTGTCTTATTTGTCTGATAAATATCATGTATGCGATCCAGTTTACGAAGTATACAAATCCATGGTTAATAATTATAACATGATGCAATTAAACAGCAGTGCCATCTATTGAGTGATGTACATTTTCATACGAAGTATACAAATCCATGGTTAATAATTATAACATGATGCAATTAAACAGCAGTGCCATCTATTGAGTGATGTACATTTTCATGAATGTAGTATTACATTCTCTAGGATAGCTTTGCGTATCTGCTGCGTTTGTAGTGTGTTATCTGTGTAATATTTATTTGTCTTTTGTAGTTATCACGTAGTTATTTGCGAAATGTGAATTGAAAATGGTGGGATTATTCAAATTAATTTAGTAAAGTGCCTGTAATATGTTTATAATGTAACACGCCCCGTGTTGTATAATATGTGCCTTCGCTATCACATTTTATGTTTATTCAGTGACCATTTAAATTGTAATGTGTTATCCTCTGTGAGTGTTTATTTGTCGAAGAACTCAAACTCATATTATTGCGAGTGCGATGGCTCTTGGAGGCTCCACGTATCTGAAGAGTGCCACAATGCTGGAGCAGCTGCTAGAGGAGATCAATTTCCAGCGTACGAAAGAGATGAGGCAGTTGATGAAAGATGGTGAGCTCCTAAATAACTTATTTTATATGTTGCTTCCCACGCTTAAGTTGTTGTGTTTATTGATTTACATGCTTCCCTACACACTACTTTTTGGGATGTACTTTTAGGACATTTTAAGCTCGTATTACCATAAAAACCATCTTGTACCCAGATACTTGTTGCTATCATGAAATTTTATACACAGTGTGAGTTTTCATTGCAATTGCCGTGCATTCCATGCACTTATGAAATTGTGTGAAACTATGACTAATTTTACCGACCAAAAAAATTTAAAAAATCGATAAAATAAAAATGTATACGCATTTGCCTATCTGTATGTAAGTTACTGTAGACTCTTTGTAAAAATATTGTAATGTACGAACCAAATGGTCTCATTTAGTAGCTGATATATATTTTGTTTAATTTGTTCTCATATGTGGCCAAGTTTAAAGGTAATAAACAAAATAAAAATTAAAATAATATTACCAAATGTTAAATATAACCCCACATATATAAATTTAAAACTTAAATTTACTACTGGAGCAGCTATGCTAGCGACCCAGGGCCATGCTCCTTTATTTTAAGGAGGATAGATTGGGTAGTATCCGGCAAGGGGAATGCACAAAACACCCCTAGCAGGATGTCAATGCAGGACTCAGCACCCCCAAATATAAGAATAAAGTTGGCAAAAGAGCATGCCCCTGGATCGCTGGCATAGCTGCTCCAGTGGTGCATGTGGTTGTTCCAGAGACAATAAAGAGTCAGCCTTATGCAGTCCGGTTGTGATTCTTATACTTTCTCTGCCTCACAGTGCTGCTGCACAGTGCTTAATATAGCGAAGCATGGCCCTGGGCCATGCTGCAATATTAAGGAGCTAGGATGGCGATGGTAATGGCTGGCAGGGGGAATGCACCAAACACCCCAAGCAGGATGTCAGTGCAGGACTTAGCACTCCCAAATCGCATAAGAATCAAATAAGAAATGCTGCAGCACATGTTCCACATCATTTTCATTTTCCTTCATGCTTTCCCAACATAGGGGACTATCTGTGGCTCCCGTCAATGTGTACATTGTAGTTAAGGTTGCAGTTCTTGTGACTAGCCTAACCAGTATGGTGCAACCAAGTATCAGCTTGAGCCTGTGGATGGATTGCAGCATAGAGCTATCAGAATTTTCAAGGACCCCAAACTCACAGAAGATCTAGAGCCACTCAGTATACGCAGAGACATTGGCTCTCTATGTATTTTCTACTATATACCTAGTCTTGTCATAAATACTGAAACAAAGAAAAAAAACTGTTCTAGTGCAAATAACATTTATTAATTACTTTTACAGTGTGTTAGTTTAATACATAAAAATAAAAAGCTTATTCAAAGTGGTCTCCATTGGCTGCAATGTACAGTCCTTTAAATGTTGAGGCCAGTTATCAATAGAAGCATGCACTCATTCTATGGGAAAATTCTTAACTGCCAATCATATGGATTGTTTTATGGACTCCAAATTATCATGGTGTTTAGAGCAAGCCATACTCTCTAAAACTGACCATAAATCATAATCCAGCAGATTAAGATCGGGACTAGATGACCAGTCAGGCCAGGCCAGTCTTCAGCTCTGATGAAGTCTGCAACATTCATTGGTCGAATGGTCCTTCCAGCAAGACTCGGCGCCATGTCATAAAGCTTGGTCTAAGCAGTCTTGGGTTTTTTAATTTTTGGTAATTCTATATTTAATTTAGGGACTTTGAGTCGTACACCGACTATGCCAGTCCCATAGTGTTCACATAGTCTCATTACATATTACTGATCAACCTGTGTGTAGACTGATAGAGTACCCTAGCTGTGGCAGACATTTGCTCAGCCAAGATCCTCTGGACAGACCCACATCAGGTTGATTTACATCGATTAATTCAGATAAATCATGTCTCTCAGATGCACTCCGAACACACTCCTTCAGAAAGTGATACACATCTTCCAGCACACCACATATATCACAGTTGGGGCTACTAACTTTATGCATTAAATATTTGAACTTGTTTAAAGGCATGTGTCCAGAGCGCAATCTGTGTGCAACCACAATTAAGCCTCTGCTCAACATCACAATAGCACACCATAGCACATGAGGAGGCCCTCTTTGAATAGTATTGTACCATATTCCATTTCCCTTTTCCTCGCCAGCAACGAAGTCCCGGAAATGGCTTCTGAAACACTACAAAAGGAAGCTAGTGCGTCGAAATCAGTACAAGTGATGTTTACACTTAGAAAACGAGACTGTCCCCCAGTCCGCTTGGAAGGGATAACTTTGCAACACCAAGACAGGGTAAGATACCTGGGACTACACCTTGACCGTTGGTTAATCTGGATAGACCACATCAAATCTAAGAGAGGAGAACTCAACCTAAAATATAAAGGCCTATACTGGCTCCTCGGCAGAAACAGTAAACTGTCAATGGACAATAAACTCCTCATCTACAAGAGTATTCTCAAACCAATCTGGATGTATGGTATCCAATTGTGGGGAACTGCTAGTAACTCCAACATACAAATGCTACAAAGAATGCAAAATATAGTACTTAGACCAATAAGTAGCGTGCCCTGGTACATCACCAACGCTGAGATACATACAAACTTGAAAATGAACACCATCAATGATGAAATAAATAACACCGGCAAAAGGTACCAGGAGCGACTGGACATACACCCAAACCAACTGGCTGTTCAACTGACCCACTGAGACTATATACCTCGCTTAAAAAGAAAAATGGTGCTTAAAAGTAACTAAGAACTGAAAGTGCCTTTTTAGAAAAAAAAGAAAGGGGAGATGACCTCACTGGAGGTCACACCCAAAAAAGCTAAACCACCCACATCTGCTGAAAGTAAACACTGATAGTAGATAAACACAGAAAAAAAAAATATATTCCTTTTTCCTAAGAGAACAACATCAAAGTACTCTTTCCATTGTAAGAATATTTTATTTTTGTAATAATTTAGCACTTCTAGGTATTCCGGTTTCAGGTACACTTCTGTACCAATTTTAAAACCCTTTTGAGGCCTGCACCAGTGACATGCGATAGCCCTTCCGAGACTGCAAAGAGAATGTTTGGAAATACTTACACATTTGAAACCTTCTCTCACATTGTGACTGGGATCATAAAATGCTGCTCCACCACCATCTATTGTTTGCTAACCGTCAATATAAAATGTATGCCAACCGTTATACTTATTATCTAACATATGCAGCATGTTATACTTTAGAGTGCTATTATCATACCGATTTATTGGATTAAAATTATCAATATGAATCTAAATAAAATCATTACTTATATTTGATACCCAAACATCTAAGGTAAACATATGAAGTGGTTTCTTCTTGTTAAAAAATTGTGTGATGAAATTAAATAAGATATGCTGCAATATATCTATAGTAATATTATTACACCATGACTGTGACTTGAGACAGTATTTTGTCGCCGGGTATTTCCGTCTTAAAGAGAGTGCTGTGTTTCTTTGTATTGAGTTGTTGTCCTTTCTAGTATTTTACAGTGATTTGGGATGAGTCCTGCTCCTTTCCACTGGTTCGTTGATCTAATTCTTAATGCAGACTTTTTAAAATATGGTTGTGGTCACGAAAATATTGGAAAAGCGGAGCATATTGGAATAGCCCTTGCATCTTGGAAGTCGTATTTTTCTTAAAATACCCACATTTGATTTTATACATACAAGTCCACACCATCACTGTTCTGACACAGAATGCCTATTGAACATTCATCATCATTATCTCAGCTATAGGACGTCTACTGCTGGACATAGGCCTCCCCATTGATTTCCACACGGACCAGTTAGAAGCGGCCCACATCCAGCCCTTGCCTGGGATCTTAGTCAGGTTGTCTGTCCACCTGGTCAGTGGCTGTTTGAACATTACTTAATATAACGATTTATTTTTATAATCTCTGTAATTTTGTGTCAATAAAGTGTATTGTATAGTATGTAAATGCTGACAGTATCGGCACAGGCGCAGTGAAAATAAACTGCAAAGAAAACACAAATTTATTCTTCCTCCCGATTGAAATTTTTGTATTCTTTGATATCAATCGCTTTGAGGACATTCTTGGATAAAAATGCCGTTCTATGAAGAGTATTTTCGACTGGTAAAGCTCAATCCAGTGGTTTAGTCTTGGCTAAAGAGGTGCTGTGTGTCACGCCGGTTCGCCGCCGCCGCCCAAATTATTGCCAAGATAATATCCGTAGCGTTTCCGTTGTCATATTAACACAATATCTACGTCTAATTTTATCTAACTAAAACTCACTCAATGAGTGTATTTGTTTTCGCGTCTGGCTTGACCATAACGGGTAAAAGGCTCATCTCATCACGGGTTAATACAGTTATATTCACACGACTATTGCTAAGCTGCTTAAAGTTAAGTTAGCTGATTAATTATGACATTTAAATTTCCGCATAGTACCCAGTCACTTGTACATCTTTATAAATATAATTGTACTGTATTTGTGTATGTCACTGAACTCCTAAACGGCTGGACCGATTTGAATGAATTTTTTTGTATGCGTTTGGGTGGCGCCCTGGAAGGTTTAGATTAAAAAAAGAAAACAAAATCCACCTGGTGCTGCATGCAGGACAACATCTGTCGGGTCCCGTAGTAATAATATAATATGTATTTGGGTGACCGAGCTTTGCTTAACTAACCTCAAACTAAACCACGGAGCTTATACAAAAACGAGTCGTTATTAGATCGAAATGTCAAAGTGACACAATACTTTGAATTACTTCACATCAATGGTTTAATTATCATGATATTTGTTCATACAAAAATACTAAAATTGCGATAAAAATGGGTATGAGGGTGCAGGGACCTATTCTCAGACCTCAAACCTATGAAATATGTACACGAAAATCCCTAAAAATCTAGCAAGCCATTATGGAGGACTTCGATAATAAACACTGTGACACAAGATTATATGATGAAATGATGAAATAAAAACACAGAGCTTTATGAAAAAACATTTAATTACATTTACAACAGCATTGGTATAAACAATTAATCACATCTTGCACGTTTCTTCCTCCGCCTTCCAAAGCAAAACTACTAGACGACGACTTTTGGAAAATACATTGGGTAGATTTACTTTGGATAGGCCACTTATATTATCTTCTAATTTAAAAGAGAACACTCACAAACTCGGAATGTGGCATAACACTCTTTACCAGTTACGTTAGTGCTACGCAAGAAAAGTGGCATATCGGAGAAAATATTGTTTCCGACATTACAAAAATGTTGCCAGTTCCAATTGAAATTCCAGAAAAATACATTTTAAGAAAATAATAGTAAGTCATAATGGAGTGTATATTAAGTCATAATGCCACATGCTCTATTACATTTTAATACCAATTTTACAAATGAAGAACAGCATATAATTTTTAAAAATGTGGGACATAACATTACCCTTTAGTTTTTACTAGTCTTCACACGAGCCTACTCTATATATTACTTATTCGCACATAGGTGATCCACAATTATTATTATGTTATCAATATTGTGAAATGTAATAGAATACCAAGATTGCATTGATATTCCTAAAGATTGGAAATACGCGAACAACCCGTTATGGGACTTATCAGTGTTACACTTTGATTATTGTAATGTTATATTAATTTGATACACTTCTTGGCTCATAAAATATTTGACATGTAAATATTTTTCAATAACTTATAAAGCTATAGAGGGCGCCTGTTTTCATTGCATTGTGTGTATCACAAAACGTTTTTTTTGCATTGCCTTACTTGCATTTGCCCTGCACAACAAAATAGAAAGTTCACTGCAATAGTACATAGGTCTTGAGACATTCGATCTTAAGTCTTATATTGCCTTGAATAAGAATTAGATACTTAAGCATATTCATATGTAAGATACATTTCTTAAATTGCACATGATCATAATGTATGATATTGTGCAATGTTTGATAGTATGTAGGTAACAGTGTCGACTTTATCAGTAACAAGTTTTTTCTCTTGATCCATTTAAGAAATAAATAAATTATTTTTACTATTTGTTTATATCATAATACACAATTCTGTTACATTAAACAGTAATATGCAGATTGCAGATGTATAAAATAAAATTTATCTACTATTTTTCAATATTGTATTATGCAATTTCAGTACCTACAATATTATGAAATGGTTAATAATTTGATGCCACTGAATTATTTTCGAAATGTATGAATCATTTAATATATGCCTTAATTTAAATAAAGACAGTTAGGTGGTGTAAACGTAAAGTATAGCAATGTAATATTAACTGTATTACAAATGACATAGCCCTGAGATTTAAGTGCTTCAGCATTTTATTTATGTATGTATAGCTTGAAGAGTCAAATTACTTGTCTGATATTGTAAGAATGTATAATACTTACAGCTTATGTCATTTATTTTATATACATACTTAATACTCTTATGTATGTCCGCACAACATAGTTATTTTACAACAAAACATGTGCTCATGAGAACAATATATTATAATATTCATCATTATCGGAAACCATGCACGAATGATATTACTTCTAAAACAAATATTATGTACAAATTAATTGTTCAACATACAAATAAATATATTGCAACATATAACTTTAGAAATATAACAGTCAATTTGGCAATATTATTTAAATCGATAAATAAACTCGATCTTTGATAACATTGTACTTTATATAGATTGCGTACTTACCTATTCATAATAACAATTTCAAAATTTTATTACAATTTACTCATATCAACGGGGCTGTTTACGTTTACGACGATTTACCATATTATTTATTGCCAGTTATGTTTGTGTGTATATAGTATTACATTTCAGAAGAGAGAGAGAGTGCCGCCACCTATTTCTGATACTCTGGCTGTAATGCCAGTATACATTTATTTTGTCCACGAAACTTTCGATCACCACCGTCGTGTTAATCGACTTTGAATCGTAATTAAAGTCGTTTAAAAATCATTTAAATGATTCTATAATAATAGTTATGGTAATTCGAGATGTTTTATGCAAAAGGCATTGAAGTTTTACAGATTTAATATTTACAAAATAAATGAAGTATATTTCAAAGGCACTTTGTAATATTATGTCAATGCCCGAATATTTTAATATATGAAAGATAAAATATTAAAGGCGAATAATTTTAATCGATGAAAAATAATATGTTGTCATCAAAGATTGACATACAACGTTATGTAACAGGTACCAAATACAATTCCATTCAAAACTATTCTAAGGTATATTTAGGTCTCATTCCACAATGCCCATGTAAAGTTTGAATATAATTCGAAATATAATTTCATACTGAACCTTGTGTTGTTAGTAGCAAACTTATCCGGACATAATGTCATAAAATGTCCCATTATTTTCATGTTCCATTGCTATGGGGAATGAGCCTGTTATATACATACATATAGCGATTTTGTTATCTGGTGAAGTAGATATATTTAGAGATACAGATTTGATTATTACATTGAAGTGATATGGAATTCATTCCAATATACAAATTACCTATATCGTTATTTGCCACAGTCCGTATTTAATATTGAAGTCAAAATTGAGAAACTAGGAATGGATTTTTATGTCTTAAGTGTTTGTTTTTCGCACAGGTTTTTAAATAGTTTTGTTAAAGTCGAGTTTCAGTGTTGTTATGAAAATGAAATTATTATTGTGATACGACTATATGTATTATTATGTAATGACCATAGTTCATAATTGCAGAACATTTATACAGAATGTCTTTTAACAGATTGTGGCTTCGTAGTGCTCCAAGGGACTACGTATTGGACAGATCTGTTCGTTAGACACTTTCTGTTCCAAGAAGAGCAGTCCATCGATTGCGATGACCTTTTGTTCTTCGTGAGAAAACGCCACGTCAAGGGGTCATCGCGGTATCTCCCCAAGTATGAGGTGAGTCTTACCATGTGACACAAAATTGCCTGTTTCGATGCTTTCTGGATTCTTTACATTTTAGAGCATAGAATTATTACAATACAAGAAAACTGTTTGTCGGAAGTTGGCACAAGTCACTGTGCACTGTGCAGTAGTAATTTTTGTGAGCCAATCAGCGCAATCCCATTGGTACACGCAGCTCACGCTTGGTGCTTACTTCCTTTTTCACAGAACTGTAGGAGTAACATATGAAAGATCTTATTCAGCTTTTGAATAAACGTTGATACTCTTAGCTGATTTTTCAATATTATACACCTACAATCATATAAACGTAAATCCATTACTGATGTCGAAACGGGCAATCAATTCAAGTTAATCACATATAAACGTATAATTTAAAAAGCAATCTTATCACTAAGTATAATATGGTCTGTAATTACTTAATATGGGTTTGTTCGTGTGACATCATAACAAAAATATTGTGGAAAAATATTTATCTGTCTTGAGTTCTATGAAAGGAACTTGATTTATATAAAACTGCCCAGTAATAATAAATATAATCTGTATTTTCATGTACTACAAAATTTTAGTGTATAAAAGCTCTAATATTATAAAATAGGTATATAGTACTGACTAACATTTTATAGTGATCATAGTTGGATAAGTATTTGTTTTTTGAAGTGTGACTTTGTTCAAAGGCATGCTTGTTCACAATCTTTATAATTAATGGCAAATTGTTCCATGTACTCCCTACCTATCTACACGCTACTTATTTATCTCAGTACTAATGACAAGATAAATTCATCTTCATTCTTTTTCATTGTATAAAGTAGTATATTTAATTATAAATTCCCTTGGGAAACCATACGAGGAGAAGTTGTAATAAGTCGTACAAGGACGAATTGTGTGGAATGTCTTGATGTATACTACAAAGTCACGGTGCAATGTCTACCTAATTAGTAACTGAACTTTTCGATTAACTCCTAGTTTAGCACCATTTGGATAGCATGAGAGTTACATAATTCTATCAGACATCTTTGGAAATATAAAAGGTATGCGTTAACAACAGTTAGGTGTGTACTTTATTTTAAACAATATAAAAATATTATTTCTTACAATAGGCAGCTATTACAACAACTATGACGCCGGTCGGCGTCTCGCACACTCACACGGTCACTCACGCATCAAACATAATCACAGTTCATTTTTATTTATTAATATTGTGCTCTTAGTTCGAATCGAGATTGTTCGTTCAATAATCGCACTAATAAATATATATAATTTATAAAACCAAATTGATATCAACAGCTTCAGTTCATACATAATTGATCGATTATTGTTATTCGTCAAACTAAATCAATTCCTACGATTAAATTCAACAATAAAAGCATTAGATACGGGGTCGTCACTATAGCGTTTCTTAGAGACGTCGAAGCAGCGAGAGAGGCTTCGCAAGTTCACTTAAGAATCATAATCACTTGTATCACAATTCACAATGTTCTGACCGGGCTCGTCCGTCCCGGACGGCCCGCGCTGCGCCTGTTCGCAGACGGACGTGGAGGTGTTCCGCAAGGACTCCAAGAAGCTGCCCATCGGCGACCCGGAGATCGACTGGGAGGAGACGGTCTATCTCAACCTCATCGTGCACCAGTTCGACTACACGCTCACGCTGGCCATCTGCACGCGCACCAGCCCCAAGGAGCTGCAGGTGCTGAAGCGGCACTCGCAGAAGGTGAGCGTCAGACCCGCGCGGGCGGCGGCGGGGGCGGGGCGGCACGCGCTCGTCACTAGCTGAGCCGGCTGAAGAGCTTCGTGCGCGGCCACGGCAGCGGCCAGTCGTACCGGCGCGGCACCGGCCCGCGCACGTTCCGCTCCAGGTACGTGAACAGCCAGTACCACCACTCGCGCTGGATCATGTAGTTGTTGTAGCCGCCGTTGCCGCTGCGGTGCGGCGTCATCAGCAACGAGTGGAACGTCCAGAAGAGCCGCGTGGTGATGTAGTACGCTATCACGACGTCCACTGTGTAGTGGCCGTGGGCAAGCAGCACGAATCCCACGCCCAGCAGCGCCGAGCCCCACATCGCCCAGTGCACCGGCCACAGCTTCTTGGGCGAGTACTCCGCCACCACCAGATAGCTCAGCACGAGCACCATAGTGTGCCCCGAGTAGATGTAGTCGCCGCAGTACGTGTGTTTGCCATTGATCGAAAGCCCGAACCCGGAGATCAGGTAGAACATGCGCCGGATCACGAGCAGCGGCGTCGTGTTGTTCGTTTTTGGGCTACAGTAGTAGGTGGTGCTCGAGACCGGCAGCACGGTCACGAACATGGTCACCGACCGGTACAGGTACAGCAGTCCGATGATCAGGAACAGCCGTCGCGCCACGATGAAGCGGTGCTTGTGAAACACAACCACGAGCATCGCGACCGTCGTCGACACCATGATCATGTATTCGGAGACGGGGAGGCCCCAGTCCCGCGCGGCCACATTATCTAGGAAGATGTCCGTGAGCGGCGCCGTCGTGTTCCTGTCGGGCAGCCTCTCGTGCACCAAAGAGAGCGACATCATGTTGATGCACACGCAGCAGAACAGGAAGAAGAAGGAGACGATTGTCTTCCATATCTCCTTGGGGTAACGCTCCTCGCGCACCGTCCCCGGCGGGATCTCGACGATGAAGTCTCCAGGCAGCGCGCGCTGTGGCGAGTGCGAGTCCTGGTCGGGGTCCGACTCATCGGTGGTGGGAAGCGGCGCCTCGGGCTTGGCGGCGCGCGCCAGTAGCGGCTGTCGCTGCATCAGCTCGGCCTGGCTCGGCATCTCGGTGGAGCGGGGCCGCTCCGAGGACGCGTTGTTGTTTAGGTCATTCCGCTTAAGACGCGCCTCGAAGTTTATGCCTTTGATGTCCTCGCGCGCGGTGTGGCTCGCTATGTCCACATCACTGCGTGCGACGCCGGGTGAGGGCGGCCTACTAGAGGCAGGTACCAGCGCTAACTCCTTGGCGGGCAGCTCATTGGCCAAGTAGATGCGCACCGACTCGACCAGGGGCTCGGCGAAGTTGATCTGCTTGGGCGGCGTCGGCTCTTTGTCCGGGGAGCGCGACGCGATAGTCATCCACTCACCATGCGGCTGGATCGTGCCTGGAAAGTGAAACATTTTATCGTTAGTTTCACGTTTATTATGTTTACGCCATCTTTTGTCACATTACATGGGGGAAAGACAGTCGAAAAATTAATGGCTCAAATAGTTCCTATAAATAACTTCTTCAACGGTGTTTCCTTGTGATTTTTCTGCGCAAACAGTGCAACAACACATCAATCACAAAAGCATATAAAACTTAAATATGTCATAATCAGGTGTATAAAGATATTATATAATATAATCGATCTGCAGGCGAACTAAAGTTCGATAAATTATTTCCTTGATCGAATGTCGGTTTTCAGCTAAGCCTAGAAATGTACGACTAAGTGTGTCGATTGGCACTTGTTCGAATTGCTCCATTTACGTTTGTTTTGCTCCTCCTAAGGTAAGAATTTTGAAATATTTCACCTTTACATTAAACTCGTACATCCTATATGAATAGTATGTATTTTAAAACTGAATTAATATGGAGGTAGTTTTCAATACGGTACAACCGTTCCGTACCGTTTATGTTAACGGAGAACTCCGTCATTTGTTTTGGAAAAATATTATTTCATTTATTATTTTAAATAGTTTATTACAAACAGTTTATATTTTCAGATAGATATAGACGTTGCTTGAAAAAGTTTTAGTATTTATTTTCAGTTTGAAGGAAATTTTGAAAATATTTCACGCCAAAATTGTTGTAGGTTTGTCTGTTTTTTACGTGATTACATAATTACATGACGTGTCTGATACAGAACGATGAAGATTTAACAATAACTGAAAGCATAAACACTGAGATTAATGGATCGTTATTCTTTAATTACGTGCAATCAGACAGTTCAATTTAAAAATAAAGTGTATTTTTATGGGCCGAATATTACACTTATAGACCACCGCTCTGTAGGATTGATATATATTACACAAAACGTTACATGACGCCAACAAATACTTCCTGTTCGTTTTGGGTTAATATCTAAATATATAGCAATGTGCGTGGAAAATTACAACCATATGGTGACTACAGCTGGTACCTATTCAACACGCTAATTAATTTATGATGATAATTATTGATGTCGTCAGTTATACACACATCCACTTCGCGTTCTAAAATGACAAAATAGGAACTAGAAATATATACTTTCTAGTGATATTAAATACACAATATTTGGTATTAATTCATTTCATAATACTAAATATTGTGTAATTATTATCATTTTGATATGGATTTCCGCAAAGTAACGCTTAAATCTATACGAAAAAAATATCTTTCTAGTATTAAAATTGTGTTTCCAATATAGTCGCCCAATAGATAACACGCCTATCTAATCAGTGCGCAACTATAGTTAAGTGCCCTGTACGGTACGATGATATTTAATTTTATGCTAATACACATTATTTTTGCCTTATGTTTCACGAATTTAATCGTACGATTGACAACATTTTAATTATTAGGTCGATTCGGATAATGTATAATTGTAGTTTTATGTAAATGCATTCTAGAAGATTCATCAATAACATTGCAACAATAGGTGCGGGGACACGGTTCAAAGACCGTCGGAGGGCCATGATTGCCAGGCGGCGGCGGCGGCGCGGCGGCGGGACGCGACGGGGCGTACGGCGCAGTTGCCGGCACCGGCTGCGCCCCTCCTAGCTATCCGTCAGATCTCAATAATTAGCCGTCGCCGTTTGTTGTGCACAAGCGCGGTGATATCGCGCGTGGCCACCGAGATCGCACCCTACATAACAGACAATAATACATCACCAGATGCCAGATTTGCGCCGCGGAACGCGATCACGATACCACGCTTAGAAAGCTCTTTATCGTGTCGGACGTGCTCCCAAACTCACACGATCAATGTGTGAGCTATCATTCGGCGGGAACGTAGGGACTCATCGATTCCGGCTCCCGTATATAAGCGCCCGGTAGAAAGCCTGAGCGGCTCGCGCTCAATCGCACAGTCACGTAAATGAGGTCGAAATGGAAAACGATATGCACTCACACTTCACTGCACAAGTAACACTTTCGACTGGAAGCGCTCGCAGTCGAGCTTCACCTTTATTATTTTCGTTCACACGGACGTACAGCAGACGTCAGTCTCGGTCGCGATATTTTTTCTACTTATCGAGGAGCTTCGTCGCTACGGGCGAACGTGCTAAGTGGCGAGCGCTTACTAAAAAAGATGTAGCTCCGGTTGGCTGCGATCCGAGGCTATCGGGTGTGCTCGGCTGTCTTCGGGTGCGCTCGGCTAAATGGAAGTAATTACGAGCGTGTGACGTCACAAAAGCCCGCCCCCCAACCGCAGCCAGTTCGAGCCGTCCGGCGGCGTCGTCGCGTCGGCGCTCTCGGTGCGGTTGCACTCGCTCACAATATCTGTACGTTCTATGAATGGGACACTCGTTTAGTTTCCAAACTAATCCACCGCTGGCAACAGTTAAAAGCGTGCTTTTTTTACTATTGAATTCTGAAACTATAGATTGGTTGACCAACTGATATTCTTCTGTTCTGTTGAATTTAATTATTATCATCATCATCATATCACCCAGTATAATCGGTCAGAGCTTCAGTTTGTAAATATACACAAACAGAGTTTCATCCGTACAAATAGACGTGACGCATTCACGTTTGCTATCATTCAAATTGGATCATTTCCAAGAACCACTTTGGTGTTTGTTTGAGATAAGTAAAGAATTGTTCACCCTCTGACAGAATTCTGATTCGTATCAGACCTTTAATGTTCTACCTCTAAAGTATTATCGATACGGATGCAAATGGCCGTATTTTCAGTTATTTGAAGATAGAACATTGTTGCAATATTTTGGTCGTAGATTGTAGGTCAAGTCCAAATAGAATTATATTACCGGAACAATTGCATTGATTTAGCTGAATTAGTGTAACCACGGCGCTGTCAGACGCAGTTTTTTTAAATGTAAAATATACAACCGGTAAAATTGCATTTGTACAAAGTACACTTTGGCAACTTTCTTGCAGAATACTGAAAACCTGAATACATGACGGTCACAGCAACATATTTTGTTTTTAAGTTGTTCATATTTACACTCCTGTCTGTAAAGACTCATGAGCTGGCCTGTGTCCAGAACGTGACAGAATAATTTCGCTGAAGTGCCTCCCCTTCCCCCTGTTCCTCATTCACACACGCCTTCTACACTTTCTTAGTCACTCTTCTCTAGACACATGTAGAAATGGTGGCCTATCTACATGTCCAAACCATTTTGGCATACCTTTCAAGATTAAGGTAAACAAAGATAAATACAGAAGTGGTTTTGATGATATGGGACCAATACGGAATCTTATCCTATCGAATGAAAAAATAATTATTCAAATCAGTTCACAAATGCCGAAGTTATGCCCGAACATACATAGAAGCCTCCTTTTTGGAAGACAGTTAAAAGCCAGCTACACTCACGTTTGTTTCGTAACATGTTTTAATGATGATTGTATTGTTTTGTATTTGTATGTGTATTTGTATTTATACCATCATCATCATCATCTCAGCCATAGGACGTTCACTGCTGGACATAAGCCTCCCCCATGTATATATATATGTATGTTTATATAGTATAAGTAAGTAGTGTAGTATAAGTATACATTTATTATACTTTAGACATTGTATGTAACCATTTTTATATACATCTTCACATCTACTGTGTATAATATTACGTAAATATACAAAGGTTGCCTGTAAGAAATTGCTCAAAAGCGATAAGTCCACCAATTATTCTTCCTGTGTATATTTTTTTTTTGGATTTCAATCATGTGTTTTTGATAGATTGATAGATTGTTTTTAGAAAAGGTCAAAGAGTTTTTCCATTGAGTACTTGTTTATACTATCAGTTTAATTACAATATGACAACATAAATGACTTATGCTATGCTAGGCTATGCCTAGTTTGGGGCCCGTTGCATAATAATTAAATTTATTAGGTTACTTTAATTTTATAGAATATGTTTATGTTATTTGTATATTTTGTGTTTCTGGGAATAAATGATTACTTACTTACTTACTTTATCCAATGACTCATTATAATATCGTTTAATAGTCTCATTAGCAAATGCTATTGAACATACACTCTGAAATTTAACGAATATGAGAAATACTTAACTCCTACAAAATATTCAAAATGGGGCCACATACCAGTTGTAGACGAATTCTTATATGTAGTATCATACGAAACCGGTTTGTTAAAATTCAAGAAATAGTGGCATTGAAATGTTTGAACATTGGCTCACAGTTTTGAATCAGAATATAAAATGTGAGCTAATCTAAAGATAAATCCCAGCAATGGAAAACTTTGTTTAGATAAAATCAAACGTAGGATGTATAGTAGAAGGATCCTTAGAATGGAATTATTGATTTCAAGAAGCTCTTAATTGACATTTCATATTTATTCATTTTGTTATGTTCAGAGTAGTAATACAATAATATTTGCGCGATCTGATGCCAGCCTACAGATAGCGTAAATGCTTCAACCAGCTACAAGTTTACAGCGTAACCAGAACAACAGCAGCATAACCCCGCTGATATGACGAAAAATGCTGGCTCTTTGAGCTAAATATGTATTATGATTTTGGTCACGCGTCTCATCATCATCGTATGAATAGTTCAAAAATTCAAAAATGTTTAATTGTGACTTATTATTTGGGCAATGTGCGCAGGTGTCAATCGACGCATTTAAATTACATGGAAATCTTGTTTGCTGTGTTTGAGAGTTTAACGTTTTTATAGGTAAACCCTTAGAAGTAAAATCCAAAAAATAAGTAAGAATATAATATTTCAGAATGAGTACCTACTTTTCTATTGCTATTCGATACAGACAGCTACTGTAATATTACAAGGTTCGTTGTCGTAAGATCCATAAATGCGTAATTTTGTGAGTATGGATGTATGTTTGTTACTTGTTCACGCCTAAACGGCTGGATGGATTTGGATGAAAATTAGTATGGAGATAGCTTATACCCTGGATGGACACATAGGCTTATTTTCATTATCAATTTCAATCAAATCACCGTTTTTCATCACCACGCGGGTCTTCTAATCTATACTTCAAGTCCAGTTCAAGTCAACATATAGGCTACTTTTCATCATCATTATCATCAACAATCATCACCACGCAGGTGCAACCGCAGAGCGCAGCTAGTCGTACATATTTTAGTTCTTAAATATAGATTCACGATTAAAAAGCTCTGTGGCTCTCGTATTTTTAGAAAATGACTATTTCTGCGTTTTATTTCAAGAATAAAGGTGCTTGTGAAGAAGCTGACTTTAACATTTAAAATTAGAGCATCTTCTATCTTTCGTATTCCAATAGTGTACAGAAAATTGAATTGTATCTTAGGAGCCATGTCCTGTATTTTGGCCTTAATTAAACCTAAATGTATAAACTTCATTAAAGTTATACATGAAATGATTTCGGAATAAATTCTCAAAATAGCGTCCATAGTGCATTTTAGATAAAGGATTTGTACAAATATTGCAGGACCTATATATAGTTCTTGGTCCTATTTTTAATTTTTTCCTTTGATGCATGTTTTTTTAATAAAAATGTTTATATAAAAATGACGGTCCCGTGGCGCAGTGGTTTGTGTCATCGACATGACTTCTGTGTCACCGTAACCCTGGGTTTGAATCCCGGCAGGGGCAAACATTTGTGCGATGAGTGTAGATGTTTGTCCCGGGTCTTGGATGTTTGTGTGCTGTTATTGTGTGTGTCCATGCCTCCCGCGATACAGGGAATCCTAGTGCGGGGGTCTGAGTGTAATTAAAAAAAAAAAAAAAAAAAAAAGTAATTAAGAAACGATGATTATTATGTCCTCACGTACGGGCGAAATTTCGTACTTCCAACCCAGTGGTTTTGGCTTTGCGTTGATCGATCAGACAGCCAGTATTTTTAAAAAATGTTTTTATAGCTGTTTTATACATATATTCTGTGTATTTATATAATACATTTTTTATGGTATTATGTTTCAAGTGGTTCGCAGAAGAATGTCTTTGTCTTTTGGTCTGTTCACTGCATAAAAAGACAAACGAAGTATGTATGTAACAAATTAATTTTAATTATGTGGTCAAACATGCCGTTCATCGTGCTGGTAACCGAATTGATTAATCTCTTGTCTGCCGCGAAAAATGATTTCAAGGTGTTCCTATACGTGAAATGTACAGTAAGTACTATAATGATTCGCCGAATTAGCTTGCCTGATTCAAATCAGGGTTGCTCACATACCACCACTTCGTATACAACCCTGAAGTAGCACTTAGTAAGTAAACAATAAAGGAGAATATTTTAAGGGCGACAGGGCGCCTGTCTGATCCGGGTCAAGGAAAACAACCTGTTTACGTAGATACTTTTTACAATTTGAACCCTCACCCCTGGCTGTAAAGTCGAATTCAAAGGACTTACATTTTGTATTGTTTTTAGGGGTCTTTGTACTGAATCATGCCTCAGTATACGCCCTTTCTGTATTAAGTTTCCCATATAGGCACTCTTAACGCAGCTCCAGATATTTGAGATAAATCATCAGATTTCCACAAGGACCGGTCGGAAGCGGCCCACATCCAACCCTTTGTTACGATCTTAGTCAGGTCGTCTGTCCACCTTGTCGGTGGCCGTCTTATGCTGCCCTTGCCAGTCCGTGGTCTCCATTCGCGAACCTTTCCGACTCCAACGACCATCAGTTCTTCGAGCCATTAGCCCTGCCCAATGCCGCTTCAACTTGCTAATACCGAAAGTCACCGACATAGCCCAGCGGGGTTATGTCGGTCGGACTTGACTAGCCGGTTGGCGCAGTTGGTGGCACTCTGCCTTCTGAGCCGCTGGTCCCGGGTTCGATTCCCGGACAGGCCAAACATTTGTGTGTATTAACACGTCTGTTTGACCTGTGTCTGGGTGTGAATATGTATATAAGTATATATATCAGTCATCAGGTTACCATAGCCCAGGCTCTGCCTAGTTTGGAACCTGAAGACCTTGTGTGAATGTTAATAAATAAATAAATAAATAAACTTTCGGTTTTATAGGAATCTCCTCATTTCCGATCGCGTCGCGTAGAGAATCCCTGAGCATAGCCCTCTCCACATCTTTTAAATATTACTATTTGTTTAGCATTTAAAATTTTATATCGTTTAAGTCTTGAATTTCTATTGGATGGTTCATTGATAGGATATGATTTTGTAAGTTGTACCAAATCTAGAAGAAATAGATTTCAGGGACATCTCTCAGAATATAATTAATAATGTGCAGTACACTACATACTGTAACAAATAGTGGTTTTCCCATCATAAGGACTTTCTTCACACAATTTTAGTTAGTCTACAGGACAATAGAATAACTACTAATAACTAAACTAAACAGTAGCTCAACGATGTTCAATTCTTCCATTGAATATGTTTGGGTGTTTATCGTCACAATGGGATTCCGACATTTTTTTTGGCAGCGATTAATCCGTGCCTTTTGAATGCACCGTGTACAATACTCGTACCTATTCAATGCTGCCTTGACTCGATAAAGCTTACCTACCTTGCGTGGGAAACTTTTCCTAGAATATTCTCACGCTAATACAACATAAATTACCACCCACCTAATTCTTAAAGGGTACGTTTATAATGTACTGGTACGGGTGTATTGAAGTTCGGAACTGTATTCGTAAATTTACTTACTAGAGCGAAAGCAGAGAAGTGCATCAAGGGTGATTCTGTTTTTATATATTCACAAGTATACTTAATTTCGAATTAAGACACACTTTAAACTCCCGTTGTTGCGAACAATAGATTTTGTGGAAATCTTATATGTATTAATTAATAATTAATTAATTTTAACATTATTTTCTAGTATATTCACTAAAGCTTTTTGAAAATTGTTTGCTTCATGTACGAACTGGTCGCAACAACAACCTAAAAAGTAATCCAATTTACTTGGACCATGCTTACGCGATACCATCTACACATTTAGATAATACATTTGCCTGAAATCTTGTTTGTCTGTATATAAAGCACATAATTTTGAGATGGTCCGTGTCAGCTGTATTGATAATGACAAAGCTGAAATATAATACACAAAGAGCGTTTACCTCTACGCTGCCGGACTACAATATATTTCATGGAAATCTCTTATCTTAAATGTACCACGACCACTTTTGCAAGTCGCTGAATTCGTTTAGAAAGCTGAGAGCCGGCTAGCTGTCGCGTTGTGTCGTTTCACTTGGAAATAAGTAAACATATTACTTATCTCGCAAAGTGACCGTGTCGTTATTAACGTTGGCTCGTCATTGTAGAATGTGTCTGTCAACATGTAAATATTGAAACGTGAGATTATCTAGGACGGGTACTTAGCGCTTCTAAAGAAGATACTCAGAGCCAGCCACAGATCACACACATGTATGTTATATTTTATATGTTCATCTGTGGATATAGGTATATCCTTGATGAAGATAAGTGCAGGTGCGTTGTATTAAACTGCTCGCTATTGCGTATGCCTGACTGACGTTTAAAGCTATGTAGCCTAAAGGTGTGAGCATCCACTGCCAAGATGACCGTCCGCTTCGTCGCTGTTTCGATCCCAACCGCCCCGACTTGAGCTTCCAGTGAAGGTTAGTTACTAAAAGGTGGCAGGGTACTTTACAGTAACCGCCTGGCCAGCTACCCTCAGGTTCGTAAAACTGCACCGTTACCAAACTCAGTATGAGTTTCTTCGTTTGCAAACATCTTCTTCATCTTCCATTACGCTCTATGTACTAAATTAAAACGTAATAGATTTATATTGTAACTTATTGTGATTGTATTGATTTAGTTGTAGGTGTCCATCGACCAGATTGGTGCGTGAACTACTTGTTCCACGTACGTTGATTTTGTAGTAAGTATGTCGTAGGTTTGTATGTAGTCCTCAATTAATACTCAGAGCGCCGTCAATAGCATATCTCTTACAAAAATGTTCAAATGTATGTATTCACAATATGTATTCTTCGGTCTTCTTAGTAACTGTAAAATACTGGACTTTATCTAATACAAACCCTCAAGCATACTCTGATACATCAACTTCGTGTTCATCGTGTGTACGTAGCCTCAGGCCGCCGTCAATAGTAGATTTGAACTGTTTAGATTAAGAAACTACATTGCCCAATTGTGATTATATTCATCGGCCAGATTGGATATAACATCTCACCGGCACAATACTCTCAGGGCGATTGTACATGTGATTGAATTTAATTTTCTAGTAGAATCTTTCGCCAGTAAAATATTTTAAAAAATATATATTTTCTAATTATCTATCGGCACGCATCGCCGAAATAAGTTAGCAAAAAAATATGTGCGGTACAAGGATTTCTTCGAGCCGTCGACGGCTTTGAAAGTAACGATAATATAATGTATATTTAATATGTTACTAAGCAGGAAACTCTAATAGGCTTGGAGCTCGTAGCTAATTGGGGGCTGACGTAGAATACGGAAACGTGACTCAACAGTGGGCGGAGTATGAATTGAAAGGTGCTCTATGTATGTCGATTGTTTGCAGTGATTAGAAGTAAAGATTACATAGTATATTATTACCTGCATACTTACTTGATGAGGTGAGTATAGGAGCTGCTGTAGCCGAAGGAATCACTACCGCAGCTGTATCGCAGCTAGATACAATTGAACTCACTTCTTACTTTAATTTATCTAGTACAAACGGGTTGTTTTTGGTAAAATATGTCGATACTTATTTGGTGCCGACTCAAATGCCAACTACCCGCAATTAGCTAGCAATTGAATAAAACTCGTATAATATTAAAGATAGCGTATTCAGTTCAACGAATTTTAATATTAGCGTAAATATAATACGAGCTGCTTTGGCATGCAACAAATACTTATAATACTTACTTACTTACATTAATTTATGAAATAATTGTTTCGACTATATAGCGATGACGATAAATCTCTAGTCATATATAACGTGACCATTTTTTTTTTGCCAGTGCGGGACATTTGCAGAATTATATATTTAAAAAAAAGTTATTAGTGTTTTTTTAAGATTTTTATTATAAAAGACAGAATAACACAAATTAATCAAAGCACTAAACACAAAATACATAGTTAAATAAGCACGACTCTCTAAACCCCATTAGTGGCGTGAATTTATTTCCCCCAAAGTTGCAATTCGTGTTGTCTCTTCGAGCGGGAAAAATACATTTTAAATAATCTTTTCAACTGTTTGCAAAAGTGGGACTATGTGGACCTCGCTGGGGACACCGGCACAGTCTGCCTGAAGGCGGGACTGTCCCGCTCAAAGCGGGACGTATGGTCACGTTAGTCATATAGTAAGTGACAAGTTTATTGAATTGTACAAACAGCTGGTAATAATATATGGAAATATTTTCAGGTATACGCATCACCGAGCAGACGGAAAATGGACACGAAGGGAGAAGGAGAAGAGATGACATACCCACACATATGCTTCATGGTCGACAATTTTGATGAGGTCAGTCTCTAATTATTCATATATCCACGCACCTACCTTGTTCAATCTACATCAGTGTAAAATGTAATTAATCATTCATATAAAATATTGTAATCCCACTAATATTATGCAGGCGACAGTTTGTATGTTTGTTACTCGTTCACGTTCTAACGGCTGTCTTGATTTCGGTGAAATTTGGTATGGAAATAGTTTGAACCATGGATTAACACATAGGCTACTTTTATCCGGGAAATAGTAAAGTTCCCGTGGGCTAAATGAGGTAGCGGGAAAACCGTAATCCACGCGGCGATACTAGTATAATGCGTAAAACACACATAGCAAACACACTTGTGAATAAAGAAAAAAAATGCATAAACATAATTTGTTCCCGTTTGCCGGGGCACGGGCCTATGGGCTGTTCGCCAAAATGTACCACACTGGCCTGGCGTGTTAGCTAGGTTTTCTTGACATGTCCTGAGAAGTACGTCGTAAATTGATCGCTTTAGGTCGAATGGGTAAACTCCTGTTAGTGTTTAGTCTTGGTCTAAGAATGGCTAGTGTACAATTGCATTGGTAACAAAATAGTTCATATAAGGGCCCCAAATTAGGCAACGTTTGTGTCTTGGGATCGTCGGTGTTATTGAGGAAATTGAACAACGTTAGTTCACAAAAACAGCCATAAAAAATAGTCGTAGATTTGCTAGCGCTTACGCCAAGGTGAACTCGAGGTTGAATAGTATTTCCCTAAGCCTTAGTGTCTAAATTGAATCCATCAACTGAACATGATAACGTTTTTTTATTCAATTATTAACATTTACACAAGGTCTTCAGGTCCCAAACTAGGCAGAGCCTGTACTATGGTAACCTGATGACTGATATATATATATACTTATATACATATACAGCCAGACACAGGTCAAACAGACATGTTCATACACATGTTTGACCTGTCCGGGAATCGAACCCGAGACCAGCGGCTCAGAAAACAGAGTGCTACCAACTGCGCCAACCGGTCAGCCAATGTAGGTCAGGTATAGCCATGATTATGTTTGTATGTACTGCCAATGTAGGTCAGGTAAACATTTCGATTTAAAACTCAATTTTTAGCTACAAATTGTCATCTCAGCCAGACTTTGTTTGTACTTGCTGGAATTCCTGGAAATATCCCGCATAAGGCTCTCCTCGGTTAGATAATTTGTTCACCTTGTTGGTTACCTACGCTGCGCTTGCCAGTCCGTGGTCTCCACTCAAGAACCTTTTGACTCTATTGGCAGTTGGGTCTACGATATCTTTGTCCTGCCCAGTGCCACTTCAACTTGCTAATGCATCTGGCTATGTCGGCGAATTTCGTTCTTCTACGGATCTCTTTGAAACATGTAATTCATATTTGGAGACATACATATTGCGATATTTGACTTAAACCAACAAAATTTACATACACTACAGATTAAATGGTTGTAATAAAATATATTATTTATCTTTAAAGAGCGCAAGAATGTTCTTTGCGTTGCCAGATGGCATGGTTCACTACATTATTTCTGGTTCTACGTAAAAATTAAAAATAAACACCACTTATAGAATGTTTGTATTTAGCCAGCTCTGAACACGCACATTCTACTATTCGCTATAGTTGAAAACCTACAAGCACCTAAAACTGTAGTAAAATCTACCAAGAGGACTTTTTTGACATGGGTACTATTTTCCTTATATAATATATGCATACTACGACGTGATAAGAGAGAAATGTATATAAAACTTCACGTGTATGGCGACTAGCAATAGTGCTCTTTGTACATTTTAGATAAAGGTTTTCCACGAACTATTTGTTCGTGGCAGCCGAGAGGTTGACTTGTAACATTAGTAATGAACAACAGGTTGAAATGAAGTCCACCTGTTCAGTAACCGGTATTTTATTTCTGTTCGAGATTCCGTGCACTTGGGATACACGTCTAGCGACCCGCCTGGCTTCGCATGGGTGCAGTTAGAATTCATACCTTCATATAAAGAGGAAAGATTTCATTGTTGACACGCATGCGCGATCAGCTGATCAGATTTTGGCGCTAAACTTTTACAAATAAATGCAAACATATTATGCTCTAATTTTACTTAAATTTAATTATCTATTTAATGAGATTAGGTACAGTAGTGTATGAAACTGCACATAATTTGGTCTTTAAACACTTGTGTAATGCTATAAAAAAACTGGACTGGCTTTTTTTTACTTACACGTGTTTTAAGAACCCTTATTATGAAACGTATAGGTTAGTACTTACCTTTGTAAAACGAAACATTTGAATACATCGATAAGATTACATTTTTAATGTAAAGTTATCATGATATATAAATACCAGGCGTCGCCGCGTCGCGTCACTTGATAAGTTTATATCTCTCACGGTTCTTTATCATTTTGTCACTTGTATCAATATTTTGTTTAAAAGTTACTAACGGATGAAAAGAAAGTGACATTATTGAGGTTACGCAACGAAAAATGGGGTATGAATTTCAAAACTATTTGCAGATGGCGCTATCAATGATATTATATGTCTATATGAGGTAGATGTCGCACAAGCGCGCGGAAACTGAGGCGGCAAAATTAAGTCAATTGTAGTAATTTTCATTGCGACGCGAATTTCAAGCGCAAGTCTAAACATATAGCTATCCTTTTCTGTATTATTTGTACCGCATTATCTGTCGCAGTAAGCATGTTTATGTCGTAAAGGAACAAAATCTGAGCATCGCGCAGTATGAATATACGTCATCTTTAGTAAAACATCATTGGTTTACATATTATAGTTATTATCAAGGTTAGATATAAACATAATAGTTTACATAGTAACCATGTTTTATTTTTGCATTAACTGAAATTGTGTTACGCATTAGATCGTATGCAGTCATGAAGGACGGCAAGAAATATTTCATCATTTGTCTCCAGTATGTTTAGACCACACTAGGATGTGAGAGATCAAATAAACCCTTTAAAGTTACCCTTAAAATAAAGCTTTAAATTGGTTTTAAGTAACCTGTACACTGTCGCAAACAAAAAAATATCGTTGGAAAACTACAAACTAAATGTGTCGATAGACACAATATATGAGGGACTACTTTTACGTTTAAAATGTTGCTTACTTGGCTACTAAGCTCAAAGGCCTTAAAATTTGAGATCTAAAAGCGTTTCAAAAAGGTTGAGACCATTAGTCTCATCATCATCATCTCAGCCATAGGACATTCACTGCTGGACATAACCTTCTCCCATTGATTTTCATAAGGACTGGATGGAAGAGGTCCGCATCTACCCCTTACCTGCAGTCTGCTGACTAAGATCGCAGTTGCATATGATATACGGTAATACAGAAGATGCTGATTCCAGATTTTTTTTATATATTTACGATGAAGATTAGAAATATTTGCTGGCCGGTTGGCGCAGTTAGTAGCGCTCTGCCTTCTGAGCCGCTGGTCCCGGGTTTGATTCCCGGACAGATCAAACATTTGTGTGTATGAACATGTCTGTTTTACCTGTGTCTGGGTGTGTATATGTATATAAGTATATATATCAGTCATGGTTACCGTACAGGCTTTGCCTAGTTTGTGACCTGACCTTGAGACCTTGTGTGAATGTTAATAAATAAATAAATAAATGTACATTTGTATGTAAATGCTATTAAAAATATTTAGGTAATTAAAATGGTATGATGTCATAGATAATAAAAATACTGGTGTTGTTAACATGTGGGCGCCGATGGCGACGCGCCGACGCGACGGCTTCAATTGTTAGAACGAAATAATGATTAATTCGATTGGTATCGACCGTCTATTGGATGGCAATTCTTTCCACAGGCAGCTGTCGATAGCAGGGTTGTAGCCTATATAACATTGCCCCGAATTCTATTAATCACAGAAAGTAACTTAAATTCTTTAAAATAAAAAAACTCTTATTCTGTTTACGCTATAATTCAAATTTGTATAACTCCTTACTACGCGCTATCTCTTTAGTCGGCACCAAATAAGTGACGACTTATTACACTTACTTATTATACCTAAAACATCACTCAATTTTAATAAAACAGATCTAATATTACTTTTGTTATTAATAAGTGTCATTCTAATTTTGACTCTATTCTAACCCTATAAAGACCTATAAAATCTTTTTTCCAACAATTAGTTTAGTTTGGTTAAACAACAGAATTAATACAATGTATGTTTTTTTTAAAATTATTGAATATTTACTTCCACAACTTAATTCAACATTTCAACAGTTTACAGCTAACAAAATGAAGAAACATACTGAACAGGTATTGATAAAATGTTACTTGGGGCTAATCTGAAAGCATAGCGTTTTGTATAAAAAAAAAATATCTTATTATATTGGCCTGAAGTTATGTACTCGTATTAACCAGTAAACCTAAACATTAGTGTTGCACTGTGTTCAGAAAAAAAAATTTTTATACTATATAGATCTAGCGTTTGACCACTATCTCACTTGATGGTCAGTGACGATGTGGTCGAGATGTTATCACGCTAGATCTAGAATGCTCACTGGCTCTCAAGGGCTGCTGCCTGAACACACTATGTGTTTGGTGACATTTTTAATGTTTGATAAAACAAACCTATTTAACTTATTAATTCGGCAGTTCAAACGTGTCGACTAAGATTGCGGTAAAGATATATGTACAAGAACATAGATGCTACTATTCAGATTAAGAATATTTGCGAGTAAACGCCAGAAGTACCATTGATCAGTACTATCAAGGGTACTACTGGCATACCTTCACGTTCCTAGTATGTACCATTAATAGTATTAGTGACACAAAGTGACAGATCGCTCGTGTCACACTGACAGTTGATGACGCTTTTTTCAGTTTTGACTTCATTGTTGGGGTAGTGGACCTAAAAATGACCGTAAATAAGTGTTACTTTTAAAACTTACATTTTACATTTATCAGATTCACGGTCACACCGGTGTACACAAAGAGCACAATAATAATAGAATTCAAGGTTAGATATAAATAAAAATATCAGATAACAAAAAGGTATATAATTAATGTGGGTATGTATATAGTTTTATAATTTAACATTTCAAACAATTATCCACCTTACGTCACATCAGACGATTAAGAGAGAGGCGCCATTATTAAATAAAATAAGGGGCCTGTATGAAGTTGTACTGTGAATTTTAGATGAGGTGAGATTCGGGTGAGATAAATGATATCCACGAATTGAATTATTCTCGGCTGCAGCGTCGGTAATTAGGCACAGTGAACAACAATTTCTACATTGGAAATGGTGTTAAATTTCAAACGCTGGCGCTCACTTCAAGCCGGTGTGAGTTTTCAGTGAAGGAACAACGCTTTCACATCCACAACATGGTTTTAGGGTATTTTCCAGCAACCGCCTGGATAGCTACCACCCTCAAGTTTGAAAATCTGTCACCAAACACACAGTGTGTTCAGGTTGTCCTTGAGAGCATGTCAACATTCTAGGTCTAGCGTGATTCCATCTTCGAGCACATTGTTACTGACCGTCAATTGAGATATTGAAACACTAGATCTATAATAAGATATTATACAAGCTACTTGGGATGAAAATCTCTGAAGTTTACTTCACTTACATACTTCATCGCCTCGTTATATATATTTAAATTAAGCACCATTAATATTTTATTTATTTTTATTTTATTTTATTTATTTAAGGTCAACCAACAGTTACAACATTTATACATACAATGTTTACCTTACACTATAATACAATGGCTTAATGCATAACCAATTATAGGCTAACACCTCATGCATTGTAAAACACAATACTAGCCTTAAAATATAATTAGTGAGCAGTTGTAAAAGGTAATTAACTAATTAATTAATTAATTATAAAATTAATATCTATAATAGACCATAATAATAGACCACACTTACCTAACAAGACACACAAACAAATATGCTACTTGGGATGAAAATCTCTGAAGTTTATTTCACTTACCTAACAAGAAACACAAACAAATATAGCTAAATAAAATACCTTCTCAGTGCATACTCCAATGTGTTTTTATTAGATAACCCGCATTTATTAACAAAGTGACCTTGTGTGGGTCAATTGTTGCATAGTCAATGCTATCAGTCTTCGGTACGAAATATATATTTTTGAGTAACAAAGTACAATTATTTTAAAAATTTATCAAAGTGTACTCCAATAAATATGTATCTCTATATCTCAACACTAGAAGCTATTTGAATATTCGCCAATAATTTGCCAATTGCCCTGTTATGAAACTAATCAGCTTTTCATTCTCGGCACGTCAACTGCTGGACTATATTAAATGAAATGAAATCATTTATTTGCGCAAAAAAAAAAAAAATTATGCAACCGAAACTTAATGGCGAACATAAATTATTATTACAATATGTTTGTTATTTAATTTAAGGCAAAAAGTTTTGTCTTAGCATTAATGTCGGATGTCACGGTTGCACTTAGATATTATGGCCGAGAAGTTGCTTTATTAATCAAACTCTGTCCAGCGGTGTTGGAAGCGGACACTGATCTAATTCTTTTTGGAGAAGGTAAAGACACCTGTAAAACGTAGTTTTCTCAGTTTTCTTTATTCGAAGCGCTCGCAGTGAAATTAATCAAAGTAGTTATCTGGGGCCTTTTTTTTTTTTTTTTTTTTTTTTTTTTTACGTGGGGAAAATGCATTTACGCACTTCCGCATACCGGGAAAGTAGGCGGGGTGTGTCGGGCTCGCTCGAGCATCACCGCTCCCTGGGGGGCCTCATGGCCCCCAACCCTAACTGCACCCACAGCAGCCAGGGTCCACTACCGACTAAAACCCACGGTGTCCATCCTGCCGCTAGAACGGAGGGAGCGCGGGGTACATTTGCATACCGCGCCCCCACCGCGGCCGTCCGTTTCCGGACCCCTCCAGGGGGGGAGGATGACCCTCCCCCTAGCGACCGTGCCGGGACCAAGAGCACGGCCGCATCACCCCGGGGACCACACAGTGCAAGGAACGCCAGACTTCCCACATCCGACGCTCGTGGTCCCCTGCGATGGGCCAGATGGAGCAGCCCCATCGCCAGCCGCTTCGGCCGCCACCCTCCGACGGCGGCCATATCGGCGCCACAGCAGGAGACGAACTGAATCACTCCCGCCGCAGCGCCTCCTCAGCTGCAGCACCGTCCAACACGGCGCCGCTGCCCCCCTCAGTTGCAGTGCCTTGCAGCAGCACCGCAACCTACCGTCAAGTGGACCGCTCCTCGTCGGCTTGGCGAGCAAAGCCTATCGGGAGCAGTCCTGGCCTGAATATAATAAACATACATAAATAAATGGATATAAATAAACTTACATAGATATGAGACACGCGAGGCGCCGGACGATGTCTAGTTACGTCTAATTCAGAGGAATTAGACCAAGAACAGGCAGCACCGCGAGAAGGTAATCGCCAGACTTGCCTTGAGGATCATCACGACCTGCGCTTCCCCCAAGACCGTAACCTCCCTACCCATCACGGGATGAGTAAAGAAGGCCTGGACTTAACCAAAACAAGCAGCGTGAACGCCGCAAGCATAGGCATAGCAACTATTTAATGGATAAACCCAGACCCGCCTAAGTCTACTATTCAATATGGCAATATGATCGGCTCACAATTGGTGAAAGAAAAGCTTTGGTAGTCCGCTATTTTTAAGTCGTCCATATTGAATCAATCTTGATTCAATTCTAGATTCAATGACACAGCGCTTTATTTTCATAGTCTGTTAGCATATTAAATGTCAAACGCCCTACTAAATCGACACAGGCCGAGCATAGATTGAACATAGACTCAGGCTGCTATGACTTAGCAGACTACGGATTTGTGACGTTGCCTTATTGGCATCGGCTCGGCCTCGCAGCAGACTGAATATGAACATTGAATTAGTAGACTTGACAATTCGGTTGCGTGACAGGTATTTGCAACTGCGCGCATCCCTACTTTGGATGGTTCGGTCGTCTTAGAATAATAGTCGATAGCGGTCGGGTGGTTTGAAAATGTCGTCACTGATCTGGCCGAGCCTGTCCGGGAGTCCATCTGAACTGGACATTTTGGTGAATCTGACCATTACTCCTCTCTGAAAGGAAGGCCCACATCCCAGCATACCCACAGTAGCTAAGTAATGGGTATGATGGCATGCCGTAAACAAATGCTAGGTCTGGCGTGATTACATATTCGACCACATCGTCACTGACCATCAAGTAAGATAGGTCACACGCTAATCTACAAAGTATTAAAAGAAAAGGGCTTGGAATGCTTTATGTTATTTATTTAACACGCAGAGCCATAGGTTCTTATCCTGTATAGTACTATCCTCATCGTTTTGACTGTCACTCTTCTATTTATAAATTGCTTTATAACTACAATGACCCACCAAAAAGATTAAGCGTGTTCTTGACCGCAATTCTACTCAACAATCCGCATTTGAAGCGAAGCGTGGGAGCTCCGACTTCCTATGTCCACTTTTTTAATTATATTTTCGCATGACCTTGCCTGTGCGCAGGTCATTGGATTATAATACACTGTACCTAATAATACCGAATACGAGGTCCTTACCTGTAAAATTATATTATATAGATTTATGTATAATTATTATTATATATAAATTTATATTTTTTTACAAGGGTTAGTGTTAAGAATGATCTCCATTCTATTTACTTTGAATTCCAAATTTCGATCCCGCCGTTGGATTTTTGTTTATCTGCCGTTGTTTCTGTGACCGCGGACATAGTTGAGATTTGATTAAGTTATGTGAATGTATAACTTGTAAAACTTACGCTCAGGCTTCACAGTATTGGAAGCCTATACTTGATTGCTGACTTTCCCCTTTAAACAATTTTGGTAGGTATATAAGAAGTCTAAAGGTATTGATGATGTTTTAAAAAGTTGCATATTGCCGCAATGCTTCCATAGTCCCTACATACCTAATAGCGAAATTAATATATTGCATTACATACTAGAAATCAATATTGATTATTTTATCAAACGATAGATCTATAAACTCCATAAAGTATTAAAAAAATGCTTGGAGTACTGCGAGATGAAGGTACGTAAAAAAAAAATATTGTTTGAAGACGTTTGTGAAAATAATTATTTAAAAATAACCCTATATTATGTACCCACACTCTGATAGTATTATATTATACTACTATAATACACAATAAAAATGAATTCATTTCAAAAATACAATGTCTAAAAAAACATAACTACAACTAAAATAGTATTAATAAACTAATCTTGAGCCTTGCGGAAATCAATGGGGGAGGCTTATATCCAGCAGTGGACGCCCTATGGCTGACACGATGATGATGATGATGATGAATCTAAAGCCACTACTAGAGGGCAAAGTTTCCAAAATGCTTGTTATAAATTATTTTTTTCACAATTTGTAGCTACACGATATTAATCTAATCTATTCGCATAATATTATTAACTAGCTGCGCCCCGCGGTTGTACCCGCGTGGTGATGAGAAACGGTCGAATCAAATCAAATCAAATTCTTTATTTACTAGAATGTTGTACAAATATGGTGGTAAATATAAATTATGTCCAGAACATTCTACCATTACAATGGCGTGTAAACAATAAACATTACATCAAAAAATTAGTCATCATAAATGAGAATTGTAAATGTCAAAAATGAAATGTCATATAAAAATCACAATGTTTAAAATTTAAATGTTCAATAAAATTAAATTAAAAACTACATATTAAAAAAAAAAAAAGTCATATTCATATTAAAATTAAATTACTTATTCAGATACTTAGTCACAGTCTGGAAATACAACAAAAATAATTAACATTGTATTAGGACCTAGTAGAGAGTATTTCTATATGTCATAAATTCATTAAGATTGTAGAAGCATTGGTCCAGTAGCCATAGTGAAAGCTTTTTCTTGAACTGTAATAATGGTAGCTCTTTAAAAGTATCGGGTAACTTATTATACACTTTGATTGCATTAACATATGAATTTCTCATGTATGTATTTAGCTTACACTGAGGGAAGTACAGTTTAAATTTGTTTCTTGCCTTTCTACCTACTACATCAGAATGAAAATTAAAAACTTCAGGATGTTGTTTAACAAAAACACAAAGTTCCTTAATATACATATTGAGGTGATAATGGTGATGATGAAAATAAGCCTATGTGTTAATCCAGGGTGTAAGCTATCCATACCTTGTATCTATATCTTCCATACCAAATTTCATCGAAATCGGTGTAGCCGTGCAGAGGTAACAAACATACACAGATACACACTTATTAGTAGGATAACGCAGCTAATGTTATTGGTTTCTTGTAAATCGTTTTAATACTAAATAAATAACATTCACTACCATACATAAGAATCATTAGTGAAAGTGATACCGTTGCTGAAGAGCGATGTAATACCACCGAGTGTTATACCTAGAACATTACACGCTTTCTAATTAGTCTTAGATGAATTCGAATGCCTTTTTTAGGATTTGTGTGCCTTAAAATAAAATGGAAACCCTTTAGGGTAATCTATTTTTTTTAGTCTGTTCAATAGATTTAGAATATAAATAATTACTAAGTCAACGTTAAAAGAATTATAACAAAAGTTACACAAAAATTGGAACAAGTGACACCTATTATTTTTAAAGACTCCTCGATATCATTAACCCTAGTATGGACCTATGAAGTATGATCTACAAAACAAAAAAGAATCAACGAAATCGATTCATAATTGGCGGAATGATCGCGTTACATACATACAAAAAAAAAACATACAGTCGAATTAAGAACGTCCTCCTTTTTTGAAGTCGGTTCAAATAAGAAAGAACACATGGCACTCCCCATGGACCTAGCAAAGTCTGGCTAAAGATAAACTCTTTATCATTATGTGTATCATATATAAGCGTTATGCTGCCACTTTCTTAATGCGTACTGCCAAGGAATGGAACTCGTTGCCCGAGTCCGTGTTTCCCGATATGTACCTACAATCCTGGAGTCTTCAAGTCGCGAGTGAATAGGTACCTTCTAGGTTTGCGTGCTAAATCCTAGACAACGTCATTACTTAACATCAGGTGAGACAGTTGTCAAACGCAAACTTATAATATGTAAAAAAAAAATAAAAAAAAAATTGTACATACGTGTAATTTGATTAAATTATGAATCTTGACTACTATCTCTGAAATTATCAAATAAAATATATTTGATTAAAAAGTTGTATTTTTTTGTATGTGAGACCGATATTTCACTTCCCAATATTTCCGATATCTTAATCTTTTATCTATAGAGATACGACAACGCATAGATAATGGTAAAAGGGACAGCTGATAAAGTATGTTGTTGGTACGATGTCCAACATATTTGTGTGATAAATATGTTTTATAATTGTAAATGTTTGTATATTAGTTTGTGTTGGTCCTTTCTCTGCTAGTCGGAGTAGATACTTGACCACCCGGAATAATATTTAATCGTGCTTAGCCTTCAGACCTCCGGTGATGATTAATTTTCAGGAAATGCTTTAGCTTACTATATTGAGTACACTTGCTAAGTAGGCGGTAATAGCAGATGTTTGAGTTACGGCGTCATTGAAACGGTCGCTGGATTGATCTTAAATATCTGTCTGCTCTGTAAAAAGATTTTTTACTATTTTTACAATTATTTTCAAGTAACTGTTTTTAGGTACTTAACTATTTTTTTTATATAAGCAGGATTATCGCATCTTTTGGATAGTGATAGTGATAGAAAACTATTTTTGTTAAAATTTTTCATTTCTCAGAAGGCGTTCCGAAATGTTGTATGATGGATGCACAAAATTCCCGCTGGAGGACGTTTCTAGTTCCATCCAATGCCTGTAAAGGATTTGAGTAGATGCAGCTTGTAAGTTCAGACTTGTAGGAAACTGTCAAATAAATGTCAAAATAGGCATGCTGCAGCAGCTTTGACTATACAGCTGGATTATTTGTCTGAGTACAGCAGCGGTGCCCGTGATATACATTTTCAAGTTCATCCAAACTACTACAGTATGGTTTAGGAAATAAACTGGTAACATTTGCTAAATTTTGGTGAGGTCTCGAGTAATTTTTAACTGACTTAAAAAAAAGGGGGTTACTCAATTCGACCGTATATATGTTGTTTTTTTTATGTGTGTTTGCGGATAACTTCGTCGTTTATGAACCGATTTTGATGATTCTTTTTTTGTTAGATAGAGTTTCCGTGGTGGTCCCATTCAAATTTTATCAAAATCGGACAAGCTGTAAACTGTAGCTGTAAAGCTGTAACTGAAAAGTGCTACGCGTATCTTGATTATATTATTGTCGCGGTTGAAGACATCGCAGAACACACAATGACAATTAATTGATCCCGTGAGTAGCAAAGGTCACTGAAAAGTGTGAAATAACTTGTCGAAGTCGGTACCATGAGCACAATATTGTGATGATAGTTATTTTTGTGTGAACTATCATGGTACCGACTTCAACAAGTTATTTCACACTTTTGAGTGTTGAAGTCGTTTGCATTTTTTGTTAAAAAAATATATTTTTCGTGATCTTTTACGTGGCGTGATTCGTGACAACATCGTATCCAAAGTTGTTAACCTATGTAAGTTTATAATTCTATTATTAAACGCAGACGTAAGAACGCGAGGGAACTGGTTACGAAGCTGCATTCGATTTAAATATACCTAACATAATAAGTACCTAACATAAGTTTTCACTGTTGCGTGTAGAGTTAATTTAACCCCGCATACAAGCTTTTCCGGGTGTAATCATTCTCCAGGAGTATTACGTATAACTGTTACACGTCTGTGCTAGTTACTCAGTATTAATCACTGTAATAATTTTATTTAAAATTGAGAAAAATCTAGATGTGTCAGTTGAAACACGTGTAAATCGTCGAATAAAATACCTCTTCCAAAGTATGACTTCCCCTGATCCATCTGCTTAATTTCAATGCCTATTTACGTTATATGGCCGTATTACGTTATATCACGTGGGCAGGCGATAGTTAGACAGAGAGTGGGCGTATTTTGATACCATCGAGGGCTTAATCAATGAATGTGGTCATCATTAGCACAATGAAGTGAATTAAATTGTAATTATCCCGATTTAGCTTCAGATTCCGCTTTTATTATTCTTAAAGGTCATGCGTAGCCGTAGTGCGTTAGCTAAATATTTGATGATTTTAGTAAACGAGAGGTCTTACTAAGTTTATTCTTTTGTGAGTGTGTTTTGATTCGTATGTGACTGGAACGTTAGAAATTCTATAGTTAGTAAAGTTTGAGTTTCAATCTTTCAAAGTAAACAATGTACTATTTGAATATGTTTAAGCGTAATACTTTTAACAGTAGAATATAGAATGATATAAGTAGGATTATAAGTTGTCAAATACGATGGTGTTAAGTCCTTCCTAAAGAACTCTTTTAATTTTAACAATCAAATCTCAAGAGACGTAACAAAGCGCACGTGATCAAAATACAATTTGCCTAAAACATGTATACTTAATTAAAAGGGAATATTAAGACATACAACACACTTTGTTGTACAATATGAACAATAACATATAATTAACCAAAAACAATTGGCGGCCTTATCGCTTAAATTGATGAACCTTTGACTTCGATTACGATAGAAATATCGTATAAATTTCGGCGAGTGTTCATTAGAATCAAATATTCTATTTCATGGTTAAATTGTTTTTTTTTTATGTAACATATTCATATTCATTCATTCTTATTATCCATACACGTCAAAAATTGTAAGTAATCTATACTAATATTATAAAGAGGAAAGATTTGTATGTAAGTGTGTTTGTAACGAATTGGTTCAAAAAGTACTGGACCGATTTTAAAAAATCTTTCACAACATAGGCTAAATATTTTATTTTCAAAAAATAAGGGATCCTTATAATGATTAATTTTAAAATGTTTTACCCGTGCGAAGCCGGAGCGGACCGCTAGTCAGTAAATATTTATGAACATGATTATCAACGTTAGTAAATAGCACCTATATAAATAAACCCAAGATTATATATTCAAAGATACATTGCGTGTACATGATTTTGTAAGTAAATATAAAATGACAAGCTGAGCCCCGCAGTTTTACCCACGTGGAGATGATTGATGAGGGTTATGATGAAAAGTAGCCTATGTGTTATTCCGGAGTCTGAAGTATAAACGGCTGGACTTTGGTATATGGCCAAATTTCATCCAAATCCGTCCAGTCGTTTAAGCGTGAAAGAGTAGCAAACATCCATACAAAAACTTTTTTTGTATTATGTGTTATATTAGTAGGATAAACTAATTTCCACGTCAGTTGCATAGCAAGTCAAAGAAGTATTCCTTATCAAAATACCTAGGTATGCTTTTATGTCGAGGAACTCCGTGTAACTAACGTTTGGTTGATAAGCTACCTCTTTCATCTCGATTTTAAATCCATCAAATTTGTAGGTCCAGTTATGTCTTCGGGGAGCCTTTTTTTTACACTGTAGGACCCAAGGACGTGTGTCAATCTGTCCGACTTGGCTAGTGATTGTTCTATCGCTGCAAGTTTACCTCTGCGACTAGTTTGGTAGTTGTGCGATTCTCCAAGTTTTTTCTACGAATCAAAGTTAGAACACATAATGATGGCCACTTTCAGAGTAACCTTAGCTGGCAGTGTTAATATCCTCAGTGACTTAAAGTATGGCCACGTGGAGGACTTGTGACACTCGTGCTCGTGCACGGATAGCTCGCTTCTGCGCGAACGCGCAATCTACATCTGTACTACATTCCCACAGCTCTGCCCCGTACTGAAGCAAAGAATGTACAGTCGCTAAGTAGCATAACCGCCACCTCTGCGGTCAAGAACCTGGATAAACGGCTGAGTGCAAAATGTGCAAATTGCACTGAGTGCAAATTTTGTGTATGTGGGATTTTTAGGTGAGGCTGCTATCTATCTCAAATCCCCAAGATGGTGGCAAACAAGCAGACGAGCCGCCTGATGGTAAGCGATCACCTTCGCCTATAGATATCTGTAATACTGTGGGCATGACGATACTTTATCAGTCCGTTTTGATTTCACTCTCTTGGTTTTATTGACCTTCGAAAGCCTAGAAAAAGTTATAAACAAAATACAGTGAACTTATTTCGTTCCTAAACTCACAAACGTTAGACTCGCCTTAAAGTACCCTACGAAACTCACCCTAAATGCCAATAACAGACGGACCCAAGTACATGCTATGCTATAAAAATAAATAAGTATATGCTAGTTTTTTTTAACTAAGTCAAGCGTTTTAGAACACGTCAAGCTTCGCTATATGGGCCTGGTGTCTTTTCCACTACTCATCGTAATTATTATTAAACATATCACTGATAATTATTTTTCATTTACTTATTCTTGTCTCATTGAGTGTTATCTTTACGATAACTCCTCGTTACTCTTGTTTGTGGCCTCATTGAGCAGATGTAGGCCATCGACTGCCTGGCACAGTTCTCCAATATCACAATCGTAAAACTTCAAAAACTGGTTCTGATCTGCGCCTATTTACTAAGTGTATACCTGCTTTTATTGTATCAACTGTGTCAACAAATGTTTTACAAAAAGTGGGATTTTTTTAAGATTCAAGGGATAGTATTTCAATACAAAGCATAATTTGTTGCCCTTGTTAGTTTTGTACTGAAGGACCTTCTAATCTTATGGAAGAGCAGACCATCACTGAACATGTTAGCTCATAAGCAAACTAGCTTTCGAGTCTCACTCTCATAACATGATATGATGTTTTCTAAAATATGTACTTTATTGTTTTAATTTTACTGGTTAGGTGATAAAAACATTTGAATAATGATGTGAGATCGCAAAATGGTAGTTAATTTGGTATTGCCAGTGCCGAGGTTTGCGTTTCGTTAATCTAATAAGTGGCGCTGGTGTGGCACTGGCCGTGGTGGTAGCGGCCTAGAATAGTACTCCCCAATCTCTTCCCGCGGGTGCCGTAAGAGTCGGCTAAGGGACCACGTACCAGAAGGTGGGCAGCAGCGCCTTCTGAGGGTTGGAAATCATACTGCGCTCGCCAACCCGCCTGCCGAGCGTGGTGAGTATCGGCAAATCCCCCCCTATATGGGGCGGCATATGTCCAGCAGTGGACGCACATGGCAGAGAGAAGAAGAAGAATCTAATAAGCGTCATCGGGTATAATTTTATTATGACAGTTGCATGCAGTCTGCCAGCGGTAACCAGGGGTCATCCGCCTAAAAATATTGCTTTGACTATTGCTGTAGCTTTCGACTTTTTTTCCTTCTTTTCGAATTTAAGAAAGCTTCAACAGTTAAGTTTTTATTGATAAACTAATTATAAAATTGATTTATTAACAATTAATCATATTGTGGAAGCTTTCTTAGGTTCGAAAAGACGTAAATAAAGTCGAAAGCTGTAGCAATAGTCAAAGCAATATTTTTAGGCGGATGACCCCCTGAGCTGTAAGCATGTTTATTACTACATATTATATATTTTATTATTCTGTAATCTAAACCGTCATGCCGACAAGACACTTTGCCTCTGTCCCGGATTTCTCTTAAATCATGGCCCTACGTCATAAAACCTATTGATGTTAACTTTAGAATAGCAATACCCGCCCTAGATTCGTCGAATTGGGTCAATGTATGAATTGCTCCGATATGGGAACCGAGATCTTATGTCGACTGGCATACGGGCACAGTTAGCACATGCTTCGCTGTTTTGGAAGCTAAGGAATGCGTCTACTGTTTTAATATATTTGTTATTGTGTTCTCGCATTCACTACGTCAATTACTTTGAAATCCTAATAGACCTGAGGCAGGACGATGCCTCGGCTAAAGGGGTTTTAGTTTTACGAACAGTGTATCAGCTCGCCTGTCCGCTCAATCGGAGTCCCCACAACCGCTGTAATACAATTACAAAAGCAGTAATTTAATTATTGTTAATGTAGTAGTAGTTTCTGAAACAGTATCATAATAAAGGTTCTTAAAACACGAGTACCTAAAACTCGCCTACGGCTCGTTTTTTTATAGCATTACACGAGTAGACCAAATCATGTGCAACTTCATACACTTTATCTAATCTCATAAAATAGATAATGAAATTGAGGAAATATTACAGCATGTTTGGCATTTATTTGCCGAAATCCATTTGCCGATCGCGCATGCGTGTTGCTCCGCGTCCACTAATTATATGTATAAAAACTGCATGGCAACCTCCTTAGCCCAGCTAAGTTGTATCTTCATGGTAAAAAAGTTATATTATGATACAGTTGTCCATAGAAGAGCTGTATCGTAATGTATTTTTTAAATTAATTCGATTTACTCTTTAATTTTTTAAATTCTAGTACTGTTTTTGATTTTTCAAGCTTTATATTTCAGGATGAGATTAGATATAACTTATGTATTTAAGTATATTAATAATATATAATTATTTACCTTGCGTTATGTAGTCAATTAAAGTAGCAGAAAATCTAAGAATCGAAATGAAGAATTTTCTGTGGGAATTCGGATTAATTTATATTATAGACAGCGCTCGTGACGGTTTTTTGGTGGCAATAAGTTCACCGTGCTAAATTTTAAATTTTATTTTAGGATCGGCTATGTTTCGTAATGCCTTCAATATAGCGTTACAGAATGATGCTCATAGGCGATTGTGATCGAATGCCATCGGGCAGACCGTCTGCTATCTAACCGGCAATTCATAAAAAAACTAAACAACGTGTTAAACATATTGAAAACGTTAGTTACGTATTCTAGATTATGTTCTTATAGTCCTATAGTCCATCAGTTCCTTATGAATTCTAAAAGTAAGGCAGCTCATAGTCTACGTTGCAATTTCAAATTTCGGCGCATTTTTGAAGTAGAACTGAGTTTGTATAACTAATTAAGTAAGTAAGTATAAAAATAAAAACTAATTCTGTATGTGCAAAATCTGTGATTTCTCGGCATATGGAGACACGTGGTATTTCCATTCAATTGATAACTGTTATGTGTAGATTTTCCTCTAGGATGTAATGGCTATTTCAGGAATATCTTGAACAAAGGATAATATAGTATGGGGATTGTTGTTTTATTCGATTTACAATAGCTGTAAGGAAATTACAAATAATATTTATATTTTGAATGAATTTACCACCTACCGTTACAATTCCATTTACCTATCATAAAAAATAAGTAGAACTTCCCATTATACTAAGACAATTGATAGTAGGGCAGTAGCAGCTTATGTATTATGTACCTATACTATAAATATTATGTGTACTGAAATGTTTGTGTGTGTGCCAAGTTATTTTTAACATGACAGTACGGTCTGTCATGTTTTAATAAAAAAAATAACTTCAATAAGTCGTTATAGTTGTTAAGTAATTGAATGAGAGAGATCAACGCGAACTTGCTATTTAAACCGTATGCACGATAACGCTTTAAATCCGTTAAATTGCTACGAAAAGAACTTAAATTGAACTTAAAACCGTTAAACACAGATGCTCGTGTTCTCCATTTTTTTTTCTCGACTTAATGTATGTGTTGACTCTTATCCATCATCCTTTATTTATTTTAGACAGCAGCTGCATTCAGGAATCCCAGCTGCCTGCAACGCTGTGACATGATAGATTACCATCGTTATCGATTTAGCAGTGTTCTCATTTTGAATTAGAGTTAGGCAGTGATATGGCCAATATTTCTTCAATTCAATCACCAGTTAACTTAAGTTCTTTGTTATCCATAATTCGAAAAAATCATAATAAACGATTTTGTTGTCAGTTGAAAACTGTAAGTAGTAAAAGTTTTTTATAATTACTAGGTGGTTTTTGTTGCCCAAGTAACAGAATATAAAGAAATTTTTGCTCTTTTGTTTTAATAACTGTACTTTTTACAACTTTAATATATTGTATGGATTACCAACAGCTACAAAAACTACTTATATGCCGGGTATATAACTAGACAGATAATTCATCGCGTACACACAAACATCTAGTACTTCTAGCCCTAGCCGTAATCGTCACTATGCTCGTGAAAAAACAAATCCAAGTCTAAGTGCTTAGCAATTACATTGTAATAGTTTAATTCTAAGCATTTCACTGCCACATAAAATATTAATGATTTTTTAAAATCTACTTTCATAGTAAGTTCTCGTATCACTGATGAACAACGGGACCGAAAGGTTCTCAAGTGAATTCAATCTAGGAAGCCTATGTCCAGCAGTGGGATGTCTACACATGGGAAAATATGATGATGTGTCTAAAGCAGGAACTTAGCGTCTAATACCATAAGATATTTCCTCTATCAAAATTACTCGTAGTAGGTACATATTATCTTCGTATAAAAGAATATTTAAAAATCAAATATTCCGTGAGATCTGGTCCAGGTCCATGGTCCATTTTACATAAAGGACTTCCACGAAAAAGTTAATTTAAATTACTCGGATTAGAATCGTCATGAATATTATATGTAATACCTAGTCGGCCGTGCTTTGTTCGACGTACACGGCGTAAGGGTCCGTCAAGATAGAGAAATTCGTTTCCGCGGCATATTAGGCACTGACCACAGTGCTAACTTAGTGACTCAGAAACTCAAGATGTGATATTAAATTATCAATACAGGGGAATCAAGTAGCCGATGAGTCCAAAGTTCAGTTTTCTATTATTATCTTTAGCTTTGTCGGCCGTCGAGTCAGGATGAATCACGAAGGCAAACAACGTCTCGTCATCAACTGAATTGTTTTCCATGATTAATATGCTTGTAGTTATTAATGAGCATGCTGACGTTGTTAATCTTTGCTGCGTAATTAACCTTTTGACAACTATATAAAAATAGCATTATTATTACGTTAGTTTAAAAATAATTAAAAGTGACTTCCACTAGTTACGGTAGGTCATTTTCTTGGCAGTTAACAGACGTATTGAAACGATTTTGATAAATAATCATGGGACCAATCTGAATGTTTATCGTTTCAAATATAAATAAAGCTCTATATCGGTTAATATGCTGCCTGGAAACTCTTTGTGTTTTGTTGTCAGGTTTGAGAAGCTTTCAAACTTGGGGAGCGCTCTAGCAACTCTAGAGGAGCTACCAGGCGGGTACTGGGAAGTGAAGTACCTTCTGTGGTATTATTAACGGTGTCATATTCAACCACGGTAGCCAGGGTCGAAACAGTGCTGGTCATGTTGACAGCCGACGCTCACACCGCTCGGCTAACATTACTTCGAAATACTTAAGTGGTCAAGCAACTGCACTGACAAGTAATTAAAAAAAATGTTTAACCATTGTGCTATGTTGGTTGAGTCATGGATTAACAGATAGATGTGTCGTCATGAAATACGATTAGGATGTGGTGTGGTCAGAGAAGCATGACGTCACGTCAGGCCACGCTTATCAGGTGATTGGCTAATGAGTAACGCTAATGATTTTATTATTGACTGAGACCGTTTTAAAGTATGTAAGCCTAGCGAAGATCTGTCTAAATAAGGAACAGCATGCTTTATATTTTACGTATGGCCTTCTACATTTATATCCTTAAGTATATCATCTTATCATATCATCAGTGTACTTATATATGTATATCTTGGTACTATTATGAGTGAAAGTTTGTATGGACGGATATTTGTTACTCAATCGTACCAGGACGGCTGAATGGATATATATTCAGATTATATGTAGTGTGGAATAGCACATACCCACGCTACTTTTATGCCCAGAAAATTGAATGAATGAGGTGAAATTATAATCGAAGTCCACGCGGGTGAAACCTGAGGGCGGACTTGTAAAATTGAAAGGAAGAAGAGGCTGGATCGGGGCTGCTCCCAACCGGTCCTTGTGGAAACAATGTGGGAGGCCTGTGTCCAGCAGTGAACTTTCTATGGCTCAGATGATGATGATAGTTAATGATAATAGATACCTTGGAAAGATATATAGATTACTAGCGGTACCACGCGGTTTTACCCGCGTAGTGATTGATGATGATGATGATGATGATGAAAAGTAGCCTATGTGATATTCCAGACTATAATCTATCTCTGTGTAAAATTTCATCCCGATCGTTCAGCTGTTCTGGCGTGATTGAGTAACAAAGATCCATCCATCCAAACTTTCTCATTTATAATATTAGTGGGATGTATAATTTATTATTACAGTATCTTCTTCTTCCTTATGAGCCTTGCTCGGTATGTCGGTGTAGCTAAAGCATCTTCTTCCACCCTTCTCTCTCAGGCACCATCTTTTTAACGTCTTATTCGTATTGAGGGAAAATATTCAGTTGTGGACATAGATGGTGACAGCTGAGCATAGTTGAATCCGTCATCAACCGGCATTGAGTGTTTTCCGGCCCTGTCCCGGTAACGGTGGAAAGCCCGTTCGTGGCAAATGTGAAAACAGTTCAAAAGGATTAAACTCTATGACATGACTGCTCCCTTTTTTCTTGGCTTTCCTCTCCCCGTTTTGCTTGTGTTGTATTTCGTAATATGCGATGTATCATTGTCCCTCACATATTTTCAATAGTTTTTAGTATGTCTCTATATACATTTAATTTTTGTAACACTTTTTTTTTAACTTTTCTGTCCAGCTAACTCCCCATACTCCACCAACATCACAATACGAAAGGTTTCAATATCTCTCTGTCTTTCTGTATCTCCTTGTATGTATTTTCTTTCAACTGTACGTACATACTACCCAAATAAAATAAATTATTATCTAACCTACGGCGTGAAGGTTTCGCTTCAATGACCTTTCATCCCGGAGCGTAGTGATAAACAATTTGATGAGAGGAAGCGAGAGAGATATACAAGGATTGCAGAAACTGGAAGTCTGTAATCTTTGCATACCTCTCCTAAAAAAACCGAAGTCATCGGATTTTTTTAACACATTTTTTTGTAACATAGGTATGTTAAAAGGAAAAATTTCCGATGACTTAAATCCACTCAATAACTTGTTCTTGATAATTTAAATAAAAATCTAGATCCTATGTGAGATTGTTTTTTTCCATGGCGATGTAAAAATAACAGATCATTGAACACAGTTTTGTAAGTTAGGCGGTTTACGGAATTTTAATCAGTTTCAGCCTTGGTTTTTGCTTCAAAGATTTGCGTTCCTCCTCTCTCTATCTCATGGTCGTTTTTGTCTTAAACAGATTTTAGTTAAATTTTCCGCCTATTTAATGTCTTCCTGTAAGTGATTAGGGGAACGCCCTATAATGTTACTTACCCGATAGGCTAAATACAATACTATCATATCATACTGTTCGCATGTAAAAAGGCATTATAAAAAGGCATACGCAGATGACTGCACCAATTTCTAATTAAATATAATATTAATTATAGATCAAAATTCATGAAAGGAAGACAAGACACGTTCCAATATATTGAACCCTCATATCCAAAAGCGAACCAGCGTATTATACTTTGTTAATATTATTAAATTTTATATAAAAATTTAGTCATTTGTGAAGTAATTACTTACATGTATTAAAATACTAGCTGCGTTTTACCCGCGTGGTGATGATTGCTGATTATAAAAAGTAGCCTATGTGTTATTCATGGACCTGAAGTATCTACATTTGAGTGGGAAAGAGCAATAAACATACAACCATACTCACAAACTTGCGCATTTATAATATTAGTAGGATATGTATGTGGGTTTACGTTGGCCACTTTATTCTAAATATCAGTGACTTTTATTGAGGCCATACGTTGAAATGAAACTTGAGTGGGTTCCTAGGCTATTGTAACGTGAGTGAACCCACAGAATACGTAATAATATGTTTCCTACGTACAATTACACCCAAGCTGAAAGCCTTGGCTGTAGCGCTCAATGCATCCATAGTACGCTGTTTGGTGTCCAGTTACAATACACCTGTGTTGCGGGTTGTTATTACTGTCTTGTCTTGACCGATTTTGATGGAATTTGGTATGGAGATATAGTTTAGACCCTACATTAACACATAGGCTACTTTTCATCCCGATAATAATTGCTGTTCCCGTGGCATAAGCAAATGATTTAAAAACCTCTGTTACTTCTTCACGCTCAAAGTATGGAGTTGGAATTGTGGGAATTTGGGCAGGAATCTGGTTTTTCATCTTGCCAGACACATCGAACGTCTGCATACCTATACGACAACAATTCACTGATTTCTTCCCCATTTGTGGACTGATTCTCAAAATTCTTTTTTTTTTTTGATAGAATATACTTCCGAGATAGTCGCATATAAATTTCATCAAAATCAGTCAAGTGGTTTTTGAGTTACACTCTATTAACTGGAAAGTGTTACTCCTTATACGTACCTCGATGACTTCTTTATTGACGGTGCATGAAAATCGATCCCGTGAGTACCAAAGGGTGAAAAAGGGGAGTTCAGTCTATTGCGATCGTTTAAATATGTAAAGTACTAGTAGCGCCCCGCGGTCTGTCATGGTCTGGCCATTGTGGGCTCTTGGTATGTTTCAAAATATAATAAAATGATGTACTAACAACATTAACAATAACACTAGGCTAGTGAACGATATAATTAATTAACGGTACATTTTCCCTGTTCCTCAATTTAATGTGACGATACTGTAGAAGTTGATAGCACATTATACCTAGAATTGAACTAATAATACAAAGCTAACTATGGGCCTTCTGAACAGGCTCAGAGTAACACAACGAGCTATGAAGAGGGCTATGCTCGGGGTCTCTCTACCAGATCGAATCAGAAATTAGGAGATCCGTAGAAGAACGATAGATAGATTCTATGTATACTCTGTTCGCGAAGAATGTTAGGGAAATCAGGGGCTGCACGTCATTGGTCGCAGATAACGCACAATAAGGCGTATGCGCGTTGCGAACTGATTTCTAGTAGTCGTCGTTTATATTTAATCACATATTCTGTGTTGTATTTCCTGCTCAAACCACAGCCGTGTGGTTAAACCAGTATGATAAACCAGATAAATAGTAACTATCACATTTACTGTGCAGCTTACCGCTACGCTAGTTACACGTTACAACTACAGCTTCTATAGTTGACGAGAATGTAAATAAGTTGACAGCACTCGCTTGAGTCATTTAAGGCTTGACCATTTGCTAAATAGACAATTTTGAGTCTTTCTATACAGACAATATGTATATACTAAGTACATATTATATATATCAGTGAACAGGTTACCTTAGTACAGGTTCTGCCTAGTTTGGGACCTGCCGTATGTCTCAGTACACGTACAATCAAAGTAATTATTTTTAATATGTTTAATCAACTTCGACTGTAAACACCCGCTAGCCTCTGTGATGTCATCGGCACTTGTGATGTGAAGCCCTTAATAATCATCAGTTTTACCTATCACGTGGCCTCGTGGTCACAGTAGCATATAATTAGTATAGTACCACAGTGTATACGATAGTTACGATACTAAGTTAATTATGCGTTGTAGACGTTCGGATTTGAATAAGTTGTAGCCTTATTTGCAGTGCAAGTTCATGAATGTTTAGGGAAATATGTTTCGATTTTAATTGGAGCTTTGACCTATGTTGCATTTATTAGATATCAATCTAAAGCAAGGTAAGGTTACGGCTTTGAAGAAAGATTTATAGGAAAGTTTTCTTCGTAAACCCCTGTCGCATTAAATAATAAAACCATTGCAGGCAAGATAAAACATGTCTTGCATTTATTTTATGTTATCATGTGACAAAACATGATATACGAATGAATATTAGTCATTCACATTGGGAATAGCGTTCCTGATCTCACCTTTAATTTATCGTATCACCATTATGATGATGTGATGTGAACAACGAGAACGAACATTCAACGGTTAGAGAAAGATAATCGCTATGAGGCTATGCATCTTGTCTAGAACCGCTGGTCCCCGAGGCCCTAGGTTGGATTCCCGGCAGAATCAAACATTTATGTGATGAGTATGGATGTTAGTGCTGGATTTTGGACGTTTGTTGTGATGTTATTGTGTGTGTATGTACAATGTACATGTCTCCAGCGACACAGGGAATCATAGTGGGAGGGCGTGAGTGTGATAAAAAAAACTAATACTCTATATCTACTATTTATTTTATCTCTACGTTGAACTTAGAACTACATTTTTAAAATCGCTGTTTGAGTCTCAAGAATCTTGCCTAGTTTGAGTCATTCTTGTAACATAATATGTAATCGTATTATACCCACCATACCTACCTATTACATCGTAACATTTGTTAATGTAAGTACTAGTGTTGTGTGTTTATGATTTGATGTGGGCGTATGCCCATATTAAAATCATCTGTTAAAACATTCACTTTATCAATATAAATTCATGTCATTTTTAGAGAGATCTAATCTTAAGGTTCTTGTATAAACTTACTTCCACTTACCTAACTCTTTGGCTCCATTAGGAAAACGGCAGTTGAATACTCAATATTTGAGAGTTGGTGACTCACTCATAACGGTTCCCAGAGTCGGTTATTGGAAATAGTAAATCATCACATCAAAATGAATAAATTCGTTTTCCACATTGTATGTATAATTCATCATATTTCAGTGGGTACGTAAATACATATTTTGTTCTTTTCCTCTATATAAATTTTCCACTGTACGTACATGACTGAATTTTTCTGATTAATGGATGTAAATAATATTTAATTTCATTACATAATTAATGATTTTGAAATCGATAGCTCAAACATAGGTCGGATACAATAAATTGCAGTCAACATTTTTGTAAATATTTTATTTCTTCAGTCAGTATTATTTCTGTCGATATCTATACTCTGTAACTCCATAGTCTATATAAGACCTATCACTTTGATTTGATCTATGAATAAATTAAGGGTGCGTTTCATTTGAAAGCAAATTGCACAAATTGACTGTAATTTTAAAAAAATACTGGAATGAAACGTCCCCTCTCTAATTTAGTTTTTCTCTTCTTTCTTTTGTTGTGTTTCTTGTTTAAATATAAGTATATTTATTATTAATAGTATTTACATAGGTTTATAAGTTAATGTTGTCCTGAGGTTCGTGAGGTCATGTCTATGGGCACCGACTGAAAATCAGTGACTGGGGCCCATATTTATGACACTCACAACATCATTATTACTCTGTTCTTTATTGTTTTTGTATGTATCTCTTGTGTAATGTGTGTTGTGAGTGTCTTGAATAAATGTGGTTTCTTTCTTTCTTTCTTTCTTTATTACAAATACCTTCAGCTTGTTACGGAAATCTTCTTTGATAGATAGCAAAAGTGACAGTTTTAATCTCTCCATAATATTAATTACGTTTTATAATTACCTACGCAAACAAATGTCTATAAGGTGTGTGTGTAAAGCCTGTGTATATGCCTATGAAATGGTCGCTCTGTAACTAAACCGATTGATTCATTTTTTTAAACGTGATTTGATTATTCTTAGCCGATGAGACGATACAAGAAAATCTGTGCAACTATTGAAGGTCATCAAGTGTTGCGAGTCATCCTTTAATTTTAAATTGAACTTAATTGTTCACGGCTCGCTTTACTCAATTTTGTGTACAGAAGAATTGCGTTAAACCCACATTAATAAGTATCAGCAGATACAGCCAGATCTTGTTCAATATTACATTCAAATAGAGCGAAAGATAGTCTTTCGTCTCTATTGCAGCAAATGGATTTGTTTTCTTTTATACTGTTTCTAAGGGTATAACGTGACGCTTACGCGTAGTCGATATCACGATCGACAATTGTTTCGGCTTCTTCCGGAAGTCTTCATCAGGATCTTGAGTGCGGCACGTTCGTCGTAACGTCCCGTCTCGCACTCCGGAGCAACCCGAAACAATTATCGATCGTGATATCGACTACGCGTAAGTGCCACGCTATACCCGTGTAAACAGTATAAAGTAATTATGAACGTGAGTTTTATTAATATTAATGGCTTTGTTGTTTTTTATGCAAAGTAATCGAGTTGTATGTTTGTCAGGTTTTCTGCGACATAGTAGTGAGAGACGGCGAGATGGTGTGCGTGGAGCTGGTGGCGCGCGGGCGAGGGTGCGGCGCGCAGGCGGTCATATTCCTCGGCTCCATCCGGTACGACACGCTCACCAGGGTCTACGACTCTAGGGTAAGTGTATATACACACATGGATGTTGACCATCGAACTGATTTCGAACTAGACAAGTTAGAAGCCTTAGTTATACGGCGTAGCTCAATCTGACTGAACGTGTCTGCAGAAATGTGTGTGCCTAAACATCGAGTCTGCGGAAAAGGTGACGTACGCATTGATTATTTGATTGTAATTACTAGAGTACCTAACGTGGTGATAATCGTCGCCGGCACGTGTCATTTCCACATATTATTCAGGTATCATAAGCCGCTTCGATATCAATTTGATGTACCTACTTACCTATTAATTATCACAGTTAAAAATGCGACATTAAATAGGTTCTAGCTTCTAGCGTTATTTTAGCAAAAATGTTCACTGGGAAGTACCTACCTTTGAATGTTCAGTTCAAGGAAAAATCATGGTCAATACCACCTACATTATCTGCTTGTACTAATTTGCGTACGTGTTATTTACATTGTAGTTATAATTATATACTATATACCTTTTACGAAGAGTCAACCCACACCAGTCAGTCCCACATTAGGATAACCTGTGATTCTAGTGCTGAGCTAAAGAGGATAATGTCAACTTAGAAACTATTATTAGGAACTTCGTTGTGTGGGTATTGTGATAAGTGAAGTAGAACAGAGTTAAATCTGCATACGCATACAAAATTTTTATGTACCTTCACATATAACATTATAACTCCTTATTTATTATACTCCTTATTATATATATTATGCAATGATTATGCTAATTGCTACAGGTCCGAAGGCTAGATAATATTACATACAACGGATCTCCAAAAGCACTCTGTCTAACGCTATTTGCGCTTCTTCATATAGATACAGAAGAGAGAAGACGAACTTGAATGAGCCCTTAAAGAGAAGGAAATATTAGAGCCTTGCACGTCCTATTATTACTTTTTTATTTTTTTATACTGTATACATCTCGCATTTAACTACTATCTGGCTTTGATGGTCAGTGACGATGTGGTCGAAGATATTGTCACGCTAGACCAAGAATGCTTACTGGTTCTCAAGGACTGCTGCCTGAACACGCTATGTGTTTGGTGACAGTTTTCTAAACTTGAGGGTGGTAGCTAGCCAGGCGGGTACGCGACATTACCCCATTAACATGCTGGGAACTTGATAACGGTGTTATGATCACCGGAATCTCAAGCCCTTGGGTTGTAGTTGAAGTTTGAAAGCCGACGCTCTCACCGCTGAGCTATAATCGCTTCAAAATGTGTTACCGTATAAAAGAAGATCCTTAATTTCGCATACCGTTAATAACAATGGGTTTGAATTTTAATTACGCATTATAGATCCAACTGTATACACATATTCACATTGTTATGAACATATCGTATTACATTAACCATCGTGATTTACATATTATCGTGGATACTCGGTCGCAGACGCGTCGGCCTTATTACCGGATATGGCCAATTTGTTCGACCTGCTGGCATTAACCGAACCCATGTAAATGTGGGTACCCATTGTGCTTATATCCCTAACAACCCACTTATGATAATAGTGTGAACTTTCCCCAATTATCAGGTGTGGTATACTAATAAGGTTATACGTTCAATGATACCGCGTATCCTTGCCGTGGGTCATCATGGTTCAGTGTTTGATTGTATCCAGCATGAATTCGCTGTTAATTATTGGGGTCCTCACGGTCGTTTACTCCTTTTACCTTATTTAGACTTTGAAGCGATGAAAGTATTAGGACGGATCCGTCATCGCTTCACGGATCGTCACCGTCGGCTTGAGTTTTCAGTATAGGTATAATAGCTAACAACTTTATCAAATCCATAACGTGGTAGTAGGGGTAATGCCCAGTACCTGCCTGGCTAACTCCACCTTCAAGTTTGTAAAGCTGTCACCAAATCCCAGTACGGCAGCTTCACGTGACAAATAAGAGATATTCTTAGTCTAGTGCGTAGTACCTTCCACATCGTCCTCGCCTGCAAGTGACATAGAAGAGACAGAACGCTGCACTTATATATTCAAAAAAGACGTTACCATGGATTTCAAAGGGGCCTGTAGGAAGTGACCAGTATCCTTGACCAGTATCCAGCGATTCCATCTACCTCCGTTGTATACCCGTGCTAGTCCATGCTTAAGATTTCGCATTATGTCCTTGTCACCCACACTTTGTAGCAGCCACTTGTTAATCGCCTAGCCTGCTTCATGGCACTTTCATCCATTATGAGATTAAAACGATGCTTAATAAAAAAAAATATGCTTCTTTTATCAAAACATAAACTTGACTTTAAAGACGTCGAATATAAAGTGGAACAGACTGAGAGAACTCATTAACCAAATCAGTTCGCCTAAAGCGACGACTTCTGCAAAGTGTTTTGTGATTATGTTTATGCTCGACAACGACAGTTTTATACCGACCGAGACCTCTTTGCTGACTCGTTTCTTTCCTTATCTTTTGAAGTCTATCTTTAGCTTGGTTTTTAGATTACCTATTACCATTTTGAATTTGTATTGTATTTATTTTTAATGAAAGTTGTCATTGCTTATACAGGTTAATTGTATTGTTGTTTTATTTAAATGTTTATATATAAATAGTATAGAAATGTGTTGTAAATTTAATCTTTAAAATTATTGGCTGTGTTGAAAACTGATAGGTTGATTGTGGTTAAAATGAAATTCCTGAAGTTGCATTTATATTATACCATTGGAAAATCTTATCTAAATGGTGGTTGTGTTATTTTGGTTTCTTAGAATAGTTTAAACTATTTCGAGCATAGTAAATTTAAGGTTGGACAAATACAATGAATTGTCTCAATGTTTACGCCGTGACACAAGCTGAATTCTGACAGTGACAGTGACAGTTTGACATACAAACCCAGATAAATTATAAGCTAGAGCTGTATTAGTGCTAAATACATTTATTAACATCTTGTGTCAACAGTTAACGTCTGAGTCAACATCGAACATATAACAAGATACCGACCTTGTTTTGGTTTTACTCGTTAACATTACTTTTCCACTATCTTCACCTTCCAGTGACAATATCGTTCCACTAGTGACCGTTAACGCGGAAACTAAGCTCGATGTCCGTTATCCAATGTCGGCAGTGATGTGAATACAAATTGTTCTTCAATGCTGTGACGTAGTATTGTTTAGTTGGGCTATGTGCCAGTACGTTGATGCTTTGCATATCGATATATAGATTAGACGGCCGGTTATCGGCACGAGTACAAAAGCTGCATTTATGGTGAGGTTTTATTAGTTCCTTTTAGCATTTGATTTGATAGTCATTATTTTGTTCCATCAAACTTAGGTTAGTTTGATGGAACTGAAATTGTGTGCAAAATGAGATTTTTACATATTAACGACAAAACCAATATTTGTAAGAATGGCACACGTATGAGTGACATTCCTAAATTTAGATGTTTTTATTCAGTTGCTTGGGACTTTTTGTCATTTGTTGTTGACTTAAATTACCTATCGGATTAAACAGTTCTAATATATATTAGGATATCATTGTAAACATTTATACGAATTATATTTTCAGTGTCCACACAATAAAAGAGTAGGTATAGTTATTTAATAAGAAAATAAATTTTGATTGGAACCTAGGTCGAAACTTCGACTATAAATGTGAGTAAAGCCGGATACCACATACATATAAGAAAATAAATGTTCGAATTAATGACCTAGCACCTCTGTTTATCACTGTTGGACATTCAGAACATAGTAACGATCCAATACTCCAAATTTAATAGAAGATCTCCTTGTGTGTAAAGTAAAGACAACAAATGATAGTTGTATGCCAAACTTCTTTGAGATTGTTTGCCATTTAGTTCATAAGGGCGCGGAAATATTGCAAAGAACCCTGCGCTGTCTCTAATGTAATAAATTGTGTTGCCTTTAAAGAGAGTTTCGGCTTGCTCCTTATCATCATCATCTCGTCAGCAGGGCATTCATTACTGGATATAGGATGCGTTTAATACCGGGGGTACTTTCGTTAATAGTGAGGTGCATAATGTTACTATCCAAAAGGAGTCCCTACTCATCATAATGAGAAACGAGGGCAGCATGGACGCGCAGCTGAATATTTGTAAGTAATCTATTGTGATATCTTGTAACTTTCAGAATTCTCTCTTCTGTGCTTTAACTGGAGGAACTTACAACACGGAAGTGAGGAGAGCGTTGTCTCGACGTAGAAACCGGTTTTAATCCTGTGCCTAGGTCTCAAACGCCAGGCCTTCCAAGTTCTCTCCATTATAGGATATAGCAAGCAGCTGTGGGACGCCACTGCTGAATCTAGGCCAAATTAAACCGTTATTAGAATAGGAGATGTTAATACGTGTTACCGTGTTTTTTCTTTTATTTATTGCCAAGTAAAGGCACATTTATTGTCATGTTTCTTAGACGAAAGAGCCCTGGATTTCATAGTACGGGTCTCGAGCCTAGTTTGGGATCCAGGTGCTCCGGATGATGATGCTCCGATGATTTATGTCCGGAAATGCCTTTTACCTAAATAAATATATTTTCATTTTTTTTTTTCATTTTTCATTCTTGGCTATGGCAATAATAATGGTACTACCATACCATCCTGACTCTGACCACCGCTTCGGCGTTTTATCCTTCAGCAGATATAATTATTCTTTGACCAAATTTTCACTCACCATCAATTGAGATAGTCGAAACGCTAGAGATCTATAAAGTATAAAAAAGTATAAAATTATGCATTTACAAGTCTTACAGCTCAAACGGGTAGAATTGTGTACATGTTATATAATAGTAGGTATCTGTCGCTCTAGGTTTAACGACTGTGTTTCAGCAAAAACGCGATCCTAATCCCTGAAAATGTATCATATCATAAATAATTCAAAGACTTGACAACAATATCGATGTAGTATATTTGGTTTAAATAAGTCAGAATTAACCTTCAAGAGAAGAAAACTTTAACTAAATGAGCCTATCTGCACAAATTCGAATCGCCAACTTAAACTGCAACAAAATAATCTGTTTTTCTATCCTAAGCCGGGTTATCATTGTTATTTTTCAATGCCACGGATAGGTATGCATATTCAGAGCACAAATACATTTTACATTGTGTTCTTTTTCTTTGCCAATATGATAAAACCGACTGGCGTTATCTTATGCTAATTTTATCTTATCTTGTCAATGGTAGGACCGCGTGGCAATCACAAGCTGAAGGTCGGTTTATGTGAGCGAATCCTAAACAATGCGTTCTGTGTAATGAATAACCTAATGGGCGAATGTACGATTAGATTCATGCAACTGTCAAGTGTGGTGTGTCATACATAAACATTAGACAGGCTTAGAATTTGCCCGTTTGGTATTCTCGTAGATATCTTAATAGCAGACTAAGCGGTTATAAAATGGAATGAGTCAACATACCTTAATCAGCCCGCGGTGCGAAAGTGCCGGGGCAATGAAAGTGAACAGGTAACAGTCACGAGAATGGAAGTAGGTACTTATACGCGAGGAGGATCATCAGCTCTTTCGTTTTGACTGCTGTGAGTCGGGCTTTCTTGCCAGAGAGAAGTATTGGCCTATATATACACTATACAAATTTTATTTCAGTCATTTGTTTTACTTATTTACGTAGTTCGATTGAACATGAGAATTACATACCACTGTCGACATTTTCAGGCTGCTCTCGAGGGCCTCCAACGCGGTCTAACTACTGTTTAGATTAAATAGCGATTAGCAGCCAACCATAGCAAAGCACTAGGAAAAGCGATTAGTTTTTAATGTGATCAGTGAGTACCTTCTAAACGTTATCGCAGAGAGTTTGCTATAGTCAATGTCGGAGGGTTCCGACTATCGTTTCAGTACTAGGCGAACCGAGACCGCGTCCGGCGAGAGCTCCCCGTATTCTCCTTGAAAAAGACCACCGAATGTGGTTGAAACTATAGTCGAAACCCTTTGACTTATTACGTAAGGAATTCCCGTGTTTTATACATTCATAATTTGTGTCAAAACCACGTCAGTTTTAATAACAAAACGTTTAGGCAAGCTTCGCTGTGAAGGCTCTGCAGTGGGCGTCAGGTACCTCACAATGAACATTGGGATTATTCTATTATTGCGCATACGTAAGGGCAGATACCATAATGTACAACTATCGGCCGTCTTGTACAGATTGTACAAATAATTATCATTTCCAAAACATCAACCTTTTAACAATATAGGCATAGGGAATGGCATGACATATTGTCCAGCATGCATTGATGTTTAGGCTTTCGTAGAAGTTTTATAGGATTGATTTGGATTGATTGGAGGATTTGATTCTATAAAACGCAATAAATAACCTCCGCAGTTATAAATAACTAGCTGCGCCAATCACAACGTACTTTGTCGATTTAATCGTCAAAGCACTTTGACGATTAAATCGTTTAATATTTCCAAAAACTTATTAAAATATAAATTTCTATTACCACTTCATCGTATTCGTCTTACGCCATCTTTCTTGAATCTCCCTCTCACTCCTCCCGCATACATCCCTGCATCAGTGTTGCCTACTGTGTTTTACATACTTTTTACGCTATTCTTATTTATCATTCCTACATTTATATACCTTATACGGTTTTACTCGCCAGGTCGCGGCGACTACTGATAAAAGATTCTGGTGAAGTCGAAACGATTGTCTTTCGTAATAGCGACAACCTCGTAAGTTTTCACGTTAAACCTGTATAAAACCTTTCAGTCGTTTCAGCTATAGCAAACACAAAATTGCAGATTTAAGTAAAATATTACCTAGGATTTATTGGCTGGCGGTAGTTGCGGTAGCCCAAGGGTTAGTGTGTGCCTATATAATTCTGGCTGTGCCCTCGTGACGCATCGACACGTCATCCGCAAGACGGCCCGACCGTGACAAGCGTCCCCTACATCATGTCACTCCGCCAATCGGTGAAGAGAAGCCACTTACGAACATGGTGCCTATCTAACCTTGTCTCCCTTCGGAGCATTTACAATTTAGGGACCGACTTTGACAAGTTATTTCACACTCTTGAGTGTTGAAGTCGGTTCCATTTCGGCGTAAAATTTTTTTTTCACACTTTTCAGTGTCCTTTGCTACTCACGGGATCAATTGTTATTGTGTATGTGCACCTATGTATTCGCCTACGACTATAATATCGTCGAGGTGTGAGTAGCACTTTTCAGTCATTGGAGTGTAACTCAAAACAGCTCGTCCAATTTTTATGAAATTAAAATGGGACTACCGCGAAAGTGTACCCTATCAAACAAAAAGAGAATCATCAAAATTTGTTCATAAACGAAGAAATTATACGCGAACACACACGGATATATATACAAATATATAAATATATAAGGTCGAATTGAGTAACCGAGTTGAGTTTTCCGCATGGTGGTAGGGTACGTTCGAATACCCGCCTGGCTAGGTACCACCCTCAAGCTTGAAAAACTGTCACCAAACACATAGTGTGTTCAGGTAGAGCAGTCATTGCGAGCCAGTTAGTATTATAGGTCTAGCGTGATAACATCTTCGAGCAGATCGTCACTGACCATCAAGTGAGATAGTGGTCAAACCCTAGATCTACAGTATAAAAATACTATTTACAGTATTAATTGTGCAATAGTAATAGTAATTATACAATATTATATGCTAGATAAAGTATTAAAAAAAAACTCTTTCTTTTTTGAAGTTGGTTAAATATATACCTTATATAGGTACTCAATATTATACGAGTACTTATATACTAAATTTACTTTTATACTATACTCAAAAGTCATACCAAGTGCCCCAGCAAACCTCCTAACCTATGTACGCATATCTCGATGATATAAGTGTCGCGGTTGAAGACATCGGAGAACACACAATGACAATTGATCCCGTGAGTAGCAAAGGTGGACTGAAAAGGATGAAAAAAAAAGCTTTTTTACAAAAAATTGAACCGACTTCAAAAGTTCCAAATAACTTGTCGAAGTCGGTACCATGGGCACAATATTGTGATTATAGTTACTTTTGTGAACTATCATGGTACTGACTTCAACAAGTTGTTTCACACTTTTGAGTGTTGAAGTCGGTTCCATTTTTTGTTAATTTTTTTTAATGAAGGCTTCATAAGCGCTGAATATTCTACATTGCAATTATATAGGAAGAACTGTCAAAACCATCAAATCGCCATATTTCGATTAGGTAGCATATTACGTGTATTGTTATTTAGCTAATTGGTTGGACACAGTTAGATAATATTTTTCCTGTTTGCAGCCTAAAACTACACCATTTGCATGCCGTTATAATATTTTAAAACTGTAAATTTTTTCCCCTGGCCTGTCGCTAACTCGCCGATTGCTTGAAATCTCTTTATATCAAATGTACCACTAGCACTTTTAAGTTCTACTAGTCGATGCTTCAGTATTGCTCTCAGACTGTTTATATTATCTTAATTCTACTATTATATATTCTGTACTGTACTTGTTAATGAATGAGAAAACAGGCTTCCTACATTTCTCGAACAAATAAGATTACTCTTGATGCTCTGTTACTCTCAGTCATTGATTGACCCACTTGAACCTACAACCGATAACGAGTTTGAAGCCTTTCAAACAAAGCCTATGCGAACAACACTACTGTTTGTTTATCCGTGTTTCATTTTCAACTGCGCAACGGATTTTGAAACGGTTGTAACCATTTATATACATTTTCCCGGGAGCTGTAAATGTATGACATTGCACCCGTGACCAACCAGGCTGCGTTTCTTGTTTATGGTTATAGAAAATTGAAAAATGATACCATATATAAATACTTAATCTTTTTGAAAAAAATCAACCACTTTTCAGGGTTCCGTATCCAAAGGGTTAAACGGGACCCTATTACGAGTACTAAGACTGCGCTGTCCGTCCGTTTGTCACCAACTGTATCTCATGAATCGTGATAGTTAGACAGTTGATATTTTCAAAGATGATGTATTTCTGTTGCCGCTATAACATCAAATACTAAAAAACAGAATAAAATTAATATTTAAGGGGGCTTCCATACAATAAAAGTTAATTTTTTTTGCTCGTTTTTGCTCGATATTCATAACGGCCACTATTAGTTATATATTCACCTTAAAAATAAATAATAATATTTATCAATTTCAAATCAGTTAGAAGATTAAGAAATTTCAAATTGAAAAACATATACCTTCAGATTTTACCCATAGACTTTTCATGGATATCGATTCAGTAGTTCTTATTAATTTCTAAGAAAACATTCAAAATGTTTTCTCCTGAAGTAGTACCTAGTAGTAGTCGATTTTCATAGCTTGTAAACTAATTAGTTGCTACTCGTTTAATTTCTTCAATATTTTTTTACGGTTCAGTTGCATGCGCCTTTCTTGAGTTAATTGATATTAACGATTAGTGTGTACCTACCGTCACTAAGATTAGATATTTTTAAAACCATGCAAAGTAATCTACCTACTCTCTTATTTTTACCTCCCCGCTGACGTTACCTAAAATGTAGAAGAACTCTTGCGAATCGTCTATTACCACACACTGGAGCAAATTTCAATAGAAACAACAAGTATGGTATATATCCCGGTAGCAATATAAATACTTTTCCATAGCTGTTTATCGATTGATAGATCTCAAATTTCGAGGCACGTCTCATGAAGTAATTCGAGTGAGGAGGCTTTTCGCGAATTCAAGGACGCGCGGAATTCTCGGAGAAGCCACCGCGCTTGCTTAACAAGATTAGCCGGACGTTAACTAACTGGTGATTAGTGTTGGGTTCCTCCTTTTGTTATTTTAATTAATCGCATGTGGGAACAACAAAAGTTTATCGGAAAAGTGTTATATAAAATGTATCATGGGTACCGATACGAGTTGCCGAATTAGATAGAAATTGTTTCTACAAATATTGTATACTAGCATGGTGGTGATTGATGATGATAATGAAAAGTATCCTATGTGTTATTCCGGGATCTGAATTATCTACATACCAAATTTCATCCAAATCCGTCCAGCCGTTCTGGCGTGATTGAGTAACAAACATCCATCCATCCAAACTTTCACATTTATAATATTAGTAGGATTGCATACCTAATCATATTTTTTCGCCATTTTAAAACCCAACTAAATTCAACCAATTTTTTAAAAAAAATCTTATAGTTATTGTCCTAAACTAGAAGAAAGAATTCTAATTCAATATCAAAGCTTATTGACGATACGTATATATCAAGCTGTGTGATATGCTCGGAGGAATTTATGTATAATGGGTGGCCTTTATCTGGGCTATGAGAAACAAGACAGGAATAAGTACCGAAACAGCAATATTAAAGTAGATATGGATAAAACATACGGGATTTGTAAGGATTTAGGGTGAGGGATTGTGATGACGTACGTTGCAGTGAATCCACCAGTGATGCCCACCAGTTTACTGATATACGGGGGTAGTAGGGAATTTGGGTTGATTTTTGAGCTTATAGACACTTACTTTAATAATAATGTAATGATGATAATAATTTTATTACCAACTGAACATTAAGATGTATTTTCTAGGACTAGTTTCTCATTCTAATATTAATGTTTTGCTGTAAACTGTAATGTTGCAAATTATTATTATAGAATAAAGAATGAAAATCTTAATCTAAATTGTTTAAGAACTTACACACTACGTCCGGGGCTAAAATTAAGAACAAGCTGAAAGCAAGCTTTTTTGCAGCACGTATTTCGTAGTTTTAGTAACAGTGAAAGTAAAATGGCATAATCGCGAAAGTTATGAAGTAGCTCCATTGCACCCTCGGGTGGTAGGTACCGACGCGTGACGTCATCACGCCCACGACGACGCTGAGGCGCGCCAAACCTCCCAACATCGGCGCCTCGCTAGGGCTACCCCGCGCCATTAAATATGTATTGAACACTCACTCTACATCTGCTTGCGGTTGGCCCTTAACGTAAACCAACCCAACTCCCTGATTAACAATGCAAATGATCGAGCTCTTTGTGATTTTCAGAAGTTACATGACGGCTCACTACTGAGAACGAGACATTGTTATGGGGAAATATTACAAATGAACGGTACGTTCTAAGAAATTTGATTCCGTGTGTAGGGGATGCTGTTTTTTTGGTAAAGCTTTACTAACTAGTGGTGTTGGATCTAATAATTATGCCTCCCTTTGGTGAAGAGTTTTTTTGGTGAAGCTTTACTAACTAGTGGTGTTGGATCTAATAATTATGCCTCCCTTTGGTGAAGAGGATGGGACGGTTGAAGCAGCGATTTGGGGTGATAACTCTGTACTATTTATGGCCATTAACAGATCAACAGTATCATATGATTTGCATAGTGGATTTATGCTAACAGTGTGACATACGTAGTCCGTGGGAAAGTTGGTCGGTTATAATTATTTTTTCCGATAAACAATTGTTTTTTGCATGCAAATTGACGGACGTTGTGGCTCCATGGTCAACCATGACTTCTGATCTGGCCCCGGATTGAATCCCGGCCGGGACCAGTTTGTGTGATGAGCATATTTTGTTTGTTGCTAGGTCTTGGATGTATGTGTAATGACAATCACGATCACAATGTGATCGTCAGTATCCATGACAGGCAATCCTAGTGCCCCCTACACTGTAAGCGTGAAAGAAAAAAAAATCAGATTAGAAGAGATATTTTTAGAGCGTAAATTTCAACAACACGTATAATATTACTACTATTTTTCTAATAAACGAATCGCTAGGAACAATCCAATGCATTAAATAAATTTTTCTTGGTTTCTGTATTCACACATTTCAAGTGGGACTAGCATCCAAATTATTCCGGTTGAGTAGTTGAATATGTTCAGGATCATTCTGTATACTTCCAACTTGCGTTTTCTTTTTTTCATTATGATTTAACATAGTTTACATATAAATGCTTCCTATATAGATATTACGATCTAGCCAAAAAAGCTAATAAGTAATTGAAATCTAACTTGCTAAATTTACAGTACTAAGAATGTGTCCATTAACACTTTTATTATTGTATTAATGAAATCCTTCATAGTTTTAAATAAATGACTATGGCGGACGCACGGAAAGCTTTAGATTTCGATCCGTCAGCACAAGTGTTTACTGTAGCGAGCTTGTCTTCATGTAATCACTGATATGACCTAGAGCGACCAGTTGCCCCGGTAATAATTGCGTCTGGCGACACACCGTCGCGACGAGTAGGTACTTGTTGATATCACGCCTGACTTCACCACTCTGTACCCCTGCTGGCTACCCCTTCCACCCGGTCGTGTACCAGTGCAGAAGTCTTACATGAATGAATATAGTCACCAGTATAGCCATATATATAAACATACTTATATACATATCAGTATATCTATTATGTATAACGGCTGTTGGTCTTCCTTTAAATTATAAAAATAAATAAATAAATACTTACCCAGATTATTAATTTTCGCAAATTAGTATGAAATCCTAGCGTATCACTTATTTTAAACTAGACGCTGAGGACTAATTTCATATAGCCAATCACATTAATATTTTTAACGCGAAAGTTTGTGTGTACCTTTTCACGCCTTAACGGCTTGATAGATTTTAATGAAATTCAGAATGTAGGTACCTTATAACCTTCATTAACACGTAGGCTACTTTTAATCCTGAATAAAGTTATGGTTCCTCTGAGACACAAGAAAAACTTAATAATGTTATAAATGTGATGGTAAATCTGTGTGTTACGTTTTAACGCCTTGACCGCTGAACAAATTTCTGATAATTTCGGTTAAGAAGGACAAATGCTACTTTTTGTCCTAGAAAAATATGGTTTTCGTGGCATATTATATAACAAATTACATATTGCATAACTCAGGTAACAGGAAAACTGTGGTCAACGCGGGTGAACCGCGGGACACAGCTAGTATTACAATAGTTGCGTAGTTTAAAAATCTAAAACCGACGTGCCACCTACTGATCCGTAATATATTTACAAAATTATCTTTAAAATAAAAAGAAACACCAATCTTAGTTTAATAAAATAAAAATAAGTGACCATTCTGAAAGTATATGCTTTCGAATAACGATTTTGCAAATCGGTTCATAAATGAACGGCACTGTGCCATAGATAAAAAAAACAGTTGAATTGACATACCCCTCCTTTTTTGGAAGTCGGTTGAAAAGTGAAGCAGGATTTAAAATCGTTGGAGAGAAATTTTGCATAGCATTATGGAAGCTCTTGGAGACCGTCAAGCGTCCCCAATAGTATTACTAAAGATGATCTATACTAGATAAATGCTGTTCTAGCTTCGCAGTCATGCAGTCGCAAGCAAGTCGTGTGCTTGCTCTAGTTCCCGTTCAAGCTTACCAAGCAAGTCGTGTGCTTTGGTAAGCTTGAACGGGAACTAGAGCATCGTCTATATAGTTTAGCTCCTGTTTAGTAACACCATTGGCGACGCGTGACGGTATCTAAGGTATACATATACGTATATTGATCTGTGAGTTTAACCGTGAGTGTTCTGACCTCGGTTATCCGCGTGTTGCATGTTGATAACCTAGTTTCCAGGATCGGGTGACATAACTGCACTTAGTGAGGTAGCATTCATTGGCTTTAAGGTGAGGCTGTAATCTGATATGTACTTTTGATTTGATACTTAACGTATAATGTCAATTTCCTGGTTTATTAGCATTTACTATTTAATTCGACAACTCGCACGCGTGTTTATAGCCACAGTTCGGGCCATAGACTTACTGGAAACAAAATTCGGAAAGAGCATTACCAAAAACCACCAGTGCAAACCTCACCAGAATAGAATTCAGCTTTGATGCTAAAAGATGCAGGTAATGAGGTATTCAAAAAACAAAACTGCAAAATAATTTGAATGAAAACGCCGTTAGAGAGATAGAAATGGGGAAAGTTGCATGAGCTTCGCTGACATGGCAAAAATATCCTTTTCGCTTTGGGTTAGGTGAAATACAAGTATTGAACGAAAAAAACAAGTTATACATAAAAAAGGAAATAATTTAATGTACTATACAAAAGTAGAGAATTCAATGTTTATAATACATTTGTATAAGGTACCTAGTGAATTGTACGAGTATGTCATTTAATGTAGTCTTGCCAGTGGCCTATTGGGTCTAGGTCATTTCCTGTTCTTACCGTCTGAATGTAATATTATGTAAACAAGGCTAAAAATAGCCAGAACAGGTTTGAATACTTGTAATAAATCTCAGTAAGATCCTACAATATACAATTGCAAGGATGGCGAGAAGAAAATATTTATCATTTCCTATTTACGTTCGCAACTAATATTTTTATATATTTTGGTTACAGTTACAGTTTTTTGTTTGTTTTTTGGTACAGTTGGCAGCTACCTACGATTTAGGATTCCACAAAATAAATGAATGAACCTATGAACTCGTATTGTTGGCTTTCTATTTCCTTCATTTCTTCTATTTCTAACCATCTGACGAAAGCATGCGTCTAAATATACGTGTCGCGTGTTTTACCAGTTGTTATGTCATGACATCTTTATGTACAGATACTGATGATTATAAATTAAATAACTGTTACGTCATAATGCCATAAAGAAATAATAGTAGTTTACAAAACTGTTTCGTAATAAGGATTCTTAAAATACGAGTGTAAGTTAAAACAACGAGCCACAGGCGAGCTTTTTTTGTAGCATTACAAGTGTTTTTTAAAGCCAAATTATGTGCAGTTTCATATACCCACATCTAATCTCATAAAAAAGATAATGAAATTCTCGTGAAATTACAGCATATTTTTGCATTTATTTGTAAACGTTTAGCGCCAAAATCCATATGTTGATCGTGCATGCAACATGCGTGTTGCGCCGCGTCCACAGATTATGAAGAAAAACTGCATTGCAACCTGCCTGGTCCTGCTGAATTTGTATCTTAATAGTAAAAAGGTACAGTATGATACAGTTGTCCAAAGAAGAGCTGTATCATAATGTATTTTTTTAATTTTTTTTTAAACAAAACTGTCACACAATGACAGTTTTGTTTTTGATTTTTTAATCTTGATATTTCAGTATTAGATTACATAAAATGCTTTAGTCGGTAACTTCCTCCTTACTTTCCAGCATCAAGCAAAGTTTACGTTAAATGTCTCATTCTCTATCATAACATAACATATAGTCCAGCCAGAGTATTATATAAGCAGCAGTCGAGCCAGATGGTCACAACACATTATTGTTAATATGTCGCGTGTCTGTCGGTTTACTATTAGTTTACTATTACCCCGTATGTTTATAAAACACAGCCATTATTCCGATATAGCGCCTGCTGTTTTTATTCGGGCCTTTGTTCATGATTACATTCGAGTATAATAGTCTTGTTACGACAGATTGTGTAGCTCCACATCAGATATCGATATAACAACCTAAAATCGATATATCAAAGAATTTAATTTATTGTACTACATGAACATATCTATACTAATATTATAAAGAGAAAAGATTTGATTGTTGGTTTGTTATTTTGCATTGAATAGGCTCCGCAACTAAACAAAACAGCAACACTATCCCCGGGTGAAATAGGCTATATTATATTTAAAAAAAAATTAGGGATCATTATAATTTTAATTATGTAATTTATTACGCGGGCGAATCCGTGGCGGACCGCTAGTGTGTAATAAATACACATGAGTAAGGAGTGGTAGTAGATTCTACTACCGCTCTCTCTAGACTCTACTAAGAAGAGCCTTAGGCATTGACGAATAGGGTTTCTTATGGTTTCACTGCATTAACATCATGCTAGGCAGAACTTAGTACACATTTTTGACGGAAAAATTTGGCTACTAGTGGGTTTTCAACCCACGACTACAGAATAACGTCCTGTTGCTTTGCCATCTAAGCTGTAGTAGGACTCCTTTCTCTTCACTCCATTCTCCATTGACGAATATAGTCTGACTTTAGATTTAGTAAGAGTTCAGTCCGGGAAGTAACTTACGCACAAAAACATTATGCCAACGTTTTGTCCTTCCTAATATAAGTTTCGTACATATTATCTCTCTCTATTGTTTTTAATATGTGAGAGAAAGTAGTTTGCTGCTATTTGCTTGAATCAGACGGCCGCATCAATTATCTGAATCTGACAGAATAACGCGCTGCAAAAGCGTGATGAAATGTCGTCCGTTTCTTTTTCATATCATTGGGATTTGCGCAGTTATGACAAGCATTTGGTTCAAATTACACCATAACAATCTTTGGGGACTGGTGATAGAAGTAAAAACTACATGGTTTTTAAGCTAACATGGAAAGCGTGCGGTGACGATGACGCGAGGTTCAAGCTTTTTGTTCACCCAAAAAGTACACATATATACACAGAGCTATACATAAATCTGTATGAAGCGTTCGGTGATGATTATGCGAGTTCCATGATTTTCGTTCACCCAAAAAGTGCTCAACGCGCCTAAAGAAATTTTCCCTTCAAAAATGTCTTTACATTATTATTTTATGTATTCCAGCAAACGTCTCTTTCAACGAAAGTGGCACAACGCATGTCATTCGGTCTACTGGGCGGGGGCGCGGCCGCTCGTTGTGAATTCGTGCGAATGAAAGGACCAAGCGGCAAGGGGCATGCAGAGATGGCTGTGAGTCGCCCACGAGGCTCCGGCCTTGACACGCCCGCCTCTGAACCTGCTACTGACCTCTGGGACAGTGACTGGGAACAGGACCCTGAGGAAATGTTCATGTGTCGTCATCAGGTATGTTATAGACATCATTGGTAGATGCCGCTGAGGAATTTAATTAATGTCTTGTGTCTTCGTCTTCTATAAGGACAGATAGTCAAGCTCATCAAGTATTAATTAAGCAGACTATCGCTGATGGTGAAGGTCAGTGGTCGAGGATATCTCTGAAATTCTCTAGAAAATTTGAGTTTGATAAGTATCGCAAGTTTCGTTTAACATTATTATCTAAGAACCGGCTATGACTCACGTGATATTCTCTAGAAAATGTTGAAGGATTCAGAATATTTATTATCTCTAAGGAAAAAAAAAAAAAAAAAAAATTTAAATAATTAAAAATACAAAAAAAAAACTCGCGATAGTTTTCAGACTCAAATCTCTAAGGAATACAAAAATGAGATAGACATTACTCACACTAATATAAGATAATCATTAATCGTTCCGCATTACTGTGTGTATGCACATCTACCAACGTATACATATGTGCTCTTCAATATTTGTATTAAATTAATTACACAATAAAACTAGCAACAAAATCAGATCATAATGTAGATATATATATGTACCCCATGCTGCGGCTGAAAAATAGTTCCGAACACTAAAGTTTGCAGTTACAGTTTACAGTTAAAATTTATTTATAAATTTATCCCATGGAGATCGCTTGCCCATGATTCAGCGTTATATTGCGTTTGTTGTTTATCACTTCCATCGCATTGAGTGCGAAAAACGAGAAGACCCCTGTCTTCTGGTTCTCCTTGTTCTTATCCTATCTCTGTATAATTTATACATGTTGACAGGTTTATCGAAATGATGTTAACGTTATTGGGGGTCATGACCTCTCCCCTCGGAACACAACAGCTCTATTTGAGGTCACTGACAAGTAAAATAAAACTAAAGCAAAATCGAAACTCCATAAGATTTCTTGGATATAAGTCATCTGTTTTAACAGTTGCAACATCTGGTAAATCTACAAAATATCCTCAAAAAGCTGCGCCCCGCAGTTTCGCCCGCATGGTCTACTGTTTTCCCGCTACCTTAATTTTCCCACGGGAACTATACTATTATATACCTACTATTTCAGGGTATCATCAATCCGTTCACATGCTGTGTCAGCGTGAAGGAGTAACAAATAATAACGGACACACAAACTTTCGCCTTTACAATTAGTTGTGTGATAGTGTGATTTCTCATTATATAACAAAATTAGTCTAATGGTAAATCTTTTCCGAATTTCAGCGTCGTCTATCCGACCCCAGTGCTAACCTGAATCATTTTGTTCGTGGAGGGTGGCGAAGCAAAGACGGCCGCGATAAAAGTCGTTCAGAAAACGAGGGTCTCGACTCGCTAGTGAACGGCATCGCGGAGGTAGAGGCGGGGGACTTGAGGGACGGTCAGTACCAGCTTAATTAGATCTTTATTTTCACATTACTAGGTAATAATATAATATCAATTACAATAGTTAACTGACTAATCTTTTGACTTTATATTTTGCTTGGACGGTCACTATTATATTTATTTTGGAATTTAACTTGGTATTTTTTTTCGTGTGCATACATGCTTATTCAAAATAAACAGATTTTATTTGTTTTAGCTTTAGAAAGCAGCGCGCGTCTCAATAATTTGTTCCGAAATTTATTTAATAACCAATTTTGATATAGTTGAACTTATGTAACTAACCAACCTTCATATACTTATACAATATAATACCCGCAAGTATTTCTATGTGGCACGTTTTAGTGACATACGTTTTGTGTTTATTATTTCCTTTTTTGAATCATGAATACTAACAACGAAGGTGTATTAATTTGAAGCAGTGCTATATAGTTTTGTTACGGCGTCTCGTAATGGTGCCCATGTTTCATTAATATTAAAGGATTTTCATGAAATTAATTGACCGGCGGCACCGGAGAGCATAAGGTCGTTACACTGCTAGCAAGAAAATGCATGGAAATTTTGATTTATTATACTTTATGGTGGATTTTAGGTGTTACTTTTATGAATCTTATCCACAAGCATGCCATCTGTCTGCTCGTAGAAAATCTTAACTTACGTTAATCGTTTCGAAACCATTTCAAATAGAGGTGAATTTTAAATGTGATTTCCATTTTACTAGCAATCCATATAATGTTAATTTTGTATTACTGGAGTTTGGTTCGCAAATATGCGTATCAGTTTTCACTTGTTTTAAGTTTTATACTTGTTCCTGTTTTTTATCATAATATGGCTTGTAATGCATGTTTTGTAGTGCGTTAGTCACTATGTATATTGTCCCTTGTTATATATGTTGTTGCTTATGTCTCGGTACTCGCATGTGTGCGTGCGTGTGTGTCGTGTGTCCGCGCGGAGGAAGCCAGCCGTAGCCGCGCCGAAGCCGCGGGTCTCCTTACATCGCTAGATATTGCATACATCCCTGTATTGTACTTGGTTTTAGCGCCCGCACCAGGCCGCGAGGGTACGCGCGTATACGTTCGCTTTGGTTAGTCGTACATGCGAAGGGGAATTCTTTATGCGTTAAAAAAGTTTGTTTAATTTTGAAAGTCTTCCCGTTTCTTCATTTTGTTAAATAGATGAAGTTTAGGGTGATAAAAATAGCCTTACCGATGATAATGACTTGGCTTATAGACTCAACTAAAAAAGTTCAAGTTTAAATTGATGATCCAAATAAGCAATTTAATAATTTTAAATCTGTATGGTTATGAAACATTTCCTTAATAATTCTGGGTTGAGTTTAGTCCAAATTTGTGTACGCTCTACAGAATCCCATTTCATATTATATGTGCACATAGTATAACGGTGCATCCCGTGTTAAGATACATGTGTATCCTGGCGGTCGGACGGTGCGATGTAATACCTCACTATGGATCTCCCCCTCATCAATTCGATCACAACGCTTTTGAAAATGATTTGAATAAATTGTAAATACATACTAACTTACTAACAAGAAACTTGTTATTGGATATAGCGTACGTACAGCTAGTATGAGATATTAGCTACTAAAACCGTATCATCGCGATGGTCGCGCTGATGCGGTCGCGACCATCTAATATAAGTTATATACATATTTTCGATCACGTCGACTTTCACTAACAGGCGAGTCGGTGGTGAAATGCCAAATTGGAATCAGTAAAATATGTACTTACCGTAAATTAGAATACAAATAATTTGACGAATAGTATCGGTACTGTGCTTTATTGCAGTCGGAGCTTGCAATCGAACAGGACTTCGATACATTCGTTTGTGGATACGTATAGGAGTGTATGCGTATAGTACCTATGTCGGTATAGATAGGGGGTATGGACAGGTAGAGTGCCGCAATAACGCGTAATTGTGGTGCAGCGCGGCGCGGGTCGGCTTCCTCCGGCGCGTGGTGCTGCGTGCGCGCACGTACGCACGTGCACGCGCACACGCACGCACGCACACACGCGCGCGCGCCGCTCACCGCTGACATGCGGCACGTGTACGCGCGCGCTGCGCCGCGCGACACCTCCTCCCCCGCGTGTCTGCGCACGCGCGCACCGCAAGCCGCTCCCATGCGAGAGGCGCCCGGCCCGCCGCCGCTGCGCCCGCTCCCCGCTCCCGCGCCGCACACTCGTCGAGCTCCGCTCGCCGACCCCGAAGATTGCGAAGAAGCTGAAGACGCTGGCGAGCTGGACGACTGCGATATACTACGTGACGATAAGCGTCGATTCGTGACGCAGCCGACGTCACGGGTAACCGTTCGCGGGTGCGAGGAGACGCCGGGCGAGGATGCGAACGGGAATCGCGCGGAGAGCGCGGTGCGGGCGCGCGGTGGTGGGGTGGAGCCGACGGAGGGTGAGGGGGAAGGGGAGGCACGCGCGTGTCGGTCCCCGAACCGCGGTGCGCGCGCGTACTGCACGCTGCCGCGTCGGCGTGCGGGCGTAGGCGCGGCGCTGTACCGGGACGCGGCGCTGCCGCCCACGCGGACGACGCCCGACGGGACCGATATATACTACTGGTGTGATCTGCCCAACAAGAAGTACAACGGTACTCTCATACACACTTAGCTTTCACCCACCTTTCTCCTCCCTCGATGCAAAACTTTTCTTTTACGTATACAGATTTGCATCAGAAATGTTCTCTTGCATATAAAGAGAAGATTCAACGTTCTAGGCTTCTGAGTACATGTATTTTCTGTGACCACGCCCTTTATTACGCTCTTTATTCACTTTACCTGAATAACTTTGAAATACTTCGAAATAAATTGTTATTTTTACTTTTAATCTTTGAACAATCTTGTATCTAATGTGATTTCAAGCCATGGAATTTGAATATAAAGAACTTAGTTTTGTAATCGACATTAGTGAGAAAGTTCCGAAGGCTGGCAACATTAAGCAAGATAAATAACATGTAATGTGTCTCAAGGCTCACACTTAGGACCTATTTTCTACATTGTTTTCATAAATAAAAAGTATCAATTCGGTATACAAATTGTATATAGACGATCTAAGAGTCTAATAATAATATGATCCCGTAATGATATGGTCGTATTACAAAAATATATTAACCAGTTAAATGAATGGCACTTTTGTTCAACTCTTACGTACGCAGGTTGCTCGAGTATTGTAGCCCTGTATGAAATCAAGCTATCAAGTGTACATTGGGTACGCTAAAATCTCAAAAAGAGATTTTTGTATCATGTCTTTTACAATGACCATCATCGGTGTTCTGACTTAATATCCTATCGCGCTAGCCTAGAATTTTATAAGACAATCCCACTTGACACCAGACTCACAGTGGCTGATGTGACCTTTTCATACAAAATTATTAATATGGACTTGTGACAATTCCAAACTTTTACATACATTTAGTATATCGCAGTGTGTTGTCGCAGCAAGCATGGCCAGCATTCGTAAGTCTACCTGATGAGCTCTGCGTGTAACAAATTGATAACAAAGTTTATGTTTTTTGTGTTTCAACTTCTAGTGAAAGCGTCAAAAGATGCTCTCACTTTTATCGTTTTGGTGACATATCTTAGACTTTTCGACCTTTAAATTGTTACTCCTGTATTCATATCAATTTTTGCTGAATGTACTCAATTCAGAAAATATTTAAATGTTTTTATATAAAAAGGTATATTTTTTATATAAAAACATTTAAATATTTAGGTAATAATAATATTAGGTTTGTGTCTGATGTTAGTTTTGTGGAACACCCGTTCTGTAAACCTATCATTATAAAAATGTAATCAAAATGACAAACTTTTAAACGGTAGACTAAGGGTACTTGTGTAAACGTTCTCGGAGCGTAAGTTGATAGTCACAAAGGTAGGCTGCTTGTAGTGTAATGTTGTGTAGAGTCCGGATGGGAATTGCAGAGCTGGACGACGGCGCATACAACCCGCTGTGGGCGATGCGCGGGTTCACGCAGACCTTCCACCTGTGGAAGGAAGGCAAGCGCGCCCAGTCCGCGCCGCTCAACGCCTACCTCACATACGTCACGCTACCCTGGTGGTCCATCGCTAAAGGTAATATCTGTTTCATTTTAAACTGATGTACTTCTTCACTTCTTGTATATTATTCGATTTGATGTGTGATGTTTGTTTTTCAATTTGACAACTGTCTCACCTGATGTTAAATAATAGTATGGTCTAGGATGTAGCACGCAACTACAGCTCAACTTAGAAGGTACCTATTCATCCAAGACTGGAAGACTCCAGGATTGTACGTATCGGGACACACTGACAACACAGACTCGGACGAGTTCCATTCCTTGACAGTAGAAAATCAGTAAGAAAGTGGAAGCTGGGCCCAATGTCTCGACCCCAAACGGTACAAATATGTAACCACTACCTAGGTTAGCATATTTTCGCCGTGTCAATTGCTATATATATAATATTGAAATTGTATCAATTTCAGACATCCTGGATCACCGCGAAGAACCTATACTGACATTTTAACGTCGAGTCGGGACAGCAGGCAACAGTCAACGTATACTACACTGTACATATATAAAGATTTCTTATTATGTACCTACTACGCCTTCGCTTATCTATCTTCGTCTATTGTAATATTTACGGGGCTTGCACCAAACAATATTATTACGTTTTATCATCATCCATCATGTCATTGTTTCTTTTCTTCTTCTTATTTTGACGTTGATGTGTTTGTTATAATTGTTGAATATTGAGTTATTCTCAGTCAGGTCTTAGTAAGGTGTGGTTTGTGCAAACGGACTATATACAAATGCCTCATCTTATTTAGGTAATAGTTAAAAAAGATTACTCTTTGTTAAATATCTGATACATTCGCTGTTTTATGTCTAGTCTAAAAACCAATAGCCTAAAAGTGCTGTACATTGGCCCATGAAATTTTAAGCATAACTTACAAAAAAGGGAATTTAACAGATTATTCAAAATTTTCTTTGCTTTCCTTATTTATAGATAAAAAGGACGTGGTCAAAATCGTCACCCATTCTATATTACCCATACTAGTAGTAAGTGCAGAGAACGCTGATAACCTGGATGATCGGTCTATGTTGCATAGTGAAGCTCCGATATACCCGTTTGAATAAAATTCTAAGCTTCAAAGTTATGTATTATATTTAGATTTATAGTTTCCGTGTAGTTTTCATAATAAAATAAACACCTCTACTTTATTGTGCATATATTTATAGACAGAAATTACATTTAAATAATTATATATCTTTAGTTTTGTAAAAAATAAACATTATTTAGCCCTAAATAGCTACATTTAGATATTTTATTGAATGGCCAAAGAAGGAGTGTCCCCGTCGCCTTGCGTTTGTGTTCGTCGTCTGTAGACGAAAACCTGTTGCTCGTTTGTTTGTGTACTTAGATTTGTTTACGAATCTGCACACATATTTGAATAACAGTTTCTACAGTTAAGTAACCTCCTTGTTATAGATACTATTATAAAATCTGTGGACAAAATATGCAAAGTAGGGATGTGGTATTATGTATGTACAGGATTATTGTGATGTATGGAAACCATAGTAATGCCCAGTGCAATAAACCGTCTAGCGTCTTTGAACTATGAAAGTGCAAAGAAAGAATATAGTGAATCGGTGGTGTAATGATATTCAAAATTTTAGTTATGTTGAAGTACAGAGTACGGAACGTAAATTGACTGTAAAGTAATCTAATATAATAGTAATATGATAAAGAGGAAAGATTGTATATTTTGTTTGTTTAGTATTTTTTTTTTTTACTTATTATAAGTTTGCGTTTGACAACTGTCTCACCTGATGTTAAGTGATGACGTTGTCTAGGATTTAGCACGGAAACCTAGAAGGTACCTATTCACTCGCGACTTGAAGTATTCCTTCAAGCATTCCTTGGCAGTACGCATTAAGAAAGTGGAAGCAAAACGCTTCGTGCGTATAGGTGGTATATCTACCATATAGCGATGGCGAATTACCGTACGTCGAGTCGACCGATGATAGAAAGGGGATGGTGGAATCAGATTGTGTAATTCCAGTGCACATTCTCCGAAATGCACCCGATAGAAAACCGATAGGCTTGCTACTCTACGCCGGTGTTCAAGGCTCTGAAGCCTACGTTCGACCAAAGAGTTACAGCCGATGATTCTTTTGGCTCGCTTCTCGATTGAATCAGTTTGCATTGAATAGGCTCCGAAACTACTGTAAACTGGCGAACCTATTTTACATTGCAGTTTGCATAACAACATTTGTGTGAACACAAAAAAACCGTATCAAAATCGGTCCATTCGTTTAGGAGCTACGGTGCTACAGACAACTAACACCCCTCATTTTCCGCCGAAATCCTCGGAAGGTGCGTGTAGTACATCTTATGTGAGTATATAATGTGTTGTTCACCTCTAGTCCAGTCTACAGTAAACGATGATAAATATAACATATAATTGTGATACGGGACTGGAATTAACGACAGAATTAAGATAATAATATTAAAATAGTCGCGGTACAGCAATAAATATAGATATTTTCAAACGAACAAAATCCCTTAACACGAAGAAAAAACTGATCGCCTTTAATCGATTTCACTGTAGGAATCCGTTTCTTTTGAAATTTGTCGTGTTAGATAGATACGCATGATATATTTATAAATTATGAATTTCAACAAAATCTTTTGTTTACGGTAACGCAAATGTTAAAACTGATATATACCAATCCGTAAGAGAACAATAATAAAGTACTGATCCTCATTATATTGTTACTTACATAATATATTACATATCAGAGGGGCACGAGGTAGGTCTATGTAATAAATTAATGTACTATTTTGATGCTTAATATACATACTGTAAGATGCACAATGCTTTATGATAAGTTTCCTTAGTTGAGAAATGCGCGCTATGCATTCCACTATTAGATAATGTAACAAATTGTAATCAATTCTAGTCATTAACTTTTATATCCTATAAGATTTTGTATCATTAAGTAAAATAGGCATTAAGTATGGTCGCGGTGAAGGAAGAATTTCGTACATTGGCTTTTTATTGCCTGTCTCTGTTTCTCCTGCGTATATTGAGTACCTATGCGTAATTCTTGCACAGATATGACCTACATAATGAAGATAATGGAAACCTTTTTGTCTTTGTCAAATATTTTGCATACACCATTAAAGTGGTTAGATTTCCATGCAGAAAGCAATCATTGTATAAATATCAATAAAACAGTTAACATGTTGAATTATATATAGAGATCTTTTGTCGTTTCTCTTCAGTGTAACGATCCTTTGTTATTATATGATCCCGTTAGGAATTGTTATTTTTTTGTATGAAAAACTAACCACTTTGATACAGAAATGCTTGTGACAACAAACAGTTCACCGTTGAAAATTCTTTATGCTTTGCGTTCGCACTTTAGTCTAATAATAATGGATCATATATCCAAATGGTATATTATAGTTTGTATATACATTCAATTGCATATTTTTGAGTAGTTTGTCTTCAACATTACAAATACATCATTTCGTTTATTTCGCTCTCTAATTAGTAGTTTAAGTTAAAATCGAATTACTTATTGGCCTGAGGGATAGATTGTAGTTTGAATGTACGACCACTGGTATATATATTTTTAAAAAAGCGTTTAATCCCGAAGGATACATATTATCTCTGATTTAGAAAAAAAAAAATTAAATTCAATTGTATCCTTTCTAACATAAAACATTTATAATAATAAATTAAAGAAATAACCATTATTTAATTCTGTGTTTCACAATGTGTCTCTTCAGAGTCGTACGAATGATGTGTGTATAGAAATGATATGAAAAACATAATTATTTTTAGTCACCTAAAATCAGTCATCAACCCATCGACCCAAGGTCGTCTAGTAACTTTACTGCGACTTGAAAAAAACTTTTATATTATATGCATATGATTAAGATCTGTCAAACAACTGCATATTATTTTATGTAACTATGAATAAGTACCTATCATCTTTTGTACACATAAGCATAATTCCATGCGAAAACATTGGATTTCATTAAAGAAAATAAACGTAGGAAACGTACCTAACAGTAAGCAATATTAACAAAAAAGGAAAATTAATATTTATACTTAATATATAAATACGTACATAAATATGAACTGCATATTGTACCGTCAACAACAAAAGTGGCTGTACAGTAAGCTTCATTCATTTGTAAAGTGCAGAGTAACGATAGTGCGTTCCGGAAAGCAATCGGTGAAGGTATATTTTGCTTTGATTGCGGACATTCGGTGATTGAGCACTTGACTAGAACTTAATTTGCGTTGGCTGAGATTTGCTCGAGCTCGTTCACGCCTATCTGTTTGATCAAATTATGTCCAACATGGCTTAAACCTTACTAAATTATGATTTCGTCAAATTTGACAGATGCAATAGCTAATAATACACAAACGCCAATACCTACTCTATGTATATACATTCATAACCAACTCAAAGATGTATAAGGCCGGTTTCAATTGAAACCTTGGTCGACAAATATTTGACCGATAGTTAAAACGCGCTACCGTGAACCGAACTCAATTATTGAAAATGTACAACTGTTGACGTCGTTGATTGTACACTGATAGTTTTGTATAAATAGAATTATTTTTATACGGGCTTATTTGAGAAGAAAATCGGAACGTTACAATTAGACACTGATGACTATATATAAAGATATCGCCAGAAATCATGTTAATATGTAGAAAAAATATTGTCACTGTTATAATTTCTCGCGTTTGACACTAACTTATAAACATTTCCTGTTAATTTATTATAGCGGGGATCTGATTAAATTATATTCATAAATAAGAGTTCATATTGTAGAATCTGAATAGCATAGTCATGTCATCATCACCTAAGTTCCCAAAGCTGCGACACGTGCCTTCCTCTAGGAGAGGAGTGAAGCCTACAATCTACGGAGGCCATGCAGGTGCATGGATAGCCTCGTGGTCATTCATGCTATGCTCGTGAGCAGCTAAATGTCGGAATTTTAGATGGTCCAAGGGCCCCCGAAACGGCCTAGCGACTGTCATTCTAGGGCGACAACCGGGACTGACGTTCTAACGTGCCCTTTAGAGAGGGGCAGCGTTGAGATCAGAATGCCATCAGCGGTCATCCATCCAAGGTATATCCAAGGATTACGCCGCTACGAGCACTTCCAAATAGCAAAAAAAAATTGGTTGTCTGTAAAGTCGGTTTACGGACGATAGATTTACGTGATAACGTCATAATCATTTATGACTTTGACTTTGACTTTGACTTTGATTTTGACTTTGATTATTTTATGTAATACAAAACTCAGGTGGAACGTTACGCGGAACGTTACTATTTTTCATGAGTGTTGCTGGTATTTTATCAATTTATAAAACGTTATCACGTCAAAAAAGTTTAATAACTATGACAAAAAGTGTTTTAAAAAATAAAGATAAAATTGCAGTTCTCTGCTATCATTGATAGAGCCACTGTGAAATATTATAATTACTAAAAATTCATAAGAGTAATATAAAGTTTATCAGTGCCTGCTCGTATCTCTATGTATAATACGTATTATATCCCTAGCCTTATGTAGTGATTAAATTAATATAACAAAATTATGTAATGTTGCGATAACTACTAAGTATACGAAGACGTAAATACTAAAGAAATACAATATTACGCCTGTCCCGTGATTCACAACTCTTCCAGAACTAGCCGCAAATCGAATCGGTTTTGGATACATACCGTATAACGCACTTTCTATTAAACTATTTAAAACATTAACTAGACAATGTCGTTAATTATAGAAGTATATAGTAGAATATTAATATTTGCAAATTAAAAATCTTCAAAATATAAATTGTATGAACTTATTGAATAAATAAATAAATAAATGAACGTTTATTTCGGATTATGGGATCCATAGATATTGTTAGTAACAATTTTCTTACAACTATGTTAGTACTTTTGTAGGAGAAATACAGTTTTACTTAGTACTACCCGTGACAATACCTATCCAGTAATTCTGGATAGGACAATCAAAGCGTGAAGCGAACAATTGTAATTATTGTAATCTACGAATCGACTAGGACTCGCGTGGTATATACTGGAAAATTACTCTTTCGAACTAATTTGCAGTTTTCATCTGGAAGTTATGATCATGCCAGGCGGCGGGCGCGAGCGAATCGATTCTACTGGTATCGATCTTCCTGAATCAGAGGGCTGGTGTAATAAATATCATAAAGTGTTTGTTTTTTCTATTATATTTCCCTTATAAATTACCTTGTAGTACATTGACAATCAGAAAAACAACGCCTTTGGAAAATGTAGCTGAGCAAAAATATGTTGTGTTGAACACACTGTGTGTTAGGTGATATATTCCCAAACTCCATAGTGGGTAGCTAGGCAGGGGTAAACCTTTTGCTTAGTTTGTAATAGCAGGTTTTTGATTATTGTCAGTACGTCACAGTTCTTTTCAAACGCCTACAAAAAATATGAAAGCAACGGGCTGTAGGGATAAAATGATGCTATCCGTGTCTGTGCAAAATGATAACAAATACTTATAAATAGGAATAAATAATCGAAATAGTTGCTTACAAAAACTAGACAGTACAATCTGGGTCACAATTGAATGGGTATCTTCTGGGCAGGTGTGCTCTATTGTTGACCGCATCATCACTTAATATCACATGAGATAGTGGTCAAACGCTCGCCCATTTTCAATAAAAAAAACATACGGGTTGAATTGAGATCCTCCTCCTTTTTTTGAAGTCGGTTAAAAAGAAGACATCGCATTTACCTTCTTTTGTCTATTAACCGTACTTTCCAATGAAGAAACCTTTCTACAAACTAAGCTTATAACTTTAATCTCGGTTCACGAAATCTTATTATTTTATTATTATTGATTGATACGTTTGCCCACTATGTCACTTGATGGACGATGCGGTCGAAGGAAGGTCTGTCGCAGAAGACCTAGAATTTTAGGCGTTAATCAAAACATTCCTTGCAAAATTACCAACTTTCACACGAACTTTTTTTGTATAGAAGTAATTATCGCAATGTTTCATAGTGATATTGATATATGAATGGATTTGATAGCTAACAGTTTTGCGTGTATGATGTTTGTATAATTTGACTGAATTAAATGAAATATATAAATAGTGTATTGTTTAATTTAATTGATATTTATTGCCTTTGAGTTTGAGTGTTTTTATGTCTTAGATATTTTGAATTATATGTTTAGTTAAAGACTTGCATAGATCTCTTGAACTATGTTGATCTGAATTTAAATTCTGCTCGTGAATACCTACTCTTCAAAAATAACTATGTTTCATAACTTTTGTGCATAAAGTGTGTTTCGATTGGAAAGGACTCACAAGAGCATGTTGCCACCGGCTACCAGTTGAAGAAATGTACCTGTAACTGAAAAAAAAATCGGAGATTAGTAAAAGTGAGATCATACAAAGCCTCTAAGAAAATTACACATAAATGGTTGTGTACTACCATTGACATATGATATGACAATCATATTAGACAATATGATTGTCTAGCTTTGTATATAGGTACATATATCGGGTGTTAGCAAGTGCGAAGTCTAAGAAATAAAGAAGGCATTATCGATGCAGGCGTTCTGAACCGCTTACCATCGAACAGCTAGCATGTAAATTGCCAATACACAAAAGAGGAGGTGTGCTGTTTTTTTCATTAGGCATCTGTTATTGTAATTAACGAGGACTGACTTATAAAAGCACGAAGAGCTCGCAAGGAGCAAGGAGAATCGAAAAGTACCGACACAGTAGAAATAGATTGTCCGAAATACGGCATAATTACATTGGGCGGGTAATATAGGAAGTGGGCAATGTGCGGCGCGTGGGCCAGGGCACTGGGCAGTGCGCGACACGCGACGGTAATGAGCAGGAAGCGTCACTTTAACGGGAGAGGTGGTACGAGCTGTCCGCGCCCTGTCACATGGAACACAGCACTGTCTAAGAGGTGAGTGCGCTTTGTTAATACATTTGTACTTACAATGGAGCGATCCTCACGTATTTGTTATGAAAATTGACGTTGTTTAAAGATATTTTAAATTTTAAAAAACCGGTATACCATTTGAAAAAGTTGGCTAGTGCGAACTGTATTTTCATCTGCATCAGATCTCTTTCAAGGACAACAGATCGTGCACGCGGGTGCTTTTATATTCGCACTAGAGCGTTAGCGTGCGATCCGCGTTCTTTGAAAAAGATCATCTGACCTGACATAGTTTAAACCACAGATAACCTCTAGGGTATTCAGTTTTTCATATTAAAAATCCCTAAAGCGGTGGCTTGACAGCCACCGTTTAACCGTTAGCTTTAAATACGCTTGATTACCATGACCGGACTGGACGCAGTTAAAGCTGGAAACATATACGCATAGCCCAGCATGAAAAACGGGTCGTATATAAGAGCAACGGGGAAAACGATTAGATGTTTTCGGGACTTTGCCATTATGCTAATTTATTGTATGCTGATATTAGAAGGATTGATTCCTGCGACCACCTGTAGGCCTAGATAAGATGCACCGCTTCTCTTTCTCCAACCGCTCACGATGAATATTCGTTTTCGTTGATCACGTGATGTATCGTTCTAAAGTGTGAATCTTATACTTTTTTATATTTTCTCTCAGCGTTAACGCTTGTAGAATACTACTTTGTCTAGGGCTACTGATCAAGAAGTGGCTCTTATGCTATCTCTGATACGCCATAGCTTTGGAATATAAGTAGTTTGGTATAGGTACCTACTATGTTAAACACTAAGTCGATATTAACGTGAATGTTATTGTTATAAAATTGATACCGGATCGATCGGTTGATTATTACCGCTCTCTTACTGGTACAGAAACGAATCGCAATTTAAAAAAAAAAAAAGGGTTTGCGTCTTTAGTTCTGATTGAGAGACGTTGAATTTGATCCTTTTAATTGTATTTCATACTTTGATTTTAGAAAGAAACCAGTAACGACGCGCTGCGATTAAATATTTGAGTTTTGAGTAGTTTATAAAGCCAACGTATCAAAGTGGTAATTACTTCATAAAAAGCTTTTAGGTTTCTGAAACTGTTATGTCAATAGACACGCTTTCAGTAAACATTTTACGTGACGCAAACATCGCGTAATAATGGGACAGTCCACGGTCTAGTTACCTGATTACTGCTCCAGTTATAGTCCATTGGTTAGCACCTACTGCCTCGCCTAGCCTTGAACCTTGTGGCTACCTTGTGGCAGGTGGTGACGTCATCGCCACGTAGAAGGGTAGGTCGCCCCGGTTCGGCTCTGTTAATTTTTATCACTCGCAAGGGTATTTTCACCTAGTAAATTGTTACCTTTTCTAAAAATAGTATTGTATTTTTGTGTTTTTCGTTCAACTGCCCTTTTCCCTAATTTTATTCTGATCCGATGAACTGTCGAACCAATGTATCTACCTAATTTTAGTTGCCATCCAGCTAAAAGGTTTTCACGAGACTTATGATTGTGTATACCAAGAAGGATTATTTGGAAAAACAGCACTAGTCACTTGAAACAAAATGTGCACCAGAGCAAAAAACCGGTTCGGTTTAAAAATGTATAAATTGAATCTTAGTATGATAGAAAAAAAATGATATTACGCCATGTATCTAACAACTGTTTTGGATAAAAAATTGTACATATAATTTTTTTTGAGGAAATGGGCATATTATTGACATCGACTTAGCAAAGTAGCTACTGGGACATATTCTCTATTTGCTATTCAATTAGCCGATTCCGTAAATTTTTTGTTGCGCGGTGGTCTAACGGTTAAATTGTTTAACTTACCATTATTAGCGTAAATAATTTATTTATTTAGGCAGTTTGAATTATTATAGTTTTGTAATCGTGTAAAATGTGGAACGAGGAGCTTGACTCTTGTGACCTTTTATCTATAAACTGCCACACTCTTTCGTCTGGAGCCCTCTGAAGTGCCACGTTTAACCTTAGATAAAACAATAGTTAGTATGTAATTATTGGTTATTTAATCAGTAAATGCTAAATATACTGTGGTATCTCATCATTCTTTACAGGGGTAACAGTTATATGGACATAGTTACATCAAAGTGCTTGCGATAGCTCACAAGTTCAGTCAATTCGCCGTGCGTGCATCTCGTGACTGGTGAGTTATATCTGAATTATTGAAATTATTTGTTTAACTACAGATAATCATCCGTTTTTTATATAAAATAGAAACGTATCAATTAATTCATCTTTAGGCCACCACAAAAACCACAGACAAGCACTATGATGACTATTATGTATTCTTATATCGCCTTGCTACTTCAGCAAGGCGATCGGCTTCTTCGTTTCCTGGTATACCAGTGTGAGAAGGAAGCCACTGTATTTCAACAATTTCGTTATCTTCTTCTAAGCTTTAGCACATCTATCGATCCAACCACATATAAAATGTTGCGATCACGCGATCCAATACCCTGGGGCCTTACTATCAGCTTTGTAAAGACCATGCAAGGTCCGAGCAGTTCTAAAACCTGGCTTAAACCGCTTAGTGTGAAATCATACCATCACCACGGTATCACGCTCCTTTAGGTGAACGGTTTGAACATTGACTTCCTTAAAGGGGAACGGTTATTGTTGTCTCTGGCATGTTTTAGCCAGGTCTTACAACTGCTCGGAACTTGCATGGTTTTTACAAAGCTGACAGTAAGGCTCCTGTAAAGTCATACCTTCCACCGAAATATCGACAACTTCTCTTCGATATCCTCATTTAAAAAATACATACCTTCCTTTTTTGAAGATATATTAAGCCCGATTGTAGAAAGCAACTCGACGAGTTTGCTTAACGCTATTTGTAATAAATTCTATTAATTTGATCACAATGTCTCAAAATATAATGTATAGTTCGAAATCATCCGCATATATTGTTAAGAATAGCTGTTTTTTTATGTTTTTCCATATGTTGCGAAATTAAATAGCAAGGCGGAAAATGGATCGCTCTGTGCCAAGCGACGACATGTACTCTGCTGAAACAGTATGTATTTAATGCTGGTCCCGGGTTCGATTCCCGGACAGGTCAAACAATTGTGTGTATCAACATGTCTGTTTGACCTGTGTCTGGGTGTGTATATGTATATAAGTATATATATCAGTCATCAGGTTACCATAGCACAGGCTCTGCCTGGTTTGGGACCTGAAGACCTTGTGTGAATGTTCATAAATTTAAAAAAAAATCAGCATAGTAACAGTATATGGTTACACTCTTAAACAATCCATACCTACACATCTTAGAGCTAAGTAATAATATTAATTAATATAATAATTACTAGCTAACGCCTTTTTGTTGCATTATATTTATCAAGCTGTTTATGTTGACGTTATTGTACACAGTTTCAATATCTATAAAATGATATACATATCTATATAAAAAAACATATGTGTACAGTATCATCACATGTAAAGCATGTATCTTTCTGGAGTAGGTACCTACATAGTAGGAGGACAAACTGCGTCAAAGTTCAGGAATATTTTTTTACTGATTTGGGAACGAGGAATAACTTAACCTTTTGACCATTTCAAGTTGTACCACATCTCGTTTTGTTTTGAGTGTACCATTCAACATAGAAAAATGATCACGTCATAATTCAACCCTAGCAAAAGTTAATAACCCAATGATGTGACTCTTGCAGATGTGTTTTGTTAGCTTTTTATAAAACATTTTTCTTTCAATTGAAGATTGTTAAATAAGATATTCTTCTGTAAAAATTCACCATCGAGCAATTCTTCAAATATCAGGAATTTTGCTCAATTATATCCAATTTTTTACATCCGGAGCGTTTGTAATACTTGTAAAAATCCAAAACAGTCGATTCTAAAATTAATGTTTTTATTAATCTAAAAAAGCATTAGATTATAATTAAAACGAAACTGTTGTACCCTGTCGTAGAGGCTGTATGGTACAGGGAGTACGTCGCAGTCAGAGTTATTTTGTCCTCTCCAGTGGTCGGAACAAAAAATAACAGCATAAATGAACACATCAACACACAATATATTGTCAGAAATAATGGTGTTGTATCTATAGTCTGGGTTGTAATATAGAGGTTGGTGTCGCAAATTTCTACCCTTCGTATAGGGCGCAGTGCAGCGCCATGCGATTTCACACGCTATAATCTATCTCTGTTACAAATTTTATCTAGATCCGTTCAGCCGTCCTGGTGTGATTTAGTAATAGGTAATAGGATCCATAAAAAATGAACATTATCAATATCATAAAAAGTAGTAAGATTACAGGGAAGGACTTGACTTTTTGTATATTTCTTAGACCTTTGAGCCGAAATAGCGCCAGTTGGCACTGCTCCATATTGAAATATGTACCAAGAAATGGCAACGGACGTCCCAATTCACTGTACTAGAGTTCTCGTATCGTTCTCTGCAATAGTTCAATGTTTCACGGTGTTATAGAGTTAGACACACACTAGCCCCCTTACTTATAAACGTTTAATAACCTCTGAATAGTTATTCAGTGTTTTTTTCTTTGTCGCTTATATGACAGTTTGACGTTGAAAGAACGGAACAAAACACTGAATTACTATTCGCAGCTTATTCAACGTTTATAAGTAAGGGGGTATATATACACATTCTTGCGATGGTCTATGTCAGAAACTAAGAGTTAATCCAATGCCCACCCCTTACTGCTCTGAGTGACAAAACTCTAAACATTTTCAACTTTCAACTTGTATAGGTACTGCTAAAGTGTTCTGATATTTAATCGTGCAAAGAATATGTTCGACTTTAAATATAGTAGGTATGTATATCCGCTCAGTAGAATATCTTGGAAGTTGTACATCTTTGAAAGTTTGAAGACTCCGAGCACTCTATTTTCACTGTGATCTTCCTTCGCAGCAGATGCATTAAAGCATTGCAATGCTACGGTTTTATATCCTGGGGCTGTGCCTCCTGTCTGGAGCGCTGGCCTGTGAGCTGAACCCTGGACTCGACGCTGGTGCTAAGTCTCCTGGAGACAATTTCTTCCGTCTCATTATCAATGGAGAGGTAGAGCGGTATGCACCGGGGCAGCGATATGTGGGTAAGTAAGCCAAAATATCAATATAATTATTTTTATATGTTAATAGTAAGAATTGAACTCTTCAACATACCTCGTTGGTATCATACAATCCGCTAAAATGGACAGATTGACAATAAATAGCGGAACTGGTTGATTATAATTATATATTTATACCGATACGTTCAGGAATGCAGGACTTTCATTCGCCTGAAGATAAGTCCCATGTAGGTAAGCAGCAAAAATCACAGATAGCTTGTGTTATTTTACAATACATATTTCTAATATTTTTGAAGTTTAAAGCGGTGTAGTTTTGTGTGGTTGCCAATTTTGTATTGTAATAGGTATGTAATATTAATGTAAAAAAAATATTTTGTATTTTTATTCAATATAACATATTTATTTCAGCTAGAGAAGGCAATCAAAAATCAATCAATCGGTTTTCTTTGGCCAATTACCCTATATGATAGTTACTTTTTCGTGTACCTACCTTCTTCGTCCATTCATTCATTCATAGCAGCAATAGGTCGTCCACTGCTGGACATATGCCTCCCCATGTAGGGGGATTTGCCAATACTCGCCACGCTTGGCAGGCGGGTTGGCGAGCGCAGTATGATTTCCTATCCTCAGAAGGCGCTGCTGCCCACCTTCTGGTACATGATCCCTTAGCCGACTCTTACGGCACCCACGGGAAGAGATGGGGGAGTACTATTCTAGGCCGGTACCACCACGGCACATAGACATCTTCGTCCATAGAGCTGTATAAAAACTTACTTCGACAGATTTAGCATTAAAGTTTCGGTTTAATTCTCTTGTTCACCGTCGCCTGAGAATTATGTCGTTTTTGAACAACAGAATACGATTCTGACGGTTCACTTGAAAATAACAAATATTCTGCAATTGGGCCGAAACTCGAGACTGTCTCGTGATCCGTCATTTAATTATGTACAAATCAATGATATTATATGTTTATATAAGGTAGATGTCGCACAAGCGCGCGGAAACTGAGGCGGCAAAATTAAGTCAATTGTAGTAGGTAATTTTGATTACGACGCGTATTTCAAGCGCAAGTCTAAGCATATAGCTATCCTTTTCTATATTATTTGTACCGTATTATCTGTCGCAGTAAGCATGGTTATGTCGTAAAGGAACAAAATCTGAGCACCGCGCAGTATGAATATATATCATCTTTAGTAAAACATCATTGGTACAAATTAACTGAAGGAAGTTTCGATAGCAATTTTGTCACAGTTTAGTGCCCTTGTACGCATTATCACTCGGTTCTTGGAAACGCACTGTTTTGTTGAATTTTGTGCTAATGCTTTGATAACGACAAAGCATTGCATGCCTCACTTCATTTCAATTGATAAGGTTTTGCGCTTTTTTTGTAGACGACAGCAAATTGTTTCCCTGATGAAAAACAATGTCCATGCAACGAGAGATATCTAAGATTTTGCGACATCCCGTTTTTTACACACTACCACATTTACTCAGAAACAAAATATAATTTTTATTTCCGGTCCAATTTTTGCATCTAGCTAGAATACCGACAGTTTTTTTTATACTGTATAGATCTAGCGTTTGACCACTATCTCACTCGATGATCAGTGAGGATGTGGTCGAAGATGTTACGCGCTAGACCGAATGCTCACTGGCTCTGTTGTTGTGAGTTGTGTGTAGTTGATTAAAGTGGAATTCCCGTGGACCCATAGTATAATCAGCACAATACGTTCCCACTGCTGGGACATGGGCCTTCCTTGCAGAGAGGAGTTTTGGCCTAGATCTACCACGCTGGCCAATACGGGTTGGTGGATAGCCTAGTGGCCAGCTCAATGCAGTTATCAGACCTCCCAATCGCCTCCAAAATGGCTTGATGACTGTTATCCTTGGACAACAACCCGGACCGACGGCTTAACGTGCCTTGGAGGATAGATGCGCTCTGTTAGAAACTCCACTAAGCGGTCACTCCTTCAAGATATGACAGACCATAAACCTAGACCTATACAAGCAAAGGCCTTTGATACCATATTCGGCGTTTCGCAACTGGAAATATTAACCACCCCGTTATAAACCTTTAAAACCCCAATATCACCCCACAACAACCCCTCAATCGGTGAAAAGATGATAGGTTCAGAGTATAGTGTATCGGTCGTCAACTAAACGGTTTATAGATCGGTTCCTACCTAGGGCCAGCAAGCACAAGCAAAGCACAGGCAAAACACAACCTTTCGGTGTGGTTAATACCGCCTATCTAATCCATAGAATGGAGTATGTGGTTTTCTAGGTAGTTTTCATTACCCGCTTTGCAGACTATTACCCTCAAGTTTGACAGTCTGTTACTAAATACTAAGTTTGTTTTGGCTGTCCTTAAGAGCCAGTTACCATTCTAAAACCATATCGCAACTAACCATGAAGTGGAATTGGAGTCAAATGTATCTATTCTATAAATTATAAAAAGCAATATGACACAAAATTTTAACTTCAGTTGTTAGTTTGGGTCGTTTCAGGCTACAGATACTCGTTACAAAACCATACAATAAAATTTCAGTAACCCTTGTCGGATCGCGTACCCACGATGTGGTCCAGCAGTTCACTAGATTCAAGATAGTGTTGGATCCTCTGGACCCGGCCACCACCCGGACACCAAGGAAACAAGGCCAGTTCCAGCTTTTCGCAGACACCCTCTCCAAGTTTGACGAGGAGTGCACTAACTCTGTGGTGGAGGCTGATGATCTGCCGAAGACTGAAGTCCAAGTCATGTGGAAGGCGCCACAGGCGGGCTCAGGCTGTGTGTTACTCAAGTCAGTAAATATCTATTTATTTTTACACCCTATTGTATTCCCTACTGTACCCTATTGAAATCCACAGTTGTTATAGTTTTGTTATGATACTTTGTGTGGGTGAGCTTTTCTCCGGAAGCTGTTTATTACAAACTATTTGCGCCCGCGGTTTCACCCGCGTGGTGATGATGATGATGATGAAATATCTATAAGACTCAACCCCCCTCACAAGATTGGTTTTTTCTCTAAGTCATTTCAACTGTTTGATAATCATTCAATCACTCAATAGATAACACAACAGCTGTAGAAGACTTTCTCCCATTCCCACGTTTACAATAGTAACGCAAGAATTCTACCCTCAGCTGGTTCAAGCCCCCAAATCAGAATCCTGGATCCACCACTATTAATTATGAATCACAAGACCCGACATCAGTAAGTCAGGAAAAGTTATTACATAATATTTATAGAATAGCGCCCAGGTACCAGGAGTAACCAGGAGTATGACTAGGTCCTTGTTACTTTGTACTATCATCACCCACAATTATACATACAGTCTATTGGTAAAGAAGGAACTCTTCTGTTTATTACAGAGGCATGGTATACGAGAATGAGAGCAGTTGGTTCGCAGAAGATGGACAGCTCACTAAGCGGATCTGTGAGGATACTTCTCTCTCAGCCCCGGATTGCTGCGCGTGCGATGATGCCAAATACAAGGTGCCCATGCTTCCCTAGTACCTACATAAGATTATATGATAAGAGTAATTATTTGCTACTAAAAACTAGAACGTTTTACAAAATACCGTACTTATGTAAAATATGATTTACTTTATTTATAGTATTTAAGCCTCCTTGCTACCATATACTGCAGGTATGATAAACATTTTCAGCTAAATTGCACCATGAAGACTTGTATATTTCGAGTCGTTAAGTAACAAAGCTGGTTAAGCAATGTAGTAACGGTCACAGCTGAAAGCCTTTCAGAGACACCGCTATATCTATAGGTCCCTGGAACTTATAAATTATGACTAATACTCTGATAAATCCCGTGTCTCAGGAGTGCATCCATGTAATGTTTTAAAGCTACTCTCAGTGTTTTGTGGAACTGGTCTGATTATGTTTAATAGGTATCAATCCTTATCATTTTTAGGTATATTTAAATGTTTATAACAGATGGTGTTCCAAGGTCTGTGGTCCCCACAGACGCACCCCAAAGACTTCCCCGTGAAGGCTCTGTGGCTGACTCACTTCTCTGATGTCATCGGCGCCACGCACCCGAAAAACTTCACTTTCTGGGGCGAGGGAGAGATCGCTACAGATGGATTTCGGTAACAAAGTGTACATTGTGAACATGGTGTTATTTATACGTTGACACTGTAGTCGCCTTTGAGATGCTTTAGCAACCCATTAAGTTGGGGCCTCCCTCTTAAAAAGACGAGCTTTTCGATTATCCGTTACTCGTGCAAATCGGATTAGCGTAGTAGTTATTAACCATCTGATTCTCAGAGTTGTTAGACAGTACCACCCGCCGCAAGGCCTATGACATAGTCTTGACATGCAAAGGCTGTCGTCCTAAGATAGCTATCATGCCCCGAAGCGTACATTTTACACCTTTACCATACTGACATACAAGTTGTGACCGCAAAGAACTTTGTATAATTCGTATAAACCGTACTGGTTCAACACTCAGAAGCAAGGATTTTGAATCAAAAATACTCTTGTGATAATCAGCTTTATTGCTTTAGTTGCTATTGCTATAGATAATAATGTTTAGAGGTACAATGTTACTTATCAAAGCCTACATCGACACAATACAAGTTACTCAAACAAATGTCGCAAAAATGAATGGCAGGGCATACTTCCAAAATGCATTGCCTGTTCACTTATCCCCACTATTCTACTTGCTTGTGATTGGTCAAGACCTCTGAACAACATAAGCAAGCGGTGGACGGGTCTCGACGATCTCACGAAATCAATACAATCTACAATAAAATTCAATCTACTTTAAATCGTACAACTTTAAAAAAATGAACGTAAATAGTCAAAAAATATATTTATTTATGAAATATTAGGAAGACTATCAACTACTATAATAAGGCTAAAGAAAAAGAAAAAAGGATAAAGAAAACTTAAAATTAAAAAGTTATTTACAAGTCTCATATAAATAGCTAAGGTATAATTTAGGTAATTATAACATTCGGTTAATCGGTTAAGAATAAGATCGCATAAGTAAACTCCGTAATGAGTGCGTCGCGTATAATGAGATTATAATCAAATAATCATAAGATATACGCAATAGATATATGCAAACCTACGAAGCTACGATGGCAGACATATTAAGGTATTCAAATTGTAAAGTGATCGAATTTAAAACTAATGGTTCAATGTTACGTATTTCTCCGCCCCAGCACAAGTAAATAAATAGATTCTCAGGTGGGTTTCCATACTTATCAGGTCACTAGCCGAGTGGGGCTCAGTGGGTCTGATGGAGCGGGAACTGCGGCAACGCGGAGGCCTGCTGCGGTCCATCGTGAAGGCGCAAGGGTTGTGGCACCCGAAAGTCAATTCCAACACTACGGCGACCTTCTCTGTGGATCGAAAACGACATCTTGTCTCGCTCGCTTCTATGTTTGGTGAGAGAACAGTTTATTGTGCGATAACACTATTTAAGCGAGAAATATGTACGAAATATGCATCTGGATAGATATCATATAAGCTACATTTATCACTAGATCAAATTCCGCCGTTTAGGTCTTGACTCTGAGAAGACGTGCCATCAAAAAAGGAATGTTGTTCTCGTAAGCAAGCTTGCAGTCAAACAACGTGCTATTCTTGAGGGTTCCATACCAAGACGAATAGAAAATTTTCATACCTGGAGAAGAACCAAAGTCATCGACATCTTGGTAAATGAGCAAGTTGAAGTGGCAGTGGGGGACCAGTCAGTCAGATCAGATAGAAAGCAAGTTCTAATGTAACACACATTTAAAATAATACAGTCGAATGCAGAACCTCCCCTTTTATGGTTGTCCGTTGAAAATGAAGCGACACGCTTCCCACTCGAATCATTTTCATTTCAACCATGTTCTGAGCTGGACAAAAGCCTCCCGCAATTATCTCCATGATGTTGGGTGGGTCTTTACTCCTGAACCTTTCGGGCCCGTCAGCCATCAGTTCTGTGCGATGTGTACGGTACACATCGCACAAACTGATTATGAAGATTATCTAATTGCTTATTTGCTACATTTTTAGTTGAAAGAAAGTGCTTCTCGTGGTAGTCCCGTTTATTTTCGATCAAGTTCTGACCAGTGCTACCCTGATTTGACTTCACATACATCGATAATTATTCTAATTTTTGCACGAAAATGTTGAAATAATTAACTAGTTAATATATTTAACTAGCTACTGTAATTGTCCATCGCCATGGTGATGTGGATTCTTTGTCTGTTTTATTCCAGGCCCGTCTCCGGACTGGGTGGTGGGCGTGTCGGGTCTGGACCTCTGTCTGAAGGACTGCTCGTGGGTCGAGTCTAAGGTCATCGATCTGTTCCCCTACGACGCCGGTACTGACAACGGTATCTCTTATATGGTAAGACTAGCACTATTCCGCAGTAACCCGCTTTGTAATCACAGTTATTGTGATTAAAATGGTACTACTACTGATTAAATCATTTTTAATGTATTTTAGAATTTTCCATTGTTTTATAAGCAAAGAATGGAAAGTTTTAGAAATATTTTTACATAACAGTTTTTTTATAAAGCTGTTTTGACAGTGATAATAATATTTGTGTGTAGTAAGTGTAATATTATTATTAATTTTAGGTAATTTATCCTTATAATATACGTAATATTACTTAGTAATTTAGCAAACAAATAAACGGTTGCGTTTCTCAAAACAGTAAACACATCCTGTCTAAGATCTCCCTTCTGAATAGCGAGTTTAAACATTACTGTCAAACTCAGATAATTGATTGGATACTCAAAGCTGTCAAATGATGAAAAAGGCAGCCTTTCAACTCTTCACTCTTCACACGACAGTAACAACGGTAACAGCATTACATTTAATGGTAACGCCACAGACGTGAATGGAAGAGGGTAGACTCTTCATGCCAATAAAATACTTACCCGCAGTGATTTCAGTTTACTTGTAAACGTAGCTTATGCAACTTTGTCAACATTTCGAGCCATCAAAGAAATAAAATGAATAGTTGATAATTCGGGAATAATGGAATTGTTGTTTCCCAGTCTCCAAATGCAGAGACAGTTCCCCGCGAGCGTATGTACCGCATCACCCCCATGTACCCCGAGGATCCCCGCGCACCCTTCTACTCCCCGGGGGCTGCCGAAGTGGCTCCCATGGCGCGTCTCTACATCACCCGGGAGAAGCTCATACACAAGTCTTGCGATGAGGAAACGCTTCTCAGCATGGTGGCCGAGGAGGCGGAGAATACACAGTCGGTAGACAGACGTAAGTATGGTCAAACTACACTATAACAAGCGCATGCTGAAAATCAATATTTACTACTAACATTTTTTAAATATGTACTTACATTTAGCATGTGCATTCCCGGACACCATCTTTGTAAAAGATTGACTTGAATTACGAACCCGGAGAAAGACGGAAGAATCGTTTTATTTGTTATTATAGTTACGAACGCAGCGTTGGCTGCAGCAATAGCCCATATGTTAATAAATATACAAAGATAATCTTATCTCTTATCTTATCTTATACTTACTGGGATTCTTTCGAGCAACACTTGATCAACGCCCACCGAATGATCTTCATATCGATATTTAAGACTGAGACAGAAGAAGAAGCGGTTACGTAGTATAAACCGATATAGTCCAATCGAGAGGTACTAAGATTTTGCCTTGTATCAAATGGCGTAATCCGCAGCCAGAGCAAAATAACCCTTGTCTATAGCTTATGCGTACCCTTGGGCATTGATCAGACGTGTAAATAAATAAAATAATATATGTTAGCGGAATGCGCGGTGACGGCGTGGGGCGCGTGGTCCCCGTGCTCGGTGCCGTGCGGCAAGGGGCTGCGCATGCGCACGCGCACCTACCGCATGCCGGACAAGGCGCGCATGTTCGCGTGCGACCGGCAACTCGTCTCCAAGGAAATGTGCGTCGCCGATGTGCCCGAGTGCGAGTAAGTCCCGCTTCTCATATTAACAACTATACAGTTCTAAACGGCAAATGAGACCCACCTTCCTTTTATTCCTGATTATATATCAGGAATAAAAAAAAATTATTTAAAAACGTAAACCAAACTAAAACGTAGATTGTGTTATTAAAGTGTTGGTGTTTCTACTATAATTTAATGATTACTAAGTATACTTTTAATTATGTCTTCTCTATAAAATGTGTATAACAATTGTCACAAGGACCCCGATTTTGTGACACACCTTTCTTAATTTAAATTTGTGTCAACGCATTTTCTGCTTTTTAGTTTGGTTTCCTATTATGGCGTGTTTTTTAGTTTTATAAAATGGTTAATTATTTTTGATTGGAAATTCTCGTGAGTTTGACATATTATTGTACATTTTACTGTACTTTATTGTACTACATAGTACATCGTATCCGGCTTTACTCACATTTATAGTCGAAGTTTCGACCTAGGTTTCGAGCATGTCCGATGCTCATCCTCAGGTGAGTTTACGCTGCCAGATCGCGGCGACCATGCTCGCCGTGGTTTCACCTGATGTTAAGTGTTGACGCAGTCTAAGATGGAGCACGCAAGCCTAGAAGGTACCTATTCACTTGTGACTTGAAGACTCCAAGATTGTACCTATCGGTAAGGGAATTTAATATTAATTATGTTATATTATATAGTATACTAATTATTATTATATAATTAATAATTGGACAGACTACTCGTATTTAAATTATTGCATTGTCAACGGTCCTTCTTATGTGTGCAAAGTTTCAAATGAATCCTACGTTTTGAAAGAAAGGTAAGTCACGTTCAAAGATTCCGTTGCATAGATACAGGCGAAACTAATATAAACATTAAAAAAATCTGATCATAAACAAGCCGAAGGTTTATTAAATTTAATAGTATGGTTCCGTGTCTAATTGCTTAAAAGTTACCCTGATTAATTCTCTAAAAATGTTCTTATCGATTTTTAAATAGCAAGTAGTGTCGAAAACAAATGAAGACTGTACTGTTTATAGTTTTTCATTACAACTGGAATTCAGTGAAATTTTTCCTTTGCATTTGCGTTTAAAATGAAAACGTTTCCTGTCATTCAATAATTAAATTTAAAATGATTTGTGCAGAGGCGACAACACCCCCGCAGAAGAGGAAATCGACAACACCGCGGTGGCAGTAGACGTGGACGGTGTCTGCCAGACCTCCGAGTGGGGCCCGTGGAGTGAGTGCAGCGTCACGTGCGGCATTGGTATCAGCACGAAGAGGCGGTACTTCCTTAACCAGATGGGACCCAAGAAGTGCCCGCTTGTTCAGATTGGTAATTTTTTGTCATAATGCTAAATTGGTTTTAGAAACTCATTAATATTTATGAAAGAAAAACCATTTTAATTTGGAGACGGTTTAAGGTGCGAATTCTCGTAATACCTTTCATTTATTTTTTAAATGGCGTCAAATTAACGGAACAGCGTTTACTTTTCATTAGTAGATGTTTAATAGCTTAGAAGCGTTATTTTTCTAAGTTTAATAGCTTTAGTCATTTCACTAAATCAAATTTACAGGGGAAGAAATTCAACGGATAAATCGTTAAGTCTTTACTTATTCTGTTGTCTAAGAATAGTGAAAAGTAAAATCTTCTAGTGCACATTTTGTTTGTTCACTTGTACTACGTTACAAATTCTATCTTTTATCGTCAACGACCCGCGGTTTCACCCGCATGGATTACGGGTTTCCCGCTATCTCAATTATCCCACGGGAACTATACTATCCGATATAAAAGAAGCCTATGTGTTAATCCAGGGTTTAAACTATGTCCATACCAAATTACATCGAAATTGGTGTATCCGTTTGAGCGTGAAGAGGTAACAAACATGCGCACATACACACAAACTTTTGCCTTTATAATATTAGTAGGAAGTAGGATAAAATATAAATATAAGTAAATATAATGGTGACTTAGAGTGTTTATATAGTTCTATTTGATGCGGTCCTGGCAAAACCTCTCGCTCTTTTTCACTCTCGTTAGGTTTTCATACACGCAGTATATACGTATATACTAGCTACTCGTAGTTGGTTACTTTAGCCCCTTGTATTTGGAAATGATGCATATAACATTTTGTTTATTCAGAGGAGAACCGCAAATGCATGCAGCCGCAATGCACGGAGCAGGAGCGCGAGCAGGAGCTGAGGGAGGTGTCGGACCCGGCGTGCCCCGCGTCGGAGTGGTCGGCGTGGTCCCCGTGCTCGGCGTCGTGCGGCCGCGGCGTGGGCTTCCGCACGCGGCTGCTGCTCGTGCCCGCCGAGCGCCAGCACGAGTGCTCCGGCCGCGTGGAGCTCATGCAGCAGCGCGTATGCCAGGAGCGCGCCGACTGCACCCTCGACATGCTCACCGCCAAACGTGAGTTGTCTCCGCTCTCTACATAAGTACCTACTGCTAGTGTTCGGGATGACACGAGTTTGCACTGATTTGAAATGATACATGTTATTGATCTCTGTTATTATTTAATAAGTCTATATGGTGTCTGACCCAAACAGGTGTTACGGGGTTGACCGAAACCGAAAAATACATACACCTATTCAAATTTCTATTATATACTTAAATCTAGTGTATTTTTATACACATTTATTTGTATATATGTACATGCAAACAGTTACGGAATGTTGATTAAAATATAAATACAACCATTCAAGTAACAAATATATTTCTTAGGCGAGCGGCGTCGCCGGCGAGCATGTGATAGCGGCGAAGTTGGCCGAAAGATCACGATAATTCACAATCACACGAGTTACGGTGCGGCCGAAAGTTTGGCCATTCTTTTGCCGAAACCAAAACTAAGCCCGAAAATAGATTTCTTGGCTGAAACTGGCCGAAACCAAGACCGATAACGAATTTTTGGTCGGTCACTAGATCTGGGTACTCTTTGAGTATACAGCCTATCTGGTTTATTTATCTGAGTGTTTACTATAGGTGATAAATATTATGAATGCTACCGCATACCACAAAAACGAATCCTGCACTGAACTGAAAATAATTGTATTTCTTTATATTATATTAGTTTTTGCAACGAGCGGTTCAATCTGCAATCTAACGAAAATGTTTAGTATTAGGTACAAACAGCTAGACATTCTGACGCGACAAAACAAATCTTATCCAAATTATTATAGTTTTTAAATCATTGTATCCATTGTAAAACAAATACTACTTACTCCTATATTATAAAGCGGAATGCGAGAGCCAAAATCGGTTATTTTAATAGTTGAACATTCATTGTAATTCTTACGTGCACGCGGTAATTGATCGTCAAAAAACGACCAGTAGATTCACGCAGTACGAGAATATATGGTTGTTGTTATGGACTGCAGCCTCTCTCCGTGTTTTTTTTATTTGGTGTCATATTTTTTAAACTTGAGCGTGATATATTTATGTGATATTCTATATTTTATATTTTGTTAGGTAGTATTGCATTTTTTCTTTTTAAACTAAATATTTTGTATGCACCGTGCAGTGTTTATTCGTGCGTGATGTCACTTGCCGGTCCCAACGGAAGACCAGCGCTGGTTGTAGTAACCAGCATTTATGCTGAGTTGGGGTCGGCTTGTGGCAAAAAACTAGAGATAAATAGTTTAATTTCTCATCATCTGTATTGTATTTTTATTTTGTTTTTTGCCACAATAAAGTTATGTCTATGTCTATGATAGCTAGCCATGCGGAAACGAAAATCGAATCTACCATCATGTTGTGAATTAGATAACGATGTAGGCTATAGGTACCCTCGAACTTGAGGCGTTATAGTATAGGCGGGGACTGAAACAGCGGTCAGAGTACCGGCCGAAATTCACACTCCCTAAGTAATACATCGCTACAAAAACTCCATATTGACGCTGCATCTGTCAACTGTTCTAAAAATAATAGGGATATTATTAAAGCACTTTTAATAGACAAGTTTACGATCAAAACAAGTCAATGAAGTCATCCTAGCTATTGCCATGTACCTACGTCTACAGAACGTACTCGTAGATTACAATCTGTGTAACAGAATGTAATTAGTTCATGAAAACCAAGGCCAGTATGGGTGTTAGGGCTGATACTTTCAGAAACGTTACATTACATTAACATTTATAAAATATAATAACATACGGCAAACGTGTTCAGTGTAATACTATTTACATACCGTCACTATGGTACCTACACCAGAGCATCTGAAAAACTTTAAGCTTTAACATAGTAAAGATTAACAAGAAGAGTTTATTTTAGCATTTCATCAATACGCCAGTCAATGTCCAAATTAACGTTTTATAAAAAAACCTGAAATTATTTAAATAGCAATATCAACTTATTGCTTTCCCACTGCTGGACACGATCCATGCCTTTCAGAGAAATAATGGTCTATACTCACCTCTACAAGAGGTCCGAATCCCGGCTGCGGGCAACAGACACTGTTATACTATATTTACCAATGTTGATAAAAACGCAACGCATATCAGAAGTAACCCTAACAACGAGTACATGTAAGTCGCAATTCAATAAAACAGCTATTACGCCGACTATGTTTTAAATAATAGCTTCTGCACGATGCCACGTGATATGTGTTGCAAACTGCTGAAATCTATTATATTGTATTACTTTGTAAGGACATGTGCATAGTCTATTATCTTTTTTGCAATTCTTGACACATTTTAGTTAATATTTCTGAGATATTGCATTTTTGCTTCCATTATTTTCCTACCTTTATCATCTTAAATCATGAATAATAATCATTTGGAGTATGGTTTTAAATAGTCTTTTAATTTCTTGTTTGATGTAATTCAATTGTAATTGTGGGGTGTAATTCTAATGTCGATCTTTTATGGATAAATAAATATACTAATAAATAAATATATAATTAAAAATATATTATATAAAAAATATAAAATGTATAATTAATGAATAAATATATAATAATAGACCGCATCATCACTTAACATCAGGTGAGATAGTGGTCAAACGCCTGTCTATCGTGAATTAAAAAAAAACTTTTGTCGCAGTGGTAAAATACCTAGTATGTAAATAAATCGCTAATATTGAAAAACTTTAACCGGTGCAATTCGCCAAAATATAATTATTATGTACTTTTTAGGTAGTATAGTTAAAATTTTCTCGCAAAAATTCTTACTATTAACTAATTTAAAAAAGCTTTATTAGTATTGTTAAACGTAAAACAACGATGTTCTAATGATAATATCCTTGTTAAAAATATCACGTATTAAAATGTGGCGAGGCAAGCTCAAAGCACGTTAAAGCTGAATTTAAATAAATATAAACACACGTCTTTACACTTAAAAATAATAAATTAAACGAGAGATGTTCCGCACGATATGTACCAATTGCCTTCCGTACTCTTTACTAGAATAAGTAATTATGCCTATTATAAACGTAAGAAGCATATCTTACTAATATTACAAATGCGAAAGTTTGTTATTATGGATGTATGTTTGTTACTCTTTCAACGCCTAAACGGATCGATTTCGATGAATTTTGCTACGGAGATAGCTTCTACCCTGGATTAACACATAGGTTTATTTTCATCATCACCATCATCACCGTTTTTCATCACTACGCGGGTACAACCGCGGGGCGCCGCTAGTAATACTATATTATGATAAGGGGTCAATACACACAAGGCTGTCCATGATCTTCATACTAAATTTCATCGAAATCGGTGTAGGCATTTGAGCCTGAAGAGGTAACAAACATACACACTTACACACAAACTTTCGCATTTATAATATTAGTAGGATTGAAAGGCTTTGTAATGTGCAGGTATTTGTATGGAGGGTGCGGAGCAGGGCCCGTGCCGGGGGGTATATCAGCGCTGGACCTTCGTGGCAGCGAAGGGGATGTGCGTGCCCTTCAACTACGGTGGGTGTCGCGGCACCGCCAACAACTTCATCTCGCAGGAGGACTGCCTCAACACCTGCAGCGTTATACTCGGTATGTACACGTTTATTTACAAGCTTTATTGCAGTGTTCATTATACCCCGTGCGAAAGCATAAGTATGTTTCTACTGTTAGGAGACAGGACTTCCTCCTCTCAGGGAAAGTAGTACTGGCCATAATTGAAGCGATGCGAGCCTAGCCTTGATAAGAAAGAATAACATCAGAAATTTATTATTACTACATACTACATAATACCCATTACTACATAATAAACAGATAAACAGATCTCACGACATATATCCTCTTACAAAAAGAGAGTGTAAACGCGTTGTCGCTACCTGGTTGCAAAACAAAAGCTATGTAGATACTGAAAACATACTAAAGGCTTGTTTATAATAAATTTTTATAATAAAGTAATTGCGTTAAATATTACAAACCCCCCCCCCCCCACACACACACACACACACACACACCACACACACCACACACGCGCGCGAACACTTGTATATACGGCTCACACACATATTTTTTTTTTTTTTTTTTTTAGCCTCTGTAACATTAACCACACAAAATTGCACATTTATTTCTCATAAGTAAATAGAATGACAATAAATCGCCGCACATTGCTAAATATTTTCGATGTCACAATAATGGGAAGGAACTGTTACCCTGTAACACAGTGCATACTAGTACGGGGTACAGGGATCTCTTCACATGACCACACACATCCTAATATACTCTATTCATATTATTCTTATTGTCAAAAGATGTAGCATATTGTGTGTCCTTAAGATGTAATAAAGAATTTATTTATTATTATTATTATAGTAATTGAAACATTTAGGATCCCTCAATCATGGGATATAGATATTTCATGATAAGCTTCATGTTACAATGCTGTTTTAGTATGTGCATTAACTGCTTATAACTGTGCTTTTCCTATTGATAATAGACATAAATGTGTACATACTTAAAAAAAAAAAAAAAAAAAAATAATAATAATAATAATAATAATATTCCAAAAAGCTCGCAAATGTTAACGAGACGAGACCTACTTCTTATCATTGGTCTCACTGGTCACAGTAACCTTAACTATCATCTGAATAATACTGGTGCTATAGACAGCCCGCTGTGAATGAAATGTATGGGAGAGGAAACATCATTATACATTGTAATGCTACAGAAGAAATAAGACGAAAAATCATGCCACATAATGATTTTCCAGTCAGCTCACATTCAACAAAACTCGTTTCCATTCCAGCTGTGCCAAAAAGCGAAAGCCATACTCCGAAATATAAAGAAATTAGGATGGGGTTGGGGTAGTTAGCGGGGGAAATGCACAGTCAGTGCAGGCTGTATCCGCCCTCACGTAGAATTAGAATTCAAATTGCCTAGTTAAATGATGCGGTCTACGAAGGACCACGCCTGCTTAGAAAATAAGTACCTATTAACTTTGACTAAAACTGCCCACATTCGAATTAAACTTTTCCAATACTAGGAACAGCGGAATTATCACTAAATATTGTGTATAATATGTAATCTTAGCGTAAACAGAACACAAAAACTTTGGTCTTTAAAGACTTTTTGCAATTTTGAGTGAACATCAGAATTCTCACTTTTGTTGAATATAATCATGTACAGGCGGCCAAATATACCATCTGCGCCTGAAGATCTTTTGATATCATAAAAGAACAAGGTTTATTTTCCCGTGCAATAAACATTGTCATTTCCGAATGCTGAACCTTATCGCTATTGTGAATAAGTACACAAAAACCTTTGTCAAAACTGGTATATCAATTGTCGACTATATATAGTAACATAAAATGACAATTCATATCTATTTTTGAATGCCATGTCCATTACAGCACCCATTTTCCGACGGTGACCTCCAAAAGATAATGCCATTAGGGGCTTAGGGCATCGTGACGTCACAACATGACGTAGTATGATGTGCCCCAACTATTTAGAGAGCATTATGGACTAGAAATACATTCTGTGTTTCTAGTATGGATTGGATGGATGCAAATGCAGCCTATTTAATGACTAGAAATACATTCTGTATTTCTAGTAATTAAATAGGCTGCATTTGCATCTGATAGGAAAACAGATAGAATGTGTCTGTATGTACATTGCTTGCACATAAAATGAAGTATCTTCTATATACCGTATAAAATAAAGTCTCCCATTGCGTTTGTCTGTTTACCCGCCCTTCGGGTATTGTCGTAATTACGTATTTTCTCACGGAAGGTATATGCAATAAAGCCCAATGAAGGAGGTAAAAAGTAGACATTTTACTGTAACCAGTTTACGAATAATACATATTTTACATAGATCGTAACCAACTAGATTTCATTGTAGCGTAACCATGGTTACCGAAATAACAACCACAGTTTATATTTGTTACACTGCTATACAGCGCGACTGTACAAAACGCTTTTGATTTGTGAGAGTTAATTGTTTTACTTCTTTCATCGTAAATTACAACCACGCGAAGCAACAGCGGGCTATATTTTTCAAGAAGTTAAAAAAAAGTAACCCAGACCTCTACTTTTACTGAAAAATGTATATTGTACCTAAGTGTGTAGATAGACAGCGTGCGACGACGACGGCGTAAATCGACACTGTTTTATAGAGTAATGTGAAAGTAGATAATATAATCTAAATTATACAAAAAACTTAATATATTTCGTATATAATATCATGGTACTTATCCGCTCAAAATTAGATGCATAGAAACAGGTCAGCTCATTAAAATATTTTACTATAAGTTTCCCTATTTATATAACCCAGATGGAATTCGGTCCCAATCCTATAAATAAATATACCGAAATAACACTTCATTATGTCCCAAACGATGTTTGTGTACGACCGCAGTCTGTTACATAGCTGCCTACTAAACTGACACCCCAAACTTCTGCGCTTGTACCTGTGACGTCAATGCTAGCGGTGACGTCACCATGAAGACATCACTGACATAGACCTGAGTATATTGTGTCACGGTAGATAAACTTTATACGGTCACCTTTATTTACGTCTTGTGTTTACCATATAAATGTTAAATCGAGTTATACACGCGTCTAGAAAAAAAATCTAGTTCATTTCATAGGAGGACTGTCTGTATTTGCTAGTATTTATCTATATGTTACACGCATCTATCTATACATGAATATTCTGAGTGACGAAATGCATTAAACGCTGCTCTTTAATCTTGAAATTTCACGCGAATTCATAATTCATTTACAAAGAGTTCTCAAATTACGTGAAGACTAACAATATGTTTTTCAAAATATAAAGGCTAGAATCTTAATTAAGGATCTTAGGCTAAAATCGGGTAAGACTCACAATACATAAAGAATGATTCTAAGCGGACACTAAATAATTACGTAATGATCGTGGACATAGGTATCCGATTATACTATCTAGTTATGTTTTTTTAAAAAAATCTTTTGTTATTGTATTGTAGTTAAGTAATGTATATTTTGACATTGATTTATTTATTTATGACTTAATGTATCAGCGACAATTCGTTTCATCTGTATAAAGCAATTTAATTTAACTTTATCACTGATAATAAACACGAATTGGTGAAATCACTATCACTATCACCTGGAAATACCTATCATCAATAGGTATTTCCAGTTTTTGCCCCCGGGATTTAGTCGTAAGTGAGGAATGCATTTGAGTTTTTGAATGGAACATTCCCGTCTGTCCCCATGATATTGCACGACTTCATATTATTACCTATCACACATTATTTACTTATGTATGTATATGTATGTAGTTCGTACCTTTTGAGCGAAAACCATACCAATTCGATGCAAACGAGACAATTTGCACAATAGGTACCAGTTTCTGTACATTTCTTGGTTTCGAAGACTTTTCAATTTCTGTAAGAGCGTGAAGTAGGTATTGCTTTAATCGTAATACCCGAAACAGCAGCCAGACGAAGTTAAGACTCAAACGGTCTTTACACTCTCGGCTATTTTCTAATTCCATGGTACATCATGACGTTTCTTTTACGTACATATTCTACTTTTATAGATGTTGTTATTAATTTTTTTAACCGACTTCAAATAGGAGGAGGTTCTCAATTCGAACTGTATGTTTGGGGTACTGGGTGAACCGATTTTAATGATTCTTTTTTTATTTGAAAGCTGCTTCCTGTGTTGTCCCATTTAAATTCATCAAAATAGGTCAAGCGGTTTTTGAGTTAAACTCAAATACCTGAAAAGTGTTACGTCTGCTTGAACGACATTCTAAATGACATTTTTTACCATAAATGGTTACAATAACAAGTTATTTCACACTTTTGAGTGTTGGAAGGCGGTTCCATTTTTTGGTAACATTTTTGGTATTTTACAAATTGACGATAATATTAGTAATGCTCCGAAAGTAAAGATCATATAGATTATGAAGAACCATGAGACCATACAGGGAGTATTGACATAATTATTATGATAGACTAAACTGCGCCCCGCGGTAGCACCCGCGCTGAATATAGAGCGTGAACATAGGCGGTATTATAGATTTTTGTGTCTTCCCTCTATCCCAAGAGAACAGTCGTATTGACTGTTCTCTTGGGATAGAGGGAAGACACAAAAATTCACAAACATTCTGGGATAGATATAAAGTAGTCTATGTGTTATTCCAAATTTAATGCAAATCCGTTAAGCCGTTTCAGCGTGAAGGAGTAACAACTATACAAACGACAAACAAACTTTCGCCTTTATAATATTACTTTGATTACAAGTTCACTATGTACAACAATCTATGCAATTACATATCTAAGGACTCAGTTACGTAATAATAGCTGTTCAACATATTTCGTTGATTAACAAGAATACACCTTATTATCGGGGTAATTTGATTCTTTTTATTGAACGTACCGCAATATCAATGTAAATGGCTATTATTGATAATGTTTATTCTTGTATTAGTGACCATTTAAGTTTGGAACTGATCTAATTTAATTATTAATTAATGAATATCGAATTACTATAGTATATCGTTAATTTCAATACCTCAATCAGTATTCAACTTGTTTAATCCAGACGTGGCGCCTCGCCGTGTCCGGTTAGGGTTGCCAATTTTTAGGTATTTTTTCTAAAATATCGAAAATTTCAGGTAGTTTTAGGCAAACATTTAAAGTTGACAGAAGTTTTAGAGAAGCAAGAAATACTCATTAAACATACATTTTAAATGATTACCGAATAGTTTGTTTACAATAATTTTCAGTGTTTGTATGAATGTTATATGTACAATTAAATTGTTTCATTGTTCAGATGTTGCTCGTACTTTTTGTTCCTGGATTGGGTGGTGGTATATTTGGTGCCTCCTGGTAAATGCTTTGTTAATATAAATAATATATTAGGTACAACGTATATATATATATTTCACTTTATGATTAATTAAGTGCTTAAAGATGGAATGCTAAGCTACGCTAAACTTGCTGTCCAGTGTAGCTGGACACACTGTACCAATTTACAAGCTTGAGAGTGATAGGCCGTACTGGAAAATGCCCTACAACAATGCTGTAGGTTCATAGCAATATTACGTATACGGAAAAAGCTTAAACCATGGGGTGAGGATTACTCCAATGGCCGACACTCACAACCCCGAGATATCGTCGCTCCTTCAGTCAGGATATTAAATAATAATATTATTTATATTAGATAATTAAAACTCATTTTCAGACCTTGTAACCCTAGGGGACGGTGGCTGGCTCTCTGCCAGATCACGGTTACTGACTCAGCCAGCCAGGTGGTCAGGTGCCGCATTATCCCGGCTTCACAACTACTGATCAATTGACACCAATTGATCAGTATAATAAACAGACGCGAGGAATTCGATCTTGTTATTTTAAACGTTTAATGCGTGGTCCTTAAATAGTTAATGAAACATTATTTAACATACTTCGGAGGGCACGTTAAGTGGTTAATCTTAGTTATCTACCTAAGTTATCGCAAACAATCGAATCGAATCTTAGTGAAATATTTCGACTTACATCGAATTCAGTCTTGTGAATTGCCAATTTATGATGTAATGTAAATGTAAATATCACAGTGCTATTTTCATCGCGAATACGATCTCTATGAGGAATGGCCTAGCCACTTAATAGAGGAAAATAACAGATCTGACAAACGGACCTTGTTTGTCAGATTTGTGAGGAAAAACTTGTTAACCCTTCCGCTGTCGTAAACAAAAAGCTACTATTACTCCCTCAAAAGTAACCTGGGTATCTTATCGCCGAATAAACCATTTCTTCCTAGTATTTGGGAAAATAGTGTGTAGATCTGACGTTGACAATGGTCACAGTCGGAATGAGCGGGTGGAGAGCGGCGCGAACCTGGCCGAATACTAGGCGAATACCTGGCGTACCTGGCTAGGTACGCCAGGTATGGTCACGTGATACAAGCCCGTACTAAGAATTACTCAAAACTAATTCTTATAAAATCAACAATTATGGATATTGCAATAAAAATCCTCACCATTGACAATGTTATTAGTATTACCTACCTAACAACTTAAGTTTTGTATGAATATTCTTGTTATTTTATAAGAATTGGATTTTAAAATGAATAAATGTTGTACATTGAAAAAATGAAAGCGGTCTCTTACTCATGATTTTTAATTATTTTTTAAAAGTTTGGATTTGTATATCTGTACCGCCTTAAATGAAATGTCTAGTTTTTTTCTTTAGAAACTGATATTTTTATATCGGCCATATTACTTTCCTAAACTGCTTATAAATATGAATATTTTTTGAGTAGTTAGCGATATACCTAATATGTTTTTTTCATCAAATTTTTTATGTGCTCATAAACGCTCGCGATAATATCGCACACATCTTTAGGACCGGGAACAATAATTAACACGTGTTTTGACTTGTTGACTAGATTATAAATTTACGCGTAGCCGATATCACGATCGAGGTTTTGGCTTTGCCCGGAAGCCTTTATCAAGATCTTGAGTGCGGTGCTTTCGTCTGCTTACGTTAGTTAACCAAAGCGCCTAAAAGATTGTCATCATAACTCTGCTAATATATTATTATCACGATAATTGAAGCGATGATAGCTTAGCGGTGGGAGAGTCGGCTGTCTAACTGACGAACGCTGGTTTGATCCCTAATCAACGGTTTGAGTTTCCTGTGAAGGTAACACCGTTATCAAATTCCCAGCATGGTGGTAGGGTACTTTAGAGTATCTACCCGCATGGGTAGCTACCACACTTAAGTTTGAAAAACAGTCAACGAACACATAGTGTGTTCAGGCAGCAGTCCTTGAGAGCCGGAAGCATTCTAGGTCTATATGGACGTGATAACATCTTCGACCACATCGTCGTTGATCATCAAAGTAACATAGGTCAAATACTAGATCTATATGATATAAATAATTATAGATATCATCTCAGCCATAAGACGTCCACTGCTGGACATATGTCTCCCCCTTATTAGGGGGATTTGCCAATACTCGCCACGCTTGGCAGGCGGGTAGGCGAGTGCAGTATGATTTGCGAACCTGAGAAGGCGCTACTGCCCACCTTCTGGTACATGATCCCTTAGCCAACTCCTACGGCACCCGTGGGATGAGATGGGGGAGTACTATTCTAGGCCGGTACCACCACGGCACATATTCTAGGCCGGTACCACCACGGCACTATATAAGAGGCACTAATAATTATACATCAGAGTTCGAAATCTAACAAAAAGTCTTTTAACTCTTCGCGCAGTCCATCCATACCTTCTTCGTTCTTTCACTACCATTATATCTATGATCATGATCTACCGTCATGCTCAGTGCTCTAACAAAAGTATGATAACGTAAAAACATTATCGCAAAAGTTAAATGTACTATGTACCCAGTGTTGCATTTGTATCGTGCGTCATCATATTCAGTGTCTAATACATGTGATTTTCTCTAATCCATCAAGCAGTGACGAAGTGTTTGTTTACATACCGTTCGCGTTGGTAAGATTCAAAATGGCGATATTTGAAATTATAGTCTAAAGGAATCTAAATCCTATAATCTTCTAGAACGACAGCGTGATAACTGAAAATCAGAAGCTACTATATCTACACTGTAATCTGGCTGAGAATTGTTCTGGGTTGGTTATGGGGTTCAGTACGTCAGTAGGTCATAGGGTTCTGCGTTCAAGTTTCTAGATTATTTCACGGATTATTTGTCAATCATAGAGAGGTACACATATATATATATATATATTATATACAGTTTATAGACTGGAATAGGTACGAAACAAGAGATGATTTACAATTAATAAATCTGTTTAAAATTTTAAACAGATCTATTTGTAAATCATTTCTTGTTCTCTTAATCGCGTATTTCAAGAATGAACGTCTGCGACGTTTTGACCAAGTTGCATTGGTATGTTCATAAATAACGGTTTTTCAGGGAGCAAACATAAAAAAGAAACAACGGAATTGACCAACTTTTTTTTGTAGTTGTAAACTCACTTCAGATTTTTTAATTTTATTCAATGGTTTACAATGCCTTGTCAATGGAGCGTGTCATGAAATTGTGGCAATTTTAGCCCCAAAGACACACTTCCTCGTTGTCCGTATTACAATCGAATGACATCACCATCCTATCATGTTCATAACGCCAAGTATTCCATCTCTTATTTGGCACATTTGACTGGTGTGCAACGGCTGACGTCACACAGTGACATCACTCGACCGTGACACGTGACACGCCGTGACGCGTACCGTACACAACACTAGATGTTTACCATCGTAAAACATCAAAGCTTTTAGTAGGAGCTTTCGATTAAAGTTTACGATTGTAATACCGTCTATACTTTAGTATTATAAAGTGTGTGCAGACAATGTGCTAGTAGTTAGCTTGAACACAAGGAAAATATGGTTGCAGCCTTTAGATAGCACACAGAAAGATAGATAGAAGGGTACAACCCCGGAGTCTTCAAGTCTTGAGTCAAATGTAAAAACACTTAAAAAGGCTTTGGGGTTTTTAGCGAGCATGTAGAATATGCATTAACGAATAGGACCAGCAGCCATACCGTCTATCTTTACCCATTATGAAATGTCAATGTCAATTTCAATGTCAACCAGCAGCCGTACCGTCTATCTTTACCCATTATGAAATGTCAATGTCCGTGCTCATACGTGGTTCAAACACGAATACCAAAAAGATCTTTGGTAGCGACTCTGGTCGAACATAGGCTACAGAGCCTTGAACACCGACGTAGAGTCGCTTGCCTATCGGTTTTCTATCGGATACATTTCGGCGAATATGCACTGGAATTACACAATTTAATTCCACCATCTCCATTCTATCATCGGTCAACCAGACGTACGACTATGCGCTACCGCTACACGGTAGATATAAAAAAATCCTATCCTACTAATATTGTAAACGCGAAAGATTGTGTTTATGTGTGTATGTTTGTTACGTCTTTACGCTCAAACGGCTACACCGATTTTGATGTTACTTGGTATATAGATAACTTATACCCTGGATTAACACATAGGCTTATTTTCATCATCACTATCATCACCGTTTTTCATCACCACGCGGGTACAACCGCGGGGCGCTACTAGTGGTTTATAAAACAACGTAAAAATAATTATTTCTGAGATTTTCAACGTACAAGCGAATTACAAATAAAAATTAAACATTTGTATTCTCCTATTATATTAATTTTGTGATTCCTGGCACGTTTTATGATACCTACCATATAAAAGGTGTCAGGAAACAAACAAATTAATATTATTGGAGATTAACATTGTTATTCTCCTATAATATTAATTTGGTTTTTCCTGACACGTTTTATGATACCTATCATAAAAGAAAAAAACAAATTAATATTCATTCATTAATATTATAGGAGAATAATATGTTTATTTTTTATTTGGAGGCGGTATAATTTGTTATCCTTATCTACTTTTTCACAGACAAAGGGTTTTATTGGATTAACGTCATGCTAGGTGGAATTTATTTTCACATTTTAAAAGAAAAACATCCCTTCAGATGACTGATACGAAGAAATAAATTTGTACGGCTAGTAGAGTGCAACTATAGCTTAGATGCCAAAGCGGGTCGGTATTCTGTTGTCGTGGGTTCAAATCTCAAAGTCTACCCGGAAAGTGTTTCAAACGGCGGGATAAAAAATAAATAAATCATAGTTAATTAAAAAGGTTTAACTGTAAGTACTGTTAAGTAACAAACGTTGAAACTTTGAATCTCAAGACTAAGTATGTAGTTTAGTTTTATATTCCAATTTTTTCCTATTAAGTTGCTATGTCATAATGTAGGAATATTTTCAATGATATTATATGTTTAAATGAGGTAGATGTCGCACAAGCGCGCGGAAACTTAGGCGGCAAAATTAAGTCAATTGTAGTAATTTTCATTATGACGCGTATTTCAAGCGCAAGTCTAAGCATATAGCTATCCTTTTCTATATTATTTGTACCGTATTATCTGTCGCAGTAAGCATGTTTATGTCGTAAAGGAACAAAATCTGAGCACCGCGCAGAATGAATATACGTCATCTTTAGTAATACATCATTGAATATTTTACTATAAGTTGTTTCCATAGTTTCATACAGTCTTGAATGCGTTATGAATATATGTATAAAACACGGGAATTACTTAAGTAGTAGTTCAGAGGGTTCCGACTATAGTTTCCGTGTATGTTTGGTAAAAGTTTTTAAACTTGAGACTGAATAGCTAGCTATTCTAGTGTCTAGGCCTACCGGGTGCATTAGAATGTCCCCTAACCAACTACTTTTCGAGGTTGTGAGTTTAATACGTGCTTTAAAATGTGTATGTATTGTCCAGGTGGCGGAGCAGCAGGGGCCCAGCCCGTTCCGGGAGCGGTGCCGCCTCCAGCTGTCAACTCCAACTACCCCGGCCTCAGCTTCACCTCCATCGTGCCCATATCTAACAGCATCAACGGTCAGTTATACATACATTTCTGGGTTCTTACGCTCATAAATACTAGTAGCATTTCATAGAAATATCTGTACACGTAAATAATTAACACTCGCCAAAACAACTAAAGATCGAGTTCACGTTTTCGCGCCTTCTTTTTCTGTAGCATATCATTACCCAAAATTTTGTATTATTGATGATGGTGAATATTTACCTCAACTCTATGAAAAGTAAGTTATGAGTATAAAGTCTTGTTACAACGTTGTTGATGATAAATTACAATTTTGCGCTGCACTTTACAGTGTGTCTGTATTATAAGTTGAGACATGCCGTGCATAGATTTAATTATTTTTATTACAGCAGAGAAAGCACAGGAAACCTTTTCCAAGAACGAAAAGACGCATGCCTTCCAAATATGAGTAATGAAGTGGTTTTTTTCAATATGTCATGTTATTTTCACGAAAATGTAGACAATTTTCTCCAAATAATTAGAAATGTAATCATATAGTTTTTATAGTAGGCCGTTATCTGCCCGTACTTTTTCTTTTATTTTCTCGTTTACTTGACATTTAAGAGCAGCTGTAGGTAGGTAATACATCAATCTGTCAATTCCAATAACGCCTAGCTTTTACTCCACGTTTGATCTAGAGTCTAGACGTTTGTTAGTCGTAGACTAACAAACAATCTACGACATTTGGCACAGTTAAATCGACCGTGACCCATTCTCGGGTTAATAGCTTTACAGAGACGTGTACTTGAGCGCTATAAACTTGAACATTTCAGTCAAGATTTAACGAGTATTTAACGAGTTTTTGTAGACTATGAAGAGAATTAACGTCATCTCTCGATCTTTGTAATGAAAACATTAAAGCAGTATCTAAATAACAATGAGCTTAAATATGTACCTACAAATGTTAGAAAACAAAAAAAGTTTTCACGAATAAGCATATATCAATGAACAAAATACTGGATCGCGCAGTAAACTGTTAAACGATTTGACAGTTTGTGTCATATCGTGTTTCATTAGTGTATCATTGAACTATTGACTAATTTTAGTATATGCTAGCTGCGCCCCCCGTCTTACCCGCGTGTTGTAGGTACAGTTTCTCGTTACTCTATTATCTTGCGGGATTCGTACGTTTTTTCGGGACTATAATTAGCTTATAATATGTCCAAACTATAGTTTCTTCTGATCTGTGTGCCAAATTACATCCAGATTCAATTTCGTCATTCTGACGTCATTGTATCACAAACATACATCCATTCAAATTTCGCATTTATGTAGTGGTAAGATTGTAAACAATGTTTATATCAGAGTGAATATTTGAACTGGACTGTGTTTAAATAATCTTGTTCTTTCTTTAAATAATTGTGCTAAGTGGCAGCTTGTGCGAATCGTTGAGCGATTGAATATGATTAACTTTTTTTTAAATTGTATCAAGATTGTGTAATTGTATCGTAATAATAGTCTATTTTTTTCTATTGTGAGTGCATTTTAGTCAGCATCTATTAATACGATTGATTAAAGGACACGCCATTTCATAGAAAAAACATCTTTAAACTAATTGTATTTCTATTCAAGTGTGACAGATGCAGTCTAATTAATAAAAACTTTCGTTTTCTTGCTATATAGAGTGTTGTTAGAGTCCGGATGAACGCGTTTGAGCATGTTGGTTTTGCCATTGTGACTTTTAAACCGACTTCAAAAACTTAGGAGGTTATAATATGTTCGACTATATGTATTTTTTTATGTGTGTTAACCGATTTCTTGCCTATTTTTGGACCGACACTCAAAATTATTTTTTGAGTGTACCTCCGAGGTGGTCCCATTTAAATTTCATCAAAATCGAACAAGCTTTTTTGAATTACACTCCAATAACTGAAAAGTGTTACGTCTATTTGGACGACTGCCTGATTGCGGGTGAAGAAATCGGTGAATTTTCACCGATTCCTTCACCCGCAATCAGGATTGTGTACTTACACAATCCCGTGAGTAGCAAAGGTTTAGCAAAAAATGTAACAGACTTCAACACTCAAAAGTGTGAATTAACTTTTCAAAGTTATAAGACTAAAATATAAATTAAATTATTTTAAAAAAATCATTGTGAATGTCGCGTTCTTATTCTGCACGTTTGTCTTAGTGAAAGCAGAATTTTTGTCATTGGTGTATACAAAAGCGTTTCATAAGATGAATTAATGTGTGTAACGTTGATGTCATGCTATGTGTAGTTACGGGTGAGTCGCAGTGCCGCTACGGGCCGTGGGGGGAGTGGAGTAAGTGCTCCGTCTCGTGCGGGCTCGGCTTCCAGTCGCGCTCCAGGGAACTCGAGGTAAACCAACACTCATGACCTTACACACATCATTTACACACCTGAAGCGATGATAGTTCGGAGGGAGCGTCGGCTGTCAAACTGGCTGGACACTGGTCCGTACAACAGCTAAAACTTCCGGTGAAGGTAACACCGTTATCAAATTCCCAGAATGGTGGAAGGGTACTTTCGAAAGTACCAAGTTTGAAAAACTGCACCAAACACATAGTGTATTCAGGCAGTCCTTGAAAGCCTTGGTATTCCGCTCAAATAACAATTGCCGTGGGATCATTGGTAGGCCAATACCCTAGAATTTTACGCCCTCCATCTTTACCCGGGATACCTATATCTAGCAGTAGATCCTCTACGGCTGAGATGATGATAAACAATTGCATTTTAGGTAGCATGCAGTAGAAAAGAGATTTGTATAGCAATTACAAGTATATCATACTCCAAGTAGAATAGAGTTGTTCTTATATACCTAATATTAGGTAATACACGTCTCTTCTAAGACAGTCATACAGTCAAACGCAAGCTAATATAAAAAAAGAGTAAAACTAGCTAAAAACGACAATTCGTTAAAAATCTATGAGCAATGGTTTAGTCGAATAGATACCCTGTAGTAGTATAATTCGAACGGCCATTTGTAATAACAGCACAGTATGTATATTAATGACAGATAAACAATCATAAATAATATTATTATCCCATTGACCGTGAAGCGACTCGTTGTATGAACACCAATAAACGTCTCTATACAACTCGTAAACTTTTAAACGTACGACGTTTATATGTTTTTAAAATATCATTTACGACCATAGAAATAATATATACTACGTTGTACGTAGTACATATTATTTCTATGTTTACGACTGTTGATGCTTAGCATAGACAAAATTTGTCTATGTGCTTAGAAAATAGTTTCAGCTAAATAAAATACGACTTACATGTATTAAATGGTATTAAAAAAACTACTATTAATATCAAGCTTACGTTGTAAAGTTGTAGCTTTATTAAATGTAATTGTAATCTACGAACCGACTAGGACTCACGTGTAAATACTAGAAAATAAAGTATTTTTAAAACAAGCTCTTATAAGAATAAATAAATATGACCACCATTCGATAATGGAACTTTCAGAAAACCCTTTTAGATGAGCAAATACTCGTGATAGTTTTCAGACTCAAATTATTATATGTAGGTACTTCATCATCAGCCTGATGCAATCCATTACTGGACTTATGCCTCTCCCATTGCAAACTAGCCAACACAAAGATATGTGGTTATTTACCCGACTCAAGTTTTATTTTCTGCGGCATAGATGTTCTTTCGTATCTCTCGGACTTCAAAAAGGGAGGTTCTCAATTCGTTGGATTCTTTGTTTCTGTATGTTTTCTGATTACTTGAAGACGCCGTTATTTTTTAATGTTTGATAGGGTATATTTCCAAGGTGTTACCATAGTTCTACTTAAGCTTTCGGTGAAGGTTAGCCTAGCGGGAAGGCCTCTATGCCTGGCCACCCCCTATTTTGAAAATCGACCACCAAACTCATAGTGTGTTCACACGGCAGTCCTTGAGACCCAGTAAGCATTCTAGGTCTAGCCCGATAACATCATCGACCACATGGTCACTTATTACACATGGACCATCAAGTACGACAGTGGTCAAACGCTAGATCTATACAGTATAAAAAGTAAAGATTGCATCATCATAAGGAATGGCACTATATAAGTGAAAGAAATGTATAAAACAAGCTGGGGGGTTAAAAAATACTATACGACCTATTCTCAGATTTACCAAATACATATGTACAAAAAATTCCTAAAAATTTGTCAAGCCATTTCGGAGAAGTTTTGTTACAAAAACTTATACGCAAGATTTTTAAATATTAATTGATGTTTCATAGTTACGTTTTCTGCTTGTGAACTGCACGATCGACATCGATATAGAAATAATGTGAGTTATTTTCTTTAATACGATCCGGATTGAATTCTAAACAGTGTAGGATTTTTTTTAAATCTGTGAGTGAAGTTTTTCTTGTCACTAAAAGCGATGGCACGTTTTCTAAGTACAAAACTTCTTTTAATTTCAGTCCTTCCCATAGTAACCTATTTATAGGTGAATAGCTATCTTTAGATAGATGTAATACATACTCCGTGGGGTTCTCCGTGGGGTACCGGCTTAGAATAGTACCCCCCCATGTCTTCCCGTGGGTGTCGTAAGAGTCGACTAAGGGATCACGTACCAGAAGGATGGGCAGCAGCGCCTTCTGAGGGTCGTATTTTATATACTGCGCTCGCCAACCCGCATGCCAAGCGTGGCGAGTATTGGCAAACCCCCCCCTTGGGGGAGGCCTTTGTCCAGCAGTGGACGTCCTATGGCTGAGATGATGATGATGATGATGAATACATACTTGCATGAAGCTAGTGAGCGTGTGTTAAGGCAGTTATTATGTTTGGTGTAAATATTTCATTAGCTGCAATCGCCGTTACCTGAAAAAAGAAAAAAATAAATAAATAAAATGTAACATGTGCATTTACTTAAAATTGTAAGTAGGTTAAAAACATATTTTACATAGCAGTTTTATGCGATAAATTCATCATCATCTCGGCGATGAGACATCCACTGCTAGACAGAGGTTTGCCAGTACTCACCACGCTTGGCAGGCGGGTTGGCGAGTACAGTATGTTGATTTTATCTAAAGAAGGCTCTGCTGCCAACCTACTGGTACGTGATCCCTTAGCCGACTCTTACGGCACCCACGGGTACAGATGCAGGAATTTGTGACTTGAGCTAGCTAGCCAGGCTCGTCCTGAAAAGTGCCAGGTAGAGTATTTTCCACTTCTAAGCTGTGGATTTGATTTGATAACGTTGCTATCTTCTGGAAGGTAGCATCACCATTCACACGGATTTGAGAGACACACTTAGATAAAGTATTCCTGAAAATCTCTTGTTTTAGAGTCTAGTTTCTTCTACAAAAATATATTTTCAACTAAGTCTATTCACCGGCTAGGTATTTCATACATTGTCTTTTCGGGTGTATGCTATTATAAATCCTAATTCGCCATCAGATCGACCGCGTCCCACGCTTACTAAAAATTATAGTGACAAGTTGATAACCATTAAATTGTTTGGAATGTTTAAATGGTGTCAGTAATTTCAAGAGTAGAACAGCTATGAATAGAAGTGATCATTGATTGGAGTCAAGTTTGCGAGTCAGGGACTTTTCGATTTGTACTTCCAAAGTTCGTATGTGTACCTATGTAGCGTTCATTATGAGCATTCGATGACTTTGGCTCTGAAGTTAGGGTCTGTGAACGTTGGCGGATGTACAGAAAGTATTATTGACGTGATAACGTTTTATAAATTGATGAAACTCATGAAAAATAGTAACGTTCCGCGTAACGTTCCACCTGAGTTTTGTATTACATAAAATAATCAAAGTCAAAGTCAAAGTCAGTCAAAGTCAGTCAAAGTCAAAGTCAGTCAAAGTCATAAATGATTATGACGTTATCACGTAAATCTATCGTCCGTAAACCGACTTTACAGACAACCAATTTTTTTTATTGAGAATAGACAAACCATTGGCCACTATCTCACCTGATGTTAAGTGACGATGCGGTCTACGATGGAGCTGAATTTACCGGTAAAAATGCTAGATGCGAAAAGCATAAGGCAGTAAGCGAACCAGTCATTCAGTAATTAAGGCCAGTCAATTAAATTACATTCAATTTATTAAATAATATAGTTGCGTTCATACATGATGTATGTTATACGGCTAGAGCTGATTGATGTTTATCGGTTATATGCCGCCGAACTAGACTCACGGCCTGTGTTTATGCTTACAACGCCCTCCTCATAGTTTAACAACTGACATACAATTAAAAATATCCAAGTAAATATAAATTCAATAATCCTCATGAACAAGGCAATAGTGAACTTAAAACTGTAGCATATGAAGAGCTTTGGAGGAATTAAGATGTAAAAGTTCTCCTCGGTGTGTAAAATGTTCCTATGTGCATGTGTATGTATATGTATATGTGTGAGTGTGTCGGTTTAGATATAATGTGTTTTACATCGAAAGAGTTTGGTATGGCATAGATGTGGTTGACATTTTAGATTATGAAAATTGTATACAAAGCATTAAATGATTGCAAAATAGCTAATGCACAGTCACCTACAGACAACTTCAGGGACACAAACTTACACGCAACGCTGCAGCCGAGTCGCATGTGATATTATTCATGCCTTCGATGGGCGACAGCTAGTGGCATTTTCATCTGAGGGCATCCGTGCTTCGTAGGGCATGCTAAGCCGTCGGTTCCGATTGTATAACAGCCATTACGCCATGTTGGAGGCCCTTGTACGGCTTATAAAACTCCGACATTGCGCTGGTCACTTGCCTATCCGCAATTCGTATTGGCCAACACTCATCCGACTGGACACTGAGAGGATGGTCGCGTTCCAACTCTTGGAACGTATTAGGCTGATTCAACTACCACATCGATATCTGTAACATCACCAATTGTCATAACTCCCGGATTTTTATCCAGTTAAAACCCTAACCTATTGACTACTATATAAGTCCTATATTTGATCCAGTAATGTTGTTGTTCGCAGTCTCAGCCCGGCACAGAAGGAGCCTGCGACAGAGCGCGCACCTGGCGAAGGAAATGCCATAGGCGGTGCTGATTCTTTACTAAAATTACATGTTTTTAAAATTTAACATTCCCATCATACGTTCTAATTGTCGTAATAAGTTTGAATAGTGATTTTGGGGTATTTTGTTTAACATTACATAGAATTTGGTATAAAAATAATACTTGTTCAACTTTATTTATGTTTTTAATTATAATATTATATTGATTTACACGCATTATAAATATTGCTAACCAATATCTTATAATAAGATTTCATGGAGTATTTGCACTTGAAAAATCAATGTAAATGTATTTTGCCTTTTTATCCATAGATTTAAGTTAAATTTAACTTAATCAAAGTTTGTAAAGACAATGATTAATGCCAAATAGATTATAATAGTTAGAATAGAGTTATATACAAAAACCAACGTTAAATTGACACAGAAGCATTTACTTGTACTTGTATACAAACGGCTAGCAAACCAAAGTTAGACTAATATACGATTTTTGGATACTTGTGTCTTTTTAATGACCTTTTAAGAACCTTTTAATACCTTTACTGGATCGAATGATAAGCTTAAAGCGAAAGATTGGTATGGGCATGTCATTAGGAGGGATTAAAAACGTAACTAAATAAAAAGGTAGCCCAAAAAATGGAACCGACCTCAACAAATTATTTCACACTTTTGAGTATTGAGGTTTGAGGTCAGAAGAAGGTATGGATGGGCTGTGTAAAAAATGATTATTTTGTTATTCCGGGACCTGAAATATCTACATACGAAATTTCATCCAAATGGAAATATCACGCCAAGCCGTTTGAGCGTGAAAGCGTCGCAAAACATCCATACATACTTTCGCGTTTATAATATTAGTAGGAAGTTGATGTGTAATGGACACTACTTACCAAATTAAAGGATATACCTTTAATTACGGTAATAAGGTTAAGTATTGTAAAACAGCAATAAAGGCTTATTTTATATTTTATTTAATTTATTTTAATTACGGTATTAAGGTTTCGAAATTCTTTACATATAAAAACGTGTGTATGTAAGTACCTTACCAATGTATGTAACCTATAGTACAATGGTAGCTAAACAGTATCCAGTGGCTATAAATCTGATGAGACAGTTGTGACAGCCAATATTCTATTCACATAATGCTCTGGCCGCGTTCAGTCATACGTGACCCGACTTCAATGTCACTAATACTGTACCTACCAGAGTGGGATTAAAACAATGTAGGTACAAGTGTCTACTATTACTTCAAAGATTCACGGCCAAAGTAAAGTGATGATTTGGACTAAGCGCTACCTAATATACCTGCTGCCAATGCCATCTGTTCCACTTTGTTTTATCTGTAGCGTACTATCGTGATTATTTGTATATCATAACTAGTTGCGCTCCGTGGCTTCACCCTCATGGAATACGGTTTTATCGCTAGCGTAATTATCCCACGGGAACTAGGTATACCTTTTTCGGGATAAAAAGTAGCCTATGGTTTATTCCAGGCTATATATAGGGTCATCGGCTGGGGTTCGGGGCCCCCCTCCGACTCAATGGCCCTACGTGCCGGGGGGCGGCTCGAGGCTGAGCTGGGTCGCTCCGTCTGCGGGTGGTCCGGTTGATGGCACTGGACCTTAAGCCGGTGCGGGATGGACAGTACTTCCCCACCTCTCCCCGACAGGCTGCGTCTGCTCGGTAGGGGCCTGGCTTCTCTGGGTTGGTATGTCCATTAAACACAGTCTGACAGAAGCCGCCTGTCCCCCCCCTCCCCTGGCAGGCGGAAGTCCGTAAAAAGGATTAACCTCGCACGAAAAAAAAGGCTTTCTATATTAGAAATGTTATGCAAATCCGTTCAGCCGTTTCAGCGTGAAGCAGTAACAAAAATACAAACGACAAACAAACTTTCGCCTTTATAATATAGGTGTGATGTTTGTGTTTATAGTAAGTACCCTATGGTATTTCAAGCAAGAATATTTCAAATATAGCATTATTTTCCATCTGTTTTCGTTGAGTCCAGCCGAGTCTATATACTTATCTACCCAAGTAGATGGTGTCGAGGTAAAACTAGAATAGGATACAAGGTGAGTGTGGTGTTACTAGTGGGTACTAGATCTAGTGCTCGGACCTGTCTGACGAGGTCCGACATCGACCCGTCCAGGGACGAGTGTCGAGTGTGAGTCAACTTCAACAACATCGCAGTTCAGTCACTTGGGACGGCATGAGTGCGCGTAAGATAACGCGACAATGAGTATAATTGCTCTAACAGTTCGTACAATCAAACAATGTCTGGTAATATTCTATCTCTATATAATCTTTATATTACACAAATAAATAGAGGTGAAGTTGCTGTTTGTAATGACACTAAATGCGTAATATAAATATTGTTTAACATGGCATACGCACTATGTTTATGATTTTGATTGAGTTCCCGATATTTCCCGTGAGTCTCTCCGTGATCATGGTGCGTGGAACCGCGCCGAAATATCGGGAACTCAATCAAATCATGGTGCGTATCCCGTGTTAAATATTATTTATATTATGAAAGGCCAAGAAAGTTTTTTAAAAGACTAACTCAACCGTGAATTACTTTCAAGGTTTTGTTGAAAAAAATTAAAACATTATTAATGTTGTCGAAGTTAAAACGCACTATTAAAGATAACGCAAAATTTACAGGCCAGATCATGATCAAATTTAGATGGGCAATACAGGAACAGCTCACGTAAATATGTCAGCTGACTTACAGTTTCAATTTCATTAATTCAATTAATTATTATCAGTATCTTATTGCTTCGCATTTAATTTATCATTTTATGTGAGCTGATTATAATAGCATTTAGCAAAAGTAGCACATAAATATATGATGAATGTTATTTAATTTGAATAACGTTTTTGAAATTGAAGGTGCGCGGTGTCACATGCGGTTGCGTCTCATTACGCAAAAGTACGCACATTTTATGACCTAATAATAATAATAAATAAATAATAAACTTTTATTTCCCAAAGAGTACAGTATTTCAAGACATTTTAAGCGTTGAGACCCAAACTAGGCGAAAGTCTTGGGGCTCGGAGTACAATTAACTAATAGTAATCTACCGTAATTTTTTTTATTAAATACTCAAAGTTTTGACAATAACTGTATATGTATATGTTTTGACATAACCTGATAAGATGTTTAAAAAAAAATATACTTTTTAACAATCACAGTTAAAATACCTTGTAGGTACTGTTAAGGTTGCTGTTCACCAAAATTTAATACGTCCCATTATCAATTTAACCGTCCGGTCAAAAAATGTTTACCATACAGTTAACCGCTGGTTAATTGATAATCGGACGTTTAAATTTTGGTGAAATCCACCCTAAAATTAACGATCCAACTTTGTTAGATTCATCGTTGAATGAAAATAATGGCCATTCTAGTTTTTGTAGGTATACGTTTTGTACTTTTGGTTCTGTTGCAGATTGCATTGCGGCGACCTTGTCATAAGGAAGCATTTATTGGTCTTTTATGGAGTGATTATCTGCGCAAGAAATCGATTTGGACTGAGGCGGTGATTGTCCCGAGACGCGACGATTACCCTTGAGTCCAAGGCCTCTTGTCTTGTCACAACATGAAGGAACAAAAAGTGTAGGTATATAGCCTGATATGGAAATAAAGAAGTCAATTTAATATAGTCGTCGTAGTACAATGGGTAGCAACCAACATTATCCCGGCCGGCGGCGGCGCGGCAAATATTTATGTGTGTCATTTATGTTGGCATTATGTGTTATGTTGTGTGTGTTATGTTATTATGGCATTTATGTGTATAAGTCGTGAGCATACAATGTTCGCATTGATGTTCGTTTTTGAGCCTTGGATGCGTGTGTAATGTGATTGTGTGTGCTCATATTTCCAGCGGCACAGAAAATCCTAGTACAAGGTTGTGGGTGAAAGTGTAAAATATATTATAGATTAGTTAGTAGCTACATATGGCAAATTCTTACGCACATAATATAAAATAAGTTTGCTGGTCGGTGCGTCTTTGGCTTGACCATTTGCCAAAAAGGACAACTTTGAGTGTTTAGGGGCTTATTTTGTTGAAAGTCCTACATGTATAATAAACGTAACAAAATACCACTTATGAGGACAAATTTGATTTCATTTGCTACTTTATTAAAAAAAAATATTTTAAGCGATCTTTTTCTTTATTAAAAATTCTCGCAATAACGACAAATGCGCTTGAACTATACCTTACAGCAGCAGAAATAGTTTTTCCAGCCCGGAGTCCATCTGTTAAGGAAGTAGGTATATCTATGTAATATTTCAAATCAACACGCTCTAGTATTTGTCCCACTCTCTGTGCTTGTAAACACCCGCGAGCCTCTATAATGTCATCGGCACCCGATATCCCTTAACTGTCCACAAAGAATGGTGCTAACGGATTGGCAAGCCTAGCGCAGTAGTGCAAGTGGTCGCGAGAGACACGAATGTAAAGGTCGCAGGTGAAAGCTGGCTGCAAAATTTAATCCCCCTTCAGGTTTGACTTACAGTGAACACATCGTGGTAAACACCACGTATATACCTAGTAATAGGGCACTATCTAGCGCCCGCCTGGCTAGCTATTATCTCATATATAAATATTTATGTTTTAGGTAAATTTCAATTTGCTTATCACTTGTAAAAAATAACAGAAAATTATTAATTACATAGTTGCTTTTTTAGGCCTTGCTTGCCTTTTAGGACTCACACCGCCGCCGCCGCCGCTCCAGGCTGCCCTGTGTCGCGGGTGGCAATATTCAGGGACATTGCTGTAATCAGTCATTTATTTTCATGTCAGTAGGTACTAATAATTACTTACAACACTACAACTAAGTACCACAATAACATTTGAGCAATCCACTGGCTGTTCCCAGCCTATATATAGATAAAGCGCTCGAACCCGGCAGCATACCATATAATGCTAGCAATGCTAGCATTATATGCTAGCAGCATTGCCCTGTTCATTGCAATGCTCTTTCGTTCAGCCAAATATGTGCCTAAGGTTTTGATCAGGCGTCGCATCGATCATGCCTACGGATTCAATTTAGAAAATCCGATGATCTGCCGGTCACCACGGCTCAATTTTATAACTTTATTCATCAGTCATTATAATAAGTAACTAAAATAGCATCATACAAATATATGATCATTAGTATGTTATCTATTTCAGTTAATATATCTAAAATTATACTGAAATTCAGGTACAATATAATGTTTATTTTATAAAGCTTTAGTTACATTGTATTTTTTATGCTCAATTTGGCAAATTGTACATAATACTAGTCTATTAGCGATGAGTGATTGATAACAATAGTCCTGGATGTTGGCGTTGTATTCAGATGAAGGTTACATACATTTAGATCGCTTATCATCCGTAGCGTAATAGCATACATTGAAAAATAACAAACAAAAGATGTCGAGCACAAAATTGTCTGTTTCAATACAGCCATAGTTCCTATCATTTGCTGAAATTGAATTTTGATGACACAGGTTTGATGATTTTTTTAATACTGTTTGATATTAAAGATAGCTGGCGTTAGTGCTTAGCCATATTCTCATTTGATATCTAATAATTAACGAAGGTCGTGGTGGTACGGGCCTAGAATAGTACTCCTCCATCCCATCCCGCGGGTGCCGTAAGAGTCGGCTAAGGCATTACGTACCAGAAGGTGGGCAGCAGCGCCTTCTGAGGATCCGAAATCATAATGCGCTCGCCAACCCGCCTGCCAAGCGTGGTGAGAATTGGAAAATCCCCCCTATATGGGGGAGGAATCTGTCCAGCAGTGGACATCCAATTGCTGAGAAAAAGAAGAAGAAGTAACGAAGTGAGTCACTAAGTCAGCTAAGTGAACTTATAACCGTGCTGGCACAATACATTCCACGAGTAGTGTACAATTTCTTCTCTTCTTCCCGGAAAGCTAAAACCGCAGGTTGATTTTAATCTGAGGACTGTCCGATTAGCATCCAACCCTAGCAAGATATTCTGTATCAAACCCATAATAAGACATAAGAGCTATACTTAAAAAATATATTGGGATTGTTTAGACAATTAACGCAATGAAAACATATCAAGAATTATGTTGAGATAAGATTTCCTTTTTCTTTCTTTCTTTTATCAGCTATGTGCGTCCACTGTTGGACGTATGCCTCCCCCATATAGGGGGGATTTGCCAATACTCGCCACGCTTGGCAGGCGGGTTGGCGAGCGCAGTATGATTTAGGTTTCCTTAGCCAATGTAATATATGTAATACCTAATACGATAATATGGACGGTCGCCGGGGCGCAGTGGTCAGTGACATTGACATCTGTGTCGTCGGGACCCTGGGTTCGAATCCCGGCAGGGGCAAACATTTGTGCGATGAGTGTAGATGTTTGTCCCGGGTCTTGGGTGTTGGTGTGTGATGTGCTGTGATTGTGTGTGTCCATGCCTCCCGCGATACAGGGAATCCTAGTGCGGGGGTCTGAGTGTGATATTATATATATATATATATACATAAAATTTTAAGAGACACTTGTGTTATATATGTATATATATAACACGAGTATCTCTTAAAATTATAAAGAGGTAAAGTTTGTGAGTGATTTTGAGTTATTCAGCCATGAGGTCATTAGAAAACGCTCCTACATGTGTACCATCCTGGGATTGTCATATTATTTATGTGTTAACTGTAAACCCCTAATTTAAAAAGTTCGGCCATTAGAGATAGCGTCAATGGTACAATTTAGAAACAAGGATATCGCAAACTGTACGGTAGCCGAGAGCTCACGTAATTTCTTGCAATAATGAGTAAACAGATTGTGGAAGAATGTGCAATAAATTCAAGATGGATTACTTAATTCTTTAATCAGACACTCGTTTGAAATCCTTGCAGTATTCATAAGAGCGATTGCACTTTATATTCAGCTCTTTGTTGATTTTAGTCATTCGTTATATTGCAATAATTCATAGTATTTGCATTATTGTAAATTCCAAATCAGTTATGTTTCCTTCGTAAAACTTCCTGACATCTCTTGTGCAAATTATCGAATAAAAGTTTAGGTAAGTTTTTTCAGATATGTTTACATAATCAATAATAATTAATACATAATTATAATCACTAAAATGGTTTTTTTTTCTAATTCTGAATATACCAATAATGCAACGTAGACATATAGGGTCACAAATCACGATCTCCAAATATCTAAAGCACTGTTTTGTTTGAGTTTGTAATATCCTACTATAAATGCAATCGATACTATCAACTTTTTTATATCATGAGATGCATTAACGCATTAACGCGTTCCTTGCCAGCACTTGAGATAAGCACTGAACGCATATCGGTATTGATTTGGTCGCAAGCCAGTATCATCGAGATTCTCCAACACTGCAGCTTCTGGTAGGTAGGTACTTTTATCCGTTCTATTACATGACACGTAGCTATCTCGTATTCGTACTCATAAGGAAAATGGTTAGGATAATGATAATGTGATAAAAAACCGCGGAAACACGCGTATTGTTTGATTATGCAAGCGCGTGCAGTCTTCCGCTTGTGGCGCACGCGCTGCATACCATGCGCGTGCGCAGCGATGATCGCACAAGAGGCGGCGGCGGGCGGCGGCGTGACCGTGACCGCGCGGTGAAAGTATGGGCGAACCGGGGCGAGTGCACGGGACAATAATTGACCTGTGTTGTAATGTAACACGCAATATTTGTCCCGGCTAAAAACTACTGGATTGATTTTAACAAAATTTTGCACCGTTAAATGTGTATTTTTATCCAACCTTAAATCTAGGCCACCTACTTATATTTTATTTCCATATTTTTTTATATCATTAGTGTTTTCATATGAACAATTACCCAAAATATTACCTTCGTTAAGTGACGTGAAGTAATTTAAATGAAGTGTTGTGTCACTTTGACATTTTAATATTTTATATGGCAAAACAACGTTTGCCAGGTCAACCTATGTATATATATATTTTTATGTACCTATATATCACATCTCTGTGGTACGTATTTAGTGCCATTCTTGAAATTTTTTGTTAGGCGTTGCTCTGATAGTCAATGACGATTTTCATCAGTGCTCATTGACATTTTAGACAGTGGGTTTCCGAGAGTTGTTATTTTCGGTAGCAGGCGTTTTAAAAGAGTAAGGTTCTTCTAGTTTTTCTTGTTATATTTACTTTATCAGTAGTAGATAGTAAGTACTTATAATTTGACGGTCGTCGTGGCTCAGTGGTCAGCGACACTGACTTTGGAAGCGCGACCCCGGGTTCGAATCCCGGCCGGGACAAACATTTCTGTGATGAGCAAAGATGTTTGTTCTCGGGTCTTGGATGTTTGTGTATTGTGATTGTGTGTGTCTATGCCTCCCGCGACACAGGGTATCCTAGTGCGGGAGTGTGAGTGTGTGAAAATAAAAAAAATAAAAAATTAATAAACCTTCGAATCAACGTACGTAAGTGCAAACCGATACTAATCACTGTTTGTTTGATGGAGAAAATTCTAATTTTTCATTGTATAGACACACATACTTCAATAAATGTAAAATATTGATTTTTTAATTTAGTCGTTGGTCGTTTCCCTGTTTGTCTGTTTGTTGTCTGTTGTTGTCACTTCTGAACGTTAAGTCGGTTAAACGGATTTGCATGGATTATGTAATGAAGGTAGCTAATACCCTGGAATAACACACAGGCTACTTCTTACCCTGAAAATATTGACTGTTCTCATGAGATGACGGGAAGACACAAAAACCGTCAATACTACATACCAGTGAAATGGTACGTTGTAAGTTTGTAACACCTCGAAGTGCAGATAGTATGAATATAACGAACGTATTTCACGTACAAACTTTAAATTTTTGGTGTCACAGTTGTTCTATATACTTAGTACTAAGTTCAATTGTATTACGTTGCAATAGGACTGCGCTACAATTAAGATCGTCATTAGTGCTGCAGCCACGGCTGATTATATTCCTTGGTCTCAAAATGCGTATACATTTGCAGTTCGCAGTTATTATTGTAAATAAGCAGGAACGGGTGATTGCATTCCTACACGGTGCGGCGGCTAGGTTCCCTTGGCCTCAATAATATATCGGTTCTCTTCTGCGTCTCCTATACTATATCTACTATATATATACAACCAAGGGTTCACTGCTGCAACCTTCGATCAAAAATACCATCAAACTTGATCGAAAGCTGTAACAAAACTGTGAAATGAGAATAGCTAATGATTCATTAGCTTACTAGCTGACCCTTTCAGGGCTTGCTTACTCATACATTGTTAAATAAGATTGAAGAGGTTCTATGGAAGGGCCAGGTCAAAGATACTGTAAAGTCTAAACCGACGCTCTTGTACGAAAAGTCTGATGTGCGAGGATGAAGCGAAGGAAGTGTATCCGGATCGTAGTAATTCGAAGGCTGTGATCTCTGCCTACCTCTACAGAAAAGAGGCGTGAATGTATATTTTATATTGTATATCAAGTATGTAGGTATGTATATTGCTAAATTCTATCGAGGTCCATGAAAAACCGAAATATCTGTAAACCTAAATTGTTTCCTCAAAACTAGCAAATATACGTCAATAACTTATATTTTCCTGTAATATTTTTTATAAATAAATACCTACATGGATCACATTTAATTTTTTCGCACCGTAAAGTTTAATTATTTACATAATCCAACAGCGTCACATTAAACATGTGTGTAGTAAATCTAAACTTCAGTAGGTACTATGTACATCTGATAATGCCTGTCACCAAACACAACAGCTGTCCTTGAAAGCCAGTAAACATTATAAGTCTAGCGCGATTACACCTTCGACCACATTGCCACTGACTATCACGTGAGATAGATTGTATAAAAATATTTTTTATCTAAAATTATATGCTTCTTAAGCATTTTTGATACCAGTTTTGATTTTCAGATGAATAAGGTAACGTTAACTACTTCGACTGATTGCTCGATCAGTACGTTTCAGGCTGTTCGTTTTTATTGTTTAATTACAATTATTTCAACAATAATGCTTGATATTTCTCAAAGAACTCACAAAGTTATTAAACAACCATTTGGCGAGCAGTAGGTAGTACTCAATTATTTTAATGGGCAAAATCATTATGGTCGATTACAAAACACGTCGGTCGTTGGAGAATGTTGACCTCAGTAATTTGGCCATACTTTTAATGTAATGTTAATATACTATTTTTAAATGTTTGCTATACATAACTTTTTCAATAATTGTTATGTTTCATATCGGATAGCTTACACAATTGATTTCGTTTTTTCAGTTAGTGATCTTGTTTCTGAACGTCACACATATCTACATATCTTACCAGTCTTCTCGTGATTTTGAGTGGGTAAAGTTTTGAGCAATAAAGATAAAACTAGACGCATCTACATTATCTCTATTAATTTTTCTTCTATGGCAGGACTAAATTAAATCACTGGTGAGTTTACTGTGGCGTATTACTACAATATTCAGAAGAAACAAAATTTCGAACATAGAAATTAACATTCGGTGAAACGCAGTGAAACTAAGTTTTACTTATACCTAAGTAATCATCTCAGCCGTATACGTCCACTGCTGGACATATGGCTCCCCCATATAGGGGGGACTTGCCAATACTCGCCTCGCTTGGCAGGCGCGTTGGCGAGCGCAGTGCGATTTCCAATCCTCAGAAGGTGCTGCTCTGGTACGTGATCCCTTAGCCGACTCTTTCGGCACCCGCGGGAAGAGATGGGGGTGTACTATTCTAGGCCGGTACTACCACGGCCTTCTAGGCCGGTACCATCACGGCCAAATTAGGCTAATGTACCGTAATTAAATGACACTTCTTCGAAAAGGTATAAACAAAGGTTACGGCTTTGTAATATAATGGCAGCATTACATTAAAGTCCTCAGCTGCCCGTGACCCCGTCAACAGGCTATGGCAGAATATGGGTACTCCCTGACTCGGTCTGCCCTGACCTACTTGAAAGCGGATTTCGCAGGTAAGTTTTAGTTTGGAAATGTATACTTTAACGAGAGAGTTCGTCTATCTACACAATTTAGACAATGGTATTAAAGCATAAATAACACGCTTGAGTGGCGTCTTTCATTTCAACCCGAGACTCGTCAATCAGCGTGAGTTACCACGACATATAGCGGCGAAACATGATCTGTGTTTCTCTCTTTAAGGGATTCAACATTAATCTAGACTATTCACCTACTCATTTTATGTCATTTACCTAATAGCTAACCAATTATCTGGGGGTCTCCTCCGGAGTCACCACTCTGCAGAAATTCTCTCTGATCGAATGAGAAATTCGAAAACAAAAGACCGTCACTGACAGCTTTATAGGCCAGCAAGACGTAAAAAGCCCCAATAGCCCGTGGGCAGGCTACTTAGATCTCGTTAAACTGATTCTCAAGAGGGCCTGAAATTGTCAAATCGAAAAATACATGCACGAGAATGCCATCAATTAGGTGGACGTTCCGTGCTAAGCTTGCTAACACTTTATGAATATGCCAGGAACAAGCTGGATGCTGGCCCCTTGCAATCGATCGTTTCAGAGAATACGGAGGGTCTTTTGCGAGCAGTGGACTTCCTACAGCTGGAGTGAGAATTGTGTTGATGATATTTGTGCGTAAAAACTAGATTGAAAACTACAGAAATAAGGTTATCTAGTTGAATAGGATCGATGAATAAGGGAGAAAGGACCTCCTAGGGAACTGTGTTCTTTCTCTTTTTTCTCTAAGCGTTTTAGGGATTTTGTTGATAATATCTTACCATTATTTAGAGGATAGAGATGCTTGTAACGCTCTGCTTCATCAAAGTCACTATACTAATGTGTAACCTGCGTGGATATGCACTGTAATGAACAAATTGTAAAACCTATTTTAATATATTGGCAATAAGTTACTTGCCGCTTCTTCTCTGTAGTGCCTATATTATTATTGTGAAACGAAATGTTAGTATCTTTAATTATTAATCATTTTATTTTAGGGTAAGTATGTCCGGCATGCCTAAAAAATAAATGGTTTTGATATTGACACTGACTTTACATCAACGCGCGTCCTCCATCAGATAACAACTGTTGATGTAAGTAGCAAATAAAATATAAAAAAATCATGTAATTCTTTGGAAGCTTATTAATGAAGCTTATATTTAATGACCACTTCAGCATAATGAGCCATAAATTTAGCGCATGACACGATGTTGCGTGAGGACTTGTAATCTGGTAACACTGTCTACTGCTATAGGCGAGGCTTGACGTCATTGATGTATTGGATTTACACCTTGTATTAAATAACTTTTATTTATGCTGTGACCTTAGAGCTGAATGATGTCTCATAAAATTTATTGACTGTCATATATTTTGCTTCTAATTTGTAATGGTTTCCATAGCTCCAGTGATTAAATCTCAGTATTAACGTAGAACCTTAGTTCTTGACGATAACAAAATAGTGAGGTGTCAAATTGGTCGATAACTTATTTGAAAACCATATTAATAATATTACGAGCATGATTTCGTTTTAAGAAATTCAACTGAATGTAGGTACCTATGACAAGACATTTAAAATTCCATACTGTGCCTGTGTGCATAGCCATTTAGGCACGCGTCTGAAATCCAGAACTCTTGTTATAACGTACACGTGCACCACACGCATTGAAAGGAAACGTTTTTTTACGTTATATCCAATTCCGGATATAATTGTTATGTACCTGATTATATACCTACCACACATTGACAACAATTCCACATTGTATACAAGAGAGGAGGAAGATTTTAAGATCCTAAATACATATATGATGCAATAAATGATTGAAAGATCGCTGATCGATACCTAGAATTGGTTCCATAGAAATATCATTAAAATTGGATAACTATGTGGTCATAGGTAAAATCACTAGAGCTAGAATATTGATTGGCCTTCAAGGACAGCTGCCTGAACATACGTCACTGGCGCGTACTTACTTTAAAATGTCCTACCAACATGCTGTGGATTTGAATCGAACTACCTTCCGTCAGAATATTATGCCGTAAACCGTATCAAAATCCGTTGCGTAGTTTTAAAGATTTAAGAATGCATAGGGATATAGGGACAGAGAAAGCGACTTTGTTTTATACTATGTAGTGATTTGTGCAAGTAGGAAATACAGAGAGAATCTTTATAACCATTCTGAGGCCTATTGAAACAACAGAATTACTCCCAAGGCTTGGCTCACTGCCACCAGGATCAGCGCAATTCAACAGGTTAACAGAATGGAGTCGTCACTTACCCGGCTATCTCAGATCTATGACGTATCTAATGGATGAGGCGCGTCGGGTTATCCGGCTCGCCCACCGGACAGCCGGTCAAGGTTTTACCCGGTAAATTGGGTAATAATCCCAAGTAGGTGAGAAAAGATATTACTTACGTCTGATATGCTTTATTAGGGTTATAAGAATTTATTACCTACTAATGAAAGTGTATTTATCTACAGAAGCTTGTTAGAAGATTATTACAGTAGGGTCGTTAATTACTTATTTGAAAAAATAATCAATTTCTTTTTGGGAGTAAAACCCAAAATTAAAGAACTAAAAATATAACATTTACATAACAACATACACAATCTTTACAACTACGCACAGTGTAGTCGCATTCAATGTGCGAACAATTCTTTATCCCACCTATCAACCAGTGTTTTTCGAATCATAATATGTAGAGAAAATGTTTGCCTTGTTACACTGTTGAGAATTGTACCCACTCACTAAGTATCCGTATGATCAGTGACAAAACTCTGTTATGTAGATAGATACATTCGAAACATATTGAAATATGAAACAACTTTCATAAATTTACACAAATAAATATCTATCTACGTCTAGACTTAAGTGAAATACGATGTTCATGGCAAGTTAACAAACATGACAAGCGAGGTCGAAACTGACAGCCCATACATCTTAGATAAACCCATAATATATGTATATAATGCTAGAGTTCTGAATATTCAGCCGTAAAACGTATACGTTAATTGTCTATCTATATTAATAATTCTGGTTGGAAAGCTACACTATACGCGGGTGACATAGGCTACATTATATTTTCAAATATAATTAGGCTCTTATATTTTTTATTTTTGAGTTTTTTTACCCGTGCGAAGCCGGGGCGGACCGCTGGTTAGTAATATTTTGAAACACTTTAACGTTTACATTACTTCAATGTATCCGATAGCAGTGTTCATCTTACCTCGTAGGACCCTCGTATTCCACTTCCTATAGCTTCTATAGATGTACACACGCCAGGCATTGCTTTGAGTTTGTATAGGCATATAATGAGGAGCATAATAACACTTCTTTAATAATGATCACCATCGTTAGTAACTTCATTTAATCAAACATCTCCTTAATTTTACTGGATCTGGAACATACTGCCAGTATCATTTAATCTAACAATCGACAGATCGGGTGAACGTTAAAACCAGGGTATCAATTGAGCTAACACATTGCTCATAGATTGTCAATGAATCGTCGTTTTTTCTAGTTCTGCTATTCTACTTGGAGTATTCTAATGGCCAAACAGATCTAATTTCTACCGCAATTCAATTGTCTACAATGCAATCGAGATGCAATTGTTATTTTAGCGGAATTTCAAGTTTATTTATGATAACATTTGAACGACTATGCATTGTTTATGAATGGATTGTCTTAATAAATAAGAAAATCGGCATCCTGTATGGCCTTACACAAACAAGCATTGTTAATATAAATGAAACACCTGCTTTAGTGTATTTTTTTGTTAGTATTGTGTTTAAAGGATCAATTTTCTTATTAAAAAATGTTCATAATTATATAACGGGAGCGCTTTTCTTTATACAAACAGTAATATGGATTACCCGTTTTTGTAAGAGCGGGCGAAAGCTAAACAATTCCCAGAAATAAGATCATTGACATCTTTGTAATCAACAAAGTTGCATAAATACCAAACTTCAAACAAATTCAGTTGTAAACTTGTCTAGATTTTATATACCAAAGTTTTCACGGCGAATAACGGCTAGTTGTTACGTACCGTGTTGTTTTCGACCAGAGAAATAATATTTTTACATTCAAGCAAAGGAACATACAGATAAATAGAAGATAATCTATAATTGGAGGAAGACCAAAAGTTACGAGTTTCAAAGTGGGGATAGCCCAGAGCTTAATGTTGGCCGTCAATTTGACTTTTCAGATCGAATTCCATCGAATTAGACTTTGGCTTTGGGGTCAAGGGTATGTATATTGCGATATCATCAATAGCATGCTACCCCAGTAAAATTAGAAAACGTGTCACTTTCACTGTGTTTGATCGAGCTTGTGCTATGCTTGAGTGTAATTCGACATTCTTAGTCTATTGCCCGCTGTCACCGACCAATAAGTGAAATATTGGCCAACCGCGAAACATCAAAAACATAACAATAAAGATTAGTGGAACATAAGTCTGGCATCCGTTTCGAAGCAGCGTGGCTGTAACAAATACTCGGTATAAACAATTGTATTTATTATTATTGCTAGTGTTCTTAGTAATTAAAAACTTTAAATTAGTATACATTTCAGTCCTAAAACAACGGTACATTACCTATCAGCAGGATAATTTACATGTACCTACAGTATTCGCATCGGGATAACATAATTTCATGCGGCCATGGTTGATACAAGTAGTTTCGCCCCACAATGAAGTATTTTTTTGTTTATTTTTTTAAATTAATTAGCTACGTACCCCCGCACTAGGATTCCAATTATGGCACACAATCGTCCAAGACCCGGGACAAACACCTACCCTCATCGCATAAATATTCGCCCATGCCGGGATTCGAACCCAGGGTACCGGAGACCCAGAAGTCTTGTCACTGACCACTGAGCCTATAAAATTAATTCTATAGAAATTCCAAACTTTCGATGGATCATGTATGGATTACAGACGATTACAATTTGCCCTTTGGTTCGCGTACATTATTGATGCGATGACGTGAGGGACGCGGCTAGTGTTTGCTTGGAGTTGTTAACGTACAGAGATTTGTAAACAAGCGCCCACGCCCGCCGTGCTCTCTATTAACTACTGTGTAACTATTCTGTGTGACTACCGACGCCAGCCATAAAGGCTAGAGTTCCGACTACCATTTCTGTTTAAAGATATTTATTTCTCAACAAGAAATTATATTTCACTTATGTGAGAAACTTATGCTAAGTAGGTATTTATGCTTCGACATAGGTACTTTACGTACTTTACCTTTACAATCTCGGTATGTATATTACCATATAAGGAAAATAACAATTTAAATTAAACCTAGGGTATTTTAAAATGTGTTAAAGTTATATGTAACATAATACTACAATCTATTACATCGATTTTGGATACAAAAATAGCGGGCTTGCGGCAAAACTTTAACTAAATAAACTAAAGAACTAACGACTCTATAGCAAAAGTTACTTACCACGTTTACTACTTCTAGCTATGTACGCATTACAGTTTCACAAGAGTGTAGTAAACAAACAAACGCATTCACACTCACATCCTCGCACTAGGATGTCCTGTGTCGCAGGATGCATGGACACACGCAATTACAATACACAACTATCCAAAACCCGAGAACAATATCTATTCTTTTCACAATAATGTTTGCCCCAGCCGGGCTTCGAACCGGGATCGCGGTTCTAAAACCAGTGTCGCTGATTGCTGAGCCACAACAACTGTCAAACTACGGTTTTCCTATCATCTTAGTTATTCCACAAAAGCCGTAAATTATTTCGGGATAAACAAAATTTCTTCCAGACCTGAAAAAATGCAATAAAATATAAATAATAATGCTCATATCGAATTCTATAGGTAAATCATGTTCAAAATTTAATATGCAGGGTGGAATTTTATGACCCCACCCAGAGGGAACGTACTCTAAATACTTGAAAAAGCAAACTCAGAGGAAACATTCCTTTACTTTTAAAAACAAACAATTCTGCATTCACAGATTTGCGAAAACTCGCTTGTCACACTCGGGAATCGTTGGGGCCCCCAAACGCGCGGGGCCCGTAGCATTTGCTACTCTTGCTACGCGTGGTTAATCCGACACTGGTATCATGGGCACCCTGGGCACATGGGTACACAAGTGGTTGTGGAGGTTTAGTACATCTCTTCTTCTTGCCGACTTCCACTCTGCTCTTGTTCAACTAAATTAAATTAAAATTCTGGAAAATATGATCTGTTAGATAAGTACCTAATTATTATGGTTACGGTAAAGTCCAAATCAGTATGACATCCATAACATCACGTAAATTAGATGTATTTATTAAAATTGAGGATAGTTTTACGTAAAATAAATAATCACTTATTTGGTGCCCACCAAAAACTACCCGCAATTGGCCCACAATTGAATATACTCTTCTAATATTAAGGATAATATTAAATGGGATTCCTTCCAATCAATATTAAATGGTTAAAGTTATACGTTGTTAAAGTTGGTTGAGTTATACGAATTTTAATTTTAGTGTTAATATATTACGAGCTATTTCTTTTTGACGAATTTTAGTGATTTTTAGCTAGTTCGAGTTATTAACAGAATTGGGGCCACACAAAGGCAGCAGTCAGGGCTTCATTGTTTATTGTAAGTATAGTTTTTACATGAATAATGCAATTTTTAAAGATAAAAACATTTTGTAAGCCGAAAAAATGTATCGAACAATGTTTGTTCGTATAACGTGTACTTCTCCATCATACAAATTGCTCGGCTGCTGGTCAATAATAAATCATGTAGAAAAGCGCGGAATGTGCCGACCGTGAATCACGGACTAATTCTAAACAACTCTTATTGCATTCACCGAACAAAGATTTATGAACAATTTCTGGGGAATTCCGTTGATAATACACTGTTTGTTCTTGTTGATTTGCAAATAAAAATGTATGCATGTTATTTTTAACTAATTCAACTACGTAGAAACCTTTCAAGGTTATGCACAGGTTGGTTACAGAACTTCGAAAAACCGTAATAAGGGAATGGTCACAAAATAAATACACATTCAAAACGATTTATTTATTATTCTTATTATACATTTCTTGCCTTTCTATGTCAAAAATATGTTCTATCCATCCTTTTATGAAATTATCCTTTTATATATACAACTTAGGGATGGCAGTGTGAATGTCAAGTATACCTGAGCTATATTATCCGAATGATGTTCATCGTTCTCACATTCTGCATACATACAGCCATATTACTAGGGCACATGTACCTTAGGAGTATCGGTACTCATTGCTAGTACGATTCCACGACTGGAACTGCTCTGCGGGCTTACTTTTGACACTTGATTCCGATCGTGAATTCTGATTTCGACCGACTTCGTGCAGATAGAATAGAGAATACTCAGCACAGATTGGAATCGAGTTCGATGTAATTTGACATAAATAATTTTAAAGTGACGTTAAATGAGATTGGAACTGATTCGGATTAAAATTGGATTGACATTGCAACTGAACTCAAGAGCAGGTAAGCAGTTCCCCCAGTGGACCCGCGGCTAGCGCTCATGTAAACGGTTTAGTATGTATACTTACATGTAATTATGGAGGTATTGTTACAATTATTATAAGATTGTGCTTCATCGCACCGCCTTGTTATTGAACCAAAACTTTTGTCTATGTACCTCTCATGTTATTTGCTTCTTATATTTTATCTATAGTTATATTTATATTTAATCCTACTTCCTACTAATATTATAAAAGCGAAAGTTTGTGTGTATGTTTGTTACTTTTTCACGCTCAAACGGTTACTCCGATTTGGGTTAAATTTGATAGATGAGATAGTTTGAGCCCTGGATTAACACAGGTTATTTTTATCCCGGAAAAAGTATAGTTCCCGTAGGATAATTGAGGTAGAGGGCAAAACGTAATCCACGCGGGTGAAACCGCGGGGCGCTACTAGTATATTAAAAGTTTAATATTTTTTTCTCTTTGTATTATTATCTTTATTGTACAATAACTTCATAAACAAAATAATAGATAAAATCCGATAAATAAAATTGATAAGTTATTGGTTACGTGTCAATCAGTCAGTTCAGATCGCTGAGCATCTTCAAAGATGCGGTTCGGATAACGCTATCAGCTCAAGAGGCTGATAACGACGAGCATTGTTATCAGACAAATACGTGATACATATATAAATAAGTATGTAAATAAACGTCTCTTATAATTTATATGTGATGATTATGAGTTGGGGAAAATCCCATTGCACCTGTGTCTTGGATTTGAGCAGATTCTTTAAATCTCTTTAATTTTCACTGCTGCCTTGAATTGATCATACTGAAATACATAATCTTAAATACCACAGGCACTATTATGAACCACTGAATTAATATAATTAGGAATGTATGTAAATTAGTTTCAGATTAACAAAAACTCCCGCTTCGTCAACTGTATTTGTTTATAAAAATCACAAAGGCGTAACCAAGCTTTCGCAAAGAGAATGAAATCAACTGTAAAAACGTCCAAATAATAAATAAGTCAAAAAAATAGAAGAATAGAAGAACGAGAGATGTTCTTCAGTGGAGATCATGGACTGGCGACTCCGACAAAGTGCTGACATGACCTGACTAAGATCACCAGGAAGAGGCTGAACGCGAGCCGCTTCTAGCCGGTCCTTGTGGAGATCAATGGGGAAGGCATATGTCCAACAGTGAACATCCTATGGCTGAGATGATGATGAATATATCATCGTGTCAACCCACGTGTCTTTTGAATGATATGAGTGCCAATCCGAAAGTATATTTTTTGTAATGCTAAAGATTTCATATATATCAGTATATACCTAGGTATATGAAAGAGTTCTCGGTATATAAACTATAAAAAAATCTAATTGTGTTGGACACGTGTATAGAAGTGAAATAATTATTTGAAAATAAATATAGACTTTGTCTTAGCAGTAAAAAAACAAGCATTAGATCAGTAAATTTTCTACTTTTTCCACGACATGCAAGATTTCTATAAAAGTAAATAGGTAGAGAAAGTGACGCTGCTAGTGCGCCGTTAGCGCATTTAGTGGTATGTATTTCATAGTGTGGGGTAGGTAAAGTGTGTTAGTAAACATATTACATACATAGTAATTAATTTGTTTGCTCATTTATGAAATATCTATTTATGTGATAACTTTGTTTTGACGTGTAAAATTGAAAATAAACGAGTTATTCACTAAGCAATGATTGATCCTTAGATTTAAGATGGTGGGTGACGCAACGGGTCAGGTACCCTGGCAACCTAAATTTAGACGCTAGTAGCGCCGGTCACATCAGATGTTTTTCTCCTCACGACGTTTATATCTTAGTCCAATTTTAGTTAGGTACGCGATCTTCCTGTGTAACATACCTTCTCTTTTTAATAATATCATTGGCGATAATATTATAATCAATTAATCGCAAAAAAGGCTGGACGGATTTGTAAGAGTTTACAGATAATAAAGAAATCCTTGGTTTTGGATCTACATATTATTAGGTATAGTCCTTGACACATATATACCAACGAAACTAATGTATTTTTAACCGACTTCAAAAAAGGAGAAGATTCTTAGGGTTTGTATTTTTCTATCTTTTTTTATGTTGGTTGCCTCAGAAATTTGATTGATTGATCCTGTGAGTAGCAAATGTCACTGATAAGGGGGTAAAAAATTTTACCAAAAAATGGAATGCACCCACAAAGTTATTTCACACTTTTGAATGTTGAAGTCGGTTCAATTTTTTGGAATTTGTTTTATTTTATTTCAAACACTTAAAAAGCTCCTGTGGAAAAATAGATTTTCACGAAAGGTAACTTGAAAAATGTAGTCAACGCGAGTGTTGAACGCAGGTCGTAGGTTAATATATAAACAACAAGGTATGCCATAATGAACTTGCGCACAATGCGTAATGTTTCAAAGCTGTTATCACTGCGGTGACACGAACAAGACAGATCTATCCGAAAAGTTCTAACCATCTGCCCTCCGGGCCGGTTGGCGGACAGGCCGGTTGGCGCAGTTGGTAGCACTCTGCCTTCTGAACCGCTGGTCCCGGGTGCGATTCCCGGACAGGTCAAGCATTTGTGTGTATGAACATGTCTGTTTGATCTGTGTCTGGGTGTGTATATGTATATAAGTATATATATATTGCGTGCTAAATCCTAGTCAACGTCATCACTTAACATCAGGTGAGACAGTTGTCAAACGCAAACTTATAATATGTAAAAAAAAAAAATATCTGTCATCAGGTTACCATAGCACAGGCTCTGCCTAGTTTGGGACCTGAAGATCTTGTGTGAAAGTTAATAAATAAAAAATAAATAAAAAAATCTAGTGAAACTTGTGAGATATTATCAACTTACATGTTTCTTTATTCTCACTGTGTTAGTATCTGGCTCACAAACCAAAATTTGACATTACAAGGTGGGTCAAGGTGAGCCGCACCTACTTAACTTCGTCAACCGTATCTACTTACCTATATAATATCGTTTTGGTTTGTTACAGTTCACATATAAGTAGTAAGTGCATTTTTATAACTTTGAATATTAATTTATGCGTTTGTGTTTCATGAGTGACATAATTAGTCACGGCGCAATGGTGTTATCTGTAATGCTGTGTATTTAGTTGAGGTTGAAATAAATAATTAAGACTCATAATGTCCAACTTCGTAATCAGTCAAATTAAGTTTCCACCGCTGGGTACTTAGTACTGGGTACTAGATACTATATATATATATATATTATTTTACAAAAATTTATGGTGAGACATAAATTAAATATAAACTAGGTATTTACCTATAATACAAACAAAACAGTATACCTAATCGCAATGGTAGAGTTCTTAGCGCCTTCGGCGGATAAAATCAACATACTCCAACAACCCGCCAGCCAAGCGTGGCATGCATTGGTACCCCCCCCCCCCCCCCCCCCCCCCCCCCCCCCCCAATATATATATATATATTATATACTCTGTATTTTCCTCCTGGCAAATATAGACCGGTTTTAGGAACACGCAATCTCATGATGTCATCTGGTGAGCTTTTTACGATTATAATACGCGTTATACACTGAAGCGAAATAAAGGCAAGCCCTTTCCCCGGATACTGGGAAATATATATATAGTACTCTTTGACTGGGACTACAGACGTACTAACTACGTAGGCACAGGGACGACAAAAATCGTCAGACGTATATGAGGGACATCTGACGTCTTCTTATTACCTACTAAAAAAGTAAAAGGTGGCATTGATAGGAACTAATTGAGCTCTTGTTCATGTTGACGCTCACGTTGAAAACTCATCAAATGAAATTTGTAATTTATCATCATCATCTCAGCCATAGGACGACCACTGCTGGACATAGACCTAAGCTCCCTGATTGATTTCCACGAGGACGAGTTGGGAGTGGCCCGCATGTAGGTATTGTATGTATATCGTTCCGAATCCGTTGTAATTAATATGGCAATGATACATTGTAAAAGTTGTTACACCTTTATGCTGTAAATATATGGAAATGAACGCCGAAAATCTTAAGAACTTTTCTCTGAATAATGCGGGAGACGTCACGCCACGGGAATGCAATCTAAATCTAATTTCAACCTCCATCTATTACAATCAAATTCCACCTAGCAATTTACTAGAGTTAAGTGGTATTTAAATTGCATGTTCCAGTTTTTTTTTTTATGTTGGTAATTTTTATGTCAGTCCTAGATAAGCTAAGTAACATATTTTATATATACCTACCTAATATATATTTCCGATAATCGATTCAAGGTGTGAAGGACGTGGTGGATGGTTCAAGCGGTCCAACCCCGCTTCACACGGGTAAACTATTTCAAATATACAAATTTTGTTTTTTTTTTGAATTTTTTGGTTCAATATTTTTTTTGAAAATATAATGTAGCCTATGTCACCAGGGGATAGTGTAGCTTCCCAACCGTGAAAAAATTTTTCAAATCGGTTCTGTAGTTTCGGAGCCTATTCAATGCAAAAAAACAATCAAAACTTTCACTTTATAATCTATTTTGCGTATTATAATAAATATATATAATATACATAAGTAAATATATATATAAACGCGTTATTTTGCTTCAATTCAATGCATGCATGATTCGAGTTAAAAATGTAACAGTTCGCGAGAAGAAATAATTGTGACGGTAGTTTGACTCACACGTAGATTATAAATCACTAAACAAACAAACAAATGTTTCCGTACTCAAATCCCCTCACTTAGGATACGTTGTGTTACGGGAGTAATGTACATTATTACATTACACACCCGGGACCAACCGATGCTCATCAGTCTCATAAATCACATAAATGCTTGCCCCGGCCAAAAACTCAGGGCCCCAAAATCAGAAGTCACGACACTAAAAGAGCCGCGATGATCATTAACGCAAACCTCCACCTTTCAAACTGTCGCATTTATAATATGTAGTAATAAGATTAAACCCAACTCTACGCATCGATATCTATAGTTTGTACTATGTATTATAGTTTGCACTAAGTATTACGTGCAATCGATTTCATTCATGTGTGGTGTGGCCTAGTTTCTATCGAGCCTGCCTGTCTGACAAGTACCGTTGTAGAACAGTGTCAAGCACCCGCGATATACCCACCTATCTGACTAGATAACATTTAATTTATACGTTTCTATGCAGGAAATACACAATTCATAACGTACCCAATTCACAAGGAGAAAACAGTCAGAAAAAAAGGAAAATACAACATCGTGTCAATAGCAAATAATAGGATTTGCCAACCGCAAACAAAAACGAGTCAGGTCACGTTTTTTGATGGCCAGAGTCAGTGAAATCACGCTAGACCTGCAATATTTACTGGCTCTAAAGGACTGCTGCCGAACTGTGTTTTTGGTGAGTTGTTCAAACTTGAGAGTGATATGGCTTCCAGGTAGGTACTGGAATAAAGCTTTACTTACCACTATGCTGGGTATTTGATGATGGTGTTGCGTTCACTGGAAGCCCAAGCCAGTTGGTGGCGATGGAAATGGTGTCGGTCAATATTAATAGCCGACGCTCCCACCGTTAAACTATCATCGCTTCAAGTCCTTTTATTTGAGTCTGTCAAACATCATGTGCGCGAATTGGTTTGGACAAAAAATTCACCAATTCAAATCAAAAAATATGGAGACATTCTTCCTTACACTATTTCACTATCCCGTTCTAACAAAAACCTGTTGCAAGCGGCCTGCATAGCTTCCTCATGGGTTATTCAGCAGGTCCATCAGACACTGTAATTCGGACGGTGTACTGCATGAGTCTTATGGCTAAGAAAAAAATTACTCGTGACAGGCTAACTTCAATACAGCTGACCTATTTCACATAACATGGCATGGGTTTGAAATGACTGGCCTTGGGCGGCGATACAGGCCCTGTGGTTATTGTAACAAATTGATTACACGTTGGAACCGGTATTTATTTACTTACCTACCACTACCACGTTACGTTTGGACACGCCATATGGATAAAGGAAAACAAGAGTTGCTTTCAAAGACTCTTTCAATATTATAAATCTTGAAACATAAAGATAGGGAAGGATTTATGTATATTTCATTGAAGAAGAACCGATCTCTACAATACAAATGGTAGAGATCGGTAGAGTAAAAAGTTACCTTTTCCGTTGAGCTGTGTCCGAAGTCTGGTTAGCTCTCGCGACCGGCTCCTGCTCCGGCGATGAGCTGAGATCCTTCTAGGAGATCGTGCCATGCTCCCTGGCGATCCTCCCCTTCACTTAAGTGATACCAGCCACTTGGCGTTCTCACATGCCGCCGCTAACACTATCACAGATCACAACACTGTTTGTAAACAAACTGAAATGGCGCGAATCGACCACGCGACGGCGACGAGAAACCGCTCTACTTTCTCAGATGAGTTTTAGCATAACTAGCGAGAAGTTGAGCGATTAGAAATCGGAAAACTTGTCGTAATTAAATAGTTAATTAGTGAGTTTAGTAAGGCACGGGCGTCGTGTGGAAGGCACAGCGGAGTACTGAGTGGCGTTGCGTGGTGGTGTGGTGGTGCGGAGTGGGCGCGCCGAAGGTTAGCCGCACCTGCCGCCGCGGCTGAGTTACATCATTGGTGATAACGAGACCCATTGTCTGCTGCGATGAGCATTTCACTTCGCATTGTTTGGGGAAAGCACGGCTGTTGTTTTGTTGCTAACTGAAGTTTTACAGTGAGGCTCTATCTATTTATATTTACATTGTTGTATAAAAATATTACAGCCAACATCCCAGACGATAATTAAGAGTTGTACCTAGTTGGTTCAACGACTCATATCTGCGCATATGGTAAATATTTGAGAATAGTGTTTATGCAAGATCTTCTACATCGCATCTGTAGCAGATGGAATAAATAGATAGATTTATAACAGAGTAAATAAATAGCCTAAGTTTTAAACTTCCAAATAGGCGTACACGAACTAGAACAGCCTATGGAAATCAGATGGACATCTAAATGTCCATATTTCGCCTGAGCTGACTCCTTGTGTAGTCTATTCATTAACGAGGCCTTGGCATCCAAGGGACTATAATGTACTTCTTAGCTCTTTGTCTCTTTATAGGGTAACAATTTAATAGAAATGAGCCCAGTCTATTTTTAACAGTCAAGATTTTTTTTCTCAATTAATTTATTTTTTATATTTTGTTATCTTAAATCTCGATCATTTATAAACCGATTTCGAAAATTTCATTTCTTACGAATGGTACATTTAAAAGCAAGTTGAAGTGGCAGTGGGCAGGGCACGTAGCTCGAAGAACTGATGGCCGTTGGGGCCGTAAAGTCCTAGAAAATGGAGACCACGGACGGGCAAGCGCAGCATAGGACGGCCACCGACCAGGTGGACAGACGACCTGACTAAGATCGCAGGCAAGGGCTGGATGCGGGCCGCTTCCAACAGGTCCTTGTGGATGGTCCTGGTGGATGGATCAATGGGGGAGGCCTATGTCCAGCAGTGGACGTCCTATGGCTGAGATGATGATGATGATGACGACATTTAAAAGGGTATATATATGTAGGGTACATAAATTCCATCCATTTCATCGTGATCAATAGACAAAGTAACGAGAAAACATAGAAAAAATTATGAGATTGGCACCTAAAAGTGATATAAATCACGTGATTAACGAACACGAATATTCATCATTAGCGGTTAGAGAAAGAGAATCGCTATGAAGCGATGCATGTTGTCTAGGCCCGCAGGTTAGTTTTATAAGGGTAAACAGTAATTTGTGTACGTGTAGTATAGTATATAATACAATTAAAACGGAATTAAACTTTAAACAAATTTAATAACGACCTAACATATTAATATTTGGTAATTCAATACAAAGTGTGACCGTCTCTGTTGTTTAAAACTCGTAGGCAAGGATTTTTCATTGAATTTCTAATTTTTACCTGTTCCTGCAGCAATCACTACAAATGAAATTTTAACAAGTTTTTCAGTTGCTTTGTTGGCGACACTCCGTCAGGTTCTCTAGTACACGTCTCTGCAGCATGTCCCGTGCGTGCTCGACGGGTTGAGGTCTGGCGATTGTGCAGACCGCGGCAATATCCAGGTGTTTTTCATTGCTTGCATTCTGATCATCGAGCCGTGTGCGAAGGAGCTTTGTCATCCATCAGCGTGAAATCTGAGCCAAAAACTTGTGCGAATGGGTAAGCATAAGGCCCGGGGACATCTCTAACGCAACTTTCAGCGTCCATATTGACATCTACAAAGTCGAGCTCAGTTCGTCTGTTCATCATAATACCCGCACATACAATGACTGTGAAGCTACTGTTTATAAGAATGCACTTCCTGGACGCATCTTAGCCGTTCACCATTTCCGGGACGACGATACACTCTTGCCCCTTTCGTATCAGCCTAAGTCCAAACCGGAAATCATTGCAAAATTTAATCATATCCCATTGCTCGTGGGTGGAGCCAAGTGATGTCACGTGTCCCCTATACCCATCGATTCGACTGCGACGAGCACGAGGATACTCAATTTATTGACAAGGTGATGAACAAATTTGGCCAACAACCTAGACTAGACACCTTCAGTTTTTACGCAAACAGTAATTTAATACAAAATGTTTCTATGTATTTTCTTGCCTGACAGGGGGCGGCTGCCGACGTCCATGCATATTTTGAGTCCTCCATTCCTATTCCATCTAAGAACGACCAGACGGACAGTAATGCGACATCCATACATGAAAGATGGTCTAACCTGTCGCACGAAGTGTTTTGCTTTCACATTCATAGTGCGTACAGATAACGAGTGGAATTCAATGCCTAAAATCTGTGTTTCCGCCGTATCTTCTAGGCAAGCGTGTTCTATCGTGGACCGCATCATCACGTAACATCAGGACAGATAGTTGTCAAACGTTTGCATATTCTCAATTAAAAGTGACTGATTTTACTTGAGTTCCAATTATCCGGAAAGTCTTGGATACAAAACTTGCAGGCGACCTCGCCCTAATGGTCATTGCAATCAGTCATTGTCCATTTAAACGACTACTGAATGAATAATGACCATTTCTAACTTGATAAAGGACAGCTGGAAAGAGATAGATGAGGACCTGATTACTTAGGTAAATTGAAAATATTATAATTTACTTGCAGGCAGCGGTAGCCTGCCCTTGTGACTTAGGCCTTTTTTACTTTCAAGATATCATTCAGTGCTTTCTCATTGTCGTTCCATTTTTTAAACATTTATCTCAAATGAAGTAAAAATAAAGAAAGATCATTACAAACAACCAAGTAAGGCCGTAACACAAACAAATAAAAATTAAACGGAATAACAATATCATGTCCACAACGAAGGTTATCTTAAAAGTAAGACTGCTACCAGATTATGATTTATGTACGAAGACATGACGTGTCATGCACGAAGGCTTCGTGCGTGTCATATATGTATGATTTGCTCTCTACCTATTTAAATTATTATGATATTGTTTGTTTTTAACATATTAGTTTTCCGTTTAATACTGAGCAAAATGTTTAGGTGCGTTTAGTTTGTCAATATTTATAAGCAGCGTGGGGACTTTTGACGTTTTGGCTATCAAAAAAAGATTTCTCAGTAAGAACAGCAGGGAAAGATTATTTTTAAATATTTGTTAAAATCCGCTGAATCTAAATTAACGGGATTTCCCGTCTACATGTAAACATTTTCTTTAACGCACACGTGTGAAAATGTGACTTCATTTTTTAGATTCTAGTGTGGTTTTTTTGATTTGAGGCATTTATACTCGAAGATCAAAAGGTGCGAAAGTTCCTGCGATGGACAACTGAGATATTCCAGTGCTTACCTATGCCAATGGAAGCATAGATTTACTGCATATTTTAAAAATCATAAAATTTTACTGTCCGTCAGATGAGAATCTACACGAGTTTTGAGCAATGATATTACTTTTATTCTTATCTACTGCTGACATTGAAAATATCTTCAATGTCGAATTGCTAACATGATATCATGCAGTAGGTAAGTAAGTCGTAGAAAATTAGCGAGCACCGTGTCTAATTCACTTATCGACTACCCGTTCAATTAGTTTCACAGAACAACTGTTTGTTTGATGCGTGTTTCGGAATCTAGTGAGATTTTTCCGCCATTGGATCAGTGGAGATTTTCCATCATAACTCCAACTCCAACCTAGACCTTATCGTCCTAGTTTTAGAATAAAAATTGTAAATACCTAGGATATACCCCCAATTCTTACAGTATTATTGCTAAATCATCACAGTTATTGGAAATACCGATATCATTCTAATTCTACGTGGGGGCGATACGACCCTCACTGAGTAGGTACCGCTTGAGGGTGTATTCTGCATTTCCCCCGCCAACTACCCCAACTCCTTTAAATATCGCGGAATGGCTTTCAGTTCCATGGAAACCCATTCTGTTGAATCTGAGCTGATATTGAAATCATTATTACGAAGATATGATTTTTCGTCTTGTTTCTTCTGTAGCACTAGGGTAAAAGTACATGCTCCACAGCTTCCTCCCTTCTGATAACTTACTCATTATTATTTCTATGTTCGGGACACGCGCATACTTCACTGCGAGAGGCAGTTAGGTAAGTGATAGGCCATAATCGGCCTTGCTAACAAGTCAGCCCCCGAGCAGAACTCTTCGATAGGTACCTATCTGTATCAATTCGGTATGCATATGAAACATGTTTTTTTAAAGCCGAAGACATGCCTAGTACCTAGTTACTTCCTTTCTTTTCTTACAAGCTGTTAGTTTGACTTCGATGCATGATAGCTATTACGTAATCAAGAGCTGTGTAGATGAAATCTTAAGACGGCAGCATTCAGGGGTCATTCACTGTACATTATGCAACTCGTTACGTAACGGCGGCGATGCCACACGGCAGGTCCGGCAGCAACAGCATTGCGGCTGTCCTGCTTTCCATAAGTATATAAAAAATAAAAGCTGGTTCTATAAGTATCTATATAATTATATTAAAAAAATCTTGGTGTGACAATAACTACTCTGACCAGAGTACAATGGTTTGGCTGTGTTGATAGTGATGTTTTATAGGTAGTAGGTACCTATAGATTATAGAATGTACGTACTAGCCACTGAGGTACTATTACGTAGTACCTACCTCAGTGGTACCAGCAGAATCTATTTAGATGTGGGTAGAATCAGAGGGTCATTTTTTCACAACCTTAAAATACGTAGTAGTTCGGTACCCACATACCTACTTACTGCTCATCTTAAGCTCGTATCATCTCTGTTGTCCAAGCATAGTGTCGTCACAAGGCCTGTTAGCACTATGTAGCTTGCGTTAAGTAAGCCTATATACCTACCTAGTGTATTTATTTAAATAAATAAATAAATACACTAGTGTAGGTATGTATATTGTTCCTTCGTAATGTAGTTTATTGTTTAGCCCAAAATCCTTATTATTATTTCAACCAAACGTACGTCTCCAATTGAACATAGGGCCACCGAAATCGATTTTCACGAAGGGTTGGAAGAGGCATCCAGCCCCCATGCAATCTTATTAGGTCGCCTCTCCACCTTTCATAAAGAGCCAACAGTGATTTTCAGTTGAACATTTTTCAATCCCTTCAGTCATTGGTTATACATGATATGTATACCTTGCTATGCACACTGCCATTTCAACTACCTACCTATTTAACATGGTGCTATTAAGTGTTGTCAGCAACGTGGGTGGGTTAATAAATTAACACTTTTAAAACTGGAGTTTATCTACGTGCGTTGCGCCTCGTGGGGACAAGTGTATATAGGTATAATATAAATAAACAAAGCCTATATTCGTATTGTAAAGTCAGACAGCTTTTTACGGAAGGGATATAATAGTAGATTGTACAAGGGAGCAAAATAATATTTTTACCATGAGGGCGCTATTTTGAATCTAGAGCGGAGCGAAGGATTATTGAGTATCAACTTGGCCCGAGAAAAAAATAATTTTGCGACCTTGTTATATACTCTAGGTAGGTAGGTACTTATGGTTCCACTTTGAGAATATATAATAAATACTTAGCATATGAGTTTTTTCAATAGTACAACTTATGGATTTATTTATATCATTTTACTTAGATTTAAATTGAAAATAATAACTAAAAATTTATATTAATATATGAAACATTTGTGCAATGGACCTTTTATTGCTTTTAGTTGGTATTTTGTACCTACAGTCGGTATGGAGTAAATACAATTCTTCACATATAGGGGTACCGAATCACAATGTTTTTGGTATGATAGTAGGTACATCTGACTCGTGGAGCTTAATCATTTTTTGCAATTTGAGGGTAGTAGCTCCCGCATCAATCTATCACTGATTGCGATTAGTGACGGTGTGTCCCGCTTGAGTCCCAGTCTAGTATTTCTAGGTCTAGGGTAATCCCACATTCGATTAAATCGTCACTGAACTTTCACTAAGATATTGTTCAAACTACTCCACCAGGTCCACGACCTATAAATATCTGTAAATAAACGCTCAGTTGAAAACGACTTTAGCGGTGGCACATCCAGGCGTGTGTTGCCTTACTCATTCGATCGGTTTAGATTTCATAGGCAGTCTCCACAAAAAAATAAGTTGAAATCCGCTGGCCGAGTACCTTATATGTTCGTGTGTTTTAGTAGGTCCGTTCGTGACCACGCTGTGCTATAACGACTGAACGAATTTACTTGAAATTTGGCAAGAAAATTCCTTATGTCCTGAAGTTATATAAAATATTTATCACTCAAAAAAACTTGACATTTATTGTGGGATAACTAGATTTTCACAACAGGTACCTTAACGGAAGAATCAGTCCACGCGGGTGAAACCGCAGAGATCAGCTATATCTAAAAAGGCATAGTAATAAAACACATGGGCAAAGAACAAGAACAAATAATATAATTTACTTATATTTGTTACATTCACATGATCGCTTAATTGAAATAGATGCAGTAACAAGACGTGATACTATTCGATTATATACTTACATCCTGCAACATAAACCTCAAAATACAATGACGTTAAGTAATATCCCGAAGCTCGCTATCCGATGGGCTTGAAGGATCAAAGAGAATATGGAGAACTTACGTTAGACGGTGAGATGAATAAAGTTGGATTTGGTCGGCGTTTTCCAAAATCAAAATTAAGTTGATTCAAGTAGGACCATACACAAAGCTATTACCTATGAGGGTAACCGGATAGGCTTGCCAATCTGAACGCATTCAGGCTTAAAGGCTACGGTTTTAAGAAAATTACAAGAGGTCAAAATAAATGATCCTCAGAATCATGGAAAAGATACAAATAAATAACACTATACATATATACGACTTCAAGATTTAGAAAACTCCACACTTTCTACATTACTTGTGCACATAAAGGTAAACGATGCCGCGCGGTTAAGCAAGTACTATGCGTAATTTCATACGTAATTCGATGACTTACATAATACATAGCACACGAAATCAACCCACTTGTACACAAGCTTCTCATCTCAGAGAAAGCATGGATTAGAAAACAATTTAGAATGATTTATTTTCTTAAATACCTCATCTATTACAGGTCTTACAAGTATCGTAAAGCTCAAGTACTTTTTACCAAATTGGGACGCCGCATATTAATAAATCAATATCTATAACTTTATCAACTAAAGTTCAATATAATAATATAAATTCATTGGATTGTTTTCAAAGAATTAGATTAATTTATCTTCCAATAAAATTATTATTTCTATTTTCTCTCTTTCAGATCATTGTTTAATAAGTTAAATCAAATACCTACTTTTGCAATATAACGATATTATATAGGACTGGATCCACTACGATAGTTGTCACAATAGGCAAGAACTAGATAGCGTACATAATAGGTGACAGTCCTAGATGACACACAATTCAAATAGAATTTTCATTTACAGATCTACTTTAACGAAAGAAACTTAACAATTATCTTCAGTATCACGTCTTATACAGCACGGAAATATCAAGTCTATAATAAGCACAATACTCGGCAAGGCGTGTCACAAATTCGGGAAAAAATAAATAAAAAGTATTATGAATTGATCACCTACTTACGACAATTTCGTAGGCTAAATATTTTTTGGGGAAGGGCTGTGTCCAAGCTAAATTCCATAAATCAGCACATTATTCTCCTATTGAAACACGGGTGATTTTAAAAGCTTTGGTAGTCTGCTATTTTTAATTCGTTCAATCTAGACTTGGATCAATCTAGATTCAATGAAACGGCGCGTCATTTTCCAGTCGATTGTCCAGGCACATAAATTGTCAAATACTCAATAATACTTGATTTGCAGAGCGAGTTTTTGATGTTATCTTTTTGGCATTGGCTTGGCCTTGCGCCGCGCCTGGCTGAATCTGAACTTGAAATAAATAGACTGGACACCCTGGCTGGCCAATGGGTGTCGGTGGATAGGCTAGCAGTGCCTCCGACGTTGTCCAGGGATGACCTGCGATCCGAAGCAGGGACACGTTCCGTTGAAAATATCACAAGCGCTCATCCATATATAACAGAGGAGTTGCTTTAACAGTTTATCAAATAATAATTCAAAATCAAATAAGTTAAACGTAAAAACATTTTTTTTTATCAAATGCATTATTAGAGCAAAATCTAGGGGATTCAATATAACACATTTTGAGCGTGACTGGAGCCAGTAAATGCGCAAAATATGCTCACAGCTGGAATACAATTTCGATTGAAATATTACAGGAAATATATTCATTTAGCTGTTTACTTATACTATACACCTTGCCGGCTATTGTGATTAACAGATAACAATAAATAATTTCTAAGATGTAATATTAAAAACCAGTTGCACAATTATCCAAAATCACGCTAGGTCGCATATTGTAAAGACTCGGAAAAAATCAGTTATTCTGCGTCATATCACAACAATTTAGTAAGTATATCTAGATTCAATCTTTGATTAGTTTTGTTAGTTGCATCTTATATCGCAAAGTACTAAAGTTTATTTTATTAACGGATCAAATATAGCTGCTATCTTTATTTTAAAACGCAGCAGTAGTATTTTAAAAGTAACTCTTTTCGTTAATATTTATATGTTGATGTCTGCCTTGAATTTATTAATTTCTCTTTGACTTTGAACCCAATAAACGTCCAACATTACCATCGTATCGATCACGAATCACGAAACGCGTTAGGTACAGACACTACATACAAAATCTGTTGGATTTGTAAAATATATTTTTCAAGCACTCATCATCTATCATAACTTGGTTTGAGTTACCCCTAACTTCACTTGAGAAAGTACAGAAATACTAGAAAAACTAAATTTTTTTTTATTATGAATAATTAAAACGGCCCAAAGACTGATCTCACTAAAGAAGTTAAAACACGACTTCAAAACTTACAATACAAAGTCGCTAGTATATAGGTCCATATAGCATTAATCACTGAGAATTTTTTTGAATTTAGTGTATTGTAGTTTTACTATTATTCGAGAACAAACCTAAAATAAATAAAGTATTTGCTGAATACGGGTATTTAACACTTTAGTACTTTGTGATACTGCAAACACCACAGAGTAAGAGTTACATATATAAAAGCATCTATTACATATCATTTATAGACATTCTCTTTGGCTATAAAAAGTTTGCTATATTCCATTTATGTGCCAAAATACGAATCAAAAGTGGTTCCGTGCAAGAAGAATTTTATTTAGAATTTAACCTTTAAAGAAATGGAATTTTATCTAAAATCATTCGTATGGTCAGCATGAAATTTACAAACATTTTATTAACATCGTAACATCGACAAGGAGAGCGATTCCTATGTCCAGATGTTGACATCGATCAACAATCAAATCAAGTGTTGTTCGTATTAAAACCACAAGCATACGTCAACAAATAAATAAATAAAAAAAAAAAAAAAAAAGTAGGCCACGTCCATTTAACATCGATAAGTTTACATGACTTTTATGTATTAAGATATAAAGCGCATAATTATTAAGTCCTTCAGCATCTTTTTAACGTTCTTAATTTTTAAACTATCAAAAATATAGAAAAATGTTATTTACGAGTATCCTTTTATTTACGTAATATTCTCACTTTAGATACGGGTAAGGGCCGGTTCTTTGATTCACAGTTAATGAAACAAATGGGTCAAACTGTTTACAATTTAATACATTTCTGATAAAGGAGGATGGCAGAACCAGCCTTGCTCCCTTGTATCCTATAAATATGAAAATTTAGATTTTATTTTTGTGGATTCCGTGAATAATTTGCATTGTTTATAAAGTTGGTAATCAGAAGTACTTTATTATATTTGTTTATGTGGTGTTTGTATTTTTCGAACGCACCCTATAGTTCTTTCAGTTTGTTGCGCTCGATACTTACGCTCTGAAAGTAATTGTTAATGTTACTCTATAATCTGTAGTCAGCTGTTCTGTAGACCCGGACTGCGTTCATAAACACAGCCATGCCTAGTTTATTTCAGAATATAATAAGTGATCTGTATCTGTATCGCGATCCATTGAATGGTTCGCATATGGACGTGTAGTTAGCATACTGATACAGATGATTTTCCGTGATAACTTTTTACTCCCAACTTCTAGGAAAATGATTGAATATACAATGTATTTATTGCTCTATCGATACTTATAAGTTTCATTCATGAACGCGGTTTCTTTCTTCTAGGCTGCAAATGTATGGGGGCCTGCCATCCTCCTTTATACGTTGACAAACAGTGGTCAGTTTGACCACCGTTTGTCAGAGTACGGTCAATATTTTGTAACCATATCAGACAAAAAAGTAGGTTTTGAACATAAATTTACAACAAGTTAATTTTTTAACCATTACTTATCGAGAAACTGGAGTTTAGTACGACCTACGATCAAGAATACAATGTAATCTTGATCGAAGAGTACGACCCAACAGCAAAGGGACTTATTGTACTTTACATGTTGAATATTTAAGTTCGAAAATAGAGTGGGTGTAAAATTTTAAAGATACAGTAATATATGTGTAAGACACCCGAGAAATTAAGTAAACGGATAATAATAATCTATAATTATAAATAAAATAAATGATTAAAATAAATTAGAATAAATAAAAAAATAAATTAAATTAATTAATTTTCAGACTCAAAAAAATTAAATAACAACCATTTCTTTCTTTCTTTAAATTAAGATGTATCTGAAGTCTAACAATGAATAAATAAAAACCTATCGTTATAATTTTCAATAATTTTCTTTATTTAAAATCGATAAGAGAAAGTCATAAAAAGATATTGAAAGACGATAAATTAATATCAAAGCATAATTCGACAACAAATTATATTATATTTTATATTCAAAACATTCAATATAATTATTATTAAAAACACTATAAGCGTAGCAAATAATGACTAATCAACAACCTGTATTAAATATTATTAAAAAATAATTATTATTGAAATCTTAATACAGTAATTCAAAATTGCTGAAATCCATTTTGTCATAAGTAGTTTAAGAGTTAATAATAAATACAATTAAATTACATTGATAGTGCACCATTTTTTAATGTATTGTAATTTTCAATCATAGCTTAGAATTGTAACGCCTATCTCTTCCCATGTATGTCGTAAGAAGTGGCTAAGAGAAAAACATTCAAAAGGTGGGCAGCAGCATTTTCTGTTTACAACGACATCAAACTGCGCTCGCCGACACGCCTGCCAAGCGTAGAGAGTATTGGCATATCTACCTTCCAATAAATGGGGAAGACATATGTCCAGCAATGCACGTCTTATGGCTGACATAAGTGGAAGGTCAATTTTGTTTTCGTGTACCATCGATGTAGCTTTGGTGTACAAACAATTAATTAAACTGTTGGTGTACTATTTAATATTGATTTATTTTTAAATGTAATAAATTGTTTGTTTTTCGGTGCACATTACATTCAATTTGCTTGCATGCAAATTGAATAGTTTTTATTTGGGTGTAAAGCAAAGATAGTTGTGTTTAGATGTGTTTGTTCTAATCAGTTTACTTTCACGTACATAAGATCGTTTTTTCGGTGTACTTAAAATTGGTTTTGTTTAGCTGTTCTATTGATTTATTTTGCTTCGACGTATGAACTTAAATATATTTTTATTAAAGGAGGATGGCAGACTCCCATACATTTGCAGCCTAGAAGAAAATAACCGCGTTCATGAATGAAACTTATACGTATCGATAGAGCAATAAATACATTGTATATTGTATATTCAATCATTTTCCTAGAAGTTGGGAGTAAAAAGTTATCATGGAAAATCATCTGTATCAGTATGCGTCCATATGCGAACCATTCAATGGATCGCTATTCCTCTATAGCATCGTAGACAGAGAAAGCAATATTGCATGGATCGCGCTACAGATACAGATTACTTAATTCTGGAATAATCTAGGCATGGGTGTGTTTATGACTGCAGTCCGGGTCTACAGAGCAGCTGACTACAGATTATAGAGTTACAATAACAATTAATGTCAGAGCGTAAGTATTCGAACGCAACAAACTTAATGAGAAGTATAGGGTGCGTTCGAAAACTACAAACACCACATAAATAAATAAAATAAGAGTACTTCTGATTCCCAACTTTATAAATAATGCAAATTATTCATGGAATCCACAAAAATATAATCCAAATTTTCATATATAAAGAATACACGAACGGGTTGTCATTTCGTTTTTCGGGAGCGAGGCTGGTTCTGCCATCCTCCTTTGGTGTTTGTGCACATACCGAAAATAAACTAAGTGGTGTTATAAAGTAACCTACTCATTAATTATAAAACTTCAACTACCGTATTACATATTATAGTATCTGTCCTTATTAAATAATAATAATCCTTATTATTTCAATATGAGATGATAAGTAGACCGCCATTTTTAAGTGCAATAGTGTATCAGTAAATATTTATATTAGTTTTATTACAAATTGAAATCAGCAATTTTGTTCATATTATATATTTTTATAAATAAATATTCGAGTAACAGATCCCTTTAAAAATGAGATAAGTACCTATATTTCAAAGACAAAATTGTACTCAACAACACATTCTTGAGAATTATTTAACTTACATGTAAACTTAACAAAGGTACATATATATATATATGATAAGTACACAGATAAGCAACAAGAATTTAATAAAACCTAACCAAAGAAATTGAAAATTATTAATTAATTTTATTTATTAATTTTCCATTTCTCCCTTTCCGATAATACATTTTATACGTACACTAAAGAGCAAACACTATCTATAGTTACTTTTTAGTATAATTTAATAGGTCTTATTTTTCGTGACTTAAAAATGAAATGACGAATTTTGGACGCACAAATACTACCAGTACAGTTGCACGAAAATTGGTCAACAGCTCATGGTTATTATCATTATTTAAGAACTAATAATAAATATATATATAATATAAATCATAATGATCTCTAGTTAAGATAATTTAAAAAATATATATAAAAAAGCAAACAGTTGCAATTTTTGGTCTAGGTATTAAAACTCGATTAGGTACCCCCTGTGACCGAATACTTATAAATAACTTCACAGATATATCCTGTAATAATATCTACTATACATACTTGTACACGTATATTTTGTAGACACGAATTTCCTATAAACACTTAGATATTTGTTTATGAGTGAGATGAAACGTTAAAAACAATAAAAGGGCACTTGTCGATATTCACCAGCGACAATTCTGCTGTAATAATGAATGAAGCAAAATATGAAACAAATCTTCGTACATTCCCCTAACATAAAATTCTTTTGTTAGTATATGTGCGTGTTTCAATTCACTGCAACTATATTGAACCCCACAAAATTGGCTGTTAGTAATCCATTAAGGCCATAATTAAGATGCTGATTTTTAATTATATAACAGCGGTCAAGAATAGTTTGGCTCTTTTGACACAAATCAGTTTTTTAATTTCCGAATTTATAAATTTAAAACAAAAATATAATAATATGAATTGGAGGTATTAAAAAAAATGGGTGGAGCGGGGGAGATTAAAGTCAGAATCTTTCAGTCAAATCACTCGTTTACCTTCAAGTGCCCTAATCAATAAATTAAAAACAGTAACGTAAAAGATGTTTCAAGTGATCCAACATACACGTTTGAAGGTATTTGCTCGTCTTGTTGTGGGTTGTTCCCACGAGGGCCGCGCCGCCCGCCTCAGCAGATGGTGAAGAGATGCGAGCGACGCGTCGCGCTGTCACCTCAGGAGCGCGGCGCTCGCGGCTGGCTCGTGTCGTAAGCGCGGATAACGTCCGCTTGAGACACGCTGCCGCCTTCTTCTTGCGAGAACGCAAAACCATCTGCGCATACGAAATTCCACTCAATAATCTATTCAAACATCGAAAAAGAAAGATAATAAAATAATAACTGCCGGCGTGTATCTAATTGAGTGCCAAAAACACAAAGTGTAAAAATGGAACTCATAAATATGGTTGGAAATTTGTTCAGGTACCTTTATAATCCGTTTGCACCGTTCAAAGTCTGTGTGTGCTTAGTGTGCTTGTGCGTCTAGGACGCGTTTGCGTGCATTGTGTTACACCGGGATTGATTCATAAAAGGATATCCCACATACCTTATCATGAATTGTAACATATTACTGCTCAAGGTAGGTGTCGTCACAATTAAATAACAATATCAAGCCATATCAATTTTTACCGACATGGTCCTGACCTGGCCCGTAATGTAACTATTATTCGAGAGTATTACGATTATAAGACAACATTTAATTATTTTTTTAAACCCAATGTTCGCGACTATAGTAATGATATAATGCAGTTGTTTTGTTTCTGTGGATGTCGTCCTCTGAATCCTCCGGCTGGTGGGTACTCACGCGACAGTTCCATTTCAATATGTGCGCGCGTGGCGGAGCGTCGGCTGAACACGCTGCGCACGTTCTGCAGCAGGCGCGCCGTCTCCGTGAGGCTGCCACACAGAGCTCGCAGTCACGTCACACGATTTACACGCGCATACGCGTATTGGGAGGCCCATGGGGAAGGGCCGATTGGAAACAACCTCGTTTTTTTCTCCAGTCACATTTTTTATATAAATACCCAATATTGCATTCTTATTTCTCAATTGAACTAGACGTTTTAAGGAGACAATTCATTTCAAACAATTTAAACCATCTTCTTAAGCTGAACGAAAATACTAGTGGCTTTTATCAAATTTGTTATCCTGCAAATTGTAACTAAACTATATTGATAACGGGGTTGATGCCCAATCAGACCACCAAAATACGTCAAAAGATTTTTTCACAAAATCCGTCCCTTAACGAATAATTTTAAAACACAACTTTTAATAAGCGTGATGGTGCCAATCGTAAAGAGAAACTCAACTTTTGTGATAATTGACAAACACTACTGAAGAAGTAAAAGAAACTTAGAATTAGTCACTGGACAAGCAGTAAAACGAGGCATACGTATGCGACATATTTTTTTAGCAAAATATATCCAGGTACTAAAACTGCCACAACCACTAAAATACTAAGACAAAGTGGCATACATTTGAGCGCGATAAGTCACATTTAAAACTCAATTCTAACCGTCATGTTTTGGGTGTTTATCAGCGCCATCTATCGATGAACGCGCTCGAGTATATGCCGAAGTAGAGTAAGCGTCAGTGAAGCGTCATGCGAAGCCATGCAGCCATGCACTTACATACCCTCGATACTTACACTGGACCAGTCTGACCAGCGCGTGGGCCGTGTCTGCCACGCTGCCATCGGACAAACCAGGTTAGTTAGAGGCCTAAAGTTAGTCAATGCGTACCTGCGTCATCATTTACTTAACACTTTTCTATATCACTTCTTGATTACTTTTTTATAAAACCTTTTCTTCTTATTTTTCTTTATAATCTTTTCGTGTATACACGTAATCATTCGAAATTGTTTCGTACAAACCTAACACAATATTTTTTGTTTGTTATTAATGTGTGAAGGAAATAAATTATGAGATGCATAATAATAACGATGAAGCAGGTATTCTTTTACAATGTTTGATAACATAGCCATAGTTTTATCCATAGCCTTTACGAGCATTTTGTACACGAATGATTAAAAGAGAAAATTATACAAAATATCTATGAATCGTATACAAAAAGCACAAACGTAGTAAACAATACCTAGTTTATGTTAATAAAGGCGATAAACTACAATGGTTATAAAATACACAAAATATAATTTCAACAATTTATTAAAAAAGAAAACGTTTGTAAAATTATATAGCAATAACGCTTAATGTTTATTTACAACACAACACATTATATACAAAAACGTTATACAATATGACAAACAGACAAATAAATGTATCTATACATACTTAACAGATCTGAAGATGGCACTACGAGTAGGTACATGATGACGCGTGGTTCCAAAATGATTTTGCACTATATTTGTGAATAACTAGGATAGCAAAAAGAACTAGGCGATGAAGAACAATATTCAATGTGGAAACAATTTGAGAAATAGATATTTTATATAAGTAGCAATTTTTGTAAGTTTTATAACATATTATACCTAAGCAAGTAGAATCAAATTCAGACTAGATATGTAACGATCAATGAATGATAAGAAAATAATGCATCCAATCGAAACTTTTCAATAAAATAATTAAGCAGAATTCTGTAACATTGTTAATAAATCAAACGGGGCTTGATCGCGAGAAAAACATTTAGTAATTTATTTACCTGCCTGTCTTCTCGTGACCACGACCAATGCAACTTGGCCGAAACGTCGAGGTAAATAAATTACTAAATGTTTTTCTCGCGATCAAGCCCCGTTTGATTTATTAACAATGTGTTCGAATCGCCAAATTCTAAAAACTACAATTCTGTAACATGTCAGTGAGATTCACAAAATATGGAATGTATAATTTTAATCTCACCAGTGAGATTAAACTCGCAACCATGATACTAATTTGTTGGTTGCATAAAGTGTGAAATTGATTTATTATTATTATCTCTTTATTTTCTTTCTTTCTTAGGTTTAGGTTTTTTACAGTATAAATATCAAAAACAAAAATTAATAAAGATATTATAAAAAACCTAAACCTAGAGTTCCGCCAGCAGCGGGGCAGGGCCCAAGCTACCGGTGGTTAGGGCCGCAGAGTGAGGAACCTCCGGACAATACGCGCCGTTTCAAGGAGTACCGCCTTCTGCATCTTTCTTATTATTATTATTATTATTGAATTCAACGCTTGACTTAACAAATACATATATAAACATAACTTCGGGATGGTCAAAACTAAACATAAAGCAAATAAAATAGCATAGGATCGTACTCATAATATACACAACATATATTTTTGTACAAGACATTCATTTATTACATAATTATTTACATTTCATTGGAAGAAAAGTGATTTACACGCATAAATACAAGTACATTGATATTTTAACATTCTTAACGTGCGTACGTACATACGTAGTTGTGTATAAATTGTATACTTCTGATATGATTATGGTATTTAAATTCAAATTCATTTTTTAAGTGAATACTTCTTCGCCGCCAAGGCGTTGTGCACTTTTGTATGAGGAAAAAATATTAAACTCGCGTCTGGTCACCTCACGTCAGGACGCGACGTCATCGAATTCGTAAGACGGGGGGAGAGTATGCCGCCGTTGAAATTTAAACTTAAATGTGTTACCATAAGCAACATATTCATTTGTTGGTAGTTCTTTTTTGATAAAGTCGTTTTGTTAAAAGTATTATTGAGTTCGGTTATCAAAACGCCGATATTATAATGAGTAAAGATTTCATTGTTTCAAAAAAAAAAACCGTTATAATGTTAATTCTATGTGTAGGTACATAAAGCCAATAAACTTAAATACCTATTGTCATTTTTGTGTACGATAGCGCAATAAATGAATACTTAGGATTACTTAGATAGTACTTTTATACTGATAAATAAAGCAATTCGTGCGAAATTATTCCCTGACCATTCCAAAATATTCAAAAAGGCACAACTTTCATGTTCAAGCTTTCAATCCTGCCGGCACTCCCGGAGTGCAACCGGTTTTTTATTTTAAATCACTTGATGGTCAGTGACGATGTGGTCGAAGTCGTTATCAGTTGAAGTCGAAGTTTTCCCTACTGAGTTTAAATTCTGAAATTATCAATTATATACATTCCGATATGATTTAGGCATAGAATACATATTTTAGAATTAGGAAAATTTTGACGATTTTACTTAGTTGTCGCCTTTTTTTTCTTCATTTCATCATAACAACAGAATTAAATAAGTTTAAAAATATTTGGTGTGAGGTCCTCACTGTTTCGTCAATATTATTGTTTAATATTTATTATATAAAAAACACGTCAGTGATTAATTGCAATTGTGTGTCAAAAGAAATATTGCACTCAGTAAAATTATATACAATTTTAATTAATAATTTGGGTTCACATTACGATATTTTAAGGAAGCATTTTGAGATGTCCTGACTAATGAATCTCAAATTGAATAGCTTGAGAAGACTAAAATGACAATAAAATCGATGCTTTCAATAGAGAATAAATAAAATATGAATACTATTTTATAACCAGATATACAACAATAACGAACAATATATGTATTTAAATATTAAAGAATCACAGATCATACAAGTAAATTTGTTTTAACAATATCATATAGAATTTGAGATTTTTTATAAAGATGTACAAACAAGTACAGGCTCTGCCTAGTTTGGGACCTGAAGACCTTGTGTGAATGTTGTCCCATATTATATTATTATTATTATTATTATAACTACAAGCAGTTTTCTCATCCACTGACAAAATATTTGAAACTAATGGGAACTAAAACAATAAATTGGGGCATTTCGCGAATTTTTTAAATTAATATAAATAGTGCTTACTAATTAAATATTTTGTCGGTAAATGACAATACATTCTAGCAAACTGCCTATTTAATTTTAGCTAACACAAACTCGTGAACTAATCTACAATATCTATCACACGCGATCAAATTTTAGTCTTAGTATGAGGATTCATTTAAATAGTACATCAATTATTTAGTGAAAATGCGACGGGTATACAGTTTACCGCGTCTTTATAAGTTATAATATCACACATGGATACACTATATTACAATTGAGGAATTTAAATGTTAGAATTTTCAATATTATCACAAATTTGAACAAAAACTATCTACATTACATATATGTATATTTCATTCTGCCATCCTACGGTTGAAGATCATGTGACATTATAAAACATCAAGGTTGATTTTATATTCTCGCAGTTACATATGTTAAACCTTATTGCTATTGTGATTTTACAGAATCTTTTGAGAAAACTGGTAGACATTTTTTTGTCGACTGTACTTTTAGACAGTGTCAACAATATTCAAGTGTTGTTGGAAAAGGTTTAAATTTAGGTTTAAAGCCAAATTTAAGTTAAGTCAGCGGTAATAATTCTGTTGTTCAATGAACCAAACCAAAATCGTGTCAAGTAAAAAATATTTTATTTAGGACAAGTTGGTGTAACAATTTAAAATGAGAACCCCAAAATTGTTTTTTTTTTTTAATATTCAATGCGGGTAAAAGCACCCGTCTAAGACTATGACTGTCTAATATTAGGATGGGTATTCGTAACTGTTACACGAATACATTTTTTTTCTTTTATAGAATATGAAGAAATTTAGTAAGTTCAGGGCAAAGCGTAAGCGAGGAAGCCGCATGTATTCGGCGCTCCTTAAATAGACCACCTTTGGTTGAAAATATCGTTGGAACAAACCTACTTGTAAAATAGCGAGTGTTTCCATATTAATAAATAAGTACACCAAAATGTGAGATTGCATTGCATGCATTTTGAGATTACAACATTTGAATCTTGACATCTCAAACTCCTGGCATAAGGGATAATATACATATATGTAAATATACATAATAACGAGAATCGCTAGGACACAGCTAAACTATGGAAGATCACACAAGTGCATAGCACTACTTTTAAACTAGCACACGCTATACATTATGTACATTGTACATATGGCTATATATAAATATGTATAACAATAATTACCAGCTCAGGACTGTTTTCCCACTTATCATATAACTCACGTAACTCCAACTAATAATCAATAAATTATGATTAATAATAAATAAATTCCTTTTGCTTTTGAAGCTTAGTGTAAAAATAAATACAAAAATATACATATAGTATTTTTCCAAATGAGACGAGCGTTAACTAGCGAATATTTTTTTTAAATAGTACAATACGTGAAAAAACACTGTATAACAGGAACGTAATACTCAGTAATACTTATATACAATAATAATTTATATAATGTTATTTCCGAATAGCGTAAAAACTTTCACTACAGTGAAAATATGCAAAACTGAGATGCTAAGAAGATTTTTTTAATCAGTCAACAGTTTGCACAGTACAGCATATAAAAGTATTGATTAGAAAAAAAATCCTTTCGAGATTGAATATCAGTCATTCTTTTTGATACATTTTTTAAAAATAGCAGTGACAAAGTCAAAATCAACACTTTTGATATAATCGTTTGATAAGTTACATATGCAAGTGATTGATTTCTATTAACCGTCTCAGAAATGTCAAACAGGACTGAACGCCATTTAGCGTTCATCCAATGGCGAAGTGTCATATGACGTGTGATTCCCGTGTTCTGATTGGTCGCACGGCGCCATTCCGTCTCGCTTGTTCGTGCGGCGGCTGAGTGGGTGTGCGAGGGAGAGGACAGAGTTCAGGCGCGACGGCACGACGTCGCCAGCGAAGCCCCACCGGCTCCCCGCGCGTCATACTGCCCGCCGACAACCACAAATACGTCAAACCTAGCCCGTGCTTTCCCTAACCTTGCACCCGTGCTTTCAGTTACGAACCTCTGCCGCCATACTAAATTCCTAAATAAAAGTTTGCGCTGCGATCGGTGACGGCGTACCAGTATAGTGCCAAATTAATTTATCAACGTCCGGTGACTCCAATGCAGTTTAAATTGTACTTGCTATTAAATTCAATACACAATTTAAATAATTTTGAACATATACAAATTTGTGCCGTCGATGAACTTACTGATATATATTTGTTTACATTTAAGCATAGTTAACAACATAATAATTTTAAAAAATATGTAAAAGCTACTAAAATATTATAGCCAATATTTGTAATAATAATAGGTAAGTAATAAGTATGTGCCCACGCGTTCGCCACCGTGCCGTTCAACGTAACGAACACATTGTAACATGGAATTGCGAAAAATTGTATACATTGCATTTCAGCGTACATTGCTGGTAACATACAGCACGGGTGCACGTGAAGTGCGGGGAAGGGGGGCGATGCAAAGCGAACTAAACATTGAACCATAGACATACTATGTTTAATGGTGCGCACTAACTACTATGACAACACCGATGCGATTGTTTGATGATATATCTAGGAAATACTAACAAAGAAAAAAAAAGTAAATCAATCCTTTTTGAGATACATCACCAAACTAACACAGAACAATAATCACATCAATGTTTTGTGACTTACTAAGAATATGTTTATGTAAAATAGGTATAATATGAATATATATATATAACAATAAAAATAAATAAACGAAATATTACACTAAATAATATATTTTGACAGTGCAATTGATTTTCTACAGTCGGTGAACATAACTTTATAAATATGCTATAAATAAACAATTGATTCATGAATCAGTAATGTAAAATTAATGAAATAAAAAACAATAAGAAAATGTATTGGAGAAATACGTAAATATTTACATATAATACATAAATAACATATATTTCATAAAGTAATCAAATAGTTAGAGTATGTAACTTTCTAAAATAGATATAAGAATCAGTAAAGTAGTCACAAATCATTCCAAAAAATGCAAAAAAACCAACACTCAACACGCATTCAGTTACAATCAAAACCATTCGTTCAAAATTGTTATTTTGTTACGTATTATTTGATTTGCCTTTTGTTTGTCAAAGGATATTCAACTCATCATTTTGTCTTGTATGTAAACTGAAACCACACACCACTGAATCAGCATATTATCTTCTATGAGTCCCGCCTAACATGTGTCATTGCAATAACATATAAATCTTTGATTTATCACCTGCATAATTATTTGCCACCAGCGTCTTGCGGTTTCACCCTACAATTTTCCTGTTACTGTGCCAGATTACATTCAGATCCGTTTAGCAGTTCTAGCTTAATTGATTTCTTATTGTTTTGTTTTTATACTGTATAGATCTAGGGTTTGACCACTATCTCACTGAATGGTCAGTGATGATGTGGTCGAAAATATTATCACGCAATTTGATTGAGCAACAAACATCGAAACATACAAAGGAGATGACCGAAAGCTGCCCCAGAGTAGTTTCCTGATTGAATTTCGAACATGACCAAGAGACTGAATAACATTATTCACATAAAATCACACATAATTTAAAGGTTACGAATGTATATTTAATTAATTTCAGCCTAGCGGGAGTTATAAATTCTTATTTAATAGTAACTTAATCATATCCCGTTGCGGTTTTCCGTTGCGTTCCGAAGTATTTCGGAATTATTTTAAAAAAAAATGGAATATTATTAAATTAAGTTTTTTCTCCACTCGGAGTGGTGGTTCGACGCGGTCACTTGAAAAAAAGAGAAATTGCATGCGTCAGTAGTCAGTAAACTATTTGAAACTGTTATTTGTGGACTAGTGGACTGAAGCAGTCAGATTTATATTCGTTCGGGGAACAACATTGCGTGACGTGGTCGCCGATAGCTACGACGCAGTTTGTCGGCAATCGAACCCGGGAGCAGAGCGGTAACAGATTTTTTCCTTTGGTCTATCCTTAAATACTTGCATCTGACCAGTTGTTATGTTTTTAGGGTCGTGCCTTAGGGATTCGTCAACCGTTGCAGGAATCGACTCGTCCGATTTATTGGGTGAGTCCATTAACCATAATTGTTTGTTTAGTTGAGTTGTTCTCCACGCCGACGGTAGTGTTTGGGAACTTTCTCCAGGAAGGGGAAATTTTACTCGCCTTTAGATAAAAGCGAAAATAAAAATTAATTTTATGACATTATATGATAACATACCAAATTGCTATTACAAAAGTGTAAGGTCAGGTAAGTGTAAGGTCAGGTAAGTGTCAGGCGCTGGCAATTTTACGAAACGAGTGGTCAGATGAAATTTGACGTGTATAAATTTCATTCTGAAATACTGCTTTATTCTTTTCTTACTTTAATGCTTTCTACGGAACGGAAGAGATACCCGTAGAACAGTGTATAGGAACGGAAGGGCCAGAATCACAAAATGTGCAATAGCAACATCATTGTACGTACGAAACTGATTAGCTCATAAGCCAACATTAAATGTATTAAGGACCTCATAATTTAGTTATTACAAGAAACTGCATTACACATTTAAGTGGGATATCTGTGAATGTAAACATCTACTACAACATACCGGACTACAACATACATTTCCGAAGGGGCAGAGATAATCGACTTCCGCTTGCTACCATATGTCCGACACACATGTCACACATTCTATTTTATTCACATATGCCTAAATATAATAATTAACCTATTATAAAATAAAATTACACACTGTCAGATATGCGTGATTTCAGTTTACTAAAACAAAACTATCCATAACTGTACTGTCTCCCATCGGATGCAAACAGGAGATATGAACCATCACCAAATAACCAGTGACATGTAAGAAGAATGAGATTATATAACCAAATGTATCATACTTGGTACAGCTTCAAAATATATACCAGTAACTACATTCCATTTTTTATTAATAATAAAAATTTGATAGTAAACTGATAATTCTCAAAGCTGTATTAAATACAATACTCGCAGACACTCTGTATTTTGTGTATATGTAATATTTGTACTTTGGTTGATAAATACGGAAGATATATGCAAAAATATAGGCAATATAAATGAAGAAAATTATCGTCTACACCTATGAACGAGTATCTTGAAAATTTAGAAAATACACAAAATGGACAGGAATCTCGCCATCTCCTGTATGAAATATAATTTTATATTTATTGTATGTGTAACTTATTATAATTATGAATGTACCTCCAATTCCAAATACGATTACAAAACGAATTCGGTTTCGCAGTGATTGTGTTTCTAATGTATGAAAATAAAACTGTATAAAACAAGTAAATGCCTGTGTTTCCTGATACGTACAATCACGTAATAACGTAATACGTCTTCAAGTCACGAGTGAATACGTACCTTCTAGGCTTGCGTGCTAAATCCTAGACAACGTCATCAATTAGCATCAGGTGAGACAGTTGTCAAACGCAAGCTTATAATAGGTATTTATAAAAATTATGTTATGCGGCTCGAAGGACCAATAAGTATATTCTCTGATACGGGTGATGTTAGCAGTGATAGTTTGCTAATATACTTGTAGTTCAGTTGCCGATATACATTTTAGATTATATACATATGTGTATACATATGAGACATAATAATGGGAGAAGCAATTCCAAAATGGCAAGCTCTGTATTTCGCACAGTTTAGTACACATATTTATGATTTTTGCGAATTACTTTGAAACTGGTAGTGACGTTTGTACAATTTCTATATCGAAGTTATTGAGTGAAAAATAAGTGTACTTGGACATATCTTCCGCACGTTTTTTATTCAATGTGTTATGTAAATGTTATGAAATACTCACGAGTGCCGCGGTTGCGAGAGGAGAGCAGTCGGGTCTCGTTGCTTTATCTCGCTCTCACGCACAGCCTCTGTTATAGACTTGAACGCAGAGTTGTGCACCCTGAAATGTAGGAGTGTGGAGGTTCATCTAATAGGGAATGTGACTTGTGGAATAATTTAAGATTCAAGTATTCAGCGCTAGCTTTAAACCGTTGCGTTTGCAACGGGTTGAGTGCACTTGGCATTCGAATGTTTTGTAACTGTAAATGCGTTACATGGCAAAAATCATAATTTAATTCTAAAGTAATATTAATAATCTGTAAGGTTACTGACGAGGACGAATGGAGACGAAATGTGTCACATGAATCAGTAATCAACCTATCCATGCCAGTAAAAACTAGTTAATCATTCAACAAAATAAGTTGAGACGTCTTGTTTCTGACTACTATTGCCTACAAATTACAAACTTAATGTAATCTTCACCAAGAATTATCTTGTTTCTGAGTACTATCTGAGTACTATTGCCTACAACTTACAAACTTAATTTAATTTTCACAAAGAATTATCTTGTTTCTGAACACTATTGCCTACAAATTACAAACTTCATTTAATTTTTAACCAAGAATTATCTTGTTTCTGAGTACTATTGCCTACAAATTACAAACTTAATTTATTCTACACCAAGAATTACCTTATTTCTGAGTACTATTGTCTACAAATTACAAACTTCATTTAATTTTCACCAAGAACTACTAAAAAGACACACCACTATAATACCTGTTGTTCTTGAGTTTAGTTTTGTATTGAAACATCGCAAATAAACAGGACTATTTATAGATGTAATAGTCATTTTCATAATACTTCAGATGGGCACTTCCGCTGCGACCTGGAATTTTGTAGACGATGTAATAATTTGTATGATTTAGAAGATTTATACTTTTATTTACTTTCTACATTAAGACGACTTACTAAATACATATTATATATATTGAGACACAGATATCGTTTCTCAATAGTACGAAATCTTTTTTAAACTCATCAAATAACAAATAATTTGAAGCATTAATTCTAGAAAGACAGTCATGAATATCTACTTAAGTGGAAATCGGACACTAAATATTAGTTCGAGTGATTAAATACTTGACTGATATCAATATTTGGTGCTAAGTATCGTTCTACAAAACAAGCAAAATACCACAAGGTCTGAAGACAAAATCTTACATCTGTGCTGCTACCAGTGACGACATGAGACCGAAACGTGGTCTCTATGAACCTTGTAGCAGGCTCAAGGTCTCAAACGAGCTATGGAATAATCATTACTCGGGGTTTGCCTTGGGATTTATTTACGAGATCGCATCGCAAATGAGTCTTCGTAGAGATAAAGGTACATATCCCAATTCGCAAATTAAAATGTCATTGGATAGAGTACAAACACTTAGAACTGGTGGCTTATAGGATCAAAAGGTTTTGTAGTGGACTGGTAAGCGCAGCGAAGCAGACCCACTGAGGCAGACGGCTGATTAAGATGTCAGGAGGGGGCTGGATGCGGGCTACCTCCTACCGGTTCTTGTATAATAATGGGAAAAGCCTATGCCCAGCAGTGGACATCCTATTGTTGAGATGATGATGATAACATAACAACTTTACTGGATGTATCGTTTGAACATGATATCGATACAGTCTTGTAGAATGTTAGGAACTAAAACTGTAAGACATAGTTTTATTTATGCAAAAAAATCACAATACCTTTAGAATATACTATATAAAGTTTACAGGGTAATCACCCTACATGATGGTCAAATTCAGTCGGATTTCTTATCAAAACGATGAAAGATATTTTATCAGACCATTTAGAACAAAACTCTTTTAAAAGATGTGGCTATTAAAAGCGAAGGTCTCATTTTGTTCACACCGGCGTAATAGAGTAGAGCATACGCTCATAGTATGTTCAATAATATAATTACTTACGTATGGTTGATTGGATGATTATAAAATTCAACAGAAGATAAGTCATAGGTACAAGGTTACAAGTATTACATGAAAATATTCTAGATTACTGGGATGTCAAATACATATCATGATGCTAACGACGCTAATGCCCGAGGTCTAGACAACTATTGAGTATCAAGAAGGTACGGGGAACAGAACAGAGCAGTGCGGGCAGTAACTTTGTGTGGAGTGGCGAGGCGGCAGATGCAGTGCGCGCGCGTGCGGAACTGCGCGCGGGTATAGCGGTGCGCGGCGCGTCTCTGCGACTGGCGTCGCCGTATCGTGAGCCGCGCCGCGCGCTCCGTCGCCAGCGCACTCGAGTATGGCTCGTGGTTTAGGGATAGCGAGAAGCTAGAAAGGATATCGCACGGCGTCGCTTTCTTACTCTACATTCCCTCTCTCTTTAATTGACGTTATCCATTTAAAAAAGTACACTTGATGGTTAGACACTAGAATATTGACTGATTCTTGGGAATGGCCTAAACATGCTGTTTTTAATGTCAATATTTCCAGCGGCAGCGGGCCAGCTGGGCGTTGAAAAGTAACCTACTGTGATGCTGTGCGGTCGATAACGATATTACCTACACCCAGTTATCGGTACGATAACTTAGCCGAGGATCGCGATTTAACCAGCGAATGTCAGATTTACAGCTGGCATTACCCCCATGCTATAATCACTTCGTATTAAATTCACTCTGTGTTAAAAATATATAAAAAGAATAATTGGAACCTTTTACAGTACGGACTAATCTAATAAAACTGAAGTATCAGCTGTCGATCAGGCCATAGAGAATCTCAAGACGGGAAGATTAAGATCGCATAGATTTAATATTTCGGTGAATGAAAGTGGGTTAGTTGGTATCGTTATGGCAAAAAGAAGGAATGAACAAAGTAAAAAGTGTGCGTAGGCATTAGTAGTGTAGAGCAAGTACTCACACAGTGACGATGAGGTCGGGCACGAGCGTGGCGATCGGGATGAGAACAAGCCCCAACCAGAACACGAGCGAGCTGAACAACATCTTGTCCATGCCCTGCATCACGGCGCCGATCAGGACCAGCGGGTAGATATTGCTGGAGTATGTAACAATGTTCTATTAGAGAAATTAGTCTTTATGATCCATATGATCAAAATATCTCAAAAAGCGCGACTCATGTTGCTGATGATTCGTTTTCATCCAATCGTATATATATTGGATGTAGGCTTCGAGGGAACACTTATTCCGGTCAAGCTCCCAAAATAGGAGAACCCTTGCATGAACTCCCAAGACGTTAAAAATTAACATGAAATCTAGGGACACCATTAAATAAAATTGTATCAAGTCTCCATTAATTAACCCCATGAGTGCAAAAATATGCAAGGTGCCCAGATCAAATTGTAGATCACCTACAAAGCTACATATCTACAAATTACAACAGCACTACTACTGTCAAAAGCACGATACCAGGATCCTGGATGTATTGGTCTCACCTGTAAACGAGTATGAATATGAACCAGAGTGCTACAGAGCCCCAGATGGAGAGATGCGTGACCCAGGTCCACGAGTGCGTAGCCAGGCCTGCCTTCAGACACACCGTAAGAACCACGTACTGTGGACAACAACAGTATATTATACTCTAAAGTACAATAATACTTCACACATAAAATAAATCTTGAATAATGACAGTCGCCGTAGCTCAGTGGTCAATGATATCTAACGACCGCGGCCCTGGGTTCCAATCTCGACAGGAGCAAGCATTTGTGCGATGAGTGTAGGTGTTTGTCCCGGGTTTCGGATGCTTTTGTGATGTGATTGTGTGTGTCCATGCCCCCGGCGACACAGGGAAACCTGAAGCAGGGTTGTGTGTACAAAAAAGAACCGGCTGCACTCCGGGAGTGCTTCGACCACATCCCTTGACCATTGAGTGAGGTAGTGGTCAACCGCTAGATCTACACAGTATAAAAAACCTATTGAAGAATCTGGTTCACGTCATTTTAACGGCCTCGCTTACTCAAATACGTCTGTCGCATTTTCCTCCATCGAATAGAACCAATGATGTTTTACTAAAGATGACGTATATTCATACTACGCGGTGCTCAGATTTTGTTCCTTTACGACATAAGCATGCTTACTACGACAGATAATACGGTACAAATGATATAGAAAAGGATAGCTATATGTTTAGACTTACGCTTGAAATACGCGTCGTAATCAAAATTACCACAATTGACTTAATTTTGCCGCCTCAGTTTCCGCGCGCTTGTGCGACATCTATCTCATATAAACATAAAATATTATTGAATAGAACCCATAAAAATAAATGTTTTCACACAACTTTACCTTCTCTTGTATAGATGTGGAATTCCTTAAATTATAAAAAGTAAAAAAGGGCATATCTCTTGGGCTTTTTTCTTATTAATCAAATAAAACTGTGCAAAAATTAATGGGTTTTGAAAATTCCATTCGAGTTTTAATAAGCAGTCGATAACATAACAAAGATGAGACAAAACTTCTGAGTTACTGTTTGGCTTCCTTTCATCGTAACGAAATGAATCAAATCCAGACATTAATGTCAATACTAGTCAATACTATCTCGCTCAGTGTGCTCGATGAGCTGAGTCTTTTTTATACTGTATATACATATAGATCTAGTGTTTGACCAATATCTTACTCGATGGTCAGTGACGATGTGGTCGCAGATGTTATCACGCTAGACCTACAATGCTCATGTCTTTGGAGGTTTGGAGGCGCAGCACAGGCGGGCGAGGCACTCACTGTGTATATGAAGTTCCCGAGCACCAGATAGCCGCCGTCCTTCCCGCTGGGCCACAGCACGTGGTGCTGCGCGAGCGCCATGGGCAGCCAGAACAGCAGCACGGAGTGCAGCAGCGCGTTCACCGCCCACACGCTGAACACGCGCACATTGAACAGCAGTCCCTGCTGCGACGGGATATACAGGATCGGGTGCTGCAACACACACCGCGAACCTCTCAACCCAATAATCAAAAGCGCCAACCTCACTCTTTATCCTTTTAGTCAATTGTTTTATTATTGGTCGTTTAGCCATTGTCTCTCTTGACCGGTGACGATAAGATCGACCTAGACGAGCGAGTTTTACTTATCACTAAAACTGATGACGTGCTTCGACAGTGAACAGATCTGTATAATGGATAAATGATTTATTAGCTTGTGGTTCTGGGTTATAACAAGTAGTGATGATAAATTGAATATATTCTCTGGAACCGCTTATTCAGCATGTAACCATTATGGGCAGACATATATGACAATAATACTTATAATAAATATCACGATGCACGTTCACATAATTTACATCTTATATTTATTATATGAAACTACAATTTCACAGGAAGTATATAGTTAAAACATAATAAAGCAGTCTTAAAATAAATAATAATATGGGATCCTAATATACCTAATTAATATTTAAAATGTTTAATAATTTTAATTTTTAAATCAATTGCTTGTAATTGAAAATTTATCCACTGTAATGTTTATGTTGTTATGAGGTGCAGGAGATGCTTGATAAATAAACATGAAGTTGCTCTATACACCCTAACTGTATTAACTCTTGTTTTGCCAGTCCGTAAAAAAAAAACTAGAATCAAACTATGTTCTAGTGAAAACCAAATGTTGAACTAAACGGATGGTAGGCACATGGCACAAATTTTTAGACGGACGTTGTGAATTGTTTGCAAAATAGTAAATATTTATTGTCTGGTGGAACAAAATACAGAAGTAACTTACCCTTATCATGATTTCAGGCGAGCAGAGCTTGTCGAAGAGCCCGATCGCGAAGGGAGGCAGCGCGGTGAATATCACGTTGTAGAAACCTATCGTCCACCTCTCGAATATTATTTGACCAGACCTGAAGGAAATTATTGTGTTGTAACAGAGTTCCAATAAGAATTTTTACAAAATACATATACATTTATTATCATCATCATCATCATCATCATGTCAGCCATAAGACTAAGTGTATGACTTTGGTTCTTCTACAGATCCTCTCATTTCAGGTTTGATGATCTCGTAAAAGAACCCTGAGCATAGCCCTTTCCATAACTAATTCTAATCCTAACCCTAATTCTATTAATCACGCCATAGCGTTTAATATATTTACGCTTAAATTTGAAATTCGTACTATCTTACAAGGCCCATAGTTTCACCACGTTTCGGTTCCTTATGTCATCACGGGTAACAATACATATAATAACAATAACATATTGGCCCTAATTCTATTAATCACGCCATAGCGTTTAATATATTTACGCTTAAATTTGAAATTCGTACTATCTATTTTACTATCTATAACGATAACTCTAACATTAGACGAGTTTTATTCCATTGTGGGTAGTTTTAGCCGGCACCAAATAACGTGGTCGTACTTAAAACTACCTATTTTAATAAAAAGATCTAATTGTAATATTGCCATGCATAAATATAATACTAATTAAGAATTTATCGTAAACGAATAAATACTATCTTATTAAAACCATTTTAGCTCGTTTGATCAACATAGTGAATAGGCCAAACATAAAATTTGGAGAAAAAACGCGAATTTTGGAAGATAAGTTTTTTCGAAAATATATGTTACTCCTTGTTTTTTACAACTGTTACATCCCGTTCGGGTTGGTATGCTTACAGCCTCACGCTTACCCTAGCTGTCCTAACTCCACTACATCAGGAGGATGAGCATGGCTTTAGGGAACTGGCAGAGTTATTCCAATATTTTGGTAGGTGTCTTTGAATCGTCGTTGAAATCTTAGATGAAGATTTTGGTTCTGCCAATAGTACAGCTTCATCGAGCTTATAAATCCTCTATAAGTTATTATAAATAAAAGTAATATTTACTTATAATACAAGAAAACTTTAGAATCAACTTACCAAGCGGAGTATATGGCGAACCAGAGTTCTATGACGTAGAGACATATGTTTTTGTAGAAGGAGTAGAGGATGAGCTTGCTGATCCTGGAGTAGTTCCAGGCGCCGTGCACCAGCAGCAGACGCAGTAGGAAACGGAACTGTCCACAAATAATTCGAATTAAAATCAGCCATGGATTGTTTCAAGGTGTTCTATGATCTATAATAATATTCGAATTGTAAAATATGAATAATTATTTTTTCTCAGTTCTAAATGGTTTTGTTGTGAATAATGCAAACATCAACAATACTGCGGGCACCCGGTGCGTAAGCCATTATTAGTTATTTAATATTTTAATGTAATCATTTTTATTAGAAGACTCCACGATTGTACCTATCGGGTAACACAGACGCGGGCCACGAGTTCCATTCCTTGGCAGTACGAATTAAGAAAGTGGAAGCTATGACAAGCTAAGTATTTTTAACCAATGAATTATTATTTTATCTTTAAATTACATCCATATGTAACATTCTCAGTAAACATTTTGAAGTTATGTAATTATTTCTGTACACTTTCTCCTATTTATTGAACTAAGTATGATGTGGATTAAAAACTTGATATGTTTCCTACAGGATGACATAAATAGTAATAACACGCCCATAATTTGCATCAGTCTAAAATCTATAATCATTTGAACACGTCAACTGATTATAGATTTTAAACGTGATTCGTAATCCAATTTATTCAGGCAACAGTTCCCAATATTTTACTTTACATTGTTAGTTGACAAGGTGTTCCGAATTAGATACGTAGATAAACTCACAACGGATGTGGCATATTATTAGTTTTTATCAATGAATGGATCTCACAAAGCAGAAGTTTAGTAAGCATGATCCGCATTTGAACTGAATAGAATATGTAGGCGGTATGCGGTACCTGCGCGATGCTGTAGTCGGAGGCGCAGACGGCCTGCAGACCCTCGACCCCGGAGATGCCGACGCCGACGCTGGCGCGCTGGATCATCGCCACGTCGTTGGCGCCGTCACCGATCGCCAGCGTCACGGCGCCCGTCGCCGCCGACACCATCTCCACCACCTGACACACACGGCACTCGTGACAATACCATCCCTATATAACATACTGCAACTAAACCACGTGTATCAAGAAATCCTAAAATTTGCCAATTGTCCAATATCTGTGGCTCTATATTTGACCTGCAAGTCATTCAATGACTGTAAACGTTATGAACTCAAATTAGGGAACCGAGTCATCGAAAACGAAGGCATACGCAGACTTTAGTATACTCAAGCTTATCCTGCGCGGCTCCAAGATCTCCGAGGTCAATAAGTGGTATAAAACTGATAGCACGCTTCGGCCACTGTACGAAGTTGCGGCACATAGCTGCACATTCTTTATCGGTGATATTGGTATTTTTTATTTTTTTTTGGTGTAGCTGTTTTATTGCAAAATCAGCTAAAAAACAATGTCCCAGCATTATTCAGATAAGTTTCATAATCTGAAGTTTATGCCCGCACTGTCATCTGCTCAGACCTTCTGCACAAATGTTCTTACCATGATTCAGCTAAATAATCAAATACTTTGGAACATTAACTGGTAAAATTTGTGTCGTCATTATATGTATCTAAAGCTGTCCAGACTTGTCAACTAGTTAAACTAGTTAGAATCCAAAGTGTTGGATTAGAGGTCTAGCGTAACATACATGTATATTTTATTCATAGAAAAGACCATGTGTTTTAAATGGGAAGGGAGGAATTAATGAGAATACATAGCCAACAAAAATAATTCAGGGATCAATAAGCCTTTCTAACAACTTACTTCTGCCTTTTGTATAGGTGAGACGCGACAGCATACAACCACTTTACAAGAGATGCAGAGGTCGAGGAAATCCTTCTTCAGATCGCATCCCATCGCATACTTGAGCGTCTTCCCGTCTATGATAAGCGCCACTTCGTTTTGCTTTCGAAGATTCTCGCCAAACTCCGTCGATTGGCGGGATATCGTTTCTCGGGTACCCTGATAATGATTAAAAGTTTTAGGCATAAGTAAACTCAAAATTAGGTATAAATAAATAATATAAAATAGGCCAAGGCGTTGACAAGTAGGGTCGAGATTATTTAAATATTTTAGACGGGCCCTATTCGAGTCCCCGGTTCCTACAAAGAGATTAAATTAGGTAAGCCACCTACCCACCTGTGATAGCGTGAGCACGGGGATTACCCGTATTTTATTGATGTAAAAAGTACATATATACATCTTATAGATGGTATGTGCTATAGCAGATTTCAGGGGCCACAAAGCTGTTATTAAATCTATTTGCTCACTGCCACCCGCAATAACCTCAAAAGACTACCATCTGCAGATAGAAACAGTTTCTAAGTGGCGAAAGCGTGCGAAATCCACTTGTAGCAGGTGTCCGCTTCTATTTTTCATTAAAAAATATTCCCCGCAGTGTCATAATGAAGAGGTGCGCATGCGGTGCCGCCGCCTAACTGAAGAAAATTTATAGAAAGGGTATCGCGGAAGTGGCGAGCTATGGTGAGTGTCGGCTTTTTGTGATCGGTGATGGTGGTACAGCTCGTCAACCGGCAATTGCGGCATATGGCGCATGGGGGCGCCAAGTTCATATAAAATGTACGAAGGGCTGTGGCGGGAAATTTTGATGGAGTAGATTTACATATTGTTTTATTTTCCAAATGGACAATTTCATCGGTGTTAATGAGCAATAATTGTGGATTATTAACTGAAGTGAATTATTTCCCCATTTCCACCCGTGATTGCCGCAAGTGTCGGCTAAGAGATCACGTACCAGAAGGTCGGCAGCCAGCGCCTTCAGTGTATTTTTTTTTTAAATCACGCTCATACACCGCACTAGGATTCCCTGTGTCGCGGGAGGCATGGACACACACAGTCACAACACAAAAAACACCCAAGACCCGAGAAAAATATCTACACTCATCGCACAAATGTTTGCTCCTGCCGGGATTCGAGCCCAGGGTCCCGGCGACACAGAAGTCATGTCACTGACACTAAGCACTGCGCCACAGCGACCGTCAAATCAACCAAAAAATCAACATACTGCGCTCGCCAACCCGGCTAAAATTACTTTGATTTGGTACCATTATGTCTATGTATAACTCACATCGAGACTGTCCTCGTTCAGTATGAGTATCGGCATGTTGGAGTTGATGAGTCGGGCCGAGTGCGCGATGTTGATGGCGGTCTCCTGCTTGTCGCCTGTCAGGACCCACACGTAGATGTTCGCTTTCAGTAGGGACGCTATCGTCTCTGGGACACCGTCCTGAATAAATCAAACGATTACAACAACAAACCGTCTATCAAATAATAATGATTGGAAACTCCGACTCTTGAAAGGCAATACGAGTAAAGTCGCCTTCACTGTGATATTTGTATATCCACGTTGACACAACATTTTTTCCTTAGGAGTAATTGAAGTTGATCTTTGCTATTTTAGACATAAAAAGTTTGTCATACAAAAACGCTAATTTAATCAACACCGATTACTTTAAATAACGAAATGTTGGGGCGTAATCTACTTAAATACCTTGTTTACTTAATTTCATTGCGTGTTCAGTGATTTTCAAATCCTTGAAATTTTTAGCTTATATTTCAAATAGATCAAGATTTAATGTTACTTCAACTTGCAAATAAATAAAATTGAAGGAGACATGAATGTATACCAGATACATAAAGAACAAAAACTAGTTTTCAAAATCAGCCATAGGATATCTGCTGGACATAGATCTCACACATTAATCACCACAAGGACCGGTTGGAAGCGGCCCACATCCAGCCCCTTCCTGCGATCTTCTCTCTACCAGATACATTTAAAGTAGAACTAATTTGTTTTATGCCTCGTCTTTTTTCAAGTTATTGTTGTGCTGAGTCACTTTAATTATATTAATATGAATGTTTTCTCACTTCTTCAATAAGTTTCTCCCTATTCATTGAACACGCGCGCAACTAAAAGTTGCCTTGTGAATGACAGCGGGTGCGGTACAAGTGTGCTGCAGGCCGCGGGGAGTGAGAGGGGCAAGGGTCGACGAATAGACGCAAGTGCGTTTGACGTATTGTATGTGTGCGACAACTTGACACACACCATACAATCATTCATTGAATTTGATAGATATTTTACGCGTAACAAAAGAAAATAATTGATGCACTTTACTTTTTGCAGATGGCAACAGGAACTGGCAACAGGATGAATTTAAGAGTAATTTTAGAACGCAACAAAGATCTACGCCAAAACGGAGAGTGAATTTGGAAACAGCACTATTTAGAACGAAATACACCGCCGACAGCACCAGCAGATTAGGTTGGGGTCCTACCTTAGGTCATCAATATTCATTGTGTATGTTCTATATACCTGCAGCTTGTCCTCGATAGCCGTGGCTCCCAGAAGATGTAGGTTGTTCTCTATGAGTAATGCAGCTTCCTCTATCTTCTGTTCCCGATCTTGTATTGCGATGGATGCCTTGTGGAACGTGTTGGACCAATCCTGAATAAGAATTGTATTTAAAAGTTTGTTCAGATTTTTATCACTAACGATTGATCACATCGTGCTGAGTACTAAAAAGATACCTTCGCTATACAATCTTGATCTCAACGAAGTAGAATTTCACGCTTTTGTACTTTAGATTTTAAGTGCAGTAAATGCATGTTATAGTATGTAATTATAAAAACGTGATAAAAAAATGCCAATCCACTATAAAAAAAAAGTCATATTATCAACTCAGAACATGGTATTTATCAATGGTTACTGTTAGAATTAATTAACAATATAATTATCCATCCTTATGGAATGCGCTACAGTAGGGTAGGGTACACCAATTAAGGCTATATGGGAAAAATTGTATCATCTACCGAAGTCGCAAAACAGATGTTCGGTTTTGCTTCTACTGATCTTCAGTTCTGCGTCACAATGCATTGATACAATTGTTTACGTAACTTTGCTCTTATACCCATTGCAATAAATAGTGTTGGCATATCAATCAATCGTGTTTTGTGGTTGTTTACCTCATAAACATCGTAAGGTATAGTAGCGACCGCGAACACAAGAGTCCTGAGTCCCTCGCACGCGAACTGTTCCAGGTGGTGAAGAGTAACCTCCGCGTACTTAGCGTTGGGCCCGCCCGACAGTCTCGGATAAATCACGCTGTCTGCACCTTTGCAGTATAACTTTATTTCACCTGAAAGAAATCAATCAATGTGGGTATTAATCATTTCTTCAGTTCTAATTCACATCGAGATTAAGTTACATGTTGTATGTATTATACCACGGCCAAACAGCCCGGAAGCAATACTCAATACTCTAAGGCTTTCACGGCCGGCGTTGCATGTTGTATAACATGCAACGCCGGCCGTGAAAGCCTTAGTTTACAAGATTAAGTAAGTAAATATATATTATGATAAGTTAAAAAAAGTCATATCAATTCAGAACATGGTATTTATCAATGGTTACTGTTAGAATTAATTAACAATATAATTATCCATCCTTATGGAATGCGCTACAATCTCTTTTCCTTGTCCTTATCCCACACTAGGTGGGATCGGCACAATATGTTTTCCTCTTCCATTCCTCTTCCTTTCATAAACAAATCATTTCTCTATCATCTTTTTTCTTGACTATTTGAATCTATTTACTTGGACTCAGCGCTTGGGTCTTAATATTTTAAATAGCTTTATTATGGATCATAAAACCGCCCTTGAGCTAAATTTAATATATTTACTTATACCTTGACTTATAGCTCATTTCATGTTAATATATTATATTTTAAAAATTACATTTAGAAGCATTTCTATGCATCTGTTAACGATATGGAAATCGTTAGCAATAGAAGGAGAACTTGTGCATATAGTTTAATTTTGGGTTTAACCTTATTATTAATAACAAAAAACCATTTTACATTTCTAACTAAAATAATGAAAATACAAATCGTCAGCATATTAAAATTACAACATAAAATTAATTTTTGAATATTTAAATTAATATTATCATCAATACATTTAGTTATTCAAGAAGAAAGAAGAAAATACATTTATTTATGACACACAACACACATGAGAACACAATAAGAAAAAAATAAGAAAAATAACAAAAAGACAGATATGGTGTATGTCATAAATTTGGTCCCCAACTCAGCATATGCTAGATTTTAAGCCAGCGCTGGTCTTCCGTTGGGTCCCAGTTAAACTTAACACTTGCGTTATCTTGCCATATTATATAGCCATTACATGCCTTTGTAGGTATTATCAATACATACAAATAAATTATATGTATTATCCGGCTTTACTCACGTTCATAGTCGAATTATTTCGACTCGGATATAACATATACATAATAATGTGTCAAACTCACGAGAACCAAAAATACTCATTTAAGCTTCTTAAACTAAACTAAAAATATACTCTAAAATATTTAAGAATGTTCCTATTATGAAAGACATGACGGATGGTAACATAAAATTAAAACAATAAATTCTATGCTGTTATGTCGGACCTTCCAAACTACGCGTCACTTGAGTTCCACCAACCTGAGGGCGTCTCCACGATGACCGACATCCGTTTCCTGGTGGAGGTGAAGTCTATAACATTGAGTACGGTGTAGGTCTCCTTGACGCCCGCCGCGTCTATCACCACGGACTGAGGCGTTCGGGTCTCGAATACGTACCCGTACTGCGCCGCGCCTAGAACTAACGCGCGCTCGTCTGGGAATAAAAACAAAAAAAAAGAACAATAATAGAGAGCGTACAGTTATAGTATGTAATACTCGACGTGATCTCTAACAACGGAGAAAGCAAGCTCAGTCTCACGACACTGCTTCGCTCGGGATCTTCCGAAGCAACCATATGCACCATCTTCTTCTTCTCTTAGCCATGGAGCGTCCACTGCTGGACATATGCCTCCCCCTATAGGGGGGATTTGCCAATACTCACCACACTTGGCAGGCGGGTTGGCGAGCGCAGTATGATTTTCAATCCTCAGAAGGCACTGCTGCCCACCTTCTGGTACGAGGTCCCTTAGCCGACTCTTAAGGCACCCGCGGGAAGAGATGAGGGAGTAGGTACTATTCTTGGCCGGTACCACCACGGCACATTTGCACCATATTAGAATATTAAAAATGAGAACATCCTTAGTAGAGCAAAAGTCATTGACATAATCTAATGGTTTAGCAGAGTGAAATGGCCTTGGGTCCTACCAGGGGAAGCAGCGTGGTAGTTGACTTTCCCGTTTTTCCTCTCAGGTATGACGGTGTGGCAGACGGCGAGCATGGTGAGGAACTCCTTGATGACCGGGGCGGAGGGATGGCCGCTGGAGATGTTTCTGTGTATGCGAGTGTTGGCGAGCTCCTCGCCAGCCTTTGGACGACTGTATATTATCTGAAAATAAATGTTGTATTTTGTCTCTGCATGGTCAAAAGTAGTCAACATCATCATCATGATCTCAGCCATAGGAGACGTCCTATGGCCTATGCGTCCTATGCACTGCTGGACAACCTCCCCCATCGATTTTCACAAGGACAAGTTGGAAGCAGCCCGCATCCAGCCCTTGCCTGCGATCTTAGTCAGGTCGTCTGTCCACCTGGTCGGTGACCGTCCTATGCTATGCTTCCCAGTCCGTGGTCTCCATTCGAGATCTTTTCGACCCCAACGGCCATTAGTTCTTCGAGCTATGTGCCCTGCCCACTGCCACTTCAACTTGCTAATCCTCTGGGCTATATCGGTGACGTTCGTTCTTCTACGGATCTCCTCATTTATGATTCGATCGCATAGAGAAACCCCGAGCATAACCCTCTCCATAGTTCCATAGTCAAAAGTCGTATTTTATGTACTTACCTTAAATAGTTTTCAGTTTAATGTTATGAAAGAATCGGGACGAAGCTGAAACAATTATTTTGGTTCGACTATGGGAAAGTTCATAACGTTTTTAGCCGACTACTGATAAAAGGAGGTTCTAAATTGCGTTGCATTTTTTATGATCGTTACTTCAGAACTCTGCTACTAGTGAACCAATATCATACATTATTCATTAATATATATTATATATGTATATAATATATATGATAGACTATCAAATTTACTAAATGACGGTCGCCGTGGCGCAGTGGTCAGTGTCAGCGACATGACTTCTGTGTCTCCAGGACCCTGGGTTCGAATCCCGGCAGGGGCAAACATTTGTGCGATGAGTGTAGATGTTTGTCCCGGGTCTTGGGTGTTTGTGTTTGCTGTGAATGTGTATGTCCATGCCTCCCGTAACTCAGGGAATCCTAGTGCGGGGGGGCGGAGTGGTCTAAGTATGATTTAAAAAAATAAAAGTAAAAAAATAAAATAAAATACACATACTATATGAGACTTACTAACTTTTATCTCAGGGTGACGGGCGCAGAGCAGTGTATCTGTCTATAGGCAGAGGTTACCACTTAACATCTTGTTTAATTGTCTAATTTATGTATAATGTGTGTTCGTTACCTCTTCATGACTAACGAAATTAAGAGTATATGGAAGTACCTAGCCTATCGACACACATGCTACTTTTTATCCCAAAAAATAATATGTTTCCTCTAGGATACAACTAAAACGTAATCATAGTCCAATTCTGAAAAGTAGTAAGTAAGAATAAGTAAGTAGTATATACTAGGTGGCAACCAAGCAGTCGGGTCGCCTGATGGTAAGCGATCACCGTCGCCTATGGATATCTGTAACACTAAGAGCATTACGATACGTAGCCAATCCTTTCTGTATGTATGTCACATTTTCACGCCTAAACCGCTGATCCAATTGTGATAAATTTTGGTATAGAGAACCACGGCCACCATGGGCCCCAGCTAGTAATGACGTATTGCTCACCTCAGCTATACTACATTTGTGGAACTCCATAATGTTACAGGTGAGCGTGCCCGTTTTATCGCTGAATATGTACTTGACCATCCCCAACTCTTCGTTCAGGTTCGAAGTTCTCGCCATCGCGGGCGTGTCTGTCGCTTCGTGGTACATTTCACTGTCCATCATTATGAATTTTGCCTGGAAACGGATAACAGATTTAGAACACAATTGCTGAAAACGTAAGGTTTAATACTCCATTTCTAAATTCACAAGGGGTAATTTGTTCTTAGCGTTATATGCCTATGTTATGTAGGCATGTATGTTTATAAACAATATTATTTTAAGTTGAGCATTAATAGTTATTTGTTTTTACATATTGTGGCGTCTTGGCGGATTGAAACCTGAGCAAGCGCAGGGTTCCAGGATTCACTGGCTTCGCTCGTAGTTGAAAAGAAACAATCGTGAGCGTAGTGACGGTTTCAAAACACGAAACGCTAAAAAACTTTACCCATGAGTGAAACACAAGAGTTTTCACCACACCAGCACTAACTACCACGGAACTTGCAAGGCGCGCAGCGGGAATGATTCATTCGCAGGATTCTTTTACACTTTTCACAGGCTTCTTTCAAGTGCACTCTTTTCTGATTGGTCGTCGAGTTGACATTAGCATTGTCAGGTGGGTTCTCGAATTTTAATATCTTTTTACTCATTTGTGAATAAAATAGATTTTTTCTGTCAGAAATCGATGAGTAAACGATTGACAACTATTGTAGTGAAAATAATGATGTATCTACAACTCAATAATGACTTCATGTTATATAGCGATGATAGCATAGCGGTAGCAGCGTCAGCTGTGCACCTGACGGTCTCTGGTTCGATCTGGGGATTTAATAAGGAAAAACCCCTGCTTAATCTCCCGGGTGAAGGTACCAAACCAGCAACTCAACATTCTAGGTCTAGTGTGATTCACCCTGGACCACATTCACTCACCATCAAATGATATAATGGTCCAATGCTAGTAGTAATATACCGACTTATATACATAAGTACCGACTTATGTGCGGACCGTACAAATGGTCCAATGCTAGTATTAGTATAAAGTACCGACTTATGTGAGGACCGTACAAAAATTAGAAACAATGTATAACGACTATATTTATGTTCTATTTAAATTATGCATACCTATATACATTGAGAATGAAACAATTCAATAATTATTTTCAATCATCATATAAGTGTCTTTATACTAAAAAATTATGAAACAATAAACGATTTTACTATTTACTATTACTAATTAGAAGCATGAAAAGGGGGCACTTACTTGAAAAAATCTAACTATTTCAGCGGTTACTTGTAGCGATATAGGAATAAGGTTGTTGTACAATATTAAAAACGTCAAAAAGTTAAAACCGAAGTGTGTGTTCTGCGATTCTGAAACGGACACAAAAAATATTGTTTATTAAGCAATAATGTGTCTACATAAATATCTGGTATCTCAAAAACATTTTAGTGGCATCAATTGTTTTTTACCCAGTACCAGTACAATATACTTGCCTGTATAGTTTCGTTATTATTGCATAATATTATTTCTGACCACCCCTATTTTTTTATTCTACAATAGGCAGGCCCTTTGACCACTATCTCCCCTGATGTTAAGTGATGATGCGGTCTACGATGGATCACGCCTGCCTAGAAGATACCTGTTCACTCGTGACTTGAAGATGCCCAGATTGAATCCATGTGGAAACACAAAATTAGACAATGAATTCCACTCGTTAGCTGTACGCACTATGAATGTGGAAGCAAAGCGCTACGTGCGACAGGTTGGAACGTCTACTTAATAGTATTATTAATTTTATTGTTTTATGAACCGTTGGGCCGATGCCTTTATTAATATAAAGAACTAATATTTAATTAGAATACAACAGGTACCACAATGACATATATATGCTACTAATATTTGATATAATATTTTGATTTGATTTGAATATTATAAATGCGAAATTTTGTGAGTAGTTAAGGATGTATGTTTGTTACTCTTTAACTCAAAAACTACTGAACGGATTTGGATGAAACTTCTCCCGGAATAACACATAGGCTATTTTTCATCATTATCATCACCACGCGGGTAAAACCACGGTAACCCAGATAATTAGATTAAGGCTTATTTTCATTATCACCGTATTTCATCACTACGCGGGCAAAACGGATTTCGATGAAATTTGGTATATAGATACTTCAGGTCCCCGAATAGTAGCGCGTAACAGGTAGGCGCTTTAATTCCACGCATTATGTATCCAATTTGAATGGAATAGGAAGCTGCCCGTGTCGTGTCCGCGCCATTTATATGTGGCCTGCGCCTTAAAGGGCCGAGGATAGTTCTGTGACTAAGATACTAAGTACGATGGCAGGTGTATGTCTCACCAGTGAGTCCGATGTACCAGTCAGAGTGCGAGGCGAGCCACAGCTCGTTGAAGGTCGCGCTGACGAGGGAGAGCACCAGCAGGATGACGAACAGCATCAGGATGTGCGTATTCGTCTGCCGATCGATCGACGACCGCTTCAGCGGGGCTACGGGGGGTAACAGATACGTATGTTAAAATCATCAAGTTTTAAATTCATATTAACTAGATTACCCTATTTTGTTTGTTTTGTCTTGTCCATGTTCATTTTAAGGCCCACTCTTAGAGAAACTCTGTTGAGGCCTTCGAGCATCGTGCTGAGGTCTTCCATCGATTCTGCCATGACCACAATATCGTCGGCAAACCGAAGGTGAGTGATGTACTCGCCGTTGTTGTTGATGCCGAATCCTTGCCATTCCAAGAGCTTGAAGGCGTCTGCCAATGCGGCAGTGAACAGTTTCGGAGAGATAACGTCTCCCAAGCTCATGCCTCTTTGCAATGGAATCGCCTTCGAAATTTGCTCTTGTACTCGGACCGACATGGTGGCGTTATTGTACAAACAGTTCAACACTTCGATGTACCGATGGTCAATACGGCACCGCTGGAAGTCCATTGATAAACAGATACTTAGTAGGCAAAACGTAAGCTTACGCCTTTGATATTGACCGCATCAGCTACGATTTAGCTAATTTTGAATCAAAAGGGATTTATCTAAATTATTGTATAACTGTCTCGCTTACTCGCTTACGTCTTTTGCATCTTATATCTCTCTTACACGGCTAGATGACAAATTGTATTACCGGTATACTTTCGCTATATGCACAAACGTTCCACAGAGCCTAACTTCAGAGCCGCAAAGATCAGTTGCGCGTACTTTAAAAATCTAAATAGCGATGACTTAGTGGTTATCTGTTTTCTTTCAGGTCATTGGATACACTACTTAACGAATTTGGATGGAATTAGGCACAAAAATAAATTATAATCTGGAATAGCCCATAGGCTACTTTTCATCCCAAAAATAGTAGCTGTTCCCGTGGAATAAACAAATAATTCAAAAATCTCTGTTACTCCTTCACGCTCAAACGGTTGTACCGATTTCGATGAAACTAGGTATGTGGTGATATGTAATTTAGACCCTGGAATAACACATAGACTACTTTTATCCTGGAAAAATATAGCTCCCGCGGGATAAAGGATTTTAGTGGCATACGTAACCATTATTATAGTCAAGAATAGCTTAAAGAATACTATTTATGGCTTGGGTTGGCAGGAAAACTTAACCTAACCAAAAATAGTGCGACACATACGGCAATATGGTCAGTTTAGTAATTACAATGCAAAGAAGTGTAACTATTAATGTGCAAGAGTGTAGTGTAGTGCAGCATACCCTTGGTGGAGTTTTTCATGAGCTTGGTCTCGTGTCCCGTGTAGATGACGAGCCCATGCACCCACGCAGTGTTCCGCAGCATTGCGCCGCGCAGCAGCATCTGCTCCAGCCCCAGCGGGATTGTCCTGTGGCGCAGACTCAGACATTACTATCAACGCAAGCTCACACAACATGGACCCCTTCAGCGATAAATATAATTTAACTACAATAAGGTTGCCCCTCCATTGGTCAGTACGGCGGGGAAGCAACGTACGAATACGGACTTTTTCAATACTTACTACCTACTTTATTTCTAACCGACTTCAAAAAAGGAGGAGGTTCTCAATTCGACGCGTATATTTCTTTAATTATATTATTAATAATAATAAATTGTTTACTTCAATCCAACAACAATTACAGCTACTTTACATAAAAATTAGGAGACTTATAATTATGATTTGTGTTGATTTATTCTATTTAAGAAATTTTAAATTGAAAAATTTATAAATATTAGAAGTATTACGTCCAATTGAGAAACTTCTCCTTTTTTGGTAGTTGAATAAAATATAAGAGCCTATTAAAATGACAAAAACATGTCAGGATTAATTTAAGAATATTTTGAACATGCAACTCACTTGACATTGGTTTCCTTCAGCATTCCATTGAATTCATACAAGTGTCGGTTGGGCGGTTCGCACTGCACAGTGGCGCGGAACTCGTGCAGTGAACTCAAGTTGTCCAGGCGAGCGGTCTCCGTGCTGGCTTGCCGTATCTTCAGATTCGTCTCCCCGTCTAGATTAGACGTCTCGATGAATGAGATGCCCTGGGGTTCGCTATACAATCAAAACAAATGTATCAAAACTTATAAAGTAGGTATATATACTTACAAATATACTATACAATACAATACTACTTTGACTGGCCGGTTGGCGCAGTTGGTAGCACTCTGCCTTCTGAGCCGCTGGTCCCGGGTTCGATTCCCGGACAGGTCAAACATTTGTGTGCATGAACATGCTTGTTTGACCTGTGTCTGGGTGTGTCTATGTATATAACTATATATATCAGTCATCAGGTTACCATAGCACAGGCTCTGCCTAGTTTGGGACCTAAAGACCTTGTGTGAATGTTAATAAATAATAAATAAAATAAAAAATAACATACTAATAGCGCCCCGCGGTTTACCCGCGTGAATTACCGTTTTCCCACTACATCAATTATTCCACGGGAATCATACATTTTACCAGCCTAAAAAGTAGCCTTTGTGCTATGCCAGACTATAATCTATCTCTGTGTAATTTCATTTAGATCTATTCAGCCGTTCTAGCGTGATTGAGTAGCAAACATCAGATTTTAATAAACTCGCTTTTGCTACGATTTGAACTTTTGTACTCAAGGTATAATTCCTCCTAATTATACATTTAGCTTCATGGGTAGGCTGTATGCTGTCTATCAGTCAGATAACTGTTGAGATGTTACTTAAGGTCCATCACCTTGTACAAAGTATGGGCATGGACATATGGAGTATATGATGTTCTTATCTATTGGATGACTTGGTAGACGAGCAAAACTGCCCATTATATCGTTAAATAAAGAATTTAAAGCGTATAATGCAGAACATACATGCATAGTAAACCTATGAACGAAGCCTTATTATTCCTATTCCATGTATAGTTCCTTCCAAGAATAATCACCAACCAAGTCGGTTTCCCCATTGATACCCTCTCAGCCATGTGCGTCCACTGCTGGACAGAAGCCTCCCCCATATAGGGGGGATTTGCCAATACTCGCCACGCTTGGCAGGCGGGTTGGCGAGCGCAGTATGATTTCCAATCCTCAGAAGGTGCTGCTGCCCACCTCCTGGTACGTGGTCCCTTAGCCGACTCTTACGGCACCCGCGGGAAGAGATGGGGGAGTACTATTCTAGGCCCCATTTTCAAACTCTAGTCTTTGTCTTGCACACTTGCACTGTTTAAGTGACGACTAAATGTGTCTCTTTGTGTGTACTTAATGTGTACTCTTTTATCGGAAATACTCAACCGCTCATTCTCTAGCCGTTTATCTACCTCTCCTAATGGTCAGTGATGACGCGATATTCGATTTTTCACCCTTGACTAGAACACACTTATCCTCAAAGACACCCACATCGCTTCTATGTGGAAAAACATACTCATGTAAGAAATTCTACTGGTGACTTTATTCATTATTATGAATGTGGTAATGACTGGTACAATGGTATGAATCAACAAGTATCAATCAACGTCATCCCTTAACATCAGGTGAGACAGTTGTCACACGCAAGCCTATAATAAGTTAAACATAAAGAAGCGATGATAGCGCAGTGGGGAGAGCGTCGCCTGTCAAACTGACGGACACTGGTTCGATCCCCAACAACAGCTTGAGCTTCCGGTGAAGGTAACACCGTTATCAAATTCCCAGCATGGTGGTAGGGTACTAGGCTACCACCCTCAAGTTTGAAAGACTGACCAAACATATAGTGTGTTCCGGCAGCAGTCCTTGAGAGCCAGTGAGCATTCTAGATCTAGCGTGATAACATCTTCAACCACATCGTCACTGACCATCAAGTAAGGTAGTGGTCAAATGCTAGATCTATATACTGTAAAACTTTCGGCTTCGACTATGGTATACAGGCGCACGCGCCGCGCGCGTCGTCTTTGTATGGTTATGGTAACAATTCACAATTCTAGCGTCACCTATACTATCTCATTTTAAAATATATTATGTAAGTACCTACAGATTATTCTATATTCTTCTCCAGAGCTTGGAATCGTGGTAGCTGTAACACAGGGAATCCTAGTACAGCTACCAACGACCATCCTAGGTGTATATATGGGTAACTTACTATTACTAAACTTTGTAACATTGTAACTTAGGATAATATCTATTAGTAATAATTTTTGATGAATACATTATTTGAATTTGAATTTGAATATAGGTATAGGTGTGGCATTGACGACTGTCTGGTCTCTATAGATAGAACTGTGCAGGAGCAATAAAATTGTGTAGCCACGGTTACATCCTCGATAACGTATCCAGTAAAAATCTGATGAAATCCCGACAACTGTAGACTTTCATGTCATATGTCAACGTCTCTAGACGGAATCAAGAGTCTCAGTTGGCAGCTGTCCCACAAATGATAACAATAGGAGTATTGTATGTACTTGATCTAACTTGCACTTGAAAGAAGTAGTGCAGTTGTTGTCACAGGAAATCGCGTTATCTAGTAAAGTACTGCCGTTTTGCGCGGACGCTTAACTTCTTGGCTGCGAACTGAGCCTTAGAATCAGATAATTGAGTCTGTGTTCTATGCAAGAGTGAATAATTTTTTTAAAAAAAAGGTTGTCTATAAAGTCGGTTTACGGACGATAGATTTACGTGATAACGTCATAATCGTCATAAACGTCATATGTTACATATGATACATTAAGCAAACTGAACTATCTGGACACTGAAAAGATGCTATTCGATAACTTGTAGAGAAGTATAACCTATTAATTACTGATTCGATGAAAACACACTCAATTGAACATAATTACATAAATATAAGCATCACCAACACTCACACACTCAGCAACATAACACACACTCAACTCACTGCACACGAAACAGGACATATACAGCTCTGAGACAAAATCTTGCTTTAATGAAAGTGTGTATGACTGTTAAAATTGTAAACTTTTTTTTGATTGATTGCCAAGTAAAGGCACATTTATTGTCATGTTCCTTAGACGAAAGAGTCCTGGATTCCATAGTACGGGTCTCGAGCCTAGTTTGGGATCCAGGTGCTCCATTACATTTATGTTCGGAAATGCCTTTTCCTAAATAAATATATTTTCATTTCATTTTCATTTTCATTTCATTTCAATCATTTATGACTTTGACTTTGACTGACTTTGACTGACTGACTTTGACCTTGACCTTGACTGACTTTGACCTTGACTTGGACTTTGATTATTTTATGTAATACAAAACTCAGGTGGAACGTTACGCGGAACGTTACTATTTTTCATTTGTGTTGCTGGCGTTCATCAATTTATAAAACGTTATCACGTCAAAAACATAATATCACATATCAAAAGTAAATAAACACATTAAAGGTTTATGCATCAGAGAGTAAAACCTACTTGCTTATAAGTATCCAAATAAAATAACCACCAAAATAACCTAAATTATTATATTACGGATAAAAAAAACTATTGCCGGACGTATTAATTGCATTATATTACTCATTATATCCTAGTTATCAATATAAGGAAAAAAATATATACAAACGCTATGAGCTGTAGACTGAAGCATATACTTGCAGAATTGTTTGTTATAATTATGCTTTTTCAAGCTGACAATTGACCACGCTCTCACCTGAGGTTAAGCGATGATGTAGTCTAGATGTAGCATGCAACCTTACAATTACTTCTAAGAATTCTATAATTATACCTAACTATCTCTGTTGCCACTTTGGAACTGCTGCCACACTGAAAGCAACGAATTCCACTCCTTAGCAGATGCATTATGAAAGTTAATGCAGAAGTGAAGAAAGAGCGACCTTCCAGCGTAAAGATGGTACAGCGATGGCACATTTGTCTCATCCTCTGTCATTACTTATCAGAATCAATTACATAAACGGTAGAGAATGAAAATGCGAATTCCAGGGGGAGTTGAAGTCTTTTTTTCTCAAGTTGCACTATACTACATCAGTTAATAAGAGGTCTTCCTTTGTTAAGCTGTATTAATTAGGGTTTGTAGCCCTATTATTTATTTTGAGGTATTATCCCCCATATTTTCACTTAGAGCCATATTTCTGGCCTCATAAAATCTCATTGGTAAGATTCCGAATTATATACCACTGGTAATTAAAAACTCTAACTTTACTTGGTGAAAAATGTTCTGAAATTGGCTAAGAAGAATAATGCAGTCATTGATCTCTATCAGATCTCACCTGGAAGCTAATAGCACCAGGTCAGCTGGAAAGAACTGGTTGGCAACAACCTTGCACACATCTCCAACTTGCAGCTGTTGCCATTTTATCAATACCCAACTACCATCGCGCAGCACCTGCACCTTATTCTGGTTCGTTTCGTCATCTGCTCTGTGCCTTTTCTGTAACAAAAGATTAAAAACTCATTATAACTGTCACTGAACTAAATAACGTCACTGAAAACTACCTCAAACTCTTCTCGTCTTCTAATAGGTAATGAATTTCTTTTTAAATTTTGATGATTGTTATTTTGATTTTGTCTATACTTATAGTGTGTAGAAAAATGAATGTACTCACATACAAGTATTAATATTAATATTATTAGTTAATATTTCTCAAATGATGTTGCTTCATAGATAACAATGTGTCATCTACTGACGATGTTGGAGTCCTGAGACCTATACCACGGGTTCCGAACTTAGTTTAGGTTTTAGGTGCACTATTTATAGAAAAATCTCATATATCTATGAACAATAAAGATTTTATTTATTTATTTCTCTGGGTGATAGGTGGCAAACAAAGAGATGGGCCGCCTGATGGTAAATGATCACCGTAGCCTATGGGTATTTGTAATATTGGGGGCATCACTACACATTGCCAATACTTTTTAAGACTCTGTTAACTCTCCTTTTAAGAATCCCATATTTTAGCTACTCGGGAACATCCAGGGAGGAAGCTCGTCCCATATTTTGCTGGTATTTGGCTAAAACGACCTGTGAAGTCGCACAGTATGTAACTTCCACGAGTCCATAATATGTGGTTGAGCTTTCAAGCGGTGCCGGCTAGTGCGGTAGTATAATCGTAATGGTTGAAAAGCTCTTCAGAAAACTCCCCGATTTATATACGGTAGAAAATACATTCCAGGTAGGTATCTAGGAATCATTATAATCAAGGATCCTACCGATATACTTACATGTATACAACTTACATATATGTATAATTTGTTAGACACTGTTGCACATCCAGCCAATGTCAAAAAATTTCAAATAGCCTATCTTTTCCGATGGGTGGATAAAATATAGGTAGAATGTGAGATTTGAAGTGTTTCCTTTCCATTATTAAATACTTCCTTTTGAGCCATGTATTTTAATTTCTATTTTGTGTTTTGGCATCTTTTTTCCGGGCGCAGTAGTCCTCTCAGTGACTTCTGTTGCTGTGCCACAATGCAACTTTTTCTTTGCCTTTACTACTATTTAATTTTATGTTCCCATTTAAATGGGATTGATATATACATAGCACTTTCTATTATCTTACTTTTATACTAGTTCCATTAGACATGTACTTTATTGAGAGACGTCGTCATAACTTTTGGGCCGAAAAAATTTCACTGCTTCTATGGAGACATTACAAGTGTCACACATGTGACACATTATTGCCCAAGAGAAATCCTAAAGGAGGATGGCAGAACCAGCCTTGCTCCCGAAAAACGAAATGATAAACCGTTCATGTATTCTTTATATATGAAAATTTAGATTATATTTTTGTGGATTCCGTGAATAATTTGCATTACTTATAAAGTTGGGAATCAGAAGTACTTTTATTTTATTTATTTATGTGGTGTTTCTAGTTTTCGAACGCACCCTATAGTTCTCATTATGTTTGTTGCGTTCGAATACTTACGCTCTGACATTTATTGTTATTGTTACTATCATAGAAGTAGTATGTACTACGTACAACTAGTACATACTACTTCTATGGTTACTATATAATCTGTAGTCAGCTGCTCTGTAGATCCGGACTGCGTTCATAAACACACCCATGCCTAGTTTATTCCAGAATATAATAAGTAATCTGTATCTGTAGCGCGATCCGTGCAATATTGCTTTCTCTGTCTACAATGCTATAGATGAATAGCAATCCATTGAATGGTTCGCTGGGCGTGTACTTAGCATACTGCATACACACTACAGATGATTTTCCATGAAAACTTTTTACTCCCAACTTCTAGGAAAATGATTGAATATACAATTTATTTATTGCTCTATCGATACGTATAAGTTTCATACATGAACGCGTTTTTTTTCTTCTAGGCTGCAAATGTATGGGAGTCTGCCATCCTCCTTTCTAACTTCTTTGGCAAAAGTTAACATTGAATAACTTTTGTTTAATAAACACCTTGTTCCTATAGAGTAATTTAAAGACATAAGAACAGAGCCCCTCAACAACCTTTCCATATAGTTTCAAAACACAACATAAACTTACAAAATCTTCGACAATTTCCTTGACTGCACTTATACTGAGGATCAATATGAGAGGTGTGAGGGTTGTCCAGCGTCCCGTTGGGGAGACGTCAGGGATCTGCTGAAGCAGCGCGATGAGCAGGAAGAAGCAGTTCGAGTACCGCCGGAACTGCTCGAACAGGAACAGGGGGATAAAGGACGGCACACTGCAAAAAAACAAAACATTTATATAATACAACTAGCTGACCCGGCCACGCGTTGCTGTGGCCATGTGGCGCCATCTATTGATTACTTACTCAACCCAGTCGAAAGGTATCGACATCTGTTAGAATCATTTGGAGTTAACAGATAATTGTGACTGTCAAATAATAACAGACAACTTACCATAGCAGCGCCATCTATTGATTACTTACTCAACCCAGTCGAAAGGTATCGACATCTGTTAGAATCATTTGGAGTTAACAGATAATTGTGACTGTCAAATAATAACAGACAAATAATTAGCAATAAATTAAAATTGCGACTATAATTTGAGATTTAAACTATCCTATCTCTCAAGTTGGATCGAACTGCACATGGTGTGCGAATTTTATTATAATCGGTTAAGTGGTTTAGGAGTCCATTGAGGACAAACATTGTGACACGAGATTTATATATATTAGATAGAATATATTTTAATTTCATTATGTCCTAGCTTCGGATGTCATGTTAGATATATGTTATAAGCTTCCTGGTATATTTTAGAATGATAAGCAAAGATCACTCTCATACGAAAAGAAACGATATTGCCACATTACATATTATGCACATTGACAAACTAACGGGTCGCCTGATGGTGAGCTATCACCGCCGCTGGTTGACAGATTAAGATCACATGGGTAACTCCGCTGAGCGCTTCATTTGGTGATTATTTTATGACCTTATTAATACGAATGTGGATGGATATAGAGGTAGAGGAAGGCCGAAGAAGATATGGATGGACTGTGTGAAGAATGATATACGTATATGAATAGAGAGAACAGATTGGAAGAGAAGAACATGTTGTGCCGCCCCACCTAGTGTGGGTAGGGACAAGAGAAAGATATAAATACAATAATAATTACCAAAATTATACAAAATAAATAATAAATAACTACATTATTTATTGGGATGTGGTTCTAGGTAATATGGAGGGATGTTAATAAACTGCACATATCCATCAAGATTAACTCTTTCAGCGTACAAGCAGATACATCATATCGTAGCGTCGTATCTTATGTATATAAGATTATTAAATACAAAAAATGTATTTATTGTATGTTATAATTACTTTTATTATTTGATTAGATTCCATTACATACATTAACATTTTTTTCCATAATTCTATATAATTATGAAGCTTTATTACTCTTGTTGATTTGTCTAATGGCATTAATCCTCTTGATTGCGGCAGTCTAAAAGTTAAAATATTTATGAACTTTGCAAGGTTAATAGGACAACGTGTCAAGAATAGCGTGTCCCACGATAATTATAAAAGAAGCCCTCATCGAGACTTGAAAGACCTAGTAGCTGTCATTACGTGCTCTATCTATTATACTCTGACAGATGTCAAATTTCGCTAGCAATTTGTTCACGTCGCACACCTTTTAATAAACGGCTGAATAGAGGAAAATTGATAAACGATCGGAAATCCCGGTCAGCGATACAGCACAAAACCTTATTCACGCTTATGACATCAGATTCGCGGGCACGGGGCCAAGCGTCCAATTCGCGTCGCCCGTAAACAATACCAAACAATAAACCGTTTATAGAGTCGCCGCTTTTCACCGTTATGTCAAGGTGATAAAGTTCATAAATCCCTCAATTGAGAGCGTTGTGCCGTATAATTTAAATGCTATGCGTAAGAAGCGGCAACTATGCGATGGGCTGTCAACAATTTACGCTATGGGATCCAATTGGATATGGAATGGCCTTCCCCGCTTCCGTTTTAGGTATGACGGCCACAAAAGTATGTCACAGTGTCTCGTTTTGGAAGCGATCACGTTTTTATGTTAATTGAACGGTCATACATCTAGTTTCTTTACTGAGCTGGAAGTAGCATTCTATTAGGACTATTTAAAAATGGGCGTAAGATGTTTTTTTTGTACTGTATAGATCTAGCGTTTGACCACTATCTCACTTGATGGTCAGTGACGATGTGGTCGAAGATGTTATCACGCTAGATCTAGAATGCTCACTGGCTCTCAAGGACTACTGCCTGAACACACTCTTTGTTTGGTGATAGGTTTTCAAACTTTGTATGGTGATAGGTAGCTAGCCAGGCGGGTACTCAAAAGTACCCTACCCACATGCTGGGGATGATAACGGTGTTACCTTCACCGGAAGCTCAAGCTGTTGTTGGGGATCGAACCAGTGTCAGTCTGTTTGACGGCCGACGCTCCTCCCGCTGAGCTATCATCGCTTCAACGTCTGTACTACTCTGTATACGGTGGTGTAATTAAATTAATTGTTCTTTGTGACATTGGCAATAATAAATGTATTTGTATTTAAACGTAGGTATTTGTAATGCACGCTGAAACGGCTTAACGGAAATGCGAAAGTTTTTATGTGTGTATGTACATACAACTTTAGCATTTATAACATTAGTAGGATATAGTAAACTATGTTAACTATATACATATTGTAAACTGGAGTGCACATCTGTCTGATTATCCGCTAACTCCTCATAAATCCGGCCATGGATTTTGATTCGGTTTTCACCATTTGTTGCATATGAAAATAAACAAATAAAGCCTAATTATATATTGGCTGGCCGGTTGGCGCAGTTGGTAGCACTCTGCCTTCTGAGCCGCTGGTCCCGGGTTCGATTCCCGGACAGGTCAAACATTTGTGTGTATGAACATATCTGCGTTTGACCTGTGTTTGGGTGTGTATATGTATATATATATATATTAGTATGTATATATCAGTCATCAGGTTACCATAGTACAGGCACTGCCTAGTTTGGGACCTGAAGACCTTGTGTGAATGGTACTATTACTCTATACAGTTTAAAAATATTTTGCACCTCGTTTTATTATTGCTGTCCTTGAACGCAGGTCAACATTCTAGGTCAAGACTAATACCACGTTCTGCACAATAAAGTGAGATAACTGGACTTACTGTCAGAGTGTTAAGTACCTATCTATATCTATCGTACACAACTAGATGACACAATACACAACCAACCACGAAGGTCGCGCGGTACCTACGCGCGACCTAACTATAACGCCGACGCTAAATTATAATTGTTAAGACAAATAAAATATAGACTATGTCCAATTATCTCGGCTGCGTTAACATAATACTTATATTAAACTACTGAAATCTTGTTTTTACCTTTTACCTGCCGCACACGAACGATCTAAATATCCCCATGGGCACTCAGCGAATCGCAGAATTCAGTAAATAAATTCATGTGACATTTATGTGTCAACGTAAATACACACATAATACAACATAGTAAAGGAGATTCTATACTCCGTACTTGTCCATACAGAAAGAAACCTACTTTAACCGACCTTTAAAAAAGGAGCAGGCAATTCGACTCCTATGTTTTTTTAAATGTTTGTTACCTCAGAACTTTCGACTGGGTGAACTGATTTTGATCGTTCTTTTTTTATTAGAAACCTGGTGAATCCCGTGTGGATCCATTTAAATTTCGAAATCGGACATGCGGTTTTTGAGTTACGCTCCAATAACTGAAAAGTGCTAGGCATACGTCGATGACATTATAGTTGCAACATACAATGACAAATTGATCCCGTATATCACGTAAGTACTAATCCGGTTCATAGATTTCATATAACAGAGATTGTAATTTTGTCGATGTTTGATATGTTTAGCATAATTTCACGTTCAACTACATCGTCACTGACTAGCAAGTAAGATAGTGGTCAAGCGCTAACTTACAAACTTCATAAAATTCAACATAATATTGTAAGTTTCCATTTGATATGCTATGTTATATTTTTATCGTAACGAGACGGGCTAGGCGTTCACTTCTTGGTAAGAAGTAGAGAATCATGGTCGCCCAAGACAGATACAGTGTCACCTAGATTCAAACTAAAACGTTCTACATGAACTGTCTATGTTCATGATCATAATATTTTAATACTATTAGCCCAGTAATTTTACATTACTTAGGAGTGAACTATATATTATGTAGTCGGGTATTACTGAAGAGGTATTGGATAAACCGAATACTCAGGTTAATATTATAGCGGAAATGTTTTTATTATCATTTATATATCTCGCCTAAGATACAGTAATGCCTCAATCCAAATGTTTTCGCTCAGCGTCTATTACAAGTGATGGCATGTGGAACCGACACTTGGCTTCTAACTATGGGCTTCGTAAGTGAGCTCAAGGTCGCACAGCTAGCTCTCTACGAGATCAAACTAGAAGTGAGGAAATCCGTAGGCGACTTAAAGTCACCGACATAGCTCAGCGGGTTGGGAAGTTGAAGTAGCAGTGGGCAGGGCACATAGCACTGAGAACTGGCGGCCGATGTGGTCGAAAGATCCACAATTGAGAACCACGCGATGACAAGTGGAATGTAACACATTCACCGACAAGGTGTATAAACGACCTGACAAAGATCCCAGGAGACTCTGGATGTAAGGCGCTTCCAAACGAGATTATGATGACGATGATTATTAACGATTATTTAAGTGTGTCGTTTACCTGTACTTAGCCGTGGATATCCTATTGGTAACGAACTTCTGGGGCTGCTGTCTGTTAACAAATATGACTCTGTTCTGCTGGTCCCCGACAGCGCCGTCCGTGACTCCAGAAGTCGTCGCCTCGTCCTCATCTGGAAGAGAAAAATAATTTTACATTATTTATTCATTGCACGGACAGTCATTAACGCACCATATGAGGCTAGGCTGGTACTTAAGTAAGACCAATTCGCTACCTTCAAATACGGTGATATATTATGGAGGGCGTAAATAAATATTTATTTGAAATCTACAAATTGATGTTCGATTGGTGCGAATATGGACTGATGGTAAAGAGTCTTACGGCCAGAGGAAGGGAAAGAAAAGAAAAAAGCTGAAGACAGTGTGTAAATGTTAACAAAAAACAAATTAACAACGAAAAAAGGACATAGAATTTCACTCCATGTGTCAAAGAGACGTCCCATATATATTGTATATGTCTCTTCTTTACCAAATTGACTCTTATGGGTATTGAACTTGAACAGATTGCCCCAATCAGAGACTACGTTAAAAACTAAGTTCCAACGATCCACTAATGCGTGATTGAACAGGTGTTTATCTAGCCTGCGCTGGATATGTAACGCTTACTCTGGTGTCGTCTCTCACTACATAGTATAAAACAAAGTCGCTTTCTCTGTCCCTATATCCCTATGTATGCTTAAATCTTTAAAACTACGCAACGGATTTTGAAGCGGTTTTTTAATAGATAGAGTGATTGAAGAGGAAAGTTTATATGTATAATAACATCCATTAATGACAAAGGCTATATATTTTATACCCGTGCGAAGCCGGAGCGGGCCGCTAGTAATATATAAAACAGTTTTAGCAAATTTTGAATATGCAACAAGAGCTCCAGAAAACACCGACCCTTAGGACCCGCGGCATTAACGACTAACTGAATTAACGAGCAGCCGTCAATGAGTACCTACTCCGATTGACCAATTTCACAAGCAGTCCGATATCAAGATACGTAATGCAGCATCCAACCATAAGAGGAAAGCTTGCTCACGGTTATGGTAAACCCGTTTAAATACATTCTAGACACTCGCTTGTCCGCGTGAGTTCCGTGAGTGGCATTGCCACTCAATATACACTGGGGGTGTTCTCTGCCACTGTGGCAGACACTAGAACACCCCCCGTGTATATTATGATAGGATATATGCTATGACTTCATGTCACCTTCATTATTAAGTGGCAATTCACTATAATACCTCCATTATATGCTTAGACTTCTTGTCACCTGCGTTACTATTTAAGGCCCTTTGTCAAAAAGACAATTAGTCTTTTCAGCTAATTTTGTTATTGAAAATCCTAAGTGAAAACTACATGTTTTAATAAACTTTGTTTTAAGTTACGAGAACAGTTCATGAAATTTAATTCGGATTGAACAAAATTTGATTTCATTTGTTAATTTATTAGTGAAAAAATGTTTTGCATCTTCCATATTTTTCCTTTATCACAAATTATCGCTAACGAGAAATGCGCTTGAACCGTCTCTTACACCAGAAGAAAGGAAATTAAAAAGACGAAAATGTGATTTGTAATCTTTTTCGTCTCGCCCCTTCTGCCCGTAAACACCCTAAGATTTTGCCCGATTATCGTAAAGTCAAAAGATAGAGTTCTAGTTGATTTACGTGTATGTGTATGATACATAAGACAGTGGACAGACGACCTGACTCAAGTAGGGGCTGAATGCGGGCCGATTCCAACCGGTCCTTGAGGATATCAATGGGGCAGGCCAATGTCCAGCAACTGTAAACGTCCTATGGCTGAGATGATGCTAATAAATTATACAGAAGGTGTCACTCGATTCGTAACAATTATGGTCTGGGAGACAGGATGTCTATTTTCCATCGTCGGGTTTCAGTTTTAAAAACCTTTTCATAATTAAGTAGGCAAATAAAAAATCAGACCCTATTATTAGAATTGTATCCGAAGCACCCCTTCATTAACCTTCAGCCTTTAATCGAAGAAAATTACATGTTTCTGTGAGTAGACTTTTGTAGACGTGACCTCTACCTACCACTTACCTTAAATAATATATAGCTACTCTTTATTTGGTCACTCGAAATAGTGCCCGTGGGGTACATTTGAGGTAAAATATTCACATGAAAACTTTTATTCGCGGTAGCAGTAATATTGTGCCTATTCATAACAAAACATGTCAAGCAAGCACCCATCTATAGACGTCGTTAAAAAAAAATTTTTACCAAAAAATGAAACCGTCTCAACACTCAAAAGTGTGAAATAACTGTTTATTTCACACTATTGAGTGTTGAAGTCGGTTCCATTTTATGGTAAACATTCTTTTTTCACTCTTTTTAGTGACCTTTGTAACTCAAAAACCACTTGTCCGATTTTGATGAAATAAATTTAAATGGAACCACACGGGAAGCACCAGCTTTCAAATAAAAAAGAACGTACAAAATCTGTTCAGCCAGTCGGAAGTTATGCGGTAACAAACATAAAAAAATACATACGGATTGAATTCAGAACCTCCTCCTTTTTTTAAGTCAGTTAAAAATGACATCAGACGTGTCGTAAAAATTGAATGATATTGATGTTCCGAGACAACTTAGAACTCTGTTACTACGCTGGCTGGCTATAAGAAACATTTACAAATATGTACTTACTACTAGGTGTGCCCCGCGGTTTTTACCGCGTGGACTACGGATTTCCTTTTACCTTAATTATCTCACAGGAACGCGAATTTTGCCGCGATGACAAGTAGCCTGGTATGCTATTCCAGACTATAACCTTTTTATATTATATTCATTAATCTAGATCCGTTCAGCCATTCTGAACCGTGAGATAGAGTACAAAATATTCACACATCCATCCTAATAAGCTCCTACGTTTATGATATTAGAAGTAGCTTTTTTCTAGAAAAAGTGGATGCTCATAGCAGATACCTAACCTCATATTTATTTATTTTTACCAAAAACGTTCAGGTAGTAGATCTTGACTGATCAAGTTGGTAAGCAACGTAATCTGAATAACAGTAACGCTAAGTAACACTACGATGGTGATCGCTGCAAGTGGTATGTTCATGTAAATACTTATTTAGAAAGACTCGTCAATGACTAGTTAATAGAATATAGGCAAACATTTTAAACGTAGCGTAATTACATCTTAGACCACATCGTCATTGACCACCAAGTATATAGTTGTCAAACGATAGATTTACACAGCATAAAAAAGGTAACTTTGGGGTGGCCAGGCTATGCGTTAACACCCATTGACCTACAGTAAGGATCCCAAGTAGAATATCTGTTTGTTCGCATTTAAAGCATTTGGGTATTCTCACATTCCCAGCGCTTGTAATATTTCAGGTTGCTGTTTATGGAAGGGCAAATCTAGATACATGTGTATACACACAACACAGAAATGGGGATCCGTTATACACCCGCCATGGAAATTAGCTCAGAGTAGAACTTTGCTCATTGACCAAGTCTTCCAATGGGTCCTTCTGTATTATAATAATCTGAATTGTTTTATAACATGCTGGCTTATCAAGCAGACATTCTACAGCTACTATGAATTTAATAATTTTAAATAACTACATGTAACAATTGAATTCTCATTTTACTATAGCAAAATTTTAATCCATACATTCTATCATTTATATATATTATAGAGCTCCTTGCAATCTCGGAGACGCTATGCATCTCTAGACACAGAGGTGCATCATTAGCTTATACCATACTAAGTAAAGTCCTAGCTCTCATAGATGCGTGAGTTATTGAGGCTGCAATGGATTCCCTCGCATGTGGACATTGGTGGCAATGAGGTGGCAGATAGACTAGCCAGAGAGGCAACATCAATTGGTACAGAAGTCTACCTGAAACCGGAATACCTAGAAGTGCTAAATTTTTAGAAAAATTGAATACCTTATATACCTACAGTGGAAAGTGTACTCTGATGTTGCCTCTTTGGAAGAAGCAATATGGTACAAAACTATTGAAAGTAAGCCTTCTCGTGAGCCATGGTGTGCTAATGTGACGTTGAGCAGATTAAGCCAATCATGGTTGCTCACAGATTGCGCTCTAGAAACAGTTATGTCTTTAAGTAAGTCCAACCCCAACAGAGATATGTGTGGTGTGCTGGAAAATGTGTATCACATTCTGAGGGAGTGTGTGTTTGGAGTGCATCTGTGAGACATGATTTATCTGAATCAATAGATATAAATGAACCTGAAATCTTGGCTGAGCAAATCTGCCACAGCTAGGCTACTCTATCAGACTACACAGAGGTTGATCAGTCATAATGTAATGACACTGTGTGAATAATATGGGACATAGTCGGTGTACGACTCAAAGTCCCTAAATTAAATATAGAATTATATATAAATACATAATATTAATTTTATTTTATTTTCTTATTAATTTGTTGTTCAATGCAACACTTTTATAGTTGCTTGTTGAATATTATTCAAATTCAAAATATGTTATTTGTGATATGTACATACACAGGTTTACAATATAGACTTAGTTCAAGCTGTGATCAGCCATATCAGCATACAAATAATGATGGTTGTCATATAAAAAATTGCATGAAATTTACCAAGAACCAAACCTCTACAAATTCCTAGACAACCTACAATTACATTAGCATATTAGACTTCAAATTCTGACCCTGTTACACACCAACTATAACTAAAAGTCTATCAGTAAAGTTCTCTGTATAATTTAATTTGGCAATACATATTACATTAACAATAGTAACATAACCAATTTAATACTAGGTTAGTATCTTTGTAATGAATGTTAAATGTTATGTATTGTACTTGTCTTGCCATGATAATGACAATGAAGGCTGTATCTATTTATATTAACTGACGTCTTCAAAGAGGTAAAGACAAGGTAAAGTAGGTACAATACTTAAAAGATTACAATTTATCTTTTTATCTAGAAGACACCTTGTCTTCATTTTAGTATGCATTACTAAAGTACAAAACAATTACTTAATTAATAATCCTATTTGCATGCATGCCCATGGCCACTATTCAAAATCTCCATTTTTGGGATATAGGTAATCCCAATTTTGAATTGTCCTATATAACAACTGTGACAACAAATCATATTATACACATTTTTAACCGACTTCAAAAAAGGAGGTGGTTCTGTTTGTTACCTTAGAACTTTCGACAGGTTGAACTGATTTTAAAGTTTTTTTTATTTGAAAGCCGTGGCCAAATTTTCTTTCTCTCTCCGTTGCATGTTCGGTCTCATTGTTCATGTGATATATCCAATGACTCTGAAACCTGTTGACTAATGGTACACATTCCCCTACATCAAAAATGATTGGCGCAAATCAAGAGCATTGATGTCTTTCGTTCCATCCTGTTCTGGTATATTTTCGCATATATGTTATATTATATCGCTCTATTTCATTTCCCCACCCTATTTTATTGCTTGCTTCGTAACGAAAACAAACTGATTTCTCCACTGAGAATGTCTCCTCGTTTTAAGCTGGTCCACTTTGAAAGGGAAGCATGACATGTTTTCTTTTAAGCCTTGGCCTGTAGATTGGTGTCAGCAGTTGTGTTGCCAGAGAGTTTGGGTGCATCTCCAGTTTGCGTTTATACTTCACCGAGCTTCGCTCAATCTCCTGTAGTACAGTGTTAACTTTGAGCATGTCATAAAGTTCGGTATTTCGAATGAACCATGGTGCATTGAATATTGTTTTGATAATGCTATTTTGGAAGCACTGCATGATGTTTGTGATAGGTACACATGCTGAGCCCCACAGAACAATTCCATATGTCCATATTGGTTTCAGCACAGTTTTATATATGACCAGTTTGTTGTCAACTGAGAGTGGAGAGTTTCGATCCAGTAGCCAGTACAGCCCTTTGTATCTTAGGGCTAGTTGTTCCCGTTTCATTTGGAGGTGGTTTTTTCCAGGTGCAATCGTAGATATCTTACAGAATCACTATGTGCTAGAATTTTATTTGACTTGACTAGTGGACAGTCTTCTCTTTTTAGCGTGAAGGTGATGTGGACTGACTTAGAAGCACTAGCTTTTATCCTCCATTCTCTGAACCAGATTTCGACTTTTTCTAGGCAACTCTGTAGGTGCTCGGATGCTTCGTTTCTGTCTCTGCTTGTGGCCAGTGTGGCAGTGTCAATAGCATAGGTAGCGCCTGTTACATACTGAGTTATTAGATCAGCTGTGAAGATTGTGTACAAAACGGGCCCCAGCACTGATCCCTAGGGTACACCAGCAATTATACAGTACAATTTTGATGTTGCCTCCTCATCCTTGACTTGAAACATACAGTCGGCAAGGTATGACTCAAGTAGGCTGTAGAATATATGGGGAAGAAATTTCTTGATTTTATAGAGCAGGTCTTTGTGCCATACCATATCAAATGCCTGTTGGATGACTAGGAAGACCGAAGAACAGTATTCCTTGTGTTCAAGTGCACTTCTGACTCGGTATTGTATACTCTATGGATCTGCTCTGTAGTTCAGTGTCTTTGGTGAAATCCAAACTGATCAAATCAAAATCAGTGAAGCAGTTTTTGAGTTACACTCCAACAACTGAAAAGTGTTGTCTACCTGGATGATTTTTTTTATTGAGGGCGAAAAAATCGGTGAACATATGTAATAATATTTGAACCGTAAAAAAGTTACCAAAAAATGGAATCGACTTCAATACTCAATACAAGTAACTTGTTGGAGTCTGTACCACCCATACAATATTTTGATGATAGTTACTTTTGAACTATCATGGTACTGACTTCAACAAGTTATTTCACACTTTTGAGTGTTACATATCTACCTAACAGTTGACTGAATAAACTGAAAATATCCAAGCATACAAATATTCATTGAAAATTATCCATATGCATGCTATATTTGTCATAGGCACCCAGATATTGGATCAATTAATTTGTTCAATCTGCAGCAGGTTAAATGGTTACCACAAAATCATTTCTTTACGAACAGACATTGTACCACAGGCATTAATTATTGGTCACTGAATAAAAATAGATCATATAGGTAGACACCAATTTTAACATAAGAGAAGCTAGAATAATAGCAACATGCATTTTTGTGCGCATGATAGCACTAGCAATACATAATATACCGGGCATGCTAAATGTCACATACAGTTGATGAGAAAAGTAGGAATAAACTTGGGCATTACTGGGTTTGTGTATAGTGATGTGACTAATATATTATATATGTATATTTTAAAGTGATGAAAGCTCAGTTGTCTCTAATATTAGACAAGTTTTATTCGATTGCTAGCTTATTGCAGGTAGTTTTAGCCAGCACCAAAGTGGGAAAATATTTTATGAAAAACTAAAGACAATTTGAATAAGAAGAGATCTAATTTAAGTCTTTTTACTTATAAAAAAAATTATACTAATTTTGACTATGTCATAACGGGAACTTATCTAACTTTCCAGAATTTTAGTTTAGTTTCGTTGAACAAGAGAATCACTACCTTTTTATCTCAGTTTTTTCTTGACTGGACCATTCCAGAAGTTGAAATAATTATCAATCGTGATTTGACTATCATGATCAGGCACTGACTGATTGTCACATTTTAGCTGAATGGTTCAAAGGGTATATGTTGTGAAAAGTGTGCCCTCCTGTGAAGTCATCTCCTTGTACTATGTCAGTCAGTTGCTACAAACGGCTCTTTCTCCTAGCCTAGGCTCATATGTGTGGGTTGCTAATTGTGTAGTGAAGAGAAGAAGTGTTGCAGATTGTTATCTGAGCTATACTTAACTACTGCCACAGCTTTTTTACAGACAAACATTACTATGTGTAGGTACTCGCAAGCTTTAATACTACCCATGAACTGCTAGAATGACATGCAGAATACTGCATGGTGCCGTGGTGGTACCGGCTTAGAAAAGTGCTCCCCCATCTCTTCCCAAGGGTGCCATAAGAGTCGGCCAAGGGATCAAGTACCAGAAGGTGGGCAGCAGCACATTCTGAGGATCGGAAATCATACTGCGCTCGCCAACCCGCCTGCCAAGCCTGGCGAGAATTGGCAAAACCTCCCCTTTAAGGGAGAGGCATATGTACAGCAGTGGATGTCTTAGATGTCTAAATGCTGAGATGAACTGCTAGTACTTACACAATAGGTGAAGTCAGACCTACAGAGATTTTAGTACCTACCTTTAAGCTTAATTTATTGGGTTATGTACACTGTAGGCTGCGTTAACCTTGAGTTTACTGTTTATCCAAAGAATATAAATATTTTTGCGCCTCGCAATACATTTTAACATGTGAACGAAACTCACGCTGGTTCATCTTGAGCACCAGTGCCCGATAGAACCGGGAGAACGGAGCCATCGCGTTAAAGCCGTGAATCAGCCCTGAGGCACGCTCCCTCAACCTTTCCATTGGCACGTCACAATTGCTTCATAAATCCAATCCAGAGCACCCACTCAACTATGTTTACGTTAAAACTCTATTTAATAATACACTGAATTTGACACACATTATCACCAACACAAGATAACACAGCAAAACTGATTATTAGCGGCTGTTTTCATGTTTACACATCTTCTGTGTTTTACACACTTTTTGATAGTCTCAAACTATCAGTAAATGGTACAATAATTAGCACGTTTTGATTTGCATCGTAAGAAATTAGGAAAACCGTTGAAAATACATGTTGACATCACAAGCGGCCAATATGCGTGATTTATTATGAATACTGCGATCGATTACAACTAAACTTCTCTGCTTCTCGCCATTTCATTCGCTCATTCGCTCGCTGGCTGAGCAGAGAGAGTAAGAGAGCCAAGTCGAACCGCCCTATTTGGTGATGTGCGTCGCAGCAAGCAAAATTCGAAACAATATCGATATATTGATGTTTTATCGTACTAAAATGTAGAGCGAATAAAATGTACTATTTGGTCGATTACCAGTACAAGTGTTCAACGGTGCTCTTACCACATAATTCCATATAATTACATAAAATGTTGATACCCACTGTTCTTTCGTCGGCTACCATCAATATTAATATTACAGTGCTTAGGCGTATATATATTATGGGTCTCGTCTTCTGACCAGCCTTTTTGCTTCTTTCTGTGTTCATAATCAAGATAAAATGATTTATCAATTCTAGAACACAGTCGGTTAATAAAAGACACTTCAGGATGAATTGGCAACGAAAAATAGTACCGGTACACGTATTTATATGTATATTGTATATGATTTATTGCTGTTGGGAGACCAAATTTCTCGAAAGGGGGGTATGCCTAATAACTCGAGTAGGTAGTCGTATTAAATTCGAATTAAGTTCTCGTTACAAAAGCGATTATGTGTAGATGCATTTATCTCGTGTATATACTGCATACAAATTCGTTCAACGAAAATAGATATTACTACTTTAATAGACTATCAATCAATCAATTAATATTTTTTATTACGAAAAATGGTCACCAATATATTCTGGTATCATACAAAATCGTGATAGTCATTTTATCATTTTGAAAATACAGCTCTTTTAAATTGGCGTGAAAGGAGCGACTGACTGCAAACTAGTTTATGTTGTTGCATTATATATCACGGGTACGAATATAACTAAGTAGGTTGCACGTTAATCTCATAACCATTGAGCTCATTGACGGATATTTAATAAAATGAACCATGGGCACTATTACCATTTGTTGAACTAAGATCTCGTCTCCTCTTATCGGTTTCATACATACAAACAACACATAGATTTATATAATGTGAACTAATTAGTGACATCACCTTTACGATTCTATATGATACAAAATAACTAATAATATCGGTGATATTAAATACGGAGACTGCTCTATGCGACCCGCAATATCGATACCTATGCGGCTCAATTCTACTCTGCGCGGTTGCAGCGCCACCTACAGACAAAAAAAACTTGACATTTCTTTGGCATGAGAGTTGATATTTTTAAATAATATTACGGCTTTGGATACGAGTCTTTTGGCCAAAACTTATTTCATTTAGCGGTCACTTGCAAGATCAGTATTTTCTCTATTGTGTCAGTGTTAATTTCATTGGCTGGTTTCATTTTTAACCGACTTCAAAAAGGAGGAGGTTCTCAATTCGGCCCATATGTTTTTTTTCTTTTTTTATGTTTGTTACCGCATAACTTCCGACTGGATGAACCGATTTTGATCGTTATTTTTTTAGAAAGCTGGTGCTTCCAGTGAGGTTCCATTTAAATTTCATCGAAATCGGACAAGCTTTTTTTGAGTTACACTTCAATGACTGAAAAGTGCTAGGCATACGTCGAAGACATTAAAGTTGCGGGTGGAGAAATCGGAGAACATACACAATGACAATTGATCCCTTGAGTAGCAAAGGTCACAACACACAAAAGAGTGAAAAAAATTTTGTACCTAAAATTTGAACCGACTTTAACGCTCAAAAGTGTGAAATAACTTGTCGGAGTCGGTACTATGAGCACAATATTGTGATAGTAGTTACCTATTTTTGTGAATTATCATCCATTTTATGTAAGCATTTTTTACTCTCATGGTCAGTGAAATCACGCTCTACCTAGAAAGTTCTAAAGGGCTGCTGCTTAAACAGACTATGTCACATAGACTTAGACTTATAGACTTATACTTAATATTTGTGTTGATTTACAATAGGTAAATATGGTGTTCAGAGCCTACACTAAGAATAAACCGTGTGTCGTGGGCGTCTGCTTCCTTCTAAGACGCAAAATGACTGGCCGGTTGGCGCAGTTGGTAGCACTCTGTCTTCTGAGCCGCTGGTCCCGGGTTCGATTCCCGGACAGGTCAAACATTTGTGTGCATGAACATGTCTGTTTGACCGGTGTCTGGGTGTGTATATGTATTTAAGTATATATATCAGTCATCAGGTTACCATAGTACAGGCTCTGCCTAGTTTGGGACCTACACACATAAAAAAAAAAAAAAAAAAAAATTACTGTGCTTTAAAAATAGAAAAAAAAAACAATAAATTGACCCGACCTCAACACTCAAACGAATAAAATAACTTGTTGAACGGACCTTAATTATGGTATATTTTCTGGACCCCTTAATACCCCTTCTAGGCCTCCATCACCCACAAGGATACATTATCGCTAAATTTGAGAAATTCTGCCCTAGACGGAAATAAATCTCATATTGAAAATCTAGAATAGGGTCCATAATGAAAATGAAAGTGGAAATGGATTCCTAGCGTGAAGGGTTGTATTTGAAACATGCACCGATAGCATTTACATAAATCCAGTTGGTTGTTCGCTTATGATAGCTGGGGCCGCAAAACATACATACACTAATAGTTAAACTCTAATTGTAATACTCACCTCTAAGCCTTCTAAACCTCTTAAACACAGCAGTTAGAGCTTCCATCACACAATGTCTCTCATGGGGTATCCTCTATCGCCGTCAAGTAATATTCTATCACATGAGCGATGTAGAAGAGGATACAAGTGGCGATGTACATGAACACCAAGATCTGGACAAGCATCGTGCTGCTAGTGACAACGACTGACCGTCCTTTGTGCCAATTGGGAAGCCTGCCGAAGCCGTATGAGGCAAGGTGAATGCTGTCCGGCTTACATAAGTCGACGTAGTGGTCAAGTGTAATCCGCTATTATGACGACACGACGTCGTTGGAAATCTACGTTACTGACAGCGTTCTGGATGACCAGAACGCTGTCAGTAACGTAGATTTCCACGGTATGAACCGTGATGACCGAAGTACTTATTCTAAAGACTGAAAACTATTCTCAACTCTCAAATATTAATCATTACGCTTTTGAGACCAAAAATCTTTAGTATAATTTATAATCTGTCTCTAATTTCAAAATTTGAAAATAAAATTAATTTTAGAATAATATAAAATATAAAAATAATTGAAGCGATAGATTTAGTTAAAAAATATTTTAAAGAAGCTTCTGTAAACATTTTATGTGTCTAATTATTTTCTGGTGCTCTCTGATTTGGAAGTGATGATGTGGTCGAAGGTGGAATCACGGTAAACCTATAATGTTATCTGGCTATCAACAATAGGTGCATGATTACAATCTGTGTTTGGCAACAGTTTTTTAGTCTTGAGCTTAGACCTAGTTAAACGGCCACTATATTAACCTTTTTTTTACTTATTATAAGCTTGTGAGACAAGTGTCTCACCTGATGTTAAGTTATGACCTTGTCTAGGATGTAGCGTGCAAAACAACCCACCACCATGAAAACAAAAAGTGTACTTAATACAAACATTTTTAATTAAATATATCAGGCGGATCACCTAATTCAAACGGAAAGTTTTAAATAAATTCATAACTCAGATTTGTGAATGATACCTACCCACAAATGATAAGTGAGACAATTTTAATATCATTATTTTAGCTGAGATATCCCATTAAGTAGATAGTTAAAGCGTATTTATTGAATTTTTGGTTTTCAATTTACAATTTATTTTGAAAAAGGTAGTATGATGTAAACAAAAAAAGAAGGTCTCTTTTTAATATTAAATATTAATTAGGGATCTTAAATTATATATGTATTGGCTATTAAATTGTTACTTTACATATTAACCTCTTTAATATCATTGCGTTTATGTATACAAAATTTAATGTGTACTGATATGTAAAATGCGCAAAAATTATTTCGGCACAAAATTGGGATTCTTATGGAAAAAAATTTCAGTAGATCAAGTAGATTGATTTTACAAGTAGACAGCCAATATTCAAACCGATATGACCGCTAATCGATGAACGGGGCGTGCTTCGGAAGGCCTTCGGGGCAGGCACGGTTATCTTCACCAGTCCTTAGACAATATTTAAGTCATTCCTTTTTACTTCTGAATATCTAAAAGGAATTCCCGTGACCGATCGATGGGTAATACAGGGGGTATATTACGATAAGTAAATAGGTACCTTCGAGGATTGCGTGCCCCATCTTAGACCACGTCGACACTTAACATCAGGTGAGACAGTTGTGAAACGCAGGCAATAATAATAAAAAAAGGAATCAGCCCAGTGTATAATCCAACTCTAGAACATCCGTCTCGAGGGTAGGTAGCATCTATTAATTTTCTCATTTTGCGCGTAACGTAAATAAATATGTCTAACCGGATTCGTGTTCCCCGCTGAAGGTTTCCGTAATCCAAACAAGTCCCTAAGGAACGTATAAATTTACTATATTTTGACACATACGGACGGAAACGATTTCCTTTTAGGTAAGAAGCGTGTATTAAGAATAAAGGACTTAAAATATATGACAGTCGCCGTGGCTACATGGTGTTAACATGACTCCTAGGTTTTCGGGACCTCGGGTTCGAATCCTGCCGTGGCAAACATTTATGCGGTGAGTGTAGGCATTTGTCGCGGAACTTGGATATTTGTGTGCTGTGATTGTGTGTCCATGCATTCCGCGACACCGGAAATCGTAGTACGGGGTTTGAGTGTAAAAAAAACCATTTATATTAGATGAAGTATATGAAAGAAGTACCTACAATATCATAGTTTAATAATTGCATTTATTTCAACAAACAGCGGACATGCTGTTTTGCCGCAGAAGGACGATTGCGGGTATAGTACCCTAAATACCTCCTTTTATCTCGCCTCACTCAAAACTTAATGTAAACCGCGTTAGTGATCTTTTAAAATACATATTTGTTTGTTCGATTTCGTTCGGTGTTGAAAATATTTGAGTACTATATATTTCAGTTCAAATATTTGAAAGAAAAAATTCGGCTGCTAGTGGGACTTGAACCCACGACTACAGAATACCGTTTTTCCTTCAAATATTTGAACTGAAGTTCTGCCTAGCATAGCGTTAATGCGATACACAATAAAATCTCTTAAAAATAAGGGTAGGGTGCCTTCGTTTGATACGATATCAACTGTAATGTTGGTCTATCAGTCCTAATAATTAATTGTTCATACAATTAAAGGTAGATGGCGCTAATAACATCACCGCAAGATGTTAATAAGGAAGGAAGTAATTCGGCCCTAGTGGTGTGGGCTGCTATAGCTTAGTTGGACAAAGCGACAGGACGGTATTCTGTAGTCGTGGGTTCAAGTCCCACTAGCAGCCGAATTTTTTCCTTCAAATATTTGAACTGAAGTTCTGCCTAGCATAGCGTTAATGCGATACACAATAAAATCTCTTACTATATATTTCTTCAACAGTATATAGTACGCCGAGCCGAAATATAGTAGGTACAATATTGTATTTCATAGTACGTTTGGGAACCCTGGCGCCCGTAGCATTTGCTACCCTTTCTACATAGTTAATCCGCCACTGCCTACGCATAATATGCAATATCATTGATACTCGAAGATGAGAACAACACTTAATCTATAATGGTAAACACAAAGCCCTCTGCGACTATCGTAATGTTTTGTATAACTCACAGGAACCGTAGGTGTTTACTTAGTAGGTACATAGTGTAAAACCGGTAAAACTTTTAAGATACAAATTTAATGCAAGCAAAACATTTTCAAATCTGCTCTAATATATACAATTATCGAAAATAATGTTAAACAAAATATTAATAGGTCATTTATGCTGGGTGTCCTCCAGTCCTGATTTTTTATTGGATCACTAATAGAAAAAATCGCATGCCTGCTCTAATGCGATAAAATCGTTAGTTTATGGGTTACCGGTTTAAATAAAAAGGAGGAGGTTGTCAATTCGACTCGTATGTTTTTTTTCTTGTTTTTTTTATGTGTGTTACAGTACAGTACAGAACTTTCGACTGGATGAACCGATTTAATTGATTCTTTTTTTTGTTTGAAAGTTGGTGCTTCCCGTTTGGTCTCATTTAAATCTCATAATAATCGGACATGCGGTTTTTGAGCTACACTCTTATAACTGAAAAGTGCGTGCTTATACCTAGACGATATTATAGTAGCGGGTGAAGACATCGGTGAACATACCTATACCACAATGAAAATTGATCCCATGAGTAACAAAGTTCACTGAGAAGAGTGAAAAAAACAATGTTACTAAAAAAATTAACCGACTTCAACACTCAAAAGTGTGAAATAACTTGTCGAAGTCGGTACCATGAGCACAATATTTTGATATTAGTTACTTTAGAACTAGCAACAAAAAAAGTAATATTTTGATCAGATTTTATTTTCTAGAGTTCTATGATGTTGTGTGGCGTTGTAGCCAAAGGTAATTATTTAGGATAGATCTAGAATGTCAACTGGCATGCAAGGAAGTTCTAAGCCCACTGTGTGTTTGGTGACAGATATTGTTAACTTGAGAGTGGTAGCCATAGATAAGTGAATATATACGTAGAGTGGTAGCTAGCCAGGCATGCATAAGAAACAGTCCTACCATCACGCTGTTTATGAAGTTTGAAAGGTTAAGCCCGACGCGGCATGCAAATCAGACGTCAGTCAGAGTCAGTCTTCGCATTGAATCCGACTACCACAGAGCAATGATATGTACATTTTATAAAACAAAAATAGTTCGTTAACAATAAGTTTCTTGCTCTTGTATATTATGGTAAGGTCTACTTACTGATCTTGCTGGTGCCATCGATTACACTTGTCGCCGGGACTGGCAGCCGCTCAGCACTGCCCCCCACATGATGTAGGGGCAGTTCCACTGCATCCGTGCCACCTGGCCACGCCATGCCACCACATCACATCACCATCATCTTAAACTACTTCGTTCACTACAGTTTTAAACTTCTGATTCACTAAACGTTGCGTTAGTTCACTTCATCTTCTAAATTTGAAAACTTTTCTACTTTAGTAGGTACACTTAATTTTCTTAGTTTTCTTCTTTAGTTCTCTTCAGTTTCTGAGTTTTATAGGTTTCTAAGTTAGTTCACTTCAGTTTCTAAATTTGATTGTCACCTATTCTAGCTTTAGTTTTAAAATTTCTTTGTCCTCTTGGTGCCAAACTTTAAGGTAACGACATTAAGGCGACGTATAGGTACATAATTCATTACCGTTTCCCACACTTGTCAACTACAACACTTCCTTGTTTTGGATATCAAGTTGCTAAAAAGTTTATCGCAATTTATAATTCCTTTTTTCTTTATTCTATTGGTTCCTACTGGTGCCTTTGTATTTTCTAAATGAAGCCTTATTTAAATCTAACCTATTTTCTTTTTTAAACATTGCCTTAGTTTTAGGTAGGCAGAGATATAGAGTAAAAGTAGCCATCGATAGTATCTCGGTGCTTCAGTGTTTAACCCTCTTACTCTAACACTAAAAATGCAGTTAGTAAAAGATTTCCAGAACATTATTGATATAAGTGTGTTGAGTGACACTCGTGTCAACATGCCTATAACGGTTTTGCTGCCGCAACCAAAAAGGGTTGGAGAAGCATATATTTTATTGAAAATTAATTTAAGCACAACCTAAGTATGCACATCGTAAATTACGGGCAAAGCTTTCTTACAGCACTGCATGGCTAGTATCTGAATTATGTATGGAATATTTCACAGGAAGCATGTGAAAAATCATATTTTTGCTTCTAAAAGCGCCAGATTACCAGATTACATTTTAATAAAAGTGATCAAAAAGGTATATCCATATTCCCTCTGGCATGTTTAGTGGATCGTGACATTTTCTCGCGCAGATTACCAACTTCCCGCCAAGTTACCGGTGCGCTGCGTTGCTGCAGATAACGCAAAGCACTTTTGCAGTTTTACAAGTTCTGTAAATCTAGAGCGTCTGCTCACGACAGTTTTCTTGCAGTTAGATCTGTTAATTTATGTCTGCAACTACACTTTTGCATATGATACATTAAATATAAAGGAGTTTCATGAAATATTTTGTATATATTTTTTTTTTGTAATAATAATTGTATTAATATAATAATACAATTATTATTTTCCTCTCCTCCTCCATTTTCAAAAAAAAATGATCAATGAACAATGTATAAAAATAATTAACTGTCCTTAAAGGACTATAACTAAACTATAAATAAAAAACGGCATTTAAATTAATGTCGGCAGGTAAATTTTCCAAAAAGCTGGCAATATTACCTCGTTTAATAGCCAAACTTGTTCGTTGGCCAAGGTAGGCGCCAGCTCTTTGTTCACCCGTGAAATCTTTACCTGAAATATGGATCATACTATTATAATTCTTATATTTCACCTAATTTATGTAACTATTGGCTCAATAGTTTGTTTATATTTTTTCTTATTTAAGAACAACGTCCCGTGCTTATTGGTTCTACTAAGCTATCCAATCAATTAAGTGTTTGTCTGGTAGAAGTCGCTTTTAGCGATAAGGTCATTTATTGTCTCACGGTATTAACAAACGTACACTTTATCTGTTCCAATGTAATGTTTGTGCTGCTATAAATTATGATTTCTCAATCTATGTACTCGACTACGAAAATGCCTCCCTTGGTTTACCACTCACCCCAATAATCACCACTAACACCCAACCATAGATAAGTAACTTTATGCACCCAACCTTTAATCCATGTCCTCATTATATCTTCAGTCCACCGTAAAAAATCATGTTTATTTTATCTATATAAACACATTAGGCACTCCCTTCATGTCCCATATTTTATTCATGATCCCTTGTAATATCCAGCCCCGGATAAAAATCAAAACACAAATTAATACACTATATAACTGCTCGTTACGGTGACCATCACACTTTGACTGACAGACCTAAGAATAATTATTCACTCAATTAACTAACATGTTGATCATAAAGTTAATAATATTTTAATCGTTTGTTTAATTTTTATTAAATTATAGTAATATTGTCACAATTTAACTTAACTGTTAACGATTTACTATTGGTGACTAGTTTGTTATAAATTGAAGAAGTTTCCTTCTCAAGTGCCTAGATAATGGTATTTGATAAGGTATCGGCCTATTTCGATTATCTATTCTGATATTGAAGTGTTGTCCAGAAAAAAAACGCTACTTTAACAACACAAACTAGACAGTGCAAAATCGGAATAAGCATAAAAGCTACCCATAGCAAAATCATAACTTATGATGTGACCGTTATAGGAATCTACGTACTTATAAATTTATTGGTGTGGTCCTTGTGGACGCCTCGTGTTTGGTAATAGAAGATATATAGAAAAAGAAATATAAGTAGGTTGTCGTATGTGTGTGAATTTAGTGACGTCATACGTGGTTCGAGGTATGACTATAACCATATTGTGTTGTTTTATGTTTTTAAAGATCAGCGTAATTTTTTGGAAAGATAATAATATAAGTTCGAATATAATAATTTTTGGCAAAGATTTTAAAATTACAAATTAGATGTATTTTGATATAAATATTATTATATAATACTAGCTGACCTGGCAATGTGGTTCTGCCATATAAATAACTAGTAGCACCCCGCGGCTTCACCCGCGTGGATGAAGGTTTTCCCGCTACCTCAATTATCCCACGGGAACTATACTTTTCCGAGATAAAAATAGTAAATGTGTTATTCCAGACCCTAGCCTATCTCCATAGATAGGCTATAACGATAGGAGGAGAGGAGATAGGTTATAACACATGAACTATTTTTATCTACTTTTTTTAAAATAGTCTAGTCATTTTACCTTCGTTAATGGACGTGAAGTAATTTATATGAAGTGCTGTGTCACTTTGACATTTTAATACCACTAATATTATAAAGCCGAAAGTTTGAGTGTATGTTTGTTACTTCTTCACGCTCAAACGGCTACACCGATTTCGATGAGTTTGGTATGGAGATAGTTTAAACCCTGGATTAACACATAGGCTACTTTTATCCCGGAAAAAGTATAGTTCCCGTGGGATGATTGACGTAACGGGAAAACCGTAATCCACGCGGGTGAAACAGCGGGGCGCTACTTGTAATAATATAATGGCCGTAATTCTGGTACACTTATCTAAGATTCTTCGGAATTAAAACACTCTTATTATACGAGTAGTAATGCTAAAGTTCAAATTCATATAAATAACACCTTGCAACGCTTTCTTTAATAAAGTATTGTATCTAAATTAAGACGGCCTGACTGATTGGCCGGTTGGCGCAGTTGGTAGCGCTCTGCCTTCTGAGCCGCTGGTCCCGGGTTCGATTCCCGGACAGGTCAGACATTTGTGTGTATGAACATGTCTGTTTGACCTGTGTCTGGATGTGTATATGTATATAAGTATATATATATCAGCCATCAGGTTACCATAGGACAGGCTTTGCCTAGTTTGGGACCTGAAGACCTTGTGTGAATGTTAACAAATAAATAAAATAAATTATCAAATGTTTATGTGGCAATCACATGATTAAACAATTATCTTATGAAGCTCACCTAAGATCCTATTATTAATAGTGACACTGAGCCCCAAACTAGGCTTAGCCTGTATCGTGGAAGCCCAATAATGTGTTACACTTATGATGTGGCACGCTTCTTGTTAAATAATATCAGTTGTTTAAATATCATACAATCAGTGCTTTAGCCACAAGTTTAATGTATAGTATTTGAGTGTTACGGTCGCTGTGGCTCGGTGGTAAGTGACATGACTTTTGGTCCCTGGGTTTTGAATCCCTGCATAGGCAAAGGCTTTTGTGATGAGTATGCATGTGTGCATACTGTTTGCGAACAATTAATTTAGTGTTGTATGTATTGCTTCCGGGCTGTTTGGCCGTGGTCTATGTGAAACTTTTGTTCCAGACGTTTCGTCGATCACTGCGGTCGACATCTTCAGTGGTTCAGGTCCGAGCGGCGACAAGAGCGTAGAACTCTCCTCCGCGGCGTCTTCTCTGATACTGATGTGGAGTCTTGAGTCGCTTGTGTATTTATAGGGGCACTCGTACTGCTATTAGTGGACAGAAAAAAATGAAGGGTTTCATCTCCAAAAAGATTGGTATCCAGCACTGAGGTCCGCTCGCCACTACATTCCAAAGGTGACTAAACCAACACCCGACCCCTTACTGACAGGCCACGCCCCTTCTAGCCTCAGCCAATCAGGAGCGTCCACCTCAGTCTGCCTCTCTCTGTCCCCCACTAATAGCAGTACGAGTGCCCCTATAAATACACAAGCGACTCAAGACTCCACATCAGTATCAGAGAAGACGCCGCGGAGGAGAGTTCTACGCTCTTGTCGCCGCTCGGACCTGAACCACTGAAGATGTCGACCGCAGTGATCGACGAAACGTCTGGAACAAAAGTTTCACATAGACCACGGCCAAACAGCCCGGAAGCAATACATACAACATGCAACGCCGGCCGTGAAAGCCTTAGAGTTTACAATTAATTTAGTGTTTTTTTTTATTTCCAGTGAAGAGACTACAATTTCATACATTTTATTTAATTGTAGTCGTACTTAAATTAAGTCTTCATCAACCACCAGCAAACATATAAAACTAATTTTATATGAGAAATAGCGTTGTAGGTATTATACGATACGATACGAAATTGAGTTTCACATACAATCATTTATTTATTATTATATTAAAATTATAAAGAGGAGAGATTTTCGTATATTTCTTCTTCTTTCGTTTTTATAGAATCGAAAGATCTAACAGTTGATCATATATCAGGTGGAGTATATAATGATCAACTGCAGTGCGTAAACACCACATTTAAGCCCATAGATCAAAATATGGCATGGCCGAATTATTCGGCCATGCCATATGGCCGACCTTATTCGGCCAGTGACGACTGCAGTCTGTATACAATTTCCTAGCCAAATATATAATATGAGCGGGAGTGTCCGCTTGTAGAACTATAAAGCCAGTCCGTCCCTTGTGACGTCACATGCGGATATTACAATAATCGAGCCACCGCTTCCGTTTGCGAACGGTAAACATCCGGTACGGAAATGTGAATAAATGACTTCGGCAACGCGAAATAGTGCCCTTGGTACATTTCAGTTAACAGATTTCCACAAACATTTTTTTCCATTACAGATGAAAGATTAACAAAGTTTAACAACTTCGCCTATACATATGTAGTTATTATTTGAACTGTTTAACTATCCATTTACTTTAGCTGTTTGTATTCATGTTCATGGGCATATTTGACGGTCCCGTGGCGCAGTGGCTAGTGTCATCGACATGAATTCTGTGTCTCCGGGATCCTGGGTTCAAATCCCGGCAGGGGCAAACATTTGTGCGATGAGTGTAAATGTTTGTCCCGGGTCTTGGATGTTTGTGTGCTGTGATTGTGAGTGTCCATGCCTCCCGCGATACAGGGAATCCTAGTGCGGGGGTCTGAGTGTGATGGAAAAAAAATAAATAAAAAAAAATTAGATAATACCTTTCCATAACTCTTCTAATGAATCTGGATGCTGTCACGAGCTTTCCATCTATATCTAGTATCTTTATTTATTTATACTTAGAGCGTAGGTACTTAAATGGGCTTACGTTTAACTAATCACCGAATATAGTAAAATATCGCACCAAAAAATACTTTTGAGCACCAAAAATAGTAAGTCAGCACCAAAATTAGAAACAACAAACATAACAGCAGAATAATAATTAAATTAATCTGATGGAGAGTTATAGCAGGATCCTTGCAAGTGGAAGTCTGTGGTCTCTGTTTCCATCTCCAACATGATGTTGCATGTATGTTACTTGTTCCATTAATTATGTATAAGTATATTTCACTGTTACTATCAGTTCATTTATTATCGGATTACAATTAGTTTATTTGTAATTGTAAATTACAATGTAAAATGTAACTTGTAATTGACTGGCCGGTTGGTTCGATTGGTAGCACTCTGCCTTCTGAGCCGCTGGTCCCGGGTTCGATTCCCGGACAGGTCAAACATTTGTGTGTATGAACATGTCTGTTTGACCTGTGTCTGGGTGTGTATATGTATATAAGTATATATATATAAGTATGTATATATGTAAGTATATATCAGTCTTCAGGTTACCATAGTACAGGCTCTGCCTAGTTTGGGACCTGAAGACCTTGTGTGAATGTTGTCCCATATTATATTATTATTATAATAGATTCCACAATTACTATAATTTTATTTAATATCGGATTCCACTATTACAATCAGTTTAATGTAGATAGGGTAAATGAACACCAATTTATTGTGTAACGGCCATCAAAAATTTCACATTTTGCATTTTACACAAGTTTTATGAGCTAGGGCCGCGCGTTGTGCGGTCACAAGAAACCTAACACTACTCGTCGTCGTACCTACACTACATGACTCCACCTAAGACTACATGACTGCGTGTTTGGTGACCACTTACTAAGTTTAGTGCTCAGTTAATATTCAGTTTTTGGTGCACATTCTATTTATCTTTATATTTATCTGGTGAGCATAACATTTGTTCCTCTTTAAATACCTGTTGTTCTATGCACATCGTTCTTCGACTAAAGTAAATAGAACCATAAATAGCCAGGTACGTCATCACAACATAACTTTGCTAAAAGTTGGTCTCTGGAAGTTACATTTCCCCTTCAAGTAGTTTACTGTTCAGAACAAAAGGCTGCTTGCATCTATATAACTTTAAAAATATCTGCAAATATTTTGCATATGATAATGGAAATTGAATTTAACTAGGTTATCATTATATTTACATAGTCCTACCTGAAATTTGCAGTTCGGACTCAGTAGAGCTGGAGTGGTATGTTTGTGTTGTAAGTACAAGGAAACTTGCTTACTCGTAATACCACATATAAAATTCACTGCAAGGAATGGGCAGTTTGACACATAGAATGTTATTATGACGACACTCGCTAAGAACGGATTATTGAAATTTTTTTTCGATTTAAGATTGTAACTGGAAAATAATAGTGTTATGTGTGTTATCTCTCCATCAGATTTATTTAAATATTCAGCTGTTATGTGTGTTATATATGTTTATGCAAAAAACTTATAAACATTGAAGAAATTCGTAGCGCATAATTTATTTTTATTTATTTTGAATTCATTAAGAAAGAAAGAAAAAAAGAAATACATTTACGATTATTTTTTTACGATTATTATAAAATATTAGAACACAAAAGATAATATATTACTTAGCATATAGGACACATTATACTTAACATAAGAAAAGAAAGTACGTTAAATTATAATAAATTAGCACGGCTTGCACCAATTACACTAATGACATTATACAATATAGATTATGTTACAATCAATATGGCAATACAGTAATACAAAGATAATAATATTTAATATGTCAATTATTTAAACTAATAATAAAGGTTTGGAAGTGGTAGCTCCACTCATTGTAGCCAATTTTATCTGACTTGTCTAAGATGGTGGAGCAGTATTAGGTAAAAAGGTAACCCGCTGAATCTCATGGCACTCGAGGTTATTTTTGTACCAATGATAATCTAGCGGTCTAAGAGCGTACTCACCTAGGTCTGGATAGCTACCACCCTCAGAAAATGAAAAATATGCCCCGAACATACAGGCTGCTTGACCTTGAGGCTATAACCTAGTTAACATTCTTTCGCTACATTGTCAAATAAAAACCAGTTTAAACTGGTGAGTGTTCGGAATTGTCGATTGGTAAGCAAGGCGGCAGTAGGAAGTGCCCTACCAGTATTCTTTGGATGAAATCACGATGTTCATCAGTTCCAGCTTTAATCAGTGTTGAACGTAAATGTTTCATCGTCCGTCATGTCATTCCGCATGAAAATTTTCACAGTTCATGGTCACCACGGGCATGGTGGTAAAGTGATTGACACAACCCTAAACGCACCCATGGTTTACGATAGTGATTAGACTGAGTGAGGCCGAGGGTTTATGGAGACGATAATGAGCGCGGGGCAGACAAACAGGCCAGATACACGGTACATTGAGGCACGACATTACAGTGTTATGTCAGAAGGGTGTGGATATCGGACAGTAAAGTGATTATCGAGACATGCACTCTTCTAGTCTAGCACAGTATTCATTTATTTATTTATTTATTTATTCATTTCTTCATTAGTACGGCTTGCGCCAATTACACTAATTAAGTACACTAGGTATAGATTTGGTTACAATCAATGTCAATACAATAATACATTAAAGTAAGATAATTAACATGTCAATGAATAAAACTAATACAATTATAAACAAAAAGAATCTAGTCAATAAAAACCAGTCACTAAATTATTTATGATTCTGTATAGAGATACTACTGAATGCTTGAAACACGGCAGCACTTCGCCTCACAGTACCTCAAACACTCGCGCAATATCTTTTTCCAGTCGTCAGAGAATATGTCGCTATCATTTTTGGCGTCAAGAATCTCGTTAAGCGCCGAAAGAGACCGCGGTATCGGAGAGCTTGCATAAGAAACTGTCCTGCACTCAGGAACGGAGAACAGTTTGTGCTTCCTGCCTCGAGTATAACGTTCTGGTACAAATAGTCTATACAAAAGGGAATGTAATATAGGAGAATCCACTTTTCCATAAATTATTTTATACATTATCAGCAACTGATCATAAGATCTTCTAACTTCTAAGGAGTTGTACCCTAAAGCCCCCAGCAAAAAATTTGTCGGATACATGTATGGATAAAATCCATACATGCGCTTGTAAAGATATCTGAGGAAAGCCTTCTGAACTCGCTCTAACATGAGGGTATAATTGTTTTCATGCGGGTGCCACACACAAGAACTGGCCTCCAGTTTACTTCGAACCAATGCGCCAAAAATGAGCTTAATCGCATCCATGTTGTGAAACTCACGAGAATTCCTGAGAACAAATCCCAACCGTTGATAACTCGTTTTGGCAACTGTTGCGATGTGTTTATTAAATGTGAGCTTTGGATCGAACGTAACTCCCAAATCTTTCATCGATATGGAGCGAGATATAATGCTCTGGTCTAGTTTATATCGAAATTCAATAGGACATCCCGCTCGACAAAATGTCATCACGTAGCATTTCATTAGGTTAAATTCCATTTTATTCGTGACGCTCCACTGATGAATAGCGTCTATGTCTTGCTGTAATTTTAGACAGTCCTCCATTGTTTTTATCTCTAAAAACAACTTGAGATCATCGGCGTACAATAGGCATTTAGAATATTTTACAACTGCAGGAAGGTCATTTACCATAAGAATGAAAAGAAGTGGTCCCAGTATAGACCCTTGACTAACTCCAGAACGCGTGTGATAGGGTCGGGACTCGTATAGTCCGAGACGAACATACTGCTGGCGATCGCGTAGATAGTTAGCGATAAAATAGAGGAGGCTTGGAGCAAATCCTAGTAAACTGAGCTTCTCCAGCAGTATGTCGTTGTTGACCCTATCAAACGCCTTCCGAAAGTCGAAATAAAGCACATCTACTTGGCCTCTGCGATCGAGTTTAGAAGAAATGAAGTCAACTAGTGTGAGCAGATTTGTATCAACCGACCTTTTCCTTCGAAACCCATGCTGCTCATCGCAGAGAAATGGTTCAATTTGCCTGTATATTTTGTTATGTATAATATGTTCAAGAACCTTTGCGACGGTAGATAGTACAGCAATTGGACGATACTCCTCAACTGACAATTTATTCAAACTCTTAGGTATTGGAGTTACTCTAGAGAGTTTCCATTCTGATGGATAAGTCCCATTGCGCAACGCGAGATTAAATATATGGCATAATGGTAATGTCAGAAACTTTTTACAGTGCTTGAGGAGCCACGAAGGGATGCTGTCAGGTCCGACAGAACAGCTCAGTTTGAGATTGTCGATTCCAGCGGTCACGTCAAATGTGGTTACCTCAGATATACTTATGTAGTTACTCGAGAGAGTGACGTTATTTTCAGATATATTCTCAGGATCTAATTTAGGTTCTTCTGACAAAGACACTGGAGAAGAATTCAGCAAAAGCTTCCGAGGCCCGTACACCCGCAAACGTGCTACCATTGTAAGAAACTGTGGACTCAAATCCACCTTTAGAGCGCATGCTTGATACATGGCGCCAGAACTCGCGAGGATTTGTTTTAATATTTTGCTCTATGGCCGCTAAGTATGTATCGTAAGCATTTGAAGCCCGCACGCTCAACTCGGCCCTTAGGCTTGAAAACAGATTATATGCCTCCTTAGAACTGGTACGCTTCCAATCGCGATGCAATTTGCGTTTTAATTTCGTGTCATCTATGATATCTTTGGTAAACCAAACCGGATACCGCGCTCCCCTTCGACTGACGCGACGTTTTTTTGGTATACATTTGTCAAATACATCATAAATATTTTTGTAGAAACATTCTACACTTTGATTGATATTGTCATACCTGTAAAATTCCTGCCATGATACATCTGAAATACTGTCTAATATTAAATTTAAATCACATTTCTTAAAATTCCAATCTTTGATATAGTCAATATTGCTCAGCTCAATGCTCTCAGAACATCGAGATGAAACAACCCCGATATCGATGCTAAGAGGTGGGTGATGTGTATCAATTTTCTTTACAATTGACTCTACAGCATTAACGGCGATAACTTGAACGTTTGAATCATTTCGTACCAGCACAACATCTAGCATCCTACCATTGACATTCGGTACCTCATTGTGCTCGATTAAATTACAAAAAGACATAAAATAATAATAATAATTTTTAACATTCGTTGAAGCTGTGTATAGATTTAAATCTCCAAATATTAAAACAATACCTTTCTTATTATTTATAAAACTCTCTATTTTACCAAACCAATTAAAATAATAGTGTTCTGGTGCATTAGATTTGATATACACAACGCATACATAGATTTTATGACCGCACCAATCGAAGCTCGACCATAAGTCCTCCCCACCGTCAGCAGATTCCAATTCAAAATGCCGATGCAACACAATAGGTGCGCGTGCAGCCAGCATTGCGCCTCCACATGGTGTATTTCTATCTCGCCGCTGGATACTCCAATCGCCCTGAAGTACTTCCGCATCTGCGACAGATTCATCCAGGTACGTTTCGGTAAGAGCTATCAGGTCATACTGCAGTAGTGGCAAACTGATTCGCAAGTCTTTAAGTTTTCCTTTAAGTCCACGAACATTTTGCGAATATATAAATAAATTAAATTTTATATTTTTGTGTTGCCCTGTGAGAGGGCCGCCCAAGAAAGGGCCGAGGATCCTTGGTTTTGGCATTTTCATTTGAATGTTGTGGCAAGTTTCTAAAGTTAATCCAGGCTTTAATTCTGGCATTGATAGGCCACACATCATTTCTGAAGCAAATATCGTAACAGGCAGTCGGAACACCTATTTTATACGATTTGTAATTCCCTTTTGCAGTGACTTCCTCTACTGTACAGGTGGCATTGGTACAGAGCTGTTTGAGATATGTGCGCACTTCTTCGATTCCGGATGCCATGTTCCATAAGTGGATATATTTTTGCACTTCGACAGCTTTCAACGAGGTGACAGATGGCCCTGCAGTGCCAAAGATTGAAGTCGGGCGAGGTTTTTTATTTTTCTTTATCTCAGTCCATTCACTAGAATCATTAGGCGCAAGATCCATATTAGTTTTCGAAGAATGGCTCAGGTCTTTGTGAACAGTAGTCGGTACCACCCTTGGTAGGAAACGGTCTTCAGGCTTGCTCTGCTTTTGATTTGTGGCAACTTTTTTGCTGAGCTGGCTCAGCTGCAAAGAATCGTTTATAGCTTGATTCGCAGTCTCCGTAGCGGTAGCGGTACTCACCATCAATGGCGACAGACATAAAGGTTCATGTGTATGTGCGGAAGAATCTGTCATTTCAACCGTGGTTTCTGATGTGGATGGAACCGCTGGGTATTGAATCTGGGATTTAGGTATAAAGGGACTCACTTGACAGGAGCACTTGCATTTACTTAGCTTATCGACCAGTTTCTCCATATGGCATGTGTGAAATTTTAACTTCGATTCATATTCTGCAATGACCGAAGCAGCTTGATTGAGTTTTTGGGTGCAATCTAAAATATGAGACCTATTTACTTCTGACATATATACTTGTTTTATTTCTCCTATGCTAGTGTTATTACTTATACTATTTGCTAATTTAGTTTGCATGCTATCTGTTACTTTTTTGTTCATCATCTCTGGAGTACTCTGCTCAAACGAAAACTCTAACTTTGTTTTGTTCACATTTTTTTTATTTATCATTTTAGGTTGTTTTTTGGGGGTAGATTTACATATATCTTTAAGCTGACTCACCCGAGTGTCATATGAGGCTACTTGTTTCTTGAGGCAGCTATTTTCTACTAAAAGATTTAGTATTTCATTATCAGCAATTTCCAATTTTTCTGTAAGTTCAATTACTCGATTTTGCAGTTTTTCAATTTTTTCCAAATAATCTGGTTTCATATTAGGGCAACTTCTGTTTAATTTTGAGTCAGATAGTAGTCGTAATAATTCTTCTTCATTTTCTTCAACTGTCAGTGCCTCGAATGAATTTTGAGTGGGTACTCTCAAGTTATATGGTTTTCGTGTGGTAACATTATTAAACTGTGGTGAGCGTAGTGGAGGTTCTTGTGGATCGACTGATTTTCTGGTTTGCCTTTTACATTGTACACATTTGGCGCATTTCCATGCAGCTTTCTTTTCAGTATTCATAAAAAAGTACTGCTTTTCGGACTGGTTAGAGCAATGAACATGATAAAAGTTGTCACAAAATAGGCAGCGCAAAAAGTTCCTACCAGATATCAGCTGTTTACATTTAAAGCAGTTGCTATTCATTGTAACAATAAAATTCCACAAAAAATTTCTTCGCAGTTAAGAATTGAACGCTGTAGCTAACGCTCCGCAGTCTGTGACGCTGTCCACTGAGCTACAAGGCCTGCACTAATGCTGTCGAAAACATGCAACCTTTTTTGCTCTGTACGTATTCTAAACTTGCGATGCGCGATGACACATCTATGTTGTGTCGGTCATTGAACCTTCCAGCGAACACTGTACTGCACACGGCACTTAAATTTGGATTTAACGAATTTCAAGTGAAACAAATTAGAAATTTAGACATAGTACAAAACTTTTTTGAAAAAATATTTCTATTTGCACAATCCTTGTCTCGCACTCTATACACTGATATATTGTTTACGGAAAACAAATCACTTTTTAAGCAATTATACTAATTTCGAAGACGGACAAAAAAATAACGTGTGTTTACGTATCGCGGGCCGAAGCGTCACCCATATATCATATCCAGGCTTCCTAGATAGTAGCTCAAGCCAAATCGTATTGCGGTTTCAAATATTTTCACACTTATACATATTCGATGATTTTCCATTATGTTATATTTTACACTGTTTCTACGGGTATAACGTGGTACTTATGCGCAGTCGGTATTGGCGATCGTGATACCGACTACGCGTAAGTATCAGTAGAAACAGTGTAAAGTAATTATGAATGACAGTTTTAATAATATTTCCATTATGTATTATGCAAACCTAACCTTAAATACTATGACGCTATAGCTTCATCATTAATTATAGAGACCTCTAAACTTATACAGATAGTTTTATACCCGTGGAAGCCAAATATATGTTACTCGATAATCGAGTTGGCTATAACCACTACAGAAAATAATGCTTTACAATATGCAAAGCACATACAGCTTCTGTTTTAAGAGCACTGAAGATACCGAAAAAAGGCGTGAGTAGAAGAACCTGCGCGAATGACACTAGTGTTATATAAGTATTCAAACTCTTTTCTTCACTAAAGTCGTAGTAGTATTATTTTTTAGATATTCTCTGCTAGATTCTTAATTTTTTTCACTTCCCACGCTGCCATCAGAATCTAATGATCCCTTGCATAGCTTAGAATTAATAGAACCCTTCAATCCAGAATATTTGCTAAATATAACATTTTGAGTCTTTTCAGCTTATTTTGTTAAAAGTCCTACCATGTCTAACACACAGTTCATGAAAGTTAATGAAACAAATTTGATTTCATTTGTTAATTTAAGAGCAAAAAAATATTTGCAAATGATCATATTTTTCGTTTGTCAAAAATTCTCGGAGTAACCTCAAATGTGCTTGAACCTGAACGATATTACAGAGGTAGATGTCGCACAAGCGCGTGCAAACTGAGGCGGCAAAATTAAGGCAATTGTCGTAATTTTGATTACGACGCGTATTTCAAGCGCAAGTCTAAACATATAGCTATACTTTTCTATATTATTTGTACCGTATTATCTGTCAAATTTATTGTTGGAACCTATGAATACGCCAGAGGTAAGCATGTTTATGTCGTAAAGGAACAAAACCTGAGCACCGCACAGTATGAATATACGTCATCTTTAGTAAAACATCATTGGATTGAGCTATATCTTACACCAGAAGAAAGGTACGTATTAGAAATAGTACTTATTAAAATGTCTGAAAATGTGATGGGAACTTTTTGTTTTTGAGCTGTCCTACGAGCTTGAAAACAAAAATTACGATCTTTCTCGGATGCGTTCGCGGTTGGCCTAGTACTAGGCGAACTGCGCACGCGTCCGCGAGCGCCTCGTATTCTGCTTAAAAAAGGCCACTGAATGTGGTTGAAACTATAGTCGGAACCCTCTGACTTATTACGTGAGTAATTTCCGTTACATTAATAATCTTATCACATCTGTAAAGTATCTACATATTTGTAAGATTTTGCGTCAACGCGCATCATGATTTCTCGCGCCCTCTCCTGCCTGTAGACACCCGCGAGCTTGTGTAATGTCATCGCCCGCTCGTGAATCAACATGTCGACCTCGACGTAAGACTCTTCTCCATCTCCTCGGTGCATAATTCATTGCTTTCATTAATCAGTATAACTAGTACTAGTACACTTTATTGCGGGATGTCTAGGTTTAGATGACCAAGTGGCAATTTCGCCAGCACACGCGTAATGCGCCAAATCACGTGTCGTGAACTTGAGAAAAATGTGTATAAATAATGTGCAGAAACTCTTTACATTATTTAAGATTTAAGTGAAATTTTCTTTGAATCTATGTAATTTGTTCTATATTTGGTATATACATAATATACAATGTGGTAACCAAACATAACCTTTTCTCGATCTTATAACGTATACAAAATTGGATTTTGCACGTAATATACATGTTTTAAATTAAATTTTATCGTTGTATCAGTACTATTCATTCATGGTTTTTCATAAAAACCGCAAACCTGGGAGCCAATGTTCCGATCTCAGGAAGAAACATTCTACATATTCAAATTATCGCATTAACCTGAAACCTCTTTTTAGAAGTCCATATAAATCACGAAAGAGAGAGCTATGTATACAATACAATAATACAATACAAATAATTTATTCAGTTAATTTAATCTAATTTATATAAATATAATGTATATAATTTATATAACTTATATTTATAGCGTTTATTTAATGTCATGTGATATGTCCACCAGGTAGGCACCTCAAAATTGTTAACACGAAATGAAAGCATTGAAAGAAACACATTGAAAATTCTCACTCGGAATGGCACTAAAGCAATAAGTAAACCAAAGGCAGCTGTGGCCAAGTGGCTAACTGCTGGGTGCTCTGGAACACGGCCAACTCTTGGCCAGGTGCACCACACAGATTAACCAGAAGATTTCGTGATTCGACTGTGGGATTTCACCATTTCAAAACAATGGACCTTTTATGTTTTTACGTATGTGAAATTAATTCGCGAATGTGCTAGGGCACATGTTTTAATCGACAACTTCAAATAAAGCTTTTTTAAGTATTGTTTTCTATTTTTCGTGCTGAAAATGATAACGAAGCGCAAAAGTACAAAAGCCAGATAAGTTAACGTATTACCCTCATTTCATGAGTTATGGATGCATTTCAACTGCTTTTTTTTAATAGTTGAAGTTAAAAATACTCCTAGAATTACATTGCGGCGCGCGGCATAGAGTTGCTTGCCTTCGGTTTTGTGTTGAATCATGATCATCTTCGGTGTTTTGTACGTAGATATTTTTAAATTGGATTACTAGTGAACTAGTCACAAACAATCACTAGTAAACTTACGAATCAATAAGAGATACGTGGTAGAATAAATATATTCCAGCAACGATTGGAACGCTGTTTTCTAAAATTTTAGCTTTTACCTCCAAGGTAATTTATAAATGAAGAAACGCCAGAATTGATCTCCAAATCGAACTCAATAATACTGAGTTCGATTCTGTAAACAATTCTAACAATATGACTATGAATAAGTTTTACTTTTTGATGGGTAATACCAACGGACAATAACAATATTACAAATTGTACTAATTGTGAACAATGTGGTAAAATGAGGACATTTTCCAAGTCATCATGGACTGCGCCTGAAAGAATGGCACTCGTCGACAAGTATTCAACAAGCACGTTTTCTGGTAGATTGGTGGGTGTAAGACTTTAAGTAGCTGGTTCATTTCTGAGGTGTAAGGGAGTATTGTCGTAACGTCGAATTGTAGTTAGTATATATTGTTATATGTTGTATGTTATATGTTGTTGTATGTATTATATATGTTGTAAGTTAGTTCTTGACTTAGTTATATGTGAGGTATATGTATGAGTATAATTATGTTAGGTGGCATATTATTTTACAAAAAACCCTGTTTGAATAATGTAAGAAAAGAATTTAAAAAATCGTTTAAATAAGTTGTTGAAAAATCCTATAATTTAATATAAATAATTTGGTTGATCATCCAATTTTCCCCATATAGCCTTAAGTGGTGTATCCCTACCAGCTGCTCCGATTTTAGATACCTCGGTTCATTGATCCAAAATGCCGGCAATATTGACCGAGACGTAAGGAACAGGATAAATGCACGTTGGATAAAATGGAGACAGGTCTCAGGGACCATATGCGATCGGCGAATGCCCTTGAAACTCAAGGACAAAATTAGACCTGTTGTAATGTATGGATCTGAATGTTGGGCAGCAGAAGAGGTGGATGAAAGAAAAGTGCATGTGGCAGAGATGCGAATGTTGAGATAGATGTGTGGTGTGACTATAGAATGGATAAAATAAGAAAAGAGTATATCAGGGGAAGCTTGAAAGTAGCACCAGTAAATGATATTTTGACTGGTCGGTTGGCGCAGTTGGTAGCACTCTGCCTTCTGAGCCGCTGGTCCCGGGTTCGATTCCCGGACAGATCAAACATTTGTGTGTATGAACATGTCTGTTTGACCTGTGTCTGGGTGTGTATATGTATATAAGTATATATATAAGTATGTATATAAGTATATATATCAGTCATCAGGTTACCATAGTACAGGCTCTGCCTAGTTTGGGACCTGAAGACCTTGTGTGAATGTTCTCCCATATTATTTATTATTATATTATTTTATTATTATACGTTGAAAGCAAATAGATTGGCTTGGGATGGGCATGTCATGAGGAGGGATGAAAATCATATAACAAAAAGAGTACTTAACATGTGTGTGGATGGATATAGAGGTAGAGGAAGGCCGAAGAACGTATGGAAGGACTGTGTGAAGAATGATATGCTTGTGAAAGGTGTGAGCACTGAGACGACTAATGATAGAAGAGAATGGAATAGAAAAACATGTTGTGCCGACCCCACCTAGTGTGGGATAAGGACAAGAGGAAGAAGAAGAATTTGTTGCAGAAAGAACTGACACCACAAACTGACTATCGTCACTTTAAACATACAAAATACTTATACATAAATATTATTATACCATATATTCCATTATCACAATGTAATGTAAAATGAATTTCGTGTCATGTTTGTTCTCAGTTGCGAAGTTAGAATTGTTTTTGTTATACGCATGAATACAGCGCGATATTATTTTAACAAAGCCTGTATTTTCAATAAGTAATTTTATCTTTCGATCTATATTATCTGTGAAAGCACTGAGAAGGTAAATGAAAAATGAAAACGTGGGGAAACATTTGGGTTAAGCTGTAACAACATTTACAACTTTGCAAATGTGTTTATGGACAATCTTGCCTGTGACTCTCCGCGGGCGGAAACTTTTATAAATCCTCTTTCAAAGTTACAACTTAATATCCACGTCACAAGTTATATAAGTACTTAGATAAGGTACTTATCAGGCCTACATTAAATATTCGGTGCAGTAAGTAAACAAGGTAGCGGCCTACATTTACTTCTTCTTTATATTTATAAAAGAGAATCGTCCAGTAAGAAGTCTTTTAATTCATTTTTCGTATATTCCTTCTTGGCTATCTAGTAACTATTACTCAATCTATGACCACATATTATCATGGATTTTCCAGACCAACCGAAGCTCTCTGACTTGGCCTTACACGTCTTTTTACTATTAGATACTAGTGCCCGAAGCATGAATCACAGGTATATCAATCGTGGCGCAGTCGTAATAAAGCTCAAAACAATTGAACTTAATACTAACTGTTATTTATCGGTAGCGTTTCGGTGACACAGAAACAATAGTTTGCGCAATAGGTACGATGCTCAAATGTTTTTACAATGACGACACTGATAAATAATTTGACAGAAGTAAATCTTGTTGCAGGCACAGACGTAATCACTGAAGAAACTGAAGCACAGAAGCGCTTGGTTAAGATGCTTCTGCGAGATTCAGCTAGTACTAGTAACAGAACAAATGTTGATTACAAAACCTGACCGGCTTAGCAAGCCCTGCTTCGTGCAAAGGGTATTTCAATCCAATAAAATATGCCTTTAATAAAAAGGTCCGGCCAACAGCGAAGGGGTTTGGCCATTATGTGGCTGTGATCTTGGATCAAGGTGTTACATCATATAACAATGGTTACCCGACAAATACACTCCTACACATATTTGGGGACGGAATAGTGATAAGTAGACTAGTGGATCAAACAGAATGATACACTAAAGTAAAACATAAAGTATTTATGTGTATGTCGGTTTTATTTAACTTGCTGCGCTGTGGGTTTCACCCGCATGAACTACGGTTTTGCAGCTACCTCAATTATCCCATGAGAACTATATGCTTTTTCCGGGATAGCCGAAAGAAGCCTTTGTGTTATTCCAGGGTATATACTATCTTCATTCTAAATTTCATGCAAATCTATATAGCCGTTTCAGCGTGAAGGAGTAACAAACATACAAACGACAAACAAACCTATACCTATATACCTAACTAGCAGCGTCCCGCGGTTGTACCCGCGTGGTGATGAAAAACGGTGATGATATTGATGATCGCAATAAGCCTATGTGTTAATCCAGGATTTTCGCTACATCATACCAAATTTCATCTAAATCGGTGTAGCCGTTTGAGCGTGAAGAGGTAACAAACACACACACAACATACACACTTTTTAAGCTAATGCATAGCTTCTATCGCGGGCCTTGAGCATGGAGACCGAATCCAGAAATTCCGTAACGAAAATAACCTAACACCCCCCACTCCGACCGGCACAGCGGTGATACTTTTTAGTTCTGCCGTCTATCGATGAATAGCAGAACTTTTAATGACTTTTTTAAATATCACGCTTGTCTGTTTAATTCAGCAACTCGCCTCTAGGTGGCATTGGTTGTATCGGCGTTACTGCATAAGTTATTAATATATTAATAGCATAAGTTGATAAAAAATGCTATGCAATAGCTTTTCCGCGGCAGTCCCCGAGTGCCACACGTCTTGTTATTTTATTTATTTCTTTATTAACATTTACACAAGGTCTTCAGGTCCCAAACTTGGCAGAGCTTGTATTATGGTAACCTGATGACTGATATATATACTTAAATACATATACATACACAAATCATTACTTACGCACAAACTTTCGCATTTATAATATTATTAGGATAGGATAGTAGGGTTGATTAAATAAGATTTATCATAATCACTACTCTTTGCATGGTAGACAATAGCTTAATATAGTACCACAACCTATCGATCAACAACCTATCGTTCAAATATAGAGCAACGTACAATTTTTTTTATTATCAGACGAGAGAAGGATAAATGGAATGGAATGTTTGTAGCACTACATACGTTTTGAAATAAATTCTTTGGCATCTCTAATAAATTGCCGTACTTCAGTTTGCAGTTTACAACATAAAATGTAAAATTCATGAATAGCTTCAGCTACAAGTCTTTCCGTTATTTCAATATCGAGTTGACAAGAATTTTTACAACAGGATGTTTACTTTGAATAATTCATACGTTTCAATTTTTTTAGGTAAATTTGATGTGGATTATGTGTGAGTTGACTCATGAAATACGTACATTAATCTCCAATACATAAATATATCAGCCAAACAGTGATCGTTATCTCCTAAACTCCTTCGAAATGGCTCGCCTGATTTTGATGAAACTAATTGTATAAATTTGGTAGGCTTGACAACTGATCGTATAGAATTTTTCACCCTCTTACCCACCCACCATTTTTTATCGCGATTTTAATATTTTTGTATGAATAAATATCCAAATAATTTAACCATCTTGATTTAAAATAATTTAAATGAAGTGTCTTATCACTTTGGCATTTCGATATGCCTCCCCTATATAGGGGGGATTTGCCAATACTCGCCACGCTTGGGAGGCAGGTTGGCGAGCGCAGTATGATTTCCAAACCTTCTGGTACGTGATCCCTTAGCCGACTCTTACGGCACCCGCGGGAAGAGGTGGGGGAGTACTATTCTAGGCCGGTACCATCACGGCAGACAGATAATATATGAAATGAATTATTTGCGTAGAAAGGGAATGTCAGAACAAGTATAAACTCGTAGGAAAATACGCACTCGTAAAAAACAGTACATTTATCCATCTTCCTACTTGCCCTCGTGAATTTTTGTTTGTGATTAAATAAGTACATATAAATTTGTATTCATGGGAGTATTCCTGGGAGCTCTCTCGTCAAGTACAATTTTTATAAAACTTCACGTGAATGATGAAAATATAATAATAATATCATAAAGGTGAAATATAGAGGTAGATTATCAATTTGGAGGTAGAGGAAGGCCGAAGAAGGCATGGATGGACTGTGTGAAGAATGATATGTTTATGACGATGTATGAGGCGACTAATCATAGAAGAGGATGGAAGAGGATAACATGCTTTGCCCACCTGACCTAGTGTGGGATAAGAACAAGAAAAATAATATTACAAAGGCGAAAGTTTGTCGTTTGCTTGTTTGTTCCTCCTCCACACTGAAACAGCTGAACGGATTTGCATGAAATTTGGAAGGAAGATAGCTTTTACCTTAGATTAACATGCAGGCTACTTTTATCCCGAAAATATTGACCGTTATTTTGGGATGACGGGAGGAATCGTAAATCGTCAGTACCACGTACGATTTCAATGCGGGCAACACGGTGCGCAGCTAGTTATAATGATATCATACCTGTCTGTTACTGGTACCTTATTTACAGAGTTTTAAAAAAATAACGTTTTAATAACGAAGGAAATTTATTCTTTATTTTTCGTTAACTTCCAGAAAAGGAAGTGGTGCTCGAGTTGATTACCGCATATTTATTTATCCCTTCCAACTTCTAAGAGTACCTCATTGGCACCCTATAAAAAGTAGTGTTCCACGATATTTTTTCATTCGAGCAGTGGCATCTGTCAAAAGTCTTATTATAATAAAACTGTAGATACCAAAAAGTCTGTGCATAGAAAATTTACGAAACCTGTCAGAATCGCTAAGGATATTAGAGAACGGGGGGGGGTTAGGGTTATTTCATTTCTATCTGTCACCGTTTCCAGGAATACGACGCAACCACAAACACATATGACATATTTAGACTATTGAAATTATGATTTTGTAAAATACTAAATTTGGAAGTCAAATTACTTTCCTCCCTAAGTCTCTAAGGTTGTTTCCCGTATTTGAAAACACTGTGTGCCAAAAAAACAAAAACATTATCATACTTTTAAGCGCGTTTTGGATCAACACTGGGCAAAAGTGAAAAGAATGGAAGAAATAACAAAATAAAATTTTAGGCCAGGACGGGCACCTGCGGGGCTGGGGTCCTAGGGAATAACCCAAATCTAGAACTGCTGAAAATGAAAAGATTCTCAGGTAAGGCATATTTCATTATGGAATGGAGAAAGTAAGGAAGCCGAGTAAGACGAATACCCCAAATATTTTATTTGAAGCAATCACAGCTCAGCGGGAGGAGCGTCGGCTGTCAAACTGACGGACACTGGTTCGATCCTCAACAACAGCTTGATCTTCCGGTGAAGGTAACACCATTATCAAATCCCCAGCATGGCGGTAGGGGTACTTTCGAGTACCCGCCTGGCTAGCTACTACCCTCAAGTTAAAAAAACTGTCACCAAACATATAGTGTGTTCAGGCAGCAGTCCTTAAGAGCCAGTGAGTATTCTAGGTCTAGCGTGACAACATATTCGACCACATCGTCACTGATCATCAAGTGAGATAGTGGTCAAACGAGGAAACCTATACCGGATTAAAAAAAACATATGGTCTAATAATAGTATACGTAGCATTCAGGTTTAACTTTTTCTTATCAAGAACCGATTAAGTAATGAAATGGAATGAAAATAAATTAATTCTCATCAAAGGACCGAATTATACAAATACATTTATATTTATACATTTATACAATATAAAAAATATTGCTCTTTTTATATTAAATGTCTCATATTTTCTTTCAGTCACTTCGCTACTAAACGACGTGCACTTGTGCGTTATTTATAAAAATCGATAGCATTGGAAATTGAGACGAATAAATAATGCTTGAAATTATACGGACTAGTAGCGCCCCGCGGTTTCACCCGCGTGGATTACGGTTTTCCCGTTACCTCAATTATCCCACGGGAACTATACTTTTTCCGGGATAAAAGCCTTTGTGTTAATCCAGGGTTCCACTATCTCCATACCAAATTTCATCGAAATCGGTGTAGCCGTTTGAGCGTGAGGAAATAACAAACATACACACATACACACTTACACACAAACAGTTCGCATTTATAATAGTAGGATTATTTTACCGCGTATTCTCAAAGAAAACGTTGTATCTGTAGTATTATTAGATATTCTCTGCCTATATATAACGCGAGCGTAGCCGCGAGAGGGTCAGCTAGTCTATCTATACTGATATTTATAAAGAGGAATGATTTGATTGTTTGTTTGTTTGTATTAAATAGACTCCGAAACTACTGAACCGATTTGAACAATTCTTTTACTGTTGGGAAGCTACACTATCCCCTGGTGACATAGGCTATAGTAGATTTTCACAAAAGTTAGGGATCCTTATATTTTTTTATTTTGAATTTTTTACCCGCGCGAAGCCGGGACGGCCCGCTAGTGTTTAATATATTGAATATGCAAAAACTTTGACTGGATCATATCATTTTGACGTGTATTGTTGGGAAAAACTCGATTCTGTTACATTTGAATTTATTCAACGGTGCTGGTGAAATAAGTTTTCAGATGCGCAAACATAAAATAGGGATGGCGACACGTTTGCTTCATATTTGTTTACCCTGAGAACCGTACGGTAACCGATTGGGTTCATTGGGCCTTATATTTTAACATTTTTTAACGTTTTACAGGTGCCGATGATTACAGATTATAGAGATCAGAGGTAACAGAGGCTCGCGGGTGTTTACAGGCAGAAGGGCGGGACGAGTCCTGATCGCGTGTTGATTTATAACATTAAAAAGTTGTACTTTACCGATGACATACGGGATCAAAAAGAAAGATTACTAATCACATTTTTAGACCTTTTAATTTCCTTTAGTCTAAAACACATAACTCATAACTAAGTCATAACCGCAAGAAATTTTGTTAAAGGATAGTAGCAACTAAAATATGCAGAGGTTATTGCACTGAGAGAATAGATAAGTATGTAGGTATATTTCCTTTCATTGTTAGCTGTGTATGCATATTGAATTTACTGAAGATATAGTTTACTTTTTTAAAGCAGTTATGAAAAATCGTATACAATTCTATTATAGTATTGGATCTACTGGGTCATAAAACACAATTAATATTCTCTTTTATATTCTAAAGATTGTATGCCAGTAATAATACGAAAGCTCCACAATATCGATGTTTCAGTAACAAGACAATCAACAACAATTATGCGTTTGCTTATGCATCTATACCTCACCGACAAAATTGTATAGGACACTATAGATATATCTTCTATGGTAAAATTTTCAGGTCACAGCTTGTAATTGATATGCTTTTGTTTATGATACGTCCGAGATACAAGTAGGGCGGTTTGAAGGGCGGGCGGGCGTGCGGTTGCCGCGCCTCGCCGACCGACACTGAAAGTTTCAGTGCGAACAAAGCTATGTTCCTGAAAACCCCCAAGTTCCAAGCTTTTAACTTTTCGCAATCACAACTTACGCGAAGCGAACGTAAGCGGCGAACTTGTGAATAATCTTGTGAAGTTTAAATCCACTTTTCAACACTCTCTCGGTATTGTATTTTATTCGATCTTGTTTTGGTTTTTAATTGATATCTATCTCTTAGGTAAGTTCAGTTAAAGGACTATTATTGGAAATGTTAAGATATTACATTTCTTTGACAATAGAAACAGGTAAATCAAACCTAATTTTTGTATTTTAGTTGAAATATAGAGGGACTAATCCATAATATAACAAGATTTGTATAACAATGAATTGTGAAACGTATATCTTATTTCCAAGGGATGGTTAATAGTTACTGTAGTATTTTACTACATATTATGACTTAATTGCTTCCGTGGCTTTAATACCTGTAATGTCTATACTTATTAAAAGTAAAGTTTACAAGCCTTTCTATAATATTTTAAATATCGAATAATAATTCCTAAGCATTACTACAAAAATAGATTGATGAAGAAGGTGAATACACATTTGTAAATATGAAATGAAAATCGACAGTTGGGTAGATCAATGCAGAAGCCATTGTCGTATATCTTTAATGATTAATGTACCTTCCAGGGCCGGTGGTAGCCCTTCCAGGTGTGGCCGCCAGATAAACGTACAAGTATGAAACTATATATGCAGTGATTCCCCTTGCACAAATAGCTCAATAGACGCTATTAGAACCGTTATATTGTTGAAACGTTTTACGATGTTCATGTACATACGAATGTTAAATAGTTTATATAGCTATCTAGGCCACGTATATACTGTTATTTATTCTGTGGCCACGTCCCGTGTGGCCATTCTAAAATTTACAACATCTGGGTGATTCTAATATATTGCTACCATTATTAATGTAAGCCATCTCAGAATCAGAGCAATCATTGAACAAAGCAGAAAATCAGTAACATAAGTATTATCATATCATGTTTCCATTACAAACATTTTCTCAACAGTAATCATTATAAAAAAAACAACGGATTGCACTCCGGCAATGCCGGCAAAAGTGAAAACTTAAACATGAACGTTGTGTATTTTTGAATATTTAAAAATGGTTATTGAATAATTTCGCACGAATTGTTTTATTTATCAGTATAAAAGTACTGTCAATTTCTTGGTAAAATATAATATTCATTTATTCCGGTATCGTACACAAACATGACAATTTATATTACACTAGCTGCGCCCCGGGGTTGTACCCGCGTGGTGATGAAAAGCGGTGATGATGGTGATGATGAAAATGCCTTTATGTTAATCCAGGGTATAAGCTATCTCTATACCAAATTTCATCGAAATCGGTGTAGTCGTTTGAGCGTGAAGAGGTAACAAACATACACACACATACACACAAACTTTCGCATTTATAATATTAGTAGGATTATGCCTACTCTCCCTCCGTCTTAGTCGACCACGTCGATGATGTCACGCATCTTACGAATTTTCGATCAGTGTCAAATGTCGAGTTTAACATTTTTTCCCCATTCAAAAGTGCACAACGCTGTTATGTGTAGAAGTTTTCACTTCAAAAAAGAGAATTGGCTAACAATGATTCTCGACAAACGTTATAGAATGAATCAAAATACCCGACCAGTTTGTGGATTGCAGACGACATTTAACTGACGTTAGGTTTTTTTTTTTTTTAAAGAATATAAGCTTGCGTTTGACCACTGTTATTAACTGTAAGTGACCGTTAGTAGCTACATTTATCCCCAGGTGTGGGTTTTTTAGTAAGACAAGTTCTTAGTGAATCAATCCCGTACCGCATACAACATACAATACTTGCAACAGCCATTCTTCAGCAATTTGACAAACCATTAATTCCTATTAAAAGTACCTACTCCATAACGTAAATAACTCAAATTTTAATATGTTTAACCAAATTTATTTACGACTCATGGCGAATTGCATCTGGAATTCACGAAGGCATCTGAGCGCTCGCTCTTTATTTGACTTTGAATAGCAAGTCAGTTCAAACATATTAAAAACATTTATTGTTAGTATTTGTATCTGGGAAAACTCTTCAATTATATTTTATATTGCTATTAGAAATCATAAATTGTAAGTACTATTAGTATTACTATTGAAGAAAGAGTCAGCATATGCTGTGAGGTAATTATGGGTATATTCGTGAATTGAGGTTGAAATGTCGGCATCATGGAAGGTGTGGCCATATCTGGCCATCACAGCAACGGCACTGACACAATGTCTGTCCAGGTTTTAATAGTTCACAATAAAGCATACAGCGTATGTGGCGCCTGAGGCTAATCGCCACTTTGTACGGTTGGCCAAGAAAGTGGTGTACCACCCTAAGGTTGAATGCCGCTTGCAGATTTATAAGTAATAAATTAGTAATAAATAGGAATAAATTTATTTACTTTCTTTTTAAGCTATTGCATAGCTTCTATCGCGGGCCTTGAGCGTGTAGACTGAATCTAGAAATTCCGTAACGAAAATAACCTAACACCCCCCACTCCGACCGGCACAGCGTTGATACTTTTTAGTTTTGCCATCTATCGATGAATAACAGAACTTTTAATGATATTTGAAATATCACGCTTGCTTGTTTAGTTCAGCAACTCGCCTCTAGGTGGCATTGGTTGTATCGGCGTTACTGCATAAGTTATTAATTGCATAAGTTGATAAAAAACAACAGCTATACCGCGGCAGTCCCCGAGTGCCACACGTCTTTTTTGTTCTTTGTTCTTTCTTTCTGATAAATATTTGTTTCGCTTGCAGATCGATCTGAGAACTTCTATTGCCATCTTTATGATCTGAATATTGATAACGATGACAGATACATACGATATCTACGATAACGATGATTACTGTTTGTTACGTGATAGCTGTTCTTAGTTTGAACTTCACGGAGCTAACAAACCAACCAAACCATTGTAAATCACAAGCTACATAAAATTGTAAAGTTCTGACACAAGGTGAATCCACAAGTCAGAATTTACAAATTATGTAAACTTGTATACATTGTAAGTATATTGATACGTGTAAACAATATGCGTTCAATAAAACAGTTTATTTCGGGATTCGTTTTTATTATATTGTCAGAAGAAAAGCTAAAAATAGTTGTATTTTATTATTATTGTCACAATCACTATTAAAATACTTAATATAAAAAACATAAAACATAGTGATCATATATCATATATATATATATATATGTATATGTATATATATGTATATCATATAAACATAGTGATATGGTAAAATTCATAAAATATTGGATAAATAAACAAATTAGAAACGGGTGTAACCGCCATTGGCTTCTATGACGTCTAAAAGACGAAACCTCATTGAACCAACAAGCCGTGAGCAAACACCTGTTACCCGCATCTCCTCCTTAATTGAATTACAGTGACTTGTTTGGTTTTTCCACTTTGATGCGACCATGTTTGAACCATAACGCCCCAAAGATTTTCTATCAAGTTTAAGTCCGATGATTTTGAAGGGCCACGTAACATAATTACCCTTAAAACGGAGTGATTACATGCTCAGTGCTTATATCAGTATGTGAAACCAGGCTTTTACGATCCTCGCATTATGACTCAAACAATTATCTTGAACAAAATAAAATTGTGGCACTTCGTTCTCCAAATGAGGCAATTGTGATCGAGTATGTTTGTCATCTTAATATATATAATCCTTCGGTATAATATAAAATAATAGTTATTTTTTGTATATCTGCATAAACGTTATAATTGCTTGAAAGCAGCTAATTTGTTTAGGGGAGGCAAAACTGCTTTGTCTAAAATTAGTGTTTTGTGCTTACTGTGTAACTACAGAACAGACCAAAAAATATAAAAAAAAACTCCTTTTGTGGTTAACCGATCGGATATATAAAAATCGCCTATCTAAGAGATCCTGGTAAGGATAATGGGGCAAAGTAATGAAATTAATCTTTCATTGTAATCGGCGTTTGACATGCATGTAAAAAAATTGGTTGTCTGTAAAGTCGGTTTACGGACGATAGATTTACGTGATAACGTCATAATCATTTATGACTTTGACTTTGACTTTGACTTTGATTTCGACTTTGACTTCGACTTCCACTTCCACTTCCACTTTGACTTTGACTTTGACTTTGACTTTGACTTCGACTTCGACTTCGACTTTGACTTTGATTATTTTATGTAATACAAAACTCAGGTGGAACGTTACGCGGAACGTTACTATTTTTCATTTGTGTTGCTGGCGTTCATCAATTTATAAAACGTTATCACGGCAAAAAGCTGTTATTTTGATATTGTTATCCATTTCTTATCCTTCATCATGCCATCATTGTTTATCTTGGGTATGGTTGGTCGCGGACGCTTTAGTCACGGTAATATTATCTTTAGTGCTTGGGCTTACGCTATGTATTACAACGCTAATGCTGACGGTCGCCGTGGCGCAGTGGTTAGTGTCAGTGACATGACTACTGCGTCTCCGGGACCCTGGGTTCGAATCCAGGCAGGGGCAAACATTTGTGCGATGAGTGTAGGTGTTTGTCCCGGGTCTTGGATGTTTGTGTGCTGTGAATGTGTGTGTCCAAGCCTCCCGCGATACAGGGAATCCTAGTGCGGGGGTTTAAGTTTAATAAAAAAAAATGCTACTGTCTAATGTAGGCTAACAGAGTATAACAACCCTTCATTGTTGAGTAATTTAAACTACTTTATAGTGCAGAAATATAGACACTATTGCTGGTCAACGACGCCGCCGGCTTCAACAATGTGTCTCATGGGATGTGCACCGACAGCGGGGTATCGCACTCATAAACTATGTTCTATTCGGGGCCCAAAATGTCAAAATACATACCGATCTTATCTAAAGTTTATATATTAAGTAAGTCTGTATTGTATTATTTATGTAACACTAGCTGCGCCCCGCGGTTTTACCCGCGTGGTGATAATTGATGACGATGATGATGATGATGGAAAGTAGCCTATTTCGGGACCCAAGTATCTACATACCAAATTTCATCCAAATCCGTTTGAGCATGAAAGAGTAACAAACATACAGCCATACTCACTAACTTTCGCATTTATAATCTTAGTAGGATAACAATGTGAGCGCTTTGGCTATGCGCCGTAGGTTCATGTTTGTAATGATGAAAAAAATGGGGTCGAAAGCTGTAAAGATATAATTATTTATTTAAAATACAAAATATTTTTATTTACATTTTACATTCGGTTTCTTGAGTCTATTGATGATTTGATTTGTATATTTCATCAAAATCCGTTCAGTAGTTTTTGCGTGAAAGAGTCAGAAGTTACGTACGTGTAATACGAAAGTTTGTCGTTACTCCTTCCGCTGAAACGACTCAACAGATATGCATGAAATTTGGAAATAAGATAACTTTTACCCTGGAATAACACATGGGCAAAAGTTTTCCCGATAATACTAACTATTCCCGTGGGAAGACAAATTCGTCAATACCATTTCACCGCGGATGAAAAACATCCATACTCACAAACTTTCGCATTCATTATAATAATAGTAGGATTATACTATTATTTTATAATAAATAAAATAAATAAATACTTATCACGATACAACAGAAACTATCAGAAACAGTATTGAAAATTTACAATGACAGTATGTTTGCTCAGCCGAAATAAATACAGTTGCCCGAGGCTATTACGCTGCACGGTATCGTTGGTCAAATAGTATATTTATGTCAGAATAAAATTTTATATATCCTTCACTGACCTTTCCTTTCCACCACACTAGGTACAATAATTTATCATTTTATTACAAATTGTTTGTGACTTTCACGATTACAACTATTAAACGAATAACTTACTTGACAGTGGACCTGTGACGATGTGGCCGAGTGTGAGTCATATAATGGCGACTGTCATAAATAAAATAATTTCATTTCGATACTTCTTTAATAGACACATTCTTAATGGTACTCGTTTTAGCAAATTAAGTCAAAACCATATTACTCATTAGCCTTTAGGCTAGATCGTACTTGAATGATGTACATGTACAAAAATGTACACCATTTAGATAAAAAAAAATCGATACTCGGATATTGAGTAACCTTTAGTAGATCTTTTTTTGAAGTCGGTTAAAAACAGTGGAGGTTGGTTCCTGTAGTTTTAACTCTACGTAATTATTATTTATAGTAAGATATGTATGATCATATATTAAAAATTACTTCATATAATGCATTTTCAACTAGGCACAGATTCCCAAATTATTTTTTATATTCATGACTCGGAGTAGTGAGACTGCAATCTGCACTTACTTGCTTTCTACAGAGAGTAGTATATTCCTTGTTGACTAATGCTTGCGTAGCTAAAAATCAATGCACCTGGATAATTCACAGCGTGCAAAAGTCAAGGCGGCAATCGATATTTTTAACTTAACTCGTTGTATATTGTTCTATATAACGTTTTATAGATGAAGTGGACGGCACCAGAGCCCGCGGCAGAATACCCAAGCGCTGAACAAACCAAGTAAAAGCTGCTCTGGATGGTCCACTTCACAAATGTACCAGGAAGGCAGCGGTACGTGACGATCGTCTGGCGACGGAATGTCAAGCGTGCCACCACTCCACTCACTTATGTGACAACCATGACCACCCTGTCAAGAGTGTAGCGACTAAGAAGAAGAAGATGAAATGAGATGAGGAAGCGTTGGTTGGTGGTGTAGTTTTCGTATGCGACCTTAACCGATTAAATCTGTTCAGAAATGTACTCCGCGGTCTTCTTTGGATGACATTGTATGTCATTTTCAACGGAGCGCTACCGTGTCTCTAATCATAATGGGGGGGGGGGGGGGGGGGGGGGGGGAGTTTGGCAATGCTCGCCACGCTTGACAGGCGGATTAGCGTGCGCAGTTGTCCACTGACTTGCTATGGACAGATGACCTGACTAAGATCGCAGGCAATGCGGGCCGCTTTCAACCGGTCCTTATGGAAATTAATGGTGACGGCATATGTCCAGCAGTGGACATATTCTGAATTTAAAACATATTATCAATGATTTCATCATGATAATTATATGAATGATGTATGTATAGTAATACGTTAGGCAAGAATCCTGTAAAATAGATCAACGATATAGTAGATTAGAGGCAAATAATATTTAATCTGGTCTCACACCAGAAGAAATGAAATTAAAAAGTCTAAAAGTGTGATTAGTAATTTTTTTTTAGCTTGTCTGGCTAACTACATATTTGTAATATTTTGAATCAACATGCATCAGGATTTTTCCCGCCATCTCTACCTGTAAACACACGTAAGCCTCTGTAATTTTTGATTGGAAATTCTCGTGACTTTGACACGTTATTTTAAAGATATTTTTAAGTATTATCCGGCTTTACTCACGTTTATAGTCGCATCAATGCATCAATGATGCGATTAATATAGGTTAAGAAAATCCTCATTAAAACTCTTTCTGTAGAAGTGCACTTCAATATATTTCATCAGTAGCGCCGAGTCTAGATTTTATTCGGAAACTCTCAGTGATTGCGTCCCTAAGAATATCATTCCATCTCACTGTTGCGACCTCAATTACAGTTATTAAAGAGAAAGCTCATATTCCGGGTAAAAACTAATTATTATAACTATCTCGCCTCGCTTCCTGAAACAGTAAAATAACTTGCAAGGCTTTGTAGTATGTTGTATAGGTACAAGGGTTGTATAAGAAACTAAAGAGTTCACAGTCATGTTATATTTGATATTGTTGTGAGAGAGATTTCATCTTTTTATAGTCCCGTAAAATGTTAACGTCATTGGTACGTGCCTCAAAAGGAACCCTTATTTGTGCGTCTGTCTATCAAATACTATTTGATAGACAGACGCTTGTATTATATTGTATTACAAGCTGAACCGACAGACGTAGTGCTGTCTTAACTATGAATATTGAATTGGAATGGATATATACTACCTATATAGACGAAAGATTTGTTACTTACTTGTACCTATAAACAGGGATCCTTAACAAAAGCTATGTAGATACTGAACACATACTAAAGGCTTGTTTATAATATTTTTTTCTATAATAGATTAATTGCGTTAAATATTACAACCCCCCCCCCCCCCCCCCCCCAACACACACACACACACACACACCACACACACGCGCGCGCGCGAACACTTGTATATACGGATCACACACATATTTTTTAGCCTCTGTAACATTAACCACACAAAATTGCACATTTATTTCTCATAAGTAAATAGAATGACAATAAATCGCCGCACATTGCTAAATATTTTCGATGTCACAATAATGGGAAGGAACTGTTACCCTGTAACACAGTGCATACTAGTACGGGGTACAGGGATCTCTTCACATAACCACACACATCATAATATAGACTCTATTCATATTATTCTTATTGTCAAAAGATGTAGCATGTGTGTCCTTAAGATGTAAATAAAGAATTTATTATTATTATTATAATTCTTAACTTTGAAATGTTTTACCGGGGAAGTTGGGTAAACTGACAGCTTTTTTTTTACTTATTATGAGTTTGCGTTTGACAACTGTCTCACTGCTAGTTAATAGATAAAAGCACAATATACACATTCTGTCAATCGCAGCAACTCTCAAACAAAGAAATCACTGCATGACTGTTATATCAGCAGCATGTTACATTAAAAAAGTTTATATTGTCGAAAACACAATATAGGGTTACATTAGAAAATTTGCAATGGACTTTAAGTTTTTCAGATTCTCTTATTTCTTACGCAGCTTACTTAACATTTTCTTTCATAAAAACCTTCTCCTGACAATAACAAACACAACAAAAAAGAAATTGATCGAGCCGTTCACGCGTGATGCCGTGACCTAGTAAAATAGAGATTCATATTTATATTTAACGGGCCATGTCAAGGAAAAAGTTCTTTAATTTCATTCTAAAGTTACGTACTTTACACAGTTGCGAATAGCCCCTGGGTGCGCGTTGAAAACGCTTGCACCAAAAATACGAGAACATCAGATCTATAAGATTCGTTGGAATACCAAACTTATACGCGTTGCGATTAGCGTAATTACCTAAGTATGTATCTAATGATTATCTATTACGCGCAATATGCGATGCGTACCTATATAGATACGTAGTATGGTATTTCTATAACAGGTATTTATAAGCAGACAGAGTTTACATAACAATAATCTAAGGTAGAACACCAGCTGTTTACTCTAACCTAAAAATGCGAAAATTTAGCATCCGACATAAAATTATTTTTCCTGACACAAATACAGTCAGTAAGTAATATAAAAGTATTAAAATATAGATTTGAAAAATAGTTACACTGTTCTTTAACTTTTGTTGTATTCTATCTAGTATTGTAATATCTTTCCATCTCGATTATCCCGGACAACTGAATCGTACCACGGGCATGGAGTAGTAAATACAAATATACAGTGCTGTCCCATTTAAAGCTGTTAAGGAAATCTGTATTACACTGAAATTACAGTGCAACTAAGTTGAAATTGTCTTTTAGGAGCCTAATGACACAGAATACACACTGAACAGACTTACACATACCTATAACAAATATCTGTGGTGCTTGGTACTTACATATGTTCAAAATTGATCACTGTTGACTTCCGATATATTTTTTTCTATTTTTATACAAATTTGATAAATTACAACGACCTAGTATGTATATAAATATGTATTTTTATAATGCTGAGCGTCAATTCCTAATTGTAGGATTTATTATAATTCAAACGCTCGTAGTAGGTACAGTTAAATTTTGTTTCTGGACTTATCATGTCATATACCAAACACAGCAGATATATGATATTTTTATTCTACCTATAAATATAAGAAGATGGAATTGTTATTCAGTTTTAAGAAAACTCTTTTTTTAATTTAGTTGAGAAACAACAGTGCCAATTGTCGAAAAAGGCAGGTTTCAGATACGACTATCTCACAGCTTTATATGTCCCACGCCAACTTTATATGCTACATGTGTAGGTACGTACCTAATATAATGAGGTTGGAGCCAGCGAGTGCTTCGAGAGATAATTGCTGTCGTCTAATCAGTAAGTTAATTAACTGAGGGAGCATTTTCAAACGAGTGCACCGTGATGAGTCGGAGTTTCTTCTGATCCCAACTGGAAAACGCTGTGCTCACTGAGATATTTTCTTTTTAAATATTACCGGTATTATACTGCTATATATAAATCTCGTGCACAGTGTTTGTTATCGAATTCCTCCGAAACGGGTACACCCCAAACGGGTTTCCTCAAACAAAAGTGCACAACGCCGCTAAAGAAGTTTCCGCTTCAATAATAATAATACGTTTAACAAAACGACTTTATCTAATAAAACTACCAACAAACAAACATGTTCCTTATTCGTAACACATTTAACTTTAAATTTCAACGGTGGTCTACTCTTCCTCCGTCTTACGAATTCGATGACGTCACGTCCTGACGCCTGATACGAGGTGTACTGACGCGAGTTTAACATTTTTTCCCCATACAAAAGTGCACAACACCACTAAAGAAGTTTTCACTAAAAAAATTAACACTAAAATCGAATATTATAAATGCCAATATATACTAGAACTCATGAACATACGTGTGATGTTGAATAAGGTGAGTGACGGGGTTTACCGCAGGGCGGGCGACACGACAGCGATCGCGCTACTTGGCCGGAAGTGGGCGCGGCGGGCGGTAGTCGTCGCTTCCGGTCGCGCCGCCCTGAGCTTTCACCGTTGTTTCTTACAGGGTAAATTATTCGTTTACTTTGCTGATGACGTTATCAGAAAAGTGTAACGAGTAAAAGTGATTGTGTAAGGGCTAAGTGGTGCGCTGCTTTTTAGTTTTCATTATGTACTTTATTCCTTCGATATTATTTCCTGGATAAAGTACTGGGTACTGGTAGGTTAAAAGAATATGAAAAACTGTTAGCTAAGTTCGCTTAGACCTTTATCAGGTGATCACAAATAAAATAATTATTCGAAAACTTTGGTCACTGGACAATGTGCACTGGAATTACACAATTTAATTCCACCATCTCCATTCTATCATCGGTCAACCAGAGGTACGACTATGCGCTATAGCTACATGGTAGATATTTACTTTTTACGCACGAAAGGTTTTGCTTCAACTTTTGTAATGCGTACTGTCGTGGAGCGGAATTCACTTCCCGTATCTGTGTTTCCCGATAGGTAGGTACAACCCCCGGAGTCTTCAAATTGTGTAAAAAAAACATTTGTCTTTAATTATATCATATGACACATACCTATAGAGTGGAAAATAAGTAGATACGACCTACCCAGGTGACTAAGCATTATACTTGGCTTCTATTCATGAGCGTAATTATTACTGTGGTAATATGTAGGTAAACATGAAAATTTCAGTGTATAATTAATTATTCTGACGCAAGCGTAAAATCACAATTAGCTAATGACATTCTAACTGGAGTTTCATGTGAATAAATTCAATTTCAATTAACAATTTTAGAGCACTAACCACAAATAAGTTTGTCATGGCGTGGTTTAAATTTAATTGTGTTTTGATATTTATGTATTTTAGTTAATATTAAATATGATCGAACTATATGAGGATGAAATTTAATCTTACTAAAAATGGTCTTGTAGATACATTACATGACTTGTGATGGTTTAGCTGAGAGACAAATATAAAAGGGAAACCTGTCTAAAGGACATTACAACCTCCATTTGCTAGATAGACAATTTTAAGCAATGATATTATATGTTTAAATGAGGTAGATTTCGCACAAGCGCGCGGAAACTGAGGCGGCAAAATTAAGTCAATTGTAGTAATTTTCATTGTGACGCGTATTTCAAGCGCAAGTCTAAACATATAGCTATCCTTTTCTATATTATTTGTACCGTATTATCTGTCGCAGTAAGCATGTTTATGTCGTAAAGGAACAATATCTGAGCACCGCGCAGTATGAATATACGTCATCTTTAGTAAAACATCATTGATGTTTTACTAAAGCCTTTAGCCTTTTTACTAAGCCTTTTCAGCTTATTTTTTAAAGTCCTACATGTGCAATAAACTTGTAAAAAATAAGTAGGCACCACTTATTAAAACAGTAAATGACGGGCAATTCTGATTGAATAAAATTTTAAGTAGTTTGCGGGAGTTTAGTAACCTTTTCACCACGCCAAACTGTATATTTGTAGGAACAAGTTTAAACCGCCGAATATACATTTTAAGCATACTAAACTTAATACAAATAATTAAATGTTTCAGAAAAAGAAAGGTTAGAGTTTTAAGAACCACTTGAAACTGATAATAATATCTGCATACTATCACACAAATACACAGGTCTAATAAGATATGCGTTCAGGCGATCTCACTAAGAATTAAAGAAAGAAGCTGGACATAAGATTGTTGCACCTATTTATTAAAACAAATGTTTGGCTTTGGGTTCATAAAAATCAAAATTGTATAATACTTCCCATCGCACTCTATGTGTTATACCAGGGACTAACCTATCTCCATACCAAATTTCATCGAAATAGGTACAGCCGTTTGAGCGTGAAGGATTAATAGCTGTTTTTGAATTATTTGCTTATCCCACGGGATCAACAATTGGTATTTTACTTCGTTTCAAATTCCCTTCCTTTTCTTCAAACTTATTATCTAAGATGAAATATTTTCTTCCTTGCACTAGAATTATTTAAAAAAGAAATGCAGCAGAATGAAAAAAGAAAATTCTATTTCTGCTTAAAACCTGTCTAAACTGAAGTGCAGTTGAAGTTATTTCGTTTCTTCAACTTTTAAATCCTACTAATATTATAAATGCGAAAGTTTGTGAGTATGGATGTTTGTTCCTCTTTCACGCAAAAACTACTGAACGGATTTTTATGAAATTTGGAACAAACATAGATTATACCGTGGAACATAGGCTTATTTTCATTATCATCATCATCACCGTTTTTCATCACCAGGCGGGTAAAGCGGATTTGGGTTGAAATTTGGTATGTAGATACCTTAGGCTCGGGAATAACAGATAGGCTACTTTCATCATCATAATCATCATCAATCATCACCACGACCTATTTGGATGAAATATGAAATACAGATAGCTTATACCCTGGATTAACACATAGTCTTATTTTTATCATCACCATTATTCATCACCACGCAGGTAAAACGGTTTGGGTTGAAATTTGGTATGTAGATACTTCAAGTCCGGGAATGACACATAGGCTACTTTTTATCATCATCATAATCATCATTAATCATCACCACGCGGGTGAAACCGCGAGGCGTAGCTAGTAATAATATAAAATGTGAGAAGTTTAGGTTGAAATATTTTTGGTAACATAAATTAATAATTTTACTGTTGTTAATTCGTTTTGTGCTTTTGATATCTATACATTTACGGCGAGGTGCTCGTAACAACCACCTTCCAGCGCGAGCAAATATTACCCTTATTAGTATTCGCATCGGCCTTCATGAAGTGACTTGAAATGCTGTGACCAAGTCCGTTCGCATTATAGGGATCGTAACTAAAAACGGATAAATCATTACCTCAATTTAGCTTCATCAGATTATTTAAGTACAATAAGTTACTGCTAAAATATGCAAATCCCATTTTCATTTAGAAGGGTAAGTAAACGGTCTGAATTGGTTTTAGAAATCGTTTACAAATGAAATGGGCCGCGTTATCGAATCAAAGGCTGCTCTATCACGGCACCCATACATTTGGTGGATTAAATTCCCTCGTCACGCACTCCAATCCGACCCGGCCGCGTAGCGTGACCAGCCCGCGTAAACGTGACGAATGTCCGAATCTGTGGACATAATATTTGCGTGACAATCTGTTTGCAACAGATTTTATTAACACAAAAGTACTTTAATAATATTGAAAGAAAAGAAAAGAAATACTTTTTTACTCTTTGATTGGTACTTATGTTGAAGAAATATGTCTCAAGGTAACGAGCGTAGAGTACAGGCGTATACATCTTCCCTTATGCAGGGTATCGCTTCCGCTTCTATAATGACAATTGCCAACGGGCTGGAGGGGGGGGGGGGCTGTGCTCCCCCAGATAGAAAAATCTTTTGCACTAGTACCGTCCCGCGGTCAAAAGTAGCTTGCGTGTTATAACAGGGTAGGTATAATCTATCTCCATACCAAATTTCATCGAAATCGGTGTGGCTGTTTGAGCGTGTAGAAGTAATAAACATACACACATACAAACTTTCGCTTATTTATTTGTTATATATATATTTATAATATAAGTAGGAAGGACAACAGTTTTGTGCCTATGTAGTTTAATGGTTCTATAATAACAATATATGTATATAATGCCAACATTTCACTAATGGGTGGTGTAAGTTTATTTTAAATCGTTTTTAAACCCCATTTCTTCAGTTTCATAATATTTAAGTAAGTACTGTTTTAAACTTTCATGGCGGAAATAAAGCAAAAAAGGCGAGGCGATGTGCATCCATAATACAACATTACCCTTATATAGCGCTAGTGTCATGCTTCTGGTGTTCCTGTTGTTGTTGGTAAAAGTATAAATTTTTTTTTAGATTAGCTCGAAAACTGATAATATTTTCAGCATTTCTTATTGGAGGTGGAATGTTATTCCAACATTTGGACGCAGCGTAGCGGAACCTACTCCTAAACGCTGCAGAACTGCAATATAGGCTGGCACCAGCTAGTAGATTGCTCTAATATAATGTTATTGAAGTTGCTGTAGTATAATTAGTATTTTATTTTAAGAAAGGCTTCGGCCATATAATAAAAAAGATTAAAGGTTTATAATATACCCAATATTTATAATAAACTATATTTTGAACAGTAAATGTAAAACGTAAATGATTCAATAAAGTGTGGGGTAAACATAATATAATATAAATACGTTATGGGAAGCTTTGAACTAGAAACGGTTAGGAGCTATATTAAAAGTTTATAATATACCTAATATTTATAACCACGCACCATGATCACGGAAAGATCAGTCTCTCCGTGATCATGGAAATATCGGGAACTCAATCAAAATCATGGTAGGTACATACCCCTTGTTAAACAATATTTACTTCATAGTAATTGATTTGCATCCATTTCGTCTTTGTGGTTTCATAACTCAATTCAGCATTATTTACAATGAATTTTAGAGTAGGTAAGCCCAGGAAGTTATAAAGCGTTTTCCCAGCCGGAGACGTGATACTTTACGCAGCTTGTTTATTCTCCTTATTGGATATTCCGACAACCAGACTGTTTGCCGGGATAACGATTTAATCCACTTCTAAACTTGTTTTATTGATTCATGGAAATTGAATTACAATATTTGACACAACCAAACGCAAAAGTACTTTTACAAGTATATTGGGGCAACACATTTTTCGTTTTCAATTTTATAGGCTTATAAAAGCCTAACACAAAATTATTGGCTTAGCTCTAAGTCAAAAAAAAATATTGAAGCCCTAGAAAACTATATTATACGTACGATACGTATTTATAATAAAACTCTAATAACTAATTACAATACTGCACCTACTACAATAACATTTGAGCAATCCACTAGTTATTGGTAGCCTATAATATATTATTATTTACATAATTATTATAATATTACTGTTACATAATGTACTGTTTCGACCCCAAACGGTTCTAATATTTAACCACTGGCTATATAGGGTAACCTATTTATTATATTAATTATCACAAGTTAATCATACAGTTATATTTTAAAAACCCTGTACCCTGTTGTAACACAATTTTCAATTAGAACTGGGGCAGGATCATCTTGAAAATACAACTTCTCGATTTGTAAGCACAAATCGAGAAGTTGTATTTTCAAGATGATCATCATCATCTCGGCCATAAGACGCCCACTACTGGACTACCTACTTATGCCTACCCCATTGATTTCCACAAGGACCGGTTGGAAGCGGCCTGCATTCAGCCCTTGCCAGTGATCTTAGTCAGGTCGTCTGTCCAACTAGTCGGTGGCCGTTTAAAACATAATATAATTAAATATCATGACTAATAATAATATCATTATAAAAATAAGTGTAAATAAATTAAGTGAATAATAAAATATCTTATCTTAACTTACATTAAGTTCAACTTAAAATATGAATATCGTGAAGATACTTTGTAATTGATATTTATGTATCATAGTTTTGTGCATAGAACACAAGTAACTACTAGCCGATGTTGGACTCCCGGTGTGAGCGTTGGATGATGTACCACTATAGTAGGTGAATCTCTACCTCCGGCTGGAGCTTTCGGTTGTAGGTAACATCGTCATCAAATACACAGCCAGGTACGATACTTTCCAATGCCCGACTGGATAGCTGTTACCCTCGAGTTTGAAAAATAATCATCAAACACAGTGTGTTCAGGCAGCTATCATTCAGAGTCCATCGACATGCTATACCTCGCCTGATTCTACTTTCGGCCACACCGTCACTGACCATCAAATGTTGGCCAAAAATCACTTTTATTAACATAAAAGATTTTCATACCTGCTTCGTGTTAATTCCACATTACGAGTAGTATGTATTTGGTCGTGAAAACCTAAATTAAATGTATCTGTTAGTTTACTTATATTTTAGTTTACTTAAGTACAGGAATTTGTAAAACTAATTATTACTTGCTAATGAGAAATATGATATGAATGAGGAACCTCAAAAACGTGTAAAAGCTTTTACAGCATGGTTACTATACTAAAGAGATCATATCCAAGAGTCAAACTTTATATCATCATCATGTTAGCTACAGGACGTCCACTGCTGGACATATGCCTTCTTATTGATCTCTACAAAGGCCGGTTTGACATGGCCCGCATCCATTCTTAGAATCCATTCTTAAAAACCGTTCCTTCATGCAGGGTGAAGCCGTCGGCGCAGCTTATACATAAAAGTATTCATAGATATATAAGTATAAATATATAGGTAAACATAATGCAAATTGATTTATTTATTTATTAAATTTTACTCGTTCCGCATACGTTCATTGCGTCTCTTTATAGAATGTATATTTATAGGTCGCATAAATCTGTCGTTTGTGAAAAGATTTATAAAACTATTTTTTCATTCAAAATGTGAATAAAGCCTTTAGCTATCTAGATTGTTACCATAGAAATCATATGGAACGCTGGAATAGATTTATAATGATTTTCAAGAACGTTTAAAAAGTTATCTATGGATAACTAGCGAAAGTCGGTTTGCATGGTTTTATATTAAAGGTTAAAAACCCATTCAACTTTAGGCAAGTTTTACCTAAAACTTGCCTGCGTTAGGTTTGTATAGATAGCTACAATTATTAAAAATGAAATTCAAAATTGTAAACTTAATTAAGTAATGGAAAGTATATACAAAATAAGGAACGTTTGTTATTATTAGAATGAAAACCGCAAATGTGAGATTACGTTCCGATAGAGTAGCCGGCGAAATGTCGGAGAATATCAGGGGGTGGTATCCGCCCGACATTTTTATTATCTTTTATAAAGGCCATTCTAGATACTTTTATACGATATTTTACTAAAGTGTAACAGGGTATTTCCATTATAAACAAATATATTTATGTATATTCCTATATATGCAGAAAGTATAGATACGGCCAGTTTTAGGGAGTAATTATATAACCTACAAGGGTTGAGTTGCTGATAGCCTCGGAGTAGTTTTTAAAGCGGGTTAATTCGAGTGTCAGCTGTCAATCAGGCGGTCGTCTAATCGATTCCCGTCTAGGGGTTGACCTTTTGTTGAAGGTTACATCGTAATCAAATCCACTACTTGACGGTAGGGTATCTATTGCCTACCACTCATTTTTACTTGACCTTGAAATGGGAAATAATCTATCACAAAATATGACCATTCACATGCCGTGGTAGGCTTCTTAAACAACAGTTTGTCTTGGTGGGGATCACCTCAGTGTCAGATATTCTATTTAAATTTACGCATTTCGAAGCGATGATGGCTCAGCGGGGGGAGCGTCGCCTGTCATTCTGACGGACACTGGTTCGATCCCCAATACCAGCTTAAGCTCCCGGTGAAGGTAACAACGTTATCAAATTTCCAGCATGATGGTAGGGTACTTTCGAATACCCGCCTGGCTAGTTACCACCATCAAGTTTGAAAAACTGTCACCAAGCTCATAGTGTGTTAAGGCAACAGTCCTTGAGAGCCAGTGAACATTCTAGGTCTAGCGTTATAACACCTTCGACCACATCTTCACTGACCATCAAGTGAGATAGTGGTCAAACTCTAGATACATACAGTACAAAAACGCAGTTTCTCCTTAATAAATATAGAGATATCGTCCGGTAGAATAAAAACAATTTTTTGTCAATGTAGTCACATCCTCGGTGATACTGTCATTTACATATGACGGTCCGTTTTACGCAAAATTAAATGTTAATTGAACTATATTTCCCTAATATACAATGCCACACAAACCGCATCATGTGAGGATGATTATTAAATATTTACAACGTTTTTATTATAATTATTTGTGATATAAAAACATAACTTTTCTCGACGTTCACGTCAAAGCCTCAGAAGGCAAGCCCATTCTCAATGTCTAAACGGGAACGTAAAAAAATCAGGCTACGGTCAAAAACTCTAGCACCAATGATGTTTTACTAAAGATGACGTATATTCATACTGCGCGGTGCTCAGATTTTTTTCCTTTACGACGTAAACATGCTTACTGCGACGGATAATATGGTACAAATAATATAGAAAAGGATAGCTATATGTTTAGACTTGCGCTTGAAATACGCGTCATAATGAAAATTACTACAATTGACTTAATTTTGCCGCCTCAGTTTCCACGCGCTTGTGCCACATCTACCTCATATAAACATATAATATCATTCTCTAGCACTGATTTAACGCTAAAGATAAAATCGAGGATATCTTTTATGGTGACCTCAAGTCGTCTAAATGTTCACCATCTTGATGAAAAAAAGTAATACGACGTTTCATATTTATTTTATAAATATTAACCCGAGAGCACTAGAGCCTACTGTTGTTTATTCTGTGACCGAGTTGAGAGACGGTTTGGCCGGCATTCTTTAGGCGATGTTTTTGAGTATATTCCACATTCACTGCTAGTTGGACGTTCTGAACTCAGTCATAGTTTGTTTGAAACTAATCTTGGTCAACTAAAATTTAAAAAAGTACTATACTCTCCAATATTCAATTTTTTCCAAGAAAAACTGCAAATATTGTAAGGTCGAGCTAGCATGATTTTATACGAATTTAAAATGTGTTTATTTTGGACTAGCGGTCTGCCCCGGCTTCGCAAGTGTAAAAATTTAGATAATAAAAATAATAAGGATCGTTAATTTTTTGAAAATATAATAAAGCTTATGTCACCCGGCGATAGTGTAGCTTCCCAACAGTGAAATAATCTTTCAAATCGGTTCAGTAGTTTCGGAGCCTAATCAATGCAAACAAACAAACAATAAAATCTTTCCTCTTTATAATATTAGTATAGATAACAGTCGATCCGATTTCGTTAGTACACAATGTCACACAATATACGCCGTATAATATCGTCGAGGTATGCGTATCACTTTTCAGTTATTGGAGTATAACTCAAAAACTGCTTGTCCAAATGAAATTTAAATAAGATGACCACGGTAGTATGCTCTACCAAACAAAAAAAAGAATCATCAAAATCGGTTCATAATCGACGAAGTTATCCGCGAAAACACATAAATATATATATCATAATTAATCCAGAAGCATTATTATACCACCAATAAGCATTATTCCAAGTGTCTAAATAGTTAAACTAAGGATTAAAAAAAAGGGTCAAATAATCTAACATGGACAATTTAGTGCACTACTGTCCAGTCAGTCACGCCCATGGTTGTCAATATAAATATTAGTGGACATAGTTAACTGGAGTGATATTTGCATGGAATCTAGTTCATTTATACCATTAATTACTCAAATTAGGTAATCCATTTGATGATGACCTCGTTGTTAGTTGTCACTTAGCCATTACATGCAACTTGCTGTTACCAACGTAGATATGAAATGAAAAAATATCCTAATGGTTTTTCGCCCACACAGAGTCGTTATGTGCGTCAATGGAAATATAGAACGAAGTATGAGGAGCATGTTTTGTATATATGTCTGTTCATTTATGCGTAAACCCAATCTCTTTCATTTCGATGACCTACTCAATACAAGGCAGTCTTTCAACCAGGGTCAACAAGATAAAACAAGAAAAAAAGTATTGTTCGGAATAACTTATAATTATTTACATAACATATAATATACATATCATAACATATTAGAACATTTGAGTTATCTATAGGCTACCAATAGCTAGTGGATTGCTTAAATGTTATTGTAGAAGCTGCAGTATTGTAATTAGTTATTAGTGTTTTATTTTAATAAACATAACGTATACACATATACATATACAGGTGGGAGAGTAAAGCATGTAGGATTGGTTGAATTACACGAATACTCTTTGCAAGATCGCAGTGAGACAGCCGTAGTATAAGTACTATTAGTATTCAAATATTTCTTATTTCTCAACGGAGCGTTGCAATCCAAGTCACGTAGTAACCCTAAGCAGCGAGTGTTTCTGCCATGTTCTCCTAATTAATGTTCAGTGTGTGTTGGTACTCACATAGTTGTGTCCAAGATTGTATATAGCTTCTGATTAATTGCAGCCGAGGCCATTGGCTTACTGAACTCCCGCCGTGATTTTTTGGTTCAGTTTCTGAAAAATATTTAAATTGTATTATATTATTATTAAAGATATACTTACGTCTATGCTACGTATAGTACCTATAACTATATTAAAAGTACACAATAGGTGGCGCTCTATAGTTTTCGAAATAGTTCTGCCACTGTCAAGATATCAATGCCAACTGTTTTCTCTTACTTATTTGTGACTCAGGTGTAGGAATCGAACCTGAAATATCCTAATGTTACTTGCTTCTGTCAATGTCTTCTTTTTCTTAAATTATTATCTCAATTGACAATAGCAACACAAGGAAGCGCTACTTGAAACTGTAATAATGTAACAAAAATGACTAAAAAATATCATCATCATCATCATCATCTCAGCCATAGGACGCCCACTGCTGGACATAGGTCTCCCCCATTGATTTCCACAAGGACCTGTTGGAAGCGGCCCGCATCCAGCCCTTGCCTGCGATCTTAGTCAGGTCGTCTGTCCACCTGGTCGGTGGCCGTCCTATGCTGCGCTTGCCAGTCCGTGGTCTCCACTCGAGAACCTTTCGACCCCAACGGCCATCGGTTCTTCGAGCTATGCGCCTTGCCCACTGCCACTTCAACTAACAAATATATACCTATATAATTTTGTTTAATTAAATTAATATATAAATATGACTATAAAGGAGGTATTTGCGATTTTTATACCTACCTATGCAACAGGTTCAAGAATAATCTTGTTGTTAATGTCTAGAAGATCAGTTTCATTAATTAAATGCGAGGATCACCTGCTTACCATATCTCGACGGTCGACTGCCTCGAAGTAGATACGACTTTATAATGAACTTGAATATAATAAATGAAAAAACAGTAAAATATTATTCAAATAATGATATAATAAAATGACAAGCCTGCATACCTACCTGCAAATTTATTTACAAGGATGTTCTTGATACGCATCACAGCATTTATGAACTGTGGTGTCTTATTTATTTCTTAAAGTAAAATTTGTACGTACGGCAATTTACATACATGTCGTCACAATTAAGAGAATGTTTTCCTTAGAACAATTTTGTTCGCAGGGACTAGAGGTTTTCTGAGCACTTTTTTATGCTTACTTAAAACATCACTTGACGCAGATAGCTGAGAAATCTGTACAGTAGTAAGTGAAATTGTGTTACCTTATCTCTGATAGATTATATATTAGATTTAAATTGGTGAGTACAACTAATCTTATCTCGTAAGTAAATATTGATTACAATGATATATATATGTAAAATAAAAAAGCTGTATGAGTAACGGTAGTCACAAATATATATACACTAGAAGCGGCTCGCGGTATCACCCGCGTGGATTACGGTTTTCCCGCTACCTCAATTATCCCACGGGAACTTTATTTACTTTTTCCGGGATAAAAGCAGCCTATGTGCTAATCCAGGGCTTAAACTATCTCCATACTCCGTTTCATCGAAATCAGTGTGGCCGTTTGAGCGTGAAGTAGTAACAAACATACACACAAACTTTCGCATTTATAATATTCTTAGGAAGTAGGGTATACACCGTATACATTGTAACAATTAGTCAAAACGAACGAATCATAACGGTTAAGAAAAACTCACGTTGGCTGATAGAAAAATAATTATTGCTCATGAGTAGGAACATAGTTTAGGATCTGTAAATCCGCTTAACTCTACGTCTCAGCGGTGAAACACTTTCTCGAGAAAATGAGTTTTTGATGAAAATGAATTTTCTATAAGACATAAATGCAGGTACCTAAACCGACTTAAGTATTCTTTTAAATGAAAAAATAAATACAAACGAATTAAGGACCTCCTCCTTTTTTTAAAGTCCGTTACAAATATATTCTAATTCAGTTTGTAAATGAAAGAGTTCATATACGACGGTCGCCGTGGCGCAGTGGTTAGTGTCAGTGACATGACTGCTGTGTCTCCGGGACCCTGGGTTCGAATCCCGGCAGCGGCAAACATTTGTGCGATAAGTGTAGACGTTTGTCCGCGGTCTTGGGTGTTTGTGTGTCCATGCCTCCCGCGACACAGGGAATCCTAGTACGGGGGTCTGAGTGATAGAAAAAGTATAACCGAGTCAGAAACTGCTACTTTATTTCAAGGCTGCTAAAATGCAACGAATTGTCATGACAACTATACCTATTTATACAAGTAATATATTGCATCTTATGACAAACGTAATATATCTTGTTTATTTTAACATAGAACTCTATGTTAAATAATCATACACGAAAGCAGATCACCATACCGCAATCAAGTGTCAATAACACTTGACTGATAAGGAATCACGCTCAACACCACATACTATAATTAAGTACTTAGCTACAAACTATTTAAGGCTGACAACACCAAACAAAATCATCAACCTACCTTCTTTGTCAAGGGGCTCATATCCTTTCCTCCAATAACGCCACCAGGGAACCATTGTCACTTAACACTTTCACCGATCTTAAACACAAATATAATTATTATGGTTAGTGAATAAATGCTTTGGCATTTATCGTGACACTCTGTGATGATAATTATGACGAATAACTTGAAACCAACGATGCGTCCATGCCCACAGCGATCCACATAATGAATTTGAATCTATATTTGATTATTATAATCAAACAGCTAGCCGGTGGTGATAGTAAGTTGGTGTAACATTGATTTTGGAGAGGTAGAGATTTGTTTTTATCTCCTATTTATAATGTGCGGCACAGACTTGATGATGACGTAGCGTCTATATGACGTTAAAGTGCCTCAATGTAGCCGGGTCACTTTATTGTAATGACATAGGTACGTTTAACTTAGGTATATGTTTGTTTGTAATTCGCTTGTTATTGTGGTCTAGCGTTTGACCACTAACTTTGATGTCAGTGACCGAAACGAATCATGCTAGACATACCTATTAAGTCAAGGACAGTTGCCTGATAACACGCTGTGGGTTTGGTGACAGTTTTTCATACTTGAAGGGGTGACGCTAGGTTTGCAGGCGCTAGATAGTACCTAAATACGATGCTGTGGGCTTAACAACGATGATTTCTTCACCGAAAGCTTAAACCCGGGATGGGGATCGAACCAGCGACCGTCAGATGACAACCGAAACTCACAATGCCTAGCTATTATTCCATATATTCATATTTAGGCCTTTATTGATTAAATACTAGATTTTACCACAAGGGAGCAAAATAATATTTTTACTTATTAATATTTTTATAGTAGAATCCTAAGTGCTAGAGATATATTATAGCTAGAGATTCAATATATTTACTAGGTACGCCCGAATAAAAAATAATTTTGCGACCGTGTGACACACTCTACTTTTCATCCCACTATGAGAAAAATAAAACGACTTTTAATAAAGCTCATGATTTTTTTTTATGTGTCTTGGGTAAAATCAAAGTAATAACTAAAAATGTATATTTGAAACATTTGTGCAATTGAACGTTTAATCCGAACAGGCCTCATTCGCCGGTTCTTCAATTGTTTGTATTTTCACGCTTAGAAACTCAATAATTGAACTCAGAAACGCGCGGTCTCGGGCTGTTACTAACTAGATTCAAACCTCTTTTCATCACATCTATTCGACAAACAATAATTAGTTCGTCTATAAAACAAAAAAGAACAGAAGCGGGCGGAAAAAACTTCACCACACTGTCAATAGCTAGTTTTATTCATTGATTTCCGTAAGGATAATGCTATGATAAAATAGCCTAATATAAAAAACATCCGCCCTCTATAGGCTATCTAATATAAAACATTATCTAAGTGAAAACACCTTTGTACTTTGTTCGCACATAAAGACAGACCAATCATAGCTTTTTCCAATAGATGGGATGAAAAATAATTATTGATATACCTACTAACTACCTATTAAAAGATTATGTATACCTACTAATATACCTATGTATCGATGCTGGCGATTGATGATTGAAAATTGCCAATTGCTTCCTTACAATATTAGGTAGGTACAGTGGCGGATTAACTACGTAGCGAGAATAGCAAATGCTAAGGGCCCCGCGCGATAATGAGTTTTCTTTGAGTGATTCCCATTTCCCCCATCTCCCCTACGTAAGTGATTATTTTCCCGTTCCCTCTCCAAGAAATCAGACGGACGGAAATTTGACTCCCATTCACGTTTACACATAGCACCAGGAAGTTAAAATTCTACCACCTGCGGCTCTGCATCCACATTCATGGGATTATCATAAGGGAGACAGTACCAGTATCAAGCACTAGTCCGATCGTGCATGGAAGAGGTAGTTCGGTACTATTATCCATATCTTTGGAAAGGGTCGACCAAATACCAACTTGAACTTTAGATTATATCGAAAGGCTAACCAAAGCGATCATCGGCAGCGTCTGGTTGAACGTAGGTGAATTGTTCGCCGGTCTGTATTGTATCGGTTACATTTGAATGAGCACTAAAATCACACAATTTAGTTCCACCATCTCCATTCTATCATTTATTACATTTTAGGGAATCTTACGGCTAGGTACTTAAGCTACGGTTATTTGTACAGGTTCTTAAGGCTAATTACAAGATTCCACGGATAGAATTATATTACATTTTGTGCATTTTTTTTATTTATTAACATTCACACAAGGTCTTCAGGTCCCAAACTAGGCAGAGCCTGTACTATGGTAACCTGATGACTGATATATATACACACGCAGACACAGGTCAAACAGACATGGTCATACACACAAATTTTTGACCTGTCCGGGAATCGAACCCGGGACCAGCGGCTCAGAAGACAGAGTGCTACCAACTGCGCCAACCGGCCAGCAATTAAACTCGTCGATCTTAAAAAGCTCAGGTGCAGGGAGCCCTCTGCCGCCTCTTAAGATTTACTCGAGAGCTCAGTATAGGTACCAGCAACTATGTGGGCAATGTGTCACAAGCACCCGGCCCATTAGTTATGCGCGGATCATAGTTACCGTTTGTGTGTGATTATATCATAGTTGATTTATATGATTTTTTTTCATCTCATAGTTTTAGCCTTATATGATACATGTATGATATGCACACATAATTATGATACTTATAGTCACATGAGTCCTGAAGTTATATACGTATATTTTTATAATATGATATATACCTCTGTTGTTCATACAACAAAAATATTTTTTTGTGCTAGTATTTTACCCAATAACCCAGCTTCAGAAGTATAGATATATCGTTGTTGATGAATTTGTAGTACTCTAACACAAAGTTTTAGATTTTAAAGATATTTTATGTACACTCTTGATTATGGTAGTTTAAGAAAACAAAATATATCATTTCCTAGAATGCTGTTAGTTATACATAACTAATATATATGTTAGAGCTAGTGTATACCTCTCTAGTATAATTCTTGTGCTAAAGCTTTGTACTCACATGTCATATGTACCTATTGCTCTAAATTTGCCTTTCGCAGAGCCCACCTACGGAATTACAACGCATGCAGCGTTGTAATTCTGTAGCTGTGTTACTTCTATTTTATTTTTGGTTGAGTATGATGTATTAAATAAAACATATATTTTAAAATCCAATTTTTGTTTCACTGTAATTATTACAAATTATGTAGTAGGGTAAGAATGGGTAATGGCGGTCACTTAAGGGAGGATAATTATAACTCAAAAAATATCAATGATATCTTTAATCAGTTTTCAACAAATGAAAATTAAATCTGTCTTCTAATAATATAGCCTTAATTGAGATCAGTATTGGTAACATATTTAGCACAATCAACGTTTTAAAAAACCATGGCAGTGACCGGTATTAGAAATATGTGCTGCCAATACCAGTCACTATGTGTTTAACAGCGGTCAAGTACGATTCATACAAATCACACTTGTAGTCCTCAGGAGAATCGAATCCCGAGCACTCTTCATGAGCCCACCGACCACAAAGTACACACAAGTTCATTATCCCTCCCATAATCATCACAGATAAGACATCTATTTTGGTAATCGTCATCAACATCCGTATCATCGTCTTCTCGTAAGTCCTCCATATCGATTTCAGAGTTTCATGTCTTACTGTCTTTGTCTTGGAGAATGTTTTTCTTGACTCTTTTCATTTCGATATCATTCAATTTTTTTTCTGCAGAGTATTGCGATCAGTTTTTATTTTTTTCCCTTTAGTTGCAGTAATAATTTCAACGCCACGTTTATTTATTTTAGCCTGTCTTAAATTTTTTGTGGATTTAGTTCCTGCCGTATTCTTATATATTTTTGCCAATTTCTTGTTTTGTTTCTCCAGTAAAACTTGTTTTAAAGGGGTTCCTGTAATTACAGATGCGTGCTGTTTTCTAGATACGTGTCTTATTTTAGCTAAAGTGGATTTCTTTGGAACTGGTATCAAATCTTTGGCAGTGACTGCGACTGTTTGTTTTGAAGTTGACGGAATTGAATTATTATAATCGATTATTTGTACTTTGTCCACATTTACAGATTGATTTGTAGGCGGTAAATCTTTGGCACTGGGTGTATCAGATACTGAAAAAATGGTATTGTCATCAATAGCTACTTGCGCAGGTTGAGAAGCAGAGACCTCATCTGAACCATTTAATTAACCAATCTCTTCCAGCCATTTCGAAAGTTTTATTAAAGTTATGAGGTATGCTATTTTTTCCGGCGTATTCGTATGCCATCTTTCTGATGTCAGTCGAAGTGCATCCATAAAATATTTTAGTTAACAATTTAATTTGATCAGACATTTCTGTTTCTTGTTCCTTGCTGAACACCGTGGTCCTCCCTAATCTTGGTGTCTGCATATATGTTTACAGCTGCCAGTCAAACCAATTCCTTTTATTAGTACATATTATGTGTAGGTAATTCCGGTCACTCTGACTGGTATTGCCCACATCTATGAAATTACAAATAAAAAATTGTCACTTAAATTCCAATGAAGATAACGGAGAAATAGCCATGTAAAGGCATTCTCAGATATTTGGATGACTACTTTAAAAAAAAAATATGTACAGATCATGCTTAAAACAAGAGTTACTTCTTATTTCCGTGCGATGAAAAATTACATGTAATATGGCGCGAAAACACTGACGTGCATCTCACTCCAACGCGTGCTCGGAACTGAGCGGGGGCAACTGCCTAAGAGCGGGGCAGTATCACAACACCCGTTTTACATGTGTGCGTGCTCATTATATTCTTAGTTTAGGTGATAGTGTATTGACCGGTATTGTCAACTGACCGCCATTACCCATTCTTACCTATAATGATGACAGCTACATGGCTAGAAGTACATCCAGTGCATTACTGCATAATTTTTTAACATGTCTGTACCTTGACATACTTCGTAACAGGGGGCGTACCTATACCTATTATAGGTACCTATACTTATAAATTGCTTTCTGCATTTTTTCTTCACCGACGCATGCCAGCCAACAATTAGAACCAAAATATAAATTACTATCAAGTTACCAAATGGCAAAAAATTTGGCGCGGTAATTACGAAATTCTTTGGGCTTACTAAAGAAAACGACTACTTCCGATTCCTGATCAGCACAGCAGGGCATTGAGCAGACATAGTTTGTGATGTCGGAGCAAATTTTGAGGTAGATACTACTTACCTAAGCGTGCGTTGGTACGGTTGAACAGGCAACAAGGCGACGCAGGCACCTACACAGCACGTCTGCGATCCCTAAACGCAATCCGGCACCGAGATTTGAGCAGATTATGATGTAACGAGAAAACCGCAGTAAACGCGACAAATAGCTGCAAGCACAGCTAGTCTTGAATAAATATACATCGATGCACATCTAGATTTAAAGAACTGGGTCTTTTAACTACCATCATTATTATTTATTTTATAAGTAGGTACTAAATTTGATTTAACTTTCCAGACCTCAGTATCTAGGTACTTTATCATAATGGACTTATTATCGTGGATAGGTGTAAGTAGATCTAGATCGAAACGCCATCCATTAGGGCTCTACTTCCCTCGAGGCCAGTTGTTTTTAGTTCAAGGATACATAGATATTTGGATGGGAACTTACCTTGCCATAGGTTGCCGTGCAATCAGGTGATCTCGATTCAGTTTATGTTTTTGATTGTTAGTAGCGCCATCTGTTGCCCTACTGTGTACTAGTCTTATCATGCGCTGCTGTACCATCGAATTATTTTATTCACTACTGGCGGTTTGTCCCGGTTATCGACCTCTAATTTTTTGGGAAATATTATATGTTATACTACACATATAGGTACACCCGGGGATAGTGTAACTTCCCAACAGTGATATAATTTTTCAATTCGACTCAGTAGTTTCGGAGCCTATTTAATGCAAACAACAGAACAAACAATAAAATCACTCCTTTTTATAATAAGTATTATATTATATATGAGTATAGACAAAGCGACCGATATCTAAAAATTGCTACAAGTAACGCACATACCAGTCGTAAATAAATAATTAGAATAACTTGTTCTGTTGTTGATTTAAATGTACAAATGTTAGGTACTTACTTACTATTTTACTTCGATTTGTCATTTTAGTTGTAGTTAAGGGTAAAGCAAATTAATTAAATATTTTTAGTTGAGTCATTATTTATATAACCGGCCGCCTTCAATCCGGTACTTATCAAAATAAATACGTCCCAGCCTATTATTTATTTATTATTATACATAAACAAAACACTTTGAGGGTGTAAGCAATTTTTTATTTATAAATTAAACTTTATACTTACTAAAAAAAGGTAACAATATGGAGGGCAAGTAAATAATATTATATTATAAGTAAATATTATTAGCTTCTAATAATACAATAAGTACGAGTATGTATAAACTTACAGGGAAAACTGAATTGCTGCATAAAAATAATACAATATGTATCGCGGGGCGAACTAACTATGCTAATTCTGCAGTGCAAGGCATATAACTATATGATAGATTAAGGGTGTACTTTGGACCAGTCAAAATACACTTTTATGGTGACCCATAAGAACAGCATAAAAACCATGTGATATCCATCAAATTTCCGCAACCAAATAATAAATGACATTCGAATTATAAACAGCACACCGACGTCCACAGATAGACAAAGACCGCCTCTATTCATCACCACAAGGACCGGTTGCAAGCGGTCGTGCCACTCAGAATTGTGACCGTTGCAATCACCAAGAACCACCAACTCAGCGGAGGTGAGCTGCTCTGGCAATGTGCTCATATAATCAAGTTGTCTCAATGTCACCGCTATGTGACCTGTACAGGCACGCGTGGATTCGGGATTTACCCCCGAAATCCGTGTGGGGCCAGAGTGGACAGATCACGGTCTTCGAGGCCACTAAGGCAACGACAACGAATGTCTTCCCGGATATATACACCCACTCGAGCACGAGGCATGAAGCTGTGCTCAAAACCTGGGTAGAGAAGGTTTCGTTAGGACTAGAAATTTGTGTGTCAGTTAATTAAGACCGCAGCTTTTCTAGATTCGAGGTGACAATGAACCTCATTTAGGTTTGTATGAATGCCCTGATTATTACAGAAATTCACAGAAAAAGTAGAATCGGGAGCGCTATGGTAACGCTCTTATTATATTTATCAACCACATGGAGTTTTCCAGAGTAAATAGGGAAGGGGGGAGTTTAGCACGCATCGCCACCGCTCTCAGGACTCGAGCTCTGAGCTGAATGGGTATCACGGGGGACGAGAGGGCTCCCGGTCACTTCTGCGAGTGACTGACGGGATCCACACCGGTCTCATACTCCGGCACGTCATTTTTCCATCCGTTTTTACATCAGTAACTATTAGTAAATATGAAGATTAACCGAGAATGAGTCAGAATTAGAAAGCACGTTTATGTTACAATAGATACAGATTTTGCATAAATTGAAACACGCATTATTGACAAAACATATTTTTGTACAAAATTTAACGTTTGCATAGCAGTTAAATTTATGCATTATTTTGTAAGTCCATTGTTTTCATTACACTTATTTCTACTATTCTTTAAATCTACTCTGTTACAAGATTTGTTAATTATACAAATTGTGATTGTTACAACCTTTATTTTGTAATATTATCTACACCGTGTTTATACACACACCATGTTTATAATTAAAATTGGTATAGCTATTTCGAACTACCTACTCAACACTGGTGACTCCTAGCTGTGCCTATTACGTAAATCAGATGATTGATATTTGTTAACTGATACTATTGTTGTTTATTAGCGGTGCCGTGTCTTCAGAGTCGGTAGCCTCACTCTCACTCGTCACTGCGGAAAGAAATATATATCAGTAAAAGTTAATCTTCAAATTCACAGCTCGAAGCACCAAACCAACAGAAAGCTTGCTTCAAAGATCTATGATACACAATCATACAAAAATTCAGTTCACAAAAGTTTATATAACATAGATAAATGATTGGCTAACGCAACGAAATAAAAAACTAAACAAATGGAAAAATAACTGCATCGAAAAGAGAGCAAAGGACAAAGACATACGAAATCGTGCGAAAAGGCGAGAACTTCAAAAATCTTCTGTAACGGATGGATAATTTAAAAAAAAACCATACATTAACTATTTGCGCAACATAAGGAAAGTTTAGTACTTATACATTTTTATGCGTTTTAATGTGACATGGTTACTAATACAAGGAATAACATTATTATCGGTTTACTTGTGAAAATGGCGCACATGTTCTTGCTGATATATCGAGCAAGGAAAACAAATTTTGATCTGTGGAACTTGCGAAATTGACAAATTCTTTGAAATGTCGCGCGTTTGTGAATTTCTTATTGTTTCTGATAATAATACCCCCAGTTACAGATATCCACCATCAGGCGGCCCGTGTCCTTTACCACCTGTTGTTTAAAAAACAAATGACATAGAGATGTATGTATGTTTGTATATTAAAAACCCAGAGAATATTTTTTCTTTTCAGTAACCTTGCATCGCACTCTAAGGAAGCTCACTAAATGAAAACAAACCAATCAGTTGATTAATGAATGAGTTTCATATGCCTGGAGCTACACTCAATTCTGACACGATCACATATATTTTTGAGTACCACAAACAAAACATATGGGAAAAGCATTATGTAGTTGTAATGTTAACACACGTAAATGGCATATGCATGTGACAAAATGGACGCCATAATACAGAGTGGTAAATGAACTAGGTATCTCATTTTTGTAATTCTTATTCTTTAGTTCAGTGTACATGAAAAAAACTATAATATTAACTATTTACAAGAGAAGTTAAGAATGTACTAATTTACTCAAATGTTCAAATAAAGTTAAAAACCTTAACAAGTTATCCATAGTCCATCCGAATTTCTTCTGGCTTGTCTTGTCTTTGTCTTATGGCTGACAATTACACACACTATAATTTTTATTGCAATTTATAGCTTTTTGTGGGATATTACGAATTAGATTTTATTTCTGAAATGTGACCAGTAATGGCAACAGATACAGCTATTTATTTTTTAAGTAATTATAAGATAATATTATCGGCATACGAGGCCGAAAACTATATACCACATATATTCTTCGGCTTCATCTGACAATCTTATCTACTATAGCTTATACATTTAAGCATAAAAAATATGTATATTGAAATAACTTTATTGAACGAATTGCTCTAGTGAATTAATACACTTTTATGCAATCTTTAACATTTTATTCTATAAACCAATAATATGCCAACATTTTTCTGAGCCCTTTATTACCGTTCATTCTAATATCATTAGCACTACAAGTTGTAATTACTCTAATTAAAGAAATACCTACTTCAACTACCAATGATACTAGAAAATGTAACAATGCATTAGAAGCAACGAAACAACATGCAAATCAGGTACAGTCAGATCACAAAATAATATTTAAATAGAAGATATTACAAATCAATAAAAGTATATCATTAAAATACAAAATTCAGCAAAACTATACATTTTCCAGACTCGCACGCCACCCATGCTACCTATGTTTACTATAAAACTACTGAATCTAATAATTGCTTTCTTCAAAAACGGAAAAGAATTGTATATAAAAACAACTAAATATGTGCTGAGCTATATACATATACACTATACACAGAAACTATAGATTGTTTACAATAGATCTAACTGTACCTACATAATTTGAAAGAGACAAGCACAACAGACAAACACATGCAAAGCATTAATAATAGGAGATAATGTTATAAAGCTGTTTATTTATATTATATAAAGCGTTTTTATGACATCTGTACTTATCTTTAGAACGTATGCGGTCTTAGCTAGTATTCATTGGTCCTTACACCCAGCTTATTGTGAAAATGGGGGTTTAAGCTTTAGCTGAACACAATTCAGAAATAGCTTTACACTCGTCTTATCAATATCAGCTGTATATAATATTTACTAAGTTTTAATGGTAAAATGAAAGCTGTAACTTCATTGACCGCAATCAATTCTATACAAAATTGAAAAAATGTATTTTTGGCAAATTACTGAGAAAATAATAGTTTTACAAAGTGTAACACACACATTAGGTTGTGAAATAAAACAAGCTATTCAAAATGTACATTAGCTTATATTTGACATACAAAATACACGTCACTTGGATGTCATACAGCCAGCTAGCGATCCAGTGTTACAAATACTATTTACCACATATTTACAATCTGGCTTTACCATAAACTATGGTAGAACCTTGTGAGCTGGTATGAAGAAAGTTCCAGCTATTATCTGCCCTATTCCTAGTGCAACATATACTACCATAGAGAAGCAAGCATATTGGCACTTAATCTATTTTTACATAGAATATAGAGGCGAAAGTTTAGGAAATAGTTGTTAGTAGTAGCCGACACCGAACGTTGTAAATCCTAAGCTTTAGATGTTAGGGTTGAAAGTGGCAAGTATAAAATGCGTTTGCTACACTATACAGTAAGTTTACGAATAGATGAGCTTATGATGCATTTCGGACCACACGAAAAATCCAGCTAAAGTTAACATAGATAGATAGGTCACCTACTCGTATTCAATCCTCTAAAAACGCAGGTTTCTCAATTAAATAAGCTTATTTCTTTGTACTAACATTTAGATGAAAATTAATTAAAACGGTCGATGTTTTACATATTAGTCTGGATGTGGCAGTTGTCTTTCTTGTATACGGTTTCATTTCTTAATCATCTGTGTAACCTATTTTTGTTCATACTACTACCATCCTATTATATAAAAAAGAAATTCACGATGCGTGCAATGTCTGCAGCGCCGCCACGCGTCTATAATCAAAACTCTATGCAACCCAGATAGTTCCAAGTATCCCTTCACTAAACTAGCCCTACAGGATTCTATTTTATACAAGTACCGATAACATTGAAGGAAAAACACTTGACATCAAGTACATATTACAAATAGCAACCCACTCCCTCTTCATTTTAAAAATGTCTTATTCTTATGTTACAATCCTAGATCTGTCGTGCATATTTAACATTTGAAGAACATTTATAAATTATAAATTAATACATATATATTTTATCGTCTGATAAAACTATCATCGAGTAATAAGAACCATAAATTACTTCTTATAATTTCTATAAGACAACTATTGTGAACTATTTCGTGTGCATTATTCTTTGAAATAAAAACTTAGTCATAGTTACTTTAACGGTATTCATCATCATCATCATCTCAGCCATAGGACGTCCACTGCTGGACATAGGCCTCCCTCATTAATTTCCATAAGGACCTGTTGGAAGCGTGGTGATGACAAAAATATTTAGAATACCGCCCAGCGTTAATACTATGTAGATGCGAATGTCTAGGAAGGTTATTTATCAGCATCGTAGTGAAGCTAGCAATTTACATTAATGTGACTGCTATACTATCGACTAGATCTCAATACCAAATCCATTTACCACACAGAACAGTGCCCGGCGAGAAAAGTACATATAGAATGAGCACACATACCAAACGGTTTGGCGCTAACGGCATTTTAAAGCAAAACTGGGGGCCTGAAACACGCCACAATAATCATAGCAATTTTTCCGTAATACGTAGGTATCACGTAACGTCATAGAGCAAAAAAAGTTAATCGATTACTACGTTTCCTAAGTTATTAGTATTTTGAAATTGCATAGTATAATTTTGTTTCATTCGTTTTGAAGTAAAGTGAATCTCAAACTATCCACAAAAGATGTTCGTTATTCGTATTATAGATTTTCCATAGCTCAATGAGTATAACCTATGTTCACAGAATTCAGATAATTGAAAGGATGGGCTGCTGCATTAAAAATTATAAAATTTTAAAAAAGATTTTCCCTTTTAAGCAGTCTGTACATATCAGTCCGTTTTGGAAACCAATCATGAGTTGGTTATTTTTTCAACAACTGTTGGTTTTGGTAGGTGCAGTGTCCAATCTTGTACCAAAACAGAACTGTCTCAACACACCAAGGCAAATTAACCTAATAATGAAAATCAGAAGCTAATGGAAAAGCGTGACGCTTCAATGTGTGTCCACATTGAAGCGTGGCACATAATAACAGTGTATTATCACCAAATGAATAGGGAATTTGAAAAAAACCTTTTCATTTTGACAAATAATCAAGTCAAAGGACATGTATAATCACAACAAATCAAAAGCTCTAAACCAAATTACCCATACCCATATATTATGTTATAATTACTCCCACGGGAGGAATGATATAAAATATGGATATGGGTAATTTAAACCTTTTTCAGAATATTTGTTTTTAAATCCAAAGTTACTATCTGTAAAGCATTTCTTGTGATGATAATTGTTTTATAATTGCATTTCATATATTTTACTACACTATTATTGAATATTGATATAATAAACGCACGTTATGTAAACTAGATTATCTAATGAGATAAAATATACATTCTTTATGAATATTCCCCATTCACAATTCTGCACCGGACACTGCATAAAGAGAAATGATACATGAATATCCATCCACCACCCCACCACTTACTGATCTGCGGTCCCTATGTATATCCGACAATTTTCCGCTAACGCAAGCTGATCTATAACAAACAATATAAAGTATTGCTGTGTTGTTATTAAACAAGAGAATTTCAATAAAAGATTACGAAACTGATTCTAACAATTAAACATACGAAACCTCTACGGGTCTCAATCTGACTTCATCATTCACGTTTTGAAGTACATATACAGAATAACAAAACAGTATCATAAGTTAATGAAATTTTAACAGTACCGATTGAGATGCCCTCTAGAAATCTAACAAGAAAAATGATCACTAAAATCGAACAATCATATTATAATTTAAAGGGCACCATAATATATAATAACAAAGAAGACACTAAAGAAAAATCTACAAGACTGGAATGGATTCTGGTAGAGTAATACTAAATTCTATTTCAGTTCAAAATCATGAGACGAAAAACGTATTTTTAAATTAACGTGTTCGATAAACATTCTTTCATCCGGACGAATTTTCCATTGTTTTCATTAATTTTGCGTAAATACATTTTGCCGAAGCAAAGTCTGTAGTCGATCTCATATATATACAGCGTTCTTGCATAAAATGTGTTGAATGTACAAAATATGTCCCAATACCATAAACAATTTCCAGTTTCAATTTACCAATAAGTTAATATTTACTCATATAGCGACCACTGCCGTCGGGTTTGAATATGTAGAGAAGAGAGGTCTACCATGGTTGCTGCGTTCTACCCTTCTATAACCTGCAAATTATATGCCTAATTCATTTTACTATTAGTGATTATCCATCACCATAGTAACCTCTATAAAGTATTATATTCATGGACAACAGTTTTAATATAGAAAATCTGTAATGTTATTTATTGGGATTATTGAACAGAAATTTAAAACTTCCGGTTATGAAATCGCTGTTATATTCCCTTCCTAGATATTTCCTGATTTCAGAGTCAAGTGTAATTTTAATATAGCAGAATCGATGGACATGGACGAATGCTCCTTGGAGGTAGTGATTCGAAACTTATATTTAAAAAAAACTGATTGCTCAGCAATAACGCTTCCATAATTATTTATGATTTCAGTTAAGTTTGCTATATTTTTGAAAGAATATGGACGATATCTGAATATAAATAGTTTAATTTACACGTAGTAGCTGCTCCATGAACTGCCGATCGTTAAGCGACACATGTATAGTGATGATTAGACACATTAATGGCTTTATAGCCATCCTCACCGATAGCACTACTTTCCTGTTTGTGCATTGACGTCGATTAAAACAAATTCCTAACCAATCACAATATGTACAATCTAAGATAACGACACTAGATAACAATTAACAAATAAGCACATGTTAACATTTGGTTAATCCATGGGTTCAAGAAGAGCGTTCATGGTGAATACATTAATGAGTTGAAATAAGTCGCACAGAAAACAACAACGCTAAATATAAGTCTAAGTTTCAATAAATTTCGGTCATCTTTAGTTCAAGTGCATACTTTTTGGGCTATGAATCTCCCCGATTTCTTTCATTTATTTATACAACTTAGCAACGCTTTTCATGAGTAAATGGATTACCACTTGGCATGTTATAACAGATTGATATTCCACTAGACATCAACAAACGAACAAAATAACATACATACTTCCACTAAAACTGAAACAGAATTAAAACATCGTACGGTAAACATATATACTCATGAAGGGATCATTTGAGATAGACAATTGTGTACAGGAATAATATGACTTTTGTAGCCAAGGGGTTTAATAAATTATAAAGTACACAAAGTTTTGATAGATATTTCGACCATTTGAAACCAAACTGATTTTTATAACTGTCTATGCATAATTCTTCGTGGGCAATATAAGCAATAATTTCCACAGGTTGAAACATATTTATTCACACGTTCATATGTTTGCATAAGAAGGAACTTTACATTGAGTTATGTATATTTTTCTATTATTTATTTCGGAAACACTAATAACTTTTTAGTGAATGATCAATGGTAAGTGAAAACGTTTAATCCGTTTCCAGCTGTTTATTTGCACGTGAGTTTCGATTCACTTTCGGCCATTAATCTATCAAACTATAACAAATTAGAACATTGATGTAACAGTGGACTAAAAGTATGGCTTAATCTTGATAACAAGATACATCATGATTTATAATAAACGTAAAATTTGATGAATTTTTTTTTGCTAAAACTAACTCCTAAATATTGATACACCTAAATAAGTTATTTCCTAAGAGTACCAAAGAAGGGTGTGATTGGTATCATACTACAGGTTATTCCTAAATAGGAAATCTCTTGGGAGTAAGTTAGCGTTAGACGCCAGTAATATACGCGGACTATGAATATAACGTATTCAACTCAAATATGAATATAGCCCTAGTGGGAGCATTAAGCCTGTGAGTTGGTCCGTTTGGCCTTCTGCGCGGTGCGCCGTGCGTTCGTACCGTTTCGGTCGGTAGCCGGCGGCTTGCCAGACGACGCCACGCGGGAGCCGGACGCCGCTGGACGGGACCCACCCGGCGTCAGCGGCGGGTACGGGATGCGGAACAGATGTATTTTCAAATGGTCACAGATTTCGAAGCAGATTTGTCCGCAGTATCGGATTAAGTCGGCGCACACCCATATCTGAAAATAAAATAAAATTTTTTTTTATGGATTTGAAACACTCAAAACTTCTGTGTATAAAAATTAAACTTGGTCGAATCCAACTTCCACAAAAAAAAGACGAAATATTTCGTCCTCAGACGGTCTCGTACCGCATAGTTTGGGGTAAAAAAACGTAAAAGTATTTTTTTGCTCGCTAATTTAGGACTTTAGTTTGAGACTTAAGTTATAGCTTGCGTGCCAAGCGTAGTTGCTGCGACAAACTCTAGCGCAGTGTTTTCCATACTTTTTGCCTATCTAATCCTTCAATAAGTAAACAATTCCGGTCATCCCTCATTGCTATTACAAATAAATTGAAGTTATTTTTAAAACTAAAAAGTAATGTTAAGAACATTTTATTTCAGTTTACATATTGGTTAACTAAAATTCCCTTCGGTGGTGGACATAAGAGCAGAAACAAGGTCAAATAGGACATTATTTAGATATAACGATCATCTCAAACCGAAATGAAACCTTACTTACTATATCAAAATATTATAACAGAAGCAGGCACCCGTTCTCACTAAACTGTATTGTACCATTTAAGAAGTGTTCGTAGATCTTACACTAGAAGGTACAAACAGCTGCCGCGTTTTTTACTACTATTCGTGTCCTTACATGCATAGTAGTAAAAACTGCGCATGTGCAGATTGCAGACTATGTGCTTCCAAATATTCGTTTCAGCTTCCACTTGCAATAAATTTATAATGTGTATCTATGGTAGGGAGTCTGTCTTTTTAATACATCTATTAATTTTTTTCATGCAATATTCTTGCACGATCTATTTAGTCCCTTAACATTATTAAAACACACCTATGTAATAACAGCGATAGTTGATAATAAAGAATTTCCTTTTCGTGGAAATAGAAGAAAAGTCGTCAAGCTATGTCCGCGCCCTTGGGCGATCTTAAACATTTTCAACGACATTGAGTTGGTCATGGGTGGCGAAGAGCATCTAATAATAAATGCCAGACGTGATTGATTCTGCTCAATATTCCGAAAGCCTGCTCTTAGAACAGGGAATTCAATTAGCTGTTGTGTCAATCAAATACAAAGTTCTCAAAGAGAGAAGTATAATTATTGTATAAAACATGTGACGGTCGCCGTGGCGCAGTGGTTGATGGTGTCAACATGACATGTGTGACAAGACTTCTGTGTCTCTGGGACCCTGGGTTCGAATTCCAGGCAAACATTTGTGCGATGTTTGTCCCAGGTCTTGGGTGTTTGTGTGCTGTGATTGTATGTGCCCATGCTTCCCGCGACACAGGGAATTCTAGTGCGGGGGTCTGAGTGTAATAAAAAAAACATACCGTACAAAGCCAAAGCACAAAGTACTCCGGTATCGCGTTGTTGAAGTATTGGTTGAGGAACAACATGGCAGGGCCCAGCAGCGACCAGTCGTAGTACTCCAGCTCGCTCTTACTCATGTGAGCCACCTGCAAACCACATTTGACTTTACATACACGATAAATTCACTATTTTATTTATATTGTCATAAATCGTAAAATAATTTGGTTATCATTAAACTATCTGTATCGTGAATATTCATAAATAATCAGAAATTATAATCTACTTGCTCCCTTAAGTGTATAAAGAAAGGAAACCGAAGTTTTATAGTAAAAAGAAAAATTATCCTTTTAATTAAGGCCGGGCTAAGGAGGTTTTAAAATTAGACAACGCATGGTCTACTTTTTTGAATTCAACTAGAGTACAAATTATAACTTTTATTTATGGGAAAGATATAGTTAGAAATACTATTACCAAAAAATGAAACCGACTTCAACACTCAAAAGTGTGAAATAACTCACGGCACGGCATACAATGGAATGTGTGTATGCCGTGCCATACAACTTCGGTTACTATTCAGAACATATTATGATATATGTTAAATGTAAAATTACCATAGCATTACTGAATAGAGAACGTTAAGAAAGAGTTTTCTCGGAGTTACAAGGATTAAAACCTTTTGAAACTGAACCTCGAACTAAAACTGTTGGTGATGATTGTAACTTTAGTTCAAATATTTGAAGGAAAAAATTCGGCTGCTAGTGGGACTTGAACCCACGACTACAGAATACCGTCCTGTCGCTTTGTCCAACTAAGCTATAGCAGCCCGTACCACTAGGGCCGAATTACTTCCCTCCTTTATTAACATCTTGCGGGGATGTTTTAGCGCCATCTACCTTTAATTGTATGAACAATTAATTAATAGGACTGATAGACCAACGTTACAGTTGATATCGTATCAAACGAAGGCACCCTACCCTTATTTTAAGAGATTTTTATTGTGTATCGCATTAACGCTATGCTAGGCAGAACTTCAGTTCAAATATTTGAAGGAAAAAATTCGGCTGCTAGTGGGACTTGAACCCACGACTACAGAATACCGTCCTGTCGCTTTGTCCAACTAAGCTATAGCAGCCCGTACCACTAGGGCCGAATTACTTCCCTCCTTTATTAACATCTTGCGGGGATGTTTTAGCGCCATCTACCTTTAATTGTATGAACAATTAATTAATAGGACTGATAGACCAACGTTACAGTTGATATCGTATCAAACGAAGGCACCCTACCCTTATTTTAAGAGATTTTTATTGTGTATCGCATTAACGCTATGCTAGGCAGAACTTCAGTTCAAATATTTGAAGGAAAAAATTCGGCTGCTAGTGGGACTTGAACCCACGACTACAGAATACCGTCCTGTCGCTTTGTCCAACTAAGCTATAGCAGCCCGTACCACTAGGGCCGAATTACTTCCCTCCTTTATTAACATCTTGCGGGGATGTTTTAGCGCCATCTACCTTTAATTGTATGAACAATTAATTAATAGGACTGATAGACCAACGTTACAGTTGATATCGTATCAAACGAAGGCACCCTACCCTTATTTTAAGAGATTTTTATTGTGTATCGCATTAACGCTATGCTAGGCAGAACTTCAGTTCAAATATTTGAAGGAAAAAATTCGGCTGCTAGTGGGACTTGAACCCACGACTACAGAATACCGTCCTGTCGCTTTGTCCAACTAAGCTATAGCAGCCCGTACCACTAGGGCCGAATTACTTCCCTCCTTTATTAACATCTTGCGGGGATGTTTTAGCGCCATCTACCTTTAATTGTATGAACAATTAATTAATAGGACTGATAGACCAACGTTACAGTTGATATCGTATCAAACGAAGGCACCCTACCCTTATTTTAAGAGATTTTTATTGTGTATCGCATTAACGCTATGCTAGGCAGAACTTCAGTTCAAATATTTGAAGGAAAAAATTCGGCTGCTAGTGGGACTTGAACCCACGACTACAGAATACCGTCCTGTCGCTTTGTCGAACTAAGCTATAGCAGCCCGTACCACTAGGGCCGAATTACTTCCCTCCTTTATTAACATCTTGCGGGGATGTTTTAGCGCCATCTACCTTTAATTGTATGAACAATTAATTAATAGGACTGATAGACCAACGTTACAGTTGATATCGTATCAAACGAAGGCACCCTACCCTTATTTTAAGAGATTTTTATTGTGTATCGCATTAACGCTATGCTAGGCAGAACTTCAGTTCAAATATTTGAAGGAAAAAATTCGGCTGCTAGTGGGACTTGAACCCACGACTACAGAATACCGTCCTGTCGCTTTGTCCAACTAAGCTATAGCAGCCCGTACCACTAGGGCCGAATTACTTCCCTCCTTTATTAACATCTTGCGGGGATGTTTTAGCGCCATCTACCTTTAATTGTATGAACAATTAATTAATAGGACTGATAGACCAACGTTACAGTTGATATCGTATCAAACGAAGGCACCCTACCCTTATTTTAAGAGATTTTTATTGTGTATCGCATTAACGCTATGCTAGGCAGAACTTCAGTTCAAATATTTGAAGGAAAAACTGTAACTTTCACACTTGTTGCAAGTTATTCTCGGATTTAAAATTGACGTTTTTTGTAAGGAAAAAGGATTTCATACATCACCACTTACGACTGAACTTTGATATACGAAAAAAATTAAATTACTCACCACAAGTCGATTAGTGACTTTAGCGGCGACCATTCCAAAAGCGAGGATGTACAACGCGGGGTGATTCTCGTACACATGAGATTCACTTTTCTGGAAGATGATGAAGGCCGGAACTACCACGAACGAGAACGGTATCACCGGCGACAGGATACTAGTGCCCTGAGAAGAATAAAGGATGTACCACCCTCCACGGAGAGGGATATGGCCTCAGCGGAGTTAGTAGGCCGCAGCGTAAGTTAGGCAGGAGCGTCAGATAATTGATACTGCAAATGCTTATGTTAGAGCAAATTTGAATACTAAATGTTTTTGTTTTTTTTCTTACACGCAATTCGTTTTAGGTAAAGGGAAATTAGTTGGTAAAATTACTTTCTTCAAATAGCGATACTCATTGTTAAAAAGTTAAGCGTCCAAACAGGATGTACTACATTTGAAACAGTACTTACAAGTAACATGCAATATAATAATCGACGGCCACAACATGCATAAACATGCCTTAAAGCTAGAGATGTAAATGAAAGTGCTGGCGAATAACAAAACATGCAACATAAATGTACACAGCACAACACTACAGAACGGGACAAATGAATCCTATCGAGCGCGGAGTAGCGGCCTCACGGCATCGTGCGAGCGTAGCTGTCTTACTGAGCAATCTCACATACGTCATTAGTACTTTGTGCAGCTGTTAATTGTGTGTTAACGGCACAAAATCAATATCAAAATCTTACTGCGACGGTGGAGCCGTTTTTCCCCACTCCGCCTTTCATTATCACATTAACGTATCCAAACATTAGGTAGATCGTGAACACCACTACTGCGTAGTTGGAAAATAGGTTCAAACTGTTGTTTACTGTCGGCAGCTGTAGTGTTAGACCGTGAGGGATGACGGATGGCGGTGAGTGGCGCATGCGGTTAGACCGGTGACGCCGCGACACCGCCGCCGGGGAAAGAAACAATACATGCCATTAATATCAATGAAATAAAACTTAATGAGAGAGAATTATACCAGTGCTGTCTTCACTCATTCGTGTACAATGCCCGTTGAGAATATAATATGAATCGGATTATAACATAATAAGTGCGAACTGAAACTTATAAACAGAAATGATTAAGAAGTGAATTAGGGTGTTCAGACCTTCATGAGCAATTTATGCCAGCAATTAAACCATAATGAGATTTTTCAGTGATTCCCTTTTATACATGATGAAGAACATTTCATGCAGTTGAATGGTTATTCTACAGTTTTTGTAGGTAGTTGCCTGAATGTGACGAATCAATGACGATTATTATAGAATCTTAAGAACAAATAACTTGTATGCAATCACACATATTTATCTTGAAAGTATGAAAAATATTTTTTAATGTCTGCAAGTCGACAGATACACTTGTTAATGTTAGGATAGACATAGATTAGGATCATGATTGATTCGTCTGAAACACCGCCATCCCGTAACAACAATATAGAAGTATCTTGTTGTTCGTCTTACAGCGATAGTGGATCCGTTTTTGCCGCATCCCCTAACGCGGAAGGTGGATGCGAAGTTCAGGAGAAAGATACATTGTGCTCCGTTGCACATGGTGGTGCCCAACAAGGACCAGGGCACGCCCAGCGCTGGGATCTGTGTGATCACCGCGAGGTTATTACCAGAAAAAAAAAAGTCGTAGCAGCCATTAAGTTACCGACTCGTCAAACTGTCATGGCCAAAGGAAAATAAAAATAAACTATTTGGTAAGTTTACGACCGAAACACTAAAGATTCATTTGAACATAAACATATGTAGCTGGCCGTCCCACCAATTTAAAAATGAGTGAAGACACACTTAACATAATACAAATGATAATGACTTAAGACGCACCAGCCACAAGGATAACTTAAAATAGTCTGCTAAAATATAAAAATACCTAAAATGTGATATAGACAATTTCCTAATATACCTATCTATAGACCATGCTCCATGTTAAGGAAATAAAATAAATTAAAACAGTGAGCATAATCCAACTAAACAGAGTACTCGTGATCTATAAATACATGCTATTAAAAAAACCCACATGATAAAAAGCGATGGACCAACAGTATCTTGGTAAACAATCATATAAGCGAAGGAACGTACCGCACTTACAAACGACTATCGCTTAGACAGATTCAGAGGAGATTCATACTATTTAACGCTGATGTGTCTCAGGCCCCGGGTATTAAGGCAAAAGAATATACTCAATTCTATCTGTGCCTTTTGGCTCTTAAAATAATCATTCGATATCCAATAAACACCCTTAACGAATTCAGCGTTGAATGGTATGAGCATTTTATAAGATTACAATTTTGCTTTGTTAGAATTCATAAGCTTAACGTGTGTAAGTGCTTTATGAATAGTAACCAGTAAAACTATTACAACTCAACCGATGATTTGACAAAAATCTTTGAAGTAGACCCAATTTCGAGTCTGATTTCAAGAAGTGGCGTAGAACTACAATATAAGCAGAAATGTGTAATGTTACTACTACTACTGATCTATTTGTAGTCATAATTTTTAATAAAAGCCCGTTAATGGAAACTAAGATCTTACAAAAATTATTAACAAGTACTTGTTAGACGGCTAAAATGTTATTAACATTTACAAATATAACTAAGCCATTAGTAAATTTTTTTGCACCTTCTTTTCCAATATTTTATCGATACTATTATGTAGATACTAAATTGTTTGATTACTATTATTAAAAGGTATTTAGTATTTTTATATTTAGATGATATTACAATCAACAGACTGGATGTTCCACAGCACTAAATGAAATTCAGACATGAAAGCAACCACCAAAGCGGAGGCGGTAACGATTCCTGATTATTTTGAATACACCTACACCTTTTGTTTAGTTTAGGTAGTAGAGCGTTTTGTTAGTGACCAACACGTAGGTAGTTTCAATGTATGCCTAAACCATTGCCGTCCGTTTTGGTAGTCGCTCGCTATTTTTAAGCTGGTTAAATGTCTCACAGCGACGGTAGATCCGTTCTTGCCGACACCGCCTGTGATGATGGCCGCGGCCAACGTGCCTACGGTGAGGAACGCGCCTGCAACTGCGACCAGCGCCAGCGAGTACCGAACTTCGACACCAGCACCGACCTAGGCGAGTCGGGATAGTTCAATATTCGTCTTTTGCGTTCAGATATCTATCGAACTTAAAATATTATGTTTAGATTTGAGCTGGCTCTACATAATCAGCCAGAATAACCAGAAGATCCATTACCCATTAATTTGCAACCGAAATGGCGTCATGTGTTTTTCGGGATTATATGATTACTTTAAGCGACATAACTAAGGTAGGTAAGTATTGTTATAGTCAATCCCGATTTAGTAATATATACATTCCTGATAGCGTGTACGATTTCGTGCAAGTAATGCTAGTTTAATATCAGTTTATAAATCCATTTTCCAGAGACGCTTAAAGGAATTACTCTCTGTGCACCAGAACTCGTACATATATGTTTGACAAATACTGGCCCGAGACATGACATTAAATGCAGTGGCTTGCTAGTATTCAGCGCTAAGACATCAACTTGCGCACACAAGCTACGGTAAGTCAATTAATTAATTTCACTGTTCGTCGCTTTCATCTCGGGTCCGTACTTGCTTCGGCTAAACGTCACAGTAAAGTTAATGCTAATAGATACGCAATAATAGTTATTTGTTTTACATGTGGGTAAAGTTGATTTTTATGCGTGAGGCTTGCATCCTGAGAAAGGGAAGGTATTGAACACGAAACGTTAAAAAACTTTACCCATGAGTGAAACACAACAATTTTCACCACACTAACTAATAAGAAACATGACAGGCGCGCGGCGGTAAGGATTCTTGTGTTCTCTTTCAAGTGCACTCTTTTTCTATTAGTCGGCGAGTTGAGATTAACTTGTGAATAAAAAGAATTTTTCTGTCAGAAATCGATGCGTACAACTAGCGAATGATTGAGCTAGTGTGGTGAAAAGAATATATCTACTATCATTAAGAAGAGAAATACTCATGTGGGTATTTTTAAACAGTTAGAAGTATTTCGCAGATTTTGGACATTGTGCAACACATACTGTATGATACACGATTATGTTAACAGATTCTAGTTTTAGATTAAATATGGAACGTAAATGAAGGTATAAGATAATTCTGCGCTATAATAACGTAAGGTGTAATATCATTGAACAAGTGCTAATGTATAAAATGTAGTTTTTGCGAAACGTAATATATAATATATTTAAAATTATGATATTGGTATCAAATACAATATAAATCAAGTAAAAAGTCACAGTTTATTTGTAGTGGTTTACTAGCATGATAATTCCATTTCGCAAAACTAAGCTTGAACCACACTAGAATCATTGCAATCGTTACTGTGTATTTTATACAAATACAACCTTTAGAAAAGAGGTGTAATATGGTAAAAAAAAAATTAATGTATTGTAGCCAAAATTAAAGCAATAACAGTCCTGCGATATTTCATAGTTAATAGTGTGGATTTTAGATGTATATGCGAAAATAAAAAAATACCTAAACTGTAAATTAAAAAATGATAAAAAATGATGACTAGTTGTAGTGGATCAAGATAAATACTGTGCCACTCAATGATATTAATGATCATTGTGTTATTTTTACTATGTGATGTTTGTTACAACCTGTTTTGATGTGTTTTATTCATTTTGAAACTACCCACATTACAAATACACAAGTTGGATAGCATTACCTGAGTGGACCAGAATTCTGAGCCGAGTGTAGCTGATATCATTTGGATGAGTATGATGGAGTACTGGGCTTCGGTGACGTCAACGCGACCCATTTTGAGTGTGCCTGTGACGTAGGCCTGCCAGTGGGCGCAGTAGAATAGCGTCATTGCACAGAAGCACTGAAAATGATACAAAAATGGGATTAAATAAACCTTTCTATATCATCATCATCATCATCTGAAGCATAGGACACCCACTGCTGGAAAAAGGTCTCTATATATTTTATACCCATAATCCCTAAGATCCCCCCTATATGGGGGAGGCATATGTCCAGCAGTGGACGCACACGGCTAAGAGAAGAAGAATTCTATAAAATGGCAATATATGTATGTTGCTATGTTTAGATTATTTGGGTAGTCGTGGGTTCTGATGTGAAACTTATACATACATAAATAAATTAAATATGCAAAACGTACACAAAATACAGGTGAATGTATGAATTTCTATGTAATTATACATTAGGCCACTCTTTGAATATTTCTCGGTCTAGTAACTCCTACAAAAAAATAAATTTGAATATTTTATGAAAGCTTATTTAACCAGTTTGCGTTTATATGTAGACCATTATTAAAAAAATAACCCAAGACAACCAACCCAAGAACCAATTTGCACAAGAAAAATATTCTAAAAAAGAAATGGGTTAAAACAGCTCATAGCCACTTTTTCAAGACGGCTACTCGTGATAGTGGCCGGGGCACACTTTTAATTATAGATTTCTAAGAAACTTTATATTCACGTCAGCGAAGGGGCATATTTATAATCAACTTACCGCTACTGAATAGGTTTTTTTTGATTCACAAACTGCCAGGTCAATAAACCTTGCAAGCATTATGATTTTTTTGTTTAATTAAAATTAATAACAGTCGTTTTTAAAATATTATTAATGGAAAAGATTTGTATTTTTGTATGTTTGTAACGAATAAACACAAAAACCACTGTACCGATTTCAAAAATTGTTTCATCATTGCAATTCTACATTATCCCTGAAAATATAAGCTATATTTATTACTAGAAAATTAGGGATCCTTACTAAAACTTAATAATATAACCATGCGACCTATCCGACCATGCGATATAGCCGGGACGGGCCGCTAGTAGTATATATGTAGTCGTTTCATAGTAGTATATATGATACGTAATTACGAGGACGTAATTCAGCCGACTGTGTAATGAGCAGAGCTCACGGCGTTTTTAAAAACATTTGCGAGGAAAAACAGACATGTACTGCTTATATCGTCTAATTATTAAATTGAGAATGCTCTGTAAACTCTAAGGCTTTCACGGCCGGCGGTGCATGTTGTATGTATTGCTTCCGGGCTGTTTGGCCGTGGTCTAAGTGAAACTTGTGTTCCAGACGTTCAGTAACAGAGAAGACGCCGCGAAGGAGAGTTCTACGCTCTTGTCGCCGCTCGGACCTGAACCACTGAAGATGTCGACCGCAGTGATCGACGAAACGTCTGGAACACATGTTTCATTTAGACCACAGCCAAACAGCCCGGAAGCAATACATACAACAAGAGAATGCTCTGTTTACTCGCATATAACATGCAGTAAGGTACTAATTTAACTTTGAAGGGGTAATTCTATAACGTACTAGCGTGTAATGTTATTACGCACGTTTGTGTTATAGCTCGGTTTATGATAATTTATATATATTTATAGCATTTTCAACCACATCGTCACAGACCATCAAGTGAGGTAGTGGTCAAACGCAATCTATACAGTATAAAAAACTAAAAATAAAATGACCCTAAAAGCTATGTATAGGTACTTTACAAGCAAATGTGTTGACTATTTTTTTATCACTTTTCATCTCGATACATTAGAGCCATTTGGCTATTCAATGAGCTAACAAATCGTTATAATTACTCAAGTGTGAGTCGTGCCAATTTTTTTATCGCCTTTAAATCACTCATGAATTCTTTATATAGATTTTTTATACTCAATAGATCTAGCGTTTGACAACTATCCATATAATGCTTACTGGCTCTCAAAGACTGCTGCCTGAACACAGTGGTTTGGTGACAGTTTTCAAACTTGAGCGTGGTAGCTAGCTAGGCGGGTACTTTATCGAAAGTATCCTACCACCATGCTGCGAATTTGATAATGGTGTTACTTTCACCGGAAGCTCAAGCTGTTGTTGGGGATCGAACCAGCCTTGCCAGTCCTTCAGTTTGACAGCCGACGCTTCCACCGCTGAGCTATCATAGCTACGATCTTTGATCTTTATTTCAATAGGTGAAATGTCACTCAAAATACGGTACAAACAGACACGGCTTCGTTATAACTATGTATATATATAACTATGTATATATATATGTACTTAGACACCGCAAGCTGTTCGCCAGGTTGCTCAGAAGTATTTGAATAGAAAAGAACAGAATCTCCTCTATAGGAATAACTAGATTGTCGCTAGTTCAGATTCAGCTAAAACTTGCCGGTACTTACCGGTAGATACACGAGTAGTTACTCGTGTAGTCATAACTGCACACTGCACAGATCCTTCAACATATAAAAGTGTTCTATTTGGCTGGCCAAAGTGCTCTGACATAAGTCATTTATATATACAAAATTGAAAACAGGGCTAATCTATAGTTATATATTCTTATTTTTTATTCTTGTTAGGGGTGATAAGTTCTGAATTGACGTCCCGCTGGGATAGCTCGCGGGGGGAAATTCACAGCAGACCCCGATTATCAATTTCCCCCGTGAGCTATCCCAGCTATCCCAACTCCTTCATATCTCCAGTATATCATTGCTCCAGTTCTTCCATAGGTGGAACTGATTTCATGGAAATCATTACAAAAAAAATGATTATTAAAGATTGATTTTTTTTGACACATTAGAGTTCATCGCCTAATTACTAGGTATCTATGTTTGTATTAGTTGTTCCAGGCTTAGTTAACATATGTACGTACATGGATTATTTTAGATTTATTATTTAGATTTTTTTCCCTACTTTATGGACCAAGCGATTTATTACCATATCACTGGATGGTCAGTGACGCTGTGGCCGAAAGTGGAATCATCGAAACTTGAATGTTCCCTGGCTATCGGGGAACTGAACTGAAAACGTTTGGTAAAACAAAAATCATAAGATCAGGAATAGAGAATTACTATTTTGATTATTATCTGTATTGCAAGCTAAATAAATAGTACAGCGATACCCAACTGATTTTACCTTGAGTGAGCAGTGAGTCTGTCTCTCACTTTAATTTATCTAGAAGTTCATACGCTGCTGCAGTATACACATAAAAAGATCAACAAAGTTCACAACACATACGCTTCGTTGCTTTGTAAGGACTTGGCGAAACATTATTTAAAAATGACCATTAACTTTGATCAAAGTTTAAGCGATGTGTAAACTTTTGTCATACGTTTTAACTTATAAGATAAAAGTAATGTTGTAGTGAAAAGGGATATTTTCTATGAATTTTATTACCTCATTATGACCAATGGTGAGATACGGACAAAAAATCAAAATTAATTACATCATTGCTAGAAATTCTTACCAAATGTCAAATATCACAACGGTATTTTTCGATATTGGAAGTCTTGTAGTACCGACTCAAATGATTTTGATGAAAAATTGATAAAAAAAAGACCGTTTTCCATGTCAGATTTATCTGTAAAACGTATATTTTACAGAAATAACCAGTTTACAAAAAAAACAAGCGCATAAATACGGAAATATTTAATTAGAACATTTATTAAAATAATTATTTGAAGAAGAAAAAAATCGGCTACTAGGAGGACTTGAGCCTACGATTACAAGCTCTATATGAGTACGTAATTTATAGTTTTAAAAGATACATACTTATCTTCTGAGTAAATAATAATCGGTAAAATGTTTTCATTACTAGACCATCGGCGGTATTATGCCCGTATCCATGTCCTTACTATAGCATGTCTTTCAGTTGTATTATCGAGCCCTATGTGTATATTTAAAGTTTTTAGTACCTACGAGTCTGTGATTACGTCACAGTAACGAGCCCAGATTTCAGTAAAACCAAATAGAGTAACGTTTGGCGCGGCTCCATTTCTCAGTATCTGGGGAGGTTATTTTGGCAACTTTCCTAAATGAAAACTTTACAGAATACGAAGATCAGTATAGTAGTTATAGATATGGTCTGTGGCGTGAAGGCCGGTTATATAATATTATTACTATTATAGTAAAAATATTTTAAATTAGTCTATTTTTAGGGAATATATAATAACATAGGGAAACGAATTTCATGTAATAGCCACCAAGGAGATATTAACGAGCTCTTTAGCCTTTACAGCTTGGCAAAAAAAGAAAAAAAAAATGCCTCCAAAAGACGAACAAACTTCAAAAAGCGAACGAGCTAATGGCATTTTCAGTTATTTGATAAAATTTTATCACTAAATGTCAAACTGTAAAAACAAATATCCTCATGTGAATTATGTTAACACGACTATTTTAAGTTATAAAACAAGCCGACAGTTTCATTCGATGAAACGACGTTGTGATAATTAATTTTAAAGGTACTAAAATATGATAAAACATACAATTCCTAATGTTTATGCGCAAAGTAACGTTTGAATCTGTAAAAGGTACTTTTTTGATATGGAACTGGAGGCTGCAGCTGGATATCGAATGAGCCACATGAGGCTTGCGAGCCGCAGGCTGCAGACCCCTGCCCTTCTCACCTGCTCACTTTTACCAGTGATATGGAACTGATACGTGGTCTCTAACAATGGGCTTCGATAACAAGCCCAAAGTAGCACAAGGTGTTATTGAAAGGGCTATGCTTGGAAAGCTAAACCTAAGGAGAAAGTCAGGTGACTTTAGGTACATAATCCATTCGCGAAATCGCAAGTAAGCATGGAACACAATAGGCACCTGATGGTAGATGGGGTTCAAAAAGTTTCGAGTGGAGAGGAAGCGCAGTGCAGATCGACCACAAATAAAGTGAACAGATGACATGATAGAGATAGCAGGAGGTTATATGCATGCCGCTTCTAACCGGTTCTTGCGGATGTCAATGATGAAGGTTTTTCCAGCTGTGGATGTTCTTTGGCGGAAATGATGATGATAAAGGTACGTATAATGTACTGGCACTTAAGGCCAGCTGCAAGGATACAATAGATAGGTGTCTAGAAACTTCATAATCAAAACCCGGCGCAAAAAAGAGGTGTTATATATTAGCCGTGTCTGTCTGTGTCATCATAAACTCCCACACGGATGAATAAATTATGATTTAGTTTATTAATTTGTTTCATCATCATCATCATCTCAGCCATAGGACGTCCACTGCTGGACATAGGCCTCCCCCATTGATTTCCACAAGGACCTGTTGGAAGCGGCCCGCATCCAGCCCTTGCCTGCGATCTTAGTCAGGTCGTCTGTCCACCTGGTTGGTGACCGTCCTATGCTGCGCTTGCCAGTCCGTGGTCTCCATTCTAGAACTTTTCGGCCCCAACGGCCATCAGTTCTTCGAGCTATGTGTCCTGCCCATTGCCACTTCAACTTGCCAATCCGCTGGGCTATATCGGTGACTTGCGTTTTTCTACGGATCTCCTCATTTCTGATTCGATCACGTAGAGAAACCCCGAGCATAGCCCTCTCCATAGCTCGTTGTGCTTAATTTGTTTAAGGGGTGCCTTTTTCGAGTGTTCTGAGCTATGTTTTATTAATATTTACGGCGAGAGTTTCTTTTTATAAATTAATAAAGGTGTAAGGTAATAAAGGTAATAATAATAAATTGAAAATAAAGGTAGGTATAATTAAAAATATTTTTTAATTATATCTAGTATTAAACTTGAGGTAGATGCTGTAGATTTCACTATGTTGTTAAGTATACAAAAACTTAAGCCAAGAATCGATTCAGTTACAGTCCAATCGGTACATCCAGTTACAGACCACCATAAAACATGTGGGCCTAGACAAGATGCATCACTTCATAGCGGTTCTCTTTCTCTAATCGTTGAAGGTTCGTTCTCGTTGTTCGTGTGATATATCGCTTTGAAGAGTCATTGACATTTTTTATGTTTTCACTCAGCGTAAACGCTTGTAGAGTTTCTTTGTCTAAGGCTGCTGGTGTATATCTCAGGAAATGTATAGAATGTTGACGTTACGCCGATAACCGAAGCAATGATGCCATGATGAATGACCCACGTATGCCATTAGTTTTGTACCAAACATAAACGTGATTTCTTATCGTCACTAGGGATAGGCGATAAGATTTCATATTGGAATTGTTGTAAAGATAACAATAAATTATTATTATGCAATATAGTAAGAGTTTGTTCATTTATATCGGATTTTCGATATCACGCTTTAAACAAGATCTAAATATGTGCCATCTTCAAATATTACAAGAATTTAAAAATCGGCTGTTTCGAAATGCTGTTCTGCCTTTTTACTGTCGGGTATGAAAAACTTGAATTTAGATTCGCCTAGCATCATGTTCATGCAATGACTCATAAAACTCTAAATCAAGGTACGTTGCTTTCGCTAGCTATACGTTACCAACTGCAATGTTGGTCTATCAATCCCATAGCTCAAAATACTTCCGAAAATGAAGGAATAAACTCTGACGGTTAGTAGTGCTATACTATTGCTAAAATGGCAAAGCGACAGGACGGTATTCTATAGTCGTGGATTCACGTCCGACTGAATTTTCTCTACAAGGTAGCTTATATTATACAAATATCATTTTAAAAACAATTAGGGTTCTCTGTAAAAAAGAACCTACGAAGAAACCAACGTTGTGGGTAATGTTCTAATGTTAACCATTGTGATGGTATGAAGTAGGAGTCTTTAGAATGCCACTTGACTATCTATCTCCTTAAGGTGGTTCGATTTCCATACAAACATATTTTTCCATTTATGTGAAAATGTATATTTTCACACTAGTTATAGAAAAATAAAACCGAATTCTAAATTAATTGTAAATTTAGTGTTAAACCTTCTATTATTCTACACAAATTTTCGAATCTTAGACGACATTATAATTTTATTAGAAGTGAAAAAGAATAGTATCAATAATAAAAAATGATAGGTACCTACTTTATGTTCATACTATAATGGATAAAATAGCTAACCGAATTGATTAGAAGTCATTATCAATGGAATTACATTCGCATAGATTTATGATAATCGATTTCAGGCTCAGAGGAGACATTGTTTGTTGATATAGTTTTATGATTATTGCGTGTTAATAGGTTTTCTGTGGAAAGTAACCTTGCTCGGTGACACACTTGTATAGACCAATATGACACCTGTTTCCACAACATGCAATGTAAAATACTCACTTTGAACTTCGTCAGGGCATATAGTTAAATAAATAATAATAATATAATAATAATAATATGGGACAACATTCACACAAGGTCTTCAGGTCCCAAACTAGGCAGAGCCTGTGCTATGGTAACCTGAAGACAGATATATATACTTATATACATATACACACCCAGACACAGGTCAAACAGACATGTTCATACACACAAATGTTTGACCTGTCCGGGAATCGAACCCGGGACCAGCGGCGCAGAAGGCAGAGTGCTACCAACTGCGCCAACCGACCAGTCGGTTGGCGTATAACAATAAACATGTAGTTACGACCTAGCAACACGGCTAACCCAATAGGAAATAATAACTATTGAGTCATATCCCATGTATAGGCAACAATAAACCAAATAGCAACACAGGGACCTGCACCTAACTAAACTATAATGACGGGTCTATACAACCATCTACACAAGACGGGAGCTTCACATAGGCCTATAATTCAGGGATGCATGCAGGGAAACGGAGACTGTGGAAAACATGCTACTGCACTGTGAGGTCCCAGAAAGTATAAAAATCACAATTGGACTACATAAATTATTATATTGGCCCTAATTCTGAGAATCATTCGAACTAACTAAAATTCATCAAAATTAAAATGCTCGTATTTTATTTACGCTAAAATTCAAATTCGAATCACTCCAAACAACACTATCTCTAATATTAGAAAAGTTTTTCAACTGGAGGCCAATTGCGGGTAGTTTTAGTCTGCATACCAAATATGTGGTGACTTATTTCATTAACGTAATAATAACTTATCTTACTGGCCAGGGCTTTAATTTAGTTGAATTGAATGAAATCATTATATGGATACAATTATGATGGCTCAGGCAGTGGCTGAAGAGGGGAATGTATCAAGAATGCTAAGCGGGGCGTCGGTGCAGGACTATAGTATGAAACTATATTATTCGAATAAAGATAGGAAGAATACGGAGCAAATAAACAATTTGGTAAATATGCGATGTCAATCTGCTAATGAAATTGAATTGAAGCTAGAAATTTGCTAAATATTCTCACGACATAAAACTGCAGCTGCTTCGGCCAAATATTGATCAACCAATGTCTTACAAACTGCTACTGCATAGTATGTTAAAGAAGAAGAAGACGTCACTTACATACATCAATAATGGATCACGTGATAGTTACTACTGCATAGGTCACTTTTGACAGATGACCAAGATTTCATCGAATCTAGAGGTAGAGCGTTAGGGTCTAGTTGAGCGTATTTTGGTCTGGCAGGTTGAAGTGAACGGTCATGATCATGTCTATTTTCTCTAAAATGTCAAATGTAATTCTTTCTGCTATTTGATCAAATCTTCAAGTCAGATACAATAGCAACTGTAGTAGTAATTTGATGAGAAATTTTGATGGAATTGATTCAGTTATTGTTTATTTTCCAAAATGTGTGGTAGCTGCTCGTGAAATGCAGTCAGAAGAGAAGAATAAATATTACAAGTTTACATTTCCTTTCAAAAATATACAAAAAATCAGCATGGAATCCAGTCTGCACCTGTTTCCAACAGACTACAAAACTCCATCACATATGAACTGATTTGAAAATGTCTTTTTTCATTTGAAAGGATATAATTTCAGATTAGTGTTGAATTGAAATTGGTTGAAAAATTCGAAAAGAAAACGTTGAAAATGTAATGGACAAAAACAGTTTTATAGTAATTGAACTATATAATTATTAATAATAATATATTAAATGTATATATGTATATGCATAACTCACCTGGAAAAACATCCAAGTAGGGTATTCTCCCAGTTTGACAGCTATACAAGCCCCTAAAGCTATGAATACTGTGGATATGCTGTCACAGCCATGATCGAAGAGTTCCCCCAGCGGTGACTGGCTACCTGTCCGCCGCGCCTGCTTGCCATCAATAGCATCTAGGCTCTGGTAGATAAATACTCCTAATGCGCAAAGAGCACATGCCCATCTTGGTGGATCTTGTCGTGCATCAGGACTATACCTGTAATAAATAAGGTGCATATATATTGGCAATTTGCTCCACTGCCTATGGTACATTTTTGTATAATGATTTATAACCTTTTGTCTCTAAGAGTAGAGGGAGTGAAAAATGGACTTATTTTAGGTAGGTGCTGCATGTGCTAAGGGCAAAACCAGCAACACAATCCTGGAATTACTATGCATGTCAAACTACTCCCTTATTATAATAATTAGAAGCAGTATATGGGTCAATGGGATAAGGACAAGAAGACAGTATAAGAGCTAGATTTTACATATGTTTTGGAGACCCATAAAATAACATTGCCTCAAAAGCCAGACAGTTTCAATCATTTTTACATCTTGCCAGACAGATCAAAAGTCTGTGTAGGTGTGATATATGTTCACTAATTTCTCCCCCATTAGTGGACTGATTCTCAAACCTCTTTTTTGTTTGATAGAGTTAAACTTCCGAGGGGACCACCCATTTAAATTTCATCAAAATCGGTCAAGCAGTTTTTGAGTAACACTCCAATAACTGAAAAGTGTTACGTCTATTTGGATGCTTTCATTATAGAGGTGAATGACAATTGATACTGTAGTAGCAAATGTCAATGAAAAGGGTAAAAAAATTGTTTTACCCTTACGTAAATGTGTATAAAGTAGTAGGCACCCCAATTTCCTTATGTTCAGAATCCCTAATCCCTGTGCTCAGAGCAGAGGTAAGAAAATGTTCGCCAATGCTGAGGCTTACCTCACAATGTGGATCAATTGAAAGTTTGTTTTAAAGTACCAATAATTTTTCCATTGTTTTTTTTTTGTACTGTATAGATATAGTGTTAGACTGCTATCCACCATGATGGTCAAAGACTATGTGTTCGAAGATGTTATCACTCTAGATCTACAATGCTTACTGGCTCTCAAGGATTGCTGCTTGATCACACTATGTATTTGGTGACAGTTTCTCAAACTTGCAGGTACTCGAAAGTACCCTACCACTATGGAAAATTGCTATCATGTCTGTAATTACAATACATGTTGTAATTGAATGCCTGGATGCCCCTCAGTGGCTATCCGGCTGTTAGTCCGATCGGTTGGGTTATCTTATGTTTCAGGGCCCACTCAATATTCTTTCACAACGCACCAACCACTAGTGGATCACAACCCATACTTAGAGAACTCCTGTACTAGACACACGCTGTAGCTTTCCATATTGGGAACATTGTAATCAAAGAATAGTAACAAGAATAGGGAAGTTTCCTAGCTAGCAACCATCCTCAAGTTTGTAAATCTAGCACATGGTCTATTCAGGAAGATGTCTTAAAAGCTCCTGCCAACATTTCATAGTCATAGTAATTTTATTGGCAAATACAACATTACATGTCAAATTGGTTACAGTAGGTAACTAAATAAAATATATTAAGGCAAAAATTTACACACACTAAAAATTTACTCACATTAAAGTAAACTAACAGTATATAAAAAATAACAATAAGTAATAAAGTAAGAGAGTAGTAGCGTTTACTTAATAGTAGCTTTTTTAATTTATATTTGAATATTTTTGGAGAAGTTGCACTTTTAATTGACTTTAGGAGGCGATTATATAATTTGGGCCCTACCACATAGGCTTTAGATCGTTCAGACTAGCAGCGAGTGAGCAGGTGTTGCCAGTCTATCCTTGTGTCTCATACTGTAATTGTGTGAAGTCCCAATGGTTTTGAAACTTTATGGATTGCAGTGCACGAATAGACAAATCTGGCATATTAATACAAAAGGTACAGCAATATTCCTAGTTCTATAAAATGTGGTTTTGCGGATTCATCCCATTTGACACGATCAATAGCACAAATAGCTCTCTTTTGTAGGATCAGAGTGCGCTCGGCCTCGGCTGTATTAACCCACAACTCGGTTCCATATAAAATAAGTGAATGGATTGTTGCATAATAACAACTGATAACAGCATGCCTGGGAGCTAACACAGCAAGTCGATTGAGGGCAAAGCAGGGTTGCGCTAGGCAGCTGCATATCATATCTATATGTATATCCCATTTCAACGCACAATCCAAATATCCATATCTGACATGGTTCCACTTTTACGCACAACCTCATTGAATGCAGTCTTAAAAATGAATTTATGAAGGTGAAATATTGTTATAAACTCATAGTTATCGACTGACCAACTTTTTGAGCCACATGAAGGAAGGTTTTACTCACTATGATAACAGCTACATAATTGGTTAATAGATAACAATAACATTTAATAAATATTTATGTTTACATTATGTTCATTCTATATAGTACAAAGTCAAATATGCACCTATTCCAAGTCTGCCTGTAGACAATAATATCATTTGAAGAATCTTATCTATTTAATAAGTGGCGCGATTTTGTTGACCAATAGGATGAGTGCACTACTAGGTACATAGACTTTCATGGATTTACAAACACAATTAGGTCTCAGGAGATTTCATGTGTTGTAAAAATGTAACATATCAGGTACAATACCACTATGAAACTGAGTAAAATAGAAAGTCGTTACGGTCTACATCTATTTGACTCAATTCATTTATACTAACCTTACATTTGGGTACTTACCACACTAAAATTAGCGTTGTTACTATATTTACTATTAAACCTAAGATTGTGATGAGATTCGGCGCGAGCCATAGCGGCGTCTTCGAGACGAGCCAGCACCACCATGGCTGAAGCCAGGCATCCAACAAACTGGCACTGGTACAAGAGTACTTGTGTTCACTGAGTCTTTTTAACTGTGCAGCGTTGAGTATTCTCTCTTTATAGAACTGCATATTTAAACACTGTCACGACATTACACTGCACTTGAGTATAATAATGATTATTCAATCGCCTTCTACTAATTTTTCACTAAGATTACTGCAAAATCCATTTCATCCAAACATCACATCACACCACTTTCAATGTGTCATAGACAAATTTTCACCTTCCAACTCCTCGACTTGATTGACGTTTGAAAATTGACACTAAAAGTATAACTGACATTAGAATTAAGTTACTGTTGTTAACTTTTTAATAATGGCTCCGCACAGTTTGTGTATTTAAATTTATGTAAAAAGTCAATGTGTCGGCCTTAGCCCGTGCGTGGGGCGGCCACAAATATAAAATACGGCTGTTGTTGGAAATAGTTGATAATGGGCTACGCATTGGTACCTACCCCAACATCCGACGCCGATTGGGCGAGGCGGTTTCGAGAGGGCCGCGGAGGAGTTTTTTTTATTAAAAAACTTATACTTGGCTTGAAAATCAACTATGTCTAAATTTTCCACAAGATATAAGACTTTGTCTCAATTACAGTTTCCCTGCATTTTTTATGAATATTAGTTGGGTCATTTGTAACTTAGCTTTTAACACAAATACCTACAGGGCTTCCAAAACTTCATTGTATAGTGAAGTCCTTGGGACTTTGTTATTTTTTATGACGCCCCTTATCCTAGCCTCCAAAAATACTTAGTAGGTACCAATTTAAGTATTGTGCTTAAGGTATCTACCGACTTGGACAAGTTATTTCACACTTTTGAGGTGTGTAAGTCGGTTCCATTTTTTGGTAAAAATATTTTTCACCCTTTTCAGTGATTTTAATGAAATTTAAATGGAACCACCCCGGAAGTAGGTATAGATATTCTATCAATCAAAAAGCGGCCGTGGTAGTACCGGCCTAGAATAGTACGCCCCCATCTCTTCCCGCGGGTGCCGTAAGAGTCGGCTAAGGGACCACTTACCAGGAGGTGGGCAGCAGCACCTTCTGAGGATTGGAAATCATACTGCGCTCGCCAACCCGCCTGCCAAACGTGGCGAGTATTGGCAAATCCCCCCTATATGGGGGAGGCTTCTGTCCAGCAGTGGACGCACATGGCTGAGAGAACATCAATCAAAAAAAGAATCATCAAAATCGGTTCATAAACGACGAAGTTATCCGCGAACACACATACGGCAACTGCCCACGTTAACCACTGCACTTAGAGGTGGGGTCCCTTAACAAAAGTCGTTTACAATCTTGGTCCGGTTTTACCGCGACTAAAATTTTATTAAAAAAATCAACTTGCACATGGTAACCTCGCTCACACTTTCTACTGAAATATATGAAACTGTGAGTTATTCGACTTGCATGAGAATATTATATCATTTTAGCAACTGCAACGACATTTTTGTTAATAATACTAATGCACATCGATAACGATATCGATATCGATATCGTTGCGTCGCGCGCCACCCAAATACTAGTACCTACTATAAAATGTATATACGGTCGAATTAAGAAACCTCCTCCTTGTTTTGAAGTCAGTTAATGTGATGGATGTGCTTGCTTTCCTAATCGTATTTTCTGAAACCAGGCTTCCAGTTCGGAAATTTCCACTCTCATTTCTTTTTCTAAGTCTATTTTTGTCCTGTATTAGTTTGTTATTAGGTACTGCAGCTGTGGAAAAGCCTGTTTCGCACAAGTTCAAAGTCGCAAATGGTAATAAAAGCTTTAATGCAGCAGTGCAGATGGCAATCGTGCCATGAATTGAAATCAATTTCACATCATCATCATCCACTGCTGGACATAGGCCTCCCCATTGATTTCCACAAGAACCAGTTGGAAACGGCCATTTCGGCCCCAACGGCTATATCGGTGACTTGCGTTCTGCTACGGATTTCTGAATTTCTGATTCGAACACGTAGAGAAACCCTGAGCATAGCCCTCTCCATAGCTCGTTGTGCGACTCTGAACCTGCTTAGAGGGCCCATAGTCAGAGACCACGTTTCGGTTCCGTAAGTCATCACTGGTAACACACACTGTTTGAAGACCTTCCTTTTCAGGCATTGCGGTATTTTGGACCAGAAGACGTCTTGTAGCTTCCCGAAGGCTGCCCAGCCGAGGTGGATTCGACGATTGGCCTCTTTCTCAAAGTTGGACTTACCTAATTGGACTGTGTTTTGTTTTTTCAAATCAATATAATGTATTTATATACTGTATAGATTAAGCGTTTGACCACTATCTCACTTGAGTGTCCACCACTATTTGTCCTAGGTAGACGTAATGGTCCACAACTTTGAGAATCAAGTTCCCAATTGATATGGGGGCGGGCGCAACATGGGCATTTGACATAATTTTCGTCTTGTCCAAGTTCATTTTAAGGCCCACCCTTCGGGTAACTCTGTTGAGGTCATCGAGCAAGGAACACAGCCAGTTAAATGAATACAACGCGTAATAACACAAAGCTTTATTTATCAACAATAATTACAATTTATTACAAAGATAATACTTTAAGAATTTATAAACTGTCGTTTAAAATCAAGAAAAATAATTAAATATCAAGAATGCTGGTTGTGCAAACAATTAAAATAAAATTAGTATTCTATTTTAACGCCTACGAGCTTATTCTATTCGTTATAATCCTTTTATATCTACACAACGTGAATAAATATAATTTGATAAAATGACAATAAGTACAGAAAGTTAGAAATTGTAATGTATGTCGTCAGTCTAATGATATTCATACACAATATTAAAAACTTTATTTGATAAAGCCAAAATTAAGCTAAATGCTTCGTAGGTTTTCATATATAGGTACCTACCCTCTATACCCACATACTAGTCAAAACTGCAGTAGGTACATTATGGTAGCAATCCTGTTATCCATTCCAACTAACTAAAGTTGTGTATAGTACGAAAATCTTCTGTAAACAATGATATCCAAATTGGTACCTATATCAGTCAAGTGTGAAGAACCCCTTGTGATATTTTCAAACGCGTAGGTACCTATCCTATGTTGAATTTTATTAACATGTAAGTTGGTTTATCCTTACTACGAGTACATGCATTTAGTAAACTATAAAATTTACCGATTGCATTATTAATTTATGTAGGTAGATAGGTACCTACCAATTTGAATTTTAGTGTAGATAAAATACGATCTTTATTACATTACACAATTTTACTTAGTATGAGTACCTACCTAAACAAATCTCCTGCCAATGTTTAATCTTAAATAAACTTAACTCAGTTATTAGCCGTTTTGTACATTCCTAAGCTATTTATTCCAGTAGGTATATAGACATTTGTTGCTTAAATAATCGGATGATTATGGACTTGCAATGTTACCTAGGCTTTGTTTGACCTTTTCTTGATTCAATTCGTTTTTGCAGCGTAGTTAGAAGTGCACCCAATACGTTGTGTCCAGGCAGACGTTTCCCGAACAAAAGCCGCTTGACAGAATCGTCGAATGTTAGCAAAGCGACCATATTCTGGAGAAGGAAGCCTTGGCAGTACTCCAATAGTTGCGAAGCACCGTACACCTGGAATTTGTAAAAATATATCTAAGCGTATGGCTTGGACGGTTTAATTTATATTTCAAGCATTGCAACCAGAGAAAGTTGATGTAAAAGAGAAACGCATAGGCAAGGCATATGATCTATAGTGGTAGGCCAACTTCTAACTGAACACAGTGTATTTACACAGTGCATAGTATAAATACATTGTGTTAGTATATATTTATTACATATATTTACAGTGTAGGTACTGTTTTTGAAAGCCAGTCAAAATCCAGCTAGACCTATAATGTTGAGCAAACGTTACAGGTCCCACATAGTTGCTGACAAGTACATTCTGTAGGCTAGTGATCAAATGATAACCTAAATTTCTTTTATATGCTGTTATTATTCAAATAAATGAAAGTTTCAGCATAAAACATCGCTACAGATGAGATCGAGAACTATGCTAAGGACAATGTGAAGCTATGATAGCTTAGCGGTGAGAGCGTTGGCTGTCAAACTGACGCTAGTTCAATCCCCGCCAATGGCTTGAGCTTCTAGTGAAGACATCGAGTATCGATCTTGCTAGCTATCACCCTCAAGTTTAAAAAACTGTCACCAAAGGCTTAGTCGGTTTAGTCTGTTGAGTCTGAGAGGCAGTAAATATTCTAGATTGCGTGATTACATCCTCCATCACATCGCCACTGATCATCAAGTGAGATAAAAAAATCCATGGTTGAGAAGGTTAGTCAATAAGTATATCGACTAACCTTAGCGTGTATATAAACTGAAACGAGGTTGTGCAGGTCTACAGATTTGGCTGCTCTCGCTTCACAGTGTCTCTGCAATGGCAGCAGTTGGAAGAAAGAGGCTGCTGCGAGAACTTCCAGCACGTCTAACTCCGGGATATCAAGGCCAGTGCATCCGCCCGAATACAGATACTTCATTACTTGCTGTGGACAAAAGTTACTGTTATGTTTTATTGCCTCATGACACGCAGGGAATCGTATTTAGACTATTTTTGAAGGATATAAGGTTATAGATTAAGTAGGTAATTAAAGTTATAGGGACTCTTTATCATATAGTTTATTTGCAAGTTTATATAAGATTATACAATAAGTTCAGCGTTGCAAACTATTCAAAGAAAGGCTTCAAAACGTCCAACTCATTCTAATCAGCCTGCATGCAAACATGAGAATGTTTATTTAAATATTTTTATAATCTTTCACATATTCTCTAAATCATAAAAATTAATTATGCAGAAGCCAGCTACTTCATATATTTTTGCTATGTAAGTACCTAGTATTAAAAGCAGTGCGGTGGTGGAACCGGCCTAGAATAGTACTCCCCCATCTCTTTCTGCGGGTGCCGTAAGAGTCGGCTAAGGGATCACGTACCAGAAGGTGGGCAGCAGCGCCTTCTGAGGATTGGCAATCTATGGTGGAAGCATATATCCAGCAGTGGATGCACATGCCTGAGAGAAGATTGAAGAAGAAGAAGAGAAATACTGAAAACTCCTTTGGAATGTGATTTGCATTATAAAAGGGACGAAGTCGACGCGTTGCGAAGAGTATTGTTCAACCATACTTAATTGTAAACAGATAATACCTTACCTCGAATATATGATATCTAATGTCGTTTATCTGTACAAGCGGCGGAGTGGTGCTAGCTGGTGGTAGAGATTCGTTACTAGATCTGGTAGGGGCGAGCATGGCGCGCAATCTCGCCGACTCAGACACAAGGACTATTTTGTGACCGTAGAACAAACGCCCTTCCACTCTGTAAAATTAGATTTAAAAAATATATTATACATACTAAGGTCCTAATAATATAACATCATCATCATCATCTCAGCCATAGGACGTCATAGACCTCCCCCATTCATTACAAGGACCATTGGGAAGCGGCCCTCATCCAGCCCTTTCCTGCGATCTTAGGTCAGGGGCCGTCCTATGCTAATATAATATAATATTATTGTGTAATTTTGGTACTCTTATATTATAATAGTAGGTACCTACCAAAATATGGTGCAAAATTTTGTTACATGAAAGCAATGATTGCCTAGCGGTGGGAATGTCGGCTCTCAACCTGACGATCCCTGGTTCGATCGTGATCTCAGTCTGAGCTTCCGGTGAACGTCCTATCTGTATTAAATGCACAGCATGGTGGTGAGATACTTTCCCGTACAGCTAGATACCCACCCTTAAGTTTCAAAAACTTGTCATTTGTACAATGTGTTCAGGCAACTGTACCTACTCGAGAGTCGGTTAACATTCTGGTGTTAGCGTGATTCCATCGTCGAGACATCGTCTATGACCATCAAATGAAATAGTGGTCCAACAGTGTTTTAGTGATTAGTACAACGGTCGAGCGTAACTTTTTTAAATATTGAGCTAAGACCTGGAAGCACCTATCGATATCGGTCTAAAATAACTTATTATGGTCAGACCAACGTACCTACTATAAGCCCGTTGGGTCAGACCCCAAATAAAAACTTAACTTAACTTAACATTTTCAACCAATAAGTTCAGACATATATAATGCATTGTAAGAACAAAAATATCCAATGAATATTACCTTTAAAAACTTTATTGGTTTTGAAGGTAGGAGGGACAAACTAATTTTGTCCATAAGGCTTATTAGCTCTGCGTATAGTAGTGAATATTGTTATTATATTTTAACGTATACATAGAGCAAACATATTATAATTCATTGCCTTTATTATGTATTTACTAACCCTACACGTATTTCTAGTTATTAGTGCCCAATAAACGTTATTCTATTCTAATATACAGAAGAAAAGAGCGACCTGAAGGTGACGTCGGCAAGTGAGGGGTTGTTGACGTAGGAGGGGTCGACGCGGGCCTGCGGCGGCGCGGCGGGGGGCGGGGGCTGCGCTACCCCCGGCACCGGCTCGCGCCCGTAGCACGCGCACAAGATGTCCGCCAGCAGTAGCACCGTGCCCTCCTTCTGAACACATACTGCTGGCTTATTCAAGCGCCAAAACAACTTGACCACAAGATTTAACAACATCTGTAATACTTCTAAAGACATTCGCACTACAGCTTAAAGTTGGCGCGGCAATGACACTGGCCATTTTAAATTGATCTGTTAAGTTTGACACGAGAATGCAAGTATATTTATACCTATAATTAAATATTAATTATATAATTATGATTTTTTTCCAGGAATAATATATAGTTCCCATGGGATAATAATGAGGTAGCTGGAAAACTGTAATCCTCGCGGGTGAAACCGCAGGGCGTAGCTAGTAATTTATAATTTACAGTAACATACAAACTTATTTATAATATCACAATAATATTATATGACGAAAGTTTGTTTGTCTTTTGTACTTTTAAAAGCTGAAACGACAGAACAGATTTGCATGAAATTTGAAATCAATATAGCTTATGCCCTGGAATAACACATAGGCTACTTTCATCCCGGAAAAAAGTACAGTATACTTGGGATAATTGAGTTAACAGGAAAAAAGTGGTCCACGCGGGTATAGCCCCGAGGCGCAGCTAGTTATTTATAAGTTACAGTAACATAGAAAACTTAACAAGCAATATTTTAGATAAAAATGTGGTACATTACCTTGCTATATCTTAGTATGTTGAATAGCAGAGGAAGACATTCGTAAATGAATTGTTTACTGTAGTGGCTATCATCTGACGGACAAACCTACAAACACAATTAATTAATATATAATAACTATAACATATACTGTTAGGAGTAGGAATGGCATATGTCTTTATTTTTATGAACATGAAATCAAATGAAATGGGCCAGGCAGTAAATATTGCTCTTGCAAAAGATGTCGGTTGTTTTTAATTTCGACTAACAACATATCGGTCAGCCAATTAATATGCCTATCCTTAAAGCCATATTGAACAACATAGCGATATTACAAACTACATTCAAAATATCAACATTGGCACAATTTTATAATATTGAAAACTGGTTTAGTGTGAAACTTACGCGTTGTTGATTACACGACAATTAATTCGGCTTCAAGACCCTAATGAAGACTTCCGGAAGAACCCGAAACAATTACCCATCGTGAAATTGACAACGCGTAGTAAGTTTCAAGTTGAACCCGTTTCAATTATATATTAAAAAGACATAATGAGCATGGGTTTCATCATTATTCTTGGCACATTATTATGTAGCTAATAAAGGTAAAAAACCCAACCTACATTTTTCTAACATTCTATATCATATCTTCTCTACATCTTACTACAAATAAGCACTTGATTACAATTTGAATTATAATATTATAATTATGTCAAGTTGTTTACTAGTAGTGTGCTTTAACACCGTGAACCAATAATTAGTACTTAATCTCAGAACTGGGAAGTGGATCTAAAATTATTTAAATTCCAAAATACTTGAAATTTTTTTTATCTTGAAGTAGAACGGCTTATAAAGTCTTGTAAACTAACAACAGCATTACCTAAAATAAAATTGAATGAATTAGATGGAAAACATTACAAATTCCCTGACAGGTAATCTTGTCTTAAATTTCCATAATTAGCAACTGAAGCAATCTTCATAATATAAAATATTATTCTTTTATTGGACATCAATACTAGTAACTGAGTTTAAGGCTTAACAAGTTTATTTTGTGTATTGTGAATTAGGTATCCCTTATAAAAGCCTGACAGATTAAAACTTACCTGCAAAAAGTCTTGCAACAGCTGATCAATAACGTGATCTAATGCAGCGTCTGCTGCCGCAGCTAGGGATAGTGTCCACGCGTGCAATGACCATGGGACTCCTAGCGCTCGTAGTTCTAAAGTTATATCTGAAATTTACAAATTTCGTCAATTTAAAGGACACATATGTATAATTATAATCTACACAATAAAGTTGAACTTGCTTTCAAAGCTAAAGTGGCAGTGGGCAGGGCACAAAGCTCGAGAACTGATGGCCGTTAGGGTCGAAAGGTTCTCGAATGGAGACCACGGACTGGCAAGCACAGCATAGGGCCGTCACCTACCAGGTGGACAGACGACTTGGCTAAGATCGCAGGTAAGACCTGAATGCGGCCCGCTTTCAACCGGTCCTTGTGGAAATCAATGGGGAGGCCTGTGTTCAGCAGTGGACGTTCTATGGCTGAGATGATGATGATGGTAACTGGAAGATTACTATTTAGGCTTATTAATGAGCAAGTTCTCAGTTGCGTGACAGTCATATTGTTTTAACCATAATGTAGATATTTTTTTGCAATGAAAGTATTAGTTCAAAGGAAAAGTGTTAGGTACAACTTTGCCTATTTTATTGCAACGTAATGTACAATAGCTAAATCGGTGAGCCAAATATAGAGGTACCTATATACTATAGTTAGGGTATTATATGGTTATTATGTAGTTTGTCCGTTTATCCTAAAAATAATTATACATAAATATTACTCATTCCTTTACATTATGACCATGCGTGTTATAAAAAATGTACGCTCATAATTCAGAATTTTTAGGTACCTGCTATTTACAGAAAAACTAAGTATTTAGTCTTTAAGAAATAAAATCTTTGTATCGATTTCAAGAGCCAATCGTTATAGAATAGTCGTGTTTTTTTTCCTACTGTAAGCATTAAGTTGCATAAAAAAATAATTAAAGAGTTTATTATTTATCAACTTATTAATACAACGTTAATAAAATTAACAAGTCCTTCCTTATACTGCATCCTGCAAGAGACTCACGATGGTTACGTAACTTTGTTTTGGTAAATGTTTGGTATATAGTCCACTACAGTATAAAGTTCATTTGGTTTGATAGAATATTCGTGAAAGTTTCAGATACCTATCTCTTGAATAGTGTAAAATTTAAAATGGACGAACCTAAGTGATCAGTCTCAGCAGCGCAGTACATGGCATCTTGCAGCGCCCGCTGCTGCTGCTTGGTGAAGGCAGGCGGGCGGGCCCCACCGGGGGCGCCGCCGGGGGGCGCCGCTGCAGCGCCTTCCGCCAGTACCTCCTCCAGCGAGAGCACCGCACCCGCGCCCGAGCCTCGCGCCCCACCCCCGCGCACCGCCGCGCGCAGGCACCCACGCCGCCCGTGCGAGCAACACACCGCCACTGCACTGTGTACCAATAATGTAACGCTTTACGTCACGGCTTTCTTTTTAAAAAAATATATATATTCTCGTCAGTATAAAAAAACTTAGATCTGCCATGATATTCCACTTTCATAGATTCATGCACTTTCCTGGATACTTAACGGTTCACAATCCATTTTTATATATTACACACCAATATACATCAAATTCTCATTAGAAAAACAAAGCAAGTCAAAGTTAGCTTTTATCCTTGGACACAATATATAGGTTTGTGAACATTCAGTTTCTACTGCAAAACGAATATGGTAAACAGACCTGTAACAGCCATATTGTGCAGCCGCTGAATAACACAGTGCGTCGTTGAGTTGGGTAGAAAGGAAAGGATCAGCTCCATGAGATAGCAACAACTGCACAAGTTCTAAATTTCCAACTCCACATGCCACCTGGAAAGAAATTTAAAATAATAAGGCATTATTGACTATCCTATAAGTTTAGTTTAGATTATAAAACATTCGTGAAAAAATACAGGACAACATAGACATGATGTAAAATTATATCATGGTGATAAATATACGAATTGCTCGAACTAAAACAAAAAATAAATTATTTAAACATAAGTCTGAAATGCAGACCATACCGTAAAGTTACCGTATCGTTTGATTTTACCTTAAACTTACGAAAAATTATTAATTATTAGTACGAACGGTTCAAAAGTCAGTGTTAGAGATATGGGTGTGATGGTAGTAAATATTTACCTTTTAACACGTCTTTCTTTACGCATAGAATACTTGCTTCATCACCGTCCACTGTCTATTGAGCAGCAAATTATTTGTATTCAGTTATTGAAGTGTAATTTAAAAACCGTTGGACCGATTTTGACAAAATTTAAATAGGACTACACGGAAAGCACCAGCTTTCAAATCAAGAAACATCAAAATTAGTTCGCCCAGTCGAAAGTTCTGAGGCAACAAATATAAAATAAATAAAAACATACGGGTCGACTTGAGCACTTCCGCCTTTTTTTGAAGTCGGTTGAAATAAGAAAAATATCAGACATAAAAGCTAAAAATCGATGAGCAGTATGTAGCAGTAGGAAATCGTAAGATAAACTTAGTTAAGCAGCTTAGTCCGAAACTCGCTCAGTTTGATTCAGTAAAGTAGGAGGCAGGTTACTGAACTTTACTTGGAGATAGTTTAGAGAACAGGTGCAGCTGCCATGCCTTCTGGACAGCACCGACCCATGTGTTCTGAGGTTAGAGTTACATGAGCTCAGACTCCTACAGACAATAGGATGGAGACTGACCTGCAGCGGCGTGAGTGTGCACACATCGTCCCCCCGCGCCGCGGCGCCATCCCCGCGTGCGCCCGCTGCCAGTAGCCGCCGCGCGCACTCCACGGCACCACCGCCGCCGCCGCCCCCCGCACACGCGTATACCAGTGCTGTCCAACCTGACAACACCGCGATATTCATTTATATCACATCATGCGCATGCATGCTCATTTGCTGCTATAATCGATATACGAGTAGTATTACCATAAGGCACAATCTCATTTTAAGTTACGACTATTCATACCAACCTGTTTTTTTATATTCCTCAGCTTTCTATTAAGTTTTTCAACTAAACACGAATTACCATAGTTCTAATTTAGGTTTTTAAGATTGCACAATCAAAAAGTTAATAGATATAGTAGGAAATATCTGTTTTATTTTATTTGAATTATTGAATTTTGAAAGTTTAGCTTGTTTTCCCACAGCGTAGCGCTCTGGGAAGATAAAGATCGGAAATCTTGAAATACTATATAAGTAAAATAAATCATTGCCCTCTTTGGAAATATAAATGCCTTCTTGAGTCTGTTTCAATGGGGTGGAATCACCCCACCTTGGCATTCTCAATTTCTATCAGGTCACCATATTAACGCGTAAGGTATTATAATACCTATAAGCTATAATTTTATATTGATGTTATATAATTATAGCTTATACGTATTATAATACATCCGCTACAACGTGGCGCAGCATGGGTCGGCCACCGACCAGGTGGACAGACGACCTGACTAAGATTACAGGCAAGGGTTGGATGCGTGCCGCTTCCAATCGGTCCTTGTGGAAATCAATGGCCTATGTCCACCAGTGGACGTCCTATGGCTAAGATGATGATAATGACGAACATATAGTAAAACATTTTTGAGTAGAATGGCAGTGTCCTGCCGCTTCTTCTCGTAATCACTTCTTATTTGTAAACCGGCGCTAGGATCGGTTAGAACTTGGAAATGTAATAACATTATTGACTTTTTCTAAGTGAGCAATGCGTAGATATAACATTGATTTTACGCGTGTTTAACTGAATTAGGTTATTACATCCACCTGGATACGTGTAGTCCTTAAGCAACATGTCCAACTCACCAGCAGTAGGCGGCGTGTAGGTGGGGGAGGCTGATTGGGCCGGCGAGCGAGGAGACATCGGCATCGTGCAGTGCGCCACACTCATGCCTCCCGTCTCGATGTTGGGGTCTGCACCAGCCTCTAGCAACATCTATATATAACCGTATTCATTAAATCAGGCTGAATTTGGAAAAATATACAATTATTAAAAAATAAGATAAAACTAACCTATATTTAAACTGTTTTCACTAAAATGATTAGTGTTTCGTTCATTGCGTCGGGTCAGCAGTTCGCTTGTTCACATGTAATCTATTAGACTTCATGCTCCTACTCCATCAATATACGCCACAGTCACAAAGCGAAGCCTGACATTTAGCAAGCTGAAGCTTCCTAAGTTAAATGTTAAAGTTTTAAGCCACATAACTTAATTAAAGTAAAAATTGTCGATATATTTTCAGTCTCCTGGGCATCGATGCAACTCTAAGAAGCCAGCCCTAAATTCTTTCAATATGACAAGATCCAAAGCTTTATCATTGACCAGAAACACGACAACTAAGGCTGTTAAGTAGGTAATTAGCTTTCCTACGAGTATCTAATATAATAATAATAATAATATGGGACAACATTCACGCAAGGTCTTCAGGTCCCAAACTAGGCAGAGCCTGTACTATGGTAACCTGATGACTGATATATATACTTAAACACATACTTATATATATACTTATATACATATACACACCCAGACACAGGTCAAACAGACATGTTCATACACACAAATGTTTGACCTGTCCGGGAATCGAACCCGGGACCAGCGGCTCAGAAGGCAGAGTGCTACCAACTGCGCCAACCGGCCAGTCGATCTATGATTAGGAATATTTCAGCGAAAATTAATTTCTATATTTTCGTAATTAAAAAAATAATTACTGCTTTAAAGACTATAATTATTCTTGGAATCTCTTAGTCGGACTCCACGCTTACTAGAGAGCTAGAAGCGCTAGCTAGATCCACACCAAAGAGAAGCCCTACGATGAGCCTCGTCCGAGGGTATCCAGATTTTATATCACTTACCGCTACGATCTGGTCGTCACCTGCTGCAGCAGCCTTCATCAGCGCCGTGAGTCCAGATGCATCGGCAGCATCAATACCGGCTGCCGGTAATAGTGACCGGATGGAACCAAGAAGTTCTGGTCTTCCACTCAACAGAGCTCGGTGGGCGAGACCTAGAGCCGCACGATGGGGCTCATCGGTAGATCGGTTGCAGTGAGACCACACTGGTTCAATTGCTTCTTCCAATCTAAAGAGTGTAGAATGTTGTGGTTAGGATCATTTTTCGAAGCGTTACCTGAAGAATATAATGATAAAATATATATGTACTTATTTAAGTTGGTGATTTTATCCTATAATTCTGTGAAATACATTATTTACTTGGCATACGGCATTTATCCATTAGGTAGCCTGCCAGCTTATTCATGTTGATTACATAAGGCTACGAGCGCTACACGAGGCTACGAGCAAATTGAGTTCGTTGTATGGAGCCCTCATAATATAAAAATAAAATAAAAATCATACACATGTACCGGTTCTTCAGACACAGATTTAATTAGTAGTTAAGTGCACTGTTTGTGAGTGAAGTATTTTGCCTTAAAAATAAATCTGGCTTTTTAATTAGTGCATAAATAGAAAAGATATGTATTGAATGGATAACTGGCAATTCGCCAATCGATCAAACAATTTGATTAATGTGATACATCTAGTTTTTTTCGGGCAGACAGATGATCGTCGAAATGAACCTGATTTTTAAAGTAGAGTTCTGCCCCACTCATCTATATCGTAGGTGGTGGGCTCGGTGTGTACTTACGCTATGGGTCTCGGCGGACAGTCCGCGTGAGGCAACAGCAGCCGGGCGGCCTGCAGAACGTCGTCCGCGTCGGGCACGGCGGGAGGCGCGCGGAGGGCTGCGTGCGCCCGCGCCGCGCGCACCCACTCGCCCAACGGCGGCAGCGCGCCCGCGCCGCGCTCACCCCACAGTCCAGCCCCCGCACCCGCTCCGCATCCCGCCCCCACTCCTCCACCCACACCGCCCCCACCATTGCCCCCCGCGCTGCTGTGCTCCAACTAGACATACACATTTGTTTATTTCTTTGAAGGCGTTCGATGACAGACGTTCTGTGGTAATATATTGACGACGATAATTATAATAGCAAGCGCATTCACTTAAAGTATCTGAAATGACATTACCAAGAGTTTCTTCATTTGCAGACACCGAACAATTATGTATGATTAGTGTAAGCTTAATATTCATAAGTGAAATATAACATAAGTACAGCACAACTTGGGATGAAAAATGTTTTTATGGGGTTTAATATTATATTCAGTTTTCGGTTGTGACGCTCTTAAAACTGTAAAAGTCATAACTTTAGTCGTTTCACAAGTTATGCTGTCGCCATTGCGATAATCTATTAGATCCTTCTTGTGCATCTAGAAATACCTGCTCATAACAGGTTCCTCGAAAAACAATGTTATACGCAAACGTCAAAATATGTCAATTTTGTAATGTAGCGTTACACAAGTCATTAATGTACCTTCCTAAATAGGGAAAAAAGGGTTGGACCCAGTATATTACCTTGTGGTATGCCGTAAGTCGTCAGCTTAGGCTCACTGATGCTTTCAGCTATAGTTTTACGCACTGGGTTATGTTCTAAAAGTTGATTTGTTCGCAAAAAAATGCAACTGAGAGCCACGCACAGCTATAGTTTATATCTTGTAAAGAATTAGTGCCAAGCATAAGATGACTAATGCCTTCGCAAAGTCTAAACATAATATGTCCAGACACTTGTCACCCACGTCAACAGTTTTCACAATATAATACGTGAAATGTGCAACAACATCAGACGTAGATTTATTTTATTCGAAAGCCGTATTGGTTGTTTCACTCTCCGGGGCTCACGTATGCATGTAAAAAAATCAAAGTAGGTCCAGCTGTTTAGTTGGAGTTCAGTAATGTACATAAATTTACATTATATTAGCATAAGGTAGTATGTAAGGTACATACATTTATATTATGTAAGGTTTACTTGATGAATGAGATAATACAAAAGCAGTGGGGATCTATAGTAAGATCAGTATCAAGTGGATACCTGCGAACAGCGCATGAAGTAGTAGAGTGCGCGCTCGGCACTAGGCGCGAGGGGTGGGTGGCGTGGGTGCACGCGGCGCAGCACGGCGCGCAGCTCCCCCGGGGAGCCGGCGCACGTGGTCAGCAGCACCGAGCCCCCCGAGCCCACGGAGCCCCCAGAGCCACCCGAGCTCGCGTTCGATGTGCCCGACGCGCCGCTGCCGCCTGACACATACACACATTACTATTACATCGAGATGGTGGACACGCTTATCTTACACACAAGTAAAAAATTGCATTCAAGGTAATTTTGAAAGAAACCTTAGAGACGTTTGCGCTGGGAACAGTCAGATGAGGGTTATAGCAGTGTCTGTGTTTGAATTTTTTACTGTCGACTGTGTAAGTATTGTAAACTCTAAGTCTTTCACGGCCGGCGTTGCATATTGTACGTATTGCTTCCGGGCTGTTTGGCCGTGGTCTAACTCTCCTTCGCGGCGTCTTCTTTGTTACTGATGATCAGTAACAGAGAAGACGCCGCGAAGGAGAGTTCTACAGATCCTGACCGCAGTGATCGACGAAACGTCTGGAACTCAAGTTTCACTTAGACCACGGCCAAACAGCCCGGAAGCAATACATACAACATGTGTAAGTATTATTTTATGTAATAATAAAATAAATTGTATATATAAAGGAAAAACAAGGAAGCCCTTACCTGAACCATTAGTAGTAATCCCGGAGTCATGGCTGAGTCCTAATTGTCTGTGCTCTGGTCGGGCGATTCCGGACGAAGAACCAGACCCGAGTGAGCTCATAGACTCCCACCGGGATAAGGACAATGCTCCTGTAAAAGACACTACCAATGTTGAGGAAAAGGAATTATTGTCCAATAACTACCTACATGTGTACAACACCGTTTTTTTTTCTTACAACATTTCTGAACTGGTTTTATTAAATTAAATAATCACCTACGAGACTCTAGGGAACTAACCAGATATCACACGCACAAATAAAACACATATCGGTTCCAAAGCAACAAACATAAAACAATGAAAACGTATTGTGAACTTTCTCTCTTTTTGAGGTCGGCTAAAAACGTATGTGAAATAAGAAGTTTCAGAGAGTTAGTTTTTCAAACCATCAGTAATGGAGATTATAGAGCAGACAAATAAAAATTTCAAAGGCCTTTGTGACGTCATGGTCTTACTTTTCTTACATGACGAGATAACTAGCTTAGAAGATCCAAACGATTTCCAGTCTTAACTGATCAGAAAGTACGTAAGTAATACAATATTTACTGAATAAGAAAATATGCTTAATGTGAGTATAATTTCTGGCCATTAAAACATTCACCACAATTTCTTAATATAACAACCAGAAATTACGTAATACCTACATGTTAAGTTTTGATTTTACCTGAAGCAACTCTTCCAGCGTTCAAATGACTGTAAGGCTGCAACAAGCCCCAGAGATCAGCACAGTTGGCTACAGCGTGGTCCACCACCGTCGGTGTGATCGGAGCCGTGCCAGCACTGCTCCCAGCTATCAGAGCAATCTCCTCTAACAGAGTCTCCATGCCCGCGCACAGGTAGATCGCAGCGTATCTGAATAATGAAGACTTAATTATGATTAAGTTTAGATGGGTACTCAGTAGCACAGAGATATCTAAGCTACTGACGTGGGCTGGTCTATGTGAAAAATACCATAATTTCAGAGCTTCTCCTTAAGTTTAGAGCTAGACGTAAGAAACTTACTTTACAAACTTATCGAGATAGTTATTATATTTACGATGATATTAATTGTCGATATTTCAGGCAACACGGTATTTATCCCGTGTATAAATATCCCGATAAGTTTGTAAAGTAAGTTCTGCGGCGGCGGTGAGTACTGACTCGTGCACGAAGGCTGCGACGCGAACGTCCAGCATCCACCGCTGGAAGCGTCCCGGCGCGAGGCAGGTGCGTGCGCGCGCCGCTGAGCCCAGCCGCCGCGCCGCGCCCGCGCCCACGGACGTCGCGTACATCGTCGCCGCGCGCTGACATCCCTACAACCAGAGAGGTACTGCTCTACTCAACCTGCATACTGTCCCGTGTCGGAGCCTCCTGCGTCTCCTCCTCCTCAGATAACTCCTAGTACGGAACACTCTCGGCAACGCACATAAATTAAATGCAGCAGGGATTTGTACAATCTTAAATGAATACTGACGTATTGAGCTTTATAAAGAGAAATGGAACATTAAATATTTAATTTTATAGAAAATATGCTATTGTGTCTCTGAAGAATTGAGATAATGCCATCACTGACCACTGAGCCATGACGACCACCAAGTTCCCTTGAGCAAATGCATAACATGCCAAAATAAGAACCTTAATTTAAAAAAGGCTCACTTTAACACAAGCATCAGCAAGCGGCGTGCTCAGCACGATCTTGAACGCGCCTGCAACTTCATGCTTCGAACAAAAGCCAAAGTTCTGTGATAGTCGCTGAGCCTCTCTTGATATTCGCACTAGTGCTCTGAAAAGATAAAAAGAAAAGTAATCATTTCCTAATTACCTTCAAACTTGAATCTGAATGAATATGGCTATGGTACCTTCGATACGTATACTGATATATCAACTGCAATGTTGATATATCAGTTCTATTAATAGTTCATACAATTATAGGTAGATGGCGCTGAGAAAATACACCCCTTCAGATTAATTACTTAGTTTAAATAATGTCGAATACTTAAAAACTTCAAACAAGTGATCTCCACAGATGCTAACTTAACATATCTACCACTACTTAATATTTTAAATGCGAAATGTTGTGTGTATGTGTGTATGTTTGTTACTTCTTCATGCTCGAACGGCTACACCGATTTCGATGAAATTTGGTATGGAGATAGTTTAAGCCCTGGATTAACACATAGGCTACTTTTATCCCGGAAAAAGTCTAGTTCCCGTGGGATAATTAAGGTAACGGGAAAATTGTAATCCATGCGGGTGAAACCGTGGGGCGCTACTAGTGAAGGAATAAATTCGGACAGCTAGTGGAGTGCTACTTTAGGTTAGATGGCAAAGCGACAGGACGGTATTCTGTATTAGTCGTGGGTTCAAATCCCAAAAGTAGCTGAATGACCTTCAAAAACTTGAACATAAGTTCCACCTAGCATGATGTTAGTGCAAAAAAAAACATAAAACTCATAATATTACTGATAGATTTACGATTATTTATTTATTATTTTATTACGACGATTTATTAGTAATTTATGCGGGAGGGAGGGTTTTGGACGCCGCATGATAGCCTGGAATAATTGGATCTTCCAGAATGAATACTAAATATTGTGTTTGTAATTTTTGGACTTTCGCGATTCGAACACATTGTTATTAAATCAAACGGGGCTTGATCGCGAGAAAAACATTTAGTAATTTATTTACCTCGACGTTTCGACCAAGTTGCATTGGTCGTGGTCACGAGAAGACTGGAGAAATGCGGGGTGGCAATATCGGCGAGAGCGCGTAGTTTCGCCAACCACTTTTGATATTATTAAACTGTAGGGCTGTCACAGCCCTGCAAAAGCACAGGGTTGTCACGACAAACAACACTGACAGTATTTTCAGGGTGAAAACCGCCAAAATATTGTGTTTTAAGTAAGGAATGTTCAGTTCATACGAACTCGATATTCATTAAACCGAATTAAATTATAACCGAAGTTCATACTTTGATTTGAGTTAAAGTTGAGGCCATTCAGCTCCTTGACTTAAAGCTATGTGATTGTGAGCATCGGATTACCTTTGGAGTAAATAAGCGAGTCGTGGTGGAGTGTCCGGCGCCATTCTCGGCGCTAGTTCCCGACATCTGCCGGACTGCAGGGCGCGGCTTATCTCACTCGCTGTCCACGGCACGCAGCGCAACTCCACAAGCCTGAAAAGGTCGGAATTAGGGGATAATATGTTCAAGCGATGCACTTAGTCCAGGGATGGTACCATCCCGGAAGTCGCAGTGATGAATCTCAAGCTTTGCCTTTTAGTAGTAGTTTGAAATCCTGACAAAGTTTTCAGCATCAGTATGATGGTAATAGGACTGGCTTTCGCCTGCACAGCTTAATGCTTCTTCGTTAAAGTCTTTCTTCAAGAACCTCGAGAGAGAACTCTATAAATTATAAACAAAAAATTCTGGAATGGCTCCTCCCCACACGGCACTGGCCACTGTGACCAAAATATACTTGCATTTACAGGTGATCGTATGAGTATATTTTATACATTACACACCTGTTGTGTGAGTCGACCCACACGAACTCATCCGCGCTGGTGACGTTGGTGCACACCGTGTCGAGGGAGGGTTGGCGCACCAACGGCGCTCGCCTTCGTCGGGCCTCCGCTGCACTGCCACTGTCTAAATGACGGATGATAATGTTTAATTTTAATTTCAGTAAATTTTTCGATCTGTTTTTCGCCAACACTATTTTATACCTCACACCCCCGTACACACACAATCAAATTACACAAACATCCAAGACTCAAAAACACACATTTATGTCATCACTTCAATATTAGTTAGCCGGGATTCGAACCCGGGGTCGATAGTTCCAAAGCCAGTAGCGAGAGAATAACCAAGTGACAGTGTATAGATGACCCACAGTGCGCGTTCATTCAAAATATTCTCAGGTGGTGACTTGGTCGTCTATTGGAAATGGCTCCTACCTGTTAAATATCGTAAGAATAAGAATAAGTATAATTTATTTGCCCAAAACACGAGAACACATACATAATATGGATAACACATGTGGAATAATAATACGGACTGGCAAGCGCAGCATAGGACGGCCACCGACTAGGTGGACAGACGACCTGAAGAAGATCGCAGGCAAGGGCTGGATGCGGGCCGCTTCCAACCGGTACTTGTGGAAATCAATGGGGGAGGCCTTTGTCCAGCAGTGGACATCCTATGGCTGAGATGATGATGATGATGTTGTGAGGTATACATGTGATAATTCATGATCTTAGATCGTGTTTTGCCCTCAGGCGTGCAAATTTGTCGAGCGATGGCAAGCCAAAATAATATAAATGAACACAAATAAGAAATATTAAATCAAATTAACAATAATACAATTTCATTCGTCAATAAGTCGTACCCAAGAAGGATGTCAGGCAAGTCAATACACATGAATAAATTGTACATCTGTAGTCAATTTAAAATAATGGTATTAAATTTTGAGGTAAGTCTGGGTCAGAAGAATTAATAAAATGAATCAAACAAAATTTTCAAAAATCTATAAAATCGTCAATTTTATAATAACATTTTTCTGCAAGATGCTTTTTTAGAGCCTTTTTAAAATGATTTGTTTTCAGGTCCCTTATAAATTTAGGTAACTTGTTATATACTAGGGGTCCCATACACACTACACTATTATTTATTAGTGTTGTCTTAGCTCTATATACACTACATTTATTTTGATCACGTCTATCTCTTATTACATTGTCTTTTTTTTTACATATTATAAGTTTGCGTTTGACAACTGTCTCACCTGATGCAAATTGCTCAGGATTGCATTTTACAAATAGAGCTACTTCAAATATAATATATAATAACGACAGTGTAAGAATTTTGTGTTTTATAAAATAGGGCATGCAGCTATCTGTCTTTTTTAATCTAAACATTGCCCTGATGCAACGTTTTCGCCTCTAAAATATATATCGCGTGTGGAAGCTAGTTGCAGTCCAAATCGAGCCGGCCTTTGCTGAGTTGCTTCATGATCATCATCATCATCAACATGGCGCGAACTCACCTTATGATGGACATCGTACATGCCCGAAACCTACACATTATGTCGAAGTAGTGAATGACTAGCTATTATTTTTTAAAATAAATATAGTATGGGTACCTGGAGCACCGTTGTTACTCCCACCACCAGCGCTTGAGGCTCCACTGGTGGCAGTGCTGCTGCTGTCCCGAGATCGGAGGGTCAGCTGCTTGATAGCAGATCTGATGTCCTCCAATCCACCTCCACCTGGCCATGGTGACTGTAACTAAATGTATACAATTGTGGGTACATTGAAAATTTACTTTACTTTACTAGTGCTGCTAAATTAAAACATTACCGTTGCAGAAAAATTTACTTTTAATTAAAATTACGTGGATAGTTTACCTTGTTATGTGGTCGATGCTTGTTCCTAGCGTGTGGCTGCTGCCTGCTCCTCCGAGGTTCATCCCGCCCCGCTTCCCCTCCACCCCCGCTATCTGACATGGACGCGTGGCCCGAGGATCTGTTCTCATCTGAGCTGCTGTTACATTCCCGAACGCCATTCTGAAACAGTGAAATAATGCTGTCCAGAAAAAAATACATTAACTTATCAAAAGATTAATGAGTCAGGGACTGTCCCATCGGACAGCAACTATTATTATTTAATTTATTATTATAATTATTAGTGCAACGAGATAGAATAGGTAAATCAGAATACCATAAAGAATATAAAGAACACATTGAGTAAAATCAAAACGATAAATCATCAAGCAGACTGTCCGATTTGAACCGGAAAAGGCTTTATGTGGGCAAAGTCGTATCTCTATACAATGGTAAAAAAATGATCAAAGAACTAGATTACCATCCGGCATAATCAGAGTCAGCTTCACCGCCTTACGAAATCGCTGTCACCACATAACGTACGAATATAAGACGGCTCCCATTGTCGGTGACAATTTCGCTTTCAACTTCCCACAGATTACGCTTTTCCCTAACAAGAGATCGTGGGATTCTCCCAAAGACAATGCATATTTAGTTTTTCTGGTAACACTTTCGCTTGTGACGCCTGAACAATTATAAAGGTGATGAGATCATAACTACGCAATTAACTATGAGAGGAACTGCTTCAATGCACGCTGTGCAGAAGTTATCAAGTTTATGATGCACTTCCTACCGCAAATGCTTCTTATATTTGACATTTCGATAAATAGGTTTGCTAGTTAACGTATTTTTATGACGTACGCTGTTATAGCCTATTGTTTAAGAACTCATTATAGCGATATAAGGTAAGCAGATTTTGGTAATGATTATAGGAGACATGCCGTATAGGTACCTGAGAATAGTTAATTTTATTGGGATTGCTACATGTTATTATTTTTAATAATATTAACGATTATTGTTTGGTTGATATATATAGGTTCAAGCTCTTGTTGGTCAGTGACGTATAGTCGTAAAAACCTACTGAACACCCAGGTTGTTTCGTGATTGCGTAGGTATGTCAAAATATAATGATAGTTGGCCAGACTGTTTAGAAAATGTTTCATAACCGCAATTTAAAGTCCATGATACCTACTATGATTAATCGAAACCTTTAGCTCGAGGTTCGATCCATGAATATCTGATTGGCAGACACCACTCACCATATCAATAACATCGGTATGAGACTTAAAGTTTCGCAATGAATGTCTGTGCTATTGTCTTCAATATAACAGGAATGAGAGGTCCACTGCTGAGCATAATATGCCTCACCCATCAATCTCCATAAGAAGCGGTTGGAAGCGGCAAGAAGCCAGCCTTTTCCTGGATGCCCACCTTGTCGGAGCTACTTAATGATCTACTATTAAACTGACAATATATGTCCCTAAATATCTCCAAGCTTTGTCGGAAATACGATTTGGATTACAGTTTGTATATAAAGAACGTTATAGTTAACAAATTTAACTATTTACCCCTGTTTTACCGAGGAAAACAACGAGAGAGGTCGTTATTTAAATTTTATTCTAATATTCACACGTCATGATGATCAATTGAGATAATATTTATCACAAAAACGTCAGAGAAGCAAACCTTTAACGAAACAAAACTATTATATTCAAAGGCCGCACTTTAATCGATTTCGTGGAAACATGTATTGCAATTGTATTTCCAAAATCCCGTAACAGCGCCGTCGCCATTAGATTCGCGTGCGCGCACGCAAGATTGGACACTCAATCGCGATGACCCGATGACATCGATTTGTTTGTGCTTTTGTTTCAATTGCTTGCCTGGTTATGGAATCGTTATATTATGTATTGTATTATTGTATCTCGATTTCATCGTAGGCATGAGGTTAGTGTAGTTAGTTAAAGATGACAATCAAAATGTAACCCCAAGGTTTAGATTACCACCAAATAGAATAGCACACTAACTATTTCATTTTGTTAATGAACTAATATACATACATAACTTTTTACTCACTCTAAACATCACAACCGAGTTTAGAAACATTTTTCACTCAGTTTAAAACATATTATTTATTTATTATTTATTGACATTATTTTATATGAGCTTTGCAGTCGCCCAATGTACCATCATAGATACAAATAGCATATAAATAAGTAGTATTATTATCGTTAGTTATCTTGAAACAATAAATTATGGAAACAAATTAAGTGGAAAACCTTGATTATTACAAACATTTTTTTATTATGTAATATACTTTTACATAATAATATTTGATATTATTACGTTATTATTCTCCATATTTATTTACGATCAGTTTTAAATATAACTTTAATTCAATAAAAAATTATAAAAATCGAACCCTAGTTATCCGCAGGCAGCGGAGTGTGGTGCACGCTAACGGTCAGGGCTGTATAGTTGACAATCTTCGGACAAGAGCTGAGCGCTGGGTCAAGAAGTACCTAATGACTTTTATATCTGACCCTTGGTTCAACCTTGTAGCGAGAGACTTTCCAGGTATTATTTATTACATTATTACTATTATTTTCTTTATTAATTTTAATTCACAGACTGTCTCTGGTAATTTTCAATGGCATAATTTTAATTACTTTTATAACTTATGAAACGAACCTATTAATTATTATTAAACAGAGGTGATATTCTAATGTTCCCATGTGATTTTCAATGTCAGAGCAGTTATATATCGAGGAAATATCTTGGGCCTGCTCAGTGCTTAATGAAAGCCAATGTTTTCAGCAGATGTAACGCTAAGAGAACCGGTGCCGGTGGCTGCTAACGCCTTAAGCTCGTACACGGCACAAACAATTTGTGCCGACGACATCAAGTGTTTTTAATATTTTTTTGAGTTCTAGTATTTTAATAGATCAGTTCATTACGGTCCCATTACTTGGAAAGAGGACACCTTTTCAAAGATTATAGAAGTAATGGCCACACTTTCCTCCGAAAAAAATTTCTGCCACCACCACGCTTGCCCTTGTAGATAAGCTTGTGGTCAGCCCGATCATGGAGTTCAAAGATCAGCTGGAAGCCTCTGACATGGCCATGGCCTATGTCCAAGACAACATTAACAAAAATCAGAGCCGTCGCGTGAACATACGTTCTAAATAATCGAAGCGCGCATTTTCTTTATATCTGTGTCATTATTTAGCACCTACGAAAGCTGAAGTAAAAATATATAAAAACTAGCTGCCATGGCAAGTTAGAAACGTTGTTCTGCCAAATAAATTATCTAAATGTCAAAGTAACACTACACTTAATTTAGATTACTTCACGTCAATGATCGACGGTTAAATTATTTTGATATTTGTATGGACAAATATCGTACTGATGTACGATCGCAAAAAAATGGGAGAGATATTCTCAGACCTACCAAATCTCCACAAAAAATCATTAATTTTTTTTTAAAAATAATGGAACCGGCCTCAACACTCAAAAGTATGAAATAACTTGTTGAAGAAAAAAAACATACGGGTCGAATTGAGAACCTCCTCCTTTTTTTGAAGACGGTTTAAAATCAAGTTAACCGTTTCGGAGGAGTTCCATAACAAACCTACATAGATTTGTTTTAGCTATGGCATGTTAATTTTATTATTATGATGTAGGTACGGTAAAGTCATTAAAATTATATTTTAGAGACGACATCAAATAAATTAATCAACTTTATTCGCAAAACATTTCAATAGTCCATAAAGTGTTACGAATGCAATCAAAGAAACAGGTTACAAACCTATAACCCATCGTGGCTTCTGTGCAGTATTAACTAAGGAATTCAGAATTACGGTTCAAAAAGCTCTAAACGGTTGTAAGCTGCCAATAAACGTTGAGCTGGGACTAACGGGGACGAATCAAAGGGTAATTAATGGTGCTAGTTAAGATAATATAGTATATAGGTTCCTTCAATTACAATCAGTGGAAGTCTTTTTATCGATTGCGATGAAGCGATTATCGTCGGTGACGTTTTAGGCAACTCAAATGTTTAAAATATCAGTCGCAGTAGTTGTAGCTCATTATACTTGGCCGGTCAATTTTTTTTTTTTTTTTTTTATATCACACTCAGACCCCCGCACTAGGATTCCCTGTATCGCGGGAGGCATGGACACACATAATCACAGCACACAAACATCCAAGACCCGGGACAAACATCAACACTCATCGCACAAATGTTTGCCCCTGCCGGGATTCGAACCCAGGGTCCCGACGACACAAAAGTCAATGTCACTGACCACTGCGCCACGGCGACCGTCAAAGGTCTATAAGTCGGTATTATAAGGTCTCTTGAGTTCTACATGAAAGTTGTAATGCAAATAAATATATATTCATATGCCTAAATTTCATAAATGTCACTTTAAACATTAATCAACATATGTCACAGCAATTCAAACGAACACATACATAAATTATTTGTTATATTGGCCTAAGTAGATTATGGATACGCTCACCTTAGTTTAAAAATTGCCCAATAATTCCAGTATCGTGTTAGTAAACAAACTGTAAAATGATTTGTCATGTGACCACAAGCTAAACCGTGCATGCGATGTAGGCAGACTATCAGATCAACAAACTAGATAAAACCGCAACACGGTTGCGGTCTTGATTGCGAGACTCCTTACTCTTGACCTTCTAAATTACCTAAATATCGAAACTACGGTTCCAGTTTCTTTTATTAATCGAGTATATATCCTGCCCAGTACCTAAGGTAAGAAGTTTGTGAGTTACTGTAGACCTTAATCCGTTTTTAGTGAGTATGCCGCCTTAAGTTTTGGTGGAGACTCCCACGTGGGAGAATAAAGGATGCTCCCTAAAAAAAACCCAAATCTGTACATGTTAAAAGTAATTGAATTGCGTATGCGATTAAGGTTTTTATTTTCAAGAAACAATATTTTTCCTTTATCTGAAATTCACGGAAAATTAGCTTGAACTGTTTCTTAAACATCAGAAGAAAAGAAATTAAAATGTCTTAAAATGTCATTATTAATTTTAACGTTTGAGCCTGTATGTCATCTGTAAAGTACATATATGTAATATTTTAAATCAAAACGCATCAGGATTTGTCTCACCCCTTCTACCTGTAAACACCCGCGAGCCTCTGTAATGTGATCGGCAAATCATAAGCGCTTAACGGGTCTACGAATTAATGTGAACATTTCTGGCAGATCTTGGTCCATTTAAATTTGGATGCTGAGTACCATTGGAGTAAGACAAAATGACAATTGATTCCGTGAATAGCAAAGGTATCTGAAAAGGGTGAAAATAAAATGTTTACTTAAAAATGGAACCGACTTTACTACTCACTGGTAAATTTTCTTTTTTAGTAAAGCATTTTCTCTAAATGTTTTGTTCCCGACTCCAATCAGAAAAACTAAAAGAGCTCAGTTACCTGCTGCGGTGGCTCCGCCGGCCTGTGGTGATGGTCGTGCTTGGGTCGGCGTTCCAGCGCATAGCTGCTCTGCGCGGGCGCGCTGCGAACTGGTGCCGACGCTGCTGTGAGCTGTGACACGGCGCTCACTGCCTTCAGCTGGGCAGTACTTGCTGCGTCTGGCACTGTTACTGGCAACTCATCATGGAGAGCTGCAGAGGAATACATTAGGTGAAGTGAAAGAACGTCTGCCGTGTGAACGTCTGTCTTTAAAACATGTAAAAAAGAAACCGTGATTAACTGACTTATCAACACATAGCTCAGGCCACTAAAAGGAGAGCAACCTTAAAGCTGCAATTCTTTATACAATTATTATAACGTAGGCATCAACTGAAAACGAGTATTGGAAAATTCCACCTCTAAAGGGAGTAACAGTAAAATTACATCACGTAGGTGAATGTACAGGCTGCAGCTAGTATTTACATTATTAGTAGATAAAATAGATCACTGAGATTAGGAGGTCTACAAAGGTTAAGTTTGTGAACCAAGATACGTATATAGAAATAGAAACGTTTATATGCCTTATTAATCTTAAAATTATACTAAACAAGTCAAATTTACATTTCAATGTTGTCTTACGTAATCGTAGAGTTTATGGTTTATTGCATTAAATCATGCTAGGCGAAACTTACGTTCAAATTTGTCGTTCCTGTACCTGTACGTTACAAGACGGTATTATGTAGTCATTGGTTCAAATCTCACTCAGTCTACTAGCATGATACTAATGCAATAAACCATAATTTCTTAGAATTCAGTATTAAGTAATATAAGTACTTAGAGTATGCTGCCTTCGATTGATACGATACCAACAGCAATGTTGGTCTATCAGTCCTGTTAATAATTCATGCAATAAAGGTAGATGGCGCTAAAATAAAAACATCACCTCAGATAAAAGGAAGGAATAATATTGGGCTGCTAGTAGAGTGATACTATGAGTAGGTATAGCTTAGTTGGCAGAGCGACAGGACGGTATTCTGTAGGCGTAGAATATTCAAAACGTTTTATGATAATAAAAGGATGTCACAGTTCTCAATAATAATTGTATCGGTGTGAATTGTAATGTATATATGTAGTTTAAAAACTACATACGGTGTTATATAGAGGGTTTATGTCGGTTATTTATCCGGTTCGAAGGACCACTATTTTACCGACTGAAAGGCCTACACTACCTCTTGTTTAGATTGAGGAGCTAAAATTAAACAGCCTTCCTACATCGTGTAAAATTATATTATTATCTCTGACATAAAGAAAACATTTTCCAGCTTCAAACAAAATTAATTAAAAAGTAAAAAAACATTGATAAAAAAGGTGCCAGCAAAACGGTTTGCCACACTAATGATTTCAATTTAATACGTCTACGATTTGCCTAGGCTTTCAATCTGACAGTCACTGGTTCATTCCCTACGTCCCTGTCTGAGCTTCTGGTGAAGGTAACATCATGGCATGGTGGCAGTTACTCGTATGGTTAGCTACCGAAATTTGAAAAACTGTCAACAAATACATGTGTCAGGCTGTCCTTGAGAGCCAGCTAACACACTAGCTCTAACGTGATTACCTTAGACCACATCGTCACTGACCGTCAGGTGATAGTGGTCATCAACTACATCTATAAAGTATAAAAAATAAGTTGAGGCCATTGAAATTAAGACATGTGCTGATTACATACCTACCTACCAATTATCACAAAATGAAATTACGAAAGAAGCCTTGATCTAATATTATAGCGCTATTTTAATCGCGCGTGAACAATTAATCCTATACGAAGATACTAGACATAATTATTTGAAATCGTAATGTCAAAACCTTGAATAACTGCGCAGAATTACAGTTGTATCAGGTTTCACATGGTGTTAATGCAGCGAATGGCCTATGAAACAACAAACAATTCAAATCCACGATTCTCGATTGATTTAAACATTTTTTTAAAGATGTGTTAAAAGTACGTTTGACAGCTGCTGTCTCACATCGTTCTATCACTACAAATAAAGACGATGGCAATGCGCGATCCCAACTATGATAGGCAGGCTTTCAAATTCCAATTTGACATTGTGCACTGCCAACGTGGAACTTATTTCCTGAGTCCAAATTGTCCGTATAATACAAGTTCGGGGTTTTCCAGTCACCAATTAATCAGAGTCTAAGCTTGCGCTACGGACTGAATCGTTTTTTATTATCAGATGGAATAGTGGTCAAATGCAAGCAAACCCAGAAAGAAACAGATATTTAAAATAAATAAGATCGCAGTAAAAAGCGACAATATGCAGACCTCCCGCGACAAAGGGATATATCCTAGTTAGGCTGTATCCTATCCTAGTTATGCGTGAGTGTTTTTTTTTATACTGTATAGGTCTAGCAGTTGACCACTACCTAACTTGATGGTCAGTGACGATGTGGTCGAAGATGTTATCACGCTAGACCTAGAATGCTCACTGGCTCTCAAGGACTGCTGCCTGAACACACTATGTGTTTGGTGACAGTTTTTCAAACTAGAGGGTTTTGTTTAAAAAATAAACAAATAAATTCTTCTCAATAAATTGAAATTTAGCAGAGCGCACATAAAAAAAAAACTAAATCTCCACATATTTCCAAGCTGACTATAACGAAGAAAACATCCATTAGTGATCATGAGTGTTTACCATAAAATACCACATGCAGAAGATCAACGACTGTAATCAAGGATGCACAACAAATTGAACTTTAAGAATAAACCGATCAAATGGACACTGGAAACCGCAGTCAATTACACTTCAAGTGCGTCATTGTTAATTGCATCCACCCATAAGAATGCATGGTATCATTGAAGTGCAGCTTTGATTGATTCACGGCCGGTTTGATTCTCCCCATCATGCAATGTATCAATTGAGGTGAAAGCATATTGCTAATGGATATCAAGTGTATGTAACCCTAAATTTAAATATTTTAAGGCACCATATTTTGCGTTTATTAACGGAGTTTAAGTAAGACCTTGAAGCAGTGAAGGCGTCGCGGTAAAATCGTCGGCTGCCAACGTTACGAGCTGGGATAGAACTTATAGGCTTTTTTTATCACACTCAGACCCCCGCACTAGGATTCCCTGAGTTGCCGGAGGTATGAACGCACACAATCACAGCACACAAACACCTCAGTCCCGGTACAAACATTTACACCACACATACAGATTTTTGCCCCTGCCGGGATTCGAACCCAGGGTCTCGGGGACACAGAGGTCATGTCCATGACTACGACCGTCGATCCCAATTTTCGTCTTGACCTTCTAGGTATAGAAACAACTTTATCTAATCCATGGTATGGTACTGAGCATGTGTACTTTCCAGTCTCCGCCTGGTTAGTTACCACCCTCAATTTAGAAAAACTGTCACCAATCACATTAATGTGTTCAGGCAGCTGTCCTTGAAAGCCGGTGTATAGACCTAGACCACCAAGCGAGATAGTGGTCAAAAGTCAAAATATAATGTTCATAAAAGAAAACTTTATAAGAATCTATTTTTGTCCAAGCCGCGGGATATACAAATAACTATTATAAATCATAACACAAAGGTACAGTTTCATCGGTTTTTACAGTCGTATAATTAGTATACACTGAACAGTATATAAAATTACTGGAGGATATCATATAGAAATAAAAAGAGAAAACCAGTAGTAATCTTGATTAACGATTTACATTGAAGACAGTTTATGACGCACATCTCTATTTAACCGACTTCAAAAAAGGGACGAGGTTCTCACTTGGCCCCGTATGTTTTTTTCTTTTCTTTTTTATATGCATTTCAATCCGCGGTTGGAGTGACCTGCAAATCATAACATGAGCTGAAGTGAGTGTTATTTATACTATCCGTCAACGAGAAAATGTTCAAATAAATCCATTGAGTTTATTTATCTGAGATTAAATCAACAGCCGAAATACAATAGCAATAGTGATAAATGCTTCGAGAATGCTTAAAAGATGTACCTCTAATGGCTCTAACTTCCTTATCACGAAACTTAAAAGTTTATAGTTTTTTTTTGTTTATTATATAATTTACTACTGATTAGATTTTCTACTGTTCTTTTTTCTTCTCTTTTTCTGCGTGAACTCTCGACTGAGATCGTATTCAAACAAAGGCGTATGTACGCTGGAAGCCGATCATAATTCTCAACGTTATTCAAATGTGCTGAGTGCTCAGATAAATTACAAAGTGTGAGTGTATCCCTATTGACATAAAGCCAGTATAATGTTTTATCTATTAAAATTTGTCTGTAAATGTTTTCTGAAATGAATTACTCACGTAATAAGTCAGAGGGTTCCGATTATAGTTTCAACCACATTCGGTGCTCCTTTTCAAGGAGAATACGGGGCGCTCGCGGAAGCGGTTCGCCTACTACTTACTAGTCAAACCGCGTCTTCTTCTGACTTATTACGTAAGTAACTCCCGTGTTTTATACATTCATAATGTGTCAAAACCACGTCAGTTTTAATAACAAAAATGTTTTCTTACTTTTGGATACGTCGCACCGCGGCCTCTATGTTCATTTTAACTTGAGTAAAAACGACAGGATATTGCATAACTGTAGTATTTACATTAATTACTTTGAAGGCTAGCATTGTGGAGAGTTTAGTACACTCTATAAATGATGCACGTGTTTAAAGTGAGTGCTTTTAACCAACGGTTTAACTTTATTGCTTGCTTGAGAATTTGCTGTCATTATTGAGGTTGTTAGTATTACAGGATTGACTGCTGCATACGTGTTTACGAACCACGTGATTATAATGTAAACTCTAAGGCTTTCACGGCCGGCGTTGCATGTTGTATGAATTGCTTCCGGGCTGTTTGGCCGTGGTCTAAGTGAAACTTTTGTTCCAGACGTTTCGTCGATCACTGCGGTCGACATCTTCAGTGGTTCAGGTCAGATACTGATACTGATCAGTATCAGAGAAGACGCCGCGAAGGAGAGTTGTACGCTCTTGTCGCCGGTCGGACCTGAACCACTGAAGATGTCGACCGCAGTGATCGACGAAACGTCTGGAACACAAGTTTCACTTAGACCACGGCCAATCAGCCCGGAAGCAATGCATACAACAGACGTGATTATATCTTATAATAACACTATATCAGCCGAGAGACGTCCAGCGCTGGACCCAGCCCGTATGAAATTAAGAGGGTCTTGTCATCGAACAGATTACGAATCTACGTATCATTATTATTCTTGCTTGCGTTTCCGTTGTCTCCACTCGAGAACCTTTCGACCCCAACGGCTATCGGTTCTCCAGATATGTGCCCTGCCCACTACCACTTCACTTTCTTGCTGATTCGGGCTTTTTCGGTGGCTTTAGTTCTTCTATCTACGGATCTCCTCATTTCTGATTTGATCTCGTAAAAAAACCCCGAGCATAGCGCTATCCATAGATAGTTGTGCCGATATGCTCAATTTCTCTTAATTCAGAATTACTCTTCGTTAGAGAAAAACAGGACTGTCCGTGGGGAAAATATTCGACAATGAGTCAATTACTTAGTCCTCGATCGTGGTTGATACACTTTCGCCAGAGTCGTGGTTTTATAATGATTGGGGTGTTTCAAAGACTTTTTTTATAGTGACGAAAGTGCTTATGAAATACTTACGTTTGTTAGAGGGTGAGGCCGATTGATGAGGGACAGGGGTGGTGGCACGATGAGCGTGCGGCGGTGGGGAGAGACGACGCGCGTGTGCAGGACCAGGCACGGCGGGTGCGGCACTCGGCACTCGCACGCGCAGTGCACGCGCACCGGACACAGCACCGGCACCGCACCATGCGCCTTCCTCGGATGGGCGGCACCCACTCGATGGCCTGTAGAAGGAAAATAATAGTTATTTGTTTTACATGTGGGTAAAGTTGTTGGTTTGAAAACACGAAATGCCAACAAACACCCATGAGTGAAACACAAGAATTTTTACCACACTAATGCCATCTATCGACGACCTTGCAAGATGCGCGGCGGGAAGGACTGTGCTCTCTGATTGTTCAGCGGATTGACATTAGCTAAGTCAAGGGCGTTCTCGAATTTTAAAAGAGATATTATTGCGTTAAGTCAGCAACTCCCGAAAAAAATCATGCATAATTTTTTTTTTATTATAAATGGTTTCATATTTGCTATTTGTCCTTCGTCTATTTCGCCGTTTATTGGCACGTGAAATTACATTCTACGTCCTACTAATATTATAAATGCGAAAGTTTGTGTGTATGTGTGTATGTTTGTAACTTCTTCACGCTCAAACGGCTACACCGATTACGATGAAATTTGGTATGAAAAAAGTTAAGCCCTGGATTGATGCATAGGCTGCTTTTATCCCGGAAAAAGTATAGTTCCCGTGGGATACCCGCGTGGATTACGGTTCTCCCGCTACCTTTAGCGGGAGAACCGTAATCCACGCGGGTGAAACCGCGGGGCGCTACTAGTACAATACAATACAATACAAATACTATTTATTGCATACCATGTAAAAGAAACAGGAATATAAAATATTACACTAAAATAGTATAGCAATCGGCGGTCTTATCGCTAATGCAATCTCTTACAGACAACCTTGGGATGGATATAAATAAGATAGATACACGGCGGTGTGCAACAAGAAACTAGCGTATACACATAAATGTAACACAATAATTAACCTAATTTACTAATATTTCATATACATAGTAATTCAATAAACAAAGATTATGCAATTTACAAAAACAATTTAAAAATTATACATAGAACATTAGGTTCAATAAATAGAGACAATCAAAACAAAACCAAAAATCAATAGTAACTAAAAAATATATACCTACTCGGGAAATACGTGTAGCATGGTTTGCAGTTCTTGGCAAAAGAGAATACGTAATACAGGTTTAACCAGATGTCTTATAATAAGCGTCGTAACTGGCAAATGAGGTTTTACTTAACCTTGAAGAGGTCTAAATACTATAACACGCTAGATTATAAAATGACCCCACTGAAAACATTTAGTAAAACGCCCAACATAGGCCAAATTGTCGTTAAATGAATGATATCTTTACATACAATAACAGTCTTTTACCTGACCAACTAGCGACGCTTAATGACGTTCAGAGGAGTCTTTACTATGGTAAGTAGTAGTTGCATGTACTTCGAAATTATACACCTACATAGCAATGTTCTTGCCGCATATATATTTAAATAAAAAAGTAATATGTTAATAAGCGAGAGCAGACAAAATAAAAATAACAAATAAGGATGACATCCATAGAAAAAGTTTTTCCATGTTTTTTGTTATACTGTATAGATTTTTTACCACTACCTCACTTGATGGTAAATGACGATATCGTCGAAGTTGAATGCTTACTGGCTCTCAAATACTGCTGCCAGAACACACTATGTGTTTGGTGACAGTTGTTCAAACTTGACGGTGGTAGCTAGCCAGGCGGGTGCTCAAAAGTACCCTATCACCATGCTGGGAATTGATAATGGTGTTACCTTCATCTGAAGCTCAAGCCTTTGGTATGGGATCGTACCAATGTGAGTCAGTTTGACAGCCGACGCTCCCACCGCTGAGCTATCATCGCTTCTAAATGTGATGTCTACCAATTAGTCTCCTACCGATTGACCCATTTTGGCGGGTACATGATTTCATTTCTGTGTTAGTAGTACTGTCCATAATGCACAAACACCGGAACCGGCGCGAGTCGTCTGCGTGTCTCCTGCTTTCACCATTACAGCTGACATCTAAGCAAGGTCGCTACCTACGTGTACCGTTTGAAAAACAATCTGTAAGCAACCTCCAGAAATGGATCACAAAACGTGAAGACAGCGGTAGCCAAGACACCATTTCCCGCATCAGCTACACTCCATTTGAGATTGACCTATGTGGTCTGCACGTATAACGGAGTGACAAGTTTGAGTTTCATTCCCCGCAGTTCAGTTAATCACTTAAACAAACTAAAAATCTTTTTTTTTTTTTTAAAGTTTATAAGTTTGCGTTTGACCACTGTCTATCTATCTATCTATCTCTAATATGTAAAGTGCTCTTAATGTATTTACGCTAAAATACAAATTCGTATAACTCCTTACAAAGCTACCTCTACTATTAGACAAGTTTAATTCAAATGCGGATAGTTTTAGTCGACATCAAATAACGTGATGGCTTATTTCACCTAAAAGCCGCTCTAATAAAAAGATCTAATATTAGTATTAGATTGGCATTCAAACGATGTTAAAGTTTTTATTGTAGTAATTTTCATTATGACGCGTATTTCAAGCGCAAGTCTAAACATATAGCTATCCCTTTCTATATTATTTGTACCGTATTATCTGTCGCAGTAAGGAAATCCTTATCAAAATGACACTAAATGCACATTATTTAGTGATAACCTATCAAAAAACAAAGTTTTTAAGATGCGGTGCGCAATACCTTTTTTCTTACGGAAAAATAAAGTTATATACAGAATGATACGAGCACAAACAAATGTCTCAATCATGCCTCATCAGAACGTCGGGACCTTCATCCCAACAACTCCTTACTAAACCTCTTACAGAAGGAAACGCGTGTTGAACTTCCAGTTCATAATCTATATTTAACATTTTTGTATTATATAACTCCCAGATGAAGAACTGCAAATAAGTTCGAAACTGGTCGGAGAGTAATTTTCCAGTGTTTACCACGTGAGTCCTAGTCGGTTTGTTACATTACAATTTTTGTATTATTCATCATCTAAATCTAGTTTTCTCCTTTTGACGTGATAACGTCTTATAAATTGATGAATACCAGCAACACTCATGAAAAATAGTAACGTTCCGCGTAACATTCCACCTGAGTTTTGTATTACATAAAATAATCAAAGTCAAAGTCAGAGTCAAAGTCGAAGTCAGAGTCAAAGTCGAAGTCGAAGTCGAAGTCGAAGTCGAAGTTGAAGTCGAAGTCGAAGTCAAAGTCATAAATGATTATGACGTTATCACGTAAATCGTCCGTAAACCGACTTTACACACAACCAATTTTTTTTTTTTGTTCTATGTTTTAAGTTTGACACACAGATAGTGCCTTTGTGGTTTGACATTTAGAATTAACATAAGTACATACATTATTATGCGTACTTGCGGTACTTTTAGATTACTGTAATGATTCTAATGCAGTAACATAAATGATATCAAGATGATATTATGTTATTTCAAATCGATTAAGGTAATCTGTGCTGCAAATAGAACTGTTTCTTGACCTAACTACTTCGATCGTCCATAATGCGAAAGCCCTTGTGTCTAGCTGATTTATTATTCAATATTAATATTGTCGTTATGTCTTATGTTAATGTTTTTTACTGTATATGGGTATACAAACTGAAATAAATATATATATGAAGTTTGATATTGTTGGTTCAACGCTGGCCCCGCATTACAGAAAGCAAAAAGACTGCGGCCTTACTCCTCAGCTGCCAGACCCACGAGTACTGCTATGGGTATCAGATATATAGCATCTTTTAGAAGCGTGTAAGAAGCATCATATCATGTTCTCTTCGGACCTCTTTATTCATGTCGAGAAAATTTTTGTTACATTAGTATTTCTTCGGGTATATTATGAATGTTTAATATTGGTACAATTACGTACACTTTATTACCTATATTATAATAAAAACCGAGCATTTCACGTATGTTAAGCTGCAAAGAATAGAACGCTAATAATAAACTTTAAGATTTTCTAAAGAATTATTACGCAGTGTTTGTGCGTGATGATGATGAAAAGTAGTGTATGTGCTGTTCCAGGGTGTCACCACACTTCAACAGAATTAGTCCTGCAGTTTGAACGTGGCAAAATAATAATCATACAAACGACAAACTTTCGCTTTTATAATATTAGTGTGATTGCGCTTCCAAATTAGATAATGAGAACCAAATGAGATATTATTTAACGCTAGCCTCTGATTCAATCATTTAAAAGAGTTGTGTAATTAGAAGACGTAACAACAAAAGTAATAAGGGCTGTGGTTAACAGGAAAGCGTGGCTGAGACTAATCGAATGGACACGATCTCAATCACCTGATACAACTATAGCCGGTTTTTGTCATCGATTGATCCTAGGATGGGCTCGTTCTTGTAACGGATTTGTAGTAAGCCATACCTCCATTATAAGTACATAAATACGGTAGTATACTACCGTAGCGTAAAGCGAATGGGTTCGATAACCGAGCCATTTATTTACGCTAGTCCCCGCGTCTTCGCGTGAAAGTCACTTTAAATGATGTGAAATAGAAATAATTTATTTAAAATAGGATAAGAAATCATTAAATTTCAATGAAACTGCAAGAAACAGAAAATTTCATAATTTTGATTATGATTTTGTTATTAAAACTGACGTGGTTTTGACACATTATAAATGTATAAAACACGGGAGTTACTCACGTAATAAGTCAGAGGGTTCCGACTATAGTTTCAACCACATTCGGTGGTCTTTTTCAAGGAGAATACGGGGCGCTCGCGGTACTAGGCGAATCGCGACCGCGTCCGCGAGCGCCCCGTATTCTCCTTGAAAAAGACCACCGAATGTGGTTGAAACTATAGTCGAAACCCTCTGACTTATTACGTGAGTAACTCCCGTGTTTTATACATTTATAATTTGATTATGATAGTTATTTATTTATGTCAAAGGGTTTCACTTCCCGGATAAACCCATGATCATCACGTCAGTATCTGATGGTGGTATCCTGAAGAAAACGAGGAACCTCTTCAAAATTTATAGGCACACTCGATTTAAGTATTTTTTTAACAAAATGTTCCGCGTGTGATGAATTCACTTTGACGATCCGATTGAGTTGCCTTGACCGTGACCGAGATAGTTATTATAAATTTAAGTATATTTTCTACAAAAATAATTATACGCGAAAGTTTAATATAAAGATACAGTTCTTAGTTTTGTTTAATTTCCGCTGTGCGTGTTGTATTTAACTGATCAACATTGCATAGCTGTATAATATTTATGTTAAAATATACAACAACACAGCAGAAAAAAAAGCAGTCAGAGAAATAACATTACCCGCATATTAACAGTGTAACTATTGTTATTATTGGCAAAGATGCAATTTAGTTTGGACCACCTATAGAATATTGGTTAAGCCACACATCATCATCCACATCATCTCAGCCATAGAACTTCTACTGCTGGACATAGGCCTCCCCCATTGATTTCCACAAGGACCGATTGGAAGCGGTTTTTTGTTGTTAATATAATTTTATTTCTATTTATTGTTCCATTCACCAACTGGTAAAAATACCATTGGTACATATTCATATCATTCTTATATTGTTCTTCCACAGCAGCGGAAGGGTTATCTAAAGCTTAAAAGTATCATTGCCTCGGGAATTCGCATGTTTGCCCACACTCATCACATTGACATAACGATTTTCTACGAAATTGCTTACCCGAGTAAACAAAAAAGTTTATTAAATAAGTACGTATAAACGCGACTAGGTGCCAAACAATTTTCATAATAAAAAGGAAGCAGTATTTGACGTCCCATAAGAAATGCCTGACTTATGCCGGAAATCATTGAGATCACATCTAGAGTCTGCACTTATGTACACAATAAAAATAAGTTTTATTTATTAAGAGATTAGATTCAAAATGATGTTGATGATATAATATGTTGAGGAAGCACGATTGCACAAAGCACAAAGTGTGTGAATATGTGTAATGTAATACCGACTTCCTATTCAGTGAGTTCTCATGACTTGAACTAAGTGTTTAAGTTCAGTGATTAGCACGCGTGTTGATCGACTCACTTGTATGTTTTCAAGAATCAAATCAAATCATTTATGCATAAATCTATTTGCTATAAAAAAGTATTTGATAGAGAATACACATAAACAGAGATTTTAATATTACTTTTGTGGCATTGTACTCGGTCTGCAAGCAGAGGTGCAAATGTTTTATATTTAATCATACACTCACTTGTAATAATATATTATAACATTTATTGTTAACAATTTAGGTTTATTAGAAAAAATATTAAATTCCTTAACAATATTGAAACAGTTCCTAAGAAGCCAGTCAGTCAAGGATTTTTAAATTTATTATCGTCTATTACTTTGAAGTCATTAGGTACCTACTACACTGTTATAAATTGATATGCACATGTTTATTTTTTATTTATTTATTAACATTCACACAAGGTCTTCAGGTCCCAAACTAGGCAGAGCCTGTGCTATGGTAACCTGATGACTGATATATATACTTATATACATATATATACTCACCCAGACACAGGTCAAACAGACATGTTATACACACAAATGTTTGACCTGTCCGGGAATCGAACCCGGGACCAGCGGCTCAGAAGGCAGAGTGCTACCAACTGCGCCAACCGGCCAGTCAGTTATGTCATGTTATAGACATTTCTTTTATATATGTCTTTTTGGACAGTGTTGATACAGTAGGTTAGTGAACTTTGTTCTTTTCTGGCGGGTAATAACTTGTCCACGTTTTTCAAAAATTCAAAAAGAAATATTTTTATTGCATGTGCATGAATGTTAAGCCGAGCAAACATTACTCTTATATTTTGAGTGATTAAACTTTTAAAAGTCAAAGTAAATAGGTATAATCTAAATTTACGCGTTTTATCTTCGATCACAGCGTCTTTTACCAACGGGAGAGTTGGATGTTCATTACGGAATTATGAATGATACAGCGTAGATTTGATAAAGAAAAAATTGAAGTTTTCATATAGTACAATGCGTAGGTACACAGGTATATTTTATATTTAGTACATCTATACATACCTTATACGTATAGATTTACATACTTAAGAGTATGAGTAGCTAATCAAAAGTACAATAAAAATTACCAACATGTATGGATTTCGTGACGATATAAAAATCTAAGATCGTATTTGCTTTGGCGACTGTCTGCCAGGAAAGCTCACCACTCCGACTACATCAAAAACTGTGCCCTCTGCCGGCGCCGACAATACGGCAATAAGGTCGTGGTAAATTACGTATCATTAAAATATAGCAGTAAGCTTAACTCTTACGCAATAATAATATAAAACTGGTGAAATAAAGGAGTGTACACCACTCAGAATAATCATATTTTATGCAAGTGAAAGACTGTCTTTATGGATATCTGCTGAAGAAAGCCATCGACGTGATATTGACCATATGACCCACATGTCGTGTGCAATGTCTGCAGAAAGTACACAACCTAGCGAAGCACTGACGATATTCGTAACTTCGTAATTTAAAAAGTTTAAACGCTGATTTTTACCACGTAGCTTGGAATAGTTTATACCGTTTTCTTGTAAATGAAGTAAAGAACCGGGCCGATTTTCATGAAATTGTATGAGAGCAATGTAGCATACATTGCTCTCATAGTCTCTCATAGTCATAGTCAGAGACCATACGTTTCAGTTCCCTAAGTATGTATCTGACTATGGGCCTTGCGAGCAGGCTCAAAGTCGCACAATGAACTATAGAGAGGGCTATGCTCGAGGTTAACCCACATGATCGACTCACAAATTAGAAGATCCGTAAAAGAACGAAAGTCATCGATATAGTCCAGCGAATTAGCAAGTTGAAGTGGCTGTGAGCAGGTTCGAAGGACGAATGCCGTTGGGGTCGAAAGGTTCTCGAATGGAGACTACGGAGCGGTAAGCGTAGCATAGGACGGTGACCGACTAGATAGACAGACGACCTGACAAAGATCACAGGTAAGGGCTGGATGTGGGCTGCTTTCACCTAGTCCTTGTGGAAATCAATTGAGGAGGCTTATGTCCAGCAGTGAACGTCCTTTGGCTGAGATGATGATGCCTATGAACGGAATCTTTGAACGTGATTTTCAACCCCTTCAAAACGTCGGAATAATTTGAAACTTTGCACATGTATTATGGACGGATGCCAATACAACAATTTAACTAGATTATAGATTTAATAAGCAGATAATGCAGTATTAAGCACGTTTAGTAATAATATAGCTTATATTACTTATACTCTTGTTATAAACCTGTTTAATACTACAATATCTGCTAATTACATATGATGTATTTGACATATTTTCCAAAAATTATAGTACCTATCTATTACATATAGGTATAACATATTGATGTTATGTTGCATAGTTCACAGAGATTGCATAGTTCATAGAAGTTAATATTAAATTTGCCCATCTGACTAGTTTATAAGCCGGTCGAATGCTCTCGATATTTTTTATTTTGCCATATGAAAAAAATAACATTGTCTCAACATAATCAAGTACCTACCCATCGTAAAACCATGTATAAAAATGTAATAATATTTCGGCTACTATCCGTTGCCTGCTGGATAGGTCAAGTGTTCCAACCCGCATCAGCATCAGTTTGTGGCGTACCCAGAATGCTGGCAGCATTTTTTCGGCGCAGAACATTTATAATAACAGGGGTGCTTATAGGCTGAATACCTAATAAGTATATAAATATTGCTGTCAATTAGGTTTGTTTGATCACTATCTCACTTAATGGTCAGTGGAGATGCGGTCGAAGGTGTAGTCCAAAGTTTCCAAGTGTCCAAAGTAAGCACACTAGACCTAGATTGTTGACTGATTAAGGACTGCTGCCTGGGCTGCGTTCAGGTGCTTCGTCGGCCAAATACTGATCGACCAATATTTGATTGCTGTCTCATGAACGGCTACTTCATAGCATGTTACAGAAGAAGAAGAAGTCACTTACATTGTTCATGGATCACATGGGAGTTACTACTGCATATGTCACTTTTGATAGCCGATCAAGATTTGATCGATTCTAGAGTTAGAAAGATTATGGTCTCATCGAGCATAAATTGCTCTGACAGATTGACATGAGCGGTCATGATCAAATATTGGGTGGAGAAAATAATGCTCTGAGTTCGTGAACGCCGCTGTCAGAGCAAGATATGGCTTGGCCGAAGACGCTCTCGAATGCAGCCCAGAACACATTGTGTGATTGGTCCAGTTTTTCAAACTATAAGGTGGTACTGGACTGGTACTGGCCAGGCAAGTACTGGAAAGTATCATACGTGTACCGCCAAGGTGTAGAGTCGCCAAGTCGCCCATGGTACTAAGATGTTACTTGGATAGCTTTTTGCGAATTATGTTGTTGCGGCAGCCGGGAATCGTTATTCATTAATATTATCCATTGAAGAACTTACAATTTGAATTTCCGTATAGAATAAATAAACTCTAATATCTAATCGATCTAACACCCGAAGAAACACGTGTTATTGCAAATATCGGTCAAACATTATTATCAAAAATGTAACGTAATCTTGTAATCAGTGAAATTTGGAAAGTTACAATTTACAATCGAGGAACTTCACCAACGACACACTAACCCGATACACTCGAGGTAGCTTCCATTAAATTGTAGATTATAATCCGTTACACGTGTAATGTTCGTAAGTACAAACAAATTTCGCAAATTTCAGTTGCTCACCTCATCGTTTCATCGGTAAAGTGAGGATAATCAGTGTCACACATGCATGAACAAAATACAATGCTATACATCAAAACAATTGTGTTTTCTGAATGAATTTCAATGTTATAGGAACAGCATAATTTTGCTATGGTTATACGAGTATTATAAACAAAAGATCTATTTGGTATTCACGGATTATTTTTTGTAACGATTCAAATGTTATTTATTAATAACTTTGACAATTGACTGGCCGGTTGGCGCAGTTGGTAGCACTCTGCCTTCTGAGCCGCTGGTTCCGGGTTCGATTCCCGGACAGGTCAAACATTTGTGTGTCTATTTGACCTGTGTCTAGGTGTGTATATGTCAATATATAAGTATATATATCAGTCATCAGGTTACCATAGTACAGGCTGTTGCCTAGTTTGGGACCTGAAGACCTTGTGTGAATGTAAAAAAAAAAACCATATCTGAATTCTTTTGGAATATAATCTTTTCATAAATAGACAATTTTGAGTCTTTTCGGTTTATTTTGTTGAAGGTCCTACATGTCCAGTTAACTTAAAAAGAGACTTATTAGAACAGAATCACTCATGAAGGTTCATTCTAAAAGGTTATGAAAATTCTAATTGAACAAAATATTATTTCATTTAGCAAATGTGCAAATAGTGAGAAAATATTTTTATAGACCAACTTTTTTTTCCAACACAGGACGCAACCGCACTAGGTTGCGCCCTGTGTTGTGTTTGTGGTAAAACTGATCTTGTAGACCGAATCCCCATAGTAGGATACGAATATTGTAATCTACTGTAATATTGTCACTACACTTAGGTACACTTGCACCGGTAAATACGGGCTTGCGGATGACCTACTGACCAGCTCAATATCAGAGTTTTAGACTGATTGGGTGCTTGAAATATGTCTAACGACTGTTGTTTTAAGACAAGTAAGATTGTCAAATTAACGTCACGTCAAAAGAACGGAGCGGTCATATACGAAAGACACTAGCAGTCACCCATCCAAGTAGTAAGTAACTTCAGAGTACTTAACCTAGTTGATTGCATAGATAAACTCGGCAACGAGCGGTAAAGATGAAAACCATTTGATAATGTTATGCCGGGGATTAGTGAATATTCTTCTGATGATAATATACCGAAAAAGGAAACATTTGTTAAATAATTCAGCGATTAGCACGCAAGTCGACCTAAAAAAATGATATAATACATTTTAGGAGAGTTTTTATTTGTGGTGGTCAAAGGTTGATCACTCATCCATGTGTAAGAATATAAATACATTTCAGGTACTACATAATGCACGTAACAGAGTATGAAGCAAATGCTCAGAGGCATTTCTAATGGTATCGGTCGATGAACGGTAGTTGATCACAATACCGGACATAGTTTTAATTAAAATCTATCAATCATCCATTAAAAATGTCCGTAAATTATCCGCGACAAATAATTAACACGAAAGTGAAGACAATTAACGTTGAGACAACGGCTTTTGACTGATATAAGCGATAGAATAAATTAGAATGGTTGGTTATATTCTGATCACAACATTCTCAAGGAAGCAAACACAAAAAGTTGGCAATTGCAGCAACAATAAAACAAGCGATAGTCAGAACAAAAGAGCATCAACACATCTATTTGATAAAGTTAAAAGGGTTCCCAGACTGAGGTGTGAAACCCGGCGTTGCGTAAACCATCACAACACATAACATCGAAAATGGAAGTAAACTGTGTCTGACGGCAGTGAGATAGTATCGCCGAGAAAGAGGGAGAAGCTCGCACGAGGGCGTCGACTAGTTATTGCTATCAAGGTAATCGTTAATATAATTAATAAGAGCCTCATTGAGGATACCAAAGCTTGGATAACAAACAATTATTAGTCAAATTTATATCAGATAGTATTTTTTCAATAAAAATGCCTTTACAGCTACTAACGCGTGCTATGCCATAAACAAGCTACTTTAAATTGGACAGGAGTTACGGGTTCGACACATGTCAGAAGTTGAATGCTTCAAACAAGTCATGAACCCGCATCTTCAGAATTGCCGGTCTATATGGTTCGCCGTTAAGCTAACTTTACTAACATTTCTTATGCACAACGAATTTGTTTCTATTATCATATTAAAGAACAGTTTTTTTCAATGTATCAACTTAATTTTGCTTGGTGGGAGGGTTCTTTCCGCACCCCATCATCTATACCAAGTTAAAAAAAATTCTCAAAGCACACCAAGCGCTTAAACAGCTCTCCGTAAGAGCCTGTTGACATTCTAGGCTAGACGTGGCTCCACTTTTTTAAGCATCCTCACTGATCAAACTCATCAAAATATAATACAAGACATCTCCTATATTGATATCGTTACTCAGACAATTATAATTGGATTTTAAAAATTGTAAACGCTGGCTAAAATTTAACCAAACTTCTTTAAGCCAAGAAATACGAGCTCAAGAGCCATCGGAGGCTTAATTTTCAGTCTAATTTAAATAAATGTAAATGAGGCTTGGATGCAAAGTAATATTAATTTGGCAAAAACAAATAAAACAGAATGGACACAGCTATAAACTTTCCCAAAATTAAGAACACTTAAACCGAAAACTGTTACAATTAACGTAACGTTATATATTATTATAAGACACGCTTCCGCAAAAGACAATCAACAATTAGTGCTGTAAGCTCACACCGTAACTGTTATGATTTTTTGCAATTATAAAACAATGCAAATGGAATCCGGGTCAGGTCATCTGTTACACACATAACAGCATTAAACTATAGGTAACACTTACCGTTTCCGCCAATCTTGGATGAAGCTCCAGTCACAATGCTCATCTACATCCAGAACGGTAGCTTCATGGTGGTCCACTCCACTAGTCCCGTGCACTAGGTCTACCAACTGACGAGCTCTTTCGAAATTCTCCTCGAACTCTACAACCAAAAACCCATCAGAACTCAACGTCCCAAAAACATCCTTTTTGTAAGTAGCATCATTTATAGTCACAATTTCCGATGGTTCATTTATGTCATCGCATTTTATTTCGGAGTAAATAGCCTCTGAAATCTGCACTTCAGAAGGTCCTCCTCCTTTGTCAACATCTTGGCTAAGTCCCAAGTTTTCAGTGTCATTTGATAGTCTGTTCACATAAATGGGAGAATCATCTTTTAAATGCGTTTCAGTTTTCAGTCTAATTTCTTCTTTTTTCTGCTCATTATGCTTGCGAATTATTGAATCTCCAAAGTAAATAACCACTTTGTTATTGTTTTGGGTAATCTTGTTCGCCAAACCTTGTTCGACAGCAGGCAGATTGGATTTCTTATTTTTTTCTTGTGAAAGTCTGTGAGTTAACTCCTCGTAACAGGGAAGTCTGTGGCTGAACAATTTTTTGTCACTCGCTGGCACTTTGTTGTTATCCTCCCTCTTTTCCTCGACGCTTTTGTAGACCGGAGGTCGACAGCAGTCGTCAAACTGTGAGCTCCAAGGCCGGGGTTCACTGTAAATGTGTTCCGAGGGAGGCGATTGAGATAAAGGAATATATTTCTCGTGCACATTTTTACAACCGGGAGCCTCATTTTTCCTGAAGTTAAGTACACTTCGTCGAACTTTTGAATCGTGCTCTCCAGTTTTCTTACGAGAGTTGCCAAGTAGCTTGTTGAACAAAGCTTTATTTTCGTGTTGTTTCATTCTATCGGTACTTGGTGCACGGCGTATGCCAAACGGACCTGTGTCTTCTTCTGTGGAGTGCGGGTAGAGCTGCTCGCAGCTCGTCGACTTATGCGGCGCTATTCTCGTCTTAGCGGAAGTAAGCGGCTCCCTGCTCTGCCAGTGGCGCACTGAAAGCCTCGCTGCACCTCGGATAAACTTCATTGGCTCCCATGCCTCGGCCTTCTTAAGTATGAAGTTGTCGCACATGTTGTGTTTTCCGGGGGGCTTTCTCGCGTCAGCAGCTCGACAAGACTGCAGCTCGCGGCAGAGGAAGCACGAGCATCGCGCCGGACACAGCATGTCTGAGCGAAGGCGCCGGCCGCACTGAACCGTCGCAGACGCCGTTACCCTCCATCACCATTGTTGCCGCCGCTGTCGCCCCGCTACAGCAAGCAGCGGCCACGCGTGTTATCCACGGATTATGATACCGTTCGCACGAAAGCTCTCGCATGCGGGAAGGTCACGAGATCGCCTAAGTGCTAGTTTAGCTGCGTGGCCTGCGTGTGCACATTATCGCCTTAACCGTAACACGATGTCGTAAAACTTTAAACTCGTCCATATTCAATGAGAGGTGAACGAAACCATAAGTTATGAACTAAATATAGAACACTCCTGCGTCGATATGCGGCGTGCTATTAGTGAACCACTCGACGGCGTAATAACACAGTGGTGGGGTCCTGCAGGGCCTGTGCAAGTTACGCGTGTCACTTGATTTACTGCGAATGGAATTTACTCTGCGAACATTTAGTAGATTATATCTTGCAGGGTTTCAACAGTGTTACGATTCCGTTTTATAAATTCAATTCTGTTTACGGCGTAATAACTGGTTATACGCTCTTCGGATATAAAACAACACTTAACAATAATTTAAATTAATATAATTAATGACTCGTAATAGTGTCATTCTTCTTATTATTTTCTTGCAGTTTGAGAGGCCAGTAATGATTTAAAGAATTTAAATGACATCGGTTAAATTCATCTTTTTATTTTTAAGAAAATGATGCAAATATTCGAGGGAAAAGATTACAAATCTATTTTAGAATTTTACTATATTATAACATATTTAATTTACTGACTGCGCCCCGCGATTGCACCCACGGAAATTAGTTAGGTACCGGATAATATACCGGAATTTTACAAAATTTCTGATTAATTTTGTTTTCGAAAGAACCTTGTTACCTATTAAAAAAAGCAATACTAATATAGTCGGTGTATTGGTTCTTAGTTATGTATGTATATGACCAAGAAAAATCTGTTTTCTTTTAATGCAAATATAGATAAAGTATTATCTATATCCTACGTTTGGGATACTATATGTTTTGGTAATAGCCATCATCTATCTACGGTTATACGGGTAGCATTCCGAGACTTTGGCCTGCGATGTCAAGGGTAATCTTTGTACTAAGTATCTTCTTTGACACTGTTTTGATGTAGGTACTAGTAGTTGTCTAAAACATGACAGTGATAAAACCACTGAGGTACTATTACGACTACGTAGAAATAGGCTGCGTTTCAATTTGGGCTTACAGTGCACACGTTCGTGGTCATTTGGCAGTTCCGAGATGAATTGAGTACTGACAGTGCTGACGTCCGTAAGCAAATCGGAACGGCTTTTTGTATGTGAATGCGCGCGAGTTCTTTAAATGTCAGTGACCATTAAATTAATATTAAATCATTCTCTTCCGTACTTCATGGGCACTAAATGGGTCATTTTTTTCTGATATATAAAATTACGTTTTAATTTTTTTGTGGACGAACTACCAATTTTTCGACAGATTCTCATAATGAGTCAGATGTTTGACTCTCAGTGCATAGTTATTTATCTATGTGTTTGACAGCCCTCACACTGCTCTACGTCGTACTCGTGAGCGTTCTAAGCACAGGATGATGACGTCATGAATGACGTCATATACATTTTGTGTGCAGCTGTCAGTGCATTTTGGAATGACTTTAAGCACGCTCTCTGTGCTTAAAGCGCTCAAAGCTCCATTTGAAACACACCCATAGTACCTCAGTGGATAAAACTGAGTGTAACTAGAAAACATGTGGCGAACCATCCGAGCGGCCAGGGGAAGGAAAACGGGAGAAGATAGACATTATATAATTAAACTTATTGGAGAAATCTGTGCAAACGTATACGTAAAAAGTCTGATAAAATATCTGATAAATATTTAAGTCTATTATCTATTTTTATTATCTGATAAAAATAAGGGAGAAATAAAGATGTGCGACGATATTAGCAAGTGGAAATCAGTGATTTCTACCAAAGCCATCGAGAAACAGCCGTATAATATATGCGTGTACAGTATACATCTTGCATAGTGACATTGCCACTTATTCCGCTTATCTTAAGTCATTAGATTATGTATTTCCGTTGACAGACCGCAATAACTAGAATATTATGTACATATCACTTTGCAGTTATGTTAATGCAATTAAATTAGCCTTATCTGTGGCGGTTGGGCATTGAACCTGGCGCACGGTCTTTTATAGACAATTTTCCGTTAGGATTTACAGTTATTAATTACTATTAATTAAGATATAACTCCATAATCACTGTTGAAATTAAACAATTTTAAACTAATATTTCGCGATTGGTTTAAAAATAAACAAGTGAAATTAGTTTAAAAAATATGTGACTGCGTCCAAAATTATAAAATTATTTTTATGAACCTTGTTTATAACTGAACTCAAAAGATAGAAACAAAATAATAAGAGGATATATGTAACCATGAGCTATTTACTTGCTTTTAGTTATGTACCTATGCTATAATGTATTTCCAGTTTTGTGGTCTTAAAATAAATAAATAACAATTTAAAAAAATAAGGTTCCATTTTATTAGTACATGTAGAAATACCGCTTAAATATTAATTAATTATCAATTTAATTTTAGACAATCTGTAATACGTTGTTTTTAGTATTTCTAATTACAAATTATATTCGTTATTATTTGGCATCAACTTTTGTAATTCTTAGAGTTATACCGTATTCAATAGGTTTTAAAACTTTGGGAGTAGCCGCGGGGCACACCTAGTAATGGATTTTTTATGCTGTATAGATCTGGCATTTGACCACTATCTCACTTGATGGTTAGTGACGATCTGGTCGAAGACGTTATCACGCTAGACTTAGAATGTTCACTGGCTCTCAAGGACTGCTGCCTGAATGTACTATGTGTTTGGTGAAAGTTTTTCAAACTTGAGGGTGGTAGCTAGCCGGGTCAGCTAGTACTTTATAAAGCAACAATGACTTAAAACATTATATAAATATTATAAAGAGAAAATATTTGAGTGTTTGTTTGTTTTTATTGCATAGGCTCACTTTGGAATTAAATAAGTCGATATTTGAATTTCGGAATAATAATTTCTTGAACAGTGTGAGTGCGTGGTGTGTAGGCGCGCTCCGCAAGGTGTGTGTGCGCGCGGCGCGAACTCCGACTCCGACCGCGCATCATCCGGGTACTCGTGTGATTTCTGCTCCAGGACAAACAGCCCACAAAGAGATAACGCAGTGAGGTTCCCTATCCTATTGTTTAATAATAGGTATTAATGCACATACAGACCATACCGACAACAAACAGCGAAGCAGGTACCAACTGGGCCCGTAAATCTTTTTATATAAAAATCTTGCAAACTTTCTTAGAAGTTCGATCAACAAAGTATTTTTTACAGACATTTTCAACAAAGCGCTTACTCATGAGACATACGTCAATCTTCAAAGCTCTGTCCTGCGTTTTCTCGTCCAAAATACCACAATGGCTAAAAAAAGTCTTCAATTAACGTGTGATAACGTGATGGGGGATACATATGGCTCTGAAACATGGTCCATAATAAGAACTGTGGGCCTTATAATCTAGCTCAAAGTGTCTTTTGACACATTTAAGTATCTAATAATTGTAATTCTTGTGTTTGTCAAAACGTTGAGTAAGATAAGTTACTCTGACGTTCGCCGTCTCTCAGTGGTCAGTGACATGACTTCTGTGTCTCCGGGACCCTGGGTTCGAATCCCGGGGGCAAACATTTGTGCAATGAGTGTATGTGTTTGTCCCGGGTCTTGGGTGCTTGTGTGCGGTGATTGTGTCTGTCCATGCCTCCCGCGGCAAAGGGAAACCTAGTGCGGGATTTTGATTGCATTAAAAAAAACCTATAAAACCGCGACTTCCAAATATGTACTAACTTAATTATCTATTTATTTAAAAAAACAAAGCTGAATTAAATTGCGACTGAGAATGAGACCCTCATAAAATTTCGTAATAATGAGAAATTGTGAAATACCCGCAAATAACAGTAACTTTCATTGCATAAAAGCAGTATTAAGCAGTATTGTTCAATAGCGTCTTGACAATTAAATGCCGTTCCCAGCAGTATTCCCACCGCTGGGACCGGCGAAAGTAATGACTGCTTTTGCTCGAATAAACTATTGTTTTAATATTTTTCACATGGAAAATTGTAGGGTCTTGTAGACCGACTCACTCATGATAATTGCGGGTTAGATATTTTTCAAAAGAGAATATAATAAAATACTAGGCTACCGAGCTTCGCTCCACCTTAACGAATTAGCACCATGAAGCACTATGATATATTAAAATCTACACTATATTCTACGCTATAATCCCATCCCACTTAATAATATAAATGTCAAAGTTTGGATGGATGGATGTGTGTTACTCAATCATGCCAGAACAGCTGAACGGATCTGGATGAAATTTAGCACAGAGATAGATTATAGTCTGGAACAACACATAGCCCACTTTTACTTCGGTACAATATATGATTCCCTTGGAATAATTGATGTAGCGAGAAAACCGTAATCCATGCGGGTGAAACCGAGGGTCGCTACTACAATCATAATAAGGTAAAGTTTGTAAGTATGTGTGTTTGTTTATAGAAATGAATCTCTGAAACTACCGAATCGATTTACTAAATTCTTTCACCAGTAGAAAGCTAGATAATTGAATTGTGATAGTTGATATGTTTTTAATTATTTAATTACGACCAAAATGGGCTGATAGTTTGATGTTACGCCGAGCGCTGACTAAACGGTTTGATAAGCGATTTTTAAGCGATAATAGATCAGCGGTGGGAGCGTCGGCTTTGAAACTGGCGGACGCTTTAGGCAGCAGTCCTTGTGAGCTATTGAGAGCCAGTAAGCAGTCTAGGTCTTGCGTGATAACATCTTTGACCACATCGTCACTGACCGTCAAGTGAGATAGAGGTCGAACGCTAGAACTATACAGTATATAAAAAAACAATGATAATTTGTAATGTACAGACAAAAAATTTAAAGCAATGTATTCGACATTCAACCACACAGACCACGAAGTGAGATTGTACTAAATTCTAGATCTATTTATATTTTTAATACTGTATATCTAGATCTAGCGATTGGCCACTATCTGACTTGATGGTCAGTGACGATGTGGTCAAAGATTTTATCACGTTGGACATAGAATGCTTACTGGTTCTCAAGGACTGCCACCAAACTGGAAAAACTGTCACCAAAAACCTAGTATGTTCAGGAAGCAACTTGCACATGCTAGGTTTTTGGTGACAGTTTTTCCAACTTGAGGGTTTTAGCAAGCCAGGCGTGTACCTACTGAAAAGTACCCTAACTACCATGCTGTGAATGCTAATGATGTAGACTTCACCGGAGCTGAAGCCGTTGTTGGGCCGTTGAACTATTCTCTCTATTCATCTATTGGTCAATTTCATCGTTTAAAAAAAAATGAAACGACGTGGTAACTTCTGTAAGTACCGGATTCAAGCAAAAAGCCCATAAGGTCTTTATGCGCGTTATTTAAGTTTCAAAATATCATGAAATTGATATCAAACTCAATCATATTTAAAAGCATAATCTGATAGAATTAAAGAAGAAATTGGTTTGGTATGCAACTCCTGAATGAGCCGAGGTGGAATGATATGGGCGGAATTTAAAGCGATCCGGTTCATCTGACAGTGTGTCGCACTCGTTCCTTTTGCATTCCTGCGGTCACAGAGCTACGCATACAAATATATGGGCTTGGGAATTGTACAACCAAGCAAATGCCATTGAAGTTATTTAAATTATTTTTAACCGACTTCAAAAAAGGAGGTGACTTAATTCGACCGTATACTATATTTTTTTACGTGTGTTCACGGGTAACTTCATCGTTTATGAACCGATTGTAATGATTCTTTTTTGTTTAATAGAGTATTCTTTCGTGGTAGACCCATTAAAATTTCATCAAAATCAGACTAGTGCTTTTTGATTACACTACAATAACTGAAAAGTCGAATACCTCGACGATATTATAGTTGCGGTTGAAGACATCGGAGAACATACACAATGTCAATTGACCCCGTGAGTAGCAAAGGTCACTGAAAAGAGTGAAAATATTTTTTTACCAAAAAATGGAACCGGATTCAACACTCGAAATTGTGAAATAACTTGTCGAAGTCGGTACCCTGCTCACAATATTTTGATGATAGTTACTTTTGTGAACTATCATGGTACCGACTTCAACAACTTATTTCACACTTTTGAGTATTAAAATCGGTTACATTTTATGGTAAATTATTTTATTCGTATGAACATTTAGGTAAAATAATCTTTAATAAAGAAAGGTTGAAAAAAATATGATTTCATGCAAAAAAAAATGAGAAAACAAAAGCACGAACGCAGAATAAATGTATCTAGTTGAAATGAAAGCTCTGAGAGATCTTTTGGTCATAAGAGAGAATGAACGAAAGGAGATTGACTAAACAGTTAAACAAGGGTGAATTTAATGATAGTGTTGGAAGAGGAAGGTCTTGGCGAACGTTCCGAAATCAGATTGAGGTAGTTCTGAGAAAGGGCCAAGTCAAGAGTACTCTAAACAGACGCTCTTATATGGATGGTCTGATGAGCGCTTCATCCAGCGCTTCTGCCATCAAAACTTTTTAAGTTTTCCCTATAGTTCCCATCTACAATTCAACTACAAACTCTTTCTACATAAAATTGTTCACTTTTATGTACAAGAAACGTAAGACGTAGTGCCGCCCGTTTTGCACTCGTCTAACGGTTCGTTTATCTGCGATATCTCGGAATGCCTTGGCCTCCAATTGTCTGACCTATAACGTCTGACATAAAGACGTTTTATGCCTCTTTTTTGTTTAACGAAGACTCAATATATATAACTAGCGGCCCGCCCCGGCCTCGCACGAGTAGATATATGTAGGTAGTTAATAGATATATCTACATATATGCTAACCTGAGTAGTGGATATTTGAAACGTTTGGGCCCGTGGGGACCGGGAGCTCATCGGATTTTCCAAAACTTGTCAGAGTGTTTGATCGATGCGGCGCGTGACCAAAATACTAGCACATATTTGGCTGAACGGATCGGCATTGCAATTTTAAATTTTTGCAATTCAAATTTTACGTCGCAATGCTGCTAGCATTCTGGGCACGCTGCCAACTGGTAGCAGGTTAGAGCATTTGAGTTATCTATAGGCTGACAATAGCTAGGGGATTGCTCAAATGTTTCCGTAGTAGCTGTAGAATTGTTATTAGTAATTAGTATTTTATTTTAATAATTCACTTACATTAATATACCTACCCTACATCTGCTTTATTTTGTTCGTATCGTATTTGTTTTATTGATCCATCAAAAATAAATGTAGGTACTATGATATATTTATGTAACTAGCATACACTTTTATTATTTACATTATAAATCGAGATGAATTAAACCTTAGGCTGTCAAAAGAAATATTCCATAATCTACTAAGTACATTCTATTCACTGATACTATCAAATGCTGAAACCCCACCACTGCCGGAATTAAAAGAATCTTAGAAATCTATATATATAAAAATGAAACCCGTTTTCCGTTGTCACGACATAACATGAAAACGGCTTGACCGATTTAGATAAAATTTGGTATAAAGATACATGGGACTTTGGAGAAGGACATAGGCTACTTTTTGTCCTGGAAGAAGTATGGTTCCCGTGGGATAACTGAGTCAGCGGGAAAAACGTAGTGCACGCGGGTGAAACCGCGGGGCGCAGCTAGTACATTATAAAATGTACAATAGGCTATTGTCACAGATACCATAACAGTTGTTGAAACTGTGCTGGATACTGTAACCGTACATAGTTTAGAAGAGCGGACAATGAGTCAAGAGGGAAGTTTATTGGTTAAAGGAAACGACGTTCCAGATTGTTAAATAGGTGTCATTATGGGTCCTATTGTAGCCTTTTACAAAGAGGAATGGGATCTACCAACTATACCAAGTACATCATATATAATAATACGTACGGGAGGAATGTAAAATGTGTTAGAATTATGTATTTTGTTTTAATTATTAGTGATTTGTCTGTAACACTGATAGCAGTCATAATTATAACTTTATATAAGTATAAAACTTATAGATAATCTTAACTTAATTTTAACGGCGAATAAGATAATTATAGGAAAATATTTATTAAAGCATGTCGGTATCTCGAATAGCAATATAAAGGATTGACGAATATCGAAGATGAGCCAGATCCCCAACTTGCTATAGTTGCGGCTTGTAGGAAAGTTTCGTATTCATGCATACAAATACAGATGTATAAGTATATAAGTCGCGAGTGAATAGGTTCCTTCTAAGTTTGCGTGCTCCACCTTAGACCGCGTCGTCGCTTAACATCAGGTGAGACAGTGGTCAAACGCAAGCTTATAATCATTAAAAAAAAAAAAAAAAAAAAGATAAAATTTGGTGAAATTTGAAATGTATTCTTTGTCTTCCTGTTATTATACCACACTACTTTGGATCATCAAGCTTTTCTCGTCCACCTCTTTCTATCACTCAGTGCTCAGTCCTTTCAATAAATATAACTCCTTACGCAGACCATTCCTGCCTTCTTCAGCCTTTCTCTACCTAGCATGAGTATAAATATCGCTTTTGATAGCTCAGCGTTGGGAGCGTTGGCTGACGTACGTTGGTTCGATCTCCAATAAGGACTCAAGGTTCCGGTGAAGGTAACACTGTTATCAAAGTCCCAGCGTTGTGGTAGGGTATTTTTGAGAACCAACCTGACTAGCTACCATCCTCAAGTTTAAAAACTGTCACCAAACACATAGCGTGTTCAGGCAGCAGTCATTGAGAGCCAGTAAGTATTTCTAGGTCTGGGGTGATAACATCTTAGACAACATCGTCACTGACGATCAAGATGATATTTTGATTAAAAAAATTTAGAAATGCATTATCTAAAATGTACAATAGGCACTAATTCAAGTCGTTTTTGTTTTCTTTTTTTACTGTATACTTTATCTAGCGTTTGACCACGACCAACAAGACCCACAAAGATGATATCTTGATGGATGACGTGAAAGTGGAAAAACGCTAGATCTATACAGTATACAAAATAGATAAAGATCTATTTACAATCATGCTTACGGCATATGTTTTGCATCCCGCCTCGTGACATGCCCTTACCAAGCCAATCTATAGCCTTTCCACTTTCAACACCTACTGCTACTTCAAGCTTCCTCTGATATACCTACTCATTTCTTAGCTTGTCCATCCTAGTTTACACCACTGCCATATGCACTTTTCTTTCTCTACCTCTTTTGCTGCCCAATACTCAGGTCCATATGATATCGATGCTTATTAAAAATATATTTTGTGAAAGATTTTTGACGTAGGGTCTGTACCATTTATGCCGTAAAACCGTACCACACTGGACGGATTCTCTCAATGAAATCTAGACTTCGCCAGCATGTAAATCACCTGCGACCTTCATCAGGTGGTCTCGTCATGCTCATTGTCCATGAACAGCCTACGCTATAATTGCTGTTACCTTCTAGGTTTTGGTCGCAAAATCTCGTGCACGGGCGGCTGGCGGCGCGGCGACCAGGCGGCGCACGCGCAGCGCTCCCGTCCTTCCTCTCCACCCGCCCCACTTCCGCCCCCGCTCAGAAGGGCCGCCTCCGCGCGCGGCGTGCACGCATCTTCACTGCAACAAACAGAAATCCTCCTGATTTCTATTTTACTAACAAAAAGTTTCAATTTAATAGGATCTGTGCGTTTTAATAATTCTTTCATTTTTGTATTCGGAAAAATATTTAATACTATTTTATTATTTTTTAATTAAAATATCTTTTAACCGATTTGATTTTTTTCTTGACCTATTCCTCTAAGGGTTTTATTGTATAAATGAACACAGTCCCCACGAAAAAACTTAATCATCCTTTTTTTTTGTAATGTTAGGGGTGAAACCGTTCTTAAAGTTTCAGATAGCTGTTACATATTTGAATTGTTTGGGGTCGAGACATTGGGCCCGTGGGGACCGAGAGCCTACCGGATTTTCGAAAACTTATCAGAGCGTTTGATCGATGCGACGCGTGACCAAAATGCTGGCACATATTTGGCTCAACGAATCAGCAATGCGATTCAACGTGGCAATGCTGCTAGCATTCTGGGCACGCTGCCAGCCGGTAGCGGGTTATTGCATTTGAGTTATCTATAGGCTACCAATAGCTAGTGGATTGCTCAAAAGTTATTGTAGTAGCTGTAGTATGAGAGATATAAAAGGTTTTGAGCTAGCAAATAAGTTTATTTCAAACTGAGATGGCCACTTTACTTTGCTTTGTAATTCACTCACATAGAATGTAAGAAATTTTTTTGGCTCCCGGAAATGATTAATTTCTCAGTAAACATTAAATGGATCATATTTAAGTGTGCGACCGAAAGCGGATTCTACCATATAATGCAATAATGTTTGAAAAACTATGATTCACCGACGACAAAATAACGAAAGCATAGGCGTGGTCCAGCTACAGAAAATAATCAAATATCTATACCGAAGATTGATCAAATCATTTATCATTCATCCAAGTGGGAATCATTCATCCAAGATACTACTGTACTGTACTACTATACCTGCCTACAATGCCTAATGCACACTGTTACCTCGTCTATGGTACGTCTAAATAAACCTTTCCCGTTCATTGACTTGACATGCAGCACATGTGGCCAAGAACAATGGCTCCCTTGAGCCGAAAGCAAGCTGCGCCTGTTGGGATTTACGGACATACGGCTGTGCATAGATACCTCTTTCATATCGGTACTTTGCTACTTATTTGGCGACGATCGAAGCAACCTCGATAAGTGAGTTGCCTCGCAGTACCTACTTATATAGCTATTGAGGGCAATGTTAATGGTCATGAAACAAAGAAAAATATAAGTATGTTCAGAAATGTTCACAATCGTTTTATTACAATGATATTTATATATAAAAAAAATATCAAAAAATGGAACCGACTTCAAGACTCATAAGTGTGAAATAACTTGTTGAAATCGGTGATGTCCATGATAGTTCAAAAGTAACAAATATCAAAATATTGTACTCATGGTACCAACTTTGACAAGTTATTTCACACTTTTGGAGTGTTGAAGTCGGTTCCATTTTTAGTTTATTTTTCATCCTTTTCAGTGAACTTTGTTATTCACGGAATTAATTGTCATCAAAATCGGTCCACCCAGTCGAAAGTTCTGAGGTAACAAACATAAAAAAAAACATTTGGTTCGAATTAAGGATCTTCTTCTTTTTTAAAGTCGGTTAAAAAGGAGGAGGTTCTCAATTCGACCCGTATGTTTTTTCTTTTTATGTTTGTTACCTCAGAACTTTCGACTGGGTGAACCGATTTTGATTGTTCTTTTTTTTGAAAGCTGGTACTTCCCGTAAAGTCACATTTAAATTTCATCGAAATCAGACAGCCGGTTTTAGAGTTAAACTCCTATAACTGAAAAGTGCTACTCATATCTCGACGAAATTATATTTATTAGTTGCGGGCGAAGACATCGGTGAACATACACAATGACAATTGATCCCGAGAGTAGTAAAGGTCACTGAAAAGGGAGGAAAAAAAAACTTTACCAAAAATTGGAATCGACTACAACACTCAAAAGTGTGAAATAACTAGTCGAAGTCTATACTTCATAGATTCATAGATTGAGCGTTTCACTACTATCTCACTTGATGGTCAGTGACGATAAGGTCGAAGATGTTATGACGCTAGGCCTAGATTGCTTACTGGTTTTCAAGAACTGACGTGAACACAGTATATTGTGTTTGGTGACAGGTTTTTAAGCTTGAGGGTAGTAGCTAGGCAGGCGGTTAGGTGTTCGAAAGTATACTACCCTACCACCATGTTGGTAATTTGATAACGGTTGTTACCTTCACCGGATGGTCAATTCGTTGGTGGGAATCAAACTAGCGTCCGTCAGTTTGACAGCCGACAATCCCACCGCTGAAGTACCATCGCTTCAAAAACTTGGTTATATCTATGAGTTTTATTAGAATTACTTTCTGAATTTTATTCCTTTATACAATCAAAATGAAGGCAATGAAACTCTAAGCTTCAGTCACTATAGTCACTGATGCCTGACGTTAAAGGGGGAGAGACAAATTCTATTGTCTCCATGCCCCATTTCACTGGGAGTGGCTTCCACAGCACGTAATTACCAGTCACCTATGTCACACATGACGTGACTTAGGGAAACCAAGCATACAAAAAAGGATTATTTGTACTCAGGTTCCGTAAGAAAGACCAATTATTAAATATTGCTGTGTCCTGACTCCCTCGGCCGTGCGATAGAGACAGCTATACATTGTGACTAAATTTATGTATTTTCCATGGAAATTAGCGTTTTAAGATAAAACGGTTTTCACACTCTATATTACTACATAGCTTTTGGTTTTTGGTGTTAATCGCTTCGATGATCTATAATGTTCTATGAGTAGTGATTGCATGTTTTGTTTTTGAAAAAATACACATGGTATTTTTTATAATGGTATTCGTATCCTTAAATACTAAGTACCTACTATTATAATTCTTCATAATTTCAATGCGGAATTACAAAATAAAACATTGTGGCGAATAAGCAAGAAATCTACCTATCTTTTTTCGGTGCGGCATATTCAACCTAAAAAGTGTTGTTTTTTTTTGTTAAGTTGTCAAAACAACCTTTGTTTTATGACATATTTTATTCCATTGTAGGCTGTACTTATTTAGGACGATGGAAAGTGGAAGGTAGTTGGACGTTTTGACTGTGTGCGGCAATGAGACTGTTTGAAACGGCTGGTGAGGGACGTTGAAGCCTGTCCAACGTAAGGGCGAGCGTCGAGATGGTGTCAGGCTATGTTGATGTCATGCTAGACCACACATTACGACCATAGAACATTATTTAAACTCTTATGGAGTTCGTGATTAAGTTTAATTTGCTTCTTCACACAAATGTGTTATATGTGTGTGTGTCGATGTATTATCACGGAGAGCTTATGAGTGCTACTGTTTCCACTGAGTTGGATCGTGAAGAAGTAACAAACATACACATAAACTTTCGCCTTTATAATATTAGTGTGATTAGATATTAATATCAACTTGAAACCTCTTTATCACGCTTTTCTGCTAAAACAGTTCTTGACAGACAGACAACGTACCGATCCTGTTTTTAAAATGGGGCCCTTACTACGCTGGCTTCGAGTAATATTCGATTCGACCCGTATATTAACGTAGTTATGGAAATCGAAGTATTTCTACGTAGAACAGCAGACTAAAAGTAAGTTGTAATGGCCATTCTATAACCGAATTTTCTCTGAACATCAGGTGAGATCATGGTCAAACTTCTGCCTGTCTCGAATAAAGATATGTATATTTATATTCAAGACAGGCCGGTGCCGTGGTGGTACAGGCCTAGAATAGTACTCCTCCATCTCTGCCCGCGGGTGCCGTAAGAGTCGGCTAAGGGATCACATACCAGAAGGTGGGCAGCAGCGCCTTATGAGTCTAGGAAATGATACTGCGCTCGCCAACCCGCCTGCCAAGCGTGGCGAGTATTGGCAAATCCCTCCTATATGGGGGAGGCATATGTCCAGCAGTGGATAACCAATTCCTGAGAAGAAGAAGATATTTATATTATTTAAGCTCCGTTGTTAGTTGCCTGAAGGTTAATTTGATATCGGACTATGGAATGCGGAAATACTGCTTCTGCCGAGATGCGAACATTCCACGAGACATTCCTGGCGCCCGGCAAGGGATGCATAAATCCTCAATCTTTGACTTTTTGTACTTTTTTGCGTGGCATTGTGTCAGGTACCTTTAAGAAACGGACGCCACACAGCTTAGACACAGTTAAATATACTTACCTGCTCTGTGTCGCAAAAAAAACAAAGAAAAACGTAATTGGGGTTAAGAAGTGTTGATGTAAAATAAATCTAGTTACGTTGTTTCCTACTATTGGCAACGCTATTAAAGGCTACCTAAATCAGTGTTAATCGGTCTTGGTTACTAAAGTGAAGTTGAATACAAAATTTTGTGTGTGATAAAATAAAATGGAGATTAAATTTCTTAATTTAATGTATGTATATATGGATGTGGTCTGCATCTCTAAATTAATTTCGTTTCGCCATTTGCTATTTATCACAGAAAAAACTTTCTGTGAATGCTGACATGGCAGGAATAGACAGTAAAAATGAAAATACTTTGTAAATATTTATAATCAATTCATCACTCTTATTAAATACTTGCTGCCATTTTTGTGCCGTTAATATTTGTGCACAACCTTTAGAAGTAAGCTTATCTGATTATTAAGCTGGTTTAATAAAGCGATTTCTCCATAAAGATCATCCCTGCCTGCATTAAGTTTTTGCAGATTTAAATTTTCAATTATGTTAATAATTTTATCAAATTAATATTCAAAATATTATCAAACCATTTATCTAGTTAAGAACTCTAGGTCTAGGACCTCGTCAATAAATATTAAATTCATGTGAATTTTCTGCCTGTCCGTCTGTCACCAGGCTGTATCTCATGAACCGTGATAGATAAACAGTTGAAATGTTCACAGGTGTGAACAAATACAAATACTAAAAAAACGAATAAAATAAATATTTAAGAAGACTCCCATACAAAAAACAGGATTTTTTTTACTTTACCTTTTTACGTTTTTTGATCGATATTGATATCGGCAACAAGCGACGTTTGAAATATTCACAGAATATTTAGTTATATATTCACTTTAAAAATAAATAATTACTTTCATTAAACTTTTAATACATTAATAATACATATAAAATCTATAAAAACCGACATCAACTATTTAAGGGTGTCAAATTTTCTTAAAAATAAAAACAGACACGATTTTGATGAAACTTCTGTAATGTACTAATAAATGTAGGTATAACTCATATAAAAAAAATATTAACCAGTCGCATAGCCGGATATAATATGTCCGAATATAGTAATATACACATATACAGTATAAAAAAAGAAAAATACACAACCTCATTAAGTCAGTAATAAGTGTTGTCACCGTTTCCGGTCATTGTACATCTGACGGGAGGTTGAAGGAAATTGATATCAAATGTTATCGAATGTCAAGATTAGGCTCTTGTTCGATTTAATAACCTACAAACGGAGTTTAATGTCCACAATAAATAGTGTATTTATCATTCTGTTGAGTGGATTGTAAAAGGACATGTCCGTAATATAAACTGTTTATGAAATCGCATAAACTCTCATCATAGCCTTATAGCTATGCGTATTCCACGGGTTTATACCCGTGGAATACGCTGCAATACACACATATATTAACATATATACAACATAATAATATATTACGTTACGTTTACTCGTATATACATTATGTACCTACTCGTAGTCGATATAATCACCTAATGGTAAATAAACTATTAGTTACATGTACGTTCGTGATACCAGTCTTAGTTCCTACTGAAAATCAGCGCGACTAGCATAATGCTGAGTGGGAACTCATTCCTGGCATCGCGCAATACTACAACAAAGATTTAATTAAAGCTATATGTTATTACTTGTATGTATTTATATGTTCTTAGTATTACTGTGTGTTTTTATATTCTTTTACCTTTGTGGTGTTGCTTATGTCACGAATAAACGTAATTCTTCTTCTTCTTCTTCAATACAAGTAATGAATGGAATCTTATGCTATCAGGATTTGTATCATATCCACGGTCATAAAATTACTACATATTTTATATCGGTATCCAAAAATATTATAGACTGTAAGGCTGTACTCATTTTGCATGAACATTGCACCAAAATTTAAAAAAACGAGAACTGTCATGTTCTAGATTGATCAATCGTTCTACGGTCGATAACAATGCTCTTGAGAGGTCCGTCTGTGGCGCAGTACTCTATTTAGTTTGTGATCATATCATTATTCGGTGATTCTCATGCTTGTCGATCCATAGACTTTAGTAATGCTTATTCTGGCGCTGTATTGATGGAATAGGAATTCAAAATAATGTCAGCCTAGTATAATATAAATCTATATGTAACTAATACATGTACCTACTATATTATATACATATCTATATAAATCACACTATCCTACTAATATTATAAAATGGAAAGTTTGTGTGTATGTTACTTTTCACGCTAAAACGGCTACACCGATTTTGATGATATTTGGTATGTAGATAACTCAGGTCCCGGAATAACACATAGGCTACCTATTTTTATCTAGGGAAAAAGTATAGTATCCGCGGGATAATAATTGAGGTAGCGGGAAACCCGTAAACCACGTAGGTAAGCCTGCGGAGTTGTTGTATTAGTACTAGTAGTTTTATACTACGTAATTATTGACGTCAAAAATGCAAAGTTCATGTGTATTTTTTTAAAGTTTTGGTTTTTTCACATTAAAATTGTATATACTTCTCGGGGGATACAGTCGCACGGGTGAGGCCGCGCGGTACAGCTAGTATAACACATAAACAAATGACACCGTGTTAGTTCACGTCTCTACAGCTGCTGCGCAGAACGCGAACGTCTTAGAATGTGAATAAAGAACTTTTTTGTACACGTTCGAAGCCTTAATGTGGTTCCTTGTAATCGAAATTATTCTAAGAAGTTAATCCAATTAAAGCCGTTAATAATTTCTTAGAACTAACAACAGAGAACATTCTTCACGTGTCAAACAAGCGTACACAAGAGCTCATAGAGTATCAATGGTGAATAATAATTTCTTTAACATTAGGAGCAGACGTGTATGATAGGTAGAAATACGTTCCATTGTGATGTGAAGTAATTTAATATTCTGCTGATCATGATCTCAAAACGTGAATAGTTGATGAAACTGTATCATAATAACTTATAAAAATTAAGTGTAAGTCAAAAAAACGAACCGTAGGCGAGTTTTTTTTAAGCAATTACACGAGTGTTTTGAGACCAAATTATGTGCAGTTTCATACAATACCTATAAAATCTTAAAGTTATCTAACCTTATAAAATAGATAATGGAATTTATGTAAAATTGCAACAATCATTTAGCACCAAAATCCATTTGCGGATCACGCGCGCCGCGTCCACAGATTATGTAGAATTTAACTGCATAGGAACCTTCTTAGTCCAGCTGAAGATGTATATTAATGGTAAAATCATTACTAATCATAGAAGTAATATGTACTATGTACTACTACATATTATTTCTATGTTACTAATATAATAATAATATAAAATCAATGCTAATTAATAGGTTTACATTTAAATAAAGGAATGTTAAAAAAAAAGATTATTTGCCTATATTGTATTATTTTTGGTACATATCATTTTAATTGTATTATTGTTATCCGTTAAAATAAGTTCAGAATTTTACGGCAATATTGATGGGTAAAATATTTTTAACAGGTTTTTCAAGAAAAAATCAGCGGATTTTTTATGCTTTTAAAAATACAATCGACAAAACTACTAAGAAAAAAATACACCTCAGACCGATGAACAAATAGCAGAGGATTTTTTAAATTTTTAGGCAAGCGTTTGACCACTATCTCACCTGATGTTAAGTGATGATGTGGTCAACGGTGGAGCACGCCTGCCTAGAAGATACCTATTCACCCGTGACTTGAAGATACCCAGGTTGTATGTTTGCGGAAACACAGATAAAATTTAATCACTGTAGGAAGCGTTTGTTGCAGATTTTTGTTGAGTTTACCTGATCAATTAGGTTAAGTAAATTGTGGTCGTTCTAGCACACCGTGCACTGGTGACTGCTATTGGCTTTATCAACTGTTAGCTTCAGGGCTTCGGAGGGTTGTATCTTTCTTTTTGACGATAGGCTGGTCCATCCACTAACCTGTTTAACTACCTATACTAATAGATACCAAACTCTCTAGATTGTCATAGTCAGACGATGTGGCAGAAGGTGACACTAGTTTTCAATGACCTGTACATACTGTGTGTTGAGCGATAGTTGTTAAAACTTGTATGGGGTTGCTAGCCAGACGGGTACAAAAATTACTCTACCAAATTAGCCATGTAGTGGATATAATCAAATCTTTGCTCTGAAGAGGCAGTCCGTTTCTAAGCAGTAAACACGTCTTACCATTCTAAGTGCCTATAAGAGTTACTTAACATGAGAGTAAAAATAATTAGTTCCTCCCTTGCCGGCAGCAAAAAATTTCTCGTGAAACCATTGCCTAAAATCACAGATCATATAGCAAGTTCTTCGCCAAAATCCAAAGCCAGACTGCCGTACTCACAGTGGCTAGCAGTTGATTTAGACTACTAATTTTCGTATGAAGGGAAGTTCTACCGTTAGTCAACAGGTTTCCATAGTCAATGCCTAAAATGTTAATAGGACAATAGATAACATCATCTCATCTGAGCCATAGGACGTCCACAGCTGCACATAAGCCTCTCCCATATAGGGGGATTCATCAGGGCAATAGATATACAAATCGTGAAAAATAAAAACTTCCAACCGTAGGTCCTACAAAACCTTGGAAACTTGATTATCAAAAGTCGTTAAAAATATGTTCTATTCTTGGTTTGCCGCAGCATTTCTGACTACATAATAACATAACTAATGTTTATAATAACAGTAACTTTGTATAAACTTTCACTTTCTCGGTCAGAATACTTCCCATGCTTCTTGTAGCTCTGAGATTTTCTCACAAGAAAATGTCTGGTTGATCAATTGGTTTTCTTTTTAACGGTATTGAATATCTACGATTCATGGTGTTTATGGTATATACCTGCTTAGGAGAGGAGCTTTCATGACTTTTATTTATTAATAGTCTTTGATTTTTTTAGTTTATTGTTTCCATATTTTACGCCTAGCTCGGGGCATTTCATTTGAGGATTTTCCAAATCAACATTATTTATTTAGAACGTACTTATGAGCGTACTTTAGAACGTACTAAGCCACGCCTGGTTTCTACACGCTTTTACTCTGACGCAGTGTCTAGTTAAAGTTGTGTCAGTTAGGGTAGAGTTCACCAAAATTTAAAACGTCTGATTATCAATTTAACCGTCGGTCAAACATTTTTTACCAAACAGTTGAACTATTTGACCATAAAATTAACCGACAGTTAATTGATAATCGGACGTTTAAATTTTGGTGAACTCCACCCTTTATGTTTGAGGACTGGTTTAAAAACCTGAGCGTGGTAGGTAGCCAGGTGGCTCTAAAAATAATCCTACCACCTTGCTGTGGTTTTGAAAACGTGTCAGCTTCAACATAAGCTCAGATTTAACGTGGGGTTCAATCCAGCGACTGTAAATATTATTTCAGTTGCGCATTATGAAATCAGTTTTGACTTGTATGATTGCGTGCAGAGTAAGGCAAAAGTTCTTGAATAACCTCATTACCATACATCAGTTTAGAGTCATAGACGCAGTTTTAATTCAACTGCTTGTAACGGCACTGTCGTAATGAACCTTATGACCTTCACAATAGGCGGCAATAAATTTGATTGCGGAATAGAATACATTAAGCTTTATGTCAAAGCTATCCAGGGCTGTCACGCTTAAGTTAATATTTTTAAAAATTTTGGAATATACCTTGTACGCGAGTAGATCTCCGAATTTAGATTATTATTTTACAATAACTGTCTTGTTTACGCTGGTCTAAAGATTAACAGAGGGTAGGCAAGCTTTTAAAGATCTTATACAATTTCAATAAATCTAGTCTGTTTCTGAAACGATCGTAGATTATTTAAATTGATAGCCGGTCTTCAATAAACGCTTGTATCTACAGCAAATCCTACTTTACACATCTACTTATTGCAGTAATATTTAAAAATTGTTTTTGACACTTGCATAATACACAAACCACAGGAGGCTAAAACGAAGAAAAAAGTAATGAAATCGAAAAAGTAAAAAGCAATATTATTAAATGTTTGTAAACCCTATCAGCTTGACTCGTGCCTTATTCGTGACTGGCTACAACTCCAGCTACGCCGTAACTATTATTTACCTGTGACCAGGCGCTATTAGAAGTAACTGCCACCTGATCAGTTAGCCACGGGCTATAGGACCCCAGGCTGTAGGCTCAGATCTGATACACTGTAGTGGGTCAGAGTCTTCAAAGATTGCGGAAGCGTTACTATACATAATTACTCTCAATCCTCGAGCTTCTTATATCTTCAGCAAGTACCTACTCATTATACTTATTTAATTTTTTTACTTACATTCTTATTACATAATTTTACTTACATCCATAGGTTACAAAAAAAGTCAGAAAACTGTTGCTAATGCTATTGACATAAGCTGTACCGCAGATTTTTCTTAATTAAATCATTTCATTTATATCTATGTATAAGAATGTTTGGTTAAAACGAGGATGAATTAAAACTCGGCGACTACCAATTATTGGGCACCATTAACCGAACTGCGTGTTTTGTAAACGACTTCAAAAAAGGAGGGGTTCTCAATTCCATTCGAATATTTGTTAGTAGGTAGTATTCTGTTTGATTTTGGTGGTTCTTAAATTTGGAAAGCTGCTGTTTCTCATGTGGTCCCTTTGATCAAGATCTGACCAGTAGTGTATGAGCTGTTCTTAACAATACGTTTGATGATGCTCCATTTATTTCAAGAAAACCTTGTATGTTCCACGAATGAGTAGTGGTTTGGTTTGTATAGTATCTTAATTATATGTTAGTACATTTTACGCAAAGGTTTACCCAATTTTTTGACTGCGGCAAGGTGCATAAGGATTAGTTATCAGCAGTTCTACAACAGCTGTAAGTACTTTTAATTTAAATTAAGTTTCTAAAATAATAATTAGTATTTGAGTACTTAGTATGTTAGGCACCCCGGAACAGACTAAAACAACGGTAAGTCCGTTTTGGGATCGAAAGGTACCAAACAAGGAGAACATTACTCGACGCGTAAAAAGAGACTAGAATAATAAAGAATAAAAATTAATACTAAAATGTCGGGCCGTACGTATAGTATTTTATACGTATAGTATATATAGGGTTCCGTTCTTAGTCATGGCCACGGTTTGAGTACAGAACACTGTGGGGCTTTAGTCGATGCAAGTCCGACATAAATACCACTGCTCGTCCCGAGAAATGGAACAACGATTTCACCACGAATAAAAAAAAAAAGAAATCCGTAAATACAAAAGCACTTACAGATGTATTCTTTTGTCTGAGGTCTTTGATATTTGATTTATATTTTGAAACTGTCCTCTCTATTACTCAAAATGTTATACATTTTATATAGCCAGCCCCCCGATTCAGAACCCTTCTATAACTAAACGAATCGATTCGGTTCGATATCGTTCTCGTATCGAACGCCAAATTTCGAGCTATTCAGAACGATCGATAAGAGCGTTCGATTCGTCTTCGATTTCGGTATCGTTATCGTTTTCATTACAAGACGCGTTCTGAGGTATAGTTCTGTAAATGTCAATCTTATTGTCAACGTTATGTAAAGAGGTGCATTTTTAAAGTATGATTATGTATCTTATTGTCATTCAAATTTTGAAGGAGTAAAAGTGTGACCAAGTTTTACAAAACTCTACTAAATACGTAGCATTTAGTAGAATTTTATTAGTTGTGAGTAAAGGGACATTTTTAAACTGTATAGATCTAGCGTTTGACTATTATCTCACTAGGTGGTCAGTGACGATGTGGTCGGAGATGACCCAGAAAGCATACTGGCTCTCAAGTTTATCAAACTTGAGGGTAGCTGGCCAGGCGGGTACTTGCACCATACTGGGAATTTGGTAACTTTAATAGATTATTTATCTCTACGTTGTAGTTTTTTAACGACTTACATATATATCTGTTATTATTAAGTATTTCCAAATAATCGATCGAGTAGTTAGCTTTCAGTAATATAATAAAGCAGAAAAGTAATAAATAAAATTAACCACCATAAAGTTACTTTCGTTTTACATGAAAAAACTTAGAAGACATATAAATTTTACGTGTGTTCGCGGATAACTTCGTTGTTTATGAACCGATTTTGATGATTCTTTTTGTTTGATAGAGTTATACTTCCGAGGTGGTCCCATTTAAATTTCACCAAATCGGTCAAGCGGTTTTTGAGTTGCACTCCAATAAAAAGTGCTACGCATACGTGGATGACAATATAGTTGCGGGTGAAATCGGTGAAAAAGCAACCGATTGCACTCCGGGAGTGCCGGCAGAAGTGATAACTTGAACATGATTGATAATGACAATGAAAAGTAGCTTATGTGTTATCGTGCATATCAAATTTCATCCAAATCCGTTCAGCCGTTCTGGCGTGATTGAGTAACAAACATCCATCCATCCAAACTTTCAGAATTTTAATATTAGTGGGACACATAGACTTAACATGATGACGTTTTTTTGAAACAATGAAATCTTTCTTCTTTATATTATCGGCGTTTTGATAACTGAACTCAATAACACTTTTAACAAAACGAATTTATCAAAAAAAAAAAAATTAACAAAAAATGCAACCGACTTCAACACTCAAAAGTGTGAAATAACTTGTTGAAGTCGGTACTATGATAGTTCACACAAAAGTAACTATCATCACAATATTATGTTCATGGTACCGACTTCGCAAGTTATTTGACACTTTTGAGTGTTGAAGTCGGTTGCATTTTTTTTTCACCCTTTTCAGTAACCTTTGCTACTCACGGAATCAATTAAATGCCATTGTGTTCTGCGATGTCTTCAACCGCGACAATAATATCATCAAGATACGCGTAGCACTTTTCAGTTATTGGAGTATAACTCAAAAACAGCCTGTCCGATTTTGATTAAATTTGAATGGGACCACCACAGAAGTATACTCTATCTAACAAAAAATCTTACGAATTTGATGACGTCACGTCCTGACGCCTGACGTTCTGACTATCTGACGCGAGTTTAACATTTTTCCCCATACAAAGTACACAACGCCGCTCAAGAAGTTTTCACTTCAATATACACAATGACAATTGATCCCGTGAGTAGCGGAGGTCACTGAAAAGGGTCAAAAAAAATATTACCATAAAATGGAACCAACTTCATCACTCAAAAGTGTGAAATAACTTGTCGAAGTCGGTACCATGCGCACAATATTGTGATGATAGTTACTTTTGTGAAGATGAATTTGTGCTATGTCGCGTCGCAATGCTATAACCTACTAGTCGGCCAAAAATGGATACAGAGTGCGAGGTTGACAATCTTAAAGTACTTCTCTCGCTTACTCTACGCGACGATCCGTGTATTCGTAATATTTTATGATAATAAAGAACTTATTTATATTATTATTTTAAAACAACCAGCATCATTTTGTCCCGCTCATTCTGCGCGTAATCAACCGCGTAAAACCTCTGTAATATCATATGCACGTGTTAACCCCTTAAAGTGGATTTCTGGTAGATTTGATGGATGTTGCTAGAAGTTTAAGAAAGTAAAAGTTGGTAACACTAGTTGTTTGTTTACAAACAAAACGTCAATAGAAAAACTTAAATAGAAGATAGAAATAAGAAGATATAAAAGAATTCAGCATTCGTGGCTTCAGTGAGGATTTCTTCGGAATCTTGAACCACAACTAGGAAATCTGGCTCAAAGTCTTCAGACAGTACTTCTGCCTGGGACACATCAGGCAATTCATTATACTCGGGGCTTCTAGTGGATCTTCTAAACAACTTATCCTCTATAAGTACTTATCCTCCAAATAGCCAGCAAATCATTTCCTAGATTAGAGAGTTCTCCGATAAGACACGCGCCCTGTGCCTCGAGCATGCCGAGCATGCATTATTTGTATTGTTATTGTGACAAACGATTTATAATTAACATTCCGATTTAGGTATAACTCTATAAGTGTGTACTATTTATAAGCTCTATAACAAACTTATGATACTGTTTTACTTGTAATAAGATAAGTAAGTACCTACAGTATTGTTTATTGTCTAAGTGATAAAATGTTATCAAATAAGAATATATAGAGTCTCAAATAAAAATATCAATAGAAATATGCATCATTTTTTTATTATTATTAAGTGTAGATAGACTATAAGCAATAATCTATCTCTCCCTCATCTTACTAACAAGAAATAGAGCAACTTTCGAAACAGCCTCACACATGGCAATCATTATGATAGCTGTTCTGTAATGCGATGTATAACATTGCTGCGGACTTGAAATGCTGCTCCTATAGCTGCCAAAGCTACATGTGCTGTGTCACCATCGATAATATTGTTGGTTTCAAGGCCACTTCATCTGGCAATGGTAAACGCGCTAGTGTGCACATGTTGTTATGTAGAACACAGCAGGAATTTGTAAGTTTTCCTGCTTTTCTGGGCTATATTCTAAATGCCCAAATGCATTTGATGCATCCCACAAAGAACGTAAAATTCGCCTGTAGTGTAATGCTTTTTCATCGTGATTGGAGTGTTCACGTCCTCAATCACTGTGCATCATTGTTATAAAACCAAATAATAAAACATATTAATATTGTATGTTGCCTAGAAAGTAAAATAGACACTCAAACTAGATATCGACTGCCTTCTAGCTATCGATAATTTACCGAACATAATAATCGAAAGTTCGATATATGAGATTCGATATGAGCATTCTGAATAGCGTTACAAGTCGAATATCGAATGCTATGACGTCACTTTCGATTCGAGATTGAATTCGATAAATTCGGCGTGGGTTCGACTATTGTGAATTGCAAATGATTGTTATCGAATCGAATCGATCGACAACTGAGTAATCGAACGGTTCTGAATCGGGGGGCTGAAATTATTTTTAACTAGTTATTACTAACTCGAATATTACAATCATTTACGTAAGAAGCTTCTGCCATATCCCATATAGAAGCTTTTACCATGCCATGGATGAGATTTTCACGATATCCTCATTCGCGGCAGCGAAGGGTTAGCATACTTTTAAAACCAAACTAAACCTAAAAATAATAAATAAGGCACATGAAATCAAAATTGTAGGACAGCAAAAAGTTTAATAACAGCGTCTTGCCTCCTTGGGTCCTACACTTTATGTGAAATTAACTCGAATACACACTCGACAAGTTTTTCGACGACAAGCTCGTCCGGCTCCCTGCTAATCAGAAAACCATTAACATACAAAAGTTGGTCGAAACAAAGACGATTCTGTGCTCTACATGACGTCCATTTGGAATATGTGAGTTAAAAAGACGCGGTCGCCTAAAGTGATAGGGGTCAATGTCCGTCACGCTTGCATGAAGATATTTTATAGACCATAATATTTCATATAAGTATAGACAAGCGCGTATCATGCCATTGCTCTCTTCAACTTTATAGCTCTACTGTTAAAAGGAGCACTTAGAAATTAGATTTATTACACCCGACAACTTATTACGGTTTACTTTTTTATCCAACTTGTCAAAAATTGTTGTGTTCTCTAGTCGAGAGGAAGAAACTTTGTCACACAACAGTCAACGTGAAAAATTCGAGTCCTATTTCGTATAAAAAATATTAAGTGTTTGCCAAACATTTTCTCTATTAAAGTTAGAATTATATTTTTTTAATTTAAATATCTTAACGTAATATTCTTGGTTGAATTATACCGGTCTCTCACTTATGGTCGTGGGCTAAGAATAGTACCCCCATCTGTACCTGTAGGTGCAGTAAGAGTTGGCTAAGGGATTGCGCATTAGAGGTGGGGCAGCAGCACCTCTCACCACCCACCAGGATCCAAAATTATACTGCGCTCGCCAACCCGCCTGCCAAGCGTGACTAGTATTGGCAAAACCCCTATAATGATGATCATGATGAACGGTCACTCTGGCTTACTCACTTAGTATGAATGCTCTACGGACACCAATGATTTTATTTGTTTTCCCAATGTATGATAATGTACACATTCGATATTGTATTCACCGCATAATATCAATCATCAATTATCTTCTTGTGCAACTAGACGCATGGTTTTATTGAAGATCGATCTCATTATAAACCTTAAGTTTTAACTGCTTGAGACCTGAGCGATAAACTGAGTCCAAAGTTACAGTGTGCATTGGGAATGTTAACAATATTATAAATTCTTAAGCAGCAGATAAAAAATCATTAGTTTTTCATAAATGTCGGACAGTCTATACAGGACCACGAATATATTATATCCATACACAATTTCAGTCCCGACGTTTCGTACACTTTCTGGATATTGAAATGTTCAGGTGCTAATATTATAGAATATACGTTCTTTAGATAAATATCAATTCAATAGACTTGGTAGGGTTGCTCCGGCTCGAAGGACCAACTTAGTCAACGGCACTTGACTACAACTTTTTACTACAAAGTAATTTTAATCGTCCAGACTAGAACTGAACAGGAATGATAGAGCAATTAGATCTGGAGGCATTTCCAAGCCTAGTATTGAAGACCCTATAAATAGGTATTTACGTACTGCAGGTAAGTAGGTAAGTACATTAAAGCAAACAAGTTAATTAAAGTCAATCCAACGCGGAATCTGTCAACCAAGTATGCGGGTTGTATGTCCAGCAATTGGCAAGGTATGCGCAACAATCCGCGATCTAAGTGTCGTAAATTAGATTCCGGTCAGGGTATCTCAAGCAGGCAATAATGTCTAGGTCCAATTATTGGAATGCCTAGTTTGGGTGGAGGAGTGTTACCAGTGGAGGAGTGAACCGTAAGGTATAAGAATAATAATATTTAATTGTATTGCATCAAGTAGATAGCATCAACTACATATATCAACTACATCCATATTAAAGATGCGAAAGGTTGTGTGTATGTTTGTTACCTCTTCATGCTCAAACGGCTACACTGATTTCGATGAAATTTGGTATGGCGATAGTTTATACCCTGGATTAACACATAGGCTACTTTTATCCCGGAAAAAGTATAGTTCCCGTGGGATAATTGAGGTAACGGGAAAACCAATAATCCACGCGTGTGGCGCTACTAGTAAATATTTAAGTTCAAAAATACGTAGAGGGGAAAGGTAAAGAATTGAATATGTATGTAATAATACATACATGAGCTGGACTTACGGTAATACACACTGACCAAGAGCTCCAGCAAACAAAAAGAAAGGTTTCAATAGAAAACATAAATGGTCGTGTATGGGGAATCTGATGACATTGAAGGAAGGGCGAGAATTATGCCAGGATCGCAGCCAGTGGAAATCCATGAACTCTATACCTTCCCTACCGAAAACACGGGGAACTCTTCTATCTCATGGCCAACCCCTAAATATTTATGTAAGATAATTACTTTGCAATAATAAATAAACTTTTGAACTTGTACAATGCAATTGACAGTTGATGGGATAAATGGAGTGATTCGCGCACACACATAATTTTTACCTCTCTTCGTTGCAAGATATATACCTACTGCCAAATCATCAGAATTTATTTTGAAGTGTTAATCCAGAATATCTTCTAGTACACGTGTTTGTAGAAATTAATTTTGTGACGACTCTGTTGCTTTTCTGTAGCATTTTAACATTGAAAACGCATTTGCATTTCATCATTTTACAAAGGTAAAAAGTATCTGCTCCATTTAAGTACCCACATAATTTTGGACGTGGAGCATGCATTATTTATTATACATTTATTTATTATTAAATATATCTCGCCATCTCCAAAAGTAGCTGATGGAAGCTACCTGCAACCTGCAGGCATCGCCGCACTGTAATTATGCTATCAATTCGTCCGTCCAACTTATCGGTGAACTTCTTGGATTTATTTCCAGTTTGTTATCTCAACTCGGAAAGCTTTTCTGCCTCATCGGCCATCGTCGACAGTTTTTCGTGATGCCTGCCTTGCTTAATGCGATATCAAGTTACTAATAAAAAAAACCGTGAACTACTGGCATTTAATTATAAGTACCTACAGCAACAAGATAGACTTTTGCTCGTTTCTTCACTTCGTATAGGTAAGTATTCTCACTAATATTATAACTACTAGCGTCCCACGATTTCACCCGCGTGGATTACGGTTTTCCCGCTACCTCAATTATCTCACGGGAACTATAATTTTTCCAGGGTAAACGTAGCCCCCTCGCTACGCTAGCGAGGGGGCTAGCGTAGCGCTAGCTCCCTCGTTTTTGCAGTGCCTCCGAAATGTTTGCCAATACTTATACCGACGGTTTTCATGCTGTCGTACGCAAAAAAGTGGCGTCACTGATCAGGAGGGTGCGAAGGAGTCACAACAGCATCCTAAAAACAGTTGCTGAAGGCTTACGAGCGCCCATACTGAGGCATTATATGCGGGTGATAATCCACTAGGAATGGTGATATCCGGCCGGACGTGGTGCCTCATTTTAGTCTGTATTTTAATTTAATCATAAGTATTAGCTGTATTATTATAATGTATTTTATTTAAAAGTATGGATCATTTGTAGTCTGCTTAAATAAATGAATTGAATTGAATTGTAGCCTATGTGTTAATCCAGGGCTGAAACTATCTTCATATCAAATTTCATCGAAATCGGTGTAGCCGTTTGAGCGTGAAGAAATAACAAACATACACACAAACTTTCGCATTTATAATATTAGTAGGAAGGACGTCAAAGTTTGGATGGATGGTTGGATGTTTGTTACTCAATCACGCCAGAATGGCTGAACGGATCTGGATGAAATTAGGCACAAAGATAGATTATAGTCTAGAATAGCACATAATGCTACTTTTTATCCCGGTAAAATGTATGATTCCCGTGGAATAATAGATATAGCGGGAAATCGTAATCCACGCGGGTGAAACCGCGGGGCGCTACTAGTATGTATTTATGGAACGACCTATTATGTGTTTACAGTTTAATGAGCATCGGCGTGACAGGTATAAGTTACTTATGCTAACAAACATTGAGAGTAGATTTCACAGATATTTTAATCCGCGTAAGTAACTTTTTTTAAAGATTATAAGCTTACGTTTTTACCACTGTGTCATCTGATGTTAAGCAACGACGCGGTCTAATGTGGAGCATGCAAACTTAGAAGGAAAAAGCTTTAAAGGAAACTTAAAACGTACCTAGACATATTCGACGTTTCAGAAAAGTTCCTAGTAGCTAAATTATCAACGCATATTACCACAGAAAAAAGAGTTATTCATTATGCATACGTACGTTCTGTACTTATAGGGCAACTATGATAATAACATACATAGAGTAAATAACAAGGATTGCGAGTAGGTAATAATACCTAATTACAACTTGGAACTCATTAAAAACCGGTGCTGTGATGCTGATGACATCAACACAGATCCTCGAGGCGACTAGAGAGCTACCATTACTGATGTGCTTGAAGGTAATGATATGTTAAACGATGTAAGCGCTTGTATCTACTTGTACAACAAATCTAAAGATTTAGATTTATTTTCAACTGTGGTTAGTTAAAAATAAATCAATGTCTTTAAATTTGTTTCTATACGCGGAAAAACAAACTAACTCTCTCTCTTGGCCGCTTGTACCTACCACCAAGTATTCTGACAAATTGGAACTGTTTTACAATTATTATTTTTTAATCTGTATGGCTATCAGTCAATTCATCCGTGTATAAGTTCAATTATTGTGTAACATTTAATTTTAGTTTAGGCAGGTATGTATTTTATACTGATATAATAAAACGAATGATGAACAGCTCAAAACAATTATGCATTCTGATCTAGTTATATGAGAATGGTTTACTGGTTAGAAGCGAAATAGCAACAGGCTAAAACGCACACAAAACAAATTAAACTTATAATTTTCAACAATAGAACATGACTCCAACTTGAGTAAAAACATAGTAATTATTCAAACAAACGGAGGCGGCGCGAATGTGAAACAATACATAATTGAGCATCAATCAAGAATGAGAACCCTTTTAAAAACATCACTTTCGCTGAAACAATGGTTGGAAGCGTGCGAAGTTACTTACCTAGCCATCCATTCCAGTGATCACGCCGGTGGCACTAGCACTCCACTGCACTGTTGCACAAAACTTTTACTTTCGGAGTTTGCGTAGTTGATACCAAGATACCGATGTACCTACTTAGTGAGGAGCGCGGCGCGGCGTGATAAGGTGGTGCGATGCGCACGCGACGGCAGCGGCGCGAGTGCGGTCGGCCGCTAGCTAGTGGCGCAGGCGCAGCAGGCGCGGTCCAACCGCGACCCGCGCCCGCCTCTCCTATAAATTCTTTACAAGACTCGTGCCCAGAACTTGGCCCTGTACAATCAAGACCAAAATGTAAAGCCCTTTGCGCTTCGCTGTCTGGAATAGCAGTCTGAGTCGAGGGAGGTCGACAAGAGTTCTGCTGGGACAGCTGAATAGAAAATGTCTTTTGATGTGTTTCAACATATAATATGAAGAATTGAATGATTTGATTTATATTAACTTTTGATACATAGTAAAAGGTTCAATTAGAGAGATCCATACTTCGTAGAATTTAGCGTCACTGTAACGGTAGAAGCTAGATGAAGAAAAATAAAACGTTTCAGGAGCGTGAACCAAGAATATGATTGCCAACCATAAATTTTTTTAGTCATGCCCCGCCTCTTAAATGAAACATAATCAAAGATATGTTTAAAAAACGCATAAACAAGCCAAGAAGAAATATAAAAACAGGAAGGTCTGTAGGTACGTCACTTGTAGTATTTTTTCACTTTCGAAAACACCCGAGAAACAGCAACGTGGTGAGATGAAAGATTGCGCAAGGTTCAAAAGTGAATATTTTCTCATCAAGATTGTAGAGCAACCGAACGAGCACGTGGCTTTTAATTGTGAATTCAGTGCAGAAGTGTACCCAAGCAGCCTCCGGTCGTCGCTCGAGCAACCAGTCCGACGGCATGCTACTCCGCCCCGGCCCCCGCACACTTTTGCCCCAAACTTACACCACCATGCCCAGAAATAGACTATAATACGAACTTATACGATTGAAAATCAATATGCTCTTATTGGCACGTCAGACGTTTGGTCCCTGAGCCGAGTAACATCAACTATTTCGTACAAGACATGCCTCGCAGGGTTCTCTACATATTTGTCCAAATTTGGACCATAATGAACCGTATTTGGGCGCGGTAAAGCCTAACTCGGAGCGAGTGATTTCTGCACCTGCCACTGTGCAACTGCATATAATTTTTTAGGTGCTGGGTTTCGACAAATTAGGTACTACTGTTTTGTAACCATTTCAAAAGCTGTTAAATCGAGATTGTTATATGCATTAAATATAATTATTGCTTTGAAAGTATGTAAGTCGACTAAGTCTTCGAATCCATATCATTTTTAATAATAGATACTTAAGTTAACAAGTCCTTTCCTTGGACTTTGAAGATATCTGCTTGGAATAAAAAGGAAGTTTTAAAATTTCCATTTAGTCAACATTTAGTACAGTAAGTAGGTAGGTTCAAGTTTTATTCCTACTTCAGAGTTTTTCTTTATACTAAATAGATCTAGCGTTTGCCCACTATCTCACTTGATGGTCAGTGACTATGTGGCCGAAGATTTTATCACACTAAACGTAGAATGCTTACTGGCTCTCAAGGACTGCTGCCTGACATGCTATGTGTTTGATGACAGTTTTTAATACTTGAGGGTGGTAGCTAGTCAGGCGGGTACTTGAAAGTACCCTACCACCATTCTGGGAAATTGATAATGGTGTTACTTTCTTATTACTTACTCTCTGACTCTTATTAGTTACTTTTTTTTTCTTTCTTCTAAATAAGTCGAATAGAACTTTACAAATCTATCGTTAGCCAATTTATTTGGTAAGTGGCGATGTGGACGAACGTGGAATCAAGCTATAATGTTAGCTGACTTTCAAAAGCTGCCTTATCACACTATGTGTTTGATGACAGTTTTTTAAACTTGGCTGGAAAACTGCTGGAAATTACCCTACCACCTGCACCTTTCTGTGGATTTGATCAATCGATGCTGGTGGACGAAACGGTCAGCATCTAACCAGCGACCTTCAGGTCAAGAGACGACGCTTAAACCGGGAGGGTACCTATCCTCGCTACCATTAGATTTTCCTCGACTTGCATTATTTAATTTCTCAGCGAGATTTTGAAAGCCCCTTGGAACGGTTAGGTTATAAACTTCAATACATAGGTACTATACCTATGTATTGAAGTTTATAACCTAACCGTACATAGAATACTAGCTGGGCCCTGCTGTTTCACCCGCGTTTTATCCAAATCCATCCTGGTGATTATCGATGATAATGATGATAAGTAGCCTATTCGTTATTCCGGGATCTTCAGGTCTTCAGCAATTTTTGCGTGAAAGAGCAATAAACATACATCCATACTCATAAACTTTCGCAATAATAATAATATTTGTAGGATATTAAATGCACAATATTTAGATTATGACCCTCAGAAGCCGCTGCTGCCCACCTTCTGGTGCGTGATCCTTACGGTACCCACGGGAAGACATGGGCCGGTTCTAGGCCTACCACCACGGCTCGTAATAATGTTACCAATGTTTCCTTTTTTCTTTTATTTACTTACTGTTTCCACTACCTGAGAGGTACCTATAGGTTCTTTTTAAGTCTTACAACTAGCAAAATTACATGCTTTACATACTTATGAATGTATAAAACACGGAAATTACTCACGCAATAAGTCAGAGCGTTCCGACTATAGTTTCAACCACATTCGGTGGTCTTTTTCAAGGAGAATACGGGGCGCTTGCGGACGCAGTCCCGGTTCGCCTAGTAACTGGACCACCGAATGTGGTTGAAACTATACTCGGAACCCTCTGACTTATTACGTGAGTAATTCTCGTGTTTTATACATTCATAATGTGTCAAAACCACGTCTGCTTTACATACATTAAACAAGACACGCCTGAATATGTTAAACTTTTAGTGTTTCACAGCGTGTGACTCCTTTATTAATTTTGTTCATCGCTGTCAAAGTTCTTAACGCGAAGCAACAATATTTTTAAATTCAATCAAAGTATTAGCAAAAATATTTCATTAGAATTTATACAGGATCACTTCTTACAAGGTTCCTCATACTCATCACAAGGAGGCTTTTTCCGACATGGCCAGTTTGACTTGGATGGTTCCTGCTTCACTGGCGACCCTGACTGGGTTCCAAAGTAGTACAACAGCGCCAGAAGACCACCACCAATTACCAGGCCGCCTGGTGACAAATTTTTATAGTATATAAGTTGACGTAGGTACATTATAGCGAGAGAATGTGCAAGTCAGCAGTGATAACCTACTTTCGAGTACCTACCTGCCTGCCATGTTTGAAAAACTGTCTACAATCACATAGTATGTTCAAGCAGCAGTCTTTGAGAGCCAGTAAACATTCCAGTACTAAAGTAATTACATCTTGACCACATCATCACCGGCCATAAAACAAGATAGGTCATCCACCGGATCTTAAACAACGCTAAGCATCCTCAGCTGCTGTTCAGCTATGATACCATCTAAGGAGATGTTTTTTGTTAAAACTTGAGAGTAACTGGAAAACTGTACCCTTATAGGCGCCGGCAGCAGGGTGCAAACGGGTGCACTTGCACCGCTAAGTCAGGAAAGAAAATATTATGTAGAAAAAAAATACATGTTTTACTGAGTACTAAGTTCATAAATGCGTCTTCAATGCCTAAACTACTGAGGCCAAGCACATATGTCTATTTACTTATCTTCTTCGATACTAACCTTCTTTGCAGAGTTTTTTTTTACGCATACTTCCCATATTCTTTCTTTGAGAAAAAAAGTCTAAGGTATGCAAGTACTTCGTGAACATGAATTTGGTAAAATGTGTTGTGGGCAGCGACATCGGAAGACGCTGGGATAAAGAATGTGCCTGACCGGTCGACACGTCATCCTGTCAAAATTCCCCCCTGGCACGGCGCATGCCCGCTGTATTGAGGACAATCGCATGACTTAGGTATGTCAAGTTATGTGTAAGTACTAAGCGGCAAGAATTGTATGATTTAATTTGCTGGTTCAGACAAGTTCATCGGGTTCGATGGACGAATCGGACGTAGCATTCCTGGAAATTTTTAATCCAAGTGTTCGGATTGAGAAGAATATAAAGTGCTCAATGTAAACAATGTATATATTATATGCGAGATTCCTATAATTTATGTTACAACAGCACAAAGCGCAACTATTTCTGCGGTTTTACCCGCGTAGTGATGAAAAACGGTGATGATGAAAATAAGCCTAAGTGTTAATTCAAGGTATAAACTATCTCCATACCAAATTTCATCCAAATCCATCCAGCCGTTTCGGCGTAAAAGAGTAATAAACATACATCCAAACTCTCAAACTTTCGCATTTCTAATATTGGTAGGTTAAACACTTGATAGTATTTGCTCTACATTTTTCACAAATTTACTGAAATTTTCTTTTCGCCGTAGCCTACTACAAAGAACAACTTGGAATCGGTTAACTCGTACTAAAGTGAGAGAGCTATGGATTTATTTTTTTATATTGCTAATCGTAGTAAAATAGGTAGGTACGATCACATGCATGCATATAGGCTGGTTTGGTCACGTTAAGCCAACGAGCTACCTACTTGTAGGTATATGAGTCTATTGTGATAAGTACCCGGGCATGGCAGTTTATTACGCTTCTTACGTTGCGTAGTTGCCTAGTTCGCTTATCTGCTTATCGCTTAGATCACAGGTTTACAATTATTCGCTAACCACCCGGCAATATGTGACGGTCGCCGTGGCGCAGTGGTTAGTGCCAGCGACATGACTACTGTGGCTCCGGGACCCTGGGTTCAAATCCTGGCAGGGGCAAACATTTTTGCGATGACTGTAGATGTTTGTCCTTGGTCTTTGATGTTTGTGCTGTGATTGTGTGTCCATGCCTCCCGCGATACACGGAATCCTAGTGCGGGGGTCTGAGTGTGATAAAATATATATAGATATATACAGTAATTTATTTATTTACTAATAAAGCGCAGAACAGTGCACTCTAATCGTTACGAAGATTCCTTTGTAATGAATAGTGTGTGTATTCTTTTAGGTAGGTACCTATATCTTTCACATGCTCTCAAACTTAGGCACACTATTGCTTTGCGGAGTAGGTACGTAACTCCAAATAATAAGGTTTTTAATGAAATATATGATCTTTCAAAACGACCCTTAATCTTAGGTAAGCTATGCCATGGGAATGATATAAATCCATATAATCAAAGATATGCTATGTAGCTATGTAAGTACTTTTTATAAAAGACTAGACATATACATATAACCACCCTTTTAACTATAATATTATAAAGAGGAAAGATTTGTGTGTAAGTATGTTTGTGATATTTTGTATGATGAATAAACTCAAAAAATACTGTGTCGATTTCAAAAATTGTATCACCATTAGAAAGCTACATTCGCCCTGAGTAACATAGACTATATGTATTATACTTTTTTTTTAAAGCAGGGATCCTCATAATTTTTAATATTTAAATTATGTAGGTACCCGTGCGAAGCCAGGGCGAACAGCTAGTCTTAAATAAGTAAGGACTCATAACTCAGCTTGTTGTTGTGTTCACGAATATAACTATGCCTGAATGAGGCGAGTCTTTCGCCCTAGACTTACCTAGACTGAGCAGTCTAGGTACGCTACCCCACTGAGTTCACTAAGAGTGGAAACCAGTGTGTCTCAACCCCTAAACTACTTGACCGGACACAAAAACTATTAAACACACTTATTTTCGTAAAAAGATAGGGTTTACTAGGATACGTAGGTACCTGATTCGGCGAAGTGTTCGTGGTAAATTTTAGATACCTAAAGAATTTTCGACGATTTTTGAACGAAATATTCAGCGGAGGACTCATAACAAATATTTTCCTAGCAATCAGACATTCAAAACTTCGATATCCCTGTGGATGGTGGAAGATTAATGAACATAATCAAAGCCTTGTTAGTCTTGTAATTTCTTGGGCTATTTGGTCGGCCCAAGTTATGGAAGTGACAGTTTTATCAGGCGCTCATATGGGTACCTACATACTATAAAATCTGATACTAATTAGGTCTCAAAGTCAAATATGTTATGTTGTATGCAGTGCAATGATATTATTATAAGTTATATTCGACACTACCTCTTGAGTCCTGACCGCGCAAATTAGGTGCTTTAGACGCAGTCGGGCCGGCCGCTGTGCAGCACGGTATAGTATGGTTCTCGCTAAATACTTTTATAATTAGACAGAAATAATCACCAAATATGCAGCACATAGCTTTTAAATAAAACTAACAAATTGGTGTGCGTTAGCCTACAGATCTATTACAAGTCCGGATTTTAGTTACGCGAGCTTATATAGAACGTATAGATAGGTACCTACTATAACTATCACCCTTTTCTATCGTAATATTGACCTTTATGAAATTATGTGTATGTGTTTAATACTTGATCACTTAAAGGGAACATAATATTTTAAATAATAAATTCCTACCAATCAATGGATACCAATCTGAAATATCACCGCCTCCTCCGCCTGGTTGGTTTCTTGAGCTCATTTTTATTTAATACTTTATATATTAAGTTTGTAAAATAAATTTAGAAGATTTTGCCATTTTATTAATAAAATTCTGTCAATACAAGAACCGATCAGTGACAAGAACGGTGTGTTTAATCTATCAGTGTCAAAATTCCGTCAAAAAAATCACTGCCTTTTGGCAGTTTACTGTACACTGTCACGCATGTTGTTCTACGGCGAAACTTTCGTTCTTATTGGTTGTATATCTCTCTCTTCCGTGAGTTGTATCCTTCTAATATTTTTTTTAACTTCTAACTTCTAATATTTTAACTTTGTGTATGTGTGTATGTTTGTCGAGAATCTATCGAGAAAAGTTTCACCAAACGTGTTTCTGTTTTTTGACTAGAATAGATCCTTAAGTTATGTTAGGCGTAAAATCATCTAGAACGTCCATAGGTATATAATATATCATAGGTATATAATCATATCCATACTTTTAAATCAAAGACAATACATATAGGTAATACAGACATATTGTCTTATCTATGATACAGACTGTCCGGCTTAACTTAAAACGGAATGCTTACATACTCATTGGCTGAACTGACAAATTACCTGTCAGAACACTGATCAGAAAGCGAAACAGAAGAAAATAACGAATACCTCAAAACCCTTTTTTTGTTAGTATGTATTAAAGTTAAATAAATGGATTACCAAACAGATTCTCCCGGCCTTGCCGAACTACTGGCAAGATGGAACGTGTGCTCTTACCTCGTGACTGCACTTACTTCTTAAAAGTTAACTGAAAAACCGTCATGAGCGCTGGAGAAACAGGCTCTGGAAGCCGGAGAGGTCAGTCGCTATCATTTCTTCAAAACATTCCCTGTTATATATTTTATACACTTTCGTATTTTTATACACGATACCGTGAAACCTTCTGGCTAGTTGGCGCCACCTGTCATTGAGAATATCGCTGAATATCGATCCTCATCTTATGTTCAAGCTTTCATTGAAAGCACCATCTTTCGGTACCATATTAGTTACCAACCTAGTTTGAAATCTGTCACCATACACATTATTCATAGATCGCTATCCTTAAGCGGCAGGTGACGTTCTAGGTCTAACCCCGACATTATCACTATAACAGGTGACCTAATTACCTAAAGGTCAAATTTTAGACCAATAAAATGGGTAGAACAAGCCCGAGCTCGGATTGGAGTGGATTATTATGTATTCATATCTATCCGGTAAAAGATAATTTAGTGATTTAGCGAAATACATACAGGTTATACAAAATCCAGCTTTACGCTTTTTATTTGAACTTCAGGCATAATGTTATGCATTGTCTTGTAAACTCGTAGGTTACCCTTACCTCAGATTTGAAATCAGTCCTGAGGATAACAAAAGTTCATACTACTAATGTTCAGCATGCGCATACAATATTTGTGGCCTAAGTTACGATCGGCCAAGTTTGTGAATGTATTGAAAGTCTACCGAGCACCACTGTAGCTAAACGAGAAATAAAGACGCGCCACAAACCTAGCGATTGTACAATAACTACTGCGTAGCCACATGCAAGCAAATCCTGAGGCGCAGACTGACGTTGTAGGTACTATGAATATATTATGTTCCTTTACAGAGTCAAGAAATGGCGACGACGGTGGTTCCTTCGGTTGGCTCGCACTTGTTGGCGGCATAGCGTTAATAGCGGGCGCCTTAGCCTTCGTATTTCCATACCTGCTCAAATGTCCAGAAAGACCAGAAGAAAAAAACAAAAACGATTGTCCCCAAATCAACCCGAAGAAACGCAAGTGGCCTTTAGATGAAGAATGCTAGTAACTAGTATTAGATACGAAATTTAAACAATGGTTTAATAAAAATGAAGATTAAAATGGAGCAATGGCATTACAATGAATAGGTATATTATTCATTGTAATAAAATTCCTGCTACTTCCCATCGTATATTATTTAGTTATATCTGGTTCAATTATAAACGTTTTACTATAATTTAGGTATAAACATTACCTATTATATACAAAATTTATTAAAATATCTATGTTAAATGAATATAGGCCCTTGTAGCTTGAAATAACAACATTGAATTTTGTGTATAAGTAGTATAGATTTAGCGAGAACTTACTCAAAATCACGTTCGACGTAACGTCCAACTCCACGCTCGGGTCTCAGACTACCAAGTCCAGAACAGACTGGGAAATGGCGGGAAAAATTGGAGAGTGCCGGATTAAAGATCAGTAGAAGGAAAACCAACCATTTGTTGTGCAACTTAGGTGGATCATCTAATTTCTCGCATATGGTCTTAGATTGCTCCAATTTTAGGTATCTCGGTTCATAGGTCCAAAACGACGGCAATATTAACCGAGACGTAAGCAACAGGATATATTCCGGTTGGATGAAATGGAGACAGGTCTTGGGGACCTTATGCGAAACGCGAACTCCCATGAAACTTAAGAGCAAAATGTATAAGACCATTGTCAGACCTGTCGTAATAATCGTAAATCATAAGAATGGATAACATGAGTAGGTAGGTATATCAGAGGAAGCTTGAAAGTAGCACTAGTGACTGATAAGCTGAAAGGGAATAGATTGGCTTGGTATGGGCATGTCATGAGAAGGGATGAAGAAAATATAACAAAAAGAGTAGTAGGTAATCAACATGAATGTGGATGGACACGGTGGTAGAAGAATGCCGAAAAAGGCATGGATGGACTGTGTGGAGAATGATATGTTTATGAAAGTTGTGAGCACTGAGATGACTAATTAAAGAGAATAACATGTGCAATCCCACCTAGTGCGAGAGAGCGACAAGAAGATTGAGTTTTTATACCTATTGAAATGTAGCCTCATATGCAAGTTAAAAGTCCCACAACAGTTCTATACGATATGGTCCTGATTTCGTCTCAAAGAATGAACGTCGCCGAAATAGTCTAGTGGGTCAGTTGCAGTGGGTAGGCACACGTATAAATGATAACCGATTGCATCTATAGGTTGATAAGCAGGCACAGCGCAAGAACTTTTCATATTAAAAGCCTTCGGAAAGTTATCTATCTTTATTTATTCACTAGCTGCGCCCCGCAGTTACACCTGCACGCACTGCGGATGCTACCTCAATTATATCACTGAAACTATAGGTACTTCTCAAGGATGAAAAGTAACCTATGTGTTATTCCAGGGTATCTTCATTTCAAATTTCATGCAAATACTTTTAGCCATTTCAGCGTGAAGAAGTAACAAACATATAAACGACAAACGACTGACAAAGTTTCGCCTTTTTCATATTAGTGTGATTGAAATATCAACAGCATCACATATGGTGCCTATTACATTGTTGTAAAATACCAAAGGTTGTTATTTTAATTCGGGTACTAACAATTCTAATGTAAGTACATTAATTATATCAACGGTTTTTGTAGGTACTTAATCTGTTATTCGCGTCGATGAAGTTAAGTCCAAACACAGATTTTCAGGTATTGCCTGTATAAGATCGACGGGCATTGTACTTGTGGGAATCAGAAGCAGTATTTCTCGTCATAATAAAGATCTACAAACCTACAATTAGGGTCATTTTCCAATATAAAAGGTTAACACTTTAGAAATAAGATGTTGTTTGGAATAAAAACGGTCGTTCTCTTATACATTTCTTTTTTAAATGAATGTATGTACCTTGGATATTAACTGAGTTGCCCCTTAAGATATAAGATACCATATGTTAAATGAAGATAAACATAGCCATAACAGCGCTCTTAGCTAGATCTTTGTTTAAGGTGATGGTTAAGATGTAAAGAGCGAAACAAAATTTCGATAATTACTGTGAAATATATTTTTTATTGTAACGCCCAAAAAACTTGTCACAGCTACTTCATCAACCAGTAAGAATTGTTTATGATTTTTTAATTATAGTGGCGGTATAAATTGCGGTTTGTTAAGTGTATGACTTTTGTTTTGTTAATATTTACTCTCAGGTTCCTAACCATTTAAATTTTGTATTGAGCTGTTGATTTCATTTTCACTCTATTTTCGTTAATTAGTTTTGTGGTATGTAAATTAAGGCATCATCTGCAAACCTGACACAGAAATGGTCAGTTACCAAAGGAAGCTCGTGAACATAGATAAGGAAAAGTAACAGTCCTAGAATACTTCCTTGAGGTACCCCAACAAATTTATTTTCAGTCTGATTTAACTCGTTCAATTGCATTAGTGATATGATTATAAAAATCAATACAGGTGGATTAACTTATATTTGAAAGATAACATTTTATAAGAGCTACTCCTCTTAACCCTAAAGTTTCAAGCTTATTTCACGTACAACACAGTCAAATGCTTTAAGCTCTAACTAAAACTCATAACAAAGAAAATACTCATGAGGTGTTCCTATCTTAAGCTCATAGCAAAGAAAATACTCATGAGGTGTTAATATCTAAAGCTCAGGGTAAAGAAAATACTCAAGTGTTCATAATATATAAAGATATACAAAGAAAATACACGGTAAACATTGTTTCTAAAGTTAACTCTTAATGAGTTTTCCCTGTAACAAAGGTTATAAATCAAATAAACATATTTAATACATGATAATTGTATTTGGAATAATCTTTCTTCCTTATTATAATATAAATAATAGCTTGATGACCATTACTGTTAAAAATATATATTAACTAATAATTAAATGTAATTATGATATAACTTATATATAGGTACATCCGTCGCCGTTTTTTCTACAGAACAATCTGTATTTAACTATTTTTACATAGAATACATCGCTATCGCCGGCGTCGACCGAATAATTTTAATAACTTAAGAAATCACATAAAATTAAGCTCCTTCAAGTAACTGAACTGATAAGAATAAGGCCCGGCTGTGTAAATACGTATTTTTTTTTATTTTGGTTCTTTTTTTATCAACTCCAAAACAGAAGGAGGTTCTCAATTTGACTGCATTTTCTATGTATTACGGAACTTTTGTATATTAAAACCGATTTTGATGATTCGCGTCGAAGGGCACGTTAAGGCTTTAACATTTGCCAAATCAATTTTGAGTCTTTTCTGGTTATTTTATTGTCCTAAAAGTCGAATAAACTTGAAAAAATAACACTTAGGAGAGCAGTTCATGCAAGTGAATTCTGATGAGTGACTCAATACGCATCAGGATTTGTCCCGCCCTTTCTGCCAGTTACCACTGTAATGTAATCGTCACTTTTTAAGCCCTTAAGCCGTCGGTCTGCGTTGTTGTTTTAGGATATATTCTTTGGAGCTTGTATTTTAGGGGCATAAAGGTAGCATATTATATTCTATCTAATCTAAAACTCTGGAAAGTTAAGTATCGTATCTATAGCGGGTACCTAGCATTTTCTTTCGTTTTTAGTTTTGGCTTCCTACGGATACAATATACGGATACAATTTTCATCACTTCACGATTCTGGAAGCTCTGCTACAAATGTTTTAAAAAACATATAAAATATACAAAATACTTCAATAAAACTCACTCTGTCGTATTCCTCATAAAAACATACAACAAAACCGGGCCTTAGACATTTACAATGTTTCATGTACAATAACTCACTAAGAATATAGCACGAATTTTTAAAGCATTCATTCTCTATACCAAAACGATACAAATTGAATACATTTCCGATAGACAGATAGACCGACGACCCGCGAAAAGTACAATCTTACTAAAAGTGGCATAATATAAAACTTGAAATGATAGGTAGGCGTTTAGTGTTACAAATGAACCTCTTTATAATATTTTTATTTTAATAATATAAAGATTTGTTTATTGCATTGAATAGGCTCCGAAACTACAGAACCTATTAGAAAAAATACTTCTGTTGGAAAGCTACACTATCTCCGGGTGAAATAGACATGACTATATTTTTTTAAATAGGCATCCATATACGTTTTTAATTTTTTTTTACCCTTGCGAAGTCGAGGCGGACCGCGTTTTTAATAAACCGTTTTTAGTAAGCCTGTCGGCAGTGGGGTCTAACGGTCACTGGTTCTATCACACCCCCGGCACATTGTAGGTACCAACGCTATTGAAAAAAAGCAACGAAAACACTTAAGTATCATGGAAAAATAATGAAAATATTATGGCTACAGTTTTACAGGCCGATAAACTGCGCTCCAACAAAATAAAATAGTTATGAAATCATAGCGTGGTGGCAGGGCGCTGCCAGTACCTGCCTGGCGAGCTACCCTTATGTTTGAAAAACTGTCGCCAAACCAATAGTGTGTTCAGGCAGCTGTGCTTGAGCCAGTCGTCAATAACTATGAAATGAGATAGTGGTATATGAATAATGTGAAGGTTTGTAAGGATGTTTGTTATCCAATCACGTCAGAACGGTTGAACGGATCCGAATGAAACTTGGCACGGGTTAAATTAGTCTGATATCACACTTAATATAATAATTTTAATATAAAGGCGAAAGTTTGTCGGTGTATGTTTGTTACTCCTTCACGTTGAAACGGGTGAACAGATTTGCATGAAATTTGGAATGAAGACATTCCAATACTCTGTAATAACAGATAGGTTACTTTTTATGCCGGAAAAAGTATATTTGCCGGATACTTGAGGTAGAGGGAAAACTGAGGGTGAAACCACGAGTTACTCTGTAATAACAGATAGGTTACTTTTTATGCCGGAAAAAGTATATTTGCCGGATACTTGAGGTAGAGGGAAAACTGAGGGTGAAACCGCGAGGTGCAGCTAGTATATTTATATATATGTGGTGCCTGCCATTTAGCAAGTGTTCATTAAGGGTGCGCCCAATGCCAAAATTACGCAAAATGAGTATTTTCAAATGCATACTATGATGGTAACAAACGTATATATTACAATTATAGAAATATTAGAGGCAGGGGAAAATCTTGTAGAAGTACAGTAATCGAAAATATTTTTTTTAAAAAACGTGAGTTCTTTATAAAAAATAAACAGTAACCGCACTAAAAAACCGTTTATCTTCAAATGCTCTGAATTCAAAGCGACGACCCCACTTTATTATTCATGAATAAAATAGCTAGACTAATGTATCAGTGAGTTAAAAATCGGCTAGATTTTTAATTTATAGGTTATATTTTGAATAATTAATCAAGCCGTGGCGCGTCCACCTGGCCGTGTTTGCTTTCCGTACTACAGCGGGCGACAAGACGTACAAGTGAAATCTGATTTTTTCCTAGCGTTGGGCGCACTCTTAAAGCAATATTCAAACTTTGTTGCATCATCTAAGCCCAAACACAGTCAGTTTTTGTCATCCGTTTTCCCGTTTGATTCAATAGATTAAATGGGAAACTGTCTGTACCTTTAGTGTCCACTGCTTCTGTACTACTGTATAGAAGCAGTGGGCGCTAAATGTTATTGGAAAGTTGGTGAGAAATCAAAAAGCCCAGATGTGTTATTTGGTTCCACTGTCCTACACTTCATTCAATGATAAATAAAGTTAATCAAACCTACAGATTATCACTCGAAACCTCGTTTAAAACATTAAAAATTTCCACCATAAAATTTATATCTATTCTATACTTTTGCAATAATCAGTACCATAGCATTATATATAAAAATACTGAAAAAAGTACTTACGTCAATAAGTTGAAGAGTTCTATACAACATATCTAACACCACATCTGATGCATGCAGTGCTTTAGTCGGTATTAGTCAACTTATCCGAATGAGATTTGCACCCGTTTTTCCATTCTCCCGTCATATGGCGTAAATAACATAGTTGCGTTAAAGTATTCATATGGGCATCTTATTATCAATAGGATATTTGACTATTAATACTTGGTACAACATTTCATAAAATGCATAAATAAATTACTAATTACATACCGTATATAATAGATATATGATAATTTTTAATTCATAAAAATTGGAATAAATTTATATATTTAAAAAAAATCTTTTGCATAAATACGCGAAACAGTAGCAGAAATCGTGGGTATGCATGTGATGTCACCATTATAGTAAATGATCATCAACTTGTTCAAAGTTGGCAGCCAGTCATTTATTTAGTATTTAGTGACGTCACGAGACAAAGCAGCAAAGCGGGTCGTACTCGCATACAAATTTATGATGTTAAATTTAAACGCCTCTGTAAATCACTTTCCTTTTTTTTAAGTGGCTCAATATTTGCAAACTGTAAAATTAAGCCACATTTAATAAAAATGGTACAATATTTCGTTAAATGACGCGTCTTTTGCACATATACAGACTATCAATTATTTTTGTAGTATTGAATTCAAAAGTTTTAAGTTATTAAATAAATAATCATGTTTCGTGCTGAGGCCAATGACCAATCCAAAATACTATCGATTGAATTTGGAGACTATAGACAAAAAAATGACTTGTTTGTTGACTAAAAATGTTTTAGTCATGTTAATTCGCTTTCACAAACAGGGTTTAGATTATGATGGGCCTGGACTAGTTTTATTTCATGCCACTTTTAGTACACTCGTAGATTACTACTAATTCTAATGGCGCAATACGTCTAACTCATTATCTGTCCTTTGTTGAAACTACACTGATACCATCTCATCCATTTGCAATATAACCTGTAAATAGATAAGGATGCATTAAAACCGTGTTACAGATATACATAAAATAATATGATTCAATCACTTACATGGTCATTGAAATATATTACTCATACTTTTTTGATTAACTGTGAAACTACAGTTGAGATAATCTACATAGATTACAACTTCCAGTAAAAAATAACTAAAATTCATTTTGATACATTTGATGAGTTTTTCAAACAATTTTTCATTTTATTCATTCATCTCAGACATGGGACGTCCACTGTTGGACATATGCTTCCCCCACATAGGAGGGATTTGCCAATACTCGCACGCTTGGCAGGCAGGTTGGCGAGCGCAGTATGATTTCCGATCCTCAGAAGGCGCTGCTGCCCACCTTCTGGTACGTGATCCCTTAGCCGACTCTTACGACACCCGCGGGAATTGATGGGGGAGTACTATTCTAGGCCGGTATCACCACAGCAATTTTGAAACAATTTTGATTCTAGCCAAATACCAACTAAAAGATCATTAGCATCGACTCTGGTAAAATGTAGGCTTCAGAGCCTTGAACACCAATGTACAGTTGCTTACCATTGGACTCTATCATTGGTCAACCAGACATATGGCAATGTACCACCGCTGAATGGTATATAATAATATATTGTTTTGCTTCCACTATTATAATGCATGCTATCAGTGATTGGAACTCACTGCCTGAGTCTTTGTTTCCCGATAGGTACAACCCTGGAGTCTTCGAGTCACGAGAGAATAGGTACCTTCTCAGCTGTATATTAGGCCACGTCATCACTTAATATCCGGTAAGATGAGATGCAAATACACTCAATAAAAAAAACTGCACCTTCATCTCATCTAAAGTTTTTATCAACCAATTTCTCTTTTTTTCAATATCTCTCTTGAGTAAACTCTTTAACTTACCCTATAATTGATGTTATTTCCTAGCTTGCAGTGCGTTCGACAACCAGTCCATTGCTTGGTCTAGCCCCTCGCCTTTGACGGCGGATGTTTTGAATATCTGGAAAGTGCGGTCTCGCAACGCGTCTAAGCCGAGCGCCTGATGTACTTCAGCTACTGTCAGGCAACCGGCCATATCTTGTTTATTAGCTAACACCACTAGAATGGCATTTGCTAGTTCTTCTTCCTGGAATCATACAAAATTAAACTTTGAATGTTTCAAAATTAAGAAGTGCCGTAAAAAGGCGAGTAGTATCATATGGTCTTCTAGTGATCAGAATTGGGTATTTGGTGGAATGACAAAAGTTTAACTTACAAGAAATCCGACTAACATATTTTATCTGAATAATATAGGTACTTAGTTACGTATAACCTGCCAAAAATATGGCAGTTTACATGCATTTAAAATCGATCATTGAAAGAACAGAAGGGTCACTAATTAAAAAAGTTCCAGCGTTATGGAGATATTTATCAAATGTTTTATTTCATTTTTGTTGCTTGCGAACCATTATGATCGGCACAGTTGCCGAGCCTGGCATGTTCATTTGTAAACAAAGTAACATCACAACAACACATACATACGGGTTGCAAACAGCGACACTCAAAAATGGGCCAAACATGTTCATTATTCAAGAATGAACCACTGGGATCAAAAGGATTGAGTAATAGAATCCTCAGATATTTTACAAAAATGCGAATATTTACCGACAATGTTATGAAAGGAAGATGAAGGAAATTGAATCCAGGGAATGGGTTCTAACTGTTAAAAACAGATACCTACTGTATTCTAAATTCTTAAGTTCGTAAATATTATACAGGGTCGTCACCTGATTCTTCTTGTTCTTATCCAAGTTATGTGATGTTAACTCTCCGACCACGCCTGGATTATTCTACTAAATACTGGTTCATGTGTTGAAACATTTAAGTTATACTTTTAGTAACAACTTCTGGCAGGTTGCTCAACAGTAAGTACCTTATGTATATTGTAACAAAAACAAAATATATTGTAAATTGAAACACAACTTACCCTTAACATGTGTACAAGCTCATCTTTGGATATTCCTATTCGATCTCTGTCCGCTGAATCTACTACATATATTATTGCATCTGTGTTCCCATAGTAACATCGCCAGTATGGCCTGAAATTATAATAAAATAAAATATGATCATACTTTACTTAGTCAATATGAAAACAAATAAAAAAATGATTATCAGAATGCATTCATGGTTTTATTAATTAAGCTTTGTCATATTAGGTCAAATTCAAATTCAAATCAGATCAGCATTCTAATCTCTGATTATATTATGAATTTAACGAAGCACTGGTAAGTATTCTATCTATATAACCAGATAGGTATAGCAACCTAAAAATAGTTTATTAAACATTATAAGCTTGCATATAACCACTGTCTCATCGGATGTTAAGTAATGATGAGGATTAAAACATAGCACACAGTCTTAATTATATGATATATCAATCAAATCTGTTCAATAGTCTGCTAATGGATTAGTAAGTTACAGATTTCTGGGCTCCTACTTCGTAACATTTTTTTACCCTCCTACCGCCAATCCCCTTTTATTACTAGAGGTTGTCATATTTTTGTATGAACCAATATCCAAATAATTTAACCGTCGATCATTGACATGAAGTAGGTAATTTAAATGAAGTGTCACTTTGACATTTCAGTCATTTTTATAGCAGAACAACATTTGCCAGGTCAGGTAGTAAAGTTATAAAATTGGTCATATCGCAACAATGTGTTATGATGATGGAAGTCACTCATCACTGATTTAGTAACCTGAAGATTTGTCATAAGCACTAACTATAACTACTCCTAAAATGAATTTTGCTATGATACTAAAGTGCTGTTCTATAGCACAAAATATTTCGTTCATGTGTAAATATTTTTATAATTTATACAGAATAACAAAACCATTCTAGTTAGTGAAGTGTTCAATGATAGTGTGTTGGTGTAAAAACATTTTAAAATACTGATCATAGAGAGCACATTAATTTATTGATACACAAAGTATCTCCACCTTCAATAGAGACAATAAGAAAAGTATTAATGGACACATTATTAATAGAGTAAATTTGGCAAGTTATTATTGTTTTTTTTTTCATTACACTCAGTGCCCCGCTCTAGGATTCCCTGTATCGCGGGAGGCATGGACACACACAATCACAGCACACAAACATCCAAGACCCGGGACAAACATTTGCACTAATTGCACAAATGTTTGCCCCTGCCGGGCTTTGAACCCAGGGTCCAGGGTCCCGAAGACACAGAAGTCATGTCAATGACACTAACCACTGCGCCACGGCGACCATCCAATATACACATCTATTCATTATTAGCTACTTTAGGTAGATCGTAGTATATAGAATGTTTTGTTATGTAAACTGTGTTAAACAATTTGGTTATTAACAACATGCTAGGCGAAACTTACTTTCATGTTTTGAACGTCAGTTTCGTTTAGCATGTTGTTAATGCAATAAACCATACAAGTCTTAGGATAAGGGTATGGTGCCTTTGTTTGATACAATATCAACTGTAATGTTGGTCTATCAGTCCTATTAAAATTGTTCATACAATTAAAGGTAGATGACGCTAAGAACAACATATCCTCAGATATTAAAAGAAGGGAGAAATTCAGGCGCCAGTGGTACTGGCTGCTACAGCTTACTTGGACAAAGCAACAGGACGGTAATCTGTAGTTGTGGTTTCGAGTCCCACTGGAAGCCGAATTTATTCCTTACAAAACTTTTGAACCCTGGTTAAATCTGTCTCTGTTTTACAAGAGTTATATTGCATCACTCACGCACAGGTGTAATTATCATGACCCATAGTCATTTTAATTTGTAATTAAAAGCAAACAAGGGAGAGAAATGTTCCTAGGAAATATTTCAAACACATGGGATTGTGACTGCTTGTACACAAACAGTTGCAGCAAGACATTCCTATAAGTTAACATATATATATGTAATGTAGACTAGTCCTGTCTCTATTTACAATTATGTCAGAAAGCCTTCAGTGGCCATTGGCAGATTTAGATATTATTTGGGAATATCTTTCTTTGCCATAATGGAGGGGTCACTCTGAACCTAAAGGCCTCTACCTCAGTAGTAGTCTACCCAATTTCTCAAAAAAGTTTTAGATTATTTGCAAATCAATCAGTGATGTGCTACCAGGCAAGTACAATATCTTATTCTACTTTTAAAATATTCATCTATATTTGACTGCTATCCCACACAATGATGAGTGATATGGGTAAAGGTTGAATCACTTTAGACTTAGAATGTAGCCTTGGACTTGGTACAGCTGCCTGAACACATTATGTCTTTAGAAACAGCTATTTTATTACAGATGCTGTTGTAATAAAATAGCTGTTTCTAAAGATCATCTACTAGTTACAGGTCACTAAGACCTTAACTTCAGACTACATGAGACAGGGAATTTACTATTGAATGATATGTATAGTCCACAAAGAAAATGGCAAAATTTTTCAGAAAAATGACTGTGTAGTCATGGAAAATGAACCTTGTTGTTTTATGATGTCAAATGATCTTCAACAGATGATATAAATTTGGCAACTATACATACATTATAAGCATAAATGCTCAATTGGGTGTGTGATTAACATTATTAAAGAAATGCAGCCTATTTCTATACTGCTTTAAAATAGGTAGTAACATAGGTTAACATAAATGTAGGTACATAACCTGAATTTGCAACATCACATACCTAATACTTGTCTGTCCACCAAGATCCCACACTTGAAACTTCAGATTCTTATATGTGACTTGTTCTACGTTGAAGCCGATGGTAGGAATAGTGGTCACTACTTCACCGACTTGCAATTTGTACAGGATAGTCGTCTTCCCGGCTCCGTCTAAGCCGAGAATCAGAATCCTCATTTCCCTCGCTCCTAATAAGCCTCTGAAGTAACTAAACAGACCACCTTGAAAATAAAATAAATTAAAAGTAAGTAATTATTCGGTTTTAGTACTTAATATGCACCTATGTTTTACGATGGTAAAACTACTTACCCATTTTTTGTTAAGCTTTGTGATACTTTACAACATGAGTTGGCGAGCCCAAGAAATGTTATGTGCACTTTTACACCCAATTAGACCTATTGCTATATTTTATATTCAAAGTTTACAAACTAATTAATAAAGGAATGCTTCCTAGAAGGCCAATTGTACATTTTATCAGAAATCGCAACAAAACCATTTGACGTGTAAGCAAGCACTCAAAAACTTGTTGCCATTATAAAAATGTAAATAGGTAGTATCTACTTTTTTAAGATAGAGCAGGTCATAGACCTGGGTCTTACTATCAGCTTTGTAAAATCCATTCAAGTTCCGAGCAGTTCTAAAACCTGCTTAACCCGCTTAGTGTAAAGTCATACCATCACTACGGCATTACGCTCCTTTAAGTGAACGGTTCGAACATTAATATTCTCAAAGGTGAACGGTTATTGTTGTCTCTGGCATGTTTTAGCCAGGTTTTAGGACTGTTCGGAACTTGCATGGATTTACAAAGCTGATAGTAAGGCCCCAGGTTTTAGGACTGCTCGGAACTTGCATGTTTTTTTCAAAGCTGATGGTATGGCCCCTGGATAATAATAATTTTATTATTAGGCCTACTTGCCCCAAAATATTCGAGATTCGCGGACCAAATTACAACTTTTTCCTGCTAATTTGTGAATTAATCTGAGAATGAGGTGAAAATGTTGTGTTCAATTATTCGTAATTTTCATCTACTAATTCTCGGATTGGTGCAAGATGGCCTTAATAATAATAAAAGGTCCACCAATAGTGAAAGAACAATAACGACGGCTAGTAAATCTGAATGGTACCTACCATAATTAAATTTTAAATTAATATTTTTCCTGTCCTGTTAGGTTTTATACGGTATTTTTTTAATAAATTTTAATATTGGTAAATTTACTATTTTGAATCATTCACACTCAGATTTTCACAAGCTTTAACTTTTCTTGCAATATTTGTATAAAGGTAAGTTATCTTTCAAATTTGCAAACCTTTTTCAGCCACTTATTTTCCTTAGATTTGGTACATGCTAGATAAAACTCCCATTACTAGAATAACTCGACTTTTTTTGATCATCGATTGTAGGTTCAGGGGGCCTACCCCCAACTCTTATAGCAGTATTATTGTAATCTTACTTTGAATTTTCGTACCACAAGGCCACATAAGCAATGTTACTTTAATGTTGTTTAGACTAAGCAGTTTTGTGACGTAAACCTCTATTTCGTTCACTCAAAGCGTACCATGAGCCAGCGCCAACGAAAGCGACAACGCTATATGAAAATATAATGTTGTCTCGCTTGCCCTTACAGCAGGAATGTTTCTTCGTTCATTCTACACGTCACTGAGCGATAATAAAACAATAATGTTTTAAGACGTTCATGGTACGAATCTGAGCATTATTACTTTAAGCTTGAAGTATGACGTTCTTGAAACATGATGGTTTTGTAAAAGTTGATGGTACGGCCCCAGATGTTTCAAATACCTACTCTTTTCTTAATATTTCTTTTCTCTCTGGTACAAAGTTTTAAAATGATACGAATTCTCTACTTCTGGGGCCGTACCATCAACTTTTACAAAACCATCATGTTTCAAGAACGTCATACTTCAAGCTTAAAGTAATAATGCTCAGATTCGTACCATGAACGTCTTAAAACATTATTGTTTTATTATCGCTCAGTGACGTGATAGAATGAACGAAGAAACATTCCTGCTGTAAGGGCAAGCGAGACAACATTATATTTTCATATAGCGTTGTCGCTTTCGTTGGCGCTGGCTCATGGTACGCTTTGAGTGAACGAAATAGAGGTTTACGTCACAAAACTGCTTAGTCTAAACAACATTAAAGTAACATTGCTTATGTGGCCTTGTGGTACGAAAATTCAAAGTAAGATTACAATAATACTGCTATAAGAGTTGGTGGTAGGCCCCCAGGTAATTCATTAATAACAATTGAATCGGCTAAACGTGGGCTAAACCATATTTAGCTTTAGCTCTCTGTTGAGTATCACTTTATTTCATGGATATCATTTGATTTTGTACTTGACGTAAATGGAACTTTTTACTTCATCATCATCATCTTAAATATTTATTGAGTACTTACATTGTTCTCATCAGATAAAAACTTGACCTTAGACAAAAAAATTTCTTGTCAATAATATGTAATAATATACCTAGTAAGTAATTTTATCCGATATGTACCTAGGCGTATTTCTAAATAAGGCATTATGAATCTTATCCTGTCTATGTTCCTTCCTCAGAATTTAAGTTAGACCTTAGACCCTTGGGCAGCTGCATCTGTGGTTCAATCGACATGGTGGTCGCGGGTTCTGAAATCATCTGCAAGCGAAAAGCATCTGTAACTGATCAGGCAAAGTATGTTGCTGACACCTGCTACCACCTAACTTGGTTTGTAATTTGTTATTTTTTGGTACAATAAATGTGGACCGCGTAGCGAAAAACATGTACCATGACGAACCTCCACGCGCCTGCTGTAATAAATAATAAGTAGGTAGATCAAACTATCTGGTGTTGTGCTATAATAAATATAGTAGTAGACTAATTTGGTAAAATAATGTACCTAATTTAAACAAACTCGTGTCATAGTGATTGTTATCGAACTGTCTGGGCACATTCCACTTAATGCTTTTGCGTATCGAGAAAAATTAATTCACAAAATTGTGCGGAGTGCGGAGTGGTTGAGGATATAATATGGTGGTACCTACCTACACGTCATCGTGGAATGTGTCCGGAACGAAGTCGAGAGGAGAGCACTTTTTACAGAGCTCCTACTGATGTCAAATGATATAGATCTTAAGTATAGAGGCCCTATTATAAAACAATCAGTAATAACTAATTACCATGCTACATATACTCTGATATTTGAGCATTCCACTATAGCTGTAAGAATCATAGTTCATGGGAGTGAAACTGCGGGTCGAAACTAGTGACATACCTACAGAAATAGAAAAACACTATTTGGTCCAGTCTATAGCCCAATGGATTAACAAATTGAAGTGCCTATGGGCAGGGCCAATATCACAAGAGTTGATGACTGTGTATATTGATATGGCACATTTACACCCATCGGTCATTAATTCTGTGTGGGGATCATGAGATTGGTAATCTTAACGTACCTACATTACCAACTTCATCATTAACTCAGCCATATGATGTCCATTTCTGGAAAAATGCCTCCTCCTTGATATACACAAGAACCGGTTGGAAGCGGTTCGCATCCAGCCCTTTCCTGCGATCTTAGTAAGGTCGTCTGTCTATATTACCAATTTAGTGGAAAGTTAAACTTAGAAATAAAACGTTGGATTTACGTGAGATTCACCGTGTTTTTTTGTGACATCTTTACTGCATTCACTCATATTGTCATCTCCCGTATGGTCTAGTGGCTAGGATACCTGGCTTTCACCCAGGAGGCTCGGGTTCGATTCCCGGTACGGGAAACTTTTTTATTATTTGTTTGACATTTTTTGGATCCATCACATTTTTTTCAGATAATTAAAGTTACGTATCATTTGTATTATAAAATATGATTTTTTTTATGAAACCTTAGATAAACTTTAGAGTTAATATTTAACCCCAAGGTTGATGGTTGATGATGGCAAAATATTGGGTTTATACTAAGAATAATTATTATTCTTATTATAAAACCATCATTAGATGCGACGTTTTTGATCGACTTACCTCAAGCTCCGGTGAATATACAAGAAAAGCTATCGCGAGCGGTAATCCATGCGTGACGGGACCTGACGTAGAGATGCGCAGTCGCAGCGTCAGTGCCCATCCTCCGCGTAAAGTTTGAACAATGATAGGTTCTTGACAGATTTATATCCGGCCTCACTGACGTTCATGTCTTGTGTGTCCACGCCCATGGTGACGAAGACGGATGGATTTCCGTATCACACGTTTTTTCAAGGAGACGTAATACCGAGTAATACCTAAGCGACCGACCTTCGATCCTTTTTTACAAGGCACAATACCTATTTACTAAGAACTTAATACTGAATTTAAATTAATATAATATTATTATAATGCGTGTGACAAAAAGAGTTTTAAAACAATTTAAATTGAAAAGAAATAATTACATTTTGTTTTTAATTAACATTCTCAAAAACTACTGCATTAATTCCAAAATTACTTTCTTTTTGATTGGAAATTCTCGTGAGTTTGACACATTATTATATATATATGTGGTATCCTCACGTTTATAGTCGAAACTTCGACTATAAACGTGAGTAAAGCCGGATACCACATATGAATAATAAAATTACTTTCACCATTAGTTTGCAGGTACATTGTGTATGTCTATCGTGGAGGTAAAAGAGGACATGCAAAACGCTCACAGAATGTCTGCTAATAGACTCTGCCAATAGACAGATACAATTCGTAAAGAACTACACTACGCCCGCCACCTTGAGACATAAAGTTGGTAAGTCTCATGTGCCTGTAATTTCACCGGAAACCATACCCTTCAAACCGGAACACAGTAATGCGAACACTACTGCTTGCCTGTAGAAATAGATATGATGGCATTACTTCCCGGGAAAAACTCTCACATAGAATGCTACTACACTTAAATGCTTATTATGACTATATGGACATATCTAGATATACTTGGTGTCTCCTTGAACTCGACGCTCAATTTTGGGTCATACATTGAGTCTAAAGCTCAGTTGGCAGCCAAAAAACTGGGAATCCTTGCAAAGGTGAAACAGTACTTTACACCGGAACAGCTGCTCAACTTGTATCAAGCACAGGTTCGATCGTGTATGGAGTACTGTTCTCATTTGTGGGATGGTTCGGCTAAGTACCAACTTGAGGCTCTTGAGTCGATAGAGAGATGAGCTAAAAGGCTCATCAACAACGACTCTCTGTTCGAGAGGAGACTCCAAAGCCTGCAACATCGACGTAATGTCGCTAGTTTATCGGTTTTTTATCGGATACATTTCGGGGAGTGCGCTCTGGAGTTGCATAATTTGATTCCGCCATCCCCATTCCATCTTAGGACGACCAGACGGACGGCAATGCGACATCCATACATGGTGGACGTTCCAACTTGTCGCACGAAGCGTTTTGCTTCCACATTCTTAGTGCGTACAGCTAACGAATAGAACTCATTGCCTAACTCTGTATTTCCGAAAAAATACGACCTGGGTATCTTCAAGTCACGAGTGAATAGGTATCTTCTAGGCAGGCGTGCTCCATCGTAGACCGCATCATCACTTAACATCAGGTGAGATAGTGGTCAAACGCCTGCCTATTCCCAATTAAAAAAAAAAAAAAAAAAATAGGACAGACCTATTACAATTTACCTATTACACGAATCAAGAGCTTTCACAGAAGGCAAGGAACCATCTGCTCAGAAAATCTTGGTATGATAGTAAAGTTTGTAAGCTCAAAATAAATACTTTGGTATGGGTAACTTGAGCCTTAAACTGTGGTCAATGGTATTATTATTAGATACCTTATAAAAATAACTTTACAGGGAACTGGATATACAGGTTGTATCTAAACTTCCTTAGGTCTTGTAAAGATCAATGAATTATGCATATGTCATAGTGGACACCATGGTTATGCTGCAATGATGCTGATGATGGTACCTACTTACATATTATGGAAACCTTCCATAAAACACTATCAGTAGATTAGGTAGCAAACATTCCTTTGACGAGGCCGATCATTCAGAATTTAGTATCAATATACTAACTTCTAAACGACCTATTTTCACCAACATAATTTGAGCGTAGGTACGATGAAAACAAGACCGTAAATCTCCTATTTTTATTTTAAAAGTTTTAAATTCTGTATCTATTGACTCCAGTATTTGTTGGTATCATGTTAATGTAGAATGTATGACTTACACACGTAGGTACTCACAGTTCAATCACTGGAGGACCGAGTTAGGACACGTTCGAGGAGTTCATTAATAACTTGTTAATTGAAAAAAAAAATCCTGGACTGCATCATTCAGAATATTTCATAATGACCCTTTTATTCGTTCAACCAGTCTTAGGTGAGCTGCAGGTGTGGTCTTCGACACAATACCATAAATAATAAATAGGCGAAAGTTTGTATGTATGTGTGTATGTTTGTTACTCCATCACGCTCTAACTGTTTCACCAATTTCGATTAAATTCGGTATGGAGATAGTTTAGACCCTAAATTAACATATAATCTACTTTTATCCCGGAAAAAGTGGGATGATTGAGGTAGCGGGCAAACCGTAATCTATGCAGGTGAAACTGTGGGGCGCTCTAAGTTATACTATATATGTTTGTAGGCCTATTAAAATATGGATCGGTGGCTTCGATAAATTTAAATATCAGCTTCAACGCCTCACGTAGAGATATGATAATTACGTAGTTTAAATACTATAATAACTGACTTCCTAACTACTTGTATCATCATTATCATCTCAGCCATAGGACATCCACTGCTAGACATAAACCTCCCCCATTTGTTTCCACAAGGAGCGGTTGGAAGCGGCCCTCTTCCAGCCCTTTTATGCGATCTTACGCAGGTCGTCTGTCCACTTTCATAATGTCAACAACTTATTATAAGCATTTTAATATTTACTTTCTTTAAAATAAAGAGTAATAGTAAAACCACTTTTCAGAAAATTAATTACTCTCCTCCACAAAGGTTGTTTGGGAGAGATCGATTCTTAGCGATAAGACCGCCAATTGTGCAACGTATAGGGTATTTGTTAATGTTTAGTTTTATAAATATTACTTCAAGTTGATGTACTTGTAAACTTGTACAATAAAGTGCTATCTATCTAAACCGATTATAATAACGTTTTTATGGAATTGATCCGAAAGTAGAAATACCCTTTCGAATGGACAAACGTTATGCAACCGCTTGCTTTTACTTTTTTGTAAGAATGTCTTGTCTGTAGTGCGTACGCTAATTAAAACATATAATAAATAAACTATGCAATAATTACTATTGACATTTTGGCGCCGTCACATCTTCCTGAGACACATGTTAGGGCTGGCGCCGCGGCACATTCGACGGAGCAATTGAAACGGCGAAAATATGCTAACCTAGGTAGTGGTTACATATTTGAACCGTTTGGGGTCGAGACATTGGGCCCGTGGGGACCTGGAGCTCATCGGATTTTCCAAAATTTATCTGAGCGTGTGATCGATGCGACGTGTGACCAAAATGCTGGCACATATTTAGCTCAACGAATCAGCATTGCAATACAGCGTGGCAATGCTGCTAGCATTCTGGGCACGCTGCCGACCGGTAGTGGGTTAGAACATTTGAGTTATCTATAGGCTACCAATAGCTAGGGGATTGCTCAAATGTTATTGTAGTAGCTGCAGTATTGTAATTAGTTATTAGTGTTTTATTTTAATAAGGGCATTTGCCCTAGAAAAAAAAATGCTATAATAATATGACCTTCGTCACCAACGACATATTGCACCGGGGCCTCCATTACCACATCACTCTATGTATTTCATGTACCTATCAATGATGATCCTTGATCTTACCGTGATTTACCCAATTGAAACTTTACTGAAGAAATTTTACATACCTGACATGTTTTTCTGATTGAATCACTCGCTCAATTCGAGCAATTCGCTATTTACAACATTTTCACATTGTTGGTCGTATATTTTTATCAAGCGTTCAATATTTAGACATACATGTGGTATTTTTAATACGGAGTCTGAATCATAAAGATATTATAAAATGTTCAAGGTTTGTGTAAACATTATTTACGTAGTCTTTGCATCGGAATCCCAATGTCTTGCCAGATTTTTGGGGACGCGTTGGTCGACCATATACGAAGGTTTTACTTGTTACAAAATTACTGATAAATACACTATCTGTTGATGGAGGACGAATTACTACCGCATTAAATATTCATTAGATAATAAATATATTCTTATTTAGAACCCAGATTTGTAATATAACTGTTGTAATAACAGTTAAACTCAGGACTCAGGACTAACTATCTTATTATATATATGTGTTATCCGGCTTTACTCACGTTTATAGTCGAAGTTTCGACCTAGGTTTCGAGCATGTCCGATGCTCATCCTCAGGTGAGTTTACGCAGCCAGATCGCGGCGACCACGTATAAACGTGAGTAAAGCCGGATACCACTTAATATATATAACAAAGTGTCAAACTCACGAGAATTTCCAATAAAAAATAATTTATCTTGTACAAAATATTGCAGTGGGTGCGATGTTCAGTTGTTTACATACAACGATGATACGAAATATTTATCGCAAGTTATTCATGCTACAGCTACTAGCTATTTTAGATAATTTTGGCGCTATACTCGATATCCTTGGAATAACAAAACCGCGCACGTACCAGCTAATTCTTAGCATTAGTATTAGGGGCAATAAAAGTATATCAACGGTAGTCTGGATAAAAATTACATTAAACAATGACAGGTACAGTATGTGAGTTATATATTGCTGAATTTCGTGCTTCAATGTTCAAGTTTAAAATAAATTTAATTAAGAGTTGAATAAATGTTATGTCTTAAAACGACATCATTTTAATTATTTTTCTAACACTCTTTTTAGATACATACTTTTATTTTAAATGTTGAATATTCAGACAAAATAGTATACACGGTTGCCGTGGCGCAGTGGTTAGTGTCGGTGACATGACTTCTGTGTCTCCGGGACCCTGGGTTCGTTCCGGCAGGGGCAAACATATGTGCGATGAGTGTAGATGTTTGTCCGGGACTGATGTGTATGTGTCTTGTGATAGTGTGTGTCCATGCTTCCCGCGACACAGGGAATCCTACTGCGGGGGTCTGAGTGTGAATAAAAAATAATAATATTTTATTACCTATTATATTAAGTTGTTAATTTATAGAAACCTTTTATATATGCCCAATTGTCTTTAGTCTTCACCCTAAATAATGTTATGATCACAGGACGCTATTGGCTAAGTTAAAATCATTGTCGAATTTGTTCCAAGGAGGCATGCACTTATTATTACTCTCTCTATGACTTCCTTAACATTTAATTATGCTATATGCACCTGCATCTATCGACAAACTCAATAATAACCAAATAATATAAACAACTCAACATACTAACCCATAACTCAAACAAATAAATAATTCTATTATATTGTAACCCTCCATAGATAATAAAGATGTCAAAGAGTGACAAACGAACTCAAGTTTGCATCTAAAATCATTTTAAGTTAGGATTTCTTAGGCTACATTGTAAATTAGATAACTACCTATTTCATAGAGGTATCACAGTGATCAGGCATTAAGATTACGGATACACAGCCGGAACAGATACTAGTTTAGTGTTGGATGAATCGGAGCGTGAAAGTTTTTTGACGAATCTGTCTGTGCTCACCAAACTGATTTGGATTTTCCAAATCGAAAAACTATTTGCTTCATTAAGTACCAATTATCCCATTTAAAAGAAATGTTGCGCACCTCTTCAATTAATATCACATTTATCTCTGTCAACCATCTTACACCAGACTCCAATGGATTAATAGATGTTAAATTTTAGGCCATGATAAAATGTTTCTAATAAATAGCTTAATTATGAAGGGAAAATGATTCTGCAGTGTTCACGGCACGTACATTTGATATTGAGCCTTACTAATACAGATAAAACAGTACTACACATATCGGGCTGTTATCGTTCTTGACCCGACTCACCTCTAAGTGAATTGGCAGAAAATGTTGAGGTTTCGCTAAGTGCAACGAAACCTCAACGGTTTTTCTGCTTCACTGATATTCGAAATCAACCGCTTCATTACGAACTTTTTCTTTTTTTTTCATGACTTTAAAGCTATTTAGCTTGTATCTGTGCGAAGTATAATGAAGTAGTATGTGGAAGTAGAAGAAGTAACATGATGAGTAAAAGCTTACTATGCATTGCCATCTATCTATACTATCCATTAAAGAGAAAAGGGATAGTTTATTTAGAAAGGAATTCAAATGTATTCTGACTAATAAATGTTATTATAATGTTAAAGATTTTTTAAATGATACATTTTAATTGCAATTAATTATTATATAAATTCTTTATTACGTCTTAGAAGTTCATTTTTTAGAATTACTATAATTTATTTTTATTTTCATGTAATGCTAGCAGCATTACCACGCTGAATTGCAATGCTGATTCGTTGAGCCACATATGAGCTAGCATTTTGGTCACGCGTCGCATCGATCAAACGCTCAGATAAATTTTGGAAAAATTATTGGTTAATTATGGGTTAGGTTAGGTTAGCGTGAGCTCTGTGGAACATTGGCTACGACTGGGTGCTGCGTGGCACGCTTCCCGCCAGTATGCGGGTGGCGTGCTATGCGGATGACACCCTGGTCGTGGCCAAGGGGAGGGACCTCAGGGAGACGGTGCGCTTGGCCACGGTGGGAACGTCCCTCGTGGTCGACCGCATCCGTGCCCTGGGGTTACGCGTCGCTCTCCCCAAGACCCCCAGCAGAGAAGAGAAGACCAACAAGGGGCCCTGTTGTTCCACGGGCCTCGGGGGCGACCCCCGCCAGGAACACATGTGGTCCTGGAGGGGGTCGTTGTCCGGGTCGGGACCCAGATGAAATATCTGGGTCTCGTCCTGGACGGGAGGTGGGGTTTCGGGGCCCACTTCGCCAGTCTGGCCCCGAAAGTCGTGGGAGCCGCAGCCGCCCTGGGGCGACTACTGCCGAACGTGGGTGGCCCTAGCGCAACTTGCCGTCGGCTGTACTCCGGAGTAATCCGGAGTATGGCCCTGTACGGGGCACCTGTCTGGGCGGACGCCCTCGGTCGCGACAATAAGGCCCTGCTGCGACGTCCGCAGCGGGTCATCGCGACGAGGGCGATACGCGGTTACCGGACGGTGTCCTGGACAGCCGCATGCGTGCTGGCCGGAGACCCGCCCTGGGAACTCCAAGCCGAAATCCTCGCCGAGATCTACAATTTTGTAGCGGCGAGGAAGTCGCGCGGGGAGCCCCCAGGGTGGGAGGAGGTGGCGCGCATGCGACGGCAGGCGCAGGCCGCCCTGTTGAGGCGGTGGTCGGAGGACCTGGCACCACCCGTCCCCGGCCAGGGGACGGTGGACGCCATCCGCCCGGTCCTCGGGAGGTGGGTAGGGCGGCGACACGGGTCGCTTTCCTTCAGATTGGTGCAGGTGCTTTCCGGACACGGATGCTTCGGAAGGTACCTGCATCGAATCGCAAGGAGGGAAGCGACCCCGGCTTGCCACGAGTGTGGAGCGCCGGAGGATACGGCGCTTCACACGCTGGAAGCGTGCACCGCGTGGGTCCCACAGCGGTGCACGCTTTCAGCGGTAGTGGGCCAGGATCTCTCGTTGCCGAGCGTGGTACGGGCCATGCTCGAGAGCGACAGATCCTGGCAGGCGGTGGCCTCTTTCTGCGAAATCGTGATTTCGCAGAAGGAGGCCGCGGAGAGGATCAGAGAGGTCGACGCCCTCGCTGATCCTCTCCGACGTCGGCGCACGGGAGGGAGGAGAAGGCGATTTGCAGATCGCCTCCTCGCCCCACCCGTGTAGTAGGGTCATCGGTTGGGTTTATGGGCCCCAACCGACTCAATGGCCCTACGTGCCGGGGAGCGGCTGAAGGTCTGAGCTAAGCCGCTCCGTCTGCCGTTGGTCCGGTTGATGGCACCGGACCTTAAGCCGGGGCGGGATGGAAAGTACTTCCCCATCTCTCCCCGACAGGCTGCGTCTGCTCGCCGGGGTGGTTTAGTCGGTAGGGGCCCGGCTATATTCTATAGTCGGGTTGGTGTGAGACCATTAAACAGACTCCGACAGAAGCCGTCTGTGTCCCATATGACAGGCGGAAGTCCGTAAAGGGATTAACCTCGTTAAAAAAAAAAAAAAAAAAAAAAAAAAAGGTTAGCGTGAGCTAAAGCCATTGGTGGTGATCGAACCAGCGTCCGTCAGTTTGAAAGCAGACGCTCCCACCGCTGAGCTATCATCGATCGCTTCAAAATCCATAGTTCATCCAGTAAGGGATTCGGTGCACAAGCATGTAGACCGTAATTTTCGAACGGAAAATCTTCAACACATGTATATATTATGAACAAAAATCGATATAGCTAATGATTAATTACTCACCGCAAATGAAATCATTATAGCATTTTTTTTTGTTTTTTTGAACAGTTTTGATTGCAATAACTGAGACGCAAACATGAGAGAAGCGGTCTTTACATTCAAATAAGGCAAAGAAGAAAGACAGCCGCATGTAATAACAGAACTTAATGAGAGCCCTCCTCCTCTTTGAAGTAGGTAAAAATCAATAATTTACTTGACCGCTTGAATTGTGCACAACACAACATGTCTTTATATCATATAAAAAAAACACAGAACATAATTGAGAGCCTTCTCTACGAAGTAGGTAACGTACAAATAATATTGTCTAGACTATTATTATAAAGAGGAAAGATTTGTATGTTTGTAACGGATAACCTCAAAAACTTCTAGATTTCAAAACTGTAAACTCTAAGGGTTTCACGGCCGGCGTTGCATGTTGTATGTATTGCTTCCAAGCTGTTTGGCCGTGGTCTAAGTGAAACTTGTGTTCCAGACGTTTCGTCGATCACTGTGGTCGACATCTTCAGTGGTTCAGGTCCGAGCGGCGACAAGAGCGTAGAACTCTCCTCCGCGGCGTCTTCTCTGATACTGATGTAGAGTCTTTTTTTTTTCCTAACGGACTAATGCTGTTTGCCTCTACCGGCATTTACAGCTTCACCGGAGGGGTCGTGATGTGGAGTCTTGAGTCGCTTGTGTATTTATAGGGGCGCTTCAGATTTCAAAACTCTTTCATCTTTAAAATTCTTAAAACCCTGAGTTTATATTTATTACAAGAAAATCTTAGGATTCCTTACTATAACTACGTAACCGTGCGAAGCCGAGACGGACCGCTAGTACTTGATATAGTGGATAATCCACAAAATTTGTTGGAAAGAAATTTTGTGGAAAATAAAAAATAAAAAAAGAAAAAAAAATATTTTTTCTTCAAAAAAATTTTCTTAAAATTTTTTTTGAAAAAACAAACTTGTTTCTTCCTATTTATTGCTAGGCTTTTGTTGAAGTACTGCAAAACCATACAAAAAGAAAGAAATAAGAAATAAACCGAACTACGAAGCTGTGTAGTGTAACGGTTTGTTTTTGCTTTGTAGTCACGGACATTCACGGTGCTTGGCATCAGTTATAAAAATTTTAATTCCATCAAATGACTACGCCAGCCGGAACAACAACATTTCAGTTTTTAAATCCAGATGAATCATTCCACATTTTTAGTTTATGGGATGCGTAGGCACTCTGTAGAGAGGCCTGTTTTGGTCTCCGAGACTGCTGGGCGACGGAATCCATCAATCACTCACAGTTGGGCGATGACAGCATCACTCAGCTCGAAGAGTTTTATTGCTTTTACTACCGACGTAAATAGTAACGCTTGTTTATTGACAAAAACATGGTTGAACCGAGTTTTATATTTAGAATGCAGATATTTTTGGTGTTATAAAAATAGCCACCACGGCTTCGTGCTGGTCGATACAAATATGTTCTTTGTTCCATAATTTGGTATAAATAAATAAAGCACACAAAGACAAAAATGTCTACCAAAACATGAAACCAACTTGAGCACTCAAAGTGTGAAATAACTTGTTGAATTCGGTACGATGACATCAAAATATTGTGCGCAAAGTACCGACTTGGAAAAGTTATTACACACTTTTGAGTGTTGAAATCGGTTCCATTTTGTGGCAAATTTTTTATTCACACCATTGAATGTTTTTTTAAAAAGTGAAAAGTGTGAAAAACATTTTATTACTCAAAAATGGAAGCAACTTCAACACTCAAAAGTGTGAAATAACTTGACGAAGTGGGTATCATGGGCACAATATTTCGATATTAGTTACTTTTGAACTATCATGGTACCGACTTCAACAAGTTATTTCAAACTTTTGAGTGTTGAAGTCGGTTCCATTTTTTGGTAACTTTTTTATATTACTTAAAAACGGGTTTATCGTGAATTATTCGCGTTGTCGATACTGCGGTGGACAATTGTTTAGGCTTCTTATGGAAGCCTTCATCAGGATCTAGAGTGCGGTGCGGTCGTCGTAAGTTGCACGCTAAATCCGTTTTGAATTATTATAAAGTTAAATGTTGAATATGTTGTGGACTGCGTTCCTATGCAAGATGCTACCTTAGAGCATAAGCTGACATTTTTATTCAAGGAACTAGCTGCGCCCCGCGCTTTTACCAGCGTGATGATGATGATAAAAAGTAGCCTAAGTGTTATTCCGAGACCTGAAGTATCTACATACCAAATTTCATCCAAATCCGTCCTGCTGTTTTCGCGTGATTGAGTAACAAACATTCATCCATCCAATCCATCCATCCATCCATCCAAACTTTCACATTTATAATATTAGTGGGATTAAAGGATTTCATTTTTTGTTATCAAACACACACCCCTGCACTAATATTGCCTGTATCGTGGGAGACATGTTTACACACATAACATTACAACAAACATTTAAGACCCGGGGCAAACATACATATTATGTTCATCACATAAATGTTTGCTCCTGTCGGGATTCGAACCCAGGGTTCCCGGATAAGCTATGGCTAAGTTGGCAGTGGCAGACTGTCAACTGAGCCATTGCGACCGTTTTTTTAATTTAATTTTGTTCTATAGAATGTCGGTTATTCTTTAACATATAAATACGAGCATTACTCACGGTCATGTGTCGAATAATTGTTCCCGTTATTTTGTGTAAGTCATGTGAGTTGGTAATTACTGTACCAGCCCACACGTGGCACGTAGCCGTGCAGTGACGTCACTGACGCGCAACAGTGACGAAAGCAACGTTACATTCGTGGAAAATGATTTAACGGGATTATTTGATAAGGAATTTAACTAGTTCGGCATACCCGTCCCGTGAGTCAACTCAAACATCAATGCAGCATTCGGACATCCGGTCGCATATATATAATTGTTATGACACGGACTGCGGATTTCAAAAGCAAGCCAGTGGATGGAAAGGGCATCGAAATATTATGTACTTACACTTATTATTTCGATGGGAAAGCGATAATTTATCAACACCAACTTGGGAGTGTCAAAATTTTGAAATCGGAATACCGATTATACAAAATATGTTCTTACTAGGCTTACGTTTCATTGTAGGTATAATTATAGGGTCCATATACCAATTACAGTTTTATCCATTGCCCAAAGTTTCAACTTTTTTCCACTACGAAACAATTTGCAACCAAACATAGAGATATGGATTAACGCCTACGCCTCTGCGTGTATACGCGCGTAGAACCGCAGGGCGTAAGTCGTACCATTTTTAGTTACCGTACATTTTTCTGGATATAAGTGTGAATTGTTAATGAAAGTGTTTCTTTTCGGACACAAGAGAAATGATTTTCTATTTTATGCTACATATTTTGTACATATGACATGAAATAAATGTGTTAAATTCGCCTATAATTGTAGTTGTGTATGTATGCGGGACGACATTAAAGTTAACGCTTTTGTGTATACTGAGACAGATGCACATAAAATTAAAGACGACCTTAAACGATTTCCTAGCTACTGCAATGATAATCGTGTCTTCAAATGTTTTCAAATTAGTTCTAGTCGCAAAAGAAACAAATTAGGTTACACCTATAAGATGAGAAGCGTGACCCTAACTAAAGTGCAAGTCACTTGAGAATAAATATTGACTCAAAAATGCTCTTGACGTATCTTCACAGCTATGGTTTTGAAATCATGGCGAAGGCGAAGCGACTATGGTAGTGTCGGCCGTTAAACTGACGGACGCCGGTTCGATCCCTACGGACGGTTTAAGCTTCCGGTGATATGAAATTCCCAGCATGCTGATTATGGTACTTTCGAGTACTTGCACTCAAGTTTGGAAAACTGTCACCGAACATACGATTCAGGCAGCAGAGGCTCTCAAAGGCTACTCTCGTAACACATAGGTTATAGGTGTTTGGTGAACAATTTTAATTTTTGACGGGCTTGAGTAGCTAGGCAGACACAAGATAATGCCCTTCAAACCTGTGCTGGATTTTAAAATATACAGTTCAATCCATCGGTACCTACTTACCGAAGGAAAAAATTTGTAAGTGGAGGCGGCAGGTATGTATTTCTACTTACTTAACTGCGGTAATAGGTGTGTATATAATAACCCAAAATTACCCATTTTATGACGTCTACGATTACGATTTTATCTTCAGTTAGATTGTGTAAGCAAATATTTTCTTGCAGTGAATATTTTTCAGAATTGATGACAGTCTGTAAACATGCCGACAAAGGCTGCACAGTCGTGAGATCACCATGTGATCGTAACCGAACCGGCGACGGACAAATACGACATTTTCTTATGTGTAAGTTATCGCTTATTCTGATTGAGGGTCATTCAAAATAAATAAAAAAATATGTGCATAAACCATCAACATAAGGAAAGTATGGACGGGCCTAAAACACACAATATCATCAAAAAAAAAACAAGTCAAATCATACAACGTTACATCGTTCAAGTTCGGTGGGAGTCGGCATGTCCCGGACTACTATATCTAATATAACATTATACTAGATATATATATAGATATATATGGATATATAAGATATATATGGGCTGTTGCACAAATAGTTGGTGAAATGAAAAATAGTTTATATATAAAAAAAAGCTATTTTTATATTTAAACTATTTAGAGTGAATAGGGACCTACAAAGTTTGCGTGATACACCTTAGACCGCGTCGTCACTTAACATCAGGTGAATCAGTGATCAAACGTAAGCTTAAAATCTTTTGAAAAAAGCTTTGACAAAAATTACATAATATAAAATATACTACAAGTCGATCCGGCCTCTCATTCTCGACGAACATTATTTTAACTATTACATACATTAGCCAACGTACAGAATACTAATAAATGTAAGTAGGTAAGTATAATATCTAATGTTTAAAATAGTTTAGTAGCAATTAAAAACATTAAATGCATAAATACTCACTTACGTGAATGGATAATTACTACCAAAGATTAACATAAAACGGGGGAGTCCCTTCGATCCGGATTTAAAACAGAACCTGCTTATCTTCAGTCTTCTAAGGATGATTGTGAAGTTAATGCGATAAACTACATTAAATAATATTAACAAATGCCGGTTGTACCTACCTACATGGTCATACGCAGGCGCCAATAGGTTTTATAATCTGAATTAGTAGGGGTATTTTTTCTAGTGGGACCAAAACCATGTTAGTCTATCAAAAATAAAGAATACACTGATGTCGGTTTTGAATATAGATATATGTGACAGGGTTTGGTCGCAGGCCTCCTTATTTCTGAGATTGGGAGGTCTAGGGATCAGCAAAATTTCGAGTGTTGCACTACCAGCATTCCTGTCTTCCGTTCATGGTACGTACAAATTGGTAGAAAAAATTCTTGCACCATCTTTAGGCAATTTAGCTTATTTGAACGAAGCCAAGAATGCTTGGGAGATGGCTTGCCCAAACACTGAGATTCCTAAAGCTTTGGCATCACAGAGACAGTGGAATCGGCAGCTTTGCGAACTAGCACGGAATAATCTTTTAAATACGTGTTCTAGCGTCGCAGATCGTGCTTGTATTCTTGTTGTTTCTGTGTAGGAATCTGGTCTTTGATTACAGACAATTCCTTCTTTTAGTACAGGTAATCTTTTAGACCCATCTACTTTTCGTTTAGCTGCTAGCTTACGTTTGGGTGCAAAATGCTATGAAACTCATCACTGCCAGTGTGGTACTGCAGTTGATCAACACGGTCACCACGGGCATTCTTGTTCCAGAAGTGCTGGTCGAATTTCCCGCCATGCTAGCAATAATGATATCATACGTCGCGCTTTTACCAGCGCCAATGTTGCAACCATTCTTGAACCGAATGGTCTCATGCGTGACGATGGTACAAGACCTGACGGCATGACACTTATTCCCTGGAAGTTTTTTTTTTTAATAATTTCCGGGCGCTAACGCCCGGCCCGTAACAACTGTGGCTATTCGTTCCCTGGAAGTTAGGGCGGCCTTTAGTGTGGAACGCCACATGCGTTGACACCTTGGCGCCGTCACATCTGTTCTGACCTACAACAAAACAGGTATCCAAAAAAAAAAAAATCATATGTACACACATATAATTTTATATTATTAAATAAATATAAGTAGTTAAAAGTTGTATGTTACTAACCTAAGTCCACCACTAATAACTTATTAATAAACTTGTCTCCGTTACATCACTCCTACGTAATAAGCAATGAGTCATTTAGTAATAAAAAATCAATTGGTAATGTTAAAGTCTCGGGGTTATCAACTCATGTATTACCAATTATTTCGAGGTCCAGTTTTACCTTAGCAACAGTTTTGTGAATGAACATTCCGATGTTATCTATCACTAGGCAATGTTATCTGTTTTTGTCAATTCTGGCTATTGAATTCGTAGGAGGGTGAAACATTTCCGAGCAAACGTGCTCCATATTCAAACGTTTTAGGTCTAGTGTGATTACATCTTCGACCACATTGTCACTTACGATAAATTGAGATAGTGGTTAAAGGCATAGATAAACAACGTGGAAAAAAAATACCGGGTTGCCACTCATATGTTTTTTCTTGATAGACATGTTTATTCAAATTCAAATTCAAATATTTATTCAACACACAATACACCATATGATTAATAATATACAAATGATTTTTTAATTTAATTTGTGCAAAATTGGTGAAAAAGTATTTTTGGATTTTAGAGATCCCTAACTCCCACGGTAGGATTCCCTGTGTCTGTGGGAGCTAGTAGGCTTCCAGGGTGAGTCGGTGTGAGAAGTGCGGTTCGGTGATGTAATTGAGTGTGTGTAGTGAGTCTGTTTGGCACAATATGGTCTATTAGAAAGAAAGAAGAAAAGAAATCAATTACAATCTTTAGCTCGCAATGGTTTAACGGTTAAGATTTTATGAACTTACTAGTAGGGTCCGGTTTCAGCCGCGTGGATTACTGTTTTACCGCTACCTCAATTATCCCACGGTAATTATACTTTTTCCGGGATTAAAGTAGCCTATATCTTATTCCGAGGTTTAAACTATCTCCATATAAAATTTAATCGAAGTCGGCTTATATTTTTCACATGAATAGGTATATCCTTTTGAACGTGAAGGAGTAACAGAGGTTTTAGAATTATTTGCGTGCCCCACGGGAACAGCAATTATTTTCGGGATGTAAAGTAGCCTACGTGTTAATCCAGGCGCGAAAAAACAAAAAAAAACCTTTTTTTGAAAAAGAGATGTTTTATCCACTGCTGCAAAGACTCACTGCCACAGTATAAATATTATCAACACCGGTCGCGAGACTTGTTAAGTCTTGCTGCTCGATAAATGATAACGTACAAAGGTGAAACGTGAGAAATGAAAATACATCTTATGACGTAATAGCAATATAGATTTAATTTATCCTATAATTGTTGACATTTAGCTACCTAACCTGTAGCACCCTTGTTGAAATTATACATTTATAATGTTGCCAGGTAATTTGCGTAAAGTGCGATCTAGGATGGGTTATTTAATTATAATTATGTTACGATTGTATTTATTTCCCTTCTCTTTCTGACGAATAAATGAATATTTTAACATGTTGTTAAGTTGTATCTATAATTTTGTGACCTTAAAATGTTTCATATTGAAACTCAACTTCTTTTTTCCGACGCCTATCTGACTGATTACGTTTTCGAGATATATACATTTAATTTAATTTAAATTTAATTTATTACACTCAAACCTCCGCACCAGGATTCCCTGTGTTGCGGGAGGAATGGACACACATAATCACAGCACACAAACAACCAAGACCCGGGGACAAACGCCTACACTCAACGCACAAATGTTTGCATCTGCCGGGATTCGAACCCAGGGTCCCGGAGACACAGAAGTCATGTCACTGACCACTGAGCCACGGCGACCGAAATTATATGAAAGCATCTCATTTCAAGCGCAGCCAGGTAATAAATATTAAAATCGAATATAGAACATTTTTTTATTGAGGTGTGTGACACACGGCAATAAATACAATTTTGTTCGGGAAATTTGTAAATTAAGTTTCGAATGGGTAGTGGCACGAGCCGTCTCGTGTCGAAGCATGACACAGCGAATCGTCACCACCATCGAGTCGAGTAGTCGATTTTATTGGCATTGATTATGTTACTAATGTATGGCTTGTTACACAATGTTGTATCAACACTCGATGATTCAGTGTGCTGGAAACTATGCATTTGGAAATTAAAGAGGAAACATAGGATCCATACTTACTGCCCAAAGTCAATCCTACTAATATTATAAATGCGAAAGATTGTGTGTATGTGTGTTACTTCTTCACGGCTACACTGATTTCGATGAAATTTGGTATGGAGGATTTGGTTTAAATCCTGGATTTAAGCCTGGTTTGGCTACTTTTACTAAGATAAAGTATAATTCCCGTGGAATAATTGAGGTAGCGGGAAAACGGTAATCCACGCGGGTGCTACCAATCTTTAATAAAGACATTAAGATTATTTTTGTGGAAGTCATCATTTACCTCGGAGTATGTAGAAAAAAAACTTAACACCACCGAATTGAAGTTGCAGGAAACTTGATGGTCCAATATAATTATTCAAACTGATAAACAGATAAACATTTTTATTCATAATTATTCAGTTACAAGTCAAACGTTCATTACAAGGATTGACGTTATATTACTTGTTTCAGTTTACCCGTATTACTATTCAACTGTTCCGATACATCAAGAAACGAAAACAAATTAAAAAGTATTTCGATAATAACGTGGTTCAGATAATAACTTGATGTAAACTCTAAGATGTAATACCTTGTATTACCTGTAATAACTTGATGGTTCAAGACCGTGTTTCGTGTCGTGTTGATACATTAATACATACGTTAATACATTAGTGCTCATATTACTTAACTTAGTTACCCTCAATGGAAAACCCTTTATTTAAGTAAGGTATTGGTACTTTTTTTTTTTTCCATCACACTCAGACCCCCGCACTAGGATTCCCTGTATCGCGGGAGGCATGGACACACATAATCACAGCACACAAACATCCAAGACCCGGGACAAACATCTACACTCATCGCACAAATGTTTGCCCCTGCCGGGATTCGAACCCAGGGTCCCGGAGACACAGAATTCATGTCGATGACACAAACCACTGCGCCACGGAACCGTCTAACTTATATATTCACTCAAGCTAGCCAAAATTATCTAAAATCCAAAGCGATTATTCCAAAACGTCTCGCTGCATCGTTTAGTGCCGATGTACAGGGTCTTGCGGGTGTTTACAGGCAGGGAGGGCGGAACAAATCCTGATATTATTACAAATAATATGTATTTTCGATGACCTACGGGCGAAAAAAAAATTATAACTAACCACATTTTTAGACTTTTTAATTTCCTTTCTTCTGGTGACGACAGTTCAAACGCAGTTGTCTTTACCGCGAGAATTTTTGATAAAGGTAAAATATGTTCGTTCGAAAATATAGTCACTAATAAATTAGCGAATGAAATCAAATTTTGTTCAATCAGGATTGACCTCCATGAACTGTTGTCATTAGAGGTATTTTTATAAAATTTTATTACACAGGTGGGACTTTCAACAAAATAAGCTGAAAAAATTTAAAATTGTATTTTTAGCAAATGGTCAAGCCTTAACCCGATTCGGTAGAAAACGTCAGTGTAGCCGGTGTTTTCTTATAATGTACAATGTCTGTTAAATGTCTACTCTCATACGGCTACTACTATATAACGGAAATATATATAGATAGTGATAATTTTTACAACCTTCGGCGTCAGAAGAAGTGTTACTCATATCGTCACAATAGTGTAACTGTTTAAAAACCGACGTCAAAGTAAATAGAGGTCGCCAAAGAGGCGGCCACTTGACACCATGATAGTGCGTAGCGTTTCATTATGCAAATACCCCTCGCAAATATGTAGACTCATTTCGTCATTGTCATCTTGTTGTGACTAGTTTCTTAACATGCCACCCACAGCATGCTGTCTGTCTGTTTGATCAAGCCAGAGGTAATACGCCTTGTCATGAAGGTTCTATTGTTCGTTTAGTATGATCTTCTAGCTCTGATCTTTATACTACCTTCCGATGGAATAAAGCGTCTAAATGACACTTTGAAGCGACAATAGTTTAGCAGTGTATTATTATTAAGTGTAGAACATAAATAAAACTAACCCTTACACATTTTTAATATAATATAAAAAAACCCTGAAAAATGTATTTTTGAATAAAAAAGGTTCAAAGAATGAGAAAAAAAAGTTGTGGCAATGTAATAGCCACAGTAGTTGCGGGACGGGCGTAAGCGCCCGGAAATTTAAAAAAAAAAAAGAAAGAAAAAAAAATACCCTTACACATTTCTGTTTTACACTCTACACGCCATCATGAAGCGTACGAAACTTGTGCAAATCACTGATTCAAAGAATTCTTTACAGTCACAAGAAACAATCCCATACCTTTGAGTTCATCCCCTTTTATACGAAAATATTTTTATCCCAAAACATTTCCAACATGATCCAAGTGATAATTTTCCTGTTAGCTATATAAAAAATGTGATGACGTCATGTACAATTCCGCTAATACTGCACGAGAACTGCAAGAGGTCGTCGCTCGAGGCTAGTTTTTTTATTGTGTTTTATTGGAACTGATACCTACGTGACAGTTACCAGCTATCACGGATGTTGAGTTGTACTGACCATGGACAGTAACTTTAGCCAAGTCTTATAAAACCGGAATGCCTGTGTTCATTCAGAATTCTGAGAGCCCAGAAATACATTAAATTTAACTATTGCCCACACACGTGGGCATTAGTTCATAATGTCTTAATTGTTAATTATTTTTTATAAAATAATACATAAAGTATTATATTTTTAAAATAATTAAACATTATCATGAGCTCTATTTGAACAAAATACTTCATTCATTCTCGAACGTTCGAGCCTTTAGAGAGAAATAAAACCAACTGTGACTAACTTTCGTCTGCATTGACGACATTTTTCACATTCGTGAAAATCTAGTTCTGTCACAACAATCGTTTAGTTTTTTGGAATAAATCTAAAGAAGATTTCTATCAAAGTTAATAAATAAATTCGTTCGAAAAACGACCAAAATCGGTTCACCCAGTCGAAAGTTCTAAGGTAACAAACATATTAAAAAAAACATACGGGTTGTACTGAAAGCCTCCTCATTTTTTGAAGTTGGTTAAAAAAGCGCTGTTTTTGCTTCGGTTCGCTGCAGTTAATGATGTCACTATACAATTACCACAACTATATATACATACATTGTCATATGGTAAAATTAGGTACACAAAGGTTGTTTGATATTAGATTTACATAATAATAAAAATACTATGAGTATGTACGCAAGTCTCACGGACATTAAATGCTATTGTAAGACATGAACAAATAATAATGAACAGGATCCTAGAACATTACTATGGTAACGTCATTAAATAGTATATAATATATATATATATATATATATATGTATATGTGTCGGAAATACAGAGTTAGGCAATGAGTTCCATTCGTTAGCTGTACGCACTATTATATATATATATATATAAAAATACGACCTGGGTATCTTCAAGTCACGAGTGGATAGGCAGGCGTGCGCCATCGTAGAGATAGTGATCAAACGCCTGCCTATTCCCAATAAAAAAAAAAAAAAAATAGTATCAACTGAAAATAAAACTCTTAAAATTTACTACGACTTAGAGAAATTAGTTGTTCGGGCCTTATTGTTTATCTATACTAATATTATAAAGAGGAAAGATTTGAGTTTGTTTGTTTGCATTGCTCCGAAACTACTGAACCATTTTGAAAATTTCTTTCAGTCTTAGGAAGCTACACTATCCCCGGGTGACATAGCCTATATTATATTTTCAAATAAATTATGGATCCTTATCATTTTTAACTTAGAAATTTTTTAGACGTCTGAAGCCGAGCCGTAGCGCTAGTTTTAAAAACGTCATAGAAATAATCCTACTTCCTATAAAATCCTACTAGTTTTATACATTAAATATGAAAGTTTGTGTGTATGTTCGTTACTACTTCACGCTCAAACGGCTATACCGATTTCAATGGAATTTTGTATGCCGACACACAGATATAATAAATAAATAAAAAGTTTATTCAGAAAAAATGCGCACTTACATCATCTTAAATGGCTAGAGTTTTGCACATGTCAAATTTTGGGTATCTGTCGCCGAACTAGGCTCACTGCCTGTGTTTCAACTTACAGCGCCCTACCCTTAGAATAGAAATCAAAACTAGCCGTGTTTACCTATTTTCTTCACATATAACGCTATAACTAGTAAAAATATAATTGAAACAAAACTGAAACTTATTCTATAGAAAGAGTATGATACTTAAAATTAAATATGTACAACATGATAGGAAGGATCTTCTCTGTGTGTTTAGTGAAAGTGCATGTGTGTATGTGAGAGGGTGGCAATTGTGTATCTATCTATCAGAATAACATCGTATCGACTATCGACATAAGATATTAATTTCAAAAGCTCCTCAGTTTTATCGTAGCTAAGTGATAATATATGTAGGTAATGTAAAAAGTGCCGTGGTGGTACCGGCCTAGAATAGTACTCCCCGTGGGTGCCGTAAGAGTCGGCTAAGAGATCACGTACCAGAAGGTGGGCAGCAGCGCCTTCTGAGAATCGGAATTCTTACTGCGCTCGCCAACCCGCTTGCCAAGCGTGGCGAGAATTGGCAAATCCCCCCTATATGGGGGAGGCATATGTCTAGCAGTGGATGTTACTGTGTTATTGCTGAGAAGAAGAAGACGAATGTAAAAAGTGGCATGAGCTGCACTGATAAAAGCAAGGCTCTTAAATAGGAAGAAAAAACAATTTTATATGTGTAGTATTCACATGCACCACCTTGACAAATGTCATGAGTTTAGAGTCGGACTATAAACCACTATAGTGGTGAACTACGCTCTCTCTGGTTAAGCCCGCTAACTTGTTCACTTCGTTTGTCTAATATAAATAACTGAATTATTAAAACAGTGTATTCCTAAAGGTGCTGTGTATTCATTTATTATCTCTAATCAAGGGCCAACCTTGATCTTAACCTTCAGCCTGGTATGTCACGGAGTCAACACTAAAAATTGTGTATTTATGAACCATGGAGAGGGGGCTATGTTCAGGGTTTTTCTAATATGCGATGGAATCAGAAATGATGAATTATAGAAGCTAAGAAGCCGTAAAAGAAGTCACAGACATAGCCCAGCGTAAAATCAAGTTGAAGTGGCAGTGGGCAGCCCATATATAGCTCGAAGAACCGATGGTCGTTGGAGTCGAAACGTTCTCGAATGGAGCCCACGACTAGCAAACGCAGTGTAGGACGGCCACCGACAAGGTGGCCAGTCAACCCGATTTAAATCGCAGGTAAGGGCTGGATGCGGGCAGCTTCCAGCCGGTCCAAAATCAATGGGGTATATGTCTAGCAGTGGACGGCCTCTGGATGATAGTGATTATGATTGTGTATGTAATACAGAATACATTTAAATACAGAATATTTAGAAGAATAAGGTTAGTCGAATGTCTCTGAATAAAGTCAAATTCGATCGAGACCACGTGGTAGCTATAAATAGAATCCGAAGTTATTTTTCCTCTACTCGGGCGGCGACGTGCGCCTCGTATCACGCTGATAACAGATTCGCTTATTTATAGAATGTCGCTACGTAGCGTACTAGTTCAATGACGCAGAGTCATTCACGCGGCCTTGTTATCTACTATACAATGAACTATACAGATTGCCAAATCTTGTAAGCAAATCATTTTCTTGTATTCGGATAACAATGATTTTGGTTTTAATTTACTCGGGGTAATATTGTATTCTCTTTGATTGTGTCTTAATTTGTTATGGATAGGTTACCGCCAACCTAAATCGTCTTGTAAATTACGTCAATATTGTGTCAGTTGAGCATATAAAATAATAGTAGCGCCCCGCGGTTTCACCCGCGTGGATTACGGTTTTCCCGCTACACCAAGTATTCCACGGGAGTCATAAATTTTACCAGGATAAAAAATAGCCTATGTGCTTTTCCAGACTCTGATCTATCTCCGTGCATCTCTGCAATTTCATCCAAATCTGTTCACCGGTTTTGCCGTGATTGAGTAACAAACATCGATCCATCCATCCATCCAAACCTTGACATTTTTAATATTAGTGTGACTAGCTGCGCCCTACGGTGCGCCCGCGTGGTGATGATAAACGGTGATGGCGGTGATGAGAAAAATGAGCCTATGTGTTAATTCAGGGTCTAAACTATCTCCACATAAAACTTCATCCAAATCGGTGCAGCTGTTTTAGCGTGAAGGACTATCAAACATACACACATACACTTACAGACAAACTTTCACCTTTACAATATTAGTAGGATAGGATAGTAGGATAATAACATTAATAACTATAAATGTTTTTACTTGCCAAATGCGCACTTTGCTGTGGCTTGCCCATGGCAATTATTTATAATTATATATTATTTTAAGTCCCCTCTTGATGTGTAATGACATGGTAAATGAATTCTCTCAGTGGTTGGACTTTAGCGAGCCACATGTCACGCCATGGACATTGGACAATGACTGGCCGTAAGCGGCTCTTGCATCAGATAATTATACTCAGTGAAAGTATTTCTTGGAAGCGCTCTTGAATATTTGGTCAGTGTTGATACGGAAAAGCGATCTCTATTGTTCTCTGGACTAAATGGACATATACTTATTCGGATAAATTCATTTATGTTTTGTAGCCAAAAGTCTTCATTAAGTATTAGTGCTTTTTACATGCTTTCCTTTCGGACGACATTTCAGTTTTCAATCATCATCTCAGCAATAGAACGTCAACTGCTGACCTGACAGATGTTGCCCTGTCTTAACTATGAATATTGAATTCGAATTGGTATGATGAATAAATACCAATAATATACACATTATAGCAATCACACCAACTGTCAAAAAACTGAGTTACATCAAACACCATAATGTTTATATTGTCAAATATATTAAGAAAGTTATACAAGCTTTTTTCAATTTTCTAATTTTTCGCGCAACATTTTTATTTTTATCATCTATATGATCCTTCTCCTACCAATAACAAACCCAACAAAAAAGTATTACCGAAATTGGTAAAGCCGTTCAAGCGTGATGCCGTGACAAAGGGAAATAGCGATCCTTCTTTTATATATACAGATATATTTCTATATGTATCTATAATTTATTAGATTTTCTCTGCCTTGGGCGAAGCGTGGCATGTCGTCGCGGCTGTCACCGCTTACACAGAATAAACAATAGTTACTGAGGCGCATTGACATTGGCACGTGCACGCTCGACCTAAAACACGCTACAAACCAAACGACACAACTCCGTAACCACTTGTATACCATTACAAACTTTAGAATTATAGCATCACGATGGCATTCCCATCACTTCACAATGAACTCGAGTGTAAGAGGCAATGAACAAATCTAAGCCTAAACTGCGTTGTCAGATGATTCCTTTTGGAATGCAACGCAGCATAGCAGGCAAAAGAGAAGTGTGGAATTTCATTCCTGAAACGTGTGACGGGGTTGCTTGTAGTAAACGTAAAGTATAATGTTGAGATGCGCTTGCGATATCATATTGATAAAGTCGAGTTATCAACGATCGCACTTTTTGAGTAGGTCAGTGACAATCGTATTGAAGATGAAGGCACATTATGTCTATAGTCCGTGAGCCCGCTCCAAAATTCCCTACGATATAAAAAATTTTTTTGATTGGAGATTCTCGTGAGTTTGACACATTATTATAAAGATGTAGTATACGGCTTAAATTGGCAAATCCCCCAATATGGGGAGGCATATGTCCAGCAGTGGGGCCTGGGAATAATGTTGTTGACGTGTTCGTCAACATAAGAGCGGGAACGCAGGCGGCGCTATACCAGAGGCAGCTGGAACCCGGGAAGACGAGCAGCATCAGGTTTTTCTTTCGTCTATCCTTAACTGCCAGCATCTGGCCAGTTGTTTTGTGTTTGAGGTCTTCCTTAAGGATTCCGCACCCGCTGCAGGAATCGACTCGCCCGGTTCATGGGTAAGTTCCATTAATTTGTAATGTAGGTGGTTAATCTCCAAGTGGAAGTGTTTTGCAACCCCTACTCGGACAGGGGGATTTCCACCTGTGTAATCACTAATCACATTATAGATAAGGTTACGCCTATCTCACAATGATTCAGATAAACGGGAAAATCAACCTTGTTGTTTTGTAAGGTGGTGGTTGCTTACGGCCTGCAACACCAATAGATGGCGTTGATGCTCAAATTCAACAAATTTAATATTTTATAATAAATGAAAATGGGCATAAATTACATGCGGGAAGTATACATTACGATATACACACACACACATACATGCAATCTGACGTAATTTGACCCTCTTCGACAAGTGTTTCGCCTCTGCACGACGCATCCTCAGGAGCTGTTGACTCTTTGACCGCCGGGACGACGCATTGACGAATACTTATCACGTGAATACACTTCGTGTCACTGTAGTTAATATTAATTATCTGTAAAAGCAATAAGTCAACAGTCGTTTCTTTTCTGCCTCCAAGCCTATAAAAACGCATCAGTGTTAAATGAAGAATTTCCAAGTAATGCAAACATTTCTGCGAATATCTATTCAAAAAACCGATCAATACTTTCGCCGAATACCCACATCGTCACCTTATTTACATTTCAATAAATCTCTCCTGACTAACTTCTATTAGGTACTAGCTAATGAGGGGTAATCACTCTTTCAGGCAGGCCCGAATGAGTCAACGAGTTAACTAGATCATCTAATTAACTACTACCTCATTTATGGCTTTTCACGAACCTCGCATAGTAACTACTACGCTATCTGCGGCTGTTTCACGAAAGGAAAACTGTAAACCAAGTTCTGAGAAAAACTTGACTCATGCCGTGCCTACCTGAACACGCTTCCTAAAATATTATAGATTAGCTGTTAGCTTAGACCCAGATATTAGAGCGATGACGTATGACGTAAAATTAAAGTACTTCATTGTGGACAAACTGTCATCACTTAACATCCAGGTGAGACAGTTGTCAAATGCAAACTTATAATATGATAATAATATTTTTTACATATTATATTAACTTATAATATGTTAAAAAATATTTAAAAAAATATTGGTAGTGATTTTTTTTGTTCAACCAAACTAAACCAAGATTCTGGATGTAAGATATGTTCTCATATGGCCACGATAAAGTCCAAATCAGTATGACATCAAAAACAATGTAGACTGGTCGGTTGGCGCAGTTGGTAGCACTCTGCCTTCTGAGCCGCTGGTCCCGGGTTCGATTCCCGGACAGGTCAAACATTTGTGTGTATGAACATGTCTGTTTGACCTGTGTCTGGGTGTGTATAGGTATATAAGTATATATATATATATAAATATGTATTTCAGTATATATATCAGTCATCAGGTTACCGTAGTACAGGCTCTGCCTAGTTTGGGACCTGAAGACCTTGTGTGAATGTTAAAAAAAAAAAAAAAAAAAAAAAAAATGCTAAAATTAGATGTATTTAATAAAATTGCGGGTAGTTTTATGTAAAATAAGTCACCTCTTATTTGGTGCTGACTATCCGAAATTAGCCAGCAATTGAATAATACTCGTCTAATATTAGAAATATTGTTGTGTGGAATTATACGAAATTTAATTTTATCGTAAATAGAATACCAATTGTTGTATGTATTGCTTCCGGGCTGTTTGGCCGTGGTCTATGTGTCTGTGTGTTCACATAGACCACGGCCAAACAGCCCGGAAGCAATACATACAACATGCAACGCCGGCCGTGAAAGCCTTAGAGTTTACAGAATACCAATTACCTCTTTCATTTAGAAGAATTTTAGTAAATTATAACTAGATCGAGAGGGATGGATATAGAATAAGGGCCATAACAATAGAGTGTGTAGTTAACTGTGTTTACTTTAATAAATAAATAAAACATGTTAACATGCTTTGGTTTCAGTGCCGGAGAAGCCTCAATTTTAGACGTTTTTATCCTCTACATATCGGCGATTCAATTAGTACTATCAGAACACGTATTTGTGATAACATTATTAAATCTAATTATTAGATATTAACATCCCTAACATGTTGTTAAAACCTAGTCTCACGTAGTTCTTTGTTAATTTATAAAATAAAATTATATCCCAATCATTCCAAAAAATCAATGATCCCTACGGGAACTATACATTTTCCTGGATAATAAGTAGCCTATACGATATTCCAGGGTATGATTTATATATAATTACATTAGTGCCAATATTACCTAACATGAAAATATATTCTATATTACTTTAGAAATACGTTAGGAATGGTGTTAGGACTGACGAGACACGCTTGCCCAATGCCCAGCGCTTTCTTTGAAAAGGATCACCTGTGCCTTATGCAGGCATAATTTGCTTCAGTCATCGTATTGGGTCATTATCGTATCGTATATATAAATAACGCAAGAACCGTCCGGATAAACTATCATTTCTGTATCGCGCAGTTGTACCAGATGGATGACAGTTTTGTGTTCAATTATTTCACTTAGAAGAAGAGACCATAGACACACGTTAAGCTATTTATCTGCTATAAATATGTATTTATATATATTATAATCCAACCGTCAAATTATAATAAAAGGTATTTGATGGGTAAGCCGGCTTGTTATACATATTTATCTAATTTCATACTTAAATATAAAGATTAAAAAATAAAAAACAAAAACTTGAATGACAGTCTTTATGGACAATATATCGATATCACTTTAAAAAGTTAACATTTTGGATACAGCTCTTCTATGACAACTGTATCGAAATGTTAACTTTTTTCCATTATGATACAACTTCAGCTGGACCAAGGAGGTTGCAAAGCAGTTTTTCTACATATAGTCTGTGGAGGCGGCGCGACTCACATGCGCGACCACAAATGGATTTTGGCGCTAAAGGTTTAAAAATAAATGCAAACATATTCTGTTGATTTTACGTAAATTTCATTATCTATTTTATGAGATTAGATAAAGTAGTGTATAAAACTGCATATAATTTGGACTTAAAACCCCCGTGTGCTGCTATAAAAAAACTCCCCTATGGCTCGTTTTTTTAACTCACAATCGTGTTTTAAGAACCCTTATTATAATACAGTTTCACAATCTACTATTTTGACACATCTATTATGACTCAATGTCCTTATGAACACTTTAAACAAATACCCACTCTGGTGTACCGTGTATACAAACCGATATCTATAAATAGATTCCTTGTTATTAAACTCACTAACAGTAATGCATAAGATATTTGGTGTTTTGACTTGGTTCACTGATAGTTGTTAACGTCGAGTGCACACCGCGTTGTGTGACTCATATAGGTAAATTACATTTATTGTGTTATTTATTTCAACTAATAGATAAATTTACAGCAACACCAAGACATGCAACTAGACAACTATATTAATTAATAATGCCGTAGTCATCATGTTCCTTTAGTTTTAGTAAATTTCCATAAATAAAATATTACGTATGGGGGAGACCAGGGACAAAAGTAACACGGGGTGAACGTAACAAATGAGTTTTTAAACAAATTATGTTGGTTGTGCCTAAAACAAAACTGTATACATAATTACGGTTATAAAAAATATTTAGTATCAGAATTAATCTAAGCGTCAAAATTATTTAACCACATGCTCAAAAATATTAATAATTTCTTTTTTCTACTTAATTCTTATGCGAATAATACTAAAAGTAAAAGTAATATTAAATATTTGCATTTGATATTAGGTTATAAAATCACGAAGGAAAAAGTAATGAATAAAAAATGTTGCCACATTTTTTATTGATTACTTTTTCTGTCGTGACTTGATTTTAATACCTTGATTTACACAAACATAAAAAAATGTTAACGCTACGTACCGTAACGGTATAATCGTAGCCAGCGTTTTTCATCACCACCAGCGCGGTGATGAAAAACGGTGATTAAGCCTATGTGCTAATGCAGAGTATAAGCCATCTCCATAACAAATTTCGTCGAAATCGGTGTAGCCGTTTGAGTGTGAAGAGGTCAAACATACACACATACAATACATACTTACACACATACGCACATACACACAAACTTTCGCATTTATAATATTAGTTGGATAGGAAGTAGTATAGGATAAGAATTTTCATTGAACATATTAACATAATGTTTTATTACTTTTAAAAGGCGGTTTTAGCCTTTGAAACACTAACACTACTAACACTAAATTATCAATACAACTAGGTATTGATAATTTAGTTTTATAGCGCTGAGATATACAATAAAAAAATATTGTATTTATGATAATAAAGAAGTTGAAAAAAAAATCAACTATAGATACGAAAGAATGAAAGACTTCTGACGATTTCATTCGCTGAAAATGGAGTTTGCATGTCATTATGAACGATAGCACAAATACTAGGAACCGTCAGAATTGTACGGATTTTTAGGTTTCGTTATTCAGAGGGATTTTCCGATTACAAAATTTCGCTAATGTCAAGTAGGTACATAATATACTTCACGTCATTTATGTGACTCAACCGCCGCTCCAATATTACAATGATTATGATATATAGGTATGTTGCATCATAAGAACGTGTTCTACATATTTTTGGATATGGCGAATAAAACGATGAAGTGCTTGTTGGTAGACTTGCTTATTCGAACTTGAAGCAACGTTCCTTGTGGTAACTTTGGCTGGCCGGTTGGCGCAGTTGGTAGCACTCTGCCTTCTGAGCCACTGGTCCCGGGTTCGATTCCCGGACAGGTCAAACATTTGTGTGTATGAACATGTCTGTTTGACCTGTGTCTGGGTGTGTATATGTATATAAGTATATATATCAGTCATCAGGTTACTATAGTACAGGCTCTGCCTAGTTTGGGACCTGAAGACCTTGTGTGAATGTAAATAAATAAATAAATAAACTTTATGGGTGGGTGAACGGTAGCATTTGATTCTGTATCTCAGTTAATTGGGCATAGCGGAGCGATGAAAACCAGAACTGTTGGGGTCAATGTCGCTGAATGAATCTCAAGCTTGAATAATTAATTAAATAAATGCATCACACTCACGGCCCCGCACTAAGATTCCTTCGGTCGCGGGAGACATGGGCACAGGACGCACAAAAACACATTACACAACATCCAAGACTCGAAAACAGACATCTATGCTCATCTCAAAAATGTTTGCACCGACCGGTATTCAAACCCAGGGCCGGATTTGAAGTTAGTAATCAGTAATAATTTATTCACAGAAACACAATACTCACAATAATATCACAAATTTTATTTTTTTATGTTGAAATGACCCGATTTTTATGATGATAATGCATATAAAGGTTAGAACGGGCCCCGAACTAGGTACCTAAAGTGACTAGCTGTGCCCCGCGGTTTCACCCGCTTGGATTACGGCTTTGTCCATACCTCAAATATCCCACGGGAACCAAACTTTCTTAAAGGAAATCTCAAAATCCTTTCTTAGAGGATGCCTACGTCATAGTTGCTTTATGCATGCAAAGTCTCAGCCCGATCGGTTTAAAATTGACAAAGTTTCATACAAAGTTTCATCGACTATTTTGTCCCCTTGGGGGTACAATTCATCAAAATCCTTTCAGCCCGATCCGTCCAGTGGTTTGGGCTGTGCGTTGATAGATCACTATGTCAGTCAGTCAGTCACGTTTGAGTTATATATATTTAGATATAATACTTATGTATTGTGTCACTGGTCACTGAGTCACAAAGACCGTCAGTGCTGTTTTTTAAAAGCATCTAAAACTTGTGTTAAGCTGTTGTCTTAAGTTCCTCATATAATTAAGTCTGAGATATAGCACACAAAATTCTAGACAGATTCTCTGTCTTGGCACGCAAATCTAGAAGCTGTCTATACACTCGTGACTTATAGACTCCGTACAATATAAAAAGTCACAGAAAATGTACCGTTTTATGTTTTGACTTGTTATTTTTGATGGTACTATGTGTTCTGGGCCCGTCCATACCTTGTTTACTGAGGTTGTTGGATAAATCCCGTTAGATAAAAGTAGAAATTAAAATATTTCATTAAAATTACAGAAAATGAGTGAATTAATGTAAAATGAATGAACAATATCGTATTTAATCGATTCGGCTTGTTTTCGAACTTTCTGAATCGGAGGGCTGTACTTCTCGATATATACAATTGTGCTATCCTGAAGTGTTAGGTTAAGATTAGTAATGAAGAATAAGATTCCAGAGTACTATGAACGTTTTGACAATTCGGAAAGGCATAATAGAGGTACGGAAGATTCACAATGAAATTGGTTCGGTGACTCGCAGTAGTGCACATTGCTTTATTGAACTTAAATTTTAAATTAGCCTATTGCTGCAATTTTTTTCGTGAAGATCTGAAGAAATGTTTAGTGAAAATCTTAACTATAAACAGATTTGATATGTTTAGATTACAATCTACTTCAGCCAAGTTGATTTTATTAATCAACCTGTTTAATTTATCAATTCGTACGGTTGTGTGGCCGTTAAGTAGCAGTGAAAGTGGAAACAAATAGTCCCATTCAAACAAGCGTTTATTTTATTTATATTATGTATAGAGTATATGAGAGAGAGACAGAGAGAGCTTATAAATCGCTTATTTATAGCAAAATATGTACCTTTATCGCTGACAGTGCTTTGTACCATATTCATTGTTAGTGTAACAGTACAAAGACCCCATTGTACATTTTACATGATGATTTTCCGAGTACAGTTCTGTTTGTAATTGCGAAAAGATTCATTTTTGACATTCCTTACAGGTATGTTTTTCGTGTAAATCAACGATAGAGTTGAGCCTCTTTGAAAATTAATAACCTTAAACCCTACACTAAAAAAAGATAATTTTGGATTTGAATTTCGAACGGTACCTAATTAGGCGACAACTAAAGCTGCGTCAAAATATGTTTCCATGAGTCACAAAACAAAAACGAAAAGGAAGAAATGTGTCGTGTCAAAACAGCCTTTATTATGATCATGTTTGACATTTCTATTCTACATTCGGATTCTACGCAATGTTCAACCTCTACCGGATAATTCATGTGCGCCAAGCACGAATACATGGCATTCCTCGCCCACAATAACAGCGTCGGCTTCCTCGACCAACTTGTCATATTTTATAGGACAAATGTTTGTCGATTGAGTAATCCTTATTTTCGACGAGATTCCATCAAACGCGTGCCTGTGGTCAGAAAAAGCGTGGGAACTACACTGTTTACATTAAACTCCTAAATTCGGTCGCCGGTTAACCAGCCAAATATTTGAGTAATTTCATTAAGATTACTCACCGCTGTTTGTGTCGATATATCATTGTGTTTAAGGGGGTTTATAGGCGAGGGTTAAGTCGGGCGTTGCGGGTGGGTGCCAAGTGATTGTCACACGCGAGAATATCGTATGACGTTATGCTTTTCGATAATATTGACATGGTAGTTATTGACTTTAACGCAAAGTTGGGCAAAAGAAGTGATGGAGAGTTGAGAGTGGGGCAATTTGGTTATGGACAACGGAACCCCAGGGGACTGTATAAAGGATTGTAACGTACATAAGTATACCTACTTTGAAAATATCAGACGGATTCGATTTTTACGAGTCGATGCCTTTTTAAAGTAATATCATAATAACTAATTACAACACTACAGCTACTACAATAACATTTAAGCTATCAAACAGCTGTTGTCAGCGTATAGATAGCTAGATTGACAAAAGACTCTGACATACTCACTTACAATACTGCTTACCCTTGCTTTTAAAATAAACTGTAGTTTTTTTAATATGAATGAAACATATTATGTATATAGTAAGCACGATGTAGCTATTCTTGAGTCGCTAGGGATGATAATGTAGGAAGTAAGGGCTTGTATAACTGTCTCGCTCATTCACTTGCAATTTTTACTAAGCATTTATTTTAAACATCTCATTGAGATGCTTCTGGCAAACATTTGTGCGATAGTGTAGGTGTTGGTCCCGTGTGCTGTGTCGCTGTGTGTGACCATGCCTCCCGCGACACAGGGAATCATAGTGCAGGGGTTTGAGTGTGATAAATTATGTACGCTCACTATCTCACTTAACATTATTTTCTCAACCAACCTCACTATGTACACCCAGATTTGTAAACCCATTAGATACGGAAAAAAAAAAATTATAAAAAAGCTATATATAAAATACAAATACCTACAACAAATAATTCAGTAGCACAGCAGGACTTAGTTCTACGTATGATAAATTTATTTAAGATATCAATAAACTCATTATGTCAACTACTTACGATGATAAAGTTGACCTTAGCTGTTGAAATCCAGTTTAAACCAGTCTCAAATACACAGAAGAAGTGTGCATCGATAAAAATAGAGAGAAAAACGTATTGTTATTATTGACATCAAATACGCTATGAAGTCAATTCGTAAATATTGTGATATGGATAGACAAGTTCGTAGGCGATCGCCATGCAAACATGCTGGGAACAGATACCAAAATCCCATAGACATGTGAGGACACAACTCTTATTACACACTTAGTATTTTTTACATTACAGAATATCATATATTTTATTTTTTCATTATATATGTAGGTGTAGATTAGGGGATTATTGTAGGACTTTATTATCGGTATAAGAACCGGCTATAGGACTCACGTGATATTCGCTGGAAAATTACTCTCCGACCAGTTTCGAACCGATTTGCGGTTCCATAGATACCCATTTCTTTTAGATACAGTAGAGGCGAAACACGTGTCAAAGATGAGATGGTAGTAGGGCGGTGCACACTGGATGATAGCCTGAAAATCCTGGAATAATAAAAATTTGCAGAATCAACACTAAAAATTGTACATTTAATATCTTTTTTTAACATAAAAAAACTCTGAGTTCTAAAGTAATAGACAAAACCATACAAGCAAACTGAGAAACCTCCAAAAGAAGCCTTCACAAGAATAATGTTTTGATGTGAATGTAAATAACTGACATAGCATCTCTATTGCGCTATTACATCCATGATGCTGTGTCAATATCGTCATGGACAAATCCGTAAATTGTGTTTGAATGTTCATCCATTTCATGAGTCAATGGTGTTCTGTAAATATCAATCAAAATACTCAATTAACATACCAACGTATTAGTCCTTGACATCGATTCCCTATTTATGTCGTATATTATATTGAATAGGGCTCATAATGACATGTATTTATTTTATCATTTTATCTTTACACGGTTTGAAATATTTTATTTCACTTACTCATAAAATGAAGGAAAAACAGTTTACGAGCTGTCTATAGTATCAAGTAAGGATTCGAGTAGTGCGTAGCTTAAAGTTTTGCTCAAAATACCCTCTCCATTACCTTTTTTTTTCGCTGCTAGTTTTTAAAATTTAGTTACATGTTTGTTATTTAGTTGCAGATCGATGAAATAATTAGGTGAAGTAATGCTCATTGAAACATTACTGTGAGATGTTTTCCTTTTTTCTTCACTTTCCTCCTTTCTTCTTTTGTCTAGCGCTTTACCAGTAACTCACTGATGATTGAGCATTATTCTACTTTGGACCACATCGACACCACATTAGAATGTTGACTTACTCTCAAATAGCCTGAAAATATTGTGAGGTTGGTAAACCAAAAATAACATGCAAACTATAACTATATTACGATAAATATTTAAGTAGATATAAAATATACATACCTACACAACCTACTATATCTACACAATTATGTTGTGAACTACGTAATTATTTATTGATAATTATATGCGATCAAACATCTTCAGATCTTTCGTTTCTCCGAAAGAGAATTAATAACCGCTGATGATCTAATCTACAATTTAAACCAAATTCTTAGGTAATAATTCACTGAATTAAACTATTACATCATTTATTGGGTAGATATCATTATTAAACGTTTTTTACAAAAAAATAATGAATATGAAATGACATATAAAATGAACGAATGAACGAAACGAGGGTTTTAACTGTTTGGCTTATTAACATTAGAAACTCGAATTATTTGAAAGAAAAAATTTGGCTGCTAGTGGGACTTGAACCCACGACTACAGAATACCGTCCTGACGCTGTCGCAACTAAGTTTGTATTGTGAGTTCAAGTCCCATTAAAGGCGAGTTTTTTCCTTCAAATAATATGAACGTAAGTTTCGCCTAGCATGCTGTTAATGTAACAAACCATGAAACTCTTATAAACTTTCGAGTAGGAATTCGGCCCTACAACGAGCTAAGCAGACAGCTATGCTCGGCGTTGCTCTAGAGATTGATTCAGAAACGAAGAGATCCGTAGAATATCGAAATTTGTCGACATAGACTTGCGAACTTGACAGTTAAAAGGGAAGAACACATATCAGGCAAAAATAGTGGTTGATTAAGTAGTAGTAAGGGTCTCAAGTAAAGACAAACTGGGAAGTTCAGCATAAGACACCGACAGGTTAGACAGAAGACTTCATAAACATAGTAAACATCCGTAACTGATATCTGGTTCTAACCGGTATTTTGTGCAGAGAACGCCTATTTTTGAAAAGGAAGATCCTTATAGCAGAAATATTGTCACACTTCTGCTGATAATTTGCCCAGATGCGTTCATTATAATCATTAAACGTCCAGAAATGAAATACTTATTGTAAAGCTTGATAGAAAGATATTTTATTTTATTAATTTACTAAATATTTAGGTACTAGATATATTGGGACGTTCATTGCTATGTTTTGAAAACAAAGTCACACTCTGCTTCAATCTATCATTGCTATGTAATCTGGTACTTATAGTCAAATGAATCATAGCTTTCTTTCACGTTTTCGGCGCTTGACTTTAGTGAATCAACAAACGTGGAATAAAACATAGTTGTTTTTATGAGCGGATATATTTTACGTGACTAAATGTGGCCACTGATATAATACTTATCGATATACGTTATTTTCTATTAGGGTTCTGTACCCAAAGGGTAAAACAGGGCCCTATTACTAAGACTCCGCTGTCTGACCGTCTGTCCGTCTGTCACCAGGCTGTATCTCATAAACCGTGATAAATAGACAGATGAAATTTTCACAGATGATGTATTTCTAGCGCCGCTATAAAAACAAATACAATAAAATGTATGAACGTATAATAAAATATATTTTTTTAATTAATGCTATTGAAATTTAAATAGGACCACGGGAAGCACCAGCTTTCAAACAAAAAGAGAACGATCAAAATCGGTTCTCCCTGTCGGAAATTATGCGGTAACAAACATTAAAAAAAACGAAACAAAAACCATACGGATTGAATTGAGAACCTCCTCCTTTTTAAATGTCGGTTGAAAAGTGTGAACTAACTTGTCAAAGGCGGCGGCCATGACCACAATATTTTGATATTTGTTACTTTTGAACTATCATGGTACCGATTTCAACAAGTTATTTCACACTTTTGAGTGTTGAAGTCAGTTCCATTTTTTGAGAAAAGTTTTTTTTTTCAACTTTGATAACTGTAAAAGCGTAAACTTCAATTTAGTAAAAAGCAAAGGCTTCAAATGTCAGAGTTGATATTAACGCGCAACGGAAAACAATACACGAAATTTAATTAAGACGCTGTTATTGAGACCGCTGTTGCTAACACAGTAATAGCCTAATTATTGTTTTTCACCTATTTTACGAGCGCTCTCCGGCCACCATGTAATCTGTGTATAATGTCTATATTATTCTTAATTTATTTGTAAACAGTTTTAAATGAGGTTAGGTACCTACTACACTTAATTACAGATGAGAGAAAATCATAAACATTTTTATCTACGGCAAATGGACATTATATACTGGAAAACTACTAGCGGTATCACAGTACCTCCAGTTTCGTTATAACTTAGTTTTGTAATGTTTGAAATACCTCTCATGCAGTTTTAACTAATCTAGTTTTTAATTTGTCATTATCTCGTAGGTTAGATTAAGGAACATCTTTATTTTTTAGTAAATTTACTTTTGTTCATATTATTCAGACTGCAACACTCGAAACCCTAGTGCGGGGGTATGTGTGAGAAAAAAAATCGGTGCGATGACAGTTCAAAAGTACCTATTATCAAAATAATGTGTGCACGGGTACCGACTTTGACAGGTTATTTCACACTTCTGAGTGTTGAAGTCGGTTCCGTTTTTTGTTAATTATTATTTACCCTTTTCAATGACCTTTGCTTATCACGGGATCGATTGACTTTAAAGGGGACCACTTCTATCAAACAAATAAAAGAATTTTGAGAATCGGTTCACAAATGGGGGAGAAACCGTTGAACATACTTTAAAAAAATATACATACAGTAGAACATATAAACGGCTCCTTTTTGAAATCAGTTAAATAGTCCTAATTCATACAAATAGTAAAGGATTATAGTTTCATATCTTGATAGTATCAAGATCACATTAATAATAATACATTTATATAGTTTTACTTTGAAACTGTATAAATACACAAACCATGAAGACCGAAGAAAAAAAAAATAGATTAAAATACATAATTTGTTCCATCAACAGAAACAGTTTATAGCATCATTAGGTAAAACTAGCTTTCTTGTCATTTTATTCAGTGGTAGTTGTGTACCGATGAGCGTAGACGATGATCGCAACAGGACAGTGACGTCACCGTTCATGAGTTGGCATTTTTTCGTGTCAAGGACTAAGGGGTCTGCCACAAACAGAAGAGAGGGCGGATTATTACTTTATTTGTGTTTGTTTCGAAAGAAAACTGCACTAATCCTGAACCACCACAAAATGTTGTTGTATTTCAGTGTTTTTATAAGGAAAACTCATGATGAAATACGAAGAGGTGATCTGTAGCAAGATAGCTTTATAATGAGCATAAGACTAGCCGGTTGGCGCAGTTGGTAGCACTCTGCGTTTTGAGCCGCTGGTCCCGTGCTCGCTTCCCGGACAGGTCAAACATCTGTGTGCATGAAAATGTCTGTTTGACCTGTGTCTGGGTGCGTATATGTATATAACTATATATATCAGTCATCAGGTTACCATAGCACAGGGTCTGCCTAGTTTGCGACCTGAAGACCTTGTGTGAATGTTAATAAATAAAAAAATAAAAAATGTGAATAGGTATGAAGGTACCCTCAAAGCTTGCATGTTATAGGTACCTTACACCTTCGTAGTCACTTAACATCAGGTGTGACTGAGGTCAAATGCAAGCTTACAATCTTTAAATAACCATTTTCATACGTGTCCTAATAGCTAAAATATTTCTTACAGGGTATGCTTATCCGTAAATATGGTAGTTACTTCCAAAGTTATAACTGGGAAAAACGGTGGACTACCTCCCAGTTTAAAATGTTTTCTTCGCGGTGGAATCGTAATTTCCTTAGTAGTTCATTATATCATACCCCCCATACTTAAAAGGCATGTGAGAAATAGTATAGATAAAAAAAAATCCATAGCCATTGGAAAACAATCTCGCTCGATAGTTAGTGACATTGTAATTAGAGATGAATTAACGTTAGACTGAAAACGTTGACTGGCGATGAATGACAACTGCTTTGACACACTATATGTTTTTATGTAAGCACTGGCTGGGACTATAAGCTATGACTAAGAAAGTTTTTAGTGTAAACTTAAGTAGGAATAGCATAGTGAAGAAACGGTGAGGATTTTTATTGCAATATCCATAATTGTTGATTATATACGAATATCTTCTTCTTCTTGTCCTTAGCCCATACTAGGCGGGTCGATACCATCATGTTTTCCCTTTCCATTCTCTTCTATCTTTAGTCGTCTGAGTGCTCACACCTTTCATAAACAAATCATTCTTCACACAGGTCCATCCATACCTTCTTCGGCCTTTCTCTACCTCTATATCCATATACATTCATGTTAAGTACTCTTTTTGTTATATGTTTTTTTATGACATGGTATGGCATGAAATGCCCATCTATTCGCTTTTAACTTATCATTCACTGTTGCTACTTTCAAGCTTCCTCTGATATACTCATTCCTTATTTCATCCATCTTAGTCACACCACACATCCATCTCAACATTCGCATCTCTGCCACATGCACTATTTTTTCATCCACCTCTTTTGCTTTGAATTTTAAACGAATATATTTCGTAAAATTCCTACTACCACCTAGTTTCACGTGACCTCAGTTGAATAGTCCGCGCCACCACCATACTGCACTCTCCCATACATTCGTAGTTACTTTACACAGGCAAGTTTGAGCTCTATTACCCTAAACTATCAGGAAATCCTCGCCTGAAGCCAAGGAGAATCTCAGCCTATTTATCGGAACCGTGCCTAGAGTGCTAGCCACATTGGAGCCACTCCTAGCCTTGTGGGATTGTCGTGCTGATTCGTTGACCTACCGCCGACCGACAGAGGTAGCATGCTACTCACGTGCCGCATTTATGATTTATTGAATGATTACATTATTATTGTGTGTAATAATATCACATTATTTATCAGTCAATTAAGCGCAGAATTGCGAATATTGTTTTTATATCTGCAGACGACAAAAGGAGACGCTACTAAGGGGATCACGACTCGACGAAATGTTACTGATAACAAGACAATGATAGCGAAAAATACAAAGCACAAAATCTATCAGCTGCCTGTCTATTACGTATTTTATGTATGCTCGATTAGATTTATTCTATTGAAAAAAACCTGTTATATCTGAACTAAAACCGGTTTGTAAATAACCATCAAGATTGATCGATAGTCGTATCTAATCTAATTTTATTGATCGTATCTACTTGCACAATTGTGGAAATATTATTAAATTCACATTCCTGTGTTACAGATTTTATGAAAACTTCAGCTTTATAACTGTTTTTTATCACACTCCGCACTAGGAGGGAAGCATGGATACACACAATCATAGCACACAAATACCCAAGACCCGGGGTATACATCAACACTCATCGCACAAATGTTTACCCCTGCCGGGATTCGAACCCAGGGTCCCGGAGACACAGAAGTCATGCCACTCGCCACTCGTCGTGACCGTCAGTCTTATCTCATATAAATTAGGATATAATACAATATAGTAGGGCCGTTATTACTTTTCATAGATAGAAGGTTCTTAAATTCTGACATTAAAGTTGTCATTCGATCGAGAACTCTTACTTCTTTATATATAATAATTAATTTAAAAAAATAAGGTTTATGTACGATTAAATCAAATACGCGTAATCAAATAGAGTAGATATGTCTCAACTGTAAAATTTTGTACATGTAACTTGTAAAACTACCTATTACAATATTACTATTATAAATTTGTAGTTCAGAAACGTCATACTTATGCTTATACTAGTGCTGCTCTGATATGAAACCGTTTTACAAATCTTTCCAATACAAAGCCATTGTCATATGTGTAATATGACATATATACCATTGTTATTCTTGAAAGGGTTTGAAGCAATGATATTATATGTTTATATGGGGTAGATGTTGCACAAGCGCGCGGAAACTGTGGCGGCAAAATTAAGTCAATTGTAGTAATTTTCATTACGACGCGTATTTCAAGCGCAATTCTAAACATATAGTATCCTTTTTTATATTATTTGTACCGTATTATCTGTCGCAGTAAGCATGTTTATGTCGTAAAGGAACAAAATCTGAGCACCGCGCAGTATGAATATACGTCATCTTTAGTAAAACATCATTGGGTTTGAAGTGTATTTTAGTAGGTTGTAGAAAGATTTCGCTCATGCTATATCCCTCATTGTCCGTCCCTAACTTCTACTGCATTTCATTTTTCAATTCTTGATGTTTTTGTGCACAGCCGTCAGGTATCCAGAAATGCACGCTGGGTTGTGTATAGAGGATTGTTGGTTCCAACACTAATGTATGGTAGTGAAAGCTGGGTGTGGCAGAAAAAAGCATGAAACCAGAATAAATACAATTGACATGAGAGCTCTGAGAAGTATGATTGGAGTGAAACTGAGTGACAGGGTAAAGAATAGTGTGATAGAGGATGTTATGGTGTAAACGAAGATTTAGTCACTAAGATTGAGAAACGTATGTTAAGAAGGGTTGGTAATGAACGAAAAGAGATTGACTAAGCAAGTATTAATGGGTGAAGTGAATGATAGTGTTAGTAGAGGAAGGCCTAGGCAAACGTTCCGAATTCAGATTGAGGAAGTTCTACAAAAGGGCCAGGATAACAGAACTCTAAATCGACGCTCTTGTATGAAAGGTCTGATGAGCATGGATTAAGCGAAAGAAGAGTGTCGGGGTCGTAGCATTTGGAAGGTTGTAGTTACTGCTTACCCCGACGGGAAAGAGATGTATGTAATGATATTAATTAATAAGTGCCGTGGTGGTACCGGCCTAGAATAGTACTCCCCCATCTCTTCCCGCGGGTGCCGTAAGAGTCGGCTAAGGGATAACGTACCAGGAGGTGGGCAGCAGCGTCTTCTGAGGATCGGAAATCATACTGCGCTCGCCAACCCGCCTGCCAAGCGTGGCGAGTATTGGCAAATCCCCCCCTATATGGGGGAGGCATACGTCCAACAGTGGACGCACATAGCTGAGAAAAGAAAAAAGAAATGATATTAACATTAGGACTTTTTAGTTGATTCATATTTATGTGTTTATCGTTGCTTGATTTGTTGAATGTTCATCACCTACCATAATATCGACTTTATGATATTTTACTGAATTGTTAGTTTATTGCGTAATAGATTCTCGAAGATAAGACGAAGCATGATCATTTATATGATCATAATCGATGCCGTGGTGGTACCGGCCTAGAATAGTACTCCCCCATCTCTTCCCGCGGGTGCCGTAAGAGTCGGCTAAGGGATCACGTACCAGAAGGTGGGTAGCAGCGCCTTTTGAGGACAGGAAATCATACTGCGCTCGCCAACCCGTCTGCCAAGCGTGGCGAGAATTGGCAAATCCCCCCTATATGGGGGAGGCATATGTCCAGCAGTGGCTCTCCAATTGCTGCGAAGAAGAAGAAGAATCGATGTTGATCACAATGTTATATACTACTAATACGTCTCCTCTGTCGGTATTAATGTTCTATGTTGTAAGCATAGAGATAGCTTATAAGCTATTACCACATTAACTTATTTTCATATTCACCATTATCACCGTTTATTCTTCACCACGCGGGTAAAACCGCGGGGCGCAGCTTGTGTAGCTATAATATTTAAATGACTAATGTTTAAACCCGCTCAGAGTCACGTCGTACATGGCCTTATTATATAGGATGATGAAAGCGAATAGAAAACTTACACTCTATTCCTCTTAACATGTCCTTGTGTTAATGTAGGTCACAGCGCTGTTCGGTTGAATATAATTAATTATTTATTTTTGATGGCCTCCATTTAAGATTGACCCGTACCAGTATCTTATACAGATTTATTGTGGTAGGCAACTTGGTTATTGGGTAGGTAATACTGTACCTACCTTTTCGCATATGGTATCTATTATTTTATGATAGATAGCCCATTTTAGAATTGTATGTTTGAATTTTTGATATAAACAAAATATTCACATTTCATTAAAGTTGAAAGTTCCTGCGTGTGTGACTGACGGCGGCGAGCCAACGGCTTCTTTTTAGTTTCTTCGAATTCCACAGGTAAAGTCCGACCACTATCTTTTTCTTTCCTCAGCCATGTGCGTCCACTGCTGGACGTATGCCTCCCCCATATAGGGGGGATTTGCCAATACTCGCCACGCTTGGCACGCGGGTTGGCGAGCGCAGTATGATTTCCGATCCTCAGAAGGCGCTGCTGCCCACCTCCTGGTACGTGATCCCTTAGCCGACTCTTACGGCACCCGCGGGAAGAGATGGGGGAGTACTATTCTAGGCCGGTACCACCACGGCCGACCACTATACGGGTGTGTAATGTCGGTAGGGCATTGACCTCTATCATCATTATACACCTAGTTTCCTCTTTCATCTTTTGTGTGGTCGCCTTAACAATGGTCATCTCATTTTGGCATTGCGTAGAATATATTATCAATACCAAAGTTATATTAGAAGTCTTTTTTAAACATTTATCAACTGCGACCACTGTTTCAGTTGATCGGTCACGATTCACCATGAGGTCGAAATTAATACCATGCTATACGTAAAATATTTATTGGCTTTCTAAGGCATCTCCTGATCACGCTGTGCGCTTGGTAACAGATTTTCAAACCTGAAAGTTTCTGCTGGCCAAATGTCACGAAACTACCTTGTACTACACTTGATAATGCAACTTGCAATGGAAAGTTAACCCTAGTGCGGGGGGTTAAGTGTGATATTAAAAAAGTGGGGATTGCATCAGTGCCCGCTTGTATGACGGCATTTCACTAACCTATACGGGGTACCTACCTATTGAGTGTCATTTGGTTTATAGTTGCTTTTCTGATAAATAAAGACGCCAATTTAAACATTTATACTTACCAGATATTGTTAAAAAAATGTAAAGGAATAAACAGAACAATTTTCTGTTTTCATTGTTGTTTCAATGTTTTGAAGAGCTGATTTTTTTTAGACTGAATATTATTTCTTATGGAACTTGCCAACTATAAGTTGTTTTTTATCAAGATAAGACTCTCGCCAAAATATAAAAGAATTATATAAAGAATAACCATGGACTTCGACCACTGCTATTTGTGATAATGATTCAGTGTAATGTAACTGAACTAGAATAGTATTACAACATCATTATCAGATATACGCAACAATGAATCACTGAGTAGTAAAACCCAAGATAAGCAACGCTACCGTTCGCTTGTGAATTAAACCGAAACCTTTCACGTGTCCACACGTGAACTGTCAAATTCGCGAATGTGTACAATGACAGTATGAATGGATGGTGCCGTGGTCAGAGATTATACAATACTTAGTATGCACTGTTATGACGTTGAAGCGGACATAGTGACGGTGATACAAACTGTGATACTGTGATTGAAGAAGAATGAATATGAATTACATTTATTTTGTATTACACAACAACGAAAAGAAAAACAAATTGGAATCGAAATATCAAATCAAAAATATTATTAAATTCACCTCACAGAAGGTTTTTTATAATAGATTATACATTTCACGAGATACAATGTATGCAACCCTAACTTTGTGAGGGGCTGGTGTCTGAATAGTTATAAAAACTTACAACCCAGGTCACCAGGCCATCAACTATAGATTTTTTTTTTTCAATATATATTTTGTATAGATCTAGCGTTTGACCACTATCTCACTTAATCACAAGTTACGATATGTTTTTAGGTTTTTAAAATAATTTTTGAATATATATAATATGATTTTTAACGCCGAAAGTTTTAAAAAACACAATTACATGTTAATAAATATAACATTAGTAATATTTTTATCAAATAGGTATCAAAACAAACCTTGTGCATTCTTCTGAACTTCATTGTCTGTAATCAAGAAGTTTCGTTTATGGTTTTTAAATTTACAGCAATAAAGATGGCCTAGTCTAATGTTAACATTATTAAAACTCATAGTAATAGTATTCATAGACTAGCCACTAGTATCGATGTCGTGAATCACAGATAACACAATAGTTACTGTGATAGTTTGTGCCGCGGGTCGCATTCCGCCAGTCACGGTGAATCGTGACTTCACACCCGTTTCGAGGCGTGACGTCGACGCCACCTTTCTCAGAACTTTTCATAATTCATGCGGCGCTTTTACACTTCACGGTAACAATTTAACCCTCCCCGGGCATTGAAAGTTCAGCGCTAACTAGCACGTTCTTCTGGAAAATAAACAGTTATATTCTAAAAACTATTTAATACCCTCACAACATGCATACATTGTTAATAGGTGTCGATAAAAGTAAAAAATATCTCTGGTTTTTTATTTGTTATACAGATGTTTAGAGATGTTTTCTTTGCTCTCGGGTAAGTGGGGGACGACATTCAAGTAATATTTTACATTACAATAGAGATTTTAAAGCTGTCATCCTTTGCCTTATCACTAGCTAATTTCATCGTGACTCGGCATTTTGAATTAAACGTTGTCCGATTCTATAAAAATATGTCAAAAGTATATGTCCTAAGCTCAAAAAGTGCACATGCCATTGACAGCTTGCCGCGTTGTACGTACATTTAATAATCTTTGAAATTCAGCAGATTTAGATTTTATTTATTTATTAACATTCACACAAGGTATTCAGGTCCCAAACTAGGCAGAGCCTGTGCTATGGTAACCTGTTGACTGATATATATACTTATATACATAACACACCCAGACACAGGTCAAACAAACATGTTCATGCACACAAATGTTTGACCTGTCCGGGAATCGAACCCGGGACCAGCGGCCCAGAAGGCAGAGTGCTACCAACTGCACCAACCGGCCAGTCAATAGTATAGTTTATATTAAAATGGATGACAATTTTTGCTAAAATCCGGGTTTCTTTACGAGATTGAATCAGAAATGAGGGACCAGTGCATTAGATAAGTTAAAGTGGCACTGGATAGGTCACCGTAAGCGTGGCGAGTACTGGCAATCATCCACTATAAATGATACGGCGACATATATCCACTAGTGGATGTTCTATGGCTGAGGATGATGATGATGATGATGATAATAATAACGGTTAAAATAACGTAGAGTAGTGGACGTCTTTTTGTATAATTTTTAAACAACGTAACCATTTCTTATCAAATCGAACGTGTAGCGTTATCTAACGTTGCTAAAACGTATAGTAATACAAATGTATAGATAGGTATGTATTAAAGATTATATTTATTTTATTAGCGATTTCAGAATACGTTTTGGAGGAACTCAACAGATGATTGTCTTAGGTCAAGACTTAGAACTTTCACGACTTTAAAGTAATGAAAGCTCAGCGGTGGGGGCGTCGGCTGGCAATCTGGTGGATGTTGGTACAATCCTCACCAATGGTTTGAGCTTCCCGTGAAAGTAACACAGTTATAAAATTCCCAACATGGTGGTAGGGTACTTTCTGGTACCGGCCTGGCTAGCTACCACCCTCAAATTTGAAAATCTGTCACCAAACACATAGTGTGTTCAGGCAGCAGTCCTTGAGAGCCAGTAAGTATTCTAAATCTGCAGCAAGGTAATAAATAAAGTTGTATATAAAAATAAGTAACAAAATGATGCACTTCTAAATACGTAAATGTATTTGAGTAAGTGCCCCCAGAAACACTAGTACATTAAGAAGCTTATGTAAAGGTCAAAGCGATTAAAATTGTGTTAATGTAGAAAATAGAAAGTAGAAATAAGTAAACTTAGATATTGTAATCCTCAACTGTAGCAAGGTCTCCCGACTCTTCGGAGGTAAAAATGTTTCTAATAAAAAAAAAAAAAAAAAAAAAAAAAAAACAGTATTCTAAATCTAGCGTGATAACATCATAGACCACATTATCACTGAACATCAAGTTAGATATTGGTCAAACGCTCGAAAACCTGTACAGTATAGAAAAAAACCATTTTACATGGAGGTCTACGCGAAAGTAAGTAAGTACCGAACTTACAATAAAACAGTATTCTGACTTTATGGCGTGGAAAATGATCATTTTGTGACGTGCCAATGTCAGTTTTTGTGTAGTTTAAAGCCTGTATAAAACATACTGCATCAAAAATAATATTTTCTAAATTTTCTTGAAGAAAAAGCCCCGACTGATCTTGATTAATTTAATAGGGATCACTTTTTAATCCAATAATCCAAAGTTTATCCTTTCATAAAAAAACCGTTTAATTTGTTCATTCAGAATTCTGAGATGATGTGTGATGAAGTGAATTGAAATATCTTCCTTTCTTTAATTCGATTACAAATTATTCCTTATATAAGAATAAGATTACAAAACAAAATATAATCCGGTTGTTTTCAAGCCACGACGGACTAGGTAGGTACGAGTATCTTCTAGGCAAGCGTGCTTCATCCTTGGACATACAAGAAATAATTTTAGTATGCATAGGAATGCTAATAATATATTTAAAAAATGTATCTAAAATAATATAATAGAATTATTGTATATCAAAATATTTTGCCAAATTGTAAAATGGATTGCAAGCTAAAGAATTATGTAATTATGAATTATTTCATAATTACATTTAACAAAATTTGTGCCTCGACAAAAGTGCTTATGACGATGATATCACAGAGGCCCGCGGGTACTTAGAGGCATGACAAATCCTGATAAGTTTTTATTAAAAATATTGCAAGTATTGTGTACTTTTTTTCAAATAATTACCTAATATTTTTAACCTCGTAAAAAAAATTTTGATGACAATCTCATTTTTACACACACATACACACATTGTCACAATTAACCTTCATGAACTGTTCTCATAAGCGGTAGTTTTTTAAGTTTATTACGAGATCAAGGATAGACATGTCGGACTTTCAACAAAATAAACCAAAACGACAGAAAATTGTCTATTTGAAGTAAATGATCAAGACTTAACAGATAAATTCCTTTTGTATAAGTCATAAACTTCACATGAATTGATTTCTAATCTCATCTATTGTTTTATAGTTGATAAGGTATCAAATATTGGCGCCGCCGTTGACGTTCCATATCCATATAAACCGTACCTACTTAGCTACCAATAAACCAGTGGAATGATATTCGCTATCAAATATTTGGATATAATATACGATAGTGATTACAATAATTAAACAACACCGCCTATCCATTACCTTATCCTAAGCGGCTTATAAAATTACACAGGATTGAATAAAAAAGCTGAATAATCAAAGTCTGAAAAGTCTAACAATTACTGTTATGTGAATCGGATAACAGGACCTATATTATCGGGAGTCGGGGAAAAACCACTTTGTACCTACATATTAACATGCTAATTTATTAATATGCTTAATAATAATAATAACTACTAAATAAGTTACCATATGTTACCGGTAAGTACCTACGTGAAAGTGGAAACTATTGTGGAAAGAGTACCTACTAATTTATAGTTTCTTGTTAGCAAGAAAAATACCTTCTTCAAAGCAAATTTTAAGTATCACATTCACTTATCTACATAATATTCATGATTTATGATACTTAGTTCTGGAAGCTTAAGGACAAATTTTATAAGACTAGTGAGACCTGCCGTGGTGTAGGTACATATAGATATTGGAATCTTTGAAAGTCAGAAAGTCTTGACCTAAGACAATCATCTGTTGAGTTCCCACAAAACATATTATGAAATTACTAAGAAAATAAATATATAAGCTTATAAAAAAATATAAAATATATAAAATTGTAAGCTCATTTTCATTCATGAAAAATTAAATTCTTCAAAATTGAACATAAACGCCATCTATTGGTTTCACAGTGCCTAGCTCAATGCTGGCCGCAAGCAACCACCTTAAATCATCAGAAACATGCAATTATGAAATATACGATGAAAATGAAGCAGTTACAATTTGGAAAGTCATCGTCAAAATGATGTATGCGTCGATATCAACTATAATTTTGACATCAAGAAAGTTAAACAAAATACCAATAAAACATTCAGCAACCCAATTAAGTTCACACTTACAATATAATCACGATTTTTAGGTTAAATGTGAAAATCAAAAAACTTCGTACTATTATGAAAACTCACGCTTAACCCGCTTTAAATATTAGAAAATGCCTCGTACGATTCGAGAAAAGTCGTGAACACGAAACTTTCCCCCGGAATACAACGTGACCTACAAGTTTTACTACGAAACATTGTAAAACAACTAGATCCCAGAACGAGGATAAAGTATAAAGTCATGAAAGTTCCCTTCCCTTGAGCCTTCCGCGAACTCAATTCGGAAGCAGTGCACGTCGTGTAACGTGACGTAGTTCAATCAGCTGGTCAAACACGCAACGTCAGCGAGGCGTCACACCCGCACCGGCTGAATCCCGGTCGGCGCGGTGTGAGGTGTGTGCGTTGACTCAGGCTGAGCTGCTTTATAATACAGAACCACGGGCACACCGACCAGAACACAACAGAACGTCGACGGAGCAACACGTACCATACAAACAGTGATTGTGATTACGTGAATTGATAACACAGATCAGTGATAACAGTGATTTTAATTTGAAACAAGTGACAGTTGAAAAATGGCAAAATTGATTGTGTGCATTCTGATGTTAGTGGTGGTAGCGGCGGCGCGTAGCCCAAACCACCCCAGGAACAAGGCTGAGGAGCACAGCATCCCCTTGTCAAGAATCAAAGGTGATTACAGAAAAGGTGAATATGGTGGTGCATGCGACCTAGTGAAAGTAGGCCCGAGGAGCATGATGCAATATAAGCTCTGCTTAAGTGATCAGACAGCATTCCGGATGCATTCATGATGATACTCATTTTAAACTGTCGTGCTAATCAGGAGCAGTATTCTCAATATTTTTTTTATATTCAAGCATAACTTTTAAAAAAAATATTTTTTATAGTCCTATTTGATGATCCTAAATAAATCCATTAATTTCTTCCTACTTGTACCCAGCGCGTTGTGTGTGTCTGCCTGGTTCATTTCTTTTGTAAATACTTTATTACCAGCAATAAATAAGTCTGCCTTTTATCAAATATAATTACTAAATGTCAAGTTTATTGGTTTAAATAATTTCTAGTAGTAGTTATCATATTACATACTAGATAAATTATATAGAATACGGTTTTGCTTCAATATTTTTGATATAAGATCATTGTATTGGCAATCGCACGTTTGTCAATGGCCGATTTCTAAAAATGTAACATTAGTGTAAATGTTATAAATAATTATTATTGACTGCGATGGCAGTAGGACATGTGTTTTGTTGAATTATCACCTCTTGTGCCATTTGATTTAAAGGACTTTATGTTCTTCAATGTGCTGATGTCAATTGGTATATTGAGTCTGTTGTCCAAATTTCGACCTTATCTAGTAATAAGTAGCTTATAGCCGTTTTGTTAATTGCCTACAGTTGCCTGTACGGGGGACAGCGCTCGAGAGAGGGAGAAGATCATAGAGCAGTCAAGATGTGGAGATCCCAAAGATGTCTTCGTGCATTTAGACCCTAAAGTTGCCCACGAGGAGGTAATTACCCATATTTTATCATAAAGTACATTTAATTTTTACGAATTTACTAAGTATTAATTAATATTAAATAGCACAATTTGAGAACGCAATAGTTGTTATCTTGTGACCTCGTTATTATTCAATCAACGTCTTGAAGATGTCACACGAACTCATTTGCCTGCTTATGCGACCCTGACAGTTTATTGCCCTATTTCACAATATTACAATAGCTATACACCTAACTGTCACCTCACCTTCTGTAATATATGTCACTAAACCGAGAACATTACGAATGATGACATTGACAGAATTACAGTTTGAAAATATTTCTTAAGGTCGCCACCCACTTCCATAGACTTTTCAATCTGACAACATCTGAAATTCCTTTTACATGTGATCTTAGAAAATACTTGCCAATAAATTCACATGATACATTTGTCGCCTATTAGTCATTAAACACATATAATACTAATGTAATCGAATGATAATCTGCGATTGTCAATTGTCGATATATCGCGAATCTTCGACAGAGATGACGTCGACCACGTAATCGATCGGCAAGAATTCGTTAAGATATACGTTTCGGTAGGTAATTTGAATATAATTTTTATATCCGCGTACATAAAAGCGTGAGAAGATCCGGCAGCAAAGCATTGTGTGTTATAATGACTGTGTTTCCCCAACAACAGGTGAGTCCCGGCGCGGTGTGGGTCAAACGCTGCGTGGGGCTGTGCGAATACGACAATAGCGGTTCCTGCACCCCCGATAACACAATCATTCGATATATACCGGTAAGAAACAGACCTTATCTCACTATCCGCACAATGTACCCTTGACACACTTCTCCAGTGTACTTACTTGCGCAACTGCCTGACATTACTGCAATATACGCATCTAACAAGCAAAAAATTATTCAAATATCTTTAGACTATTGAACTTTGGTACAAAATATGAGGCATAGTTCTTGAGCCGTATTCTCGTTCAGTTCCGGAACTTTGGATGATTCACAAGGCACGAGCCGTGATGGTGATAGATAATTAAACATGCATGTCATTAGCGAGTTATGATTGTAACATTTGTCACTTTGGTGTTCTTTTTTTATTATAATGAGGTTTTATCTTTTAGATTCGAATATATAACGCCAAGACGAACAAAGAGACGTGCGCAACATATCCGGTAGAAGAACACGTGACCTGCAGATGCTGTGCTCTCGGTGCTGACGGCTGCGCGGCCCCGAGGGTGTACAATCCTCGTAAGTGCTCCTGTCAATGTCCCAACATGGAGGAACGCCGTGATTGCCTCAAAAAGGTTCGTAAGACGATGGATGTCGCACGCACACTGTACCCTGTCTGCACTTGCATGCTCTCAGAGCAACTTTTATGCACATTTACTTCTCTCATTCTTCTATATTATTCTTCTCTTATTCTACTTGTTATGATGTGACTATTCCTCATGACTTCTCCACAAAGATACATATTTACCTTTTCTTTATACTCCTTTTGTAGATCTGACTTGTTGTTCGGTTTTAATTTCTCTCTTTTCTGAGAAGTATTCATTTAATCAAATAATATTACAATTTAACCGTTCAGCGTTTATTGCGTTATCACAACTCATATATTTTTCTTGTTGCACCCTCTCGTTATCTCTATATTTTTTAATACAATTTTAACGCATACCCTATTTTCGATAACTATACAAAAAGTATAGTTAAAGCCTATAAAGTATGATATTGAGAAGCATAGTTAAACCACCTTTTCCAATAACTTGGTATACTTGAGATGATATCCTGCCTTTGCTGTATTTAACTACCGCTTTATGTTAATGTGTTTTCACGAGACTAACCTTACACCCACAATTCTACACTAAACTTACAAGCATCTACCGCACTGACATCCATTGTCTTTTGAACCGAAGCTTTCTGTGTGTTTTATTTTATTTTAGTTTTTGTGTGTATTTTCTTACCCAATTTTATCTATTAATATTTTACGTTATGTGATATTAGATAATATTTTTGCAATGGTTGACTACCCTTTTCATAACTTCATCTAATACTAGCGGTCCGCCCCGGCTCCGTACGTGTAGATAATTCCAAAATTAAAAATAATAACGATCCCTAATTTTTGTGATAATATAAATAGCCTTTGTGATCCGGAGATAGTGTAGCTTCCCAACAGTGAAATATTTTTTTAAATTGGTTCAGTAGTTTCGGAGTCTATTCATCAAATATCTCCTCTTTATAATATTAGTATAGATAGAGAAACAATAAAAATATAGCATACTAACTGTGCCCCGCGGTTTCACCCGCGCGGACTACGGCTCTCTGGTTACCGTCCTTCTTTCCGGATTAAAACTAGCCAGTGTGCTATTTCAGACTATGGCCTGCTTCTGTACAAAATTTCAATCAGATCCGTTTAACTGTTCTGACGTGATTGAACAACAAATATCCAATCCCATTTATAAGATTTTTATGATTTGTACTGTTTCTCTTATTCTGAGACTAACTCCTCCCTATATCAGACTACGACCCTGATCAATCTAGCTCTTTTGCCCCACTCGTAACTAGATGCTATTTTGTGACTAGCTCCGCTCCGCGGTTTCACTCGCGTGGTGATAATGATGAAAAGTAGCCTATGACACTCACAAATAACGTGGCTTTCTATTGACAAAAGAATATTCATAATCGGTTCCGTAGGTCCAGAGAACCCCCTACAACCTCAAAAACTTTATCTCTTTAAATTATTAGTATAGATACAATTATATCGTATTAATTAATTTAGGAAATGTCTATCATAAAATATAGCAGTGGTTTAAATCTCTTTTTAACAAAAAAAGGATGTTTAGACAATGGTTAGCAATTCATTTTCTATTGTTACAGCGCAACCAAAATATGAAGTGGAATCGATCTAAGTGTGCGTGTGAAGAACGTAGAAAAGTACACATATCATCTGCATATAGACAACATTGAATTTTCATATAATACCAGTGAACACTGTTCAATGCACGGGTAGTGCTGTGACTGATGTGGGTAGCATTCCGACTCGCAGGGGTAGTACTCAGACTAAACCGGGTAGTCCTGCAAACTCAACGAGAAGCTACAAAATGATAGTGAATTGCTAGAAAGAGAGCATCACTCAAGAGTTTCCGACTCTACCAGGTAGTAATATGCCCCTGTACATAGACTCAAGCGGGTAGTGCCACGAAATTGATGATGAATAAAGGAATCGTTTTCTACTTATAGGAAAACAGTGCAAATGATATAACTATTTAACAATTGAGGAGTAAAGTCATCTGATGTAAGTGTTGTGTAATACTAGACTCGATGTAATGTGACAGTATGTAAGTATACGTAAACTAGCGACTGAGTATTGTGTCTTATTAGATTTAAGTTCAACGTCGAATCTGAGCAGTATTATAGACGTAAGTTATCTAATTTAATTAGACGTATGAACAAATGGGGGCCAAAAGGTGCTGTGAGTAGACATTTCACTACTTTGTTCCAAGACTTTTTGGTTTACTGTTTATGATGTACTTAATTTTGAAACTTTTAATGTATATAATTATTGTAAATATGCTCTTATCTGTTCGACATAACGTTTCAGTATTTGATTTTGTTAGATTTATTTGTTTTTTGTATGACGTAAATTGAATTTACGCAATTCCTAGATTGTGATAATTATGTTATTCCAATTCCAATAGTTACTATTTAGGAATAATATTCGATAGGCATTTAATTATTTTGTAGATTAAAGTATTTGCTTCTAGTCAAGCGATAACTTATTTTTTAAATTATAAATAGGTATCCGTCTTGTTATAAGCTCTCTTAAACTCAGTGTACTTATTTTTATTTCTTTACGAGTAATTTTGCATTTGCTTCCTTTTAAGCCTTATTGTCACTAGTCTAAGAGTGTATTAGTCTAAGAGCATGCCAAAGGCATCGAATCTCAAGTTCTGCTATTTATTTATAGTTTAAGTTAATTTATTTCCTTATATTTAATTCTAAACTGAAGCTTTAAAAGCTAAGCGATGGACATGAATAGTGTTAAATTTTCTAATTTAGTTTGAAAGCTGAAAATAAAATTTGTACTTATATTTTTTTATATTTTTGTGTATTATTATTATTATATATACCTTTTATCATTTAATTTAATGTTAAAGTAAAAGCAGAACTTAAATAGTTATCGTAGTAAAACCAACGCGTCAGCAGGCCTTGGTTTTGGCGAGTATTTCGTTTTTACATAACTCGACGAACATATTACTACACTATTCAATGAGCAACCGGACTAAAATTTACATTTTGGACTACGGTTTTCCTATTATTTATATTTTAGAATAAAATTCATCTCTGTGATAAAGTTTCTCCGACAGTCAAGGTAAATAGTGCGCGAACTTAACTGTTTAAAACTAGGAATGTATGGGAAAGAGCAGAGCGATCAAGCATAGGTCCGTCGTTGACAGTGGTCACGGTCAGAATGAGCGGGTTGTAGAGCGGCACAGACTATAGCCAGCTGGGGTCACGTGATACAGAGAGGCAGTTGGAATTTTACAAAAAGAAATTCGTGTCTAATCAAAACTATAGTATTACTTGCCCGACAAACTAAGTTTTGTATGAATATTCTTGTTACTTTGAAAGATATACGTTTTGAATTTATTAAGAAAATGTTTTGAAAACATTAAACTATCGAAAGAATTATACGTAATCGTATTTTAACCTCTGAACAATAATTTATACAGAGCCAAAGATATTCAAAGTGAAAAAATGCAAACTCAGTCTCCTGTACATAATTATTTATTACTAGCTGCGCCCCGCGGTTTCACCCGCGTGCACTACGTTTTTCCCGCTGACTCAGTTATCCCACGGGAACCATACTTCTTCCAGGACAAAAAGTAGCCTATGTCCTTCTCCAAAGTCCCATGTATCTTTATACCAAATTTTATCTAAATCGGTCAAGCCGTTTTCATGTTATGTCGTGACAACGGAAAACGGGTTTCATTTTTATATATATAGATTTTTCAAATGTTGCGATTTTTACAGCACTTGATCCATTAGGCTGTTCTGGGGGTTGGGTCGAAAAGACGGAAAGTCGAGTACTATTGCAATAGTCAATACAATATTTTTAGACGGATGAACCTCTGGTCGACTTTTAAAATGTTAGTTGGATAGGATTCTATTTTCGGTTGATATACGAGTAAATGCCATCTATTCAATTCAATTTGCACTTTATTTGGCAATAATGATGGCATTATTATTATAGACGACTCCACAAGTCAATCTATGAATCTTGAAGTATAATAGTTTATGTTATTATTAACATAGCATTTTCTTTTATGGGACATACCGACGAAAAAGGCCCACTTGATGTATAATGGTAGCCTCTATCTATAGACAGATACAATTCGTAAAGAACTGCACTGTGCTCATCACCCTGAAACATAAAGTTGGTAAGAGTTTTTGTTGTGTATCGCATTAACAACATGCATCTTATGTTCAAATATTTGAAAAAAAAAATTCGGCTGCTAGTGGGACTTGAACCCACGACTACAGAATACCGTCCTGTCGCTTTGTCCAACTAAGCTATAGCAGCCCATACCACTAGGGCCCAATAACTTCCTTCCTTATTAACATCTGCGGGGATGTTATTAGCGCCATCTACCTTTAATTGTATGAACAATTAATTAATAGGACTGATAGACTAACATTACAGTTGATATCGTATCAAACGAAGGCACCCTACCCTTATTTTAAGAGTTTTTATTGTGTATCGCATTAACAACATGCTAGGCAGATCTTATGTTCAAATATTTGAACATAAAGTTGGTAAGTCTCGTGGGATCATCATGTAGTCTTCAAACCAGAACACATTAATGCGAACAGAGGTGAAAATAGATATGGTGGCAATACTTCCCCGGGCAAACTCTCACATAGAGTGCTACTACACTTAAATCATCGATTAAGAGTAATAGCACTCTATTTTAGTAGCGTTATAATCAGTTGGATTATTTCCTATTTGTATTTACCACAAAAAACAGACTTTTCACACAGTTTAGGGTCCAAAAGCTAAAACTAAACTGAGTTAGAACTGAAATGATATCACTATTATATATAGGCCTACTAGCTGCGCGTGGTGATGAAAAACTGTGATGATGGTGATAAATAAAATAAGCCTATGTGTTAATGCAGGTTATAAGCTATATTCATACCAACTTTCATCGAAATCGGTGAAGCCGTTTGAGCGTGAAGAGGGAAAGAAAGAAAGAAAGTAAATACATTTATTCAAAACATGACGCAACATTACAATGAACAACAATTATTACGATACATTTCGGGATCGGGAACAAAAATACACAAATACACAATTACACAAACTTTCGCATTTATAATATTGGTGGGATTTACTGTATGTAGGTAATAATAGCTTAAAAAACGAAGACAGTAAGTTCCAAGTCTAATATTGACTAGTGCTGCTACGGCATGGGCCAGGTTTTTTTATACTGTATATATATGATCTATCGTATGACCACTATCTCACTTGATGGTCAGTGACGATGTGGTTGAAGATGTTATCAAGCTAGACCTAGAATGCTCACTGTCTCTCAAGAACTGCTGCCTGAACACACTATGTGCTTGGTGACAGGTTTTCAAACTTGAGGGTGGTTACTAGTAACCACCCTCAAGTTTGGTACTCAAGGCAGGTATTCGAAAGTACCCTACACCTATACCATGCTGGGTATTTGATAATGGTGTTGTTACCTTCACCGTAAGCTCATGCTGTTGTTGGGGATCGAACCAGTGTCCGTCAGTTTGACAGGCAACGCTCCTCCCGCTGAGCTATCATCACTTCAAAACGGTACACTTCACAACGGCAAACGCTTCAAGGTAACGAATGAGGGTAATTATCTTTGATAGACTGTGTAACTGAAAGTTAAAAGGCAATTAATTGACTTGGTATAAGGACATGATGATGAGGGAACAAAAAAGTAGCAGACGTAAGTTTTGAACATAAGCTTGGATATAGAGGTAGAAAAATACCTAATGAGATATCGGTGGACTGTGTAAATAAGTATATATTTGTAATTGGTGGTAAGGAGTACTTGAGAATCGGTCCACAAATGGGGGAGAAATCAGTGAACTTACATCGCACCTACACAGACTTTCGATGTGTCTGGCAAGATGAAAAAACCAGTTTCATTCTCTGGCTTTTCAGGTAACATTATTTTATAAGTTCCCAAGTAAAATATTATGTAAAATGCAGCTCTTATACTATCCTCTTCTTCTTCTCTCAGCCATGTGAGTCCACTGCTGGACATATGCCGCCCCCATATAGGGGGGATTTGCCAATACTCGCCACGCTTGGCATGCAGGTTCGCGAGCGCAGTATGATTACAATCCTCAGAAGGCGCTGCTGCCCACCTTCTGGTCGTGATCCCTTAGCCGACTCTTACGGCACCCATGAGAAAAAAAGGGGGAGGACTATTCTAGGCCGGTACCACCACAGCTTATACTATCACGCAAGTATAATCATAATTTATTAAAGTTAAGGTGTGTCTGGCAGGGGGCTGCAACCGGCAACGGGTGACACAATTTTTAATGTTATTCCGTAGAAATTATAAAAAAATTTAAGTCTTCTACTTTAACGAAATTTAGGTACTATTTTATACACATTTACTACCTGAAAACTGCATATGTAACCACAATACCAACTTAATAATCACTGAGCGTTCTTACCTGTGTTGGGGACAAGCTATTGGGAAATTCTCAGCTCTTATAAAATGACGAAGATCTGGACATCGTGGGTTCTTGCTTCATCGATAATTAATGAAATGGTTAATGTCCCTATATTGTGTTTATATTGATCTTCGTTTATATTATTGATAAGTTTATAAGATAGATTAATATCAGCAATCACTAACCGTTTTCCATCGTGACCTTTGTTGCTTTATCAGAAACTGGCAGGTTCTCGCTACAGAACGAGTGTGGTTTTTCTAAGAACGCAGGCCATGGGTATACGGAAATTGTTGTCAATGATTTAACCACGTACTTGTTGCTGTTATAACAACTACTAGAAGTTCCCTTCGACTTCGGTCGTGCACACTTGTATAACAAAACTTGTATAACTATTAATAACGGATTTAAAACACTTTACTGACTTCTAGTACTCAATCTAGTTACTGGCTCTCAAGGACCTGAATTATAAAAGGATAGAAAAACATAATGGAAGGATCGAGTCAAAAACTAGGACGAATTTACAAAAATCCCATATTTTAGCATGTTTTACGTTGTCGATAATCTGTAATGGCGGGTAGATTTGAATGACATTATAATTTCAGTCGTAGCTTTGGCGCTACGGAGCTACGCCGTAGCGGTGGGTTGACAGGAACGCTCTACATACGAAAATAGATTCATAATGTAAATATGAGGAACGTAATTTACGTACGAATAAAATAAAAATAAAAAATTACATAAATAAAAAGGTTTCTAATTTCCACTTTTCACAAAACTATTAGTTGGTCCACACGGTCCCAGCCGTGGGAACGTTTTGTGTACGTGTCCTGACATATACCTACTGTACACGTATTTCCCGTCTTGTAAGATATACATCAAATCCCAAAAACACATGTCAGTATCATTGACGATCGCCTTTAACTATGTAAAAGAATTGCTACTCAATCATTTTGGTATCTCAGATTAAAGATAAATAATATTGAACCCTGGTGTAATCAAATCATAAGGTTGCATTTTTTAATGTGACGTCAAAAGAATATGCACGTCACAGAGTTTCTGCGAAATCAGTAACACCTGGCAAATCAGTAAAATCAGATACACTATGAGCATGATGTCTAATTAATGTTGTGGAATCCTTTTATAGGAAACAAGTTGTGCGCCGCGGTTTCACCCGCGTGAACTACGGTTATCCACTACTTTAGTTATCCCACGGAAACTCTGCTTTTTCAGAGACAGTAGCAGCCTATACATGTGTATTTTCAAGGTATAAGCTATCATCATTCCGAATTTGATGTAAAACTGTTCAGCCGATTCAGCGTGAAGGAGTTACAAACATACAAACGAAAAACAAACTGATTGTGATTAGTGTGATGGTGTGAATGGGCTGAAGTTTATAAGAGCGTCTTTTATACTTATATTAAAAGAAAGTGGTTCGAATTTGTACTCTATCCTCATTATTTACTATGAAGTATAATCATGCCCCTACTAGGGTATTAACCGCTTCTACAATTCATTTATTACATGTAATTGTCACCACAACTGGTACGAGCAATGTCAATACCATAATTAAACCTTTGCATGTACGTTTATGTAAAATGATCTTGATCAAAACAATTAACCAAACCTCAAGATTGTTTCCGCTACATCAATGTATGGTATCAACTGACCGCGGAATAATTGAGAACGCATTTAAGTGTCGAATACGGGGAGTGTATTCTATGCTGTGACGTATGCATTGTACTTATATTTTTAACTAGCAGCGCCGCGTGGTATTACCCGCGTGGTGATGAAAAACGCTGATGATGATGAAAATAAATCTATGTGTTAATCCAGTGTATAAGAAAGAAAGAAAGAAAGAAAGAAACCACATTTATTCAAGACACTCACAACACACATTACACAAGAGATACATACAAAAACAATAAAGAATAGAGTAATAATGAGTAATAAGCTATCTCCATACCAAATTTCATCCAGATCTGGCGTGATTGAGTAACAAACATCCATTCATTCATCCATCCATCCTTACATCCATCCAAATTCTTGGTGATAAATATACTATGCATCGGTAAGTTAAAATAATCACGGTGACTTGTTAATACGGTATTACAATAACGAAATTATGTAATTTACGCTTTAATTAATGTTGTGAATACAAAATGAATATTATGATTATTGGGAATAATTAATTTAAAGGACTCAAATAATATTTAAGCTTAGATGTAAGTATCATTCTTAAGAATATATATTCAGTTCCGAGAGAGAAAAGATTTGTTTTTCTTCCTATTTTTATTTGTATATTTATCATTTTATTTCTACATTAAGATTGATGTTTCTAGTATTTAAAATAATGTAAGTACAATACAATTACAAAGGTAATAATTACAGCACGCGCAGCTTATCTTGGCGGTTCTGTTTGGCTTGCGCATAATATACTAGTATGTTAGAAGTAAATGCTATTTGCCACATGGGGCATTTTCGGCGTCACCGGACTTTTGGCGAGTGCAGAGGGCACTCAGCCGATAAACATAATATACTGGTTAAGCGGTTTGTCATCGAACAGAGTAAGCGAGATAGGAAGATGCGAGAAACGTGTATGAGTGAGCGAGATAGTTATACCATAATTAAGCCCAGTCTCTATTCAAAACTAGGTACTGCATACACTGTATAGGGTACATGTAGCAAACTTCCTAAGAGTTTTATGGTTTATGGCATTAAGAACATGCAATTCGGCTGGCAGTGGGACTTGAACCCACGACTACAGAATACCGTCCTGCCGCTGTCGGAGCTAAGCTATATTGTGAAAACCTTTGACTAAAACAAAAAATGTACTAAAACTAATATACAATTTCCAAAAAAACACGCTACTATTATTGTGTATATTGGTGGCGATAGTCCACATGTGTGGTACATGTGGTCAAGGTGAAGTTCAGGAAGGTTAGTACTTACTGAATCTCTATACTTAGTATACAATATTAGTCATATCCTAAGGCAGTCTATAATTTACTTACTTAAAAATGAGAGCCTTAGTGTTAAAGTTACTTAGTGTGAAAAGTGTATAGTTATTTTGTTATGGAACCCTAATAAAACTCGGTAAGTAGGTAACATAGTTTTTACAGCTCGCGGATCCATGAACATTGGGTAATCCCTGGACAATGAGCGGCTGCTTATTAACTGTGATCACAAGGATCACGAACGTTTTGATTTACTATACCGGTTTGTAGACAAGATTGAGAGGTCTTGATTCTATGACAATAAAAATTATCAGTCATCATTATCAACAATATCATCAATAATCAGTGATTATAATCATTTCAGTGGCAGGACGTCCACTGCTGGAGGTATGCTTCCACACTTGAACTTTACAAGGAGCGGTAGGAATAGGTCCGCACCCAGCCTTTTCCTGCGATCTTAGTCAGCTCATCTGTCCATCTTGTCAATGGATGTCCTACACTGAACTTTCCAGCCCGTGGTCTCCACCCAAAAACCGTACAACCATACCGGACGCGAGTTCCTTGAGGTATGTGCCCTGTCCATTGTGCCACTTCAACTTGCTAATCTGTTGGGCTATGTCGGTGACTTTGGTTCTTCTACGGCTCTTCTCATTTCTAATTCGATCTCGTAGACTCGTACCCCAAGCATAGCTCTCTCCATAGCTCATTAAACGACCTTGAATCTTATAAGGCCCAGCTAACTCTGGACATCTGGACTATGAAAATAAACATTATGTCCATATAATATTATTCCACCGAAATAGGGCACATCTGCAACGGAACCTTGTAATTAATATTTCGTGTATGACACGGATCTGTCCATAATATGTATTTAACAAAGTTTTTTTATCGCGCAGTCATTACTTTTTTAGTGAGTGCATGTTAATTTGGTTTGAAACGCATTTACCAACGGAACTGTATCAGGTAATTCCGTTGGCTGGCCTTCACAGTTTTTGCGTTGACCACGAGATGGTAGGCCCCTTTTTCTCAAGATGGCATTTGGCTGATTTAAGGCGCTGGACAAAAATACGTCCAAATGTCAATTAGTAAGCATCGAATGTTTTTAAGTTGTACTTTCAATTCAATGTAAATTTGTATTTGGTGATGGAGGGCTTTACAGTTACACTAAGAAAATTATTTTTAATTTAATTTTATTTTTTTAGGGTGGCTTACAGCTAAAGTTACAAATTAGCACAACAAATATTATACGGAAGAGCCATTTACAAGCCTCCACAGATAATGGAGATACAGTAATAGTACATAAAATCTAGAAAAATAGATACAATTTACAATACATAAAACCTTACTAATGTCGTAAGGTACAACGAGTGTTGGTTAGTGCCGTGTGTATTGACGCCGAACTACTCGCAAATAAGTCGATGTTTGGATTGTAAGTTATGCGTATGAAATGTTAACAAATGACTCCAATACATAAAATGATCAGAGCGGCTGTTCAGGGGCCACCTTAGCGTAATCAGAACTCATTCATCACATTATTTTCCAATTTATTTTATTGTTATTTTGCTGCAGGTTTCATGAATAAAAGTGTTTTCTAATCTGTCTGACTAATTAAATACATATGATGATGACAAATACTTACAGATCCAGAGGGAGGGGGGCTTAGAGGTTTGAGCGAAGGTTTTCATATTAGTCCACCCGGGAAAGAGATTTTATTTTTAGCTCTTTCAGCTACATATACATTCATTCACATCATATATTTTGATTATGTCACCTATGTCACTGACATAGTGACCTATACCACTATGTCAGTGACCAACGCACCAACATGGTCAACGCACAGCCCAAACCACTGGACGGATCGGGCTGAAATTTGGTATGCAGGTAGATGTTGTGACGTAGGCATCCGCTAAGAATTTAAAGATTTTGATTAATTCAACCCCCAAGGGGATAAAATAGGGGATGAAAGTTTGTATGAAACTTTATCAATTTTAACCGATCGGGCTGAGACTTTGCACGCATAAAGCTACTATGACGTAGGCATCTCCTAAGAAAGGATTTTGAGATTTCTTCTAAGAATGTTTGGTTCCCGTGGGATAATTGAGGTAGCGGCAAAACCGTAATCCACGCGTGTGAAACCGCGGGGCACAGCTAGTCATTCAATAAAATAACAAATATATATTATTTGAAATTCGCGTTTTGTATGAAAACGACTTTTTTTTATATGAAAATGTTTTCATTAATCAATCAAAGTATGCATTGTTAACATGGTTATCTCTGCACTTTCGCCATTTTATCAGTAGTTCATTGATTACTTAGCCGAAAAAATGGTGGGAGCGAAATTCAAGGCGGTTTTGTTTTGACAGCCTCATCGGAATTGCATTTTTTTCGTTGGTAGAAGTTGTCCAAATTCCGGAAAAAGTGATACTCTGTTGGAGCTAGGTCCGGGGAGTATGGTGGGTGTCAAAGACATTGCAATCGCAGCTGCTCTCATTTAGCGTACGTCTATTGCGCTCTCTGTGGTCTAGCGTGGTCCTGAAGCAGCAGTGGGCTAGAGCAATTGACCAGTTTCGGTGGTTTGACGGCTAGCTTTTTCATGATGGTTGGTATTTGTTGAAAGTACAAATAAAGTGAAAATATGAATTTGTTTTAAAGCGATTAGGTATGCGTTTGACTACTGTCTCACTTGAACAACTATTAAGTGATGATGTTTATAACTAATTTTGATGATCTAAAGAACTGCTCACAGCTCTCCCTAGCTCCGGATGCAATAATGTTTAGCATCTAGGCGACCGCACTTCGCTCAGGCTTCCCTAGACAAGAAATTTACCCACACAAAATTTGTTACGAATAGCGTCATTCTCAATAAAAACATGAACTTTGGAAACGAAGCCTTATTTTCTCGACATATAAGTGTCATTATTGCGTGAGATGGGTGTTGTCCATAGTCCAAGAGTGTAGTGCCTTTAATCGGCGCTCATTAGATGATTCAGGGGAACTAATTTGATGGATGGAATAATACAACGTAGGTAGTTACATACAGATTTGATAAGAAATCCTTTAACGCTTGCAGAACAGTTTCATCATAAAAAAAAATTGTTATGACCGTAATTCTATTAATCACTCAATCTAGCTAAAAGTATCTTATGAAATTTATGCTAAAATTCGAATTCATGTACCTCCTTATAACGCTTTATCTTATACTAGCCCCGCGGTTTTACCCGCGTGTTGATGATTGATTATGACGATGATGATAAAAAGTAGCCTATGTGTTATTTCAGGACCTGAAGTATCTACATATCAAATTTCATCGAAATCGGTGTAGCCGTTTGAGCGTGAAGAGGTAACAAACATACACACAAACTTTCGCATTTATAATATTAGTAGGATTAGTATAATTCAAATGGGGGTAGTTTTAGTCGGCATCAACGTACGTCACCTACACTTACGTCACATACAACTACCCGCATTTTAATAAAATTATCTAATTTTAATATTGGCATTCATAATATCTTACTAATTTGGACTTTAATGTAACCTTATAAAACTAATTTAATACTATATTTGTTAGTTTGAGTGAACAAGTGAGGTACTATTAATACATAACTAAAATCTAATTCTTTTCAGTGCTGATACAAATGACTTAGATTTTATGTGGGTAGCAGAAATCGTTTTCCGGCCATGGTAAGCATAGCCTCAATCGCTTCACATCGCTTCATACGTTAGACGATGACTTCGTAGCGTACGACACAGTCGCGATTTTATGCAAATGTGGCGGTCATCTAATTGAGCTATAGTGCGGCTACTGAGACAATGCGTTAAACATTTCATTATTATAATTTTACTTAGTAACATACCATCTGATTATGATTACTTACATAATGCTAGTAGAATCACGACATTATAAATATTACTCAAACTATATCAGCAAAAACAGTGTAAGGAATTGTATCATCATTGTATCAGTGTTTTTTTACTGTATAGATCTAGCGTTTGACCACTATCTCACTTGATGGTCAGTGGCGATAGAGGTATTGTATAGTACGGGTACAAGTAAATGTTTGTTTTCCTTGTAAAGTACAATAAAATAATATTGTGTTGGTTAAACCAACCTTTAATCAGCCCGATACGTTCCCACAGTTGGGACACATGAGCCTTCCTCGCATAGAGGAGCATTAGACATAAGAACGTGGTGAATTGTCAATGCAGGTTGGTGTCTATACTAGTGGCCAGTTCAATGTCAGAGTATTCTGGCCACCCAAGGCAGTCGTTGTGGAAATCAATGGGGGAGGCATATATCGTCCTAAGGCTGAGATTACAAGGTTGATGATGTTGAAGTCCTCCAACATGGCGTAAAGACTGTAATCCTGAGACAACCGGGAGCTTAAGAGTTTAAAAGGTGCCGATGACATTACAGGGGCTCGCGGGTATTTACAGACAGAAAGGGCAAATCCTGACCGGATGTGTCCCTTTCGGGCTCAAAATCACCTTTTTAATTTTTTTATTTCCTTTCTTCTGGTGAAAGTCACAGTTCAAACTCATTTATCGGCGATAAAATACAACGCGAGATTTTTTATGTGACACAAATATGGCCGCTCGAAAATATTATTCACTAATCAATCTTTAAAAACTGTTTCGTTAGTGGTATTTTTTATACTTTATTAGACACGTAGGACTTTCATTAAAATAAGCTGAAAAGACTCAACATTGTCTATTAAGCATATTTATGGTCAAGGCTTTTTGATTGGAATTTAGATTTTCAGTCTAAATTCAAAGTTTTATAATTCCATTTTCTTTCGACTCCGCCGATTTCATACGTTGATTTTATAATGCTACACTTAAAAATTCAGCTTACACCATAATGAATGAATAGGCCATCTACTATCTAGTCCTTTTTGGGGACCTTGCATATTCGAAGCCATTGTGTCAACCAAATACGAGTGGATCCATCGTACTCACTTCTAACCGGAAAATATTATACATATGCAATCCTGAATAATTCGTAAGAGAACATAAAGTTCTCGAAAACGAGGTCGCCATGATGTGTTCTGCAAGATTTCCAGAGATGCGCGGTATTTCCGCTTGTTGTGCAGCCAACTATCCCAAATATTCCCCTTGTTTAGAACACGCTCCTGTATTATAAATCTAATTTCGGAATGTTAATGCAAGCCGTAACTTTAAATTGAGTCACACAGATCAGAGGAATTGTATTACATTGGCAAAGGCAATATTTTAAACGTTAACTAAAAGACACATGTTTAAAGAGACTAAGATCCGCAGATAAATGAATATGCTTGGGGAGAGGCGCTATGATTCACACCTAGTAATTTTGCCAGAGAAAATAAACTTTGATTTTAGTAGGAGCTTTTGTGGCGGGGTTGGATATTAGTATGTGTCTCCATTTCATCATACCTTTGGATTTAATATGGTGTTCTCTTTGTATTTTATAACTTTTTCACCCGAAGTTTGTACGCAATAAATTTGAGTTTACGTTTTATCCAAAATCTTATCTTACATCTTTCTGAAATGTTGGTTATATTTGCATTGATTTTGGAGTAATAATAATAATTTAATAATAAATATAAAATGTCAAATAACAGCTTTTAAATATGAAAGAATGAAACGATAGATATCTCAGATACTCGAATTTGTATCAGCCTGCCTGTCTGTTTCTGAAAATTTACAAGATTTATTTAGCGAAGGGAAATAAGCTACTTTAATAAAAAAAAAAGGCTAATAAACAGGCTAAGCTTGATCACGTAGAGAGAATAAACAAAAAAAATTGACTAAGCAGGTATACATCGGTGAAGGTAACGTAGTATTTGAAGGGGAATGCTAAACCAACGCTCTTGTATGAAAGGTTGTATATAGCATTCTCGGTCTAGTGTGATAATATCTTTGATCACATCGTCACTGACCATGAAATGCGATAGTGGTCAAACGCTCTAGATCTATATTACAGTATAAAGAAAGGTCTGATGAGCGTAGATTAAGTGAAATAAGTGTGTCGAGATCGTAGCGTTTGGAAAGAGGCGTAAATATATTATATGTATATGGGTTGTATATATAGCCGTATAGGCAATCGAAGCGAGTGAGGCGTTTTTAGTATTCCATAAAAAAAAACAATTATCCAATCATTTAATCAGAACAAAAAAAAACAGTTCAAAGTGTTATCACGCATGATTCCTTATAAAAGGAAGACCCAGGCGACTATTGACATTTATGGGAGTTACGCCAATAGCCAGTAGTTATGCCGTGGCGTACGTGAGATTATTTTTAGATTGCAGCATCAGATTTAGTTCAATCTACGATAATAGCCTCTAGGAGTGTAAACACTGGCTTTAATTAACCACAGCGGGTCGTTACGCACGCGCGTGGGCAAGCAGATTCATAGCCGCCATCTTTGTGTATGTTTTACATACACAAAGTAAACTGTACATGTTTGTTTTCAAACGTTCGATTTAGAGAAAATTCACTACGAGCGCTGACAGACGTGTTATCATAAACCCGTTCAAGTGCATTCATTTACGATTTTATTATTCCCCAATTGAACTAATTCTCAAGCTGTTGATCTCAAACTGGAAAGTTTCATGATTAATATATGGGTGAATGATTTTTAGTACTACTTGCGTACTATAATTAGTACCAAATTGGTAAACATTAAGAATTTTGGTTTAAAAATACATGGCTATTTTCATTACGTTAGAAAGTAACTTTGACCGACTGGGTTCAGAGATCTAGTTCATCCCACGCAGAATAAGTAGTGGCCACGTGGCGCCGACGGTAATGACGGACAAAATAAGATATTTAAAAAAACAAAGACTAGCATATTTATGTATAAATATTATTTATAAGTAACAAAACGTATGAAGAAATTCTAGCGGGAAATTCAAATTTTAAAGATTAAAAATATTTATTGGCATATCGGTCATAAACAAAGAACGTTAGTACACCTGGCAAGTTCTTTTATTATCTATAATAATATGTAATAATGAAAGATTATTTAACAGTTAAGTAAAGTGCGCCACTGTTGGGAAATAAAACAAAATGGCAAATATACTTGACATTTTTTTTGTATTATTTAACACTATTTACACATAAATGCATCTTATATAGATATTACGATGTCTTTATTTAAGGAGACACTTTGTTTAGACTTTGAATCGAACTTGCCTACTAAAATATAAATAAAATAAAAAGCAGTAATGCTCATAAAATGTAGTAAAATAAAATCGCACCAATCACTAAAGTTAAACAGACTATTTCTAATCTCGAAGGAGAAACCCATAGATTAACTAATACAGACGGTTTAGTAACCCGGATAATACCACGCCGGCAGTTACGGAAAATCCCGCGCTTCTTTCCCCAACATTTGCACACGTTAACCCGCGAATATCAACATATTTAATCCACGATAAATACTTGTGCTCTTACTCATTTCACCAGAAACGAATTCCATCAGGTAAAAAGTAAATACACATCACCAAAATTAATTTTACACGGCCGCGGCGCCCACGTAAGGAACTAACAGCGTACAAAACAAAGTTACTTCTTTGTGCTCAGTGTTTTAATAACCGTAAGAATAATTTTTTTATCGGTCATGAGTATAATGGAGTAACGAAATCATAAAAATTGAGGGTGTGTGGAAAAACAAGAGTGTATGAACTGTCGAGCAAATATTTTTTTGGGTCTCGTATCGGTTCCGTCGCGCCTTGAAATCAAATATATCATGTTTAATTTCATTTCCAAGTTTTATGACTTTACCTTAGCATGTCGATAAAAAATGGATTGTATATAAACAGATTCTTGTAGATAATCATAATATTAAATTACTTCGATTGTTAAATACGATTGTTGTTTGGCCAAAAGCCAAGGGTGTGTTGCGCTTCCGTAGATTTGGAAGGCCATGACTGGTTAGTGCTTGGATTGAAACTTGAGCAAAGGAAGGATTTAGAATAAAACAATTTTCGCCACACTAGCAGTACCTAAGTAACGAGGAACTTGCAAGTCGCGCGGCGGGAAGGATTCTAAACAGAACAATTTTCACCACACTAGCAGCAAGTAACGAGGAACTTCTAAGTCGCGCGGCGGGAAGGATTCTTAACCAAACAATTTTCAACACACTAGCAGTAGGTACCTAAGTAACGAGGAACTTGCAAGTCGCCCGGGGGGAAGGGTTCTTAACACAACAATTTTCACCACACTGGCAGTAAGTAACGAGGAACTTGCAAGTCGCGCGGCGGGAAGGATTCTTAACCCAACAATTTTCAACACACTAGCAGTACCTAAGTAACGAGGAACTTGCAAGTCGCGCGGCGGGAAGGGTTCTTAACACAACAATTTTCACCACACTGGCAGTAAGTAACGAGGAACTTGCAAGTCGCATGGCGGGAAGGATTCATAACACAACAATTTTCGCCACACTAGCAGTAGGTACCTAAGTAACGAGGAACTTGCAAGTCGCGCGGCGGGAAGGATTCTTAACACAACAATTTTCACCACACTGGCAGTAAGTAACGAGGAACTTGCAAGTCGCATGGCGGGAAGGATTCATAACACAACAATTTTCAATACACTAGCAATAAGTAACGAGGAACTTGCAAGTCGCGCGGCTGTGGCGGCGGGAAGGATTCTTAACACAACAATTTTCAATACACTAGCAATAAGTAACGAGGAACTTGCAAGTCGCGCGGCGGCGGCGGCGGGAAGGATTCTTAATACAAGAATTTTCACAACACCAGCAGTAAGTAACGAGGAACTTGCAAGTCGCGCGGCGGGAAGGCTTAACTTAACACAACAATTTTCAGAAGTGCATTTCGGCTAACCATCAGCTATTTAATATTCTCGGTCTGGTGTGCCTACTACTGTACACATCAAATGGGAAATCTATCAGATATATACAAAAGAACCTTTTTTTAAAGCATTTAGGCAGGTTTCTACACCAAAAGACTTTTTCAGCCACTACATGAGGATAGTAGCTAATGCTTTTTTTTACCTTAAAAAAATTCACAAAGCCGTCTACGACGTATCTGTGGCGGATGATTCAAGTATGTAATTGTTTATGTAGTGAGAAGCGATGATCCTAGTTGATTGCGCGTAGGCATAGTGCCGCGTGATTGAGTGATGCTGCATTGTTATCTTTAGGATTTAGGCGTGACGAGTTGGTTGTGACGTCAGAGAACACGTGTGTGGGCTCGGAGCACGCCTGATTTGGTGATGGGCGGGATGTGAAAAAGTTTATAAACTCTTGTTTTTATAACCCATCGCGTCATTTATTCGCTGACGTAGTACACGTTCCTTGCCTCGAAGCAAAGAAAATCAGAAGCTGATTAATAATAACATTCGCAGTGACCAAAGTGGTGACCGACAGGTACTTTATCTCTGGCTATGAGATTCCTAAGCAACTCAAGAAGTTTACTCAGCAGCTAGTTTTCTATAAGAGATAGAATTAGAAATGAAGAGATCTGTCTGTCACCTCCCAACTGAGAGTGGACGTATCACTTAGACCTGCCCTCCGATTCAGAACTCATCGATAATTAACCGAATCGACTCGGTAATGGGCAAATCCCGTATTACTGACTTTCTATGAAACTGTTTCAAACATTCGTTAGACAATTTCAACCTGATCAGTGACTTCAACACTCAAAAGTGTGAAATAACTTTTAAGTTATTTCACACTTTATTATACACACACTTTTTATTTTTATATTTCACACTCACTACCGACTTATAACTTATAAGTCGGTAGTTCAAAAGTAACTATTATCAAAGTATTGTGCGCTGATATTAAAATTTGTAAGTTTACGATAAAATTGTTTAATGAAATAGGCCTTAGATGGACATGGCTAAATTATAATGTTATTGACTTATCATGATACACCATTAAGGTTGTGTCTAAGGTATAAAGCAAAATTTTACCAAAAAACGAACATACGTGTCGAATTGAGATCCTCTTCCTTTTTTAACCCGGTTCCCTTTCCCGGTTAAAAATGGAACTGCCTTCAACACTCACAAGCGTGAAATATCTTGTCGAAGTCGGTATCAAGTGCCGTTTTGTGGTAATATTTTTTTAACCTTTTCTACCTTTGCTACTCACAGTCATTGTGTGTTCACCGATTTTTTTACCCTCAATTAGGAAGTCGTCCAAGTAGACATAACACTTTTCAGTTATTGGAGTGTAACTCACAAACCGCTTGATCGATTGTGATGAAATTCAAATGAGACCCCACGGAAAGCAGTTCTGGGTTAAAAAACAAAAAAAACATAGGGTTGAATTGAGAACCTGCCTTTTTTAAATCGGTTAAAAATAAATAACATACACATGTAATATCCATTGCTTTTTATTTAAGTATCGTAATAAATTATAAATACCTACATAAGTACAGAATATTAATGTTAACACATTTTTATTCATCATTGGAACGTGGTTTAGGTAAACGCTTTACTTGATGTATTGAGGTATGTGACATAAAGTATTAATAATAAATTACTGTATCTCGTAATGCAGCGAGAGGGTTAGATTTTGTATAAAAAACAGTGTTGCTACTTAAGGTTATATCTACCTCAAAAAAGAGGCCACGGTTGAATTTTTTATATTATATAAAACCGTTTTAATATATATAAACATTCTGGTGAATTCTTTTTCAACGAAAGCGGTTCATACGTCATAGTCAAAAGATTCAGTTTTCGGACGGCCGTTTGCTGGAAATCCAAGTTTTGGACCCGCGTGCTATTCGCCGAAAATCAACAGTTGCTTGATTAGAGTATTGGTAAATAGTACCCATTAAAACATAATCTTACTCGCTCGCTGTCGGAAAAAAGAAAGTTGGTGGAAACCTTTTGGTTAATTGTATTTGCAAATCGTTGTTTGCAAATATTAAACATATGGAAAGATATAAATATAGCTTTTCTTTCTGAAAATAAATGTTTGAAATTACGGTTGGTACACTATTTTCGATAGAAGGCTTAGTGATTCTATTTACTTTTTGAGATATGTAATTTATTTTTATGATGTCTCAAATCCTACTAATATTATAAATACGAAAGTTTGTGTTTATAGATGTAAGCATATATGGATCTTTGCTGATCTTTGCTACTCTTTCACGCTGAAACGGCTAAACGGATTTACATTAAATTTGGAATGAAGCTAGCTTAGACGCTGAAATTAAAATATAGCATACTTTTCATCCCAAAAATTACTACTATTCCCTTGGGAGGAGGGGAAGACACAAAAATCATCAATACCACGTACAATTTCACCTCGGGTAACACCGCGAGCGCAGCTAGTCTAATACTTATATAAAATCTCGTGTCGTTCGTTTGTTATCGAACTCCTCCGAAACGGTTGGCCTAATTTTTGTTATATTTTTTTGTATATATATATATGATAAGTCTGAGAATAGTTCGTAAAGTATTTTTCAGCCTCCTACTCCCACTCCCAATTTTTATTGAGATTTTTGTATGAACAGATATCCAAATAATTTTCCCGTCGATCATTGACGTTAAGTACAATGGAGTGTGAGTGTTGTCTCTTTGACATTTATATGGTCCTGGGGGTCATCCGTCTAAAAATATAGCTTTGACTATTGATATAGTTTTCGACTTTCTTACCGTCTTTTGGAACCTAAGAAAGCTACAACAACTGATTAATTGTTCATAAATCAATAACATAATTTATTAATTGTTGAAGCTTTCTTCGGTCCAAAAAAGACGGAAAGAATGTCGAAAGCTATAGCCAGTTAATTTATTGTTGAAATAGCGATTAAAGAGTTGAATTGGCACACTTTAAATGGTTCAAATATGTACACTTTTATTCATTATATACAGATTTCAAAATACATAAATTAATTATTTATGTATACTGTATGGTAGTTTCATCTAACACTAACTATATTTATTTATATAAATACTTGTGCGTTGATTGCACAGAATATTTTTAATTATAAATATCTAAAACTAAAAAAGGAAAGATTATATGATTATATTTTCTTAACAAAAGTTCTAAATTATTATGCTTAGTTATCACTATTCTAATAGACTATCGGATGAAATCCATTTCAGTCTTTACAAGGACTTTTTACAACGAATCAGGTCCCATTTCATAGCAAACTATAATATTAAGCTCTGCGGAAACTCCGTGGTGACACAGAACTTACGGTGATATTATTTTATTTATATAAATTAGGAAATAAATATTAGGCCGGTACAAATTAAAACATTAATGGAAAACCGACGGTCGCCTTGGCGCAGTGGTTAGTGTCAGTGACATGACTACTGTGTCTCCGGGACCCTGGGTTCGAATCCCGGCAGGGGCAAACATTTGTGCGATGAGTGTAGGTGTTTGTCCCGGGTCATGGATGTTTGTGTGCTGTGAATGTGTGTGTCCAAGCCTCCCGCGATACAGGGAATCCTAGTGCGGGGGCTTAAGTGTAATAAAAAAAATAATTAAAAACAAAAATTTGTCGCACGAAGCGTTTAGCTTCAAATAGAAAAAAAAAAAAAAAAACTATCTAAGTGTGTAGATTGAGACGTGATTTTTACATCATGGACTAAATTTAGAACCAATTCTTCATTCTACATCATACGACTCAATTTAGAACCAATATGTCCATGCTAAGCAAACTAAACATCAAAAAACGCCTTTCTTCCGTCGTACAGGGTCACATTCTCAGTTTGGACATGTTTCGCGATCGGAAATGAGACTGTGCAACGCCTTGTAGTTCAGAGAAAAGTGGACGGCACCAGAGCCCGCAGCAGATCAACAAGGCGCTGGACAGACCAAGTCAAAGCTGGAGGGTCCACTGCACGAATATACCAGAAAGGCAGTGACGTTCTGATGTGACGACCACGACAACTCTGTCAAGAGTGTAGCGACTAAGAAGCGTTCTAAATAGTGACGTTCTGATGTGACGACCACGACAACTCTGTCAAGAGTGTAGCGACTAAGAAGCGTTCTAAATCGTAACACTGCACTAGGCTATCTCCTCAACACAGTGACGTAAACGAAATTTAAGGAGAACAAAATCATAATGACATTAATTACACAAAGTTTTGTGTTGATTCCGCTTGATAAAAATAATTCTGGTTAAGACGCAGTGTGAACCCAAGTATACAGCACGAATGACACCTGCATACCTGCAATGACCTGCAGCTTACTCAACTGGAACGTCTTCTTGAGATAACATCGGGTACAGTTAATAACAATAAGTGCCTTATATTTATGTACGTTAAGTTCCTTCTTTGTAGGTTAGATTAGATAATTTACTTATGCAGTGGTTAAACGATAAACAGACTTATAACTTAGACAATAAGGAACATGCTCACTCTGGTTATTTTATTAGGTAGCCTTCATGAACCCCAATTGAACACTGCATACAATAACAGATATTTGCAAAATTGAATGTTGCACAAGCATGCAGCTTTCATAGCCTCAGTCATTACGTTCACACTGCGGGATACAGACCTTCCAATGAAGGAGAGTAAGTATAGGCTATAAATCATCAGCAAGATCAATAGAATCAATGTGAGTTGGCGAAAACAGCGGTGAACCATAGTTGTGACCGCTGCATACATTGCTTAACCTAATTGATCAGTTAAGATCGCATAAGGGTCAGTTCACACCGAGACGCGACGCGACGCGACGACACTCGAAGAGGTCAATGATTTCGCGCTGCGCTGCGTGCCGCCGCGAGAAGCATCGCAACGTCGCGAGGCGCATCGTAAAATCGTAGAAGCACGACGCCGCAGCGAGACGCAGCACCGCTCTTGCACACCGCGTGTACTGCTGCGTCGCGCTACGCCGCGAGGCATCTCGAGGCGCAGCACTGCGTGGTGCAACATATTAAGAATTCTCACAATGAAATGTGTATCTTTTCGTGTAGTAAATAAAGTATGTTTTGAGTCGCTCCATTAAAATGTGCGCGCAGCGTCGCGCCGCGTCGCGTCTCGATGTGAACTGACCCTAAGCCCCACTACGGGATGCTTCCACTTTCATACCGCCGGTATATTATACATTGCTGTTAATCGTTCTAAGAAACCAGTTTCAATCCCTTCACCACTAATTTCACTCCGCACTTCACGAGTCACTTCTCTTTCTAAATGTCTTATATCACCCAACACTTGAGTATTAGAAACTATTGTCCCATTGTACTCTTTCCCCTTCTCAATATGCGTGAACACATGCATTTTGCCATCGGTATTTCCAGTTCGAAAACCGGGTTTTTCCGTTTCCATTGGCTCCAAATTCGGGCTCTTAAACGGCTTCAACTCGGCGAGATGTTTTTGTTGACTTTGTTCTTCTTTAAACACGATTTGGCCTTTGAAAGGTAGTTCATTCTCGCTGTAAGCGTTTTTGAATTTAGCATATTCTTGGCGGTTGTCGAGAGTTTCATCATTGTTTATGTATTCGTCGTGTATCTTGAACCCGTCTCTGCTTTGAACGGTGACGTTTGGTGCTCCTTTTTTGGTAGACTTCTTGGATTTTTGAACTTTTTTCGGTGTTGTGGGTAGTCTCGTTGTGGACGCCAGGGCGATTTGTTTGATCCTTTTTGGAGGTGATTCCAGTTTCTCCTCTTTAGTGTCAATCATTTTGGTTTTTTTTTGGATGTCTTTCACTTTGGGTTTGTGCTCTTCGAATCTGGTCCTCATTTTGTCGTGTACTATCATGTGACGTCGGAGGTCGAAAGCGGAGTTGAATGATTTCCCGCATTGCTCGCATTTGTATGGCCGGTCACCTGTAAGAGAAACATTTGTTATATATTTTTGTAGAATGTGTGAGCTGATCACGGCCCATATACAATGAATAATACATTCCAATCAATCAATTTGTTTATTTTAAAAAGGATCTTTTATAGTTTCTTAAGCAACATGTTTATACTAGTTTGTTTACAAGATCTTTAACCTGCCTCACTTACATACATATTTTATCCAGCCACCAAGCCATCTATTGATAAATAATTAGGTTTAAATATTAATCTTTAAATAATAATAATTAGCTTTAATTTCCCTTATCAATATATCGATATTTAAAACACGAATTGTAAAAAGTAAATTAACACAAATAGATTTTGAGACTAAACACGAAAAGCGAAACAAATACAAACATGTCATATCCTGCCGACTGCGCCACGCCCCTTTCTCACAACTTAAAAAACATTCAGGTAAACATATTGTACATCATATGTACATACATAAAGTAACGCCTATTTTTGTATGCGATGCGCAGAAACCAGTTTCTGCGCATCGCATAAAAGCGTCGCTTCATCGACGCTTATCAACCTATTCATTCATTTTCTTTACGTGACTGAGCAACATTAACATCTAATCCTCTCTCAATTTTAGTTTCTTTTTTCACTTCAAAACATTCCCTTACAGGATTCTTTAAACTATCGCTTACATCACAGATACGTATGGCTGGATATCTGGCTCCCATTCTGATAATCTCCTTGATAAAATTAGATGTAACTAAAATACATAATATTAATAAAATAATTCTTGGTCATATCTTACCAGTATGCGTCCTCATATGCGTGAGTCTATAGGAGGAAGCTCTAAACGTCTTAGCGCAGAAATCGCATTTATAATTCTTCTCCCCGGTGTGGATGCGGACATGTATGTTCAAAGAGTATTTACGAGCAAACTCTTTACCGCAGAACTCGCATTTATAGTTTTTCTGTTGAATAAACATACTCAATTTTTATTTTTTTTTCAACAATGAGGAACAAAACTTCTAAATGATTAATACAGAGGTAGCTGGTACTAATTGAGCCGACTGGTTCCTTTTGTGGCAATATGATGAAATGAGAATGGAGAAATTGTCTTTCGGAAGCTTATTCCAACTGGGGGTTCTGAGTCCTGTACTGAGGTCCCGCTTGAGGTATTTTGTGCATTCCTTCTAGACCATCTAACTCCTTAATATAATGGAGCATTGCCCTGGGTCACTGGCACATCTGCTCCAGTAGTACATCCTTCCTCCCTCCGTGTTTCCGAGTAGCTACAATATTGGATTCCTCAAAAGAAGAGTTAACAGGGTCTTAAAAAGGATTGGCAATGTATCGTAATGCCCCCAGTACTACAGACATCTATAGGCGACGGTGATTGCTTACCATCAGGCGGCCAATCTGCATGTTTGCTACCTATTAAAATAAAAAAATACAAGACACAATCTCAGAGTAAGTGGTAAACTATAGGTTAAAGCTCACCTTATCGGAATGCAGTGATATTTTGTGATACTTGAGATCGCTCCACTGTCTGAATTCCCGACCGCACACCTCGCACTTGTAGGGCCGATCTCCATTATGTACCCGTTTGTGGACCTAGACATAAGCAAATAAAGAATATTCTATTCAATAAGTTAAACGTTATCGCTCACACTTTATTGCTTTAATATAACTCTGATCGTAAATATTTATTATAATTACATATAATTAGATTTAACTGTATGAGTATGAAAAGCTGAGAGAAAATCATCTACGTCATCTTAAGCGTTTGTAAAGTTCGGATGGATGTGGATAGGCGTAGGTAGGTAAAGTATGTCCAAGTACCTTCATATAATAGGGCAGGTTATTATGGCCCTGGGACTAGGATAGCAGTTCATGGTTGAAACTTGTGCCGTGCAAATTCCCTGTACGCGATCCAGGTTTGCACTTGATTGAGAACAGCGTCCGCTACTGGCTTGCTGTGTTTACGCATATTATTGAGTTACGTGACGTGGTGTAGTAACATGCAAGCGGCAGATGTCGCTGCACGTTTAACTAGATTAGGTAACATTTTCATCTTTGTCTCAAATAGAAGACTTGTTTTTGCTAAATATAATATAGTCTAATAATGAGATAATATTGACAAACAATATAATTTTAAAGTAACTAGTAGTAGTAGCCACGTGGAATAATAATTTTATAATTTTAATTATATATTATTTTACAGAGCGCCCCACGATTGCCTACCGTAGGTGAGTGCGCTATGGACTGTCGAAAACTAACACCCGGCGCAGTACTCAACACAACTGGTCAATGTGAGAGTCTACATGTGACTGATCCTGTGCGAGAACACGGTGTCGCATTCCAACTGTTAGAAGATGTTACCTTGAGTGCACCGATGGTGTAGAATCCTTTCCCGCAGTCGCGACACAGATGCTGCTTCCCGCTATGGGACAGCACGTGGTACAGCAGACTGTTCCGGTGCGAGAACACGCGGTCGCACTCCGTGCATTCGAACTGCTTGCTCTGACAACATAATCACATAAATTATTTAGAAACTATTCTCATACAAATAAAATAATTATTTGATTATCTAGAAAACTAATGCATTCATCTCAGGCCAAGTTCAAGCCGGCCCGAATAGAGACCACTTGTCGAATCTGTGCGAATCACCGGTGGTGCGACCACACTTTACTTTGAAGAGCAAGACTCCACTGTCGGCCAACCGTAAGTGTCGTGACGCCCTCGTGCGAATGGCCGGATGTAAACAGGGACATTTGGCATTTGGTCGGATGTGACATTTTGTTTTCGAATGTCTACAAATAGTACTAATGTACTTTTTATTATTTAATCATCATATTTAATAATTTGTTATAGTTAAAAATGATAGCACCGGGTATTACCAGTTTGTACTGGAAATCGGTAGTTCAATACGTCGCCGTCGTCAATGCAGGATAACGAAGACTCATTATATCAAGTCTTCGTTTAGTGCAGCGCCATTCGGAACATAATTTGCAGAATCAGTTATCCTCTATAGATCCGGTATTATACCGGGGTATGTACATATTAACATCTACATCCAATCACCAATGACCCCAAATAGATCACTGAGATCACTGGTAATGACCAGCCCAGCTCACTTGTATCAGAATATGCTATTAGACAATTTAGAAAAAAAATAATCTTACCTTTGGATCTACCGCTTCCACATCTTCTTTCAGTATAACCTCTCGTTTCAGTATTGGGTCAGAAACTGCTTCTTGGCTATGTTCATTATGATCATGACTATGTTCATGTTTATGGCTGTCGTGGTTCATATGACCAAGATCAACGCCGTGTACATGTTGGTTACAGGCATTGTGTCTGTAATCATCAATTTCTTGACTATGATCATTATGTTCTTGACTATGGTCATTATGTTCTTGACTATGTTCATTGTGCTTTTGATTGTGTGCAATGTCGAGACTATTTTCATTATGCCTATGACTTATATCATTTTCATGACTATATTTGTTGTGACTATGACTGAGTTCAATTTCCTGACTGTTTTCATCTTGCCTATGACTAAGTTCAAATTCATTGTGTCTCTGACTGTGTTGTTCTATTTCGTGACTGTGTTCATTGTGCCTGTGACTGAGTTCAATTTCTTGACTATGCTTATTGTGCCCGTGATTGTAATCAATTTCGTGTCTATGCTCATTGTGTTCATTATGTTCGTGACTATGTTCATTGAGTTCGTGACTGTTGTGTCCGTGGTCGTCATGGTCCTGGCTGTGATCGTGGTCTGGTTCTTGCTCGTTGTCGGGCATCATGTTGTCCGCAAAGTTTGCATTATCGCTGTCAAATATCCTTTGAAGCACTTCTTCTGTGAATAAAATTATATAATAGTACATTTGAATTGTAGAAAAAAAAAACCGATCGTGTATTACAACTTAACTTAAATAAAATATTATAATTAGGGCACCAAATACTGTTTTCACGTTGTAAGTTAAGCAAACGTACTGCTATCTTATCGTTCATTGCAATGTCCTATGCAACCGATAGACAGTTGCTGCTCGTGAGATATAAAGGTACATTTTTTGATATAAATTACGTATCGGGGTAAACCTCTTTCCCCCTCCAAATTGTATCAAAAAAAATTGTTATTGATGTCAATTGCTTGAGTATGATATATCTCAGGCTTATAATTTTTTTTTTAAAAGTTTATCGTTTTATAAAAGTATTTACTTTAAATAATCAGTGTCAGCGCAAAAATTGACTGGTTGTGATGCTTGTAACTTTTAAGTGGTATAAAAAACTGGAAAAAATTAAGACTTTTTTCCAGTTTAGTTGTCCATGAGAAATTCACAATTATTATTGTCAGCCTAGTAAATAATCTGTGTCGGTGCGATGAAAATCGGTCAATATTGAAAAGTAGAAAAAAAGCTTTTTTTTGTATGGATTTTTGTATGGACAAGTACGCGGTATATAATCCTGTTAAGCCATACAATTGTAAAAGTTTTAGTAAATATATTTTTGCGCAAATAAACGATTTCATTTCATTTAAATATTAAAAATAAAGCTTAAAAGAAATAATAATTAAACTTAACCTCAAGTAGTGCGGAAGGTCACCAATATGCGGGCAGCAGTGTGCATGCATAAATATATCCCAAATTGAGACGAAAATATGTAATAGTTTTTACTATGCAGTGGCTTACTATCGGGTTATTTGTCGCATTCATCAGTAGTAAGTGGTAGGTATTGACAGAAGCGCTTTGACTATATATTCTATTATATATTAAGTATTTTACTAAAAATAGTCTAGAAGTGGTTAAATAATTTTCTGGGTGATGTGTATATATTTTGAAAAAAATTTCTAGGGTAACACAGAAATTAAATATTTAATTAATTTATCAGGACATAGTGTCAAATATTGTGTTGTTTTTATGGGGCTTTACAGTTAGCACTAATCAGATTATGAAATAAAGTAATGTTTTTTAATAGCAAGATGTAACAAGATGTTTCCAGTTTTTCCACTCGAAATATTGTTAGGTCTATAGTTCCAACCAAATAAGTTGTTTCTTTTTTCGTGGATTTTCACCGTCTTTTCGTTCGTTCCGTTCTTTATGTTGTGTATGTACACCACATTAGTTTTCAAAATAATGTACAATCATCATCTCAGCCATAGGACGTCCACAGCCGGACATTGGCAGCCCCCAATGTACAATATATTGTCCGTCAGTATGTATCAGTCATTCAGTCATCGTATCAGTATGTTTTGGATCTTAGATCGAATCAAATCTAGTGGAATCCAATAGGAGACACCAAAATGATCAAAAAAATTACCTTTGAGTATTTTGAGAGGTTGTGGGTCAGGTTCCCGCGCACACACCCCGCAGTACCCCGCTCCGCAGCCCCCGCCACCACCCCCCGCCCCTACGCCACCTGCGCCGCGGGAATACCTGACAGAAGGTAAAACCCAATTAACAAATTCTTGTGTTCTGAGTGGGATCGGCACGAAACATGTTTTTCTTCTTATTCTTGTTATTTTAACACTCATGTTATCAACACATTTCTTCACGGGGTTTATCCAGACCTTTTTTAACCTTCCTCTGCCGCTCCACCCATACTAAGTATGTATTTGTCATCCCTCATGACATACGAATACCAAGTTCATCTATTACTCTTAATTTTTCATTAGTACCACTACTTTTCATGGGAACATATAACAATAAAACCAAAAAATATAAAAAAAAATTTAAATAAACAGCAAACAAATATTTAAAATATTACAAAATACATACTATTACAAAACACGGATAAGTCAAAACAATAACAGATAAATAACAAAGAAACAAAGATCGCTGTCATGTGCAGTTATGCCTAAAATGGTCCGGGCTCAGCATATTGCTGTAGGAGAACCTACAGCACTGATTTTCAGCCCGATATACTTAACGAATTTAGAGAATGTTTTAATGGCATCGCTCCGGGCTGCTACCGGACTGAATCTGAATTCAGTTTATAAAACAACGAGCACATTTAGGTCTTATTTAGTATATACATAAGTATATCTCTCTCTGAAGAAGCTAGTGAACTTATATGGAGAAGTCAGTGCGAGCACGCAATGGTGTCGTTATAATCGGGACCGCTCAGGACATTCGTGACTAAGTGTTCAAAATACATATTATTATATTAATGATCCGCGTAGTACCGGTCATGTGAGGTGCCGGTTTAGAACTGTACCTCCCCATGAGTGCTGTAAGAACTGGCTAAGGGATGGCTTACCAGATGGTGGGCAGCAGCACCTTCTGCGGATAAAAACAACATACTGCGCTCGCCAAACGTGGCGATAACTGGCAAAACTAGACATGGGGCGGCCTATGTCCAGCAGTGGATGTTCCATGGCAGAGATGTGATGATATCACTGATCGGGTTTAGGGTAATAGAATCAGCACGATTGCTTTTTTGGGACACAGGTTGCAATCGAGCAATTTTCTAGGCTTCCGGTTAGACTAATCTCTTTGAAGACGAAGAAGGCGCATCGACCAAAGTTTAAAAAAGGCAACTATTACCAGTGGCGCCCGTGGTCCTGCGTGACGTGCCCGTTGTCGATGGTGAGGTGAGGCTGCGGGTGCTGAGGGTGTGGAGGCAGCAGCGCGTGCTCGTACCCCTCCACCTCGACGCACACCTGGATCCCGGCCATCAGGTCCTCCGGCTCGCTGAACTCCGAGCCCGCCTCCTCCACCTGTACACGTACACCCCACTTACACCTCCCACGTTCCTCTTCGAGCGCGACATTTATTCTTTTTTTTGCAATCTAGGTCGGGTAGTTTTTCCACTTTTCCGAGAATACTTAGAACTCAACGGCCTCAGTATGTGTATGTGTACAAAATGTGCTTTAATACCTACCATTTCGACTTGCTCAATTCTAAAAAAAACTTTCTACCATAATCCTAAAAACCGTTTAATAATCTGTTATGTTTTACATATTATTTGTTTATTTATTTATTGTGACAAAAAACGGTAGGTCCAGTTACATTTATCACACAGATTGTTATACAAAAACCAAATAGGTACTAAAATTTTAAAAAATGTATTAACAATAACATGTCATGAAAATTAGATATAGAGGTACGTCAACAGGGTTACACATAAATGTAATTCGCTATTACTAGTGTTATGATTTGACGAGTTCCTCCATTGATCAGTCATATTTTTACAATACGTCAATACAGCCGATACGATGGTAGACCACTTCATCATCATCTCAGCCATAGGACGTCCACTGCTGGACATAAGCCTCCCCCATTGATTTCCACAAGGACCTGTTGGAAGCGGCCCGCATCTAGCCCTTGCCTGCGATCTTAGTCAGGTCGTCTGTCCACTAAGGTAGACCACTTATCAAAACAGAAATCAAAACCAGTGTTGGCATCGCGGAGTGCATTGATTTGATGCAGAGATCGAACTAAAGGAGACATTGCCCGCGTTACCGTATGACCCCTATCAATATTAAAAATTGAACAAATAACAATGAGTGATCTAAATTAATGTCTTATTAACATATACTTATTAAAAGGTCACTTATTAACGAAACGCTCTGCTAATTTTAAATAACTAATCTGAAAAGATAAACTGAGTTAAAAATGCCTCTCAGCCTTTTATTTTATGGTAATACTCGATTACAAGCCGACATGTTAGTACCTCACATGAGTCACCGCTAGTGGTATTTTTAACCGAGCCATGCCGTACTTGAGAGATGACACGTAAAGTCGTAGTTTTCTTAAAATAGGTCGTTAGAAAATATCGGAGATTCTAGGACCAAACTTTCCGAGATGGGGCTAGCCTCCAGCTTATCCGCCAACCCGCAATTGCCAGCTAAAAAGACTATGGCCTATACTGTGAGAGGAAGTCCCGTGTCCTACAAGTAGTGAAATATTAGACTGATTATACTATAATCAGAGTAAATGCTTAATTATTTCAATCTCTACAATATAAAATTTCATCAAAATCGGACAAGCAGTTTTTGAGTTACACACCAATAACTGAAAAGTGCTACTCATGCCTCGACGATATTATAGTTATGGGCGAAGACATCGGTGCACAAACACAACTACAATTGATCCCGTGAGTAGCAAAGGTCACTGCGAAAACAGTGATAAGTTATTTTTATCAAAAAATGGAACCAACTTCAACACTCAAAAGTGTGAAATAACTTGTCGAAGATGATAATAGTTACTTTTGCACTATCATGGTACCGACTTCAACAAGTTATTTCACACTTTTGAGTGTTGAAGTCGGTTTCATTTTTTGGTATTTGTAATTTATGTTCAAACACTAAAGAATGTGACACCGAGCTAGGATCGCTCATCACAATGTCAATTTGTAATTGGACGTTTACCTTAGCAGTGTTTGAATGTGCTTCTCTCATATGCGCTTCGCATTGCTTCTGCTTCCTGAATGTTCTAGTGCATTTACCGCAGTGGTACAATTCAAGTTTGTCGAATGTTTCATATAGATCAGTCTTCTCCGTTTCCGCAGAGTGCGCGATTGGCTCTTTTTCTATACTCGCTATCGCATATTGAACCTGGAACAAGATACATCTGATGAATTACGAGAACATACAGTCAGGTCAGTTCTGATACAACTATAAGCCCAACAGTTATATCATATTATTATAAACGGCTAAAATAAAAAAAAGTCAATTATTTTCTTAAATTTGGTTCGTGTTAAGTGTAATATTCTTCAAGTTGTGGGCATAAGTCTTCTTAGCTTGAAAGTTTATGCACTAAGACGAAAAAAGAGTGTCGAGAGTGGGGAAAAAAGAACGCTTTATGTTACCTTATTTGTATTGTAAGTGAGCGTCTTGTCGCTGGAAGTGTAAAGTATGTGCTTGTCTATGGGCTGGTACATTGTCTTTGGCACGGTGTTTTCTAGAGATAGCTCTACTATAGAGTCCGGGAGTGTCGCCACGTTGTCTACGATGCAGTTGGTTGTCATCTGAAAACAGTTGTTTCAATATTACTTGTTTCGAGTTTAGTCCTCGCAACTCAGAGCCGGTTTTTAAATTTCTAGTTGAATCAACTTATGATTAAAAGAAGTTATGAATTATTTAATTTTTGATAACGCAACATATTTGTTTTATGATCAACAAATCAGTTTTCATCGTATGCTAGTTGCATAGTTCATATTTTTAATCTAACAATAATATTAATATTTAAATAATAATATTCGAACCACAACGAATGAACAAAGCAGGTATTAAACCGTTACCAACTTCAGGGCACCTATTGGTTGCCTTAACTTCGAAATGAAGAACTGAATGAATGACACTTTTTGAACAGTTTAGGCTCTTAACAAACAAATGGCACTATAGTAGGGTACTTCGTAGTACTCGTTTGGCTAAATACCATCGTCAATTTTGATAAACCGGTCGCTAAGCGCGGTGTGTTCACGTGGCTGTCCTTGAATGCATGCGTCTGTCCACCTGGTCGATGGCCGTCCTTTGCTGCGCTTGCCAGTAGGTGGTCTCCATTCGAGAACCTTTCCACCCTGACGGCCATCAGTTCTTCGAGCTATGTGCCCAGCCCACTGCCACTTCAACTTGCAATCTTAAAACTACCTTGAATACGAGCATTATGTGTACCTATGTTTCTGCAAAATAAATAATTTTGAATTTGAATTTGCTAATCTTTTGGGCTATATCGGTGACTTTCGTTCTTCTACAGATCTCTTCATTTCTGATTAGATCGCGTAGAGAAACCCCGAGCACAGGCCTCTCCATAGCTCGTTGTGCGACTCTGAGCCTGCTCAGAGGGCCTGGTCAGAGACCCCGTTTCAATTCCGTAAGTCATCACTAGTAAGACCCACTGTTCGAAGACCTTCGTTCTCAGGCATTGAGGTATTTTGGACGAGAAGACATTGCGGAGCTTCCCGAACGCTTCTAACTTTTGAATAAGAATTAAAAAATGACAAAATAATTTGAGGAACATATATAACATGGTCGCCGCGATCTGGCAGCGTAAACTCACCTGAGGATGAGCATCGGACATGCTCGAAACCTAGGTCGAAAATTCGACTATAAACGTGAGTAAAGCCGGATACCACATATGTATAATAACATATATAAATGTTTTAAAACTGACACCTCTGCACTAAGATTCTGTCACGGGAGGCATAGCCACATACAATCAAATTACACCAACATGCAAGACCCATTAACAAACATCTATGCTCATGACAGAAATGTATCCTGTTGTAGAAACCTTGTCAGGATTCGACTGATTGAACATCCAGTATAAAGTAACATTCTAAATTATTATCTGTGGAGGCTTGTAAATGGTTCTTCCGTATAATATTTGTTGAGCTAATTTGTAACTTTTTGCTGTAAGCCACCCTAAAAAAATAAAATAAATAAATAAAAGCGTTAACGCTGGGAGAAAACCAAAAATGTATGAGATTAACACTTCAGAGCGATATATCACGAGATCAACAAATATTCATTGTTAGGGGTTAGAGAAAGAGAATCGCTATGAAGCGATGAATATTTTCTAGGCCCACATACCAGAAGTCCGGTCAATGACAACTGAGCCACAAGAACCGTCAAGTTGTTGTATTGAGTTACCTTATCCATGGAGAGGTCGGGCACCGGGTTCTCGATGATGATAGTGGTGTGGGGCTCGTAGTGCTGCTTCAGATGATGGTAGAACTTCAACTGCTCTTCGCCGTAATAATCACCGCATATCTGGCAGATCAACATCGGCCTGACCTATAGAAGAATAATAGGCATGTGTGAAAGTTAAATAGCGTTTTACATTAACAAATTATCAATATAATACTAATATAATGTCAATCGCTCACATGGGGAAAAAAAATTTAAAGCAAAATGGACTATGCGATTGTACGAAGCGCTTGTAGCAGAGCTTTCCCTGAACCCTGGCACCTGAACGAATTGGGGAAGTCCTGCGTCCAGCAGGTGACATCTTGTAGGTGATATTATCATCTTAACTGATCAACTGCATGTTGCGAACTGCATTCGCACACCTTAATTACATGTGTGTACTAATTAAATTTATAATGTGTTGAATAAATTGCCATTTTTCTGTGGCACACCATTTGTGTGTATTTGTGTGTGTGGTGACCAGAGTACACTAGTATGACACGGCACTCACTTTGCTGATCACTATTCTAGAGTGAGGGCATGACGTTGCGAGAGTGTTCGAGATAGAAAGGGGAGGAAGGGAGGAGGGAGATTACCTCGTGCGACATGTGTGGCGGCATGGGCACGTGGACGGGCACGTGCACGGGCAACGGCACGGACACGGGCACCGTGACATACGTGTCAGGCAGGATCTGCTCCTGCCCCGCCGCACCCACTGCACCCCCCACGCCCTCCGCCGCGCCCACAGACTCGCTACAGTTTATAACCACCAGCTCCTGGAATATGTTTCCAATAGAGTTAACACTTGGAAGGATTTATTCTTTTGGTAACGTAAAGCTAGATAAATTTACTTTAACCTTATTTATATTTTTTTATTGGAAATGCTCGTAAAGAAAGGAAAAAGTTTTCCTTTAAACGGTTGAACAGATTTGCATGAAATTTGGAATAGGTAGGTATATAGGTCATACCCTGGAATAAAACATAGGCTACTTTTTATCTCGGAAAAAGTATAGTTCCCGTAGGATAATTGAGGTAGCGGGTAAAACCGCCGGGCGCAGCTAGTTTTTAAATAAATATTTCAAAGATTCGCGGGATCCTATTGCGTATATACATAAGCACTAACAGCCTGCTTTCACAAAATAAAAATAGTCTCTATATCAGTAGATGAACTCTATAGTAGCATCTCATATGACATTAAGCCCTGGAAATATACAAAGTAAACTAATCGAGCCAGTTTGTCAGTTTTCCTATTTTCGAACAGCATATGCAGTAGAACTCAGTTTCCTTAACAGATCATTTATGATGTCATGATATATTGATAGGTATTAAATAAAAAACGACTACAAAATGAGTTGTAAGTAAAAAACCGGCCAAGTGCGAGTCGGGCCCGCGCACGAAGAGTTCCGTAATATTGTCGATAAAAAAGGCAAAAAATCACGTTAGTTGTATGGGAACCCCCATTAAATATTACCCAAAAAAGGAGTCAAGTTGTAGATCATAGAAAATTCAAAGGAAAACTGGGTAAAATAGCTACAATCTTAATCGTTACGAGATGATTCAGTTGGAAATACTGTTTTCCTCAGTTTCGCTATATTTTCACCTGCCCAAACCGCGGCGGCTGTGAACATATATACCTGTTGTGGAGTGCTACCCCCATTATTTCTCTTCAGCTTCCTGGATATCCGCTTCTTATGCGGCAAACTCTTCCTGTTCTGCTGTCTGTGCTGTGCCGGGGACGGGCTGGCTCCCAGCTCCAACACTTGGCCATCAGACTCCCGCACCAAGGGTTGGTGATCCTTCAATCGAAACACGGGCTTAGCCTTTTCGCTTCCACAAACAAAATTATTTAGGGGAACAATATTACGTAACATATTTGCGTAAATGTTTCTTCTGAATAATTTTCTTTCCATAGGAATCGCTAAAATTATAAACAACATGTACGCTGTGTATCGCCATTTCCATTTCCTGTAGAAAAAATTGTATAAACATTTAATTCTCTTACAAAATCCAAAAATTTTACCGAGATTGGTATGATAATTGCCATGTTTACTTTCTTTGACAGTTTCCTTTTTACATGTCCCAACTTTCTCTGCATACCTTTCTCAACTAAAGTGACTTTATCCTCATTAACTCCACATCGATCTCTCAAATCCCGTTCCACTGTCTTTCAAAATCATATCCATATTATGTACAGCCCAAAAAAAAGATACCAGGAAATGGTACCATGCGCACAATATTTTTATAATAGTTACTTTTGAACTATGATGGTACCAATTTCAACAAGTTATTTCACACTTTTGAGAGTTGAAGTCAGTTCCATTTTTTGGCTAAATTTTTTTGTACTTTTTCTGTGGATTTTGTTATCACTGATTTCTATACCCTTAATTAGGAAGTCATCCAAGTGGACGTAACACTTTTCAGTTATTGGAGTGTAACTTGAAAACCGCTGACCGATTTTGATGAAATTTGAATGGGACCACACGGGAAGCACCAGCTTCCAAATAAAAAAAAACATCAAAATCGGTTCACGCCGACGAAAGTTCTGAGGTAACAATCAATAAAAAACAGACGAGTTGAGAACCTCCTCCTGTTTTAAGTCAGTTAAAATCTTCAGAAAGGCGGGTGGAAACAGCGAAATGTGTTTTACCTTTTTATTCTTATCAGTGAACCAGTCAGAGTCAGCACACCTCTTCATATCTTGCAGAGGGGGTAATGTCTGCATCGAAGGTAGTTGCACGACAATGGGCTCCACTTGTTGTTCCTGCAATATTTACCTATTAATTGCAAGTTACTATTTCATCCAAATATTGTACTTTAAAAGCAGTATAGTACTTTTTCATAAATAGGGCTTTTTTTGTGATGAGCAAAGATTTGCCGCGCACATAACATTATGACATTTGAGCGCGGCAAATGCATAGTTTACTCCTTTATTCCTCAATTATTGTATTGTTTTTTTTTTTTATTTTACCCACAATACTATTGATTTGAGATGATGATTACTATAGACGTGAGATGATGAATACTGTAGATGTGAGATGATGAATACAGTTTGACGATGATCATTTTCAGTGGGGTACCGGCCTAGATTGCACCCCCACATCTCTACCCGTGGGTGCCGTAAGAGTCGGCTAAGTAATCACGTACAAGAAGTAGGACAGCAGCGCCTTCCACGGATAAAATCAACATACTGCGGATAAAATCAACATACTGCGGTCGCCGACCCGCCTGCTAAGCATGGCGAGTACTGGCTTTCCTCCCTAAAAAAATACATGGGGAGGCATAGGTACGTCAGGCAGTGTATGTTTTATGGCCGAGATGATGATGATGATGATGATGATTATTTGTTTGTAATTGATAAAACCAATAATTACTTGACCAAATTACTAATAAATTATTTCGCCTATGGAAGAGTACATTATTCTGAAGATACATGTCATGACCTTAAGTGATTTTTTAAAATTCCTACACTAATTAATTTATGCAAGGTGTATAAATGCTAAAACTTAAGAATACCTGCAGTGCACCATGTTAAATCTATTAATAAAATATGTATTTGAGATAATGTAATGATTTCTATATAATACAGAAATTATATTGATTTTGAAACGATGATAGCTTAGCAGTGGCAACGTCGGCTCTATATTAAAATAACAAAGCTACATAATATATCAATTAATAGGCTCAAACATAAAAAGAAACAAAAGAACCAATTGTAATATAATGTGTAAGAACACAATGCTGCTTACCAAGGCTTGTCCATTGAATCTCATAGATCCATCCAGTATCACAGAAGTGTCCACCTCGCTTCTCACTTGCGCCACCTGACAAACATAGTACAAAAAAATGAAACAAACTCCATCTATAATTCTGGATATTTTCAGATTAATTCACAGTAAGTATTACAAAGAAGGGTAATGAGAGATTCTTTTAGAAGGCTTTTCGCGACTAGTGACTCCTAAAAAAAGGAGGTTATTCAATTCAACGGATATATGTATATAATTTATGTGTGTTCGCGTTTCGTTCGTTTCGTCGTTTATGAACCGATTTTGATGATCTTTTTTTATTTGATAAAGTATACTTCCGTGGTGGTCCCATTTGAATTTTATCAAAATCGGTCAAGCAGTTGTTGAGCTACACTCCCATAACTGAAAATTGTTACGTCTATCTGGATGACTTTCTTATAGAAGGTGAATGACAATTGATCCCGTGAGTAGCAAAGGTCACTGAGAGGGGTGACCTAAAAATGTTACCAAAACATGGAACCGACTTCAACACTAAAAAGTGTGCAATAACTCGTTAAAGTTGGTTCCATGCTTGCAATATTTTGATAATAGTTACTTTTGAACTATCACGGTACCGATTTCAACAAGTTATTTCACACTTTTGAGCGTTGAAGTTGGTTCCAATTTTTGGTATAATTTATTTGTGGGTATATCGAATACATGTTTTTTTTCTGTTCACATAAAAAGGCTTACGCACAAGCGGGACGGAATGACAGAGAATTTTATCACCAATCAGTGCACACTACCTGCTTAAATACTGTAGCATTTAGCGGTAGTTCAGACATGCGGGAACCGCGCGTTCACGAATCGCGCTGTTTGAAACCGCAAAACTGTGATGCTATTCAGACACCGGCGGTTATTATGCGATTTTCGTGCGGGCATAACGCGTCAGTTTGAAAATGGAGGTCGACGAAGAAGTGTGTTTACTGTGGTTGCTCCTCCAAAAAAAGAAAAGAAAAAGGTATCTTCTCCACTTCATCAATAAATAGTTCAGTGTCGAAACGATCCACGGCGAACTCATGAGCTGTGACGTGCTAACCGCGCGGTATCCGCAACGCACCTGAACGCGAAGTAAAGACTCCATAGTAATAGAAACGCGCGGGAGCAGCGCGATTCTATTTTCTGGCGGTTGGGTTGCGGTTATGTCTGAACGTTTACTTATAATAACTCATACAAATAAGACTCGCGCGATTTCCATGCGAATCTGAAATCACGCGGTTCCCGCCATGTCTGAACTAGCGCTTAGACGCGCGTTCTTTAATGCCGTGGCAAGAAATACTCGTTTTGGTGCCATACCCGTTATTCAATTCTAAATATTGAAATTATTATCGTATTAGGCACACACTTACATATAAAAATGAATGTTTGCCTGTATGTTCTTTATTGAAACGTAAACTGTGCAATTGATCATATAATGATCTTCAGCAAAGTTGTTGTACATGAGCCAAAGAAGGTTTCAGAGTTGGTACGACCAATTTTCGACAGATGGCGCCACTGTTAACCAATGCACGCAGGTAAAAATAAAAATACTTCGCCCTACTGAGGCCGTCCCCGGTGTGCGTAGGCCCATATAATGCCGTAAACATTGCATAAAAGAGTGTATTTAGAAAGAAAAGTATTTAATAAGTTCTATCTCACATACAAGCGAAACAGCTTCAATGGAAGACCAGCTCTGGGTGTCAAGTCTACTAAATTCATGTTAGTTTCAGACCGATTCGAGTCCAACCCGATGTCAATAAGACATCAAAAATCCATAGTTTGCTAAGTTCATAGTGGCTTTAATCTATGTTGAATCTATGCTCGGCTTATATCGGTTTCGTATGAAATTGACAATCACAGTCCAAGTCACACTAACTTTTTAGCAGTTACACTTCTAGCATGCATATTCCTCCATAACACTTTTGTATTATATTACAAGGCAGGTGATTGAGTGCAGTCATCATCCTAATGGAGAATAGTAGACTGTAGTTTTGTGATGTTACCTTATGAGGAGGAGGTGGATGATGACGCGGGTTCTGCAGATGAGCCACTATTGCTGCTATGGGGCCCTCAAGGAGTTCCTCGGGCCATGGTCGTTCACCTAATTGCTCAGTCACTGATACTTGTCTGAAACGTAATTTATTCATAAAGAAGAAATTTGTACCAAATAATGGAACCGACTTCAACACTCAAAAGTATGAAATAACTTGTTAAAGTCAGTACCATGATAGTTCAAAAGTAACTGATATCAAAATATTGTGCTTGTGGTACCAACTTTGACAAGTTATTTCATACTTTTGAGTGTTGAAGCCGGTTCCATTTTTGGTAAAAAAATTATTTTCACTCTTTTTAGTGATCTTTGTTACTCATGGGATCAATTGTTATTGTGGCGTAGGTATGTTCACCGATGTCTTCACCTGCTACTGTAATATCGGTAGGTAGGTATAAGCACGCATTTTTCCGTTTTTGACTTGTACCTCAAAATGTGCTCATCCGCTACAAGGATGAGACCCGAACCCACAGGTGCCTAGTAACTTTGGGTTCAGTTTTTAAGATTTTTTTTAAAAGGTTATGTCAATTTGTGAATGTAAATTTATATGGAGAATCACATATTAAGTAACTACAGCTAAGAATGTCAAACTGCCATTTGGTACTATATATAGAGTGCAGTTACTCTGTCTTTCTGTGTTGCTCATTTTTTCCCTATTATCTCCCTGAACTCAAACGAAAATCTAAGCAATTTTACTCCTTAATATCTGTGCATTCAACCAGTAAAAGGATTTTTTGAACTGAGCAAGTTGTGTGTGAATTAACACAATACGAATGAACATGCATATATAAAAAATGTATATTCATAATATCAAAATACCATTCGAATGGACCAGTAGATTGTCCTATACCTAAGCATTTCTGGTACCTACTTCAACCAGACCCAAATTAACCTTACCTGCACATCTGAGTTGTATAAGTTTGCTGATGCATCACAGTGACCCGACCGGCTCCATCATCTTGCACAGTTATTGGTATGCCATTGGTGTCTATGTGAACAGGCTGGAACAATGTCAGGGTTCATTATTTAATATAATAGTTCTCTTGGTGGTTGGTTTATCTTTAGGGAGCAATTAATGTACATAGGTAGTGATTCACTTATTCAACTGAACTAAACTAAAATATTGGGAAAATAGATAAGTTCTTATATGGTTACGATAATGGTAGTATGAGACATATCATTAACATCACTAAAATTAAATGTATTCTTTAAATTTGTGGGTAGTTTTAGGTAAAATAAGTCACCATTTATTTGGTGCTTACTAAAACTACCTGAAATTCGCCAACAATGGAATAAAACTCGTCTAATATTAGTGAGTGTTGTAAGGAGTTATACGAATTGGAATTTATAAGTTTAAAGAATACAAACATTTTATTTTGAAGAATTTTAGTGAATTTAAGCTAGTTCGTGTGATTAAAAGAATCAGAGCCATAAACTATGAAATACTACATCACCCAAGCAAAGCAAATTTATTTCTAAGTGCAGTTAGGCAGTAGTAGTATATATTTTTAGTATACATTATCTATTTATCTATTACCTTAGATAATGTTATTCCTTCACACAAAGAACATTAATATAGACGATGTAATAATTTTAATGGCTATACCTCATTTGCTTGGTGTGTGTTGATGTAGTGTGTCATCACTGCTTCATCCATCTTATCTTCCAGTACATGTGCCTCTACGTTTCTTACTTTCATTTTCATGTTTATCTAAAAAGTATCCTGTGTTTATTCCATCATCTATTTAAATTCCTGTTTATTTGACAGCAGTCAGCAGCTGTATTGTTTGTGTTCAAGGTCACAATCACGGTATTAATCCTATTGTCTTGGGTCATACAATATTTTCAGCTACTTATATAAAAATTATGAGGAACATGTATAACAAAGAATGTAATTTAATCACTTGCGGACATTCAACAAGAGCCGTACGATATCCAAGAATTCTAATTTACATGTGAAATAACTTGTTTTCTTAAGCGCAGTGTTGCCAGTTGCCAATGGCCATGGCACGGCGGGATTTTTAGACCGTACAAGTACAACACGCGATTAGAGTCTGTGTACAATCCATTACAAGAAATTTATCCCCTCTCCCCCCCCCCCCCCCCCCCCCGCCCGGCCTTCGGCCCTGTATGTCCCCTTTCCTCCAAATACTAATTTATCTCTATTGTTGTCCTCATTTTGACATAAACATGGAAACAAATCTATATAATTTGTGAAAAAATTGAGTTTTAGTAAAAACGAGAGATTATAATATTTACCGATTTTCCAACTAATCCTGTTATCTATATTCAATTCTACATTGACTTTACTGTTTTTAAAGATTTTTTTTAATTACTTTCTTTCAACGGCTTACACAGGGTCTTGCCTAGCGGGAGTTTACCGGTGGACTTTACTTTGAAGAACTAGCTGGACTTGTGAAAAGAATGGAGGCACACTACCAGCAATGCAGCACCGGCGGTTCTAACCCTGATGCAAATCTTGACGCGGTCAAGGAATTTGTTGTGGAGGAGTTGTTGATGTTGATGACTGCAAGAGATGTTCTTAATATAAAAAGTTGTCTCATGCTAAAAATAATTCCGCTCTCGTTATACAGTTTAAGAGTTGAATATCAAAATGCTTTTCTTAACATTATTTTTGAAACTGATCGTTGAGCTCTCAGCAAGAATAAGAAAGGTCTTTGCGGCGCTGCCCTAACAGGAGATGCAATTTGAAATAAGAGACTGGCCCAACGCAAAATAAACACCTCATATACCTACTCCAATAGTCAAAACTTCCTTTGCGTATCGCTTTGGGTCTTGTATGAGAGCACACGCATACAACAATGTACCTACCTAAATACTGTGACATAAAGGCAACTAGGGTAGCAAAGCGTATAGGTCAAAAATGGTTGCTGTCGCTAAGAAACGATAATACAGAAGATGTATTTAGGGTTAAGTCCTAGTTTATAAGTTCTTTAATATTTTTCACATATCACCAAGTCTACATAATTATTGATTGCTTTGTCAAAACAAAAATAAGTACTTTTAAATATGTATTCATTTTACTGTTAATTTCCAAAATATGCTGGAGTCTTCCTTGACCTTGCCAAAGCATTTGATACGGTTTCACAGTTAATTTTGCTTAAAAAATTAGAAGTGTTAGGAATACGAGGACTACCTCTAAAATGGTTTACTACATACCTAAAAAACAGACAACAAAAAGTTTGTGTAAACAATGTCACCAGTGATCCTTCGACGGTTAATTTCGGAGTACCTCAAGGCAGCGTTTTGGGACCTACACTATTTTTGGTGTATATAAATGACCTTTGTTTACTTAATCTTGACCAAGGACACATATTCACTTTCGCGGATGACACTGCCATTGTGTTTTACGGAAATTCATGGGAATCAGTTGAAAAAATAATCCAGAAGGGCATGAACTTAGTCGGTTCATGGCTTAGTAGCAATCTCCTTACACTAAATACCGCAAAGACAAAATTAATTCCATTCAGCATCTCAATTAAAACTATTCCAAAAAAACCACTAATCGTAAAATTTCACACTTGCAATAACTCGACGCTATCATGTGATTGCTCAAGGCTGGAACAAGTCCATAGCCTAAAATATCTTGGGGTCGTAATAGACGAACATCTCAGATGGGACGCTCATATTAACATCTTGGTTGGCAGGGTTAGGAAGATGATGTTCATCTTTAAAAGGCTCAGAGCAGTAGCCGACACAAGAGTTATTAATCTAATACACAATTCTTTGTGTAAATCAATATTAAGTTACTGCGTTGTCGCATGGGGTGGTGCTTCAAAAACCATCCTCCTAAAACTGGAACGAGCTCAAAGGGCTGTACTTAAGGTGGCTTATAGGAAACCGTATCTCTATCCAACTGATGAACTTTATAAGGAATGTAGCCACTTGAGGGTAAGACAACTCTATGTAGTTTCAGTCATCTTACGATTCCACAAAGTAGCTCCGATGACCCTTATTATTTGCCATAGGCATATAAGATGGAGACCTCCAACAAGACGAACAGAATTCTACCGAAGATCGTATTCTTGGACAGCTCCTTTCATTTATTCTAGAATTAATCGTTTGCACAATATTTTAAAGCTAACAAGAAATAAATGCAAACAATTACTACATAAATGGCTTGTTAATATGACGTATGAGGAGACCGAGAATATGTTCTTCATACAGAGATGATATAATTTGAATGAGAGATGATATGTTTCAAATTCAAATGTTTTATTTTATAATATCATAGGTACACATAATGCTCGTACTATAGGAAGTTAATAAATCTCTAAATGTCACATCACAAATAATGAAACGTTCTAATTATTTCATAACAATGTCCGTATAAACATTATGCTACTACTGTCTTCATAATTATTGTCATTCAGAAACTCAAATGTCGAATAATATGTGTTGTCGATGAAAAATTGTTAAACCTGTGTTTGAATATTATGTCATTATATTTATGTTTAGAATACATTGTAGCAGCTTGTTATAAAATAATATCATCAGGCAAAACGTACTGCTTTCACTGACAGCTTTTCGAAACGTTATTATCATTTCGTCCGAACACAAAAGAACAAAATATATTACTTATAACTGATCTTCACAACACAGGGTATCCTAGTGTGGAGATCAGGGTTTTGATTTTTTAGATTCTCTTAAACAATGTCTAAATAAAAAGTGCTTACTTGTGTGTTCTTGTGTAAACAAGGCCTTAATTGTGTTTGTATTTTTGATTCTGTGTGTTTATGTTGCTAAGTCACAAACTGTGTGATTTATTCACAGATAACATATAATTGACTACATCATAGAAGTTATGTGAAAATAAATTGTGAAAATTGTGAATTTTAATATATATTGTAATATACTTTTTGGAAATAAATAAAAATTTGACCACCTTTTTAAAATCTATTATTTAATATTCTATCTTTATATTCCTGCTCTTTAATAACACGGTGTCATTAAGTTTATATGTTAATATAAGAATCGTGTGTAGATCTTCACGATACAGGCTTGCTTAGTGTAAAGATTACCGTTTACTTAGTGCTTTGTATGAAGTTCTATCAGCGTTAAGAAATTTACTGTGTTTATGCTAACACCTTAAACGTGTAAGCTACAAACAATACAAAGGTGGAAATTAAGAGGAGCAGAAATTTTTTAGAGACTGATATTACGAAGAATTCGGCACGAATAATCATGAATCACAACTTTTGGTACGGCTCAGTTTACTCAATATACTATGAATAATCGTCTCTACTTTTATTTAGATACAAGCAGTCAAAAAAATACTCCATTTCATTTGCCCCCGAAAATGTTAAAAGCCAATTTATATCGGGATCGTCATCAGACCCTCGACCATAGTCCTTCTACCTGATCATTGCACCAAATTTAAAAAAAAAACAACGACTGTTACGTTCCAGATTGCTCGGTCGATCTGAAACCAATGTTCAGGCGTGGTCGGCCTGAACGTAGCCCCAGAGATGGCCGCCTTTGCGCAGTAGGTCAATATATTTTATCTAATCTATGGTCCGTACGCATTTATGTATTTTATCTGATCTATTCGCAGCGCAGTGTTGTTTAACCTGTAGATATACTATTAAAAAAACGTAGTGATTACATACTTGATACTTCATTACTGTGTTTATTTTGTGGCAAGAAATTTATTTTGGATGTCGTAATTTCTAATTATTTTTGTAGGGTTTATTCATTAGCCAGCTTTTAGTATGTATAGAAACAGTCTAAATCTACCCGTGTCAATCACTAAAGTGGTAGGTCGTAATTATTGAACTTTAGATTATCATTTCATATCTGTTTCATTTTCTAATTCATTTTCTTCAACACCGTTAATTTTGTCGAAATGTACATTATGTAGATTGAGTTTACGTTTTCGGTACGTACGTGTTCGATCTGTATGATAATAATGAAAGCTTCATTACATCAGTATGATTTTTTATTACAGAACATGTCGATATCCCTACACAATGATCACATGGATAAAGAAACTATCCATAGGTACTTAAGGATATTGCGGGAATTGCGATCTGATTTAGCATGTGTTGATGATTAAATTTATTAGTCTTCCAGTCTATGAATTGTTATAATAATTTCAAAAAGGCAGTTAAAATCTTATTTGCTTATGTAATTAATTCTTTTTATGTGGTATTAAAGTTCAGAGTGCAGACTTTGATATATTCTAGATTGCTCACGGCTAGCTCAGTGAACTATAGGTACAGGGTATGAACTAGTTTATCTCTGTAAACTCTAAGGCTTTCTCGGCTGGCGTTACATGTTGTATGTGTTGCTTCCGGGCTGTTTGGCCGTGGTCTGAGTGAAACTTGTGTTCCAGACGTTTCGTCGATCACTGCGATCAACATTTTCAAAACTCACAACTTCTAATGTCTTCTCTTGAAACATCTGGAACAGTAGTTTCATTTAGACCACGGCCAAACAGCCCAGAAGCAATACACACAACATAGTTTATCTCTGGCTGGGATACACTGTTAAAAATGCCATGTAATCACTTAACCTCAGGTGAGACAGTTGTCAAACGCAAACTTATAATAAGTAAAATAAAAATATTTATTTCTCTTGATTTTTATGAACAACTTGCACTAGATCATCACTGTAAACATGTCAAAATAGCCCTAACTAACCATAACTTTAATAGATTTAGGTCTTTCTGGAAGCTTATACACCACATTACTAACCTCGTTAAGATAACATTATTTTTCTCCCTTTAAAAGTTTGCTGACAGGAGAGCAAAACAGCAAGACTTTGGCAATAATCTTTCTCTTGCTGCATACATTTGTGTCAGATATCATTCTTGCCAATGTTGTGTTACATAATCTAGCCATCAATGGAAGTGTCTTATCATATCCACCATACACTGCTTAAGTCATCTGTACTAGATGTAAAGGCTTACAAAATTTGACAGACTTAGATAATGTTTGGATTAAAATAGAACTTTATGTTAATATTAAAATAGTTAAAATATAACCCAACTCTGGAAACTCCATTGAGTTACAATGAGCTCAGCTCCTGAGTTCTCCCTGATGCCCTATTGAAATGAAATATACCTAACCTGAGAAACAATACAACAAGGAATACAGTTGTAAAGATACTACAATTATTTTCAACTGTACTTATGCTAATAATAATAACGACATCTGTACGTCTATGTCATGTACAATATGAAATAAACACTTTGTTGTTTTTTGGATATTCTGAGCACCCCTGATATGGATTTTATGCTAGTGTTTTCTATGTATAGACTTTGGATTCCACAGTTTTATTATAGTAATTGATTTTGTGGACATGGTCAATGACATGAACCTCTGAATTGTTTTTGTTTCATAATAAATCTTCAATCAATCTTCTGGTACCCTCCATATTTGTAGTGAAAAGTGTGCCCTCCAGTGAGGCAAACAAACAAGGTCTGCATCTTATATGTCCACAAGGTGCTGCAACATCTTAGATGGCTACCTACTAGGAAGTACTCTCTCGTATTTGTGTAGCCAGATTGTTAGGCTCTGAATTAAGACATAAAGTAAGTAAGTTAAGTCATAACATTGACACTCAATGTACTCAATGTACTGTAAGTAATTAAAGACATGAAATTCTTACTTTATGTTAAACATACATGCAAGTGCAGATTTGCCTCTAAGCTACCCCTGAAACATTCACTTTGTTTACTTGATTAGAGTCAGGATCAAATTTAGGATAATCTTAAGAACCCTTCTTATTCTTATTCGGACTGGGGGTGATAAGTCCTGCACTGACGTCCCGTTTGGGGTGTATTGTGCATCTTAAGAAGTGTAAAATTCTACTTTAACATATATCTCTTATCCCCAATACACTATATCACAAGTATTTTATTGTAAGAAATTAAACGATGTAAGTTTCAGAGCTTCAGGTGTAACCACACAAGTAAACTTGATGCAATACGAGAAAAGTTGAGAGAGGGGCCGGCATTGTCAGACTTTGTGTCTGAGGACCATCCGAAAACTTGGGATGACTATGAAGGAAAACTCAAAAGAGAGAAGGGGGAGGCTGAACGCCTAAGGTTGCCACCATGGTTGAAGACCACTATTCCCACAGGTAACTATGCTTTTGTTTAAAAGCTCCACAAATCTCACGGGATCTATTAGATACGTATATTAGTATATTAAGGTGCATATCGTCTTCGCACGGCAATCCATCGAACATTGGCTCGCGCATTGACAGCGCGGCTAAGGACACTCTTCAACTGATTGGCAGGATGGCGCGGCAGTCGAATTGCCAAAAAATTGTGCGTTAAATAACGCCGTTTCGAAACCCGGGCTTGCTGCAGTCAAACAATACTGCGCGGCCGCCACGCGATAAGCGCTTTTTTAACCTATTTTACCATATCACAATAAAAGAAACAAAATCTATTATTTAAAGAAGTCTTTTTTGTCACAAAAGTACATTATTTTCACCATCATCATACTGAAATTTTAAATACGAAAATTAGCACAGATAAAATTAAAATGAATACCATGTGAAAATATACAACCATGTCTACATACCTATATTAATTTTAATATTGATACATGGCCGCATCAACATCTAAATTCATATGTATAACAAATCAACATTTGTTATATATCCATGATTATTATGACATACTGAGATACATATAGGGATTGGGTAACAAGATATATACCTAGTCTGAGTACTAGTACATTTCGTGCGTAAATCGTGGCTACCAAACCCACAGTAACCGAAATATTTCTTTCAAAAATTTGAACTTGAGTTTCGCATAGCATGATTTTAATGCATTAAACCATAAAAGTCTTATGTATGTTTTCTTCACGTATTTCTAGGGTCTAAATTTAACGAGTTAAAGCAGCAGCTCCGCAGTTTAAAACTCAGTACCGTTTGTGAGGAAGCCAGATGTCCGAACATTGGCGAGTGTTGGAGTGGTGGGAAGCATGGTATGTCTACAGCAACTATTATGGTGAGTTCACACCATAAGCGTGTCGCGTTAAAGCGATTGATTATAGCTTCGCCGGCTGTCAGACTGAGGGACACTGGTTCGATCCCAACAACAGCTTGAGATTCAGGTGAAGATGACACTGTTATCAAATTCCCAGCACGGTGGTAGGGTCCTCAAGTTTGACAAGCAAACAAAAAAAAACCAACTGTCACCAAACACTTAGTGTGTTCAGGCAGCAGTTCTTGAGAGCCAGTGAGCATTCTAGGTCTAGCGTGATAACATCTTCGAGCACATTGTGACTGACCATCAAGTGAGATAACAGAAAAATGTCCTTGCTTAATCGTAAAATCCGCTCGAAAGTCCTCTAAAGTAAAACTAAGTTATGGCTGGCCGAGAAAATGCTTGGTAATAGTGAAGACATTATCTACTTAATGTTTATTATATGATGAGTTTATTGATGTATTTTCCATTAAGTAATACTTAGTTATAATTTATATTGAGTAACTATATTGCACATCCAAAGGAATGTCAATATAATAAATAAATATTATGATTTTAAAAAATGTAAGTTTATTTTGACAATTGTCCCGGGTTTCCGGACTTCATCTAAGCACTATTTTAAAGAATTATCGTACAATTTAATTTTTGAAATTTAACGGAGATGAAATTTCACAATACATTTAATTTCATTTTATTAAGATAGAAGGCTTAAACAATATCTTTTGTAAGAATCTCTGCCTTATTATATAGCTCATGGGAGACACCTGCACTCGAGGTTGCATGTTCTGTTCAGTGAAAACGTCCCGAGCCCCGCCGCCGCTGGATCCAGATGAACCTCGCAACACGGCTCATGCCATCAACCAGTGGGGACTGGGGTATATTGTACTCACTTCTGTCGACAGAGATGGTAAGATTGCATTACTCTGTATACGCAAGGGTTCCCCCTTGTGGTCTAGCTGTGTAATCAAGAAGAGGAAGATGTATACCTGTGTAAACACTTCTCTTGAGGAAAGAATTGAATATGGAAAGCTATATATATTAGGTGGTCGCCCCATTTTATTACAGCATGGCACACGACCAAAAGCGACGCATAATTGCCAGCTCTTGCACTTGGTGTCTCCCATTTTCATGTTCACATAGAGCAGTAGCTGGATCCTGCTTTCATCTACCCTCCCCCAAGGCAGGCTATGCTTGCCAGTCCATGGTAATTTCTCGAGAACTTGTAGGTTCAATCGTCTTTAGCTCTACATGCTATATGCCCTGCCCACTATTATTGCGGCGAATTCCTAGCGTATCTCACTTTTGATTTGCTTCTCTATAACTAGAATTCCAGCCAGAATTTCAAAGCTATTTTCCAATTTGATTAACTGTTGCAGATCTACCTGATGGTGGATCTTCACATCTCGCTGAAACTGTGAAGGAAATTAAGAAACAGTAAGTATAAAAATAAATAATATGTGTAATGTAACAAACCGATTAGGACTCACGTGGTAAACACTGGAAAAGTACTCTCCGACCAGTTTCGAACTTATTTGCAGTTCTTCATCTGGGAGTTATGGTCGTGCCGGGCGACGGGCGCGAGCCTCAGCACGTAACTCACGCCTGGCACGATCTTAACTCCCAGATGAAATAAATCTTCAGGTCGGTAGAGTATTTTCGGAGCATATTTAATACAATCAAAAATTAAAACTTTCCTTTTGACTATTAGTGTAGATAATTTTATTCTTACATCATTTCAGAAACAAAGACATCCTAGTTGAGTGTCTTGTGCCAGACTTCCGCGGCAACCAGGCCAGCATAGAGAGGATGGCGGTCGCCGGTCTTGACGTGTTCGCGCACAACATAGAAACTGTCGAACGACTCACACCTTTCGTCAGGGATCGTAAAGCTGGGTAGGAAACATGTTTTAATTCGCCCGCGTGTTGATCAACACATCCACATGACATTTTGAAGATGAATTTCAGCTTGATACCCCCACGCGTTCCTGAGAAAAAGGTTCTTGACAGACAGACAAATGGACAACAAAGTGATCATACAAGGGTTCCGTTTTTTCCTTTTGAGGTACGGAACCCTAAAAATGACATGCCAATTTAGACTGATAGTTTTCAAAAGATATTTTTAGGGTTCCGTTCCCAAAGGGTAAAACGGGATCCTATTACTAAGACGCCGATGTCCGTCCGTCCGTCTGTCACCAGGCTGTATCTCATGAACCGTGATAGTTAGACAGTTGATGTATATTTATTTCCGCTATAACAACAAATATTCTCTCATACAAGAAACGTGATTTATTTGTTCGTTTTTGCTCGATATTGATAACGGCAAGAGGTAGACGCTTGAAATATTCACATAATATTTAGTTATATATTCACTTTAATTATAAATAATTAAATTAAAATAAAACAAATATCCTAATTCTCCCAATTATTATAAAGGGGGCTCCCATACAACAGACATTATATTTTGCCGTTTTTATAGATAACGGTACGGAACCCTTAGTGCGCGGGTCCGATTCGCGCTTGGCTGGTTTTTTATTATTATTACTTATTATGAGCTTGCGTTTGACTTCTACCTCACCTGATGTTAAGTGGTGAAGCTATTTCTTATATAGCACTCAAGCCTAAAAAGTTCACTCGTGACTCGAAGACTCCAAGATTTTAGCTATCGGGTTCAACCCATTGAATACAGAGTCGAGTAACGAGTTCCATTCCTTTGCAGTACGCATTAATAAATGTGATACTATACAACATGACCACGAAAGATAATAATGTTTTTCTTTGCGGTACATATTATTCATAAATATGTACTTTATTGTACTTATGAATTACAAAAAAATGCCCTTTATTTTGACATAAAAGTTGTGGCCGTGCTGTGAAGATGCTTTCTGGCACGACCACTCGTGGTTTTACTTATTGAGATAAGTTAAACTGTGTAAAAATATACAAAATAAGCTGTCGATACGTATCGTGAGGTACATCTGGTTCCATATGTTAACAAGTAATGTTTTCTGACGATGGGCTATGCACGATAGCATTGTCCATGACAGAAAGACCGTGTCTGCATATGGTAGTTATTTAAACTGATAAGTTGGTAATAAAAGTGTCAATTTGATGTTGGACTCAATAGTATTCGATTTGCTAAGTGATGTTAGGTCTTCTTCTTCTTGTCCTTATCCCACACTAGGTGGGGTCGGCACACCATGTTTTCCTCTTCCATTCTCTTCTATCATTGGTCGTCTGAGTGCTCACACCTTTCATAAACAAATCATTCTTCACACAGTCCATCCATACCTTCTTCGGCCTTCTTCTACCTCTATATGTATCCACATTCATGTTAAGTGATGTTAGGTGGTAGGTAAAATTACAATAATTTAATTATTTATAAATTACCGAGCTGTTGGCTAAAATATTGGTGCTGTGGCTGGCTCAAAAATATGTGTCTCGAGCTCCAACATTTCGAATATAATTTTCCAGCTACCGCCAAACGTTGGACGTTCTTCGAACTGCTAAGGAAGTGAATCCAGATCTGATTACAAAGTCATCCATCATGCTGGGACTTGGTGAAACCGATGAACAAGTCGAACAAACTATGAAAGGTACCTACATATTATTCGTATTTAGTATTAGATGTCAAAGCCGTCTCGCAAGAAATCATCATCATCATCATCATCATTTCAGCCATAGGACGTCCACAGCTGGACATAGGTCTCCCCCATTGATTTCCACAAGGACCTGTTGGAAGCGGCCCGCATCCAGCCCTTGCCTGCGATCTTAGTCAGGTCGTCTGTCCACTTGGTCGGTGGCCGTCCTATGCTGCGCTTGCCAGTCCGTGGTCTACATTCTAGGACTTTTCGGCCCCAACGGCCATCAGTTCTTCGAGCTATGTGCCCTGCCCACTGCCACTTCAACTTGCTAATCCGCTGGGCTATATCGGTGACTCGCAAGAAATGTTACTTCGAAAAAAATCTAGTGAGTATATAAACTATAGATAAATGCGAACTACTATAATATTCACAATGTAACGTTTGAATTCAAACGATAACACTTTATTATAAACCAGTGCAAATAAAAGTAAACAGTAAATAAAAAATTACATAACATGGTGCTACAATGCGAGGTCTTATCGCTTGTGGCTATCTCTACCAGATAACGTTTGATATGGATGGATTATATATTTCCATTATATTTCAATTTTAGTTCTTCCTTGACAATAGAATACATTTAATAACCCTTATAATTGGTAGCTGCGGTAGATAGTCAAAATCTTTATATGGTCCTAATTTTGCACAAATTAACACACATTGCGCCTCGAACTCATGATTTATTAATTACAAAATCTTTTAAACACTAACATATTTGCTACTGTACTTCTTATAGAGTATAAATTGCCTTGGCTACGAAAATAACACTCGCAAGTCAAACCTAGAAAGTCCTCGAACAAGTTGAATCTTGACGGTATTTGCAATTTGAAACCTAAGTAAATTAAAGATGTTAGCAACGTATTGCTTCATGCAAATCAAAATATCGTGCATATTCTACACATTAAGATAACAATTTAAATTTTTTTTTTTTATATAAACATATATTATGTAGTTCAGGAGTCGAAATATAAAATAGCGAAATATTACTAAAAATTGTCTATTTACCATCATACGTAGAACCCTAAAGATAAAATTATCTTATATCATTTTGGTAATATACGATCAGTTCTGAGGGGTCTTGTATGGTGGGTGAACTTTTGAGGGTTCTTGCGGTAGAGTTAGAGAGTAGTAGAAGTAGTTAGAGAGAGTAAGAATACGCCAAAATATATTTCGGAACATCCTAACACGTACGGTTCGTACAAACTATAAATTCTCTGTAACAACTGTACTAAATAAATGTCAGTGCTGAGTTCAATTGTTTTACGCTGCGATATGACTGCGTTACGATTTCGATAGTGATTCCTGCTACGGTCCCTGGTCATTTTTGACTTTAACTTAACTACCCTGTGCCTACGTCATAATAACTATGCATTCGTCAAATCAGTGGTTTGAGCTGTGTGCTTGTTAGATCAGTGACAGGTTTTTTTTTATATACACAAAATTCATTTTTTTGTGACACACTATAAATAAATAATAATAAATAAAATCTTTATTGTTCATAGATACATGACATTTTTCACTTAAATGGTGCACCTGAAACTTAAACTAGGTTTAGAACCCGTGGTATAAGTCTCAGGACTCTAACGTCTTCAATATTTACACATTATTTATGAAACAACATTTATAGAAAGATTAAACAATAAAATATTAATCTAATAATAAAATCAAAATAACAATTAGGAAAAAATAGGAGAAAAACTATACATTATAGATTTCGATTTAATAATCTAAACTATGTTATCAATATCGTTTCCAGACCTTAGATCCGTCGGCGTGGACTGTCTGACCCTCGGCCAATACATGCAGCCGACCAAGCGTCACCTCAAAGTGTTCGAGTACGTGACCCCAGCCAAGTTCCAGCAGTGGGAACGGAGGGGCGCAGAGCTGGGCTTCCTTTACACCGCCAGTGGGCCTCTCGTGCGCTCCTCGTACCGGGCCGGAGAGTTCTTCATATCCAGCTTGATAAAGGAAAGGAAAGCTAAAACTGCTTGACCTACAACTCCCACTGATGGCATGACATGTGATAATTAGTCATCATAATCATATATCATAAGTAGAATTTGAAAGTGACATTTTAATTGGTAGAAAGTTTATAAGCGATTAATGGTAGTCTTCGTATTGTGAGTAACGGGAGATTGTCGAATATGGAGGTCGCCGTGTCTGCTATTTGTGTTATGTTAAAAAAAATGTCACCAAAATATTTGTTAATTTAAAAAATGGCATGCAACTTGGAGTCGTAGTTTTAGAGCGTAGTTTTAAAAATAAAATTTGGTGTGATCTAAACGCACGGCTTGCCGGTGCTGGTGGCATCGTTTTCAAATCTACAGCATTGTAGTAAGTTTGCACAGTGATAAATTTTCAGTGTCTGAGGGTCTGTGTCATGATTTGTCACATACTGACCTCATCTCATGTTGAATGTCAAAATTGAACTCTTTGTCAAGAGTGACGTTATAACATGTAAGAAAAAAAGTTAAGACTTATTTAAAAAGAGATCTAGAAGTAATATAATTACTTTCGTCTCAGTTGCAGTTTCCCACTCTGAGGGCTTACCGTATAGAACCATGATTGGTGACCCAGGCTCTAGAGCATGGTGACCCAACCACCATGTACTTTCCAGTACCCGCCTAATTAGCCACCACCCATGAACTAGAATATTGTTACAAAACACGTAGTGGCTCAAGGGCCATTTCTTGTGGATGTACAGGAAATCGCCAGAATGCCAGGTCACGTTCTAGGTGCAGCATAATTTCACTCAATATGAAGTGAAATGAAGCGTTCGACTTTTAAATTATATTTAAAAGTAAGCAAGACAAAAATATATTTTGTTATTATATGCACAGATTATAAATTAAAATGTGTAGAAAATACAGTTAGCGCAAGCTAGAATAGTATTAATTTTTGACAATAGTTTGCTTCGCAATAGTTTTTTGAATTTATTAAAATAGGTGCCGAATATGTACTAGCTGACTAATAACTGTTTCAGAAAAACTTTGGGTTCATTATAATGCTGTAGACACTATATTTGAATTTAGAATTATTAAAACTCAGACAAGAAAGCTGAAGTGATACATACAGTTTTTAGCGTCCGTGCAGTGAACGGTTTGATGTAGCTCAGAAGTGAACTCTCAGCGATTAAAAATAAGTGACGATGCGATTTTTCATGTATGTAGGTATATAATCTCACTTTCTTCTCCCCTTTATTCCATACTAAAGCTGCGTTCCACAACTGGTAATAATAACCAGACAAACGTTAATTGTTAATTGGTTTCGTTCCAAAACCCAATGTGGAAAATTCACATTGCCATTTTATTTTGTGAGTTTTAAAACCTGCCCAATATCTGACAATTGAACCCTGGAAAAATCGGGTTTAATTATTACTATATCTGAAATTGACAAAATGCCATTCTAAAACTCAAATTTACTCGTAACAAATTGCTCGACAAAGAGTAAAGCGAGTTGGAACGTGGGTTGATTACAACAAATAATATATATACGCTTCTAGATGTTGCTTATGTGTATCATCTCAGTAAACCTGTCGTAGTTCGTACACATGTCATTGTTCACGCAGATTATCCATAATTCATTAAATTAATGTGATGTAATTAATAACAGTTATTACAAGTTTATTTTTAATTTTGCAATGCAAAATCGATTAACAAATCGCACTCGAGTCCCAAGATACAGGCCTTGTGCTTAGTTTGGGGCTCGCGGGAAACAGGTCTAGCTCGTACATAATTACACATTATTCTGCACATTCTAAAAAAAAAAAAAGAAAAAAAAAAAAAATTCTATCGCTGTTAGACGATATATTTCATTTAACTATGCCCAATGAACTTCAATATTAATTTTTGACTGTATCAGAATACCTTTCGAGCAAGTTCCTTATGTCATTGTGTAAATATTACTAATGACCAAATGAAAGAAGAAAGAACGTCGACGTTCTTTCTTAAAACTTAAAAAAAATCCAAACTCTTCGTGTGACGCAGTATATTTTAGTTCAAATCTTGGCGATACTGAATTCATCTTGAATTGATATGGTGCCATAGACATGTGTACTCCTAGCCTTTGGTTTATTTATGTTGTTCAATTAATTATCATTAAAATACAATTTTATATTAAACTATCAGTTCAATAAGTTCAATTGTTTCATGATACGATACGAATACGCTACGATTTCGATTGAGAATCGTACTCACGTTACTTAAAATTAATATTCTGAAAATATGTATTTAATTTTATCGATGGAACGACTGTATTTGACACATTAGGATTTATAGTACTTTGCGAACTAACTCCGGTTAGTGTTTCTTAGGGCTGAAGGATCCAAAGTTGAGACAGCCAATGCATGAAAAAGTCAACTGATAGTTACCTACTTTTTTCGCTAGTCTATGTTAAAAATATTGACTGATTTTTGCATAATATATTTTCATCAATTGTCCGACTACAGATCGAAACGCTTAGTTATCAAATTATGGGGTATATAATATCAATTTTAATATTTTCGAATAATTTGTAATTTGTTCTCGTTGTTTTTTTAGTATAATTATGGTTGTACTCATTTTACCTCATCAAGTGTAATGTATATTAGCTAATTGATATATTTATTTATTTATGATTAAACTTTGTTACATTTTGATGAATGCTTTTATTATTACGTACCTCTATATTTTACAAATCGCTTTTATTTTAAGGTAACGATTGATGCGCCTAGCGTTAAACCATTACCTCACTAGATGGTCAGTGTCGAAGGCTTTTACTAGAGCCCTAGGTTTTCGACTGGTAATCGACGACGAAGAGAAATGCGGGCTTATACCTATAATAATGATGAGTCAAAGACAGCTGGGTATCAATTCTACACACACACTCTAAACACATTGCACATACATTATAATTGAATGGTTGTTTTTGCTAGTTCTGCTATTCTACTTGGAGTATAAGTGTAATGGTTGTTCAAGCATGAGCTTGAGGTTCGTGTCGGCGGCAGCTGACGCATGCCGAGGCGTGCCCCCGTCCCGCACGCCCGCCTTCACTTCTCCACGGCTCGCGTACAAAAGTTTTATATAAAATCATCATTTTACCTTCCTTATACCTAACTAAAAAGTCCCAAGGTGGTGTCGGATTTCTCGTTCGCAAGTCCCTCGCTAACAACATCATCACCATCGACAGCGTTTCGAGCAGGGTGGCATACCTAATACTCAGAATATCAAGCAGATATTCGTTGAAGGTCATTCAGGTATATGCACCGACCTCGAAACTCGGAACCGATGAGGAGGTAGAGGCTATGTATGAGGACATTAGTAGGGCCATACATACCTCCAAGACCCATTACAATGTTGTTATGGGGGACTTTAACGCAAAGTTGGGCGAAAGAAGTGATGGAGAGTTGAGAGTGGGGCAATTTGGTTATGGACAACGGAACCCTAGGGGACAGAGGCTGGCCGACTTCATGGAGAAAGAGGGACTCTTTATGATGAACTCTTTCTTTCAGAAGCCGCCTCAAAGGAAATGGACCTGGTTGAGCCCCAACGGTTCCACAAGAAATGAGATCGATTTCATCATGACCACCAAGAAACAAATATTCAATTATGTCTCTGTGATCAACATGGTCAAAACCGGTAGTGATCACCGCATGGTAAGAGGCACATTGAATATTAATGTTAAACTTGAGAGGTCCCGTTTGATGAAATCCACGTTCCGACCTCAAAATGTCCATATCCAAAACCCCGAGAGCTTTCAACTTGAGTTATCCAATCGCTTTGCTTGCCTTGAGAACTTTGCGTCGGTGGACGAGACCAACAACAGGTTTGTAGAAACTGTCCACGAAGTGGGGTCTAAGTTCTTTAAGCCCCGCCGTACAAATAGACCTCAAAAACTCTCCAGCCATACCCTCGACCTCATGGCTGAACGACGCTCGTTGCAACTGCAATCATCCGATGATGCTGCGTCATATAGGCAGCTCAATAGACGAATATGGAAATCCTTGCGACACGACATCCGTACCTTTAGTACAAATCGTATTAAAGATACGATCGAACGGAGAAAAGGCTCCAAAGTGTTTGCAAGAGACAGGCCTATTGGGCAAAGCCAGATGACTAAGCTGAAGAGAGATGATGGCAGTATAGCGTCGACCAAAGCAGAGGTGCTTGGAGAGATCGAGAGGTTCTATGGACAGCTATACACTTCGGTCGCTAAACCTGTTGACAGCTTGGCCAAAGACCCAAGAGCCAAGCTGACCCGGCACTATACCGAAGACATCCCGGACATCAGCCTATACGAGATTAGGATGGCTCTGAAGCAGCTTAAAAACAACAAGGCACCGGGTGACGACGGAATCACATCAGAGCTTCTGAAAGCGGGTGGATCACCGATACTGAAAGTCCTTCAGAAGCTCTTTAATTCCGTTGTCCTCGAAGGGTCAACGCCGGAAGCATGGAACAGAAGCGTAGTGGTGTTGTTCTTTAAGAAGGGTGACAACACATTGCTTAAGAACTACAGACCCATTTCGCTTCTGAGCCATGTTTACAAGCTGTTTTCAAGACTCATCGCGAATCGTCTCGAACGCAGGCTTGATGACTTCCAGCCTCCCGAACAAGCCGGTTTCCGAAAAGGCTACAGCACCATAGACCACATCCATACGCTGCGGCAAGTTATACAGAAGACCGAAGAGTATAACTTGCCCTTATGTTTAGCGTTTGTGGACTATGAGAAAGCCTTTGATTCGATCGAGACGTGGGCGGTGCTTGAGTCTCTCCAGCGGTGCCGTATTGACCATCGGTATATCGAAGTGCTGAAGTGTTTGTACAATAACGCCATCATGTCGGTCCGAGTACAAGAGCAAATTTCGAGGGCGATTCCATTGCAACGAGGCGTGAGACAGGGAGACGTTATTTCTCCAAAACTGTTCACTGCCGCATTGGAAGACGCCTTCAAGCTCTTGGAATGGCAAGGATTCGGCATCAACATCAACGGCGAGTACATCACTCACCTTCGGTTTGCCGACGATATTGTGGTCATGGCAGAATCCATGGAAGACCTCAGCACGATGCTCGAAGGCCTCAACAGAGTTTCCCTAAGGGTGGGCCTTAAAATGAACATGGACAAGACGAAAATTATGTCAAATGCCCATGTTGCGCCCGCCCCCATATCAATTGGGAACTCGACTCTCAAAGTTGTTGACCATTACATCTACCTAGGACATACAGTCCAATTAGGTAAGTCCAACTTTGAGAAAGAGGCCAATCGTCGAATCCAACTCGGCTGGGCAGCGTTCGGAAAGCTCCGAGACATCTTCTCGTCCAAAATACCGCAATGCCTGAAAACGAGGGTCTTCGAACAATGTGTGTTACCAGTGATGACTTACGGAACTGAAACGTGGTCTCTGACTATAGGCCTTCTGAACAGGCTCAGAGTCGCACAACGAGCTATGGAGAGGGCTATGCTCGGGGTTTCTCTACGTGATCGAATCAGAAATGAGGAGATCCGTAGAAGAACGAAAGTCACCGACATAGCCCAGCGGATTAGCAAGTTGAAGTGGCAGTGGGCAGGGCATATAGTTCGAAGAACCGATGGCCGTTGGGGCCGAAAGGTTCTCGAATGGAGGCCACGGACTGGCAAGCGCAGCATAGGACGGCCACCGACTAGGTGGACAGACGACCTGACTAAGATCGCAGGCAAGGGCTGGATGCGGGCCGCTTCCAACCGGTCCTTGTGGAAATCAATGGGGGAGGCCTTTGTCCAGCAGTGGACGTCCTATGGCTGAGATGATGATACCTAACTAAACTATAAAATACAGTCCACTACTAAGTACCATCTTATATTACCGTCCATATAGGACCCTAAACAATGGCTACACAGATCTAATTTCTACTGCAATGCCAATCGGGATGCAATTGTTATTTAAGGGTAAAACCAAGTATTTTTATGATTACTTTTCAATTTCTGTTGCATTGATTATATTATTATTTTATCAATTGCTTGTCTTAATAAATAAGAGAATTGGCACCCTGCCTATAAACGTGATAGTATAAAATTAGTAATAAGGTAGAAAATAGTATAAAGTAAAAATAGTATTTAAATTTTGGTGTGGCAATTTTAATACAAGGATGATAAGACCTGGTTTTAGATTAGCTAAGATGAATAAGTTCTTCTGAGGGAATTCTTTTCGTTTTGATAACCTCACTGAATATTGAATACGATTTACTTTAAATAACTCGATATGAACGGTATTGTTAATAAATTTTCCAAAAAGAAAATACGCAATGTACAGGCCCTCGCGGTGATCGAATCAGAAATGAGGAGATCCGTAGAAGAACGCAAGTCACCGATATAGCCCAGCGGATTAGCAAGTTGAAGTGGCAGTGGGCAGGGCACATAGCTCGACGAACTGATGACCGTTGGGGCCGAAGAGTTCTCGAATGGAGACCACGGACTGGCAAGCGCAGCATAGGACGGCCACCGACCAGGTGGACAGACGACCTGACTAAGGTCGCTGGCAAGGGCTGGATGCGGGCCGCTTCCAACAGGTCCTTGTGGTAATCAATGGGGGAGGCATATGTCCAGCAGTGGACGTCCTATGGCTGAGATGATGATGATGATGATGCTACAGGCCCCGCGCTGACTTAATCCGGCATTGGACGTAGGTATATGCCAATGAGAAGCTCGGTCACAGATTATTAGATACAAACTTGATATATGGTATAACTGATTAAGAAAAGCAATTGGACGGTATTTTGTGTTAGTGGGATCATTTCCATCTATAGTCGACATGTATATGCGAGAATCTTACGCAAGGTCCATCAATTTAGCGTCAATTCTATGGCAACTTTTTTATTATCTGTTCCGTCGTCATCTTCATTTAGCATAGTCTTTAGGACTCATCTGAAACTACTAACTGCTTAGATACATATACCTACTAATACTCCCGACAAAATAACCCATAATTAGACGGAGTCTAAAGAAACGCACTTCACTATTTACCCGCCTTGCAACCTGACCAGAATGGCGTAGTAAATAAAAGTTTGCTAACCGAATACCAATACCACAATCTTCATACAGGCGCCTTCCAATTTAGTATAGTATTTATCAAATGGTATTTACCAAGGATACACAAAGGTGAACGGCGCGTGGATGCGGTATCACGCACGAGTGAACACAGCCGACGCGAGCGGGAGAAAAAACAGGCGCGCGTCTACTGAATACTGAAAACGTAACCAATTCAACTCCTTACTTGGATGGAGTTACGAATGAATGAAGAACGATAGGATATGGTAGTAGCCTAGTAGGTCATGATCATTGTTATCAGGGCTCGTAGCTCGTCGTAGTAGAGCTCTCGATCGATTAAGTCAAGCAATGTTATCTGAAATCACGAAATAGGTGACTGCTAGGGGTATTCCCAATCCATATGCACCTATTTATCTAACAAATTGACGTAACTTTAATGCGTAAGTAGTTGGGTAGGTGAAGAGTTTGGTGAATAGAGCCGCAATCATTATTCGTGATTTACAGTTTGCTATCTAGTAATCAGCAATATATTGGACAAACTGTATATAAAAAAAATGCTGAAATAAGTAGGCATGTTTATACATACTTATGCACGAGGGTTCAATAGTATATAATCAATAGCCATGGAAGGTATTATTCCATCAGCAATGACCGGAGTTGACTGTTTTAGATAGTGTGACAACCACATCTAAAAGCAACTCAAATAAGTCTTTGTACCTTCATGTGATGGCTGCACGTTTGCTCAGGGCATTGTTTGCTTGGAGGCGAAGCTCCTGTCCATCCGTGCGTCTTCTCTATTGGAACACGAAGACGAGAGTCTGCTTACTGCAGAATTTTTCAGAAAAGGCGATTCAACATTGTATCACCGAGTTACATACCCAGAGCCCCTCAGAGTTGGCAATTATGCCGTCGACGATGGATCACACCTGAGAAGAAGTGAACGTAGGTGACTTGGTAGAAGCGATTGATCATCACTGATTTACTCTGCATATTAATAGTAAACTTTGAAATTAAGTTGACCTACAGCCCAGCGAGGGCAAAATGATTGCCAGAAAATGCCTCTTAATGTTTTGCCGAGTCCAACAACCAGAATAAATATACAAAAATAATGTATATATAGGTGAATAGTAATGTATTTACTTAGGTATCTAGGCGATTCGCAAAATTATCAAGGGCTGCAAGGGTTACCTATAATTTTTGTTCATTGTACGAAACGAACGTCAAAATATTTATTTATTTTATCAGCTCACTACACAATATTATTAATATTAATTTAGTTTACTGTTCATCCAGTGAAAGCATTTTAACGTTACTTTTAGTAAAAATCCTCCAAAACAAAAGGCTGACTGGAAGAAATCGCTTTAAGCGATAAGTCCGCCTATTGTTTCTCTAGAATAGTTAATTCTCTAAACATCATTATATGTATTCAGTTACTTTTGTTGAACTTGGAGAAACAAATAAAGAGTTTTCTATCTATCTATCTATTATGTGCAATAATAGGCAAAGGAGAAAAGTCGCGCCCGATAACCAATTACTGCATTGCTGTTATATGATCCCAATTATTATCGAATTATTAGGAGTTAAAAAATTGATAAAAAAGAATACTTAGTATTTTAATATGCAGATCCAGCTATTCTTATTGATTGCGCCAGAAAAACTAAATAGTATATTTGGGTCAAGTGTGATTCCCATGGGTCCAACTACATGCTTTCGAAGTTTCCCTGACCCGCTGTCAAAGACAATGTATGGTACTTATTCTTCAAGCCGGGGCAAGTTTGGTGAGCAGGGAATTACTGCTGCCTACATAGGTATTCAATATTATGCTATTCCGAATTCATGTTTAATTAAATTGTTGAGAGTCTATTCATGCACATTGAAATAAATTATTATGCAATTAAAATTAACGCATATATTTATAAAAAAAAAACCTGTAGTCTAATTAAAACGGAATGCATATTTTATATTACCAAAATTACCATATTTTATATGTCTTGAAGAGATGGTAGTTTAACGGGAGTATCGCTATCAATCGGACAACGCCTAACAAGGTCTTGAGTGTTGAGGTTCTACTTTCTAGTGGGCACACACAGTGAGCACACAGTAGGTATATCATGATTCCACCTTCGAAAACATCGTAACTTGCCATCATTTGAGATAGTAGCAGTCAAATTCGAAGGTCGCCGTGGCGCAGTCGTCAGTGGCTTCACTTCTTGTCCGCGGGGACACAGGATTCGAATCCCAGCAGAAGCAAATATTTATGCGATGAGTTTAGGTGTTTGTCCCGGGTCTTGGATGTTTGTGTGCTGTGATTGTGTGTGTCCATGCCTCCCGCGACGCAGTGCGGGCATATGTATGTAAGAAAAAATATTTTGGATTTACAAAGCATTTAAAAAATCTATTTGATACAACAAAAACGATTAATTAACATATTTACAAGATCGAAGCTCTCGCTTGTTGACACAAGCTGCGATCAAACGAAACGAAGACCAAAAGTACTTTAGTTACGAATATTTATACTTATGTTCATTCGGTGTATGAATGTGTGTATTTTCGGTAAAAGGGATGAAATCCGGAGGACAATGAAATTTACAGAGCGATTTAAAATGTTTTCCCGAGAGAATACATCATATTTGGACGGAGCCATGGTCAACAGCAATTAAAAAAGTAAGTAATTTTCCAGATTTAAATTCTGATGCAAAATGTCAACAGATTCATTATAATCCCAACGGTTTAAATAAGCTGTTATAACTATGCTATGACATCACATTCACTATAACATTTTTGGATTATGAATTATAGGAAGTAAGAACTAAGGCATGTTTTAATTTGTAATTAATTTAAAATCGTATTATAGGTACGCACACTTAGCCTTTAAATCGGCTTCGCGTTACATCTCGAAATTATTTGTTTGCTGCAGGTTATAGGTTAAGGGCGTCGTGGTTTTTGTCTTTGGACGATGTGACGTAAACCACCTGAAAACCTAAAAAATAACGTTTTCAGGTGGTTATAAACTACGATACTGTGGTCGGCCTAGCTATCGCCAATTATGGATCATCGTGACTTGTGTCAGATCGTAGCAGTGGTGCCTATTATCTGATAATGATCATACATGTACAGCAGATCATTACCTGTAGGTAAAAGTAAAGATTTTTCTGTCTGCAAGTAGACAGCCTCAAATCGACTGGCCGGTTGGCGCAGTTGGTAGCACTCTGCCCTCTGAGCCGCTGGTGGTGGTGATTCCCGGACAGGTCAAGCATTTGTGTGTATGAACATGTCTGTTTGACCTGTGTCTGGGTGTGTATATGTATATAAGTATATATTATATCAGTCAACAGGTTACCATAATACAGGCTCTGCCTAGTTTGGAACCTGAAGACCTTGTGTGAATGTATAAAAAAATAATTAAAATATATATATATATAATATTTTTTTCTTTTTCTGAACCAATATTAAGAACACACTACATAATGCAGGCAAGGCAAGCCAAAAATATCATTGGCGTTGTGAAAACAACAACATTTAGGCTCATCACAGAAATGTTCGCCCCCGCCGGGATTCGAACCCGAGGTCGCGCTTCCAGTATTAGCATAAAGGTTATATTTTGTTGTTAATTAAGTCGTTGTGTACAGTGAAAATGAATAAACTATTTTCATTTCACATCAAATCATGAACACACGGAGTAGCACTAGATTTGGAAATTGAATCCCAATAAACTATTTTACCAGTTAGGTGTCACAAATGTAAAAATGAAAATAGGTACCTACCCTTATTTTTTATTGCGGCTGCCAAAAGCGGTGTCGTTCGACACGTCGCTGTGTGGCGCGCGGTGAGGGGGTGTCGGCGTGACGTGGTTCCCACGGCCCTCATACAGTATGCGCGCGGTTTAGCACACCAAACGCAAACACCCCCTAAGCCTTTACAATGCGTATTTTATTCCTATAAAAAGCCTTTTAGGTACTTATTCCATACGTTAAAGTATTTAGCAGAAAAAATATTAATATAAGGCGTTTTTTTGCACATTATACTTTTAGCTTTTGACCACTATGTAGCTTGGTGGTCAGTGACGAGGTTTCATACAATGATATTTTACTAAAGATGACGTATATTCATACTGCGCGCTGCTCAGATATGGTTCCTTTACGACATAAACATGCTTACTGCGTCAGATAATACGGTACAAATAATATAGAAAAGGATAGCTATATGTTTAGACTTGCGCTTGAAATACGCGTCATAATGAAAATTACTAGAATTGACTTAATTTTGCCGCCTCAGTTTCCGCGCGCTTGTGCGACATCTACCTCATATAATATCATTGGTTTCATATCGAATTTCTTACTAAACGTAAAGCTTAAAAAGCAGCTGCCCTTAAGTATGTACCTTCTATTCGACTTCCTAGGTGTAGCTTAATATTTCACCTTCGACCACATCGTCACTGACCATCAATTGAAGCAGTAGGCAAAAGCCTACATAAGACAATAATATATAGTTAAATATATAATAATAATAAAAAATACAGAAAAAATATACTTAATACAAATACACCTAAACCTAGTAAGGTTAGTTAGTTACCTGTCCCCGTTTTTTATCTCCCAGACGACGTGCGTTTTTCCTGAGTTTCCCATTTACTGAAGCGACTGGAATCGTATTTTAAAATATAATACGCTTTTATTTTGGAAAATTCCGCTAGTGGCTCAGGGGAGGGGAAGCTAATTTCAATTTCATTTAGTTCTGGCGCGATTCCATGCAACGGCCACAGAATAGGTGGCGACCGAACGAGCAGATCTGACAAATAACGACTTTCGCGGAAATTCGATCTCAGGTCTGCTCAAGCCAGGCCTCATCCTACTTAATATTATATTATGATACATATAAATGCTTAAGTTTGTTAGTATGGATGTATGTTTGTTACTCTAAAAACTAGTGAAACAGATAGCATCAAAACTGAATTAACTTAGGCTTATTTTCATCATCACCGTTATCCATCACCACGCTGGTAAAGCGGATTTGGATGAAATTTGGTTCTTATATACATCAGGTCCCGTAATAACACATAAGCTACTTTTGATCATCACCACGCGGGTAAAACCGTGGGGTGCAGCTAGTATATCATACTAGCTGGCCGGTTGGCGCAGTTGGTAGCACTCTGCCTTCTGAGCCACTGGTCCCGGGTTCGATTCCCGGACAGGTCAAACAGACATGTTCATACATGTCTGTTTGACCTGTGTCTGGGTGTGTATATGTATATAAGTATATATATCAATCATCAGGTTACCATAGCACAGGTTCTGCCTAGTTTGGGATCTGAAGACTTTGTGTGAATGTTGATAAATAATATATATATATATGCCTCTACCACTACGAGTCACTGCATATCGTCATTTAATCTAGCTGGAGGACTTTCATAACTACGCTTGCCTAGGTGCATGTGGTCTCCACTGTTTTGCAACTGAAGTAACCGGCTCACTGTGTAACGCAAAATAGTAACCTTTAGTTTACCATCCACCATCGTATGTGGCTATCTATGCGAAATAACCTCGATCCGTATTGGGTCTTTTTGAGAAACTCCGAGCATAATGCATTGTGCTCTATTGCTATGAGCGACCAAAGTAAGCGAGGCGTACTTATATATATACTTACTAAAATTCTATTTGACATTGTTATTAAATCAAACGGGGCTTGATCGCGAGAAAAACATTTAGTAATTTATTTACCTCGACGTTTCGACCAAGTTGCATTGGTTGTGGTCACGAGAAGACTGACGACTTATTCTCGCGATCAAGCCCCGTTTGATTTAATAACAATGTGTTCGAATCGCGAAAGTCTAAAAATTACAATCTATTTGACATATCAGCAATTTATAGTACTTAATTTGTTTGTGAGAAAATAAACTGAATTTCCTAATTATATACTGCCGATTTTTTTTCATATTCCATGTATTATTTTACCTTCAATTATAGAGGAAGGCCGGAGAAGGTATGGATGGACTGTGTGAAGAGTTATATGTTTATGAAAGGTGTGATCACTGAGACGACTAATGATAGAAGAGAATGGAAGAGGAAAACATGTGCCGACCCCACCTATTGTGGGATAAGGACAAGAAGAGGACGAAGATTTTACCTTCAATTCAGATTTGGCAATAAAATTGGTTGTTTACATACTTGGATATGTCGTGGCGGCCATTTTCATCGTCATACACCTATAATTTATTGGATTTTTTTTTTTTTTTTTTTTTTCAGCCATGTGCATCCACTGCTGGACGTATGCCTCCCCCATATAGGGGGGATTTGCCAATACTCGCCACGCTTGGCAGGCGTGTTGGCGAGCGCAGTATGATTTCCGATCCTCAGAAGGTGCTGCTGCCCACTTCCTGGTACGTGATCCCTTAGCCGACTCTTACGGCACCCACGGGAAGAGATGGGGGAGTACTATTCTAGGCCGGTACCACCACGGCCTTTTATTTAGGCCACGGAAATTTATTAGAAACCTGTAATATGGTAATAAAGTTGTTTCCAGTATATGTACGTAACTTTTATAGCAAATGATCTCATCTAAGTTATTACTTAGTTATCTTGCCTTTGTAACGGTAGGTAAATTGACTGCCCATTCTGTCATGACTACTCTATGCCAATAAGTGCAGAGTACTCCAAGCACGGAACTCTCGGGACAGTTAGGGTTCCGTAGGCAGGCAGATTACACCCTGTCTGAGCCCCAATACGCAATTCCATTCGTTGGTGGAGGACTAGAGGATTTCGCATTTTTATCGGCGGCTCTATGCTTTTACTATTAAATTGGACCCACTATGTAGGGATTTATTATTATTGACTCTCCGGATCGGTAGTGGGATCACGAAAATGATCCCGTGTACGTAAGGTGTACTTTTAAGAAAAGTTGATAGCGGATTTCAGTAGGATTATGTGAATTGATATACTATTAACGAGCAACTTTTGTACATAAATCTCCAGGCTTCCGCGGAAGTGTCTTCATTTGAATGCAAGGTTGTGCCTACTGCCGTCTAACCTAGGAAAAGAAACGCCATACGAAGCTTGGATGAACACATTGTTTTATTTTGAATTGGCAAAGAGTTCATTCTACACTTTTTATACATCAGGTACTAATAATTTATCGAGAAATCACATGTACGAGTTTTGTTCAAAAGCACTAGAGATATGAACTGCTAAAACTACCTACTTCTACCTTTCAAATGAATTTTTAGGACTGCCATTTGCCATCTTGTAGTAAAAATAAGTAGGTTTGATCTTTATTATTTATTAATAATAGCTAAGGATAAACAATTATAAAAAGAAATAACATTTTATGGTAAATATTTGTGGATATATATATAATGTTAGCTACGCCCCCTGGATTCATCTGCATAGACTACAGATTTTCCAGCTCACCCAGTCATGCCAAGGAACTGCGTTCACTTTGGGGATAAAAGTAGACAATGGCCCTAATTATGCTCATTACTCGAACTAGTTCAAATTCACTAAAATAGCTCGCATTATATTTACGCTACAATCTACGTTATCGCTAATATTATATGAATTTTATTCAATTGCTGGCCAATTGCGGGTAGCAGGAAATTATCGTAGAGAGTAGAAGTAGTCGGTGGTGCATTTGATTGGACTATCTTAAGAACCTTAATAAAAATACTTAAAAATAATGTAGTATGAAATCTAAATATATATAATATCTAATCTAATCTATAATATCTAAATATATTTATGTATTACGTAGTAGAATTTAGTAGCTAATTATATCCATCGGCTTAGATCGAAGTTCCGAGTTTTTTTTGGTTTAGTAGACCATGCCACATTATTTATTAAAATGAAATAAACCTACAAATCAGACATTTACTATTAATAATCACATCTAGGTAGTTTTTATATTTAGTAAGCAGTTCATATTCACTCGTACAAGGCACTAATTTTCTTTCGTGTCGTGTTGCTTTTCATTTGCGATGTTAATTGAAGCAGAAAAATATGATTACTTATAATATAATTATCTAAGTTGGAAATTTCATTGGAACCATACTCTCTAGAGTCTGCCTTTTCATAATGTTACCTACTTACTTCACTGTAGAAATGGTACTTACCTCATTGTTTCCATAAATAAACAAGACACAAATAGCTTCCCACAACAAACTAATATGAAGATGAAGCGATGAAGCGGATTGTAATTAATTGTTCGGTCATTGAATGAACCATACTTGCCCACAGATGTCAATCTATTTTTTTTACTCAGGTTGCGTTCGCGCACTTCACCAGCTATTACGTATTTTGTTCTGACTGTGGATGTATGGCGCTTACGCTGTGTTTTTTACTCACAATCACAGAATATACTCAAAGTAATTATATGTAGGTACTAATAATATGATTGAAGACCCCAAACTATGTACTGCCTTTACTTTGGTAACTTAAAAAAGTATTGAAAGTGATCCCTTATAAAGTTTATCTAATTTTATGCGAGGAGATTATACAAAATGAGTCATGTAAATTAATTTAAATAATGGGAAACAAATTAAGAAACGTGTGGATTACAATTATTGCTCTATGTGTTCATACATAAACACACTCATTTATAGAACATATTCTGTATTTGTTAACAATGTAAACATTTCGTAACATTAACCACATCGTTAAGACTTGATTAGAGCGTCCACAACCACAACATGATAACAAGCTGGGGCTGCCAGTGTCGACTCTTGATTACCCATAACAATACTTGGGGAGCTTTACACGCCGGGGATACCAGGCTCTACAAGTACCACAATTCGAGGAGTTTTAAAGAAATGTCTCTAAATATTACTCATAATCAAGATATAATGCAATGGAGGGTGCTTCTGTCAACTGTTTGCAGTTTGAGTGCTTTTGTTATGAGTGGTTTTGTTGACATTTTTCATTGGATTGGGTTGGGAGATTTTGATTGGAAAAGTTTTTGAGTTTTGCTATGATGAGAGTTTTGGTAATCAACTTAGCGTAACTTTATTGGGCTGGAACTTTTAGGGTGCATCTTTTTAACTAGTGAGGTTTTTGAGCGTTTCGTATGCGTGTCCAACCATACTTTTAAATGATATCAATATTAAAGTTATCAAGACATTATCTTGGAAGGAAAAAGTGTACTAGTGTTAGAATTTGTCTCCTCAGTCTAGTCACGAGCCAAGTCAGTACAAGGTGAAGTTATAATTTAATCTCTTTTTAGTCGTGGTTATGCTAGTCATCTACTACACATACAAACAGTAAGGATATCACGCTGTTTGTTTATACTTTTAAACAGTATTACAGAATAAGTTAGAATTTTTTTTTTCAAAGTATTTTTTCCACGATTTTAAATGGGTTGTATTCCAACCTTCCTCCTTCTCACCTGATGTTAAGTGATGATGCGGTCTACGATGATTCACGCCTGCCTAGAAGATACCTGTTCACTATTATTCGTTTTGTAAAAGGGCATACATTTCAAATGTTTAAGCTTCAAGGGGGAAGACCAGGTTTTAAAGAAAGAACGTTTACATAACCACTGTTCGTCTCACTTGCTACTGAGACTTTCGTTCTGTTCGGTCGAAAAACACTAAAAAGCCATACTGCGTCGAGAGTTTATATAGTCGGGTAGTTGAAAGAACGGCATGGTACGAGTATATCCCGCAAGTCACCGTCAACCGATAAAAAATTAAAAAGCAATAAAAATGCAAACCAGCAAAGTTTGCGAAACCGGGGCCAATCGATACCACCTGATGAATTAATTGATTGGAACATTGAAAGTACCTACCTTTGTCTTTTTTAGGGTACCGTATCTGAAGGGTAACCAACGGAGCTTCATTGCTTCGCTGTGCGTCGCGTTGGCCTGGAGGGAACTATGTATTAACTATATCTCATAAATCACAAATGTTAAGTAGCTTCTCCATAATATCTTTCAAGAAACAATTACACCAGCAGCTAGTCCCTTCCCTTAAACAGAAACCTAAAGACATGTAATCAATAAATCGAAGGAGGCTCGATCGCGTGAAATATATTTAGTAATTTATTTACCTCGACGTTTCGACCAAGTTTCATTGGTATTCACGACAAGACAACTTGGTCGAAACGTCGAGGTAAATAAATTGCTTAATGGTTTTACACGATCAAGCCCCGTTTGATTAAACAATGTGTTTGAATCGCGAAAGCTTAAAAAATGTTAAATACCTTTAAATATGGTGCTTCCTGGGGACTAACCCCCTTACTTATGAACATTGAATAAGCTGCGAATAGTAATTCAGTGTTTTGTTCCGCTCTTTCAACGTCAAACTGTAATATAAGCGACAAAGACAAAACACTGAATAACTATTCAGAGGTTATGCAACGTTTATTAGTAAGGGAGTTAGTCTACTTTTCATTATGGTGATATGATGGGCTCATAAAGGCTGATTTTGACAGTTTCGGTAGTCTACTATTTTTTATTCGTTTAAATCTTGATTCAATCCTAGACTCAATGACACAGCGCGTCATTTTCCAAAGTCTGTTAGCACCTTAAATGTCAATTGTTTTACTCTTGGATGAATGATTCACACCTTCCTAAGTTCTACTAAATCGACATAGGCTGAGCATCCTAGACAGAGAAAGCAATTCTCTGTCTAGGCTGAGGATAGATTCCAATTAGATTCAGGCCTTTTAGCGGACTACGAATTTTTGACAATAATATGTATAAATTACTACTTACCTATCATGTTGCTCTGTTGAAATGTGTTATTATTGTTGTATCTAGAAACTCGCACTCAGAGTCTCAAGATACAGGCTGTCGCCTAGTTTGAGACTTATTGGTAATGTAACCTAATGTTTTATACCAATGTTTTTTATCGTAGTTAAGTAGTGTTACTGTACCGCTAATTTACGTTTTCGGAAATAAAGAATTTATTATTATTAAATTAGTAGAATTGTCACTCTGAAGAAATGTCAAAGTTAAGTTATACAAATAATAATAATAGTAAACGAACAATTTTAATTTATCCCTTGCACTGCCAGACACCACAGCTTTCGCAGACTATGTGTTTTATACGAGTCCTCCTCTCAGCCATGTGCGTCCACTGCTGGACATATGCCTCCCCCATATAGGGGGGATTTGCCAATACTCGCCACGCTTGGCAGGCGGGTTGGCGAGCGCAGTATGATTTACAATCCTCAGAAGCCGCTGCTGCCCACCTTCTTGTACGTGGTCCCTTAGCCGACTCTTACGGCACCCGCGGGAAGAGATGGGGGAGTACTATTCTAGGCCGGTACCACCACGGCCCGGTTTATACGAGTCACTGGAAACTATTTAACAATAATATTATCCCAGTAAGGTGTATGGATTATTCAATTAACATAAGGCCCAAATTTGTGAAGGAAAATTTTGGCTACTAGTGGGATTTGAACCCATGACTACAGAATACCATCCTGTCGCTTTAACATCTAAGCTGCAGAACGCTCCACTAGCCGTGCGAATTTATTCCTTCCTTATTTACATCTGAGGGATATTCTGTAAAGTAGAGTAAAAGTAAAACGTAAAAATAGATTTAATGCAGTAAAAGTTATATATATTAAAATATTGATATGATCAATGTGCCATAGCCAACCCACTATAGGGTACCCTGTTTCGGGTTGACTATCTCTGTTTTATTTTTTATAATTACTATGTTTTATAGCTTAATAGAAGGTACGTACGATATTACATGATGTCATTGCATGTAGTCGTGGGTTCAAATCGCAATAGAGCCAAAATATTTTCTTCTAAATAATGAGCCTAAGTTCTGCGGAATTTACTCTCGAATTTTAGAAAGAAAAATTGACATTTCATTTATTTATAATGGACTCTTTAAAAACTGCTTTGAAACAAACATGCAAAGCGGCACCTATGCCAAGCTCCAGGCGGGCGGGTGGCGCGGCGCGGCGTTGGCGGTCCGTGAAATTGCCCAGTCTGGCCATTCCGCTCGCCCTCATAAAATATATCTGACAACTAATGATCTATGGCAACGGTGGACTAAAGCCATGACATCACTAACATCATACTTGGAGGACGGTATATTGAATAGTTACCTACAGTCTAACTATAGCAATCGACATAATCTTTAAACCCCACAAAATGAAAATAATCCATTACCTTACACTGTTTCCACGGTTATAACGTGGTACTTACCCGTAGTCGATATCACGATCGACAATTGTTTCGGCTTCTTCCGGAAGCCTTCATCGACTCTTGCGTTGATCTTGAGTCACGTTATAACCGTAGAAACAGTGTAAAGTAATTATGTACGTGAGTTTTAATAATATTAAAGCATTATCTTTTCTTACTGTATGAATTGACTCGCTGCCTTTTAAAGAAGATCAATAAAAGCAACAACTATAGATACGCCCGCAATGTTTACCCGCGGTGAAATGGTACGTGGTATTAACGATTTTTTGCCATTGCACGAGAACAGTCAATATTTTTGGGATAAATAGCAGCCTATGTCTTATTTCAGGGTATAATAATAATGATAATAAGCCTCTATTGCTGTTAAAATTTACAATACTTATATCTAAATATTATATATATATTTTAGTATATATTTTGAATTTTACTATATATTTTAAGTATCAACGTCCGGTATTTTGTTTATTTAGGAAACAGCTTGTCTCTCGACATAGGCCTCCTCTAATGTCTTCCACAAGTTCCTGTCTTTTGACTTTCTCAGCCACTCTCCGCCAGCTATTCTTTTGAAGTCATCCTCCCATCTTTGATTTTTTCTGCCTTTACTTCTATGGCCATCTCTTGGGTACCATTCCGTTACATTCTTTGTCCACTTTTCTTGTGTCTCTCTTAACATATGTCCTGCCCATCTCCACTTTTGAATTTTGTGTACTTTTTCGACGCTTTTTAATTTTGTTATGTTTTTTATGTATTTTAGTCTAATTATATCTTTTCTCTTAACTCCAGTGATACTTCTTTCTATATTGTTCTGTATTCCAGGGTATAAGTCATCCTTATTCCATATTCCATGCGAATCAGTTCAGCCGTTTCAAGTTGAAGGAGTTTTAAACATACAAATGACTAACAGACACACGATAAATAATTTTTTTCCTTTATAATAATATATATACCTAGTCTCATGTCATTAAAAGTGCAAAAGGATAAATAATTGTAATGTAACAAACCGACTAGGACTCACGTGGTAAACACTGGAAAATTACTCTCCGACCAATTTCCAGTCCATTTTCCAGTGTTTACCACGTGAGTCCTAGTCGGTTTGTTACATTACAATTATGGAAGAAACTCGCGATAGTTTTCACGATAAATAAGCATAGTACGTAAATAATGTCTGTGGAAGCATGCTTTTTAAAATAACTTTTTTTGATATATATTTGCCGCAAAGACCTTTATTTTTGGCTGATGGTCAGTGACAATGTGAGCGAAGTTGGAGCCGTTCTATCTAGCCAACCGTAAGCAAAAGATTTGCAGGAAAATTATCCTCGATACATGCGTACCGAACTCAGCGAAGAATTATAGAGTTCTTCCAGTTTATCCAGGCCTATAGGCATGCGATGCCTACCTGGCTCGATGACTGTGAATTTTAATTGAAGGAAGACTTGTAGAGTTGTGAGTCTTAAACTACTGAAGTTCGGGCATGTCAGAGAATCCTTCTTCATCGAGCTGACCATAAAGACCTTCAGCCAACCCGTTCATTTTCAAGAAAAATGCTTCATCTGTAAGTAATAAGATACATTTTGTAGTTTTAAAGTTATGTATTAATTCCGGACGGTCGCTGTGGCGCAGTGGTTAGTGTCATTGGCATGACTTCTGTGTCTCCGGGACCCTGGGTTCAAATCCCGACACGGGCAAACATTTGTGATGAGTGTCGATGTTTCTTCCGGGTCTTGGATGTTTGTGTGCTGTGATTGTGTGTGTCCATGCCTCCCGCGATACAGGGAATCCTAGTACGGAGGTAAGAGAAAAAAAAATCATATTTAGTAGGTATTGAACATCTAGTTCGATATAGAAATCAGAAAGCGCACTCTCTATTGCTATCCCTACAACCAACTACACAAATTCATTGTTTTACAAACATCCAGTCCCCAGCGAGCCATTAACAAGTGGAAAGTCTAGATTTATGCGAACACATGATAATCATAACCGGAACACGACGCGTTTTATGGCATTCACCAGTGTTGGCATTTCAACAATTCCACGCTTTATTTGCATATTATTCCTTTATTACTCTCACTGAATTCATATGCTAATGTCGGCGATATTTCCAGTCCCTCAGGGCCCGTCCGATGTGACCCTAAAGATTTCAGACAATGATGATTTATCAAAATTCACTAGACATGTCCAATAAAACACTTGTGTCAATAAAATTAAGTGCCTCATAAGGATATTTTGGGGCAACAAGGGAATCGTGGACGATATCGATCTTGTTAATGAAAGGGTGTAAATGGATGATGATATAAAAGGAATAACTATTGTATTTGTAAATCATTTAATCCGTCATTTTGTTCATTTACAATCGAAATTGCATTTATTCGGTGATTATCAGTAGTTCACTAGTAGTCAAATGCTATATCCATGTAGTATAAAAATAATTCTAAGAAAACGGGAGTGACCGGCAGCAGAGTGTTCAAATTCGCATTAAACTGGATGAATTCAGCGGTACAAATTCCAAGTGTCTTTTGACTAATTAACTTCTAATTTTAATTTATATATATCTATAACGAGCTCGTAAATAAACAACGAGCTTAGTTTTAGTAAGCACTGTGACTACTCATACACCATTGTACATGAAATTTGTTTCGGTCAATTATTTTTGGAAATGAATTATCGCAACCATTCTGGATTACGACATTATTTTATTATATTAATTAGGGTATCATTTTTTCTAGACACATAGCTCATAGATTGTTAATGAATTAGAAGCTTGTTTTGCTATTCTATTTGGAGTAAAATTTTAATGGCTACACAGATCTTATTTCTACTGCAACGCAATGACCTACAATGCGATTGAGATGCGATTGTTATTTCAGCGGATAACGAGATGATTTATGAGTACATGTGAATCACATAAACTATAACTTAAAAAACGAGAGTTGATTCTACAACATTGCGCCAGGGGATGGACTGTATCTGGTATATTTCTGAGAACTATGACTAGGATTAGTTCCAGCTACTTTATTTTGGAACCAACAATTCAATGCCAAACTCTAATGCATCAAAAGCAATATCCTTATGCCTTATATTCGGTCTATAGTTTCGGCAATACCTAGAGTATGTAGGTATGGTGTATGGTATTCGACACGTTTTATGCGTGTTTTACACAGTTTCACCGACTATGGACTCCGAGGATTGAAACGCGCAAAGTTTTTAACTTTGAGGGTAGTTGGGGAAGATATATTGTGGGAACGGCCCGTTAAGTGGCCGTTTTATTTGTGATGTTATTTTATCTAAAATTTACTGGAGTGTTGGTCTTATATACTTGAAATATCTACTCAAATTAGCTATGTTAAAGAAGAAATTAGTTAAAAAACACTACCACGTAAGAGAGCTCATGCATGATATAAATAATTCTTCATTGACTACAAAACTGGTTTAATTATTTTCGTAACATGGTACAGTTTTCTCAGGATCAGATATTCATAAATACCTAATTAAGTATATTAAATTGCATTTCAACGTGACGAAGAAGTTATTTTATTAAATTGACGATTTTCTTTGTTTTCTGAGAATTTTTAATTGTAAATTTGAATTTTTCGCAATTGATTCATATCGCCGCTTACCGACAAGTGCTAAATGCGGAATAAGTTGACATGTGACGTCACAGAGCTTAAGACTCTTCCCACCCCTTATCACACTATGTCACAAGAAGTAGAAGAAAGTAGAAGAAGAATAAGTACAAGAAGTAGCTACCATAGCTGGCTGATATGTTTCTGTTTATATTATTGCTGCTTGTCTGAATAAATTATTTCTTTCTTTCTTTCTTTCACACTTTGCTCCTCCCTCCCTCCCCCTAAAGGTGCGACATAATTTATGGATGGCCCCATATAATTATAACACGCCTGCCTAGAAGATTTCCCTCATGACTTGAAGACACCCAGATTGTATGTATCGGGAAAAATAAGGAATCCCGTTTCTCGGCAGTACGCGTTATGACTACCTTTTTGTGCAACATATTGGAATCGCAACCAGGTTATGGACAGTGCATTGCCGTCCACCTGGTCGTTTGTAGATGGAATAAGAAAGATCCCCGAAATGTATGCGGTAAAACACGGATAAAGTAGCAAATTTACATCAGTGAGCTCTGAGGTGTTGTATCAACTGGAGTCATTGCCGATCCATTTCATATCCTTGAGTTAATACTTAGCCGAACCATTCCACAAATGGGAAAAACAATATTCCAGGAGTAGTTTAGGCGCATTCATATCCTATCCTACTTCCTACTAATAATATATAGGCAAAAATGTGTATGTGAGTGTGTAAGTTTGTTACTTCTTCACGCTCAAACGGCTGCACCCATTTCGATGAAATTTAGAATGCAGATAGTTTAGACCCTAGATTATTACATATGCTACTTTCCCGAAGATAATTGATGTCCCTGTGGGATAAGCAAATAATTCAAAAACCTCTGGTTACTCCTCGCTCAAATGGTTATTACCAATTTTGATGAAATTTGGTATGGAGAAAGGTGAAACCACGAAATAACATATAGACTACTTTTATACCGAAAAAAAAATAGTTCCCGTGAGATAATTGAGGTAGCGGGAAAACCGTAATACACGCGGGTGAAACCGCAGGGCACTAATCATTCGAAATAAAACGACATATTTAAACATGTTAAAAATGATAACGCGTGAACAATATTGTATGGTTTATTTAGTTTACTTACACACTATGCTTAACAGTATTATATGACTTTACAATAGTGACTTTGGCAAAATGTTGTCTGGTTTATTCAGTTCACTTACACTCTGTTTAACAGTATTATATGACTTTACAATAGTGACTTTGGCAAAATGTTGTCTGGTTTATTCAGTTCACTTACACTCTGTTTAACAGTATTATATGACTTTACAATAGTGACTTTGGCAAAATGTTGTCTGGTTTATTCAGTTCACTTACACTCTGTTTAACAGTATTATATGACTTTACAATAGTGACTTTGGCAAAATGTTGTCTGGTTTATTCAGTTCACTTACACTCTGTTTAACAGTATTATATGACTTTACAATAGTGACTTTGGCAAAATGTTGTCTGGTTTATTCAGTTCACTTACACACTATTCTTCCCGTCCTGGACCCGCTCTGCTAATCAAACATGGCGGGTATTTGTCTAGTAAGGAACGCACGTACTACGTAGGTAGTGCTTGAGACGGTGCCGTCTGCCAGTTTGCATATTGGTACTCCAGTACTGCAGCCACTATTTGGTTCGTCTGCGGTTTCACCCGCGTACCCATAATATTTTTGTAGAATGCATTTTCGCATATTTTTATCGCATGGACTACGTTTTTTCGGCTACCTCAGCCTTTCCACCGGAAACATACTTTTTACTGGATAAAAGTAGCCCCAAGCCCCAAGGTCATGAATTCTTATTTCATATATTTTCTACAAAGATTTATTGCAATTGGTTTAACGGTTATGAGTAAAAACGTTTTAGACAGATTTACTTTCACATTTCGGACATTATTAGATTTTTGTCGTTATACCAAAAGAACCATTATTTTGTTGAGATAAAGGGTAGCCTATCTAGTTAATTCAGGTTATTACATGCCTAAATTCCTACAAATCAATCTGATGAAGTGCGACGAGGTAACAAACATATTATACATACACACAAACTTTCGATTTCTTGCTTTGTTTTATTACACACAAATTTTTGTGAGACATACAGACTCTTTGATCGTTACAGTTTTATTATAGTATTCAGAATAGGTTTATATGGCTGACCCCTGAAGCCGGTGGCGGTGTGGCGTGAAGGGCGGCTGAAGTGGATAATGCATCTGTGATTGCATAGCAATTGTGAGAGTTCGACGGTCTAACTCAGCGGGCGAGTTACAGTTATTTCTAGTTTGATATTTTTTCTATATTATGCTGGTTAAGATTATGCTCCGTGTATGCTTATAATATTAATTTCAAATTTAGTAACAACTTTATTTATTAATCCATCGCTAGAAACTCTTATTCTTCTAAGTGCATCTCTGCGTCTGGTGGACTTATTAGTCATCTAACAATCAATCTGTAAACCTCAGACACGCTGGCGAAGAGTTCTATTATTATCAGGTCAGCGCTTGTTTTCATCTTTCGTTTATTTTATTTTTTCTTACTAAATAGGTACTTTTCCCGCTAATTGTGAGTGACACTTGATTACTTGACGAGTTCTTATAGACGCAAAATTACTATATAATCTAAGCGCATCCTTGTTTTCTTTCTGAATAAAGAAATAATAAAGATTGTTATGTTCGGTAAAAGAGTTTGTATGGCATTTACCTCTTTTCTTAAGAAATCATTATTTTCTATAATATGGGTGCGTCTTAAAAGTAGTTACGTACGGCGGGGTCCAAAGTAGTTAAGAACTCCATATATCTTCAGAGCATCGATACATCAGTCTTGGTTAGATAGGTGCGGTGCATCGTTTATTTTAAACTATAGATATATATATAAAGGAAATGCTGTTGAAATTATCTTCATTCGGCATTTGTCTAAGGGCGGCGCAGATGTTCGGTTTCCTGTGGAAATAAATGTCAGCGGCTGACCTTAGACAGCGTGGTAGATTATGGACAGAACTCCACTCTTTGAGACGAAGGTTCATGCTCAAGCAGTGGGAAAGTAATGAGTTTATTATCAGCATATAATAGAAAGAAAAAATAAACTTTTGTTATATATAAAACTTTTATATACAAAGACAAATGGTTACGGAAACATACAAACAAAGATTTATTTTTAATGAACTTAAAGTTTATTTTTCTCTCTATTATGATGCTGATAATAAAACCAATACTTTTCCACTGCTGAAACATATGCCTTCATGTCAAAGAGTTGAGTTCTGTCCATAATCTACCACGCTGTCTAATACAGGCAGTCAAACGCTGAATAGAGATACCCAAAATATTTCAGGGAGTGAATTGAGTACCGGAATATAACTTAAACCGGTTAAACTACGATGTCACCATATAATCATGATAATAAAATATAGAAAAAGTTTAGACATTCCAATTTCTCTCAACTCATATTTCCCGACGCTATCTCGGACAACAGCAAAATGTGACGTGTTCATCGTCCTGTTTATTTTGTTTATTTGCAGCTTTTATCCCTATCAATAATGAAAGTGTATCGGAGAATAACAAACTTCTTTCAAAACCATAATAGGTGCACTTTGATTTCGGGTTTTGTTTGCGTTATACAATTAATACATTTTGTTTATTTATTAATTTATTAATGTAAACTTAATGTCGAATAAAATAAATATTATATTTATTTTATAAATATTATATTTATTTTATAAATATTATATTTATTTTATTGCCGATGGTAAAAGCAATCATGGTCTCAGGTAGACTGGATAAAATTGGTAAGTTAAAAGAGCACACACAGCACTCCTTTTCCTTATTTAGTAAAAACCACCCCTCTGCCACCTTCAAATGAAAACATATTGCCAACTATGATGGTATCGAGTATCTTCACTGCAGCAAGACCGGTGCAATAGCCGATGCTATCTTTATGACACAATGAAAGAGGTGATCAAAGGGGTGAAAGCCTGTTTAATCTAATTTACGATAATGTACCTTATTTCGCTTAATAAATGGCTATTCCAAAAGAGTAGATATCACGTCTATCACGGACTATTTTTCTATACAACTATTTTGGATAGAATTAGAAACAACGTGTCAAAAACAACGTTAAGGCAACAAGGAAATAGTACATAAATTGTAAAATAAAACATAATTACAAGGTTTTTACTTTACTTTTACTTTAAAGATTTAGCGTTTCACCACTATCTCACTAGATGGTAAGTGACGGTTTGTGGCAAGGTGTAAATCACGCTAGCCTAGATGTTTACCGGTTGTCAAGGACTGCTGCCTGAACACACTATGTTTAGTGGCAGTCTTTCAAACCTAAGGGTGGTAGCTAGCCAGATAATTTGATCATTAGGGAGAATTAAAAAATAATTATATTACCATAATTGTATGAACACAAAAAAAACTATTCGTTATCACCAAATGTTTGATAAGTTTTTATTATAGTTATCCGTATTCCTGTTATGACGCTGTCACTGCAGCGAAAAGTTCTTTTAGGAATTAACTATAAATTGGTATTATTGCGAGTCGCATATTATAAAGATATTATAATAGAGTTTTCAAGCATATATCAAATTATAACGCCATATGTTACAAATGATTTCTTCTCTCAGCCATTTGCGTCCACTGCTGGACATTTGCCTCCCCCATATAGGGGGGATTTGCCAATACTCGCCACGCTTGGCATGCGGGTTGGCGAGCGCACTATGATTTACAATCCTCAGAAAGCGCTGCTGCCCACCTTCTGGTACGTGATCCCTTAGCCGACTCTTACGGCACCCACGAGAAGAGATGGGGGAGTACAATTCTAGGCCGGTACCACCACGGCACAAATGATTTAAAAAGTATGAACACACAACCTCCTTGGAGACTATTAATCATTTACATAAAAAAATCTTATGCAATCCAGACATTTCCAATAAATCAACAATATTAATAAGCTCTATATGAAGAAATAAATAATAAATAAATATTTTTATTTCCAAAAGTAAATTACATTATATCTTAAAAGTTACATAAGGTTTGTAATGTATTTATAATTTACTATGTTATGTGTATATTTAGGCCGCTTCTGGTATGTTTAATTAGTTTTTACTTATGTCATTAATTTACGAGTTTTCTGATTCTATAGATTTTTTTTTTTTTTTTTACATATTATAAGTTTGCGTTTGACAACTGTCTCACCTGATGTTAAGTGATGACGTTGTCTAGGATTAAATTAATTAATTAATCCTAAAAGTTAAATGTCCTGTTACACTTTTATCAGAGAAATTATCTCCGCATGCGACCATATGAGGCATACACCATTTTCCCCACTTTCAATCAAAGAAGACAGCTTTCGAACAGGCCCATCAATCCTCCTTAAAGACTCACTTCGTTTCCAAAACCCCGAAATTCCGAAGCAACTACCGTCCGTCAAAGCAAAACTGCTACAATTGTCGAAACAGTTCAACATCCACACATCGCGCTGAAATTACATTTCCAATTCATGAACGAACTTATCCAACTTTTTCCCTTTCTTTCCCCTCCCCTCCCAACCTCGCCTCACCACTCTTTCTCACCTCTAGGGGATTTTCTATGAATATTTTTTGGAGGGAACTTGTTGACTTAATTTTATATCGGTTTCGTTCATATTAATGTGGGAAGCTCGGCCCATTGTGATAGGTGAGGGCAGGAACTGCATAATGAGGGTAGCCGGGGAATATAGAAATGTTTAATATAAAATAGTTGAGATATTATTATTATTATATTATATGAACAGAAATACTGTTATGTCGCCATATCAAGTTTTAAAATAAATAACTTATCACACATACACAAACACTCCATCTCTCACCGTGTGGGTGCAGTAATCTAGAGATAAAATTAACATACTACGCTCGCCAACCCGCCTGCCAAGTGTGGGGAGTATTGGCAAGCCCCCGTTAAAAACACATGAGGAAGGCATATGTCCAGCAGTCAGTTTGACGGCCGACGTTCGCACCGCTGAGCTATCATCGCTGCAAATCTATTACCAACATTATGAAATAAAATAAAAAAATATATTCATAGCCATTGCATTGTGCAAAATTTAAAAAAAACTTTATAGATTTGACCACTATCTCACTTGATGGTAGTGAATATGTAGTCGAAAATGTTATCACGCTAGACCTAAAGTGCTCACTGGCTCTAAAAATAAAATAAGCAATACATAAACTAACCGGATCCACTATAGGGTTATAATATTAACCCCAAGATTATCATCAAGATTGAATAATTATGATTATCAAAAATTAACCACATCACTATTATAATTAAGTTCCTAATTAAAAGACGCCATCAACATCGCATCAATAACGTTCGCGTCGTATAGTTCAATGAGAGTTACGTTATAAGTTTAAGTTGAGGCAGCTGATAGGACGCTATGTTAATAGCTAAACTTCCGCAGCGCTGTGACAAACGACGCATCTTCAGCTTTTGAGCTTTTTATTAGATAGTGGATTATAATTTTCCCGCTACCTCAATTATCCCAAGGAAACTATACATTTTCAGGGATAAAAGTAACGATGTGTTATTCCAGAGTCTAACGTAACTCTATATCAAATTTAATTGAAATTGGTACAGCCGTTTGATAGTAACAGAAGTTTTTAAATTACTGGCTCATTCCACAGGAACAGCAATTATTTTCGGGATGAAAAGTAGCCTATGTGTTATTCTAGGGTTTCAACTATCTCCATACCAAATTTTATCGAAATCGCTGAAGCCGTTTGAGCGCGAGGAAGTAACAAACATTCACACTTACACATTAACACACTTGCACACATAAAAACTTTCGCCCTTATTATATTAGTGGGATTTAGTTTAAACTAGGTACGATTTAACTTACGTAGTTTTGTTGTTCAAATTGACGTGGTTTTGACACATTATGAATGTACTAGTAGCGCCCCGGTTTCGTGACTTTCTGAGACACTTTTCCATAGAGTGCTCGCGTTTTCTGTCGCGACCGAGCATTCCGTTTTTATAAGTTGGGAAAAAATAGTTATTAGATATCGATACCTGGTCTAGGAGGACATGAGCAGCTTCTTAATAATATACCCTGTACTGAACATTTAATTTGAAATATGCTATACAGAAATTATTACTCGTGCAAGTATTTAAGGTTTAATATTCCACCATTTTTACACTGCTGGACCAGCATGGGCTATGATTAGCAGTTTGTGCTTTCAGTAGTGCTTCGAAGCGATAATAGCTGAGCGGAACGTGCGTCATCTGTCAAAATGACGGACGTTAGTTCGATCCCTAATAGCGGCTGGAGTTTCCGATGAAGGCGACATCATTATCATATTCCCAGCATGGTACACTTTTAAGTACCTACCTGGTTAGCTGTCACACTCAAGTTTGAAAAGCTTTCACCTAAACCATATTGTTTTCAGGCAGCAGTCCTTAAAAGCCAATAAAGTTCTATGTCTAGTTTGACCACATGATCACTAAACATCAAGTGGGGTAGTGGTCAAATGACCATAAATTAAAATCAAAAGTCACAGAATACTTTTTTTTTATAATTGTAAATACTCAATTCACACCTCCTTAGGATTAATTTATAAAGCTTAGAACGTGTTTTTGAAAATTAATCGTAAAGCGAATCCTTACATATATAACCTAGCTTCAAACTAAAACTGTGTACCAAATTTCAGCTCAAGGATTGAGTGGTATACGCTATGTATATACATAGATCGATGTGTCAGTCGGTCACAACCCTGAAGAAAATAATAACTTTAGAAAATAGCACGACATGTAAATATTGATATTTCGAACTCTCGACATAATTTCTATTGCTATAAATAAAATTACGTATATTTTTGTTTCAAATAACAAAAAAAACTTCACATAAACATCCGCGGAACATTTTCTTCTAAAATTACCGAAATCGCTTCAAATGTACCTGTAGTGAAAAGTTCACTCAATTTCTCGACTACGGTAAAGGCATCTTTCGGGGAACACACGTGAAGAAGTCTTCCTTTATTGAAGTTTTTTTATAAAAAAAAAAGACATTGAAAATATAATTCACCTTTAGAGAGGTGATGGCACTTAGCTCATGGTTTTTATTTTAATATATGACAATATTTTGATTTTACGAGTATGTTTGCAGACTGTTCAAACTCAGACGAACCTCTCAGACGCAACACGTAAATATAATATTTCTGTACTAGACTGCCAAGCACTGGCCATTAAATGTTACCAGTAAATAAGCAAGCCTTCAGGCTTTTGGGTAAACTTGCCGATTCCTCGCCTATTACCCGGACGGCCGACCTCTTGAGATTTACATCTACAAATTGGCAGGCAACTTTTTCCTCGCCAAATAAAAAATAACCGATTTTAGTTTTTTGGTTAGCGCGGAAAAGTTGCGTTATTTTCATTATTGAGAACTGCGTCTGGGTTATAATTGTGTTTAGTGTAGTTGCCCTGTTACTCGCCATTTGAGTGCGTGGACTCACCATGAGTATTAACGGAACACATAATAGTTATTTGTTTAACATGTGGGTAAAGTTGATTCATGGTGTGAATCTTGAATTTTAAAAAAAATGCACTTGTGAATACAATAATAATTATAATGTTCCTGTCAGAAATCGATGCGTAAAACTAGCAATTGACTGCTAGTGTGGTAAAAAACATTTTAAGCACCTATTATGTATAATTGTTTTAATCAACAGAAGTTTACGTATGATAACTACGTTTACACACAAAACTAAATATAACTAAACACTGGTAGTAATTTCTCCTGTTCAACTAAACTTAACTAAAATTGTGAACAATAAAATAAGTAACATAAGTTCTCATATGTTACAATAAATCCAAATACCTTAATCACACGTGTCAAAAGCGTGAGTGTTTGCGGCTTTTCTATGTTACGACGACCCTCACAGTAGTTTTTATAACAATATAATATTTACCTGATTAAAACTATAGTAGTATCAAACGAAAAAAAGCAATAAAATAACCACGTTAATAATTGAAATGAGCCGTACATACGGCAGAAGCAGTGGTTAAATGAACCGTGCCTTTTTAATCCAGCAATCGTATTTACCGGATACTGTTTAATCCACATACCGGATTACACATTAAAACGGACCGATTGTCCGGAATCATTCCGCTTATGGCAGCCGTAGCGTGCGCCCGGTAATTAGTTAATTATTTTATATATGAACGCTTAGTAATTGACCTGTTCGTTATGTAAAATGATATTGATCTACACTTTCTATAACTTTTTTAAATTTATTTAGGTAGAGCTTTTTATTGCTGTCACTTGAATGTGGTATGATGTTAGTCCTAGAATTTCTCATGGGTCTCTCGAGCACAGATTTTTGTACACACTGCGTGTCTGGTGACGGTTTATTAAACTTGAATGTGGTAGCTAGTTACGGGTAGTGTCACTTGTTTTCTTGCATGTACTTACTTACACTTAAGTACATGCAAGAAGAAACCCGGCAAAAAGAAACACATTTTCCTATTAAGTGAAGTAATTGAATACCAATTCTGAAGCTTTTAATTTCCTAAACACAAAACTTTCAGTATAAAGTATCCCATCCAATGGAACCTTTATGTACAATGTATAAAAAATAAAGAATCATGTTAAGTTACTAGAAGTTCAAAAACAAAGAAGTTTCATACACACTATTTTACCTCATTGTACCCCCTTAGAGACTGAATTTCCAAAAATCCGCGCTCAGTACTCGTCTACATACCACCCGGTTGGGCTGTGCGTTGTCTATAGATCAATCAGTGAGTACGTCAGGACAGTGTTATTATTTAAATATATTTGACATGTAGGACTTTCAACAAAATAAACTGAAAATACTCAAAATTATCTATTTAGCATATGGTGAAGCCTTAAAACCGTTTAACGTGAAAAAGTAAAGAGTACCCATAGATCCATCCTCAAAAATTTATGCAGCACTGATACGACCTTTTCGGGAACTCCAAGAATTTAGTCCTTTAACCAATATTCTGTGTGGCAAGGATTTCAAAGTTTAATAATACAAATTAGTCACCGGAGTATTTCTCGTGAAGGTTTGAGCCGTGGAATCGGGCAGGTGGTACCCGCGACCGTCCAGCCATGTAATAGCATTACTCTGACGCTCACTGCCAGCCTCCTTGCTGGGCTCGGCCGGATTCAGGCGCTAATTGTTTAAGGCTTTTCGGATTAACGATATTCGGTTGACCTGTTTAGAATAATGGTTCAAAATGGCGTATGAAGACGGAGCTCTGTGATTCTCATTAAAGATTATTTGAGTGAATTCCATTTCTGTTGTTAATGTATATAATGGAGTTATTTCAAAAGTGCAAATTCAATCACTGGTCATATGCATGGTCACATTGTTAAACTTGAAATTTAAAGAAAAAGATAAATATCACTTTTCTATAGGCTCTGTTTTGAGTATGTGAGCATGTTTGAAATAACCTTAGAAATCTTGTCTTTATTAGAGAGTCATTGCCATGAACATTTAAGCTCGTCTCTCGTGGACGAAAGTGCATTGTGTTGGTACTTGGCCGAAACATACCACATAATATTTTTTATTTTTTAAAACGGATAAGGGGACGGAACAAGCAAAAGGTCCACAGGATGTTAAGTGGTAACCTCTGCCTATAGACAGATACAACTCGTAAACCTTTCCTTTCCTAAACCAAGGCTTTTATTTAAATTTCTGATTTCATTGTTGGATTTTATTCGAAAATATTTCTAATCCAAACATAATATAGTAAGTACAGTAAGAGTCTTTCATTGCTTTACCGTGGATTATTATTATTATCCTGGATATTTAAATTGACTAAATGATTTTGATTTTGACTTTGATTTAAGACCTCGAACGAATTCCCCTATAATGTTTAATTTAACCTTTTAAAATCTTCATCAACATATGTTTACCACAGTATAGGTACTCAAACACAACAAGAAACAAACAGAAAAGAGTTGAATGCGTCTAGACGCCAGTAGCGATATAAAACACACGTTTTACCGAGATATTATACAGCCAGGTTTCGTTATCCTGACGTTTTGGTACGTCTTTTTAGAGTACCGTAACTAAGTGGGTCATTGGAAACGTTATAACGTCCTTAAGTTGATATTTTCCATCTAAAAAGCCAAGGCACGTTTGCTAGTGGCCAGCTCAGTGTTGAAGTGTTTAGGGGCGTCCGACGTGGTCTAACAGTTATATTCTTCAAACAACAACCAAGACACAGTAAAAATAACGGAACAGTACGGAAACTAAGCCTAGTTGATGAAATAGTTAGCTACGCTCCATTGAAGCAATAGTGTTGCAACTTTTAATGTTTTTAATATTATATTTTTATTAATAAATCATTTTTGTTCTGTAACGATCAATCAATCGAATTGACATAACTAGCTTACAAATATAATGTATATAGGTAATCTCATGACGGTATTGTTAATTATTATACATTATTTACAGAAAAATACTATAGACGGTTTCGTTCATCCATGACAAAAAGTTCCAAGACCAAGGCGGGCGCCGTGGCGCAGTAGTTTGTGTCAGTGACATGACTTCTGTGTCTCCGGGGCCGTAACCGGCCCGGTCGGACCGGGGTCGGTCGAGATTTGGGATTTGAACTCCGGCAGGGGCAAACATTTGCGCTGTGATTGTGTGTGTCCATGCCTCCCGCGACACAGGAAATCCTAGTGAAGGGCCTGAGTGTGACTAATAAAAAAAATTAAGGACAAAATGTTAATAATTTATTGCAGCCGCCATCTTGGATTTCTATTTTGACAGCACTATCGGCTTCAGCACCCTCGAAAACCATGAAAACGACATCCATGACGAAAAAATAAATAGTTTGATGCAGCTGCCATCTTGGATTTACATTTTGACGCTTTGAAGACACTATCGGCTTTAAGACCCCGGAAAACCATTAAAACGACACCCTCAATATAACAGTTGATAATTATTGCAGCCGCCATCTTGCGTTAATTTTTGTTACCAATATTAGCTTCATAATGCCTTCACTGTGGATTTCAAAATAAGTTTACGAATTCATTATGATCGATTCTACAGACTTATAATTCGATAACAAATATAACAATAACAATAAATTATTTTACCTTTCAAAATCAGCAGAAAGATTAAAATATGATAGCTCCGGTTTTGATGACGTGGAGTTCAAACAGCCATACACTACGCAACACACGCGTGGCATTTTTAAAAAGATCGCGGAGATAAACTTAGACGTGACTCCTCGTCTTGACGCGACATTCACTACTGACAGTACTGCGACGTCCGCTTAGGGGTCTCGTCGATGCACATATTTGTTTGAGTATGCCATTTCGAGGGTTTATAGGTAGTTTCCGTACTGTATACATATATATATACTGTGACCAAAACCAAAGAGTTGACGCACCCTCCGATGCACAGTTAAGCGTTCTGTTGAAATTACCATCCGGAATCACCCATCGAAGGTAGGACCGTGACGTACGTTACTTAAACCAATTGGTCAATTAAAATAGCACGGGTTCGTTACGTCGATGTGAGCGCCTCAATGGGGTTAAAATTACAATAAACGCCATTCTTTTAACATTTGAATTTAGACTGTCTGACTGAATTTAGAATGTTTCTTTCAATGAAATAATAAATAGTAATGAAAAATGTTTTAGTATTAGAAAGTATTAGATTTATTTTGGATTTTTTGTCTCCAATACCTATTGATACACAAAAAAGACAGTTTCATAGATTAAAAAAATATAAAGTATGTTATATCATTTTTTCATATTTTAAAGAAAGCGTTTGACCATTTGACCACTGACTACTGTGATGATATCGTCAAAGATGGAAGTGGTTTATCTGTAATATAATATTACATTATATATAATATTTATATTGAAATTTTATGGACGTGTGGATTGGAGATGCATAATATATGTTTTATGTATGAGTTGGTAATTAATGACAGTCACTAGTCTTGATTTGAGTTGAGGAAAAATACAAGAATCTATTTTAGCTACGGAATCCCAGCGTAGGCGTATCGTAGCACGCTCGTGGCTACTCTTTAACCCTCTACGCCTCGTAGTCGGGGGAATCCAAATTGGTGTGAATTTTACGAGGACCATTCAAGAGCTTCATGTAATTTTGTCCAGAGTCACATAAAAACGTGTGGCGATTGTAAAAAGTGATGCCATTTTTATACGAAAAGTTTTATTGTATTCAGTCCTAAACGACGCCAATTTGTTTAAACTACATTACTTTTTTTATCTCTTGGATCTGAACTCATTTGAAGGCAGTATCTTTCTATTTTGATATTTTTATTGTAAGCGACAATCTTATAATTCCAGTATGTTTGAAACTTTCCATATTTTACTAGCCGAAATAACTTAAAAGCTCATCCACATACGAGTATAATTGACAAATGGGAGTCACACACGTTGCGATTCAACCGATCAACGGACTGGCAAGCGCAGCATAGGACGGCAACCGACATGGTGGATACACAACGACCTGTGACTAAGATCACAGGTAAGGGCTGGATACGAGGCGGTTCCACCCAGTCCAAAAGGAAATAAATGGTGAAGCCCTATGTCCAGCAGTGGAAATGACTTTGGATGAGATGATGATTAGACAGAAGTGACATAATCTATATATTTGTTTTGGCTTTGTATTTCCTTTTTTGTATAAATTAGTAACCGGGCGAAAAAAAATTTTACAAACTCTTCTATAGCTTCTTGAATATATGTACTTTACAGTTGTCTAAGTAGTCAATAACCGTATTTTTTTAATCACGCAATCTCTTTAATTTTTTCTTCGAGTTTACATTAACGTTTAAACATTTCTTCTAGTTTTCTACCAATATTATTTCCAGCTTCTCTTCCAACCGTTTAATGTAAATATCATCCACCGTCCCGTTGCTCCGATCCCTGGAGATCAGCTGCGCGCGATAGATAGAACATCACTACGCGGACTTTCAATCGGTTACACTTAGCACCCAGAATATTGGCACGCATAACTATGTGTGTACACTTTTTGGTTTGCAGTACCGTATAGTACCTTAATTATAAGCTCTCTCGAATATAAGACATGACCATTTGCAAAATAAACAATTTTGAGTCATTTAAGCTTGTTTTGTTGAGAGTTAATTTTGATTGAACAAATCTTAATTTCATTTTCTAATTTATTAGTGATTTTTTTAATAATTGACCATATTTTCCTTTATCAAAATTCACGTAGTAACAACAAATGTGCTTAAAGTGTCTTTTACACCAGAAGACAGAAAAATAAAAAATCTAAAAATGTGATTTGTATTTTTTTTGAGACCGTAGATTATCTGTAAAGTACATGTAATATTTTAAATCAACGCGCATCAGTATTTGTCCAGCCCACTCTACTTGTAAACACCCGCGAGCCTCTGCTATTTTATCGGCACTTGTTAAGCTACTAAAATGAAACGCACTCAAAAGACGCAGTGTATAGCAATATGTAACAATACTCCGATTGTCTTTTATGACCACATTTATTTGAATCAAGCTTAATCAAATCATTTTATTTTATTTTAGGCATATTACACCCATTTAATACACATATAAAACAAATAAGATACAATAAACTGTACGATCAAAATTAATTCATTATGCCAATTTGAAATACTCAAAAACAATAATAAAAAGGTCACCTAACTTTAAATAAAGGAAAAAGTCGAAAGTGTCAAGTCAAGCTACAGTATCTTCTCTCTGGAACTGATATTGAGACATGTCTATCGCAGCAATGCCGGAGATAAGTACACTCGAGTCTGGCCGCAATCACCTTCAGGATGGTGTTGGAGCTGGCCCGAACTCTGCGACGCGGCACGCTAGCGCATGGTGGCGTGAAAGCATGGAGTGTGGATGAGCAATGAGCAAAAGAAGCAAAAGAGCAGCCGCAACAACTGTCTGAAGGCATTTTTGTACAGAACACGGAGGTCACTGTATTTTCGTTTACTGTAATCAGCTCACAGACTGCACGTTTAGAGGGATGTACAGAATGCTTTAAAGAGCGTAATTTTGACCTCTGCCGAGCAATATGCACACCTGCGTATTATGTCCGCTCTAATTGACATCTCCCGATCCGCTCCCGCTGAATATCCTCATTGTCTTTGAGGTCCACCACCGACCTCAGTCTAGAAACAGGATCAATAATCCTGTTTCACCGTTTCTAGACAAGTACCGTTTAGTAGAACCGGAGGTGTGTTCTGACGATCACCGATTCCACAAATACCATCCATTGACTTTTGCTGACATTATATTGTAAACCGGGGCCACGCGCGTACTCTTGACACGTCAGTAGCATCTTTCTCAAACCACAGAGTAGCACGGTACTTATCAGTACCATATCATCTGCATAACTCAAGTTGTTGACACAAACACCGTCAATGTGGCAGCCGATATGCTCCGTGCTCAGCGCCTCAACCAGACCGTTTATATGTAAGTTAAACAGGGTTGGAGAATTAAACCAACAAAGTGCATTTTTTATTGCTGTATACGATGTAGTCGAAGAAGTTATCACGCTAGACGTAGACTTTTTGCTTACTGGCTCTTAAGGACTGAACGCACTGTGTTTGGTGGAAGTTTTTCAAATTTGTGGGTGGTAGCTAGCCAAACGGTTACTATAAACTACTTGAACTTTTACACGTTTATCAACGTGTAACTTTCTTGTCCTGCACTGTAAAATACTTACAAGACGCGTGCGCTTGATTCAAAGTAATTCTGTTTTTAATTAAAGTTCAAGTTACCGTGAAAAAGTTCCGTCGATGCAAATGAGCACTTCCTCCATCGGGAGGTGAAACGGATGGAGGGCACCAAGACCTGGGATATTAGCCTTCCTCCAACTAAATACCTAATATTGGAACGGAACAATTTTCTTTCCCGATTGCCGTCTTTTATTAAGGTGGGAGAAGATTGGAGTCCTATTGAGAAAGTGATGTGATTTCGAGAAAAATAGGTTGTTAGTAGTATATTCACGTTTTCTTTGAACTTATATATTTTTGAAGGAAAAATAGCTTAACAAGGCATTACGATGGTTTTGAAAAAGTGCCACAAATCCGCTAGTTATCTGCTAGGAATAATAGGCTTCTCGGAAAACCTTTAAGTAAATATAAATGTACCAAGTGAACTGTACAGTTCGTCAAATTATGCATGAAAAAAATTATGTTATTTTGTAATAATGATTTATATACCAAATTAATTAAGGAAATTTAAAATAGCCGTCATGTATTAAGATTGTGGTCCGTGAAATAAAACCAAAGTAAATATAATATATTTAATTTGAAATTACGGCCTCGTAATTTAAGTTTTAATTTTTTTTAACTTCTGTGACGTCGTACGCTAGAGCCATCGGAAGATCAGCGCCGGTTGATTACCGGAATTTGATGATATGTATCCATTTATGACGACTTGGTTAGTATTTGAATAAGGTATTTATTATATATGTATTGTTAATTGTATATTATTATTGTGACTTACGGAACTGAAACGTGGTCTCTGACTATGGGCCTTCTGAACAGGCTCAGAGTCGCACAACGAGCTATGAAGAGGGCTATGCTCGGGGTTTCTCTACGTGATCGATTTAGAAATGAGGAGACCCGTAGAAGAACGAAAGTCACCGATATAGCCCAGCGGATTAGCAAGTTGAAGTGGCAGTGGGCAGGGCATATAGTTCGAAGAACCGATGGCCGTTGGGGCCGAAAGGTTCTCGAATGGAGACCACGGACTGGCAAGCGCAGCATAGGACGGCCACCGACTAGGTGGACAGACGACCTGACTAAGATCGCAGGCAAGGGCTGGATGCGGGCCGCTTCCAACCGGTCCTTGTGGAAATCAATGGGGGAGGCATTTGTCCAGCAGTGGACGTCCTATGGCTGAGATGATGATGATGATGATGATTGTATTGACGTTGAATACAGGTTACGTATTGTGGACAATAAACATATCTCCACCATATTAAATTTTCTAATAGAAACATGATTAAATTAAGGATTTTGTTCCACAAATAATTAAATGTGTAACTATGATCGAACAAATATATTAGACTAGTAGCGCGTCGTAGTTTCATCCGCCTTGATTACAGTTTTCTCGCTACCTCAATTAACCCATGGGAAGTATACTTTTCCGGGATAAACATTTTTTTTATAGAAACATGATTAAATTAAATATTTCATTCCACAAAAAATCAAATTTGTAATTATGATCGCAAAATATATTATACTAGTAGCGCCCTGTGGTTTCATCCGCGTGGATTACAGTTTTCTCGCTACCTCAATTATCCCATGGGAAGTATACTTTTCCGGGATACAAGTAGTCTATGTGTTACTCTAGGGTCTAACTTATGAGTATCTATATAAGGATACCATACTCCATATTTTCGTAAAAATCGGTAAGCCCGTTTGAGCGTGAAGGAGTAACAGAGGTTTTTAATTATTTGCTTATCCCACTGGAACAATTTTAGGGATAAAAAGTAGCCTATGTATGTAGCCTAGGGTCTAAACTATATCTCTACCAAATTTCATCGAAATCAGTGCAGCCGTTTGAGCGTGAAGGAGTAACAAGCATACATAAAAACTTCGAATCGATGCGGTTCGACATTTTGACCTGGTGGTCAGTCAAATGTTGGAAATCTTCACACTAAGAATGCACGATGCGATCGAACAATAGTTGCTTTACACAACAGCTGAGAAATGGACGGGAAAACGTGTCTGGCAAAGCACAGAAGCTTTCAGTTTTGAATGAGGTTGCAGATTGCACCGCAGTGAACGATGCCTGACACTTGATAAGTTAAGGTTGCATATATTGGCAAACCCCGCTACGCGTATTTCAAATCTAGCTATATTAAACTTAGGGCCTTTTAAAGCTCTAGACTACTATTGAAACCTTACCCCTTGTGGTCATTGCTAGAAAAAATCCATCGTTTAAATGAGCCGTGGATCAAAGGCTCTGACCCTTTGAAAGCTCTGTCGGGCTTTAGCTGTATTTGCACGTGTTATTTGCTAATGAAATGGTACAAAAGGAACTCTACCTGATTGTTTACATTTGCTTTTATATGTGCTTAAAATATACATAGAGTTGTGTGACTTTTGGTCCTAAAATTGTCATTATTATTCTTGATCTATGATAAATGTTCAAACAACTAACTAACTATATGATCACTACTATTTTAGTCGCTGGACATCACTCGAATATAATCATAGCCCATTGACTTCTATAAAGAACTATAATATTGGAAGCTACTTTCTTGCATCACCATATCGGAGTAGTCTTACGCTGTTCTTTCCAGTCCGTGATCTGTATTCAAGTACTTTTGGTTCAATATATCACCACTAATAAATCACACAAATTGTAGATAAAGATGGAAAGGAGTTTGTCGTATAGGTAAGCCTACAAATAATTAGAAACATGTAATTGAATTATTTGTTGACGCCAAATAACTGAATTTCCAGTTTCAGTTCAAATATTTGAAGAAAAAAATTCGGCTGCTAGTGGGACTTGAACCCACGACTACAGAATACCGTCCTGTCGCTTTGTCCAACTAAGCTATAGCAGCCCATACCACTAGGGCCGAATTACTTCCTTCCTTATTAACATCTTGCGGGGATGTTATTAGCGCCATCTACCTTTAATTGTATGAACAATTAATTAATAGGACTGATAGACCAACATTACAGTTGATATCGTATTAAACGAAGGCACCCTACCCTTATTTTAAGAGATTTTATTGTGTATCGCATTAACATCATGCTAGGCAGCATGATGTTAATGCGAACCAACCATGATGTAGGTAGGATTCCTGTAGGTGTACAGGACGGTATTCTGTAGTCGTGGGTTCAAGTCCCACTACCAGCCGAATTTTTTGCTTCAAATATTTGAACTGAAGTGTATGGAATGCTAGGCTATGCAGAACATTCTCCAAAACTAATCCTGTAAAAAATATTAAATTTGCTATCTTAAGATGGAATTACAGCTTGATTAGCTTTTTGTTCGGTGATTAGCATAGGTATGTACAGGTTATTTTTTCACCTACAGTATAGAACCTCAAAACAAAACACTGCCCCATAGAAAGCTTATTTGCGAAACAATCCATCTTGCAGTCAGAAACATTTGTATCCAAATTAAGCGAGGGCCAAAGATAAATGAAACAGATGTTAACGACTTCCTGTCGATGCCTAAACAAATCTGGCAAGTAAAATATTTGTATAATTCATCAACACTTGGACGCAGATGATAAGAGTCGGTTATTGGAACGGCACACAATGCCACGCGCGTCAGGCTGGACTAAGGCGGACAATTGTATGTTCTAGACTTGTAAAGAATAAAAGTAAAATAGGATGTATAGAAGGGATTTTGAAAAAAGTAAAATAGGAGAATAAAAAATTGTTATTTGTTGAGTGATTTGGCGTGAGTGCTTGGATTGAAAACTGAGCTAGCCGACACCAATTTTCACCACACCAGCAATAAATAGCCAGAAACTTACAAGGCACTTAGCGAGAAGGATCCCTTCACAGGCTTCTTTCAGATCGAATTAAACACTTTGCCTTGTCATGTCAACATAAAAATGCACGAACACAAGAAGTTTTTACAAATCATTCTACACATTGAAATAAAAACAAACAGCAAATAATTTGAACTATCAGCTATCTATTAACTATCTATTAGACTATCATCACAATGATTATGAAGATAATATATTAACAATGTTTTATTTTTTAAGTGTCTCTTCTATATGATTTATTAATCTCTGTTATTAGGCCGTTTGGTCAACTATTTGCATTGGTAATTCATAATAACAATGTTAAGGGACTTCGGTCACCCTTTGATGGGGGCGTTTTGGTAATTCTATTCGTGTCGATTGCAACTGTCCATTCCAATCACTTAATCAAATGATAAATTATAGATTTAAATTTAGTATAAGTTGAATAACGTAAGTATGTAGAAGAATTAGAGAGGAGAGATTATTTATGAACATTTTAAAAATAATTATGAATGTTTAAAACACGGGGTTAACTCACGTAATAAGTCAGAGTGTTCCAACTATAATTTCAACCACATTTAGTGGTCTTTTTCAAGAAGAAAAAAAGTGTCTCGTGTACGCGGTCACGCTTCTCCTAGTACTTCAAGTACGTGTCAAAACCACGCCAATTTTAATAACATTTAAAAAAAACAACTTATAAACGGGAGCGAAACTGTGTAGTATTACTATTTTCCTATATAGATCTCACAACCTTCTTTTGCAACAATTATTAAATATAACTCCATAGTTTTTACATCAATCGTAGTCCAAAGACGTAGTTATCTCAATAAGGAATCTCGTCACGTAAACTAAGAGGCGAAAACCAAAAATTGTTTCGCAGCGGAGTCTGTGCCAAGTCGGTTCATTACTGTGCGCCAATGTTGTGTTGTCTATGGCAGAACCAAGATAAATAACAGTGTGACGAGGCAACGGCAAATAAAACTTGGGTTACTTGGTGAGTCTACGAGGTCTAACAAGGCCCCAACATAAGATTGTGCTAATTTCAATCTGTGACATGGAAGGAATAAGTTCTGTAGTTACTTTAGGCGTTGAAGACGCAGTATGATCAAAAGAAAATAATATATTAAGAATTTACATCAGGAATATAAAAAGTTCTATATCCTAGTCTTTTTAAGGGTTCCATACCTCTATCTATCTATCTACCTAAAAAAAAACCCTTACAGGATCACTTTGATGTCTATCCATCCGTCTGTCAAGAGCCTTTATCTCAGGAACGCTTAGAGGCATCAAGTTAAACTTAAAACGACATACTTAGGTCTATAGTTTCTAGAAGCTGTCAAAAAATCAAACTTCTAAGTTAACGAGAAAAAATGATACGACCAGTTATGCCGTAAAAAATGTATGTTTCGACACTCTCGAGGGTATCAAAATTTAACGGGTACTTTTAGATGACCTACAACTATACAATTTTTCAAGTAATACCGTTTTATACTACAAGTATAGTAAAAAGTCTGAAAACAATGCATTTGTAATATAAATCATAAAAAACAGGGTCATTTGCAATGAACTCCGGTGATTCAAATTTAGAATTGAGTTATCGGTGTCATGTGGGGTATCGTATGAAAGAAAGAGCTTCATTGATTTTTAATTTTTACGGTTTTTACTTTTTCCTAGCTTTCATTTTCAGGCCTGGATTGCTCCCATAATTTGGCAAAAAAACATGTAAAAAAAGCCTGTAGAAAGCAGTTATTATATAGCTAAGATAGTTTTTAGAATATTTATTGCGATGATGCAATTATCCATCGGTAGGGGCCGCTCGTGCATAGCAGCATAAGCCAGGAGTATGTCACAGGACGTAACAACAAACGCACTGTATTCAATATACTAATGAAGACTTCCAGATGAAGCAAAAACATATATCCATCATGTAACCGACTACTTAATTAGTGGGATATACGCTTTCCGTTTTTGAAGCTAAATATTGAGAGAATTAAAAAATCGGAGCATGTAGATTGGTACAAAGTTAATGTGCGACCAGTTTTGAAGCCCACTCCACTGTAAAAACAGGGACCCTGTAACCCTGTAAGTTTGAATTAATTCCGTAAAATATTTTAAAACATGATAATTATAACTTCAGCAGCTATATTAAATTAATGTCTTCAAGCGATAATAAACTTTCAGTACAGCAAATCCACCGCACTCGACTCGACAATACACTTTATATAAAGCCTTAGTTGGTTCAGCTCTCGCATTTGCATAGGAATGGCTGATCACGGTCATACTATAGGCGGGCTAGGTGCGGCTACACCTTCCCTGTGAAGGTATAGCCGAATAGGTTTAAAGTTGTGTGTTGCCAGCTAAAATTTGAGGAATTCGTAGAATTATTTAAATAGTTTTTAATTACCATTCAATGTATAAAGTCGTGAGTAAGGTGACTTAATGTTCATATAAACACTGCCAGGTGTCAGCGTACTGTAAAATAAGCAAAGAGGTTGACGCTAAACAGATTTTAGGACAGAATACTCATTGACAGATGGGTTAGGGAAATGCTGAAGCGAAACGTGTTCATTACTAATTGCTCCGTAATTTTAATTGATTTATAACTATATGAGATGCAATAGTCCTATTTATATGTTAAGTTTGTGTTCAACACTGCAGTGCCAGATTATGTAGTATTACTCAAGCAGAACATATATTAATTATACATTTATTATTTAGCGTCACTATTGTTATTAAATACAAGCAACATTGAAATAGAAAATAAAATTGCGGCTTTAACCTACAGTGTTGAAGATATCTATGAACTAAATAAGTATTTGGGCGAAGAGACGATCAGAGCATACCTATGCAATTTATGCCAACTTGTATAACCAACATGATATGCGGTCACAACTTGTATGAGACCATTAGTAATTTTTAATTGTGTAATAACACGGTGGTTATATTATTTCGGAATCTAAACATTGGTTCATAATTTATGTTGGGCATGTTTTGATTTGGTTTCTTTAAAAGGTTTAATATCTGAGTTAATTTAACTTAACAAACCAATGGGCCGTGGTGGTACCGGCCTAGAATAGTACTCCCCCATCTCTTCCCGCGGGTGCCGTAAGAGTCGGCTAAGGGATCACGTACCAGAAGGTGGGCAGCAGCGCCTTCTGAGGATTGGAAATCATACTGCGCTCGCCAACCCGCCTGCCAAGCGTGGCGAGTATTGGCAAATCCTTCCTATATGGGGGAGGCATATGTCCAGCAGTGGACGCACATGGCTGAGAGAAGAACAAACCAATGGTAATTCTATTTAACGACGCAGCAGTTAGTGCTCGGCGTTTAACACAAATTATCATCAAAATGCGGAGCCCCTAAAACCTGGCAACACTAGATTTTAACTCGCAGAGTCCACGGTTATTGCCCGAATGATAATATATTCCGGTTTAGGAGTTGGTTAACGTTGGTCGGAATAGGATGCTAGTTCCGACATTTTGTGGACAACTCTCGGGAAAACTGTTAAGTGAATGAAGTTAAAAGTAAGCACATTGCCACTTTATACATGGAAATAAGATTAATAAAAATAAAAACTTCATATAAGTATAGGTCTTACCCTAACCTTAATAGGTTAATATGCTTTTGTGTAAAAAGGACAAAATTTAAACTAAATAATGAGATATGTTCCCTATTCGCTTTTATTTTAACGTACCAAGCTACTGGCCTGTGTCAGTGACTTTCGATTTTCTATCGATCTCGCTATTTATCGTACAGAGATCGCTTATGTAGATCTGTCCATAACTCCTACACTGTAAGGTCTACACAGTTAAGTAATCACACTATCCCGCAATGCTTATTTGAGATTTAAAAAACCGACTTCGACAAGTTATTTCTCACTTTTGAGTGTTGAAATCGGTTCCATTTTTTGAAAAAAATATTTTTTTCACTCTTTTCAGTGATCTTTGCTACTCACGGGATCAATTTGTCATTGTGTATGTGCATCGATGTCTTCAACCGCAACAATAATATCGTCGAGGTAAGTGAAGCAATTTTCAGATATTGGAGTATAACTCAAAAACCGGTTGTCCGATTTTGATTAAATTTAAATAAGACGGATTCCACGGAAGTATAAAATATCAAGCAAAAAAAAGAATCATCAAAATCGGTACATAAACAAAGAAGTTATTCGCAAACACACATAAAAAAAAAACATATATATGGTCGAATTGAGTAACCTCGTTTTTGAAGTCGGTTAAAAAGAGAAAAAAGTTTACATGCATATCAGAACGTCGGCAATTCATCAAAAAGAGGCCTACACAGTTAGAAACCTCATTTTGGGTCCATATGTCATCACTGATGGCACACACTTATCGAATCATTAAAAAACATCATCGAAATAATAAATACTTACGTACCACTAAGAACTTATTATTTCGATGCTAAACATTATCTTTGGTTGAGGTGTACTTTACGGGACGCTAAGGATAACATATTTTTTTAAATTTCATTGAAATAGGTCATAACGCAGATTACGGGATAAGGTAGGTTGAAACTGCAAGCGCGAATATCAATTTAATATTTGCCATGCCTAGCTTGCAGTGCGAGACAGAAAGGACACCGTGGTGGTTTTAGTCGGTATGGATCCCGGCTGCTATGGGTGCAGTTGGGGTTTAGGGCCATGACGCCCCCCAGAGCGAATATAACCCCCGACATATCCCGCCGACCTTCCCGAGTGGGACAAGGGCGTAAATGCATTTCCCCCACGAAAAAAAAACAGGCTCAAACTGCAACAACACACACGAACGGGCCGTGGCAGCAGCGGTTCGGTGAAGCTCTAACCTTATCACTGACACTATATTTTTTCCATTTCTTTCTAGAATGTGACCAAAGGGACATCTATAGAATTAGTTAATTATTGTATCAAAATATAACTTTATATTTGATACAAGCCAAGTCTATTCTTAACTTCCCAATTAGTATAATTACTACCTCCGCACAATCCTGGTATAACCATAACAATGAAACTGGCAACATTACGTTAACTTTACCAAAACAACACACGCAAGCTTATACGGCAAAACTTGCATATCTGCTCAGTATCTGTTTAAGGGGAGGTGAATTGAAGGCGATAAATTAAAACATGAAACAAACTTTTCACGGGTAGTTACAACTGGGGGTGTCCGTTCACTTGTACTTTCATTATTCTTGGTGAACGTGTCCATTGTCTAGTTATTATTGTAAGCAGTTTGCACCCTACTGGAATGTTTTGATTTTCATATGATATTCTACGATCGTAAGATATTATACTAAGCATATTATAGCTGCCAACTACAATACTAATAATATAAATGGTGTTGGTAGATGTAGCTGTGGTAAATGGTAACCGGTAAAGGCGTAGTGTATTTCTTTTGAAATAAATTTAGATGTATCATAAGTATTTAACTCCTTTTTATCTTACAATTTAAACGATGGCAATTCTTCTTATATTTTGAGTCTGAAAACTATCGCAAGTTTCTTACATAATGGTAGATTATGAACCGAATAGTACTCACGTGGTCTTCTTATAATGTAAATCTGTGGTTAAACGGTGTCCACTCCGTTTACGGATCTCCGTATCTCCGTTCGCGGATTTCAAAGTCAAATCGAATATTGAAAAAACTATATATATCTGTCTATATCTATCTATATCTATATGTATAACATACCGACATTTTCGTTAAACAATGAAAACGCACTCTAAATTTTCAACTCAGTACATAATGTCGCACGTGGCTGTAATGACTGTAGCGAACTGTTTGATTTAAACTCGCAACGCTTGTGTTTATCACCCCCCCCCCCCCCCCCCCCCCCACCCCTCTCAACACACCCCCTAAAAAGGAGACACAGCTACCCTTAATGGATGATCTTCCTCTATTGATAAGATGTTTAAGTAATTGCTGCCTCGATTTTGATATTAACAGTATTCGAAAAGTTGGCAAGGAAGAAGCGTTCAAGCTTTTGTTGTGAACTTCAGAAACAAACTCGTATTTATCTTTGTCTAGGAGGGAGATTGTTTCGCGGATTAGAATTATTGATTAATCTGTCTAACAAGAACAGTAGAATTCTATAGTAATATGTTAGAGTTTACCCGGGGAAGTACTGTCACCATATCTATTTCTATTGTATTGGCATTACTGTGTTCTGCTTTGAAGGGTATGGTTTCCGATAAAATTACAGGCACATGAGACTTACCAATTTTATGTTTCAGGATGACGAATGCAGTGCAATTGTTTACTAATTGTGTCTGTCTATAGACAGAGGTAACCATTTAACATCCTGTGGACCTTTAGCTTGTTCAGTCACCTTATGACATTTAAAATCCTTGTACAGTACTAGCTCAACAACACGAAGTCTTGCCGCTTTCAATGGGTCCTAGTTAAGATCAGTGAAGTAGGCCTGGCCCCAAGGAATCAAATTCACTTACAGATTTTTTCCGCAAAATGGCACAAAAAGGCTTACTCCAAGAACCTCATAAAAAACGTTAAATAATAGAGTTCCACGAAGTGACGTTAATAAACTGGGAGCAAACAAATGATTTCAATGAAATATGTATTAAATCTGCGACCGAGATTAAGCTGGTGACGGTGAGATCCGATATTACTGTACGGGGTAAATCATCCACTGACAGAGGACATCTTACTAATATTACAAAGACAAAAGTTTGGGTGTATGTGTGTATGTTTTTTATTCCTTCACGCTCTGGACAGATTTCGATGAAATTTGATAAGAAGATAGTTTAGACTTTAGAGTAACACATATGCTACTTTTCATCCCGAAAATAATTGCTGTTCCCGAAGGATACGCAAACAATTTAAATTATCACGCGTTTGTCGACGGACGCACCATCCTACGTATTAGATTCCTCAGCGGATTGTTCTTTAATCAGGTTTTTTTTTAATTATCCTCATAAATTATCGTCATTTGTGTATCGTTCATACAGTTGATTGCAATAAACCATAGAACTCTTGAGATAAGGGTAAGGTGCCTTTATTTAATATGGTTTCAACTGTAATGTTGGTCTATCAGTCCTATTAATTAATTGTTCATACAATTAAAGGTAGATGGCGCTAATAACAACATCCTCTCAGATGTTAAAAAGGAAGGAAGTAATTCGGCCCCAGTGGTATGGGCTGCTATAGCTTAGTTGGACAAAGTCACAGGACGGTATTCTGTAGTCGTGAGTTCAAATCCCACTAGCAGCTGAATTTTCTCCTTCAAATATTTGAACGTAAGTTCCACCTAGCATGTTGTTAATGCAGTAAACAACATACATACTTAGAACATAAAATTATCTAGAACCAAAAAAAACTAATTTGTGTTATGTAACAGTTCGGGATAGGTACCCCATTTGACATATCTGTCTATTATTGCCGTCTATACCAATATATAACGTCCATTGTCGTATAATTTAATAGACATGTACAATTTATGGAATTAGGTACGTTATTAGCGAAGTCTTTCATTTGGAACAAAAACTAATGTTTTCGTGAAAGGAGAATGAAAAAATTCATGGACAACGTTTACAGACTTATAAATAGGTTGAAAACAAAAATGTATGGAAACTGATGGAGTATTTTTCTATAAAAAGAATCGCCCACAGTTTTACTCGTATCGCATATCAAATGTTTTTGTACCTTAGTGAGTGTACTTCAATGCAAAAAGATGCTTAACATTAAGTATTATCATTAGCGCGTTAAGTTAGATAATTACAACATTAAGCTAGAAAAATATAGCTTCCTATAGTTTATCTCTTCTAGTGGAGTCTAGACGTATATTTAGGTGTGTTGCGCAAAGAATTTAATCTACAATGAAAGAAGTTGGCGCTCTTTGTGCGTGTCACCTACCGCCGACCCTCGGAACCTACTGGGAACTGTCACGTGGAGTTACTAATAAGGTGGATGTGACATTTGAGCAAGTTACGCAAAGGTAGTCAATACTTATCCAACAACTATCCAATAAAGTAAGTGGTGAACAAAATATGTATAATAGTAGTACAATAGTAGTACAATGCCGTAACACCGAATTCTTTTATTTGGGCCAAAAGCAAACTCTGAAAGTATAAAATATGTATATAATGATATAAACTTTAATTTGTCCAAAAACGGTGTACATGTTATAGGAATTTCTTAATAAAACATTTACGAATATGTACCTAATGCAAATATGAATAAGCAACATACAAATGAAAAAAATAACAAGTTTTTTTTTTCATTTGTATTACAAATGAAACCTATAATAGTAGTTTAGGAAACTGTATCATAATAAGCGTTCTCAAAATACGAGCGTAAGTTAAAAAAACGGACTGTAGACGAGTGTTTTAAGATCAAATTATGTGCAGTTTCATACACTACTTTATCTAATCTCATAAAATAGATAGTACGTAAAATCACAGCACATGTTTGCATTTATTTGTAAAAGTTTAGCGCCAAAATCCATTTCATGATCGCGCATGCGTGTTACGCCTCGACCACAGACTATATATAGAAAAACTGCTTTGCAAACTCCTTGGTCCAGCTGAAGTAGTGTCTTAACGAAAAAAACCTGTAACATTTCGATACAGTTGTCATAGAAGAGCGGTTTCGGAATGTTAATTTTTTAAATTTATTTCGATATATTGTCTATAAAGACTGGTATTTAAGTTCTCCTTTTGATTTTTTAATCTTTTTACTTTAGTATGAGATTAGGTAAATTATATAGTTTTTTAGGGTCAGTACCTTTTTTCCCGTTACAAGTAGCAAAAATGTTTTCGCCCAATTAATCGACGATTGCCAGTTTTAACATAACTTGCAAAGGTAAATCATTGTTATCAATTTTTAGGTGCTTATTATGATGTGCTTTGACATACTGAAAATCACTATAGAGATGACCTAAACATACTTCAAAGGACGGCGGGACTCTTCAATAAACGTATGGGACGCACACAGTGTGGTTCATATATACGTAGAAAATTATGAAGTAAATTTGACTTAACATTCATAAAACACCGTCTCCACTAAATATGGCTTTACGTCCCGTGCCTTACAATTCAATATCTTCCCTTTGTTGCTGGTTTTCTCTTTAATAAATGCGGCGGATCTCCAATTTTGCCTCAAATAATATTGTCACCTTCTAAGGCACTGTTATTTATTCTGTGACTTTACCGTAACAGTTCTGTAGACTCCGCCTGTGGAACATTTTCATTGCTTTTGCGGCCTTTCAATGGAAAAAAGGCTATTTAAATACCTTTTGAGGGAGCTTATTCAAGGATATAATATGATGAGAAGAGTTGAGACTTTACAGAGTTTGTGCCTTATCATTTTACCTATATCACGTAGATTTTGTACTGAATAATGTTAATTGTTATATTATGTGTGTATTATGTCTTTTTTGGGCAAATGAACATATTTAGTGCTTATAAAAGGTCCAAATAAACATGCCTCAGTCATTAGATTCATATTTTTTTGTTAAAATTAGATCTAGAGGAGATCGTTTATTAGCGATGAGATCGAACAATTAACTGTACTTTTGACCAGTAAGACATCCTCGCTGACGTTTCTTCCATGGACATATGCCTGCCCCATTAATTTCTACAAGGACTGGTTGGTACCGGTATGCTTTCACCCAGAGATACCAACCTTTATGAGGTTGTCGGTCTACTTTTTTTGTGGAACTCTTACGCTTACCAGTCCGTAATCTCCACTTGGACACTTGCATGATCACCATCAGTTATACCCTATGTAGGTAGTTATATCATCAACACCATCCAATCGTCCCGTCTTTTTATTGCTTACTATGAAGCATTTTGTCTGTATTCCCACGAATGCATATCACGCGCCCACGCGCCAGACGGTGAACAATTTGATGATGTTGCATCCGTGTTCTAATACCTTTAAGCTAGATAATAAGTCAGTCTGTAACCTGTCTTCAACTAGATCACTCGTAATATATTAAATTTAATTCAACTTTAATTAAATTAGTATTTTTTAAAAACATTACCACGGCATTTCCCAGTTTGACTAGGTAATAACGATAATTTATGATTGTGTACAAATAATATATATGTAAATATTATCCATCCGGTCGGTCCACTTAAACTTGCTAACTCGCTGGAATATGTCGGTATTGTCTCTTGCAACTGACCCTCTATTCCCATTATTTAAAATATTGATTGCACTTGAACCTAAAAAAATCGTTGTAAGCGCTGGGCTAGAAACTCAAGTAATATATATTAAAAGCCTTAGCCTTGGGCCTCGTCAGAAGTCTCAAAATCACACAACAAGCTATGGAGAAGTCTATGCTCGGGGTTTCTCTACGCTATCGAATATACTGGTAGTATTTAGTCTTAATTATTATGTCATTCAAAGTGTGATCGCTGCTTATTATTGCTTCCCAAGTGTTTGGTAGTCAGTAGGTACTCGCTCTTGGAAATAAACCATTTTAGTTAATAGTTCCAATTTGTACAATAAAACAGCACCGCGTCAAAATGTAGGGACGTTGAATATCTCTTATTTCTACCATTGCACCCACCATCTATTGAGCTCACAAATCAGTTTTTAATAAAACAAGGCTCCTCTTAGCACGTTCATAATATTCCCACTATATTTAAATTGCTGTAATTTTGCGATCTTCAATTGAAACTTGCACCCCAACCTAAGTTAAGCAATTCTTAAGTTAATTAACTCGCAACAATAGAATACTGTTCATGGATATGGTCAAAGGAACACGTTAAAAATATTATATCTAACCAGAAAATGATACGATAAACGAAGAGTGAATACTAGGAGAGAAATAGAGATAACCTTATTGGTCGCTAGTTGCAACCTGCGGTTAAATTTTTCAAGACTACTTGTTTACCTTATTATCTAAAAAAAAACGGCAAGTGACTATATTTGTAACAGGGGGTTATAAATCGAATACTTTTAAATACCTCAAGTTACTTTACTAACTAAATAGTTTATATAATTTTTTATTGATTTTTTGTTTTATTTTATTCGAGTGGCTTACAGCAATTCAATTATAAAATAACAGTAAAAGAAATAGGGAGGAGCCATTTACAAGCTTCTACAGTATAGATACATATAATATAGATACTAAGTCGATGAATTTGTTCACAAACCTCATTTCGTTGGGCCAGTCTATAAATAGCTAAATAATAAATGACCAACATAAAAAAAATATTTTTTTGACAAAACTTGGAACAACTGACTTTATTTACATGTATACCTATTTTTGAAGTTTTTTTTTCGATATATATCTTTAAATCTACTACACCAATTTGATCAAATTTAAATGGGAACACTTCAAAACGTACTGTTTCAATAGAAAAACAAAAGATATTTGTAAAATTCAACAGTTCAATAAGCGGAAAATCCGTAAACATACATAAAAAAAGCTGAACCTCCATAGAACCTCCTCTTTTTTTAAAGTCCGTTAAAAAATAACTACGTACGTAGCTCAAGCCTCAAATTTTATGGTAGAGTGTCAATTAACTGACTATAAGAATATTCTTATTAACAATTTTTGTGCATTCAAAAGTGTGCATGGAATCTCTCATATGTACGAAAAATAATTTTATATGTAAATAATAAAATGAATTCTGATACCAACTTTACCTACCATTTATAAAGCTTCGTCTCCCACGACCTTACGATAATGTGTAATATGTTCATATCCTTCCTTGTGAGTCCAATCTTCTAAGCCTTAAAGTTCCAGTTACTGTTAAATATTGGAATTAAATACTGGGATATTATGAAAGCTTGTTAATTTGTTGTTTAGCAGTGGCTTTGTAAATGTGGGAGGTGGAAGATAATGCTTTGTAATATTGGTTTAGGGTAATTACTTGTTCATTCTATGTGCAAAATAACATTTCTAAGACTTTCAATAACGGTTGAAGAAAATAACTTATATCTACGACGGCGACGTCTTGTATTATTTCTACTATATTTTATTTTATCCTCTCATTTATCCATTTAGTTTCAGTTTCAGTTTCAGTTTCAGTTTAAGTTTATTTGCTATAAATATAAAAGATAAACATAGTAATAAATTGTAACTATAAAATAAAATAAAACTATGCAGGGCGTGTCTATTTGGTACCACGTTACAAAGCAAATATAAAGCAAATAGCAAATTGGCCTCAACTCAGCGTTGTGCTGATCTTGCGATCAGCGCTGATCTTCCTTTGAAGCCATTTCGCTGACATCAGCGACGGTTATTAAACTTAATTGTTATTGAAATGCCTACAAAAATACTACAATAATGAAAATCTCATGACCTAAATACGACTTATAAATTATACTTTTAAACTAATAGTAGTACTAAAGTATAATATATATATAGTAAATAGTACAAATATATATAGTACATTAAAACATTACTGCAACGTCCAAAGAGAAACACAGCGAGAGGTGTACGTATACACTTAGAATGTATGAGCAAGTGAGTTGCGAGGAAGGAGAAGTATGTGGGTGTGTGTTTGTATTTGTATTTGGGGGTGCGTGCGAGTGTGTTGTGTCTGTATGTATGTTACTTCATAATTTATAGTTGCGGGTACGTTTTGTTTTAAAGTGCACTTGTATCAAGTTTTAGATTTTCCTGCATTTTTTGGTGGTTATTTAGAAATTCTTTTATTTTAAATTTAAAGTTACAAAAATTATGCAGGTTCCTTATGGGTGGAGGAATATTGTTCCAACACTTACTGGCAGAGTATCGGAAACAACCACGAAAAGCGGCCGTGCGATGTACTTGCGTTGTCAGTACTACCGCTCTTTGCCTAGACTCATGGTGAGTATGCCTAGGCAGCCAGGACAACTTATTATACAAAAATAAGGGAGCTTGGTGCCTAAGCACACCGAAAAGGAGACAAGCTAGATGCAGCTTTTGACGGTGTCTCATTTTTAGCATGGAGTTTTTGTTTAAGTAGGGGGTAACATGGGCCCTCAACGGAATATTGAAACAAAAACGAGCGCAAGCATTCTGCACACGCTGAATCAGCTTTTGAGATTTAGCGAGCAAACGTGGCCCAAACACTATGTCCATGTAATTAAGCTTAGACAAAACCAACGATTCGACAAGCATTATACGCAAAGTCTCACTAAGAAATGGTCTCATTCTGTATAAGATTCTTAATTTATAGAAACAGCTTTTTATTGAGACCGCAACATGTTTCTCAAAGCGTAAGTCACAATCCATAATTAGTCCCAGATTGCGTGCCTCGTATACGCGCTCAATAGCATTGTTCATAAGCTTAACATTGAGTGAAGAGGGTATATTACTCAGTTTTTTTTTTGTACCTAGTAACATGTATTTAGTCTTCAAAGGGTTCAACGATAAACAGTTTTGTGCAGACCAGGAGGCTATCCTCGCAAGATCATCGTTAATTTTACATAGTGCATTATCAATTTCGGTTGGCTTAAATGATATATATATCTGAATGTCATCTGCATAAATATGAAATTTACAATGCTTTATCACACCCGTAATGTCAGCAGTGTATAAAATAAACAAAACTGGTCCCAATATAGACCCCTGAGGCACTCCTCTTTTTACAGGGACTTTATCTGACGCTACACTATTACCATCTAATTTAACAAATTGAAACCGACCGCTCAGATAACTGTCAAACCAATGCAAGGCATCGTGATCAAATCCATAGAATTTTAACTTAGACATTAGCAAGTCAACGTTTATGGAGTCAAAGGCCCTAGAAAAATCGAGGAGCACAAGTAGTGTGCACATACCCTCATCTTGAGAAGAAAGTATATTGTCGGTAACATCGAGTAGCGCAGTTACCGTGCTACGTCCCTTTCTAAAGCCTGATTGTAAATCAGGTATTATGTTATTGTTTTCTAGAAAAGTATTTAGCTGATGACAGACAGCTTTTTCCATTACCTTCGACAAGCATGGTAGAATACTTATTGGTCTTAAGTCATTTAAATCAACTGGATTCGTATGCTTCGGTAATGGACGCACTGTTGCCATTTTCCAAATACTAGGAAATGTACATGTGGCTATGGAAGTGTTAATTATGTCCTTTATGCAATCGATTGTATAGGGAAATGTCAATAATAGCATATTCAATGTGATACCATCACAGCCTTCGGCATTCGATTTGAGACTCTTAATGACTTTAATCATTGCATCCAAGCTAATTAATTCAATATGGAAGATTGCATTACCAAATTTATGATGTTCAAAGTATGTCAATTGCGAGATAGAAATATCTGAGAAACCGGGGACATTAAGAAAATGAGTATTTATAATGTTAGGATCATTGAAATGCGCAGGAAATTCAGTATTGTGTTTAGGTATTAAGTTGTTTTTAATATTCTTCCATAACTTGTTCGGATCATGTATTTTGCTATTTATATTATATTTATAATACGCAGATTTTTCGTGAAAGAGAGCCGTATTAACTGTTGATTTTAATGTCTTGTAATAGTCTTTTTTACTGTCTGACTTATATTTATGATACTCCGCAGCAGCTTTATCGCGAAGCTTCATCATACATTTTACCGTGTCTGTAATCCATGGATATGAATGATCTTTAATTATCATGGATTTTATAGGGGCGTGAAGATCAAATAGAGAACTACTCTGATTAAATGCATACACCATGTCGTTTACATTTTTCAGTGAAGAAATGTACTCCCATTTAACCTTACTCAAGTCGGTATTAAACTTGTTAATGCAAATATTTTTAAATGGTCTATAGACGATAGTGAATGGTTTAGGTTTCTCACGTTTTATATTAAATTCACATACTACAAGTCGGTGTCCAAAGAGAGATCCTACATGCTCTAAGGTAATAGTCCTTGCCCGCAAGTCCGTACAAACTACATCTATGAGAGTCTCACTGGTTTCAGTATAATGAGTAGGTTCTGTCACTAGTTGAGATAAATTGAAACAAGTCAAAAATAAGTTAAGTTTTATAGTATTATGGTCAAAAGTATTGAGTAGGTTAATATTTAAATCTCCTAATAATAACAAGCTGTCATAATCGCGGATTGAACTAATAGTATCGGTGACCGCATCAAAGGCCAGGTCAACATTCACCCATTGTGGACGGTACACTGTGCCAACAACCAATTTCTTCCCGTTGAGGGTCACCATGAGCCACATTTGCTCTACTAATCCATGAAGTGGAGCCACAGGATGTGACAAGTTGCGTACACGCATATGAGTATTCCGTTTTATGTAAAAAGCCACACCACCCCCGCGCGAGCGCCTTCCTTGTGGACGGGGTATGTGACGTAATGTATATCCCGGAATTGAGGGCGCACGACCTTCCTCACCTGCCGTCAACCAAGTCTCATTAATAGCGATTAAGTCTAGATTATTACGAATAACTGAAGCTATAAAGTTATCGTGATTCGTACCCAAGGAACCTGCGTTATACAAACCTACTTTCAGATGTTTGTGATTAACCATAAGAATGATTGATGTAAAAAATTGGACGAATAGTACACAATACCAGGTTGCTGTTTTTTATATATAATAATGTTTAAATAGAGGAAATATAAATATGCACGAAAAACGTATTTATAGTACGTGAATAAATAAGTATGTATGTTTGTGTCTGCAGTACAAATATGAATTGAATTATAATTTCCTTCTCGCTGCCGTTTCATCAATAAGTTGCATGTGAAGCATAATAATATTATGAACCAATCTACCAGATGATATATATATAAGAAACTACTAGAATTAAATATAATAGGTATATCTTCAAACGGCTTCAGTTCCAAAAACACGGAAAAATTCTACGTCTGATCTAATTATAAACGCCTGTTTTCCATCAGCCTGGCGAGCAAAAACACGGCCTTTCCTTGTCCATGAGTAGCGCCACTGAAGCTTACGACACTCTTCGCGGACGCGATGAAAAAGCTGCCGATTTGTTCGCGTTAGCCGCTCGTTTATATAAACTCGCCGCGGCGGGCCTACTAAGCCAATGTCAGCCGTTCTAAAGTTACGACGAACGCGAGCCGCTGCTAACAACTCGTCGCGTAAGCGACGTTGCGCCAGCCGAACAACGACGCGACGTGGGCGCCCGTCCACCCTAACATCGCCACTAGTGCCGCCGCTCGCAGTGCCAGACTCGACTGCTCCAATTCGCTCCGCGAAAACGACGTCATCGTCTTTGAGAGTAACCCCCAGCTTCGCGGCAAGGACGATAACAGTGTGATGGACGTTTTCCCCTTTCTGCTCTGGTAGATGGCCGATGTCTATATCAGACAGCAAAGCTTCCTGGTGTCGCTCATTCAACTCCAGTTTTAACTGTACCACTGCCTGTTGCAATTCAGCTACCTCCTTTTGTGACGCGGATACCGTCGCCTGCCCAGTTTCGACAACTTCAAGCCGCCGCTCGAATCCATCCATACGCACAACTATGTTCGCTATAGAAGCGCGCATTTCAGCACGAAATTCACGCTGCTCTGACATATACACAGCGAGCTCTCGGCGCATCTCCCTGACATCCGAGTTATCGGACGTGTCTTCCGGGGCCTGAAGGAGGGGTGGGGGTGCAACGGACTGGCAGAGACCCTTCACAGGAGTGCAGGTGTTGTCACCTTTCCGTAGTTTGTTTTTACATTCAGGGCAAATCCAGTTATTAGGTAACAAAGTGGTATCTGGGATGGCCACACATACCTTGTGGAATTTTAGTGAGCATGTTGTACATGTAGCAGCCCCTGACGGCGTTAAAAATTTGCCGCAGCCACCGCATTTAGCCATGCTGCTCGTTTTACTTTCGCTCCTTTATAGTAAACAGGCAGTTAAACCAGTGTCAACGCGCAACACTAGATGGCGCGATTGATATATTTTTTTTAACTACCCTCTTTTCAAATAATCATAACAATGATAACACTGATATAAAAATGGTATTATTTCACGAATCTAGGCTCGATCGTCCTCACAAACGACGACACAACTGAATTAGGCGTCTGCGCACACACATAAATCACTGACACTTCGAAATTTTACGTTTAAGTATTTTTGCGGCAAATAATTCGGGCAAGTACAAACTATGTGATAACCGTCAGTGACGTCAGTCTTAGACGTCATTTCAGATCTGTGGCGACATTTTTATGGTATCAATCAAAGGCCTTTAAATCTATTACCTAAAGATGATTTATGCAGTGTGTGGTGGATGTGTAAAGAACTTCTTTTGGTGTTTATATAAGTCAATAGGTGGTTTTTTGAGAAGGGCGGTGATGACCAAGTCCGAAACCACGAGAGTTAGAGAAAAGTCGTGAAAGGAGTCATGCCCTCGATTTATATGAAAACAATAATTGCATATTTATTTTTTTCAAAAATCTTTTACTTTTGACGGAAAAGGACCTGAACGATTTGTGAAAAAAATACATAAAAAATACTTGTTATTGAACCAATGGATTCTGTTACTGATAAGGTTACAAGCTTTAAAAAAAAGGTTTTACTAAAAATGAAATAGCAAATTTTTGCGATTTACTTTTAACATCTCAATTATATCTCATATAAATCGACGGCAAGACTCCTTTCACGACTTTTCTCTAACTCTCGTGGTTTTGGACTTGGCCATCACCATCCTTCTCAAAAAAACACCCTGTATATTTGATGTAATCCGTAGTAGTTCACACAGTTAAAGGTAGATGGCGCCTTAAAAAAAACATTCCCTCAGATTATGAGATCAATCTCGAAGATTAGCCTAAGCTACTCGGTGAACCGTGTGTCTGTGATTATGATGTTGCATACAAGCTAAAATATAATCTTCTCTAAATCCAAAATCATTCTTCTCTTTACGGTCTAATTATTAATTAGTATAACCCTTGAAATTGCTATATCTAATAGCATACGTGTTTTATTAGATTGTATTTCTCTTATTTATTTATTTATCTGAGAAACTTAATTAAAAGAGTACTTATTCTTAAATTAAGTAAGCACCTTTATTTTGTGAAACAAAAATAAATATGAAACTTAACACTACAAATAGCACACAAGAAAGCACTTAGAAACATTCACAAGTACTGCATACATTACAAGTAGTTTTATACAGCCCAACATTACACGACTATTTATTTTACTCAATGTTTACATTGTGTGTTTGCAAGTGCCCATAATTTTATTGTTAGTTGGTTCGAAAAATATAATTGCTATTATTACTTAAGTGACGCAATTCTTACCCGGATTCGGAAGTGTGACGACGTATGTAAATGATTCAATTTACACATTCATAGTATGTAAAGTTTCATGCAAATAATGAAACGTACGTTCCGCGGGCAAGCCCTTCTACTTATGACACAAATTATTCATCGAATTCCCTTCAATTCCAAGATTTACTCTTTCATTCCCTAATGCTGAGCAGGCCGCGCTTCCCACGCCGTATGCAGATGCGATCTCGCACAATCTGGCTGAATCTGGTTTAATCTAGATATGGTGTATGGCAGACGCACGTTACAATATTAATTATTCATTGGCTCGGGCGAATATACCAATTTCATGGTTCTTTGCGCGCGAATCGTGCTTGCCTAGCCGCCCCGACGCCGCGCCGCCACGCCGCGCCGTGCGCCGCGCGCCAATGTTGATACAGGGTGCATGTATGACGACTGGAGACTGCGTTTGTTTATTTGAAATTAGAACATCAGTTACCATTATTAGTAGTATTCATCTACTCTACTTGGAAGAGAAGAATTTAAGTTAATACTTTTAAAATGTCAGATGAACCTAACTAATGTTGTGCCATAAAGTGTTATCTGTCTACTCTACATAGATTCAATAACAATGTCACCTTCATCATATTAATCGGACGCTAAAATAAGTAGTGGTTTGACGACAGTGATCTACTCGTACAAACGTACCTAAAAGTATTGATTACCTAGATACTGAGATTTACGCGACAACTATACACTTAACATGAAACATATTCCAATGAATTTAATCACTCACATTTCGTGGATGGATATAAGAAAAATATATGTCTAGGCTATCGAAGTTCTCAATGGATGAGAACTCCGAACTGTAAAATACAGAGAAATGGACTTTTGAGGAGTAATTAAACTAACACTCAACTAACTAAAACAACTAAACTGTCTAAACCAATTGTCAGTAAAATACTGTATATTAAGTTTTTAACATAATACGCAGTAATAAAAAGGTTATTTCATATTATTTATTTATTTTCATTGGAAAATTGACAGGACGGTGTTTTGAAGGCGTCAACAATAGCAAAACTTCTTTTTGTTGGACATTTTCAATACTTTCAACAAATTAAAATTATAATAAAGTTTAGACAAGAAAATCATTGTCTAAATAAATAAAAAACCTTTTTGCCATACTCATATTATGTTGCCGAATGAATAGTGTCATATTTCATTTTCATTTCATATTTTAGAATGAGACTGCCAGATTGTGGTATAAAAAATGAAAAATACATAGTGGTGCGTTACTGAATGCTGAAAAATACTGCCAGCATTCAGAGAGCCAGCACTGTTACTAATCACCAACAAACATGTTGCGTGAGGTAGCTATACTCTGGCAAAAGCCAGCGAGTAGCATATTGTTGAAGTGATAACTACGATACAATTTTAATATTAGCTTGTAGTATTTATTGTTATATGTGGCGTGCAATAATGGAAAACGTAATTAACGACATACTAACAGGTTTTAATATCACTCTGTATGTCAATAACTAAACGTAGCCGGTAAGCCAAAACCGCGCGATCAAATTTGCCGCTTCAGCGCTCACGCAGCGGACCCGCTCCGCGTTCCCGTTCCGAAGACAATTCTGTAATTTTGATTGCTATCGATTCAGGTGTTCAGGAGTTGAAACTGCACTGCGTTGCTGGACGACCTGACTAAGATCGCAGGCAAGGGCTGGATGCGGGCCGCTTCCAACAGGTCCTTGTGGAGGTCAATGGGGGAGGCCTATGTCCAGCAGTGGACGTCCTATGGCTGAGATGATGATGATGATGATGATGCGTTGCAGGAATGAGAAGGAAATAGTGTACTACAAAACCGCAAGGTTTGTCATAGTATTCACATTCGCATTTGGCAACGCATAACTAAAAAAATATGCAGTATTTAATTATGCTATGCGCCAGTAAGCACCCATTCATTATGAGTCTAAAACAATAAAATCGTGGTAATGATACAAAGCTACTGAATTCTTGGTAGCCTAACAAAGAATGTAAATGGTTATCGATTTCACAACTTCAAACATAGTTACTTTTACTAGTTGTACACGTCATGCAAGCGTAAACGTTCTGTTCTGACTTTTGATATACATATAAATAATATATTCGATCGTATTTAAGATTATGTAAAGTTTTTTTAAAAAATCTTAACTTAAAATCATACAAATTATAAATAATGTGTAATCAAAAAGCCATATAATTATGCAGAATAGCCCCAGGTCCCGGTGCATACTGCGCTTTTACAGCAAGTACGTAATTATTCCCGTCGGATATTAGCGAGATTGATGCGGACCGATACTGATTGAACCAAATTGGTTCGTTGCCAAATTTTTGCCTCTTTTTGATGAGAAAAAGGGCATTATTGTGCGATATTGTTTTTTAAAAGACCAGCATAAGGTCTGCAGAGGACTAATATGTTATCCACATTCAACTGAATGACTTCGTGTTTCGTAAATATCATGAATGCAATTCTTCTTTTCTGAATCTGTTCTATATTTATCATTAACTAGCTGCACCCCGCGGTTTCACCCACGTGGGCTACGGTTTTCCCGCTACCTCATTTATTCTATGGCAGCCTTAAGTTATCTAAATTATTTTTAATTCTTTATGTCCTTAGTAGCCTTGTGTTAATCCTACTAGGATTAACAGTTAAGGACAAAGGAAGGTTCTAGCAGTAGTTATTCTATATTGGAGAAAAAAAAAATCATAAGGTTTTTGTTGTATCCCAGAAGATCCATCAAGTTTTGGGATAAAAAGTATTCAATATGCTATTATAAGCCTATAAGGTAACCAACATTCCGAATTTCATTCAAGCCATTTAGGCGTATAGAGATGACAAACACATAGACAAAAAACTTTCGCCTTAATATTAGTGTGACAATAATGTCATTAAAAATAGGAAAAAGAGTAAAAAGCATCATTTAAGGTTAGTTTGTAGCAAATGTTTAGGAATTTGACGCGGTGAGAGCTGGATAAAAGCGGTGCGCGCGCGGGGCCAGCGACGCCCCCGGCACTCAACGTGGGCAACGTATGGATATATTATAATAATACATATATAATATTATTATATGTGATATTTCGTAATTCCGGGCGGCTCAGCCATCCGTGTGTTTTCCCATGTATTAAATTAAATGTAGATGTGTAGATGTTAAATTAAAATTGTTAGCAATTGTTCGTGAATCATTTATTCACAAAAAAATGGGAACATTTCAACTTATTTTATGTCATGCTTAAATATAGGTAATAATTAGGTCGGTACTAGATCCCATACAAGGATATTCTATATCCTGGGAATCTTTTCTCTTCGTTTGTAAATATATTGTAATATATATATATATATATATATATATATATAATATATAATATAATATAATATAATATATAATATCTTACAATAAAAATATGTAATCACTCGGGGCACTGCAATAAAAACCACGTCTGAAAAATGATTCGCCAAAATGAATATTCGTCAGATTACCTCGTTTTACGTTTGAATATGAAAATGCCGGTTAATTTTTTGACCGGTTGACGGGCGTCATCTAATTACGCGGTCGGGCGCGTCCGGACGCCCGGGTATCCCCCGGACGGGCGCACGGGTGAAAACGGACGTCTTCGCGTTTATCCACTCAGTTGCTTCATATCCGGGTTTAGAATTTGGTTAATTGCCAATTGTATTAAATTATTATAATTACGGAATACGCTTTAATTTGCAAAAGCAGTGAAAATGGAATATACTCACACATATTTAATTTTACGAGTTATAAGCCACTTTTGATGTAGGTACTGTTTTACCTTTTTATTGGATTACTAGTAGCGCCCCACGGATACACCCGCGATAATTACGGTTTCACCGCTACCTCAATTATCCCACGGGAACTGTACTTTTCCGGGATAAAAGCAGTTATTCCAAGGTTGAACCTATCTCCATACCAAATTTCATCGAATTTGCTATCGTAGTTGGAGCATGAAGAAGTATCATAAGATTTTTAATTACTAGCTTATCACACGGGAACAGTAATAATAGGGATAAAAAGTAAGTCTATGTGTTAATTTAGGGTCTAAACTATCTCTATACTACATTTCATCGAAATCGGTGCAGCCGTTTGAGCGTCAAGGAGTAACAATCATACACACATTCACACTCACACACATAAATTCAAACTTTCGCCTTTATAATACGATCGAATAGGATTTAATATACTGAGTCATCTATCTAAATCTATCTATATAAATCTTTCATTAAATAAATGATTTAAAATATATTTTTCACATTTAAGCAAGATAGTTAGATTAGTAACTGACACGACTGCACTTTATAACTTTTTACTCGCAACCACTTTTATTTATTTTTGCATCGATAAAACACATATTCATCACAATTTTCCCAGTTGTTTTCTCCTTTCATGGCAAAATATTACCGCCAATTTTCATTCGATGGCTAATAATTTGTATAATGGTAGATAGAAAAACTACATAGATAATAATAGACGATAGATAGATATTTTTATGTTGTAACACAAACACACACAAACTCTTTTTGTACCTATAGCGAGAGATAATAAACGCTCTATTTGCTTAAAGAAATTTCTAATAAGCCAAGATCAACAGCATGTCAGTTTATTATATGTTAATTGATTCCCAGGTTTTACGCCTAGGTATAAAATATCCTATATATTTGTTTTGTTAAACTCTATGTTTTTTGGCATAAACGTTCTTAACCATAAAATTATACTTAAACTAGTTTAAACCGAAAAAAAAACGACTTATTTTTTCCGGAAAAACTATGAAACCTATTTCAATGGTTTTTGGACAGCGTGAAAATGCATATGTTTCTTTAAACAGACGGAATTCTGAGTTAACAAAACGAAGAATAAAAACTGTATTTTGATTAAATTCATTTTCTTGTAGCATTCACTTGATTTTGTCTCCAAACTAGCATTGATATACTGTTTTTGTCACGGACAAAACTAAATCTCAATGCTAACATTATAAAAGCGAAAGTTATATCTGTTGTTTGTACTTTTTAACTCTGAAACGGCTGAATAGATATTAAATTTGAAATTAAGATGGCTTATATCCGAGAATATAGGTTACTTTAGATCTCGGAAAAAGTATAGTTCCCGTGGGATAATTGAGGTGGCGGGAAAACCGTAGTCCACGCGGATGATACCACGGGGCACAGCTAGTTTAAGATATTCTATTAAAAAAACTACTCAATCTCAGTGATGACGTCATATATATACTTTTGACTGCACGGTTGTGTTGGAAAGCATTACAATTCAAAACTCGCTATCCGAACAATTCCCAGAAAGTTAGTGTAGCTCTGCGCGCTTCTGTTACAATAAATTAGACGTAGCCTTACCCGCATCTACCCTCAAACGGCGTTTTATTGTGTGCACTATAAAATAATTAAATTTCCATAACGGTGCCCGCTTTAGCCCATTCTCCTCCTTTCTATGAAAATGTGTAGCTTCGCTTTGTGTTGTGATTGAATGGTTTTCATGTGATAATTAATACAATATGATGGGTTTGTTTTTGAAACAGAGTCTCTCTGTAAAGGTGCTTCTAGAGGATTAGTTGCCTATTCAAATAGACTCAGAACACTATAGCGTTGAGTATTTTTTATTTAGTATTATGACTGCAAACTGCAAACTGGAAGTGTTATTGTGACTGCTAATTTTCGACACTCTAAAGAGAATCAAAACCTACATGGTACTTTTAGTGAACTCAGATCTTGAAATTTGGTACGAAGCAACGTCTTATAGCACATATATGGAAAAAATAACGAAAAGCATATATTTTTTGTTACACTATATAAAAACAAATATTTTTAATAATTGTAAACTTACTTCCCCTCTCTTTTGTACGGAATTCTAAAAAAAATATTATAGCTAAACGAACTGACAACGAGTGACATTACTATGTGAGAAGCCTTGGAACCTATGCGATGGAACTCCCAAATCCCTTCGGACTGAAACTGAAGTTATTTCAACATTACTTACATGGGTTGCGCTTTGGCGGTTCAACTAATTAATTGTTGTAAAATGACTAACGAGTTAAATATTCGAATCGGCATAGTGAGGTACAAAATGTATAGTGGAAACTTTTTAATTACTCGTCACTTCTAACACCTTTTTCATGTATAATAGTCATTTGTTTTACATGTGGGTAGAGTTGATCTTTTGCGTGAAACCTTGGACTGGACGTGGAAAACATGAACAGTTAAAAAACTTTACCCATAAGTGAACAAGTTTCACTACACTAACTAACTACACACTAAGGATTCTTTCACACTTCACAGGCTTATTTCAAGCGCACTCTTTTCTGATTGGTCTCCAAGTTGACGTTAGCCTTCGACAGGTGTGTCGAGAATTTTAAAACCTTTTTACTCACTTGTAAACAAAATAGCATTTACCTGTCAAAAATCGGTGTGTTAAATTACCTAGTGATTTTAAGCTAGTGTAGTGAAAACAAACATGTATTGCATATATCGTTTAATTATTCAATGGAGAAAGCTCGGTTTACTCGTACTTACATGTTAGGTACTAATTTAAATTGTTAGAGACAATTCTATTACGCATTAGTGTGTGATATTATTACGCATGTGTTATGGCCCTAAAAGCGAATAAGGTTTACTTTTCGAGTTGAGATAAAATATTATTTCAACACTTGTGTGTCGTTTTTTTTTTTATTAGGAACAATGAAAACTTGGGAAAATGAGGGCACTTAATTATGATGACAAATTTATCAACTATGTTTTTTATATATGGCAGGTATATAAATTGTACAGTCGACTCGTTATTTACATGCTGCATAAAAACAAGCACCAATTCACATGTTGAAAACAATAAACGAATTTCCTCTCGTTGAATAAATGCAGTGTCAAATGATAATGTTGATCCGTCACATGCATGTGCCCCGAGCGCCTCCCACGGGGTTTACACGGCTGATACAGACGGGAGTCAGAAACGCTCACTTATCAGCGTTAAATATTGTATGTAGTCACTTCATACGATATTTATCGTTAAGAGAACACGATAAGACATTAATTTCAGCGCTTGTCTGTAGCCTACAGTCATAAGAGAATGCCAGAAAAAAATAGCTACTTTGAAATATCTTTTACTAGCTCACCAACTAGCTTATATAATATTTATATATTTATCTTGAATATATGTGGTTTCTTTCTTTCTTTCTTTCTTTCTTATCCATCAACCATGTGGGAGCATAATAGGTTATGCCTATACTCCACGTGCTATAAGAGAATTGGCCCAATAGAGTACTATGGTCATCGCATTTTAATAGTTGGCAGTCAAAATACCAGATACTCCATAATCTTAGAGAAAGAATACGGCAACGCTTTGGAGGTTATTTTATTTTGCGGAATTAACACACAATCTACGTATAAATTAACTTTCCCGTCATTCTATGCAACTGCATTAATAACTAGAAGTGAAACGGTAATTAACATCAGTAGATCTAGACAAAGTAACATTCTACAAGCGTTCACGCCAAAGAAAACTTATAAAAAGTATGAGATTGACACTTCAAAGCGATATATTACGTGATCAACAAGAACGAATAATTATTCATAGTAAGCAGTTAGGGAAAGAGAAGCTATGCACCTTGTCTAGGCCCGCGGGGAAGACAGTAGTCAAACGCAAGCTACGACCACGCTTTTGGTAGGTTGTAGTATGGAAGTGTCCACCTGATTCTGAAGATACCAAAGAAACTCTGACCACACAAAATTATGCACCGTGTCGAGCAGTCGTAAAGATGGCTAGTACAGAGTCAAATGACAATCTATTATTAATAAGTACGTTTGCTTAATTTACTTGATTAAGTGGTATATTATTTTAAAAAAGCATTATTTAAAAATAAAGAATAGAAAAGGTTACATTAACTACCGAACTACATGGGATGTACATATATGGATTAATATGAATTTTATTACTGTTACTATAAGGGAATCGGTTTCAGTTACTTTATTTTATCGTTTTTCGTTTAGTATTGAAATTTGTTAGAACTTCTTGTAAGCGTAATTTTCGCCGCCAGTCTGCATTTTACATCTGAATGAAATGCGCATCAAAGGGGTGTGAAATGACACGTGTCCTACCCCTGATTGGTTGCCAGGCGGCGCAATTAAACGTAATAAGCGAATAAGCTGATTCAGCGTTTTTGTATTTCAGGGTGTGTGTGACATTCTTTGTGTGTGTTTTGTTGTGCTAAATATATTATAATGTCCGAATGTAATTAGACTCAAATGTGATTTACTGAGTATTTTTGAAAATGACATGCGATGAGTAATTTTTGTTTATATTCATAACGTAATTTTTATCCTTGGAGTAGTGAGGATGTGGCCAAGGTAGTATAAATTCTAAATATTTTTTATTTATTTAATTAAACAAAAAAATGAGGCATGTGTTTATTATTATTATATTTCTGCAAGTATGCGGTTAACGATATATCCAATGAACTCGATATTGATATGTTTCACATCACTTCTGCAAAATTGAAACATGCACTTAGTTGTAAGTTTTTTGAAAGCTAAATATGCCTCTATGTATAGATAACTTATCTTTATTTGTATTTAATTATATATTGTTAGCTGCCAACATAACCTAGAAGTAGTGGAGAGGCACAGTCTCTATAAAAGCCAGTGCGGGCCGGACCAGTGACGCATATTTCCTTCGGCCTCGGCTGCGTGCGGAAGCTCTGCTGGTTTGTTGTTCGGTGCGATTAGTGAGTGACATACGTATTTCTAATTGTTTTATATGGTTCATTTGTGTCAGACTCGTTATTTGTTATTTTGTGATCAACTTCATGTGCCTTTCTATTTCAATTGTGATTTAATGGTCAATTAATAAACCAAAGATGTTTTGAGGTTGGGGAGAACGCGTGTTGTATATTTTTTTTAAATATTTCTACTTCTGATCCTAACAATATATTTACTCTACACATCTAGATGTCGTCCATTAACTTTTGTTACGTTAACTTATTTGGCTATTTGTGGAAATTTATAATTGGCCTTCAGTGAATGTTTACTTATCACGTTTTATCGGCTAGCTGTTACTTTCCCTAAAATTTTTAAAATAAAACAAATACGTAATCATGTTATCGGGTACTTTTTATATTTTTTAGGCATTTTTATTGATCACCATCTGATTTGATCAGTGTCAGTGATTATGTGACCAAAGCTCAGATAAATGACTGGATACTCAAAGGTTCAGAGGTCGTCGTCACGGTGGACTTAAAATGTTTTTCTTTGTGTCATCTTAATGTTGGTTTTCTAAGTTTTACACATATTTTTTGTTTGCCAGTGTCAATTTTTCAAGCTTGCGGGTGGAAGCTACCCAGGTAGCCAGGCAGGTACTTGAAAATACCCTACCACCATGAAAAATTATGATTTTGATAATGCTGTTGCCTTCACCGGAAGCTCATGCCGTTAGTTGGGATCAAACCAGCGTCCTGCAGTTTGAAAGTCAACGCTCCCACCGCTGATCTATTGTCGCTTCAAAAGTGTGGAGGATTATGGCCGACGCTCCATCCTCCGAGAAAGGCCTGTGGTGGGAACGTATTGGTATATTATTATGGGATAATTTCCACCGACATAATGCACCCAATGAGCAGGTTATTAGTCATATCGCGTATTCGCGTCGCGCGTTATGAAATGCCGTTTAACACATAATGTGGCTAATTGTTATGCAAACGGCGCAGGAGAGAATCAGCGATAATTGCGGAACAGACGTGCCGGACGTATTGCCACAGGAATTCACAGGATGGTTGCGAAATGGAAAAATACACTAAACTGATGATTGGTCAGGAATATTAATGCAGATTTTTAATTGGCTAATTCGATATTGTGGTTGCAAGGTAATTTGATTCAAATAGCCGCTTAAAAGGAGATGTGTATTGTTCTCTGGTAAAATTTGATTTAAAATTGGTTTGGCGCTTGGCATTTTATTTCATTTGAAGTTTACCATTACAACATTTTTTGGATGAAAGTTTGATATATAAATTATCGTTTTCTAAATTTAAAATGTAAGGACGAGCGTTTCACAAATATTATATTGAAATACATTTTTATTGTAGAAATATTTATAACACAAGTAAAAGTATTTAAATATTAGTTAAAATATACTATATACAAAAAATACCGCTATCATTAAGCTGTAAAATTTGTCAGACACGAATTGTTATTTATTGAGAACGAAGATTACGTGCATTAGGTAGCTCGAGCTCCCAGGCCTGCATTTTATGAAATCCGTGATCAAAGTTGATTGACACTCGTGCAACTAGCTAAACTAATATACTTTTATATTAACCCTGTGAAAATATATATACAAGTTGGTAAACATTTTCATCCCATTTTGCAATTGGTGTTCTCATAGTGTACTAATGTAATAAATAAGCATGTGCGTTACTTTAAAAAAAAATTCTCAAGATAGCAACATCAAATTTAATCAAAATTTCCATGCAAATAATTAAAAGGCAGCGTTTAAACGCGTACGTAAATTGCGTTAGTACACCTCAAAGCGCAGACACGTCTGTATTTACTTGTGTTGCTGTTTAATTTATACTTCACTTGCGTGGAGGGGTGTACTATTGAATGAACAGTTTTACTACACAATATTCTGTGTAGGCAAATAAAAAAAATCTTTTTGAGAGTCATTTTATTGTTTCACATAATGTGCCTAGAAAATTGTAATACGGGCTGAACTGGAAAAATTTGCATCAGTTTTGCCGAAATTATTCTAGAGATTGTATTGTGTATTATTACTAGCTGCGCCCGTGGTTGCACCCGCGTGGACTACGGTTTTCACGCTGCCTCGTAAATTCCACGGGACCCATACTTTTTCCCGAGGCTTATGCCCTACTCCAAGGTCCCATCTATTTCTCTCTGTACATTCATCGAAATCACAACAGCGGCTTAGACGTAAAAACATAAGAGACAGAGTAACTTTCACACATTTATACAATTAAGTGTCTAATAGTTCTAATTATTAATCAAGTGCAAGTAATACCTTTTTATACAGATTTCCTTAAAGTAAGTCTGAATCTATGAAATATCATAAATAAAAGAATTACCACCTATATAATACATACCTATTCAACGAATAAAAACAGAATAACATTTTTTGAAGTCCCTTAGTAAATAACACTCATCCGACCCTTCGAATTCATCAATAGATAAGTTAATCCATTACATCGTATCCTTGTTTTCCCCTATATTGTCTCGATCCTATTTTTGATATACGGCTAATCCTATAAGTTTTAACGAAGCTGCCAATCAACCCTATACAACTAGAGATTTAATTTTACTTATAACTGATTTAGATTTTGTCAATTATAAATATTGATATTAAGAAAATACCGGGTCAACAGAGCTTGGTTTAATTCTGATAGAGACGCCTTAGATAGCTTAACTTATTAAGCATCAACTATGTGATGCATGTATATTCTCTCTCTCAGTCATGGGGCGTCCACTGCTGGACTTATGCCTCCCACATATAGGGGGGATTTGCTAATACTTGCCACACTTGGCAGGCGGGTTGGCGAGCGCAGTATGATTTTCAATTCTCAGAAGGCGCTGCTGCCCTCCTTCTGGTACTTGGTCCCTTAGCCGACTCTTATGTGACACATGTATCATAACACTTTCGAAAGCCACTCCAGTGTACCCAAAACATATTAGGCAATAAGTATATGAAACGTTGCTGTCAAATGCAAAAAATATAGCTCTTTTAAGTTACTTAGCTTTATAGGATATAGTTACCGAGAAAAATTATGAGATCTCAAACTAAATCAATGTAAAAACCTATCCAATAAATCATTCCACCACGTCAAATATTCAAAAATAGAACCATTCGGAAGCGAGCCCTCACAGACTCAGGGTATCCTACCGTGAGAGCTAGAGCTCAAATAGACTAACTTAATTTAAAAATGCATGCTATTATAGATGCATTATATATAGATATACTTGTACATAGTCATAAGTTAGAATGTAACATAATTATTGTATGTACTATATAAATAAATAAAAAATATTATCTTTATTTCTAACGACTGTGAAATACAATAACGCTGGCTACTATCTGCTGCTGAAATTACAGTTTTTTACAGAAAACAAATGGATAGTTCGTCGATTGTCTCATAAAAAGCTAATGAAAAGTACGCGCCGCACAAAGCCGAAATTCCTCGTTCAACACCTCAACGATCAAAAATTCCACTTTTCTATTACCAATGACAAAAACTGAAAGCGACCAAGTGCAAGTTGTACTTGTACATTCATAGACCCGTACTAATTATTAAGATTATTATTGTGTCTGATTTATAATTATTATAAAGACATTATTGCTTATTGTAATTATGGCAAAAAGACAAAAGACAGTTTGTTGGGCAGAAATTGGTTCGGTTTCCGATAAGTCGCCAACAAATAAAAAACCGATGAAACGAGTAACTAATAAAAAAATGGTTGCAATTGGAAACACTCACATTATTTGTTGTAAATCTCATTATAGATTTTAAATCTGGCACTGAGAATATTTTTAATATTTTTTTAGATTTGAATTTTGACTAAAACAAAATTAGGTTTATTTTGTAGCATAGTCCTTATACTACTAACAAGTAGCCCAACATATAAGTATAATCGATTACTTCTGTAAGATGAAATTTGAAAGTCGGTAATTTTAATTACTTATATCTGTTATGCAATTAGTTATGACCAAAGACCACTGGCTATGCCAGCAGAGAATTTTGTTTTTTATTATGTACATTTTTTCATGTTTTTTATTTGTGAATACGGTACCCTAACGGCGATCGAGAGTCCTGACGTCCAGAGTTCACACGATTGCTCCTCGACAATAGCCAATTTGACACTTTAAGTGACAAATAAAATCTAAAAAAGTCACAATTAGGGTTGTCACCGCTGCATTGTGTCACTTCGGAAGCGAGTATTTAAATTTCCATTAGCCACTTTGAATCGGATCGAGTAATTGGTGTCAACTCTATGGGCTTCTGATGGCATCATAATTGCTTCACCGTGGTTTCTGTACGATAGAGACAATAGAGCACTACGAGGGTTTCCTCATTAATTTTATGCAATCGTGCTTCTTTCTTTCTTACACGTAAGCAATAGGATAATAATGCTTAAAGCTTTTGCGGACCGAATTCATGTTTTAATTTTTTCTTAAGATATAATATATTTTTTTAAATAAAATTATAAAGAATATTTATGAGAAATAGTATATAAATTACTTTATAACGAATAACTACTAGCTTATAGCTATAGCTTCTTGCGCTTATAGATTTATATTACTCCATTCATAATAGTTTTAGGATAAACCTTTTCAAACAATTCTATGTGACGAAACCCGTCAAACGGTAGTATTAGGAAAACAATCAAACAGTCTTAGATTTAAGAAAATATCTCCAGCTGGTGTTAAAACAATTAGGCTCAACAAATGAAACAAATTATTATTTGGCTTTGGATATCTGATTTTAGAATGAATTTGCTGTTCTGATGCGAAAGCCCTTTATCAAAATATCAAAATTGTCACCAATTGATCTCTCAATAATATCCTACTGGTTGCTGACAGCCGCAGAGCAAATGTGACGTCACGTGTCACATTAGTAACGGTCGCATTCATCCATTTTGCTTTTTTAAATTTCGAACGCTGCATGATTGGCGACTGTTATTGAACGCGCGTGTGCCGCCGGCTGGAAACAGGCACACTCGTCCAATGAGAAACGTTCGATGCAATTTTTGAAAATAGAAATTCTTTTTGCTATACCAACCGTGAACTGGGTGTCGAAAATAAACAATTTTCATAATTTTAATTGATATGCATAATTTACTTGTCCAAAGCTTTACCTTTTGATTTTGTTATATCAATGTCTGTGTTGTAGATTTAGCCAATTCAATTCCAAAAGTTGACATTTTACGTAAGTAGAATGTTAAATTATATATTAATCTATCAACTTATGCCAACTTAGATCAAGTTTTGTAAAGGTTGCCTAATAAAATGCCTTAAAGTGATAAGAGCTAATACTGATCAATTAATAAATTTGTTTCGTTAATTTACCTAATAAATCAGTATGGCAATAAGTAAAATATAATTTATGGACAATCATCTAAGTGCTTTGCCATTTTAATTCTATCCTGTACCCTTTTTTCGTAAGGCATAAACACCAGCATCAACATTTTTACCACCAAACAAAATTTGAAAGTTTCATCACTACTTTTATTTCATTATTTTTTAAATTAAGAACTAAGAAGTATGTATAAGCCGGCTGACACCGGTTATCGATATTTTCCAGATCCTAGAAATAGTCTAGTCGATTGTAGGTTTTCAATGAGTTTCCAAGTCGCTGTTTAAAATTACATCTAAGACTAGAAATTACATTAAATTTGAGTTGAACAAGAAAAACATAACGCAATTTTGCGGGCAGCCACCGCAGTGGCGGACGCAAAATGGAAAACTTTGCCTTCCTTAGCAATATCGAAACATATATTAACATCCAGGTCAAAGAGTATTTGACTCTGTGAAGAGAAGGTCTTGATTGTAGTTTGGGTTGATAATCAGCATTTCAATGTTTTTTATGAAATTTTGATAGCAACAAGTATTAGGATGACAACATTTTTCCTCACAGAAACGATCATCGCCGGTTATTCGGGAAATATATCGGGAACATTTAAACTAGATTGCCATTTCAAATTCTTCAACTCTCTTTTTGCAAGCTTTTGTTTAACTTTTAATGTTCGTATGTAAGTTGTCTTCAAAATTTGCTAAGTATTATTCGACCATTTGTTAAAGAATTATATTATGCTGAAGGAATACAGAAAGGGAGAAAGAAGTCTTTCCACGTTTTGTCGCTCAACTTTTTACCATACCATGTGAAATATTATTTAAAAATATGATTAAATATTATCAGGCTGCTTTTAACCGGTCCTTGTGGAGATCAGTGGAGGAGGCATATGTACAGCAGTGGACGTCCTAAGGATGAGATGATTATGATGATGTTAAATATTTTTGTTGAATATAGGACAAACGTTTCCATTAATAATAATAATATATTATATGCTTAGAGCCGTAGGTGCACTGAGTTGTTGTCCAAATTATTAGCTATAATGTGAACAGAGTTGAAAATTATATTCTTTGGCATTCATACGTTTTAAAAAACATGGCGGCAAAGGTGGGCGCACACGGCCCGATATAATTTAATATTTCGAGTGGCTCGCGACTCCCAGCGAATCGTAATGGGGCAAGTTTACAACAAGTTTGATAAGCTCTTGCGGCCAATTACTGGGATTAAATGTCGGGTTAGAGATTGGGCGGTTGAGACCCAAAGCGTTGGCGTTTCGTTTGAACTTCGGAGAAAATGAGTTATCAGGAATACTTATAGAGGTTTTTTTTCTGAATGATATCTTATAAGCGTAACTTTAAAAAACAGAATAAAACTATTTGAAAAAAATAATACACTGTAATAGCATAAGGAAAAAATTAACTAAAAAGGATCGCTTAAACTATCTATAGAAATAAAATAGTCTATTGATAGTTCAAACGATCTTTTATGGCTGGCAATGTTCCCAAATGGCTGGCTACATTTCCCCACTGGATAGCTAGACTTATGCGTTGTGTAAAATATAGGCCAGTATTTTAGTCACGTGTCGAGTCCTTTTTAAGTCTAGCTGATAAAAATTGACAAATTTGTAAGGCTAAAAAAAAGAAAATATCATATTTTAAAGGTACATATAGCTTTTTAAAATATATAGACATACGCTTCACTACAACTTCAATTAATGTTATGCGATAATGCGGTCTACGACGGATTCCGCCCTCTAGAAGATGCACATTCACTTGTGAAGAAGATACTCAGATTTTATCCATACGCAAAAACAGACCAGACTCAGATACTTCACTAGTTAGTTTTAGAAATATATCCGGGAAAAACAATAAACTAGCGACAGTACGTCACTATTGTAATGTTATTAAATAGCTAAAGTAATAAAATAAAAGTAGTGGCACTGCGCAGGTCAAATAATCATAATAATAATATGGGACAACATTTACACAAGGTCTTCAGGTCCCAAACTAGGCAGAGCCTGTACTATCGTGACCTGATGACTGATATATACTTACTTATATATATACTTAAATACACCCAGACACAGGTCAAACAGACATGTTCATACACACAAATGTTTGACCTGTCCGGGAATCGAACCCGGGACGAAGGCAGAGTGCTACCAACTGCGCCAACCGGCCAGTCAATCTAACGCAGAACCGATTTACGGTATTTGCAATTCACAGGGTAGACAAACGTAGTGTAGAATATTCGATAGCTAGATGGAATCGCAAAGAAAAACAAATCTAATGATATACAGATATAAGAAAGCTAAATGTTTGTTAAATGCTAGAAGTTGAAAATATTGGCAATATTCTATTTCTACGGAATAATCATATAATATATTATTATATGAAAGTCGCGATTGTACAAAACCTTTACTTTTTATACTGTATAGATCTAGCGTTTGACCACTATCTCACCTGATACACCACATTGTCACGGTCAGTGACAATGTGGTCGAAGATGTTATTACGCTAGACTTTCAATGCCTACTGGATCTCAAGGACTGCTGCCTGAACACACTATTATGTTTAGGGACAGTTTTTCAAACTCGAGGGTGGCAGTTAGCATCGCGGGTACTCGAAAGCCTCGACTCGAGGTAGCTAAGGTGAAATGTAAGTGTGAGGTTTTCAGTGAAAAGGGTGAAAAAAATAACCATAAAATGGAACCGACTTCAACACTAAAAAGTAAGAAATAACCTGTTAAAGTCGGTTCCGGTTTTTACTTTTGAGTGTTGAAGTCGGTTCCATTTTTTGGTAATTTTTTACACCGTTTTCAGTGATCTTAGTTATTCACGGGATCAATTGTCATTCACCCTCAATAAGGAAGTTATCCAGATAGACTTAACACTTTCCAGTTATTACAGTGTAACTTAAAAAACTCTTGACCGATTTTCATAAAATTTCAATGGGCTTAATATCTCGGAAGAACACAATCTCTATCAAACAACAAAAGAATTTCGAGTATCGGTCCACACATGAGGAAGAAATCGGCGCACGTACATAAAATAAAATACATACAGTCGAACATATAACCTCCTCTTTTTTTGAAGTCAGTAAAAAATAAAAACAATGGTATGCCGTACGGCTAGTTGTACTCAAAATCAAGTTACTAAGTAATTATTTTATAACTGTAAATAATACGTGTTGACTACTTGGTACTTGGTGGGCGGGCTCGTTTCAGGAACCAGGCTGACAGAGCGCGGCCCATTTCGGGTAATGTAGGTTGGTGTCTTTCAGTCCAGCTACCTGATGACGCCCATGTATGAGTATTATACGTGTTGCTTATCATGGGCTTTTACGTACGGTATACGAACATTTACGTAACTGTATACAAATTTACACAAGTTGTGACGTTTCGTCGATCACTGCGGTCGACATCTTCAGTGGTTCAGGTCCGAGCGGCGACAAGAGCGTAGAACTCTCCTCCGCGGCGTCTTCTCTGACTCTGAGGATCAGTATCAGAGAAGATGCCGCGGAGGAGAGTTCTACGCTCTTGTCGCCGCTCGGACCTGAACCACTGAAGATGTCGACCGCAGTGATCGACGAAACGTCTGGAACAAAAGTTTCACATAGACTACGGCCAAACAGCCCGGAAGCAATACATACAACATGTAACGCCGGCCGTGAAAGCCTTAGAGTTTACAAATTTACACAAGTTTAGTACTTCATTACAAAGTTTTGATAAGTTGTGTAGTATTCTTTATTAGAGCGTCATTTATCATGGTCCCTGATATTTTTAATTACGGTGAAACCCGAACTGTTACAGTCACTACAAAACGTTTACAAAAGGGAATTTTACACCCGAACGGAACTCCATCAAAGCGTCTCACGCAGGGTTGTCAAACGCAAGTCTTCAAGTGTACAATAGTATATAAAAACGGGCGATAGTCGAGAAACGTCCCCCAGATACCCAATTAGTGTCCCCCACGCCCCTGCACTGTAACGAGCTGTCAAACTTTTTGCGCCACCCCTTGTTTGGATCGCACGGCCTAGAGATGGCAACACTGAAATTATTTTGATTTCTTTTTCAGAAATAAAGGGTAGGGTGCGAAATTTAGTCAATGGTGCGTGGTTTTTTATGGGACTGAAGAATAAGATTTTCTTTTGCGCTCAATCGCGTTAAGGAAATCACATCTTTCTGAAATAGTTGAATTAATATTCAACTATTAATTCGGACGGTCGCCGTGGCGCAGTGGTTAGTGTCATTGATATGACTTCTGTGTCTCCGGGACCCTGGGTTCGATTCCCGGCAGGGGCAAACATTTGTGCGATGAGTGAAGATGTTTGTCCCTGGTCTTGGATGTTTGTGTGCTGTGATTGTGTGAGTCCATGCCTCCCGCGATACAGGGAATCCTAGTGCAGGGCTCTGAGTGTGATAAAAAAAACATGTATATATAAGTATAATAACTGAGAAATATGTATAATAAAGAGAAAACGAACACTTAATCACTTATAAGAATTTCTAAAAAAAAACGTTTACATATGTACAGGGTGCTAATTTTATTAGCATACGACATAAAATATACAACTTTAACGTTACAGCTTATTTTGTTTAAATTCCAACATGTCTAATAAAAGTTTTAATATAGTCTTGATGCAGGCCGCTTCCATCCGGTCCGTTTGGAAATCAATGAGGGCCTTTGTATGCCCAGGTTGTCTGTCTACTATGTCGGTGCCTATGCAACGCTGCGCTTGCCAGCCCGTGATCTTCATTCAAGAACCTTTTGAGCCAAATTCTTCCACTTATGTGTAAGATAAGAAATTTATAACTATATTTATAAACGGCTGTTTTAGGCAGCCAGTATTTATGTGGATCCCACTATGTATGTGGATGGATATAGAAGTAAAGGAAGGCCGAAGAAGGTATGGATGGACTGTGTGAAGAATGATATGTTTATGACAGGTGTGAGTACTGAGATGACGAATCACAGAAGATAATTGAAGAGAAAAACATGTTGTGCCGACCCCAACTAGTATGGGATAAAGACAAGAAGAAGAAGAGTAAGTTACTTTTCAGATAAAGGCAAATTTTGCAGCTCATCATCATCATCATTATCATCTCAGCCATAGGACGTCCACTGCTGGACATAGGCCTCCCCCATGGGAGGGGGGGGGGAGGGAATACTCACCAATACTCGCAGCGCTTGGCAGGGGGTTTGCCAATACTCCCCACGCTTGGTGCGGGTTGGCGAGCGTAGTATAAAATATTACTCTCAGAAAGCGCTGCTGCCCATCCTTCTGGTACATGATCCCTTAGTCGACTCTTACGACACCCACGGGAAGGGATGGGGGGTACAATTCTAAGCCGGTACCCCACGACAATGGTCGTATGGTCGAACCAAACGATGATCGTCTAAATAATCGCAACTTTATTTACGTTACACACGGTCCGATCCAGTCGGCTGTGACAAATCGAATTGTAGTAAATTCGCGGAGGTCCGCGCTATCCGATTGTCAAACAAATGGCGGAGCAACGAACCGGACCGGGCGCGCGGTCTGCCGGTCAGCTTGTTACTTGTTTTAGAGGGGCGCTTATTTATAAGGTCTTATTTGAACATTGGCTTTTATATCACTTATGATGAAAAAATATGTATCACAATACCGAATAGAAAAAATAATGTCCGATCAAATTAGACCAAAGAATTAGAATGAAAGTACAAAATTTCGCACCCAGCTGAAAGTTGGTAGAATTGTTTAAAACAACATCGTAAATGAAATATTTTTATATATCATTTAGCATGGTGTTTTAAACAATCATGAAACAAATGAAAAATAAAAAGTCATCATCGAAAGGAAAAAACATTACCCCGGGTCAAAGGTCCCAAAAACGGGTTTTATCGATTTCATGGCTACCCGTGGCAACGATTATAAACATTCTCTTACGTAAGAAAATTATCACTGTTTGAACAAACAGTCCTACGTTTAGTTTATTAACAAAATCGTAAACAATTAAGTGTATATCTTTTATATATAAATGTTTCATTAAGTAAAATATAGTGGACGAAACGTCTTCTAGGGGCCGCCGTACCGCGCCGTGTGGCCACCACGAAAAGTGGGCGTTACCAAGTTATCTCCATATTTTCGCGGGAACTACGCTGCTGAAACCGCAGGGCACTGCTAGTAATGGATATAATGTTTGTTCTCCTTAAGTTTAAAAGAAGTTAAGTGTATTCCTTGATTAATTTCATGCATCATTGGCTGTTTCAAATAAACTATCTGGCTTATCGATAAGTAATGATTATATAATACCACATCTGAAGCGATGATAGCTAAGCGGTGGGAGCGTCGGGTCTCAAACTGACGGACGCTGGTTCGATCTCCATCAACGGATTGAACTTCAAGTAAAAGTAACGTTAACAAATTCCCAGCATGCTGTAGGGTACTTTCGTGTATCTGGCTGGCAAGCTACCACCCTCGAGTTAGAAAAAACTGTCACCAATATGACAAATAGTGTGTTCAGGTTGCAGTCCTTGAGAGCCAGTAAACATCCTAAGTCTAGCGTGGTAACATCTTCGAGCACATTGTAATTCACCGTCACGTGAGTTAGTGGTCAAGCGCTAGATCTATAGAATGATATCAAACATTTTTTTCATAGTATTTGCTGTAAGTATTTGCGCCTTTTAAAGTTTTCTGCTATGTCAACCGCTGTTTCAGCCAGTTATTCTCAGTGACTGGTGATAAAGGAGGTGATAAATAAAACAAAATAAAATTTTTAATATAATTATGTTATATATCATTATATAATATATATACGCAATAATTGCACATCTTAAAATATTAAAATGAATATAAGATATCATCATCATCATCATCATCATCACCATATCTCAGCCATAGGACATCCACTGCTGGACATAGGCCTCCCCCATTGATTTTCACTAGAACCCGTTGGAAGCGTCCCGCATCCAGCCCTTGCCTGCGATCTTAGTCAGGTCGTCTGTCCACCTGGTCGGTGGCCGTCCTATGTTGCGCTTGCCAGTCCGTGGTCTCCATTCGAGTACTTTTCGATCCCAACGGCCATCAGTTTTTCGAGCTATGTGCCCTGCCCCCTGCCACTTTAACTTGCTAATCCGATGGGCTATATCGGTAACTTGCGTTCTTCTACGGATCTCCTCATTTCTGATTCGATCACGTAGAGAAACCCCGAGCATGCTCAAAAGGCCAATATATAAGACACCAATCAATTTTAATTTCATAACTATTAATTTACTGAGTTAATAGAAAGAAATAACAAGGAACCAAACGAATACTTTTTGACGTGATAACGTTTTATAAATTGATGAATACCAGCAACACTCATGAAAAATAGTAACGTTCCGCGTAACGTTCCACCTGAGTTTTGTATTACATAAAATAATCAAAGTCAAAGTCAAAGTCAAAGTCAAAGTCAAAGTCGAAGTCGAAGTCGAAGTCGAAGTCAAAGTCATAAATGAGTATGACGTTATCACGTAAATCTATCGTCCGTAAACCGACTTTACAGACAACCAATTTTCCTTTTTTCAAAGCTAGAACATCAACTCAAGCACCACAGAAAACTGCGGTTTGTCACAAAGCACACAATCCAATTGTAATAACCGCCGAAGTAAAATGCACGAAGTATTTTCTCAACGTTCTCATTATCTCCTTAGGGCGGCTGCAGACTAACGCGTTAATTCCGCGTATCGCGACGCGTCGCGGCGTAATTTATTGCTGCGACTTTCTACGCAACGGGAAAGTGGAAATGCCAAAAGTAGCTACTAATCTGCACGTGGATTTGCCTTCCGAATTGCTAAGTGGACTTATTTAGGTCGGCTTTTGGAGGACGATCACTATCTAATTCCTTCACCTGAATTGAGGTTGGAGGAAAAACCTTTTCAAGTTCAAGGTGATTTTATCCTCTTTTTGCATATGTTTAGCCTACAAAGACTTACTATAATTAATGTTCCAGTTCCATCCATTAATTAATGTTCCAGTAGTTCAGACTAATTATAGGCAAAATTTCTATGTATGGAGAGCGAGCAATAACTACAATTTACTTATTAAGCGCTTCGACTTACACCTATTTTGTACAAGTATAGAATTGGCCAGGCAGCTGTTGAGAGAGAGTTCTTTGAGTAAACTGGTTTTATTAGTACTATAATGCATATACGTGTAAAAGTAATGCTTGCATAATATGTGGTTCACGATATTATTGTAAAAATATAATGGCCTTATCCGTGAGGACCTATAATTGGCCTTTTGTTAAATATTAAGTTGTTATATTGTAAATAAGGCCGTTGGTCTTCCATGTAAAAATAAATAAATAAATAATAAAATGGTAGCTGTTATGATGAAACCTATATATGTGTATGTAGCTTCACTATGAATAGTTATAATGAAATGAAGCATAATATATTATATTTGTTATTTCTTTAATGTAATTTTAATTATAATTTTATTAGATAATGTAAAATTCGATAGTGAAATATGAGTACTTTTGCTTAACATGATAATTTTGATATATAAATAATGTAATAATTATTTGTATTAATCAATTTTGAATGCCCGATATGGGTAAGCTAATTATCACTCTCCTGCCAATTTTTATCAGTTCTCAATATTTTGTTCTGATTTAGATTTTGAATATTCTGGATTTATAAAATATAAATAAAAGATGTGATTGTTAGATAGCACACAAGAATAACAACACTAAAATTAGATCTTTCCTTAAAATGCGGGTAAAATAAGTCGTTACTTTATTTGGTGGCGATTAAAATCAGCAGTATATTAAAACCCTTCTAATATATGAGTTATACGAGAGTTAGAAAAAAAAAAAAAAAAAATTTAAACAATTTGAGCTAGCTTGTGTGATTAAATAATTAGGGCCAGTATCTAATTTAAAACTTTCATCCCAATCGTTGAAGCCAAGGTATAATATATAATAACCAAAATAGCTTAAGGATATATTATTAACAATAATTTGTTGTCAAAATATTATACAAGATAAAATTGCCACCAGCTCTTATCCAGCGTTCCTTCATTCCAAACTTTGTAATATCTCAATCCACCGTCATACACAGGTTGTTACCAAAACACGCAACAGCAAATGATTTGTAAATGAAAGTTAGCGTGAGGCGGCGGTAGCGGGGCGCGGGGTGCGGGGCCCGAGGGGATATGCAAATATTGCGTCGCCTCTATTGTGACACAACTTCGGTGATTACACGAGCCGTCTCTGTACACTCCATAATGCAAGATTCGGATGTTGATGTGAAGCGCTTGTTGTGTGAGAAGAAGTTTGCTGATAGTTAAAATTAAAAGCGACGTAATAAATGACATCTTTTCTATACTGTATAGATCTAGCGTTTGACAACTATCTCTATTGATGGTCAGTGACGATGTGGTCGAAAATGTTGCTCACTGGCTCTCAAGGAATGCAGCCTGAACACACTGTCTTGGTGATAGTTTTCCAAACTTAAGGATGGTAGCTAGCCAGGCGGTTGTTCGAAAGTAACCTACATCTATGTTGGGAATTGGACAACGGTATTACCTTCACCGAAAGCTCAAGCTGTTGTTGGGAATCGAACCAGTGTCCGTCAGTTTGACAGCCGAAGCTCTCCCCGCTGAGCTATCAATCGCTTCACGTAACTTTGTAGGGAATCGTGTGATTTCTATTGCGAACTCGTGTGTAATGTTATTGCACACGTGTGTGTTATAGCTCAGTTAATAAGGCTCAATTTATAAGCAAGTGTGTTGAAGAACCAACACAGGGAAAAAGCAAGTATGTCTATTTTGCAGCAGGATGTCCTTGCTTTTACGTTCACACAAATATAGTGTTTAAAAAAAAACTCTAATCCCTTTGATAAACCTCCCCATAGTAATTTTAACTGATTAAAAACACTACAATGACCAGCCGTGTTTCACACACCGGATTCCGTCCCCTTGTTGATGAATAATAGAGGCATTATGTTAATGCATAATCCTATATTGCACTGTAACATACACCCGGCTTGTTTACACAACTGATAAAAACAGAGATAAAAAATCTGGGAAATCGCAGTTTTTTATAAACATCATCCTTTAGATGTCCACTTTATTAGCGTCACTTTATACTGTCCGCTGTCACAGACGAGTTTTTTTTTACTTATTATAAGCTTGCGTTTGACAACTGTCTCACCTGATGTTAAGTGATGACATTGTCTAGGATGTAGCACGCAAGCCTAGAAGCTGTTTTTCAATAATTATGCCAACTAGAACTGTGCAAATTTATTTTGACGGTCGCCGTGGCTCTGTGGTCAGTGACATGACTTCTGTGTCTTCGGGACCCTGGGTTCGAATCCCGGCAGGGGTAAACATTTATGCGATGAGTGGAGGTGTTTGTCTCGGGTATTGGTTGTTTGTGTTGTGTTTGTTCGTGTGCGCCTCCCGCGACACAGGGAATCCTAGTGCGAGGGTTTGAGGATAATAAAAAATATAGTGGTATTCTCTGTTTGCGATAAAATTAAAATTGCTTTAACACTTTTGAATGTCAATTCTAAAAATAGGTTGTAATCTATAGAATTACAGATACTTTTAGAAAAAATATCGTCATGTACCAATTGAATAAAATTGTATAACTAGCCCCGTTACATGTCCACCAAACCTCCATGAGGCCAGGAACAGCGGCAGAAGCGGCCGAAAAGACAAAAGTCGCTAAATATAATAGCGATCTCGGCGCGGAATACAATTTTGTTCCTTTCGGCGTCGAGACCCTTGGCCCGTGGGGTCCTAGCGTGCTCAGCCTCTTCAAAGAAATTTCCAAGGGTCTGGTCGACGTCTCAGGAGACCGAAGAGCTGGCAGCTTTCTCGCTCAACGTATCAGCTTAGCAATACAAAGAGGGAACTTTGCCAGCGTCTTGGGCACAAGAGACCCATTTTAGATTGAATTTAGTTTTTATTTAATTTTTAAGGTTTTAATATTAAGACAATTTTATTGCTATATGTACGTTATTTGTTATTATGTATTAATTTAAATAAAAAAATTGAAATAAGACATCTGAATAAAAAATTCAATCATACATAAAATTGTTCTAATATTAGTAAATATAAAAGTATTGATTAATTAAGAATATCACCTTTTTATAACTATCCCAATGCATGCTACTGAAGCCAGTCTCCGACCCTGCTCATCCAGTAACTGTCAGCGGCTTTGAGCAGACCATCGCTCCATCTAGTTGAAAGGCTTAATTTATTACGATTGCTTATGGTATCCACTCAAGTACTGATCTTCCCCATCGATCGAAAGTTCTGCGGTGCACTGTCAGCGTATAAGTAGGTAGGTACTTTAGTTGTCTGTCGGATCACCCCAATCGAATTTTTGGAGAAACTCTCATTGCTCGCTCATTTGTTTATTACTCACTAAAACCTCGAAATCAGCATCTCATTGCAACCAAAGTCCCAACCGCTATGACCCGAGAAACTTAGATTACTTGCACAGAGAATCCAAGATCTTAGCGAAGCAATCAAATGTTTAATGTTTAATTCAATCAAATTCTACGTTACTTAGTGCAAAGTGCTGGGATTTCATGTTACTTGCATTGTAAGTTGGGCTTACAAGTATTAGTTTAGTTTCCAGTTATTATGTTCTATTCACTAAGTAAATGAATAGTTATGAAGTTAAATTTAATTGATGTCTTATAATCAATTTAACATTTAGAGATGTTCAATTATTGGTATTATTATATCGAGATTTCGTTTGTTTTATTGAAGTGAACACTTCCTTAGGCGCTTTAAACTGTTTCTACGGGTATAACGTAGTACTTACGCGTAGTCTGCAAGACGAAACATTAGAACGCAGCGCATTCAAGATCCTGTTGAATGAAAATCAGTTCTTGTTATTTTTAGATCTTAGATGCATAATTTACATTTAAACAAACGTGTTGAAGATTGCTCACAATTTTACAATACGAAATCTGCTAACTGGGTGAGGGTTAAAATACTTCAGAATTCTCTAGGCTGGGAACAGTTTGTGGATTGCTTAAAATGTTATATAAATAAATAAGGTATTGTAATTGATTGTAGTATTTTACTTTATTATGAGTATGTCTTTATTAAAGGGTAATTAACTACTTACTTATAAATCATTATAGGAGTAGCTTATTACTTAAAAATAAATAATGGGTACAACAATTTTATTAATAATGAGCAGACGCGCTCACCGTCTGGCGCGATCATAACTCCCAGATGAAGAACTGCAAATGAGTTCGTAACTGGTTGGAAAGTAATTTTTCAGTATTTACCACGTGAGTTCTAGTCGGTTCGTAAATTAAAGTTGTGGAAAAAACTTGCGATAGTTTTCAGACACGAAATGTATTTATTTATTTTATTTTATTCTATCTTACACAAGTAGGTATTGCTAAACTCTAAAAAGGTTATTTTTACAATAGTTAAGTGTTGGTATCGTTGATTAATGAATAAAACATTTCATATGTGTACTTTTGTATGTTTGTAACGAATAAACTCGAAAACTACAGAGCCGATTTAAAAGGTGTATCTGGCTTGACACATGTAATATGTACATTGAAAATATAACAAATACTTTACATTACTAATGTAACTAACAACAATTATAGGTAACTTCAACACACATAAGCCCGATGGCTTATGTTTTTTAATATAAAAAACATCGGTCCCTTCCCCCAATACCGAAACAAAAAGAATACAAAACCGTATCCGACGATATAAGAAATTGAATCAGCACGTATGTCCTCTGCAATTACACGTGGACAAAGATAATAAAGAGCGCCCGCCGCGCCTCCGCCTTCAGCTCCACACTAGCCGATTATTACGGCTAAATGACCGTCTTAATACTAGGGCCCGTTCAAGTGACAAACTTACAGCGAGATGTCATTCTACACAATGACATATCGCTGAAAGGTTGCCACTAAGCATCAGTCATATACTTTTTCTATGTCGTCTCATCAGCAAATCGACAATACAGAAAAAAATATTGCAGAAGCCTATCTTAGGGAATATACACACATTATAGATGCTGACCAAGTTAAGAGTTAACAGAGTCATAAAAAGGAACGGCAAAGTATACCTAATAACCCCAGTATTGAATCCATAGCACATTCTCAATCTGTTCAAGCTAAAAGTGCTGTACCGATGAAGCAAAATCATCAATAAATCGTGAATCAAGTTAGGATCAATCAAGAAAATTAACAAATCAATCAATTAATTGACACCTAACATCTTATATACAGATATATACAGATATATACAGTATAAAAAAAGGTCGGGCCACGGCTAGTAATCCAGTGCGACACATTTTAATTGTATCACCGATAAATTTGTAACATTGTTAAAAAACAATTCTCGCTAGAGGACGGCAACGCGGAAAAAGCAACAGAGGATAGTAAACCATTAATAACTATAATTTGTATAGCTTTTGTAACCACCTGAGAGGAATGGTTTATTTTGCCTTTTGTAAATCTTTATTTACAAAATTTCGTCATTTTGCGGCGGGTACTCTACTGCATCTGCCTGGCTAGCTACCACCCTCCAATTTGAAAGACGACGTCACTATTGAATCATGAAATATAAAATTGAATATAAAAAGAGTCAACCGCGTTCGCTTGTAACTTGTAAAGAAATCTAAGAAAAGGGAGTACAGGGGTGGCCTCTGTATTGCCATCATTACGGGAACTCATCTCTAGAAACGGGGAATTGATAACTGAACCATTTCATTTCACAAAAACTACAGTCGGCTCAAAGAAACCTTTGTGAGATAACGTCTTATACCTATTTTAGGAAATGGGATTTCATTTACCTCATATTCTGTTTTAGTTTTCTACTCGTGAATTACAAGTGAACTACTAAACGGGTGCTTAAAAAAATGATTTGGTTTGAAAAAAAAACATTTAAATATATTTTTTTTGCCACGGCCCACGCAAGCTGGATTCAATGAATCAATTCTTTATAGGCGTGTTGGTAAATAACTTTGATAATTGAGGTTTGCAATGATGTTGGAGTGAGGACGACCTCAATTAAAGCCATTAAGAATTGTGCTTAAGCTATATTTTATAAATAAACGAGTAACTCTTGAACTCCATATCATTATATTCTTAAATAAAAAACGGCCCTTACGATTCTTGTGAGAATTAATACGTAGATATTTAAATAAAAAAATTGAATTTGTAATAAATAGTGCTTTGATATTTAGACATTATATTTATGTCTACAATTTCATATTATGTAATTAAATGCTAAGTTAAATATGAATTAAAAACACATTTAATTAATAATATATAAAATATTAATAACGCTGTCATAAATTATTGTTATTGCAACGCGGTATTTAGTAATCTGTTGTTGTTAAAAAATGTTTAGGTTACCCCTTTATTATTTCAGCAATTATTTCGCAGTATCTTGAAACAATACACTTTTATCATAGACGATATGGACAAAAACTCTTTACACAAATAAGCAAAATATTAAAATTAAATCGCAAAAAATGGGACAGACCTCAGGTCTGTCCCTTTTTTTTATGGTGCCCTTTGTGTTGTCTGTACATTTGTAAAGACAATGTATATTCCCAGGATGAATACGCAACTCGCAAACTCTACGTTTAATCGATCGTTAAACTAGGTAGCCGCGAGGTTTAACCTTTACGCTGAGACTAGAACAGGATTAGCTTACTCTAACCTTACTCCTTATTTATCAATACTGAATTTGGTTAATACATCCTTATTATTTGAATTAAAAATAAGGCAGGTGAGTAATTTCATCTTTTTAATAGGCATGGACATGATTGATAATTTTAATTCATTTGGTGTAATTACTTACATTTTCAAATAAGTGAATTTCTACTATCATAAATCTTTTTAAATTCATAAATGTTAGCGAAGCGCCGACAATAATTAATAAAATATTTAATAGAAAGATTTGTCAAAGGAAGCGCGCGGGGTGCGGACGGAGGCGCGGAAAGTAAGAAGCCTCGGTATTGCCTCTGTCACACTACGCGCGTACGCGCGTAGTGTGACAGACTTCCTTTTCTAACGTAATTTGTAACCAAATTATTAAATAAACGTTCCGTGGTTACATATAACGCATTTTCGCTGCTTTCTCACCACACGTAGTCCACAATATAGATATATATATATATATAAAGTATCATATTGTCTATTTTAATCACTATGTAATTTTATTAATTTTTACTAATGTTTCAGATGTGTTTAATTTTATTTGGCGTTCAATACTACGCATAAACCAGAGTTGAATCAACTAAGTATAGTGCGTGACTTGTCTTAGAATAAAAAAAACAGAACATAAGTAATTCGCGTAAGTTCGTTCCTATTATTAAATCATGTTTTTCTATTGAAGCAACTCCCAATCTTTTCAGTTCGGTCGGCCATGAAACGCGCCTAATGGAATTTCCTTTCAGGGGACCTTAATAAAGAACTATTTAAAAAAATACTCAGGTCAAATGCGGGCGGGCCGGAAGCCAATCAGGGAACCCTTCTAATAAGTTTAGTGACGCAGAATAACTGGCCAGTGACAGGGCGACCCTGGTGACCCTAAGGGATAATTCCCTCGTTTTGTGTTACCAAGGGTCAAAGTAGCAGGGCAAAACGGTATTGAATGAAAACCGTTTTTTACTTTAACTTTTGACTTATGAGCAAAAATAGTTTTAAGTCGGTTAACCCTTATGCCACTACAAAAAAGATTGCACCATATCTCTAAATGTGTATATTTTTATCGTTATTGTTATTTTACATGTTAAGTAATAAAAATCAAAATATTTGGAAATTAATGATTAATGCAGACTAAGTGCTTTGACTGACATTAAATATATACATTTCTTACACAAAAACTACAAAACAAATTATAATAAACTATAAAACTAGTATGGAATATTTCAATTTTTAAAACATTAGTACAATTATTGTTATTACTTCTTGTTACAGCAACGCGATAATTATCAATAGATCGCTTATTCGAAATAAATATTTTCAATAAAAATGTCATAAATAATACATCGATGGTTTTATTTACACAATTCATATTACAAATACTATATTAATAGAAGTTTATAAAACGGGTTCTTAAAACACTGGTGTAAGTTAAAAAAACGAGCCGTAGGCGAGTTTTTTTATAGCATTACACGAGTGTTTTAAGATCAAATTATGTGCAGTTTTAAACACTACTTTATCTAATCTCATAAAAATAGATAATGACATTTAGGTAAAATTAAAGCAAATATGTTTGCATTTGTTTTTATATTTTTGGTGCCAAAATCCATTTGCTGATCGCGCATGCGTCTTGCACCGCGTCTACAGATTACATGTAGAAAAACAGCATTCCATCCTCTTTGGTCCAGCTGAAGTTGTATCTTAATGGTTAAAAAGTTACAAAATCAAAAACAGAACTTGAATAAGTCTTTATAGACAATATATCGAATTAAAATTAAAAATATTACATTATGATACAGTTGTCCATAAAAGAGCTGTATCATTATGTAATTTTTAAGATTTAATTCGATATTGTCTGTAAAGACTGTCATTAAAGTTCTGTTTTTGATTTTTTAATCGTTAAAATTAGTATGAGATTAAATAAAAATCTTAAAATATTTGATATATATATTAATAAACAATTGATTAAAATCTAAAAGACAAACACGAAAAACACAATTGACTAAATCCTATTAAATATATTTTTATAGGATTTAGGCAAGTGTGTTTTTTAGCTATAAAAAGCTAGTCTTGCAAACATTTGGTGGAGGGAAAGTTCCGAGAATACTGGCTGCATGTTGACCTCTTCGTATATATTGTATCACACTAATATTATAAAGGTGAAAGTTTATTATAATTACAGATGGTTTACATAGAATTCACCTCTCTTCAAAGTTATGTTATCAATATATAATTTTGTTAGAAAAAAAATGTGGACATTTTTAAACTTGAACAAAGAAATCGAAATAATCTATTTAGATAAACAACTCTTGCAAGATTGTTTTTATTTATATCTTGAGAGCTTTTTGTTACGTTTCAAAATCCTTGATCCTGAAACATATACAAAACAATTTTAATATTCCAATGCAGAAACACGTCATCTAATCCTTTCGTAACCCCTTAAAACCAAATTCAACTGGGGCAATTCTGCTATTTGTATCCAATAATAATGGCAACTTGAGAACGACTGACATGTATTTGTTTCTCATTATAAATATAGATTATACATCTCAAACAGTTTACGGTGACCTGTATTAACCGTTTTCAATACAAATAGTGTAAAAATCTTTTTAAAAAAAAACCAGACAAGTGCGAGTCGGACACACCCACACGGATTCCGTACAAACAAAACTTTTTATTTCAGTAAATAAAAAGTCTTTAAATGATGATGATGAAATGTTGCCTATGTCCAGGGCATGAGCTGTCTCCATACCAAATTTCATCGAAATAGGTGTAGCCACTTCACCGTGAATAATTAACAAACATGCACACATACACACAAACTTTCGCATTTATAATATTAGTAGGATTACAAATGTATAGTTTTCATAATTTTCCTTATACTGGTAGTGTAATAAGACGGGTATTACTTGCCAAATTGCATAAATCTAGGTCAACAGGAAATATCCTATAAATTATGATTTCCTTAAAAGTGTCGAAATAGACGTTATTTGGGGAATAAACTTTTCTTTTTCTTTCTTCTTTCTTATGTAAAGTTCTTTCATACGTAAAAAATCTTTTTTACGTATCTTAGAAGTTTGATTCCTTTACAGCTTCAGGATACTGTAGACTTGAGTATATCGTTGCAATTTAAACTCGATATCTTCAAGTGCTCCCGAGATAAAGGGTCTTGACAGACGAATGTACGGACAACAAAATAATCTTATAAAGATTCCTTGCGAGGTACGGAACCCTAAAACACCAAATAATGTCAATATAACATACAAAATAAGAATGAGATCTCTTATTTCTTTTACAATATAGCCAGAGCTATTTATCATTTCAGGCCTAGCGGGATATTACCTTCGACCACATGTTCTTTGACTATTTTGGTCAAAAATGTAAGCAGAACGATTAAACTGATAATAATAATAATAATCATCATCATATCAGCCATAAAACGTCAACTGCTGTACATATGTCTCCCCATTGATCGCCTCAGAAACCGGTTGGAAGCAGCACGTATCCAGCCCCTTCCTGCGATCTTAGTCAGGTCATCTGTCAATCTGGTCGGTAGACTAATAATAATTAAACTTACACAATTACAGAATCAGACCCAAGCATCCCCTAGAAACCAAGGCGGTTCTCAGCTGCAACAAATAAAACCAAGCTAAGGAATGAAATCCGATAGAGAATTGTCAATTCTACAGGCGATTTAGTCGAACTCTCTGGTTCTTATACTATGGGGATACTTATCTTCGTCTTTCACTCAATTTTAAATGAGAAGAATTTTGTGTCGTTTTGAATCCTGACTTGTACTTATCAGGTTAGAGATACCTACTAAGATTTTAAACCCTTTTGGATGATAGAAATTATGACGGCTTAGATATATTGTCTAATTAACGCTGTTTACAATCAAGTAAAAAAAATTCGAATGTCGAACAGTATCTAGTTGTTATGATTTTGATCGTAACGAATAATTTCCTTTCAAGTTTTTTAAACAAGATCTCAGGCAAAACAAATTTAAAAAAAAACAATTAGAAATGTGTGTTAGATTAGTAGATAGTTTAATATACATAGAGAATGTAAAGAAAAAAATATCAAAAAATGATGCTTTCAACACTAAAAAGTGAGAAATAACTTGTTGAAGTCGGTACCATGACAGCTTACAAAAGTAACTACCATCACAATATTGTGCTTACGATACCGACTTCGACATGTTATTTCTCACTTTTGAGTGTTGAAGTCGGTTGTATTTTTTGGTAATTTTTATTTTTACTTTTTATTTTTCTATTTTTTTTACCCTTTTCAGTGACTTTTGCTACTCACGGGATCAATTGTCATTGTGTATGTTCTTCGATGTCTTCAACCGCAACTATAATATCGTCGAGGTAAGTGAGGCACTTTCCAGTTATTAGAGTGTAACTCAAAAGCAAAAACCACGCGGGAAGCATCAGCTTGTATCAGCCCCCTCGCGTGGGTTGAGGCCTTATTAAGGTCATTTCATAAAACTTATTTTTGATTGAACCAAATTTGAATTAGATAATAGCAAAAGATAATAATTATTAGTAAAAAGAGTGACTTAAATATAACACATTTCCATTCCATATTCTGTAAGGCAACAACTTGATTAACAGCGAGCCCCAAAATAGGTAATTCAGTTAGTAATTTAACCATTAGTGAAAAAATATATACGAAAGGCCATATTTTTTATTTATTAAAACCTAGTAGCGCTCTGCGGTTCCACCCGCGTGGATTACGGTTTTCCCGCTACCCCAATTATCCCACGGGAACTATACTTTCTCCGGGATAAAAGTAGCCTATGTGTTAATCCAAGGCTTAAACTATCTCCATACCAAATTTTATCGAAATCGGTGTAGCCGTATGAGTATGAAGAATAACAAGCATACATACAAACTTTCGCATTTATAATATTAGTAGGATTCTCACTAAAAACAAATGTCTTTGAACTGTATGTATGTATATATGTCTTTGAAAAGTCTACAAATGTGATTAGTAATTATTTTATTAAGCCCGTATTGTGTATTGTGCAGGTAATCTGTGCAATACATATTTGTAATATTTTAAATCAACACGCATCAGCAATTGTCGCGCCCTCTCCACCTGTAAACACCCGCAAGTCTCTGTACTGTAATGTTATCAAGACCTGTTAAGCCTTTAAGTAAACTCAATAAATTTTTTTTTCAATAGACCGAGACTTTAGCCGCTCGATAGATATTTTTATTCCAGCTATGACTTCCGTAAGGAAAAAACTTTAAATACGGGTGTACCTGTTCAAAGATTCTGATCGCCCAAATCCTGACTGAGGATTTGAATAAAACGGCTCAAAATTACCATAATCCCGTATTTGAACCTTAAGTTTTCGCTGCATTATTTGCAGCTTAAGATTCGAGGGGTCCAAACAGAGATCCGACTTAGGTTTACTATTGTAGAAACTTCAGAAACGTCGCACTTGATTCGTTTTAAATTTATTTCCTTTAAAGGAACTAACCAGCTCTGAAACTGGAAAGTTTAAAGGTCAAAATGGTTCGTGGCTTTTGAGTTGGGATGTTTACTCTTATAAGTCAGTGGCATCTGAATGGTCTCTGCAAAACTCTGACATATGGCTAGCCTTTTTCAGCGTGAAGGATTATGCCCAATATTTCTAGTATTTAAGAATTATTAATTATTATTTAATATTCCACGCTGTGTCTACATTAACTATTATGGAGTTGCCAAATAAGTGCCTTTGATAAGAGGAAATAAACAAAATTAGAGGAAATAAAAAAAATAAACAAATTTCAATTTCAAATTTATATTATAAGAAAGCCCGTGTTCCAGCAGTGGGTAAGCAATGAGCTGATTTTCTTTATTTTGTTTTCCTACTTGAAAATTAAAATTTTTACATGCGACATTCTTAGGCGATATTCATTTTAATTAGAGATGAACAAAGGTCTTGCTAAAAGTAGGACATACGAAATTTCTTAAACTTTGTAACATTAAACGTGCAAATACGAAAACTCTTTTTTGTAATAGATGGTAAAGAAGCGGACGGGACAAACATAATTACAATACAACAATATTCCCCTTAAATAAAAACAACACACAAATCGAGGTTCTACCAAAACCACAGCGTCGCTTCATTTGATTCGCCAAATTATAATTGACGTTATTCGTTATTCGTTGCGCTTTTTGAATAGCGCGTTACGTGGATGGAATAACTAACTAACGCAATAACGATACGAAACGGCACATGCTTGTGACAGTTACGACCAGTTTTTTAACCGACTTCAAATAAAAGGGGAGGGTCACAATTCGAATCGTATGTTTGTTTTCATGTATGTTATCTCAGAACTTTCGACTGGCGGAACCGATTTTGATGATTCTTAAATAGTTTAAAGCTGGTGCTTCACAGGAAGCCATTGTCCATTGCCGTGCCATGGTTCCATTTAAATTTCATTAAAATTGGTCAAGCGATTTTTGAGTTGCACTCTATAACTGAATAGTACGTGTACGTGGATGACATTGTAGTAGCGGGTGGAGAAATCGGTGAAATTACACAATGACAATTGATCCCGTGAATAGCAGAGGTCACTGAAAAGGGTAAAAAAAAAAAAATTACCCAAAAATGGAACCTCTTTCAACACTCTAAAGTATGAAATAACTTATGCAAGTTGGTTCCATTTTCTGGTATTTTTTTTTTAATTTCCAATAATACACTAATTTTTTTTATTATATTTTAATAGTTTAAGAGTACAAATAGTGAAAAAACTCTTGTGTGATAGATTATAGAAATGTAAAGTTGTAATAATAATAATTATTATAATATATTCTTACTAAACTATGAACTGCGGCTCGTCTTTTTTTTCATCATGCTTCTCTATTTTAAGGTTTTAAAAATATATATAAAATATTTTATTTAAAAACTTTTTAATTTAACAGATACCAGAACGTTGTAAGTGTACGCTGCACCTTACGCTTAACGTGTTTTCAAAATTGCACACACGTTACTTTGGCGCCGATTACCGGTTTGCCATCGAGTTGTAAATTTTACACTTTTTAAATACTGTTCATTTTTATGTCTAGACTAACCTGTGCAGTACTCATTTTTAATATTTCTATCTGTACTGTAATAGCGCATAAATAGCGTTGTCTTCACAAACCCTTTTTAACCGACTTTAAAAAAAGGAGAAGCTTTCTCAATTTGACCGTATATTTTCTTTCTTCTTTTTTATGTAGATAATTTCTTCGTTTATGATGATTTCGATGATTCTTTTTTGGTTTGATAGAGTATACTTTCAAAGTAGTCCCAATTAATTTTAAAATATAATTAATTACGAATTAATCGGTCAAATAAACGGCGGTCGCCGTGGCTCAGTAGTTGGTGTCAGTGACATGACTTCTGTGTCTCCGAGACCCTGGGTTCGAATCTCGGTAGGGGCAAACATTTGTGCGATGAGTAAAGATGTTTGTCCCGGGTCTTGGGTGTTTCTGTGCTGTGATTGTGGGTGTCCATGCTTCCCGCGATACAGGGAATCCTAGTGCGGGGGTCTGGGTGTGATAATAATCTTAATATATATAAATCTCGTCTTAATATATATAAATCTCGTGTCACAATGTTTGTCCTCAATGGACTCCTAAACCACTTAACCGATTATAATAAAATTCGCACACCATGTGCAACTGCACATGGTGTGCGAATTTTATTATAATCGATCCAACTTGAGAGATAGGATAGTTTAAATCTCAAATTCGCAGTTTTAGTCGCAATTTTAATTTATTGCTAATTATAAGCACACTTATTACAGTCACAATTATCTGTTAACTCCAAATGATTCTAACAGATGTCGATACCTTTCGACTGGGTTGAGATAATAGATGGCGCTGCTATGGTAAATCTACGAACGTGTCATATAAGCTACATTTTAACAGCATAATTGCCACGTGTTGGCCACAGCAACGCGTGGCCGGGTCAGCTAGTAATAATATAAAAATTTAGACCACCATCTGACGTGATGGTTAGTGAAAATTGAATAATATTATATGGCTAGATTTACAAAGGTAGCAGGTACTTACAGCTTGTTAGTCTTAGGTGAAGTGCACTAAATGATATTACAACACAATTGTCTAATTCATAAAATAACATTTAATTTTTTTTACTTCAATCATCACTTTCTGCTGTAGTAATGAGACTGTAGCACAGACAGCAACGCACTTTGTAGGTATAAAAAAGAAGTATTTGATCAAAGATCAAGGCCTACAATGTTGGCTGTCTCTCAAAGACACACTGCGTACTTGAAAGAGGTAGCTAATTAGGTGTGCACTAGAACATATGCAAAAAGACGGCCAAGTGGGAGTCAGACTCGCGCACCGAGGATTCCGTACGAAAAAAGTGGTAATACGTTTAAAATAAAAAATAAAAAACATCATATAAAAAAAATATGTTTATTATTTGATGTAACTAAAAATGAATCCTTTTTCCGATTTTTCCTTTATCTGTGCTATAAGACATTGCTTCGTACCAAATTTCAAGATTCTGTGTTCACGGGAAGTACCCTGTAGATTTTGATTACCTGGCGAGTGTTGAAAATTTGCAGCATAAACGGTTGTATATTTGATTGCGTTGGTTTAGAAAATTTATTTTTCATAGCTTCAAGGGACAGTAGTTTTGAGTGTTTGATATGAATATTAGCTTGATACCTCCACGCGTTCCTGAGAAAAAGGGTCTTGACAGACAGGCAGACAGACGGACAACAAAGTGATCCAAAAAGTGTTCCGTTTTTTTTCCTTTTGAGGTACGGAACCCTAATTATAAAATATTTAAAGACACACTGTGTGTTTTAAACTTAAAAGAGGTATCTAGCCATGCATGAACTAGAATACATGCAAATATCTATAATATTTATTCTGTCTTAGCTATTAAGTTAGCAAGAGTCAAAATCTAACATTAAAGTTGAACGTACACCTGTTTGTTGAGGTGCGACTGCGGACTGTCGCCATTGGTCATCCAAGTGCGCAGTCTTATTACATTTCTGACGCGCAACTTGCTCTGTCCAAACCGTCAAAGTACGAGTATATATATGGCAGAAGTACGTATGCCAAGTTACCTATTTATTATTTATATTTTATTTATATCGTATGGATATAATTAATAGGTGATGATGAATGTATTTAATTAAATTTCCAATTTTCGTTGTGAACTTCATTCGACTTTATCACTTATATTTATACTATTGTTTTTAAATTTTTATTTATTTCGTTTTTTCTAACTATTCTTATATGCATAGTGTTAATACTAGATTTCTGTTCTTTCGTACGGATTGTCCACAATAAAGGAAATGCTTTCAATAAATATTTCATTTCATTTGAAACTAATATCCGTTGGTAGAATGGCACGTGGTGGCGCTGAGGTGGATACTCCGAGCAAGGTAACACAAACAGACAACTATGCAGACTGGTGCAATCTATTTAATTAATATCGATTTGCCACGTAAAAGCTATCCGCATTGTATGTAAGGCCAGTCTGCATTTCCGAACGAGAAAATAAATTTGGGAAGATATTATTAATTTTATCTACTGTTTAGTTTATTATAACAATAACCCTATTTCTTTAAAATATTTCCTTCGACATCTAATAGTCTCAAAACAAAAAAAATATACTCAAAAATTGCTTATTAATAAAATGTAGTCTAAAAAACTTATAACTTTAAAATTGACTACCATTACCAACGCGTGATACATTATCAAAATTTTGTTTGAAATAGAAAGAAACACTGAACTAATTTCGATGAAATATTTTTGGTATTTGTTTTAATCCTAAATAAAAAATTGTATGACCAAACTCATGTTAATTCTATGTGTCCCACTAATATTATAAATCTGAAAATTTGGATGAATGGATGTATGGCTGTTTGTTACTCTTTCACGCTCGAACGGCTGGACGGATTTTTATAAAATTTGGTATGTAGATATTTTAGGTCTTTCATCATCATCAATCATCATCACGCGGGTAAAACCGCGAGGCGCAGCTGGTTAAAAAATACAATTGAATTACATACATAGATGTATATATTATTAAAATATCAAAGTGACGCGACAACTCATCAAATTAGTTAACCCCAATGAAGGGTATTTTTTTTTTATATCAGTTCATACAAAAAAGCTAAAATTGCGATAAAAAAATGGGGGAAAGAATTTTTAACCTTCCTCCTAGGAGGTTCAAAAATTCTTTACGACCTTTTCTCAGACCTAATAATATACAGCAAAAGTTTTATAAAAATCTATAATGAGGCCTCCCCAGTGATCTCTACAAGCACCAGTTCTTTCCTACAATCTTTGTCAATTTGTCTCTCCACCTTGTATCTGTGGACATCACTGAATTAAATATCATCATCATCTCTGCCATAGGATCCCATGAATTTTCACAAGGACCGGATGGAAGTGGCCCGCATCCAGCCCTTACCTGCTGTCTTACTCAGGTCGTCAGTCCACGAATTAAATGTACCCTACCTGAAAATCTCAATTAGGCGATACAGTTGAGTGAAATCAATGTCGAATTATTTAAATCAAATTTAGAAATATGGCGTAAAAAATAAACAGACACACTGAAACACAGACAAACATGAAACAAGTGCTAAATATACTACGTTCTGTCTGGTATCTCAAGGTCCTTTGTAAGATTTTTCTGAAAGTTTTACCAATCTACAGACATTTTAGCCATTTCATTTTATTATAGTAATACGTGTTTCGATGTGGTCGAGTATGGTATATGAATAAGTATTCGACTACACGGTCACCAAAATTGACTTATACTCAACCTTTAGAGTGTGGTGATACATTTTCATACTTCATGGTAGTATACATTTTTAAACTGATATGCTCGCAAGCAAAAAAGCTACGTATATCACTATCGAGATATTTAGCAAATATTTTGTTTAAATTCCTCGCTTCATATTTCGACACAGTATCATGTGCCATTTACACGAGTAAGCTGAAGTATATCTCCAAGTATATTTTGCAAAAAAAAAAAACAATTAGACCGATTCATTTGAATCGATGTAGTGATTAGTCGAGGGTGGTAACTACGAGTATACTTGAAAAGTGTTTAACCAGATTGCTTCTAGAAATAATCTGGCAAAAATTTTAAGGATCAGTCTGAAATTATTCTGTATTTCGATTCTGTCAGACATCGATGTGTTTTGCAATGTATGAACAATTTGATTCGATTTTCCACTTAAATTATTTATTAACAAAGTTTAATTTACTTTGTCAAATTATCTGTTTCATCTATATAATACTGAAAACAATGTAATTCTTAATATGATCATTATAAGGTTTGAATTCGCGTGTTGTTGTGCGTGCAACAAAATTCATGTGTCAACTAGTTAGGGACCGCAAACACCGAATATGAACGTATCGCAATCAGCCGCGTTTTGTTTGATTTGCAACGCGTCGCGTTTGTAAACGTTGACGGGAACAGTTTTGGAGATATAACGAAAATGATATATTAATGGGACATTTATAAAATACTTGCACGATACTTGCTCGATAAATACTAAATAGTTATTATTTTAAGATAGTTGATATCTTCTATAGTTGGTTCATAGCTTTCTCATACTGAGCCCTAAGCTTAATTCACAGATTTGACCTAACCTAAAAATATTCAACAAATTACCTAACAATATTGGAAAATAAAAAGAGTCTAAATTCAGCACAAATTTCACACAATTGCTTGTATTGAAATTCTACTACAGCTTCAATCAGTTTTCCAATTATACATTTGATAATTATTAAACAAATATTTCCCTCCACATTGCGGTACCCTACCAAGGTGGTATATACACTGTAAACGGGTGTAATTAAGACCTGCATATAAATTCATATGATTGCAATACGAATACGAATACGAATGAAATATGCGCATAGGTATGTTGTTAAATACTACTCAAATAAGGCCTACAGGTCGATATGAAGGGCGGTGCCGCGTAGCAATGGCAACGTAGGTAATTATGCTTAACTGCTAATAAGCTTAATTTTAATATGATACTCAAACGAGAGTGATAATTCATTTTCCGTGTTGTTATATAGCAAATAGTTCAGGTTAAAGTTCCGAGGAGTGTTGGTGAGGGCCTCAAAGGCTGTTGGGAAATCCTCGAATACCTATCTAATCGAATTTGCGCATCGTACCAGGTTAAAGTTTAACGCGTTACTATTCGATCTATGTTAAACAATGCTGGTGAAGGACTTTAGTTGATGGTTTGGCTATGTGGAGCTACATTAGTACTTTATCTTTTGTCTTTATTTATGCAACGTTTAATCCATGACTTAGAATAAAGGTATGGTGCTTTCGCTTGATATGATTCCAACTGTAATGATGATCTATCAGTCCTGGTAATAGTTCATACAGTTAAAGGTAGATGGCGCTGAGAACAATATCCTCTCAGCTGTTAAACAAAGGTAGAAATTGAGATGCTAGAGGAGTAGATACTACAGGTTAGATGGACAAAGCGACAGGGCGGTATTCTGTAGTCATGGGTTCAAGTCCCACTAGTAGCCGATTGTTTCTCTTCAAATAATTTGAACGTAGGTAAGTTCCGTCTAGCATGTTGTTAATGCAATAAACCATAAAACTATCTCTTTTTATTTTTATGTTTATATGTTTTTTTCGCCCATACTAAATGAAAAACAATTCAATGCAAAAATTAAAACTGCACATAATATGAATACACTTTATACACAACAAGAAAATGTAAAGTTTTTAACAGGTGGTCTTATCGCCACCAGCGATTTCCTTCAGACAATCTTTGTATATAGAAGTTCTAACTGATATTCTAGGAAAGAGACCACATATTAGCTAAGAGTATCCAGATTTTATAATAAAATCACTGGGTCCCGAGCAAGTAGATATACTAACCATTTTCACTAATAAATTTGAGTGCTTTTTCATTTCAAAAGCCTTACGTTAAATTCTTGATTATAGAGGTTATCTTTTGCAAGGATTTGTACATTATTGAACCGAATGTTGGCATGTGATGATGGGGCTTTTCTATAGCATATCCACACACCGTGGATTGATCGAATGTATACGTACATTACGGAAAATTTGAGTAATTAACAGTTTTTTACAGTCGGGTTTATACATTTTGTATTAAACGTGTCCTTTTTTCTTGCAGTATCGCACGAGGGGTCTAAAAGCGAGTACGATTTACGACACGCAGCTGTAACGTGAAAGATGTAAAGCCGAATAGTTGATTTTCACTTCAAAAAGTCATCCTTTAATGAAGACATTTAATAGGGGAATAAGTCTACGTACGAATGGATTTTAATTTTCGTTGAATTTCGAAACGCAGGGTTTTCACAACGGAAAGATTCGAGACGCTTATTTGCGTCATAAGGACTATGTTTTTAATACGGGCACAAGACTGCTCTTTGTTTATCTAATGTATGATAATCCAGTCTACTATAAAGTCTTGTAATCTTGTACGAGAATGTGAGTCTTGATTAGTATCGTTTTAAGTTCATAATGCTTCTTGGGTTTGTTAAGCCTACAATGATATTGCTATTTGAACAGTCACTTGGGTACGTCACGAAAGTTTTCAATGACACTGCATATGCCTAAAAATTGTAGTCTTCCAAGTAGCACTGCAACAAAAATGTAATACATTCTTGAGCCGATGAGCCAAGATACAAGACAACCTGGGTACTGGTACTTAAACACATTGCTCATACTCGTAGATTGTTAATGAATTGTCGTTGTATAATTGTAATGGCTACAGATACCTAATTTCTACCGCAATGCAATAACCAACAATGCAATCAAGACGCAGTTTTTATTTTAGCGGAATGCCGAGTTCATTTAAGGTTACAATCGAATTACTATTGCATTGATTATGAATTGTTTTTATTAATAAGTAAGAGAATTGACACCAATGGATCAATAGAGGAAATTACCACAAGGTGAAAAGGTCAACAAAAAAATAGTCAACATGCTATTTGCCTCATATTATTTCTAACTTCATATAAATGTACCATGTTATTATATCTGCACGATTAGGAAAAAAAAAACCTTACACCAAGAGGTGACAACTTGTAAAAACTACATTTTAATATTTTAATATAAAGTCAACGGCTTTCATAAAACACCCATAGCGATTTCGACATCGTAAGAGATAAACATACAAGGGTTAAACAGGGATGAGAGAGAGACAACAATATACATACAAATATCGTCTTTAATGTATATGTAAAATGCACTGGCTGCAAGTATAGTTCGCAGGCGAAATAGTACAAAATAATGAGTGAGTAGAATGTTGTAAGGTCCGCAAAATCAAATTAAATACCGTGATATGAAATCATCCATTTTATGGTACATGTATCATCCATTTCATGGTAAGGTGTCGTGATAGAGTAATGTATATCTAAAATTTAGACTTCGAGCCGTCCAGAGCTAAAGTCAAATCTATCATTGATTACATATATTAACCCTTCTTTATCCGTGTATAAAAAAATCGGAACCTAGAAAGTGATATCTATATGTGTTAATAGGCATGAATGTGAATCGCTAAATTTATGTTCGGTTGTATTAAAAGCTAGAGCTTTGTAACGCCAATAATATGACCATTGTTTAACGTATTTCGGTGAATCTTAACAGTACCCATAAGACATTTCACATAAAGGACTTGCGCAAAGTCACGGTACGCGATAGAAGTAAAACGCAATAGACGTGAAAGGAAAAGGGCACACAGATTAATATTCTTTTTATATACTAATTAGCAATGACTTTAGTTTACAACATAAAATAGCGTATGCAGCTATGCCTGTATATCAATAATTAAAAACTAATTAAACATTAGTGACCACGTCAGCAAAAGAACAAAAACAGCTTAAAAAAATGTTTCGTCCTCTAGTTTTATCTCCTACAAAAGGCATCCAAATTTAAATTGGTATGATTTCAGAATGACAAGTCGCTACAGGCTTTAAAGAAATATAAAAAAATTCATGCTGACGCTACTCCACCACACGTGTGGCACAAACGAGCCGGCCTTATAATGAATAGCCGTCGCCCGCCGCCATATTTCAGCGAATTAACAAATGACCTGCTGTCATTGCTCGCGCGGCACACAATTTTTCTGCGCACCGTACCCGGGTTGATGTAGGTGCGGTTAGCAGTGCCGCCGTTGGTGCCGCTACGTTGGCACAATTAATGTAGCGCTTATGGGAATAGGCCTACGATGGAAGCGTCTGGTCTGGAGGGTGGCTAGACTAGACTTTCGGGTTTCTATAAGTCGCCATCCTGAAATAGTTGAGTTGTTTGACTATATATTGTAGAGAAGATACTGACACTGTACTTATTTACATACGATGTTGAAAGTTTGAGGAAACGGAATAGTCATGTTTAAGTTTAATAAAAAAACAGTTTACTAGGATAATCGACTGAATGATTGCATTATATGCCATTTTAAGTTTATATTTTGAAAATATATAGCATGTTTTGTATCCTACTATCCCACTAATATTATAAATGTGAAAGTTTGGATGGATGGATGGATGGATGTTTGTTACTCAATCACGCCAAAACCGCTGAATAGATGTGGATGAAATTTGGTATGGAGATGGCTTATATCCTGGATTAACACATAGGCTTAAATTAATTATCACCATCATTACCGTTTTTTATCACCACGCGGATAAATCCGCGGGGTGATAAAAAACGCAGCTAGTGTATAAATATGTTTACATACTTAAATTAATTTTCATATAACTAACATTTTTGCTTATCCTTCTCTTCTCTAAAATTATTGTCGCCGAGAGAATATCCAATTAATTAATTTAATTATACTAACGTCATCAAACCTACAGCAAATATCTGAATTTGTATATTTTTATATGCAATGTTGTTATTGCACTTGTAATTGTTTTTACTTAAATATATCTTATTATAATCTTAGTCGGATAGCCTCACTAAACATGCTACATAAGTCAACACTTATTTTAAATTCTGAGCACAGCTCCAATATACTGTTTGGACATAATAATATCTGGTTATAAATACCCGTATAATACTGGTTGTATTATTTACCGTGTGATACCATTGTATTATTTGATAGAGACTCACCTATGATCGAGTTCTCGTTAGTACGTCTACCAAAATTTTCTCCAAACGGTATTGGTTTGTATGTTTAGTGTTTACGACCCTATTAGTTATTAATATTTAATCCTTAGAATTCATTGCAGTCCTGGGGGTCTCTCTCTCTCTCTCTCTCTCTCTCTCTCTCTCTCTCTCTCTCATCCATGTGCGTCTACTGTTGGACATATGCCTCCCCTGGGGGTCTTCCGCCTAAAAATATGTGGGGGTGTCCGCTTAAATTTTATATGTGGAAACTGTATCAGCTTGTTCGTACTACACTAATGTTGTCCTATATACTTATTCATTAAGCTGTTTGTTTTCCATTAAATAAATAAATAAATAAAAATAAATAAAATATTGCTTTGATTATTGCTATAGCTATCGACTTTTTTCCTTCTTTTCGAACTTAAGATAGCTTCAACAATTAATTATCCATTAATAAACTTATTATAAAATTGATTTTTTAACAATTATTCAATTGTTTATTGTTGATTGTTAATTGTTATTAATCAGGTTGAATGTCCAACTATTCGGCTGATAAAGCTGTGCTTACTGGTTTTGGTTTCCATTCGAATACCTTCTGTATTAAGCTTTATATATTTCACACGCTATAAAGTTTTTTTTTATATTTGACGTTTGGCCACTATTTCACTTAGTGGTCAGTGACGATGTGGTCGAAGGTGGAATCACGCTAAACTAGACAATTACTAGTTCGCAAGGCCTGCTGTCTGAACACACTATATATTTGGTGAGAGTTTTTAATTTTGAGGGTGGTAGGGTCCATGCAGGAAAGTACTCCATCACCATGGTGTTGGATCACCAATTGTAAGATGTAAGTATTATGTGTCTACCTACCTATATATTAATGTATGTTAAATGTTCGTGCATCCTGTTAATCTTTACGTTGTTAATAAATCAATGACAAGTTCCAGAGGGATCTTTGTACGTTAGCTGACAGGTGACGTCCCACTGGGCTCAATTAGTCGCCGTGACCGACCGGGTCTTGCGACCGGATCGCACGGATTTACTCGGCTCTAGACAGCCAACTTCGTGGAATTGTGTGTGTCCGACGCCGGACTGAGTTAGGTCGCTCTCTACGGTTTGGGGCTAATTGATTCAGTCATTTCTTGAATGAGTTTTGTTGAAGCGTACAGAAGGTCTGGTTTGAAATTCCCTTTTTTATTACGTCCCAATAGTTGAGCTATCGGTCGGGAGTATTCGATTAACAGTTTGTGCTAGTGTTGTCGTAGTTTAGTATTACAATACAAAAAAAATCATACTACCTATGCCTTTCTTTCTAACCAATAAGTATTTTCTTGAACTGATGGTAAAATATATAAAATGAATTTTAAAACGCATTCTTTTAGCGGCCGTACCATAAATTAATACAAAGTTTGCGCATTAAGCAAATCTGCTAAATAATTCATAATGGAAGTCAAGAACGTTTTTATACCTTATATATATATAGATTCGATTCGAAAATACTTTATTGTTACACCTTAAATATAAAACAATATTTACAATAAACATAAATTTACATAGCGTGTGACAATGGGCGGCCTTATCACTAACAGTGATCTTTACCAGGCAACCTTTGCATGGAGAGGATTGAAATAAATTTAAATAAAGGGGATGTTACATAGCTTTAAAATAAATAAAATAAGTGAGTATATAAAAATAAGGGGAAAATAGAAAATATGTTTCATAGATCTTATACATTACATGATATTACAGTCGTTATGATTCTAATATAATACACAACGTGAGCTTTATTAATTTAAGTAAAACTTTATGACTTCGGCTTTAAATACGTAAAGAGAGAGTGCACATCTTATTGAAACTTTTATGTTCTTAAATATATTGTCATGATATTTATTACACTCAAACCTTCGCACTAGGATTCCCTGTGTCTTGGGAGGCATAGACAAACACACAGTCACAGCAAACAAACATCCAAGATCCCGGACAAGCACCTACACTCAACGCGCAATGGTTTGCTTCTGCCGGGATTAGAACTCAGGGTCCCGAAGACACAGAAGTCACTGAGCCACGGCTACCGTCGATTATAATTATACTGATACAGATTTTTGACAGAAAATTCTTGCCACTGACCGTTGCTGCAACATTATTTAACATTGAATCCGTGAATGATGTTGTGTAACATACAAGCCTGCCGTGGGGTACCGGCTTAGAATAGTAATCCTCCATCTCTACCCGCGGGTTTTGTAAGACTCGGCTAAGGGATCACGTACCAGAAGGTGGGCAGCAGCGCCTTCTGAGGGTCGCAATTCGTAATGCGCTCGCCAACCCGTCTTCCAAGCGTGGCGAGTATTGGCAATCCCCTAAAATGGAGAGGCTAATGTTCAGCTGTGGACGTTCTGTGACTGAGATGATGATGAACATAGAAGCTGGGAAGTGTCATCAAATGGAATCTGTTACTGTACCAAACATGTAGGACGAACGTCTTTTGCTTCTCCGTGAAGCTAGTCTCGACGTGGCTGGTATACAATATCAGACAGAAAATAAAATACCTTTTAAATTTGACTTTGAAGATAGTTATTTTTTAAATGAACACAAATTACTCAATAATAGTTAACTAACAGGACACGCGTGAAACACGTGTCCATCAAAAATGAACACACCAATCACCCCAACCCCTTCGATGGGGTGCAGTGACAAAGGGTACAAATAAAAACTAGTTAGTGACCAATTACCCCGTGACTTGTGACGTAACAATGAGATTGTTCGTGTAATTGGCTCGAATATTATTCTTGAAGGGAATTTAATCATTTACAGGGTTCATGCACAATAATCGTGGAAAGTGGACATGTAAAGAGCTAGAGTGAAAAGTAGAGCCAATATCTTAGAAACTTGTTAGCTAGTTCTTTGCTTGTACTTATTGTTCTGTTGTTAGCTATATGGTTATCTCAATGCATTGATTTTCTTTTTAAGATTAAAAAGATTACTTTTATTGTTATTGATGAAAAACTGTTACAAAATATTGACTCAAATTTATCTCTTGCTTTCTTTTTTCTAGAACTAGAGCTATCATCGCTTCATATGGAACTGTGTTAGTGTTCATTCCAAAGGACTAGCAGTACTTTTAATGTCGTCTGTCCAAGAGTCTTCCAAGTCCGTTTAGTTGTCCAGCTCTGCTCCTTTTGCTATTACGTGGGTATCATTTTGTAACTGGTTTCGTTCATTTATGGGCTCGACCGTTTATGGGCTGTTAATCCTACGAATGCATATAAATGTAAAAGTTTGTATGTTGCGACGTTTCTTGCCCAATCAAGTCAGAACGGCCAAACGGATCTGATTGAAAATTAGCTTAAAGATGCATTGTCTGAAATAGCACGTAGGCTAACGGGAGAAGGGTACTCCACGGGATAAAACCGAAGGGTGCTGTTAGTTTAATAGAACGCTTTGTCTCATTGAAAGGAATGAACATGAAGTATAGGTTGTACATATCTAAAAATCTAAAGCCTAACAAAATTAACGAAGAAAAAGAGTCAAAATTCAACACACATTTAAAACTATTGCTTTTAACGAAATGCTATTACAGCTTGAATGAGTTTCAATGTTACATTTGATAAGTAATAAATAAATCGGTCACTCCACATTGCCCTACCAGGGTCATATGTACATTGAAAAAAAATATTTAAGACCTGTATGTGGATTTATATGAATGAAATAAACTATTGAGTATTTAAGAAAGCATATTAATGAAGTCCGGGTTAAATATGAAAGTTGTGTCATTATTAATAATTTACTCGTATCCTACTAATAATATAAATGCAAAAGTTTGTGAGTGTATGTATGTTTGTTACCCCTTTACACCTAAACGGCTGGATAGATTTGGATACGATTTGGTATGGAGATAGTTTCTACCCTGGATTAACACATAGCCTTGTTTTCATCATCACCATCTCACCCATTTTCATCACCACGCGGGTAAAACTACGGGTTGCAGCTAGTAGACAATAAACCTTGGATTTTTATTATATTACAAAATATACTTCATTGAAATCATACTTATTTGGTCGTAGCATGAAGTCAATTGAATCATTTCTCCACACTATCGTCACACTAATACTGTAATGGTGGAAATGTGTATGATTGTTACTGCTTCACAGGCACACAGAGACTACTTTTTATCCCAGAATAAGTATGGTTCTAGTGGGATAAATAGTGGGAAAACTGTGGTCCACGCGGGAATAACCGCAGAGTGCAGCTAGTTCAATAAAGTAGTACTATGTTTTTTTTTATAATTTTATTCAGGCCCATAAAATACTCCATTGAACATTTCATAGTACTCTGTACGAGGTGGCGCTGCTGGTCCTTCCTTAACGGTGTCGTATATCGTCAACCCAAGGTTCACAGAGAAGTAGAATGGTTGATCTAGAACGAAGTCTTGGATGTTCGGCAAACGACGTTTTTCGTACACAATTCGTTCAACTGGAAAAAATAATATCTTTATCTAATCTCATACTGAAATATAAAGATTAAAAAAAACAAAAACAGAACTTTAATGACAGTCTTTGTAGACAATATATCGAAATAAAATAAAAAATTGAACATTTCGATACAGCTCTTTTATGACAACTGAATCGAAATGCTAACTTTTTAGCATTAAGACACAACTTCAGCTGGACCAAGGAGGTTGCAATAAGGTTTTTCAACATATATTCTGTGAACGCGGTGCAACACGCATGCGCGACCGGCAAATGAATTTTGGCACTAAACGTTGGCAAATACATGCAAACATAAGCTGTGATTTTACGTAAATTTAATTATCTATTTTATAACACTAGATAAAGTAGTGTATGAAACTTCACATAATTTGGTCTTAAAACACTCGAGTAATGCTATAACAAAACTCGCCTGTGGCTCGTTTTGTTTAACCTACACTCGTGTTTTAATAACCCTTATTATGATACAGTTCCATGAACTACTATTATTTGTCGACACGTAGAAGTGATAATCGGAAAAGAAAAAAGAAAATAGATTTATTTGAGACATAAACAAAAACACTTAAGTTTTAACAAAAAATGAATATTTGAAACATGCCTAAATAGTGCGTTAATTGTCATGTCTCAAATCGATCCCAACTCAGCATAATGCTGGTTGTAAGTAAACCAACACTGGTCTTCCGTTGGAACCATTTCAGCCGGCACAGAAGGAACCAAACAACAGTCTTGTTGCCAAAATTATAAAAATAAACAATTAAAAAACAATGACATTAACATACACAGTATAATATCTATCCTATAAACTATTGATAGTAAATTTTTACAATTGTTTCCGAAAGCGGAGGGGTTAAATTAAATGATTATAAAGTAAAGTACTGATGAGGGGATGAAGATTTTTTTTATAAACATACGTATAGTTAATGTGTATAATAGAGTGGAAGAAAAAAACGTGTTGTGCCGACCTCACGTAGTACGAGGTAACATGAACAAGAAAACATATTTTGCGGTTAATTTTTTTAATAGTACAACCCTACGGCTTTGCTCATACGTTGTTAATAAATCAATCGGGGCTTGATCGCGAAAAAAACATCTAGTAATTGATTTACCTCATCGTTTCGACCAAGTTGCATTGGCCGTGGTCACGAGAACACTGATTGACTGATGAGCCCCGATTGATTTATTAACAATGTGTTCGAATCTTGAAAGTCTAAAAATTACAATTTGCTCATACGTTTTATAAAGTATGATTCACTAATGTTAAGATTTGAATTATTATTTTTAACCATAACTCGTTGCCACAGTCTGTGTTGCCCGATACTTAGAGTCCTGGAGTCTTCAAGTCACGAGTGAATGTACTATGGTCCGTAAGCCCGCTTCAAAATAGCCTACGAAATATGAGATCACGATAAAATGCATGAAAAAGTTGGGCTAAGCGAGGTTCAGAAAATTATAGCAATATAATATAATATACTATATATATACTATATATAATATACTTGGCCGGAAGTCCGAGAATTTTTTTTTTTAAATTTTTTTTTATATACTCAGACCCTTGCACTACGATTCCCTGTGTCGCGGGAGGCATTGACAGACACAATCACAGCATATAAACACCCATGACCCGGGACAAAGATCTACACTCATTGCACAAATGTTTGCCTCTGCCAGGATTTGAATCCAGGGTCTCGTAGATACAGAATTCATGTCAATGACCACTGCGCCACGGCGACTGTCGAACGAAATGGTATCGATTTCGACAAGTTCTTTTACACTTTTGAGTGTTGTAGTTATTTTAATTATTTAAATTGTTATTTTAATTATCCTTCTGTAAGCTCTCTTATGCCTCTTGAAATAAAGATTAACTACTTAATTATATAAAATATATTTTGAATAAACTTGTAGTAACAAAAAAAAATCGTAGTAAGTAACATTAACCTCTATAATTTTAATCTTAGCACTAAGTCTTTACAAAGAGGACTTAATGCTAAGTAGGAATTTCTTCCAGTGATCCAGGAGGTTAATAAAAAAAAAAGAGAAAATTAAAGTAAAATATGTTATTATAAATGATGCGAATGGGATGTGAATATATAAAAAACTCAAATAATATACAAATAAATACGACATAACATTACAACTTCCATTTTGATTATCTTTTTATGAGAACCTGTTGTTTGAGGAAACGGAAGAGCTACAAACAGCGTTTTACCAAAATTGGGATTTATATTTACCTAATCCATTCCTATAGATTCCAAATTCGTCCACTTCCATAATTATTTTCTGTTTCACTTTGTGAACAAAGATGTTACTTGTGTTAACTCCTTTCTTCAATATATCGTTGAGGCCCGTCGTATTCCCGTTTAGTATTTCATTTATCCCAATCTAAAAAGTTACAAACTATAACTTACACCAACACTATTGGAATTGCTGCAGAATAAGGGCTCTGGAGAAGGAAATAGAGAACATTGTTACTAAATCAAACGGGGCTTGATCGCGAGTAAAACATTTAGTAATTTAATAACAATGTGTTCGAATGTCGAAAGTTTAAAAATTACAATAGAGAACATGCTTGCTTAAATTGTCATTTTGCATTTCAACATTTTCATTTTACATTACACCAGAGGTTATCAAACGTATTTTGTCTACGGCCCACTTGTTTTTTTTTAAAATCTTTATTTTTAATACAGGGTTTTTTCTTAGAGAATATGACACCCTTATTTATAATCAAATTAAGCTACAACAATTAACTAGGCCCAGTCTTCACGACTGCGTGGTACAATCATCATCATCATCATCTCAGCCATAGGACGTCCACAGCTGGACAAAGGCCTCCCCCATTGATTTCCACAAGGACCGGTTGGAAGCGGCCCGCATCCAGCCCTTGCCTGCGATCTTAGTCAGGTCGTCTGTCCACCTAGTCGGTGGCCGTCCTATGCTGCGCTTGCCAGTCCGTGGTCTCCATTCGAGAACCTTTCGGCCCCAACGGCCATCGGTTCTTCGAACTATATGCCCTGCCCACTGCCACTTCAACTTGCTAATCCGCTGGGCTATGTCGGTGACTTTCGTTCTTCTACGGATCTCCTCATTTCTGATTCGATCACGTAGAGAAACCCCGAGCATAGCCCTCTCCATAGCTCGTTGTGCGACTCTCAGCCTGTTCAGAAGGCCCATAGTCATACACTTTTCTGGCATCCGCAGTCAGGTTACGGCCCACTTTGAAAATAAATTTAGCGCCTCCCAATTTTGTTTTAATAGAAAAACAAATTAACACATTTTAAAAACCGGGAATGACATTCATTATTTTTTATATAATTCTCCTGTACTTCTGTATGTCACTGAACTCCTAAACGGCTGGACCGATTTGAATGTTCTTTTTATGCGTTTGGATGGCGCTGGATTCACAATAAAAAAAAAACTACCTGGCACTGCATCCAGGACAACGTCTGTCGGGTCCGCTAGTTTGCTATATTTTCTGGAGCCCCTACCGCCCCCTCTATGCCTCCAGTGCCCCCATGGGGCGTTAACGCCCACTTTGAGAAAAACTGCACTATGTAGGATGATAACAAATTCTCATACACTTAGCAGGTGCTCAAAAATGTATCCCTAAAACCGGTTAACTAATGACTGTCTCTGCTTTCCCCGCCGTTCGTTACAAAGAGAAAATATGTATGTACGTGGTGATAAAATGTATCTAAATTTCCTGAAGAAATCATCGTAATTGTAGAAATCTGTTTTTGTCGTTGAAATAATAACTAGTGGCTTCGTTTAAGAAAAAACACGTTAATCTTACAAAAGCCTCTTTTGTTTTTATGACTACTATGCAAAAAATAGATTTGTTTATATTTTTGGACTAAATTCGGTTACTCTTCCTTCGTTACTCTTCGGTTACTTCAGTTCATTGTTCGAATTTTTGAAAGAACGGCAACAGGGCGGTATTCTGTAGTTGTGGGTTGTAATCCGATTAATAAAATTTCCTTGTGGAAATCAATGGGGGAGGCCTATGTCCAGCAGTGGACATCCTATGGCTGAGATGATGATGATGATGATGATCCGATTAATAGCCGTTTTTTACCTCGAAAACTTTATCGTAAGTTCCGACTAGCATGATGTTAATGCAATGAACCATAAAACTCTTAGGGCTTGCTCATCTAATTGCTTAACAATCCTTAATTATTTAACAATAATACATAAGTAATTATATATGTGAGTATATACAATTACCTATAATTACATCATAAGTAATTATATATAAGTATTTAAATTAGTAATGCGTCTTTTATTGTAATATACTACTTGTACTTATGTTATATAATACGCGTGTACTAGCTATAAATAAATAAATAATAAATGGTTAAGTTTCTAAGTCAAGAGTACTTAATTAATAAAAAAAACGTATCTTAGGATATGCTTTAAAAAAATGATATATTCTTGTAACATTCAGAGATGGAAAACTGGTTGATACCTAGGTCGTGTAGGCCTCTTTGCAATATTGTGTGGCTTACTCTTAGATTAACCATTGGAACAATAACTTTACTTACTTTATTGGATATTATCTGCCAGGACCCGAAAGTTACAGGTAATACACTTCCATTATATAAAAAAGTTTTAGAGACGGGACTTTATCGCGCTTTTTATATTTCATGTCTTATACATTATATTTTAGAAATCAATTATTCTATGTTATTCATATGTAAAAATGCAAGAGATAAACTTACATCTTTTAAATACTCGCTTAAATCGTGTTGACTTTTAATTTTCATTCTTGGTATCACTAGCTTTAAGTCCTTCTCTGTCATCAGAGATATAGCATTCTTCAAGAGGTCTGGGTCTGCTTCCAGTTTTTCGAGAACCCTCTCTAAGTTTACAAAAGTTGGCTTTACTATCATCATAGCCATACCCATAGTAATAATTCCTAGGACCTGTAAGTCATTTTTGTATAGATGATTAGGGTATAGGTTTTCTTAGAACCTGTTTTGTTTCTGCAGGGAATTCTTATGAAATCTCGAAGATACCTATTAACTCGTGACTTCAAGACATCCAGATTGTATTTATGTGGAAATACAGATTTAGGCAATGAATTCCACTCGTTAGCTGTACGCACTATGAATGTGGATGCAGATCGCTCCGTGCGATAAGTTGGAACGTCTACTATGTATAGATATCGCACTGCCGTCCGTCTGGTTCCTCTTAGATGGAATGGAGGAATCCAATTATTTAACTCCAGAGCCCACTCACCGAAATGTATCCGATTAAACACGGAAAAACTAGGTAATTACTATGAATTACTTATAAATGTCTATATATAGCTCATTTTACTGTTAAAAGTGAAAGCTTAGTTTTTCTTGAGGTTACCTGATAGTCTCTAGCGTCGTAATGTAAAAACTCGCCGACACGCGTCATCATCGGTATTTTTGAAATTTTGTTTCCCAAATGTCTAAATGTTTGCGCTCTGGTGAGACTGTAGTTAAACGGATATTCCCAAGTTGGCTGAAATGAGATTATAATTATATGAAGATCATCTTCATTCAACTTGCTAACCCACTGGGCTATACGGTGACTTTCATTCATCTACGGATCTCCTCATTACGTATTCGATCGCGTAGAGTAACCCTGAACATAGCCCATTCCATAGTTTGTTGAGTGGTTTTGAGCCTGCTCATAAGGCCCAAAGTCAGAGACCACGTTTTAGTTCCCTAAGTCATCACTGGTAACATACACTTTCAGCACAGCTGAATAAAGTATTGCCATTGTAGAATTGTTCATAGTGGTACGTTATGTTATTTAATCATCTCAGCTATCATTTGGGACATCAACTGCTGAGTATAGGTCTCCCCCGTTAACGGGCTTCCAGCACTAGCACGCTTCCAGATCTTCAAATTTCGGGTGAGCAAAAATCATGGAACTCGCGTCATCGTCACCACAAGCTTAGAAACCATATAGTTTTCACTTCTATCGGCAGTACCTACTCAAAGACTGGCCTGAATGAAATAAATTATTAAATAATGAATAATCAATATTATTATATTTATTCACAATTTACAACTCTTAACACTTACAATAATTATATATATATATATATATATAATTATATACAATCTCGATCTAAAAATCATATCTACCTACTTTAATTAACTGGAATTAAATCACCTCTTCTGAACATATATCTTCTAGTTGAGAGGTATACTCACTTTATAGTATGCACCAGTAAACAGCAGCATTGTGGTAAGGCTATCGATATCATCAGTATGTATTACTTCCTCTAAATGTCTGTTGGACGCTAATGACACCTACAAAATAATTTCAAATATTATTATCTTCTTTTACCCTTCGTCCACCGCAAACAAGGACAAGGACTTGAAAAAGTTTACGTGCTCATAGAAACCTAGCGTGCGATACGCAAGTTTATATATACTTATACATGAAATATGTATAAGTTAAGGCATTGAGAACGCACTTTTACGTTAATAATAGTTATTTGTTTTACATGGTGTAGGTAAAGTGGATTTTTTGCTTGAGAACTTGGATTAAAACCTGCGCAAGCGAAAGTTTCAAAATTCGAAACCCTAAAAAGCCACAATACAACTACGCACTATAACAAGCAAGGAATCGCCTTATTGTCGACATTTATGTGGAAAAGAACTATTTTAAGCTGACAATATTATACGCAGTACATTCGCTTGCGTGGCACGAATATGTTTATGAAAGATAAGATAAAAGATAGAGAGAAAGGTATTTGGCATTAATATATCTAGCGACATATGGCAAAATACCCATGGATTGACACCAGTGTTTTAGTGACGACTCAAAGACTACGTTTTGCACACATTCCATCAAATACGTATGGATTTCTTATAAAATAAATAAGGAATAGATCAGCGACCATGCTCCATAAAAAAAGTGCAAAATATATTCTCAGGCATGGCGTATACATTCCTAAAACTTACTTTTTTATTAATAAAGGCAACTGCAGTCTTTGGATATTTGAAGCTGACTTTTTCAATATTCACTCCATATTGTGCCGTAGAATTTTCCAGAAATCTATCATCGATTGCATCAGAGTAGTTGACATACATTTTATTTAAGTAGGTTAAGCTTGCTTGTTTTACCAATAGGTCTCCAAATTTCGAATAGAAGGATCTAACCTGAAAATAAATAAAATCAAACATCAATCTTCTATCTATACATATCCGTATAATAAAGCTATAGAAAACATGTATTTATGCCCTGAAACTTAAACTACTTTAAATGACAAACTACTTGTAGTAGGGAGCTGACTTTTTGGTGCAAAATTTCTAACACTAGTTCTGCCTCTCGAGAATCATTGGAGAAACCAATATATTTGAGATTTTCGTAAATGAATTATTAATTAATGATTCATTTGCGAAAATTTATATCGAATCTATATCTATAATCTATATTGAATAATAACTATAAAAAAAAATTAGTAAAAACATGAATAATTTATATTATTAAACATTTTAAGCAGTTTCAATCACATTAATGTGATTGAAACTGCTTAAAATGTTTAATGTTAATATAATAGCAAAAATAAATGAAAATATTTTCAAGCAAAAATCGTCGCATCGAAACCCTTGATACCAATATATCAAAATAGAGGACCATGTGAATACAGTAATTATGTTATATTTTATACACTTGTAAATACCTCCATACACGGTACTGAAAGATAGAATGCACGACATACCTATCTACTTCTGTAGTATGCTTATTATTTATTATTTTTTTAAATGAAAACTTCTTTAGCGGCGTTGTGAACTTTTGTATGGGGAAAAAATGTTAAACTCGCGTCAGGTCAAGTGACACTGATCGAAAATTCGTAAGGTGCGAGACGTCATCGATGTCGTCGACGAAGACGGAGGGAGAGTAGACATAGTGTAATATAAATTGTCATGTTTGTGTACGATGACGCAATAAATGAATATTGTATTTTACCACATAAATGATAGTACTTTTATACTGATAAATAAAGTTACTGATGAGTGCCGGCACTCCCGGAGTGCAACCCGTTGTTTTTTTATATTTATTCTATTCTGTATTCTGACTGTGTTATCTGAGGTACTTACATATTCTCGCAAACATACCCTGTTTACATTTGTATGTATGTACCTATTTGATCAGGCCTGAATTATGTAATGGATTTTCCAATTATTGAATGAATTGGGTCAATGATTGAAAACAAAATATCCGTAGATCATTACACATAAATTAACAAAGCTAATAACCAACAAAACCTCACTACTAGCTTACATAGTATGTACATAAGCCCACTTGCACCAACCAAATTATTCTGGATTCTCTGGTCAAATGACAATTTTTGCTTGCTGATTTGTCCAAATTTTGGCGAAAATATAATTAGGCTGGCGCAAGTGGGCCTTAGGCGACAATGAACTTGATACTAAGTTATTATTTTTATACATTGTATTATTTCATTGGTGTGTTATTTACATCTTTTATTTAGTTAATATGTGATCGAATCAGAAATGAGGAGATCCGTAGAAGAACGCAAGTCACCGATATAGCCCAGCGGATTAGCAAGTTGAAGTGGCAGTGGGCAGGGCACATAGCTCGAAGAACTGATGCCCGTTGGGGCCGAAAAGTCCTAGAATGGAGACAACGGACTGGCAAGCGCAGCATAGGATGGCCACCGACCAGGTGGACAGACGACCTGACTAAGATCGCAGGCAATGGCTGGATGCGGGCCGCTTCCAACAGGTCCTTGTGGAAATCAATGGGGGAGGCCTATGTCCAGCAGCGGACGTCCTATGGCTGAGATGATAATGATGATGATGATTAAGTTATTATATAAAAGAAATAGTTCTGCTCTTGTTCCAATAAAGTAACTATGACCATGACTATAAGAAAATCCCGGGTACACTCACATTTTTATAGTTGTGCCCGACGTGAACTCCAAGCGGCTGCGCGATTAAAACTATCTAGCTAGTTGTAGTAAATATCTAGCTAGTTTTTCCTAATAATGTGTAAGGCTCATGGGAGCATTCAATATTTAATACCTGTTTATCATTTGCGAATCCCACAGCCTTTAGAAGTTCGTCTTTCGCTTTGCCCTTAGCTATCGATGCTAGTTTACAAAGTGAAAACTGCAGAGGAAGTACCGATACTATTGTATTTTTCGTTGAATTTAAGGTCGACTTCAGTACTTGCTGAAAATAAAACAAGATTGTCACAAACTTAATCATATAATTCTTGATACGATACTATTGTATTTTTCGTTGAATTGATTGTTGACTTTGGTACTTGCTGAAAATAAAGCAAGATTATCACAAACTTAATCGCATATTTCTTGATACTTTGTTGAGACAAACTCATGGGACAACTTGATGTGATATTTTTGGGGAGGATGAAGGAGGCCACTGCGTTGATCTCCATCTGTTAAGATCTCGGTGTATACAAATCCACAAGATGGTGTTAGCATTATGTACTTTATAAAACCCGCCTGGCACTAGCCAAGTAGGCTGTAGTAGTAAATAGAAGTAATATAGCTACACTACTTCTAACATTAGAATCTAAAGTCCTAGTTGAAATGTACCTGATAACAACTTCAATCAAAATTGTATATAATAATGTATGAGGTATCGAATCGAATCGATTCGGTATTATTTGATCGAATATTCCATTACATTTACGAAATTCAAGTCCTAAATATGTGGTCCTAAATATAAAATATATGAAAAATATCGAATCAAATCGATTCGGTTAATTATCTATCGATATGAATGAGGGTGCTGGCCTATAGTCCAGAATACCTTCAATCTGTTCAGAATATGAGTTTTTATTCTGTATCGCATTAACCATATGCTAGGAAGAACTTATGTTCAAATATTTGAAGGAAACAATTCGGCTGCTAGTGGGACTTCAACCCACGACTACAGAATACCGTTTTTTGTACCGTCTTGTACCGTTTTTTTCCTTCAAATATTTGAACATATGTTCAGAATATGTTTGTATGGACAGAAACGGAGAAATGAACAGACGATCGGTGTATCTATTTGATTATTACTATCTAGCGCAATAATTGCACATACATTTTAACAATTAAATATTATAAAATATTAAATATTTTATATTTTTATATTTTATAACAAAAGTGAGAAAATTTAATCTAATATTGTGAAACTTACCAACGCTAAAGATCTTTGAATACTTAATACCGTCTTAGGTTTAGAACATACTCCACTTGTCCCTATTAAAACAACTGTCAATACGAATAATAAATTCATTTTCATAGTTTTTGATAAAATCTTATATCTGACACATATGTAGCTATAAGCTAAGCCTAAGCTACGAAGTTGTTGCTTTAACATTTTCTATATTCATATTTCTACTGCATTTTACGATAAAATATATGTTTATTGGACGATAATATTATTTCAGTGTTGTGCATTCGATCACAAAACATAATTGTATCGCCGATAAGGTAAACATAAAGTGAAGACTTTGTGTACACATAGGTACGATTGTATTTTCTTTTTTAAGTGGATGTTATTGTGACAGGTAAAAATAAACTATATTGAAATAATTAAGAATAACTACAGATCTGCTAAAACACTAGAAAATAAGAGGTTTTAAAAAAACGGGTTGCACTGAGAGTGGACACGAGAGTGCCGGCAGAAGTGAAAACTTGCATTCATGTGGTAAAATACAATTTTAATTTATTGCGCTATCGTACACAAACATGACAATAGGTATTTAAGTGTATTGATTTTGTGTACCTACACATTAAACACTATAGTGAGGGCGATAGAGCATACAATAGAATGAAGTCAAAATCAACATGTATAACGAGCGAGGGAGGTGAGCGCGGTCTGCTTCAATTAGGTCGTATTATACCGATCAATAAACGAAAATGTTCGTTATTAGTAACACATTTAAGTTTAAATTTCAACGGCGATCTACTCCCCTTCCGTGTTATGTATTCGATGACGTCACGTCCTGACGTTCTGACGTTCTGAAGCAAAATGTCATGACGCGAGTTTCATATTTTTTCCCACACAAAAGTGCACATCGCCGCTAAAGAAGTTTTCACTTCAAAAAAGTCATTGACAGGGGGACATCTTAAACTGGTACTTAACTGGTACGATATACAGATTGTTTTTCTTTTTTTCCCCATACTCAAACCCCTGCACTAAGATACCCTGTGTCGCGGAAGACATAGACACACACAATTACAATACAGAAACATCCAAGACCCGAGAACAAACATCTTTGCTCATCACAGACATGTTTGCCCCGGCCGGGATTCGAACCCGGGGTCACGGTTTCAAAGTCAGTGTCGCTGATCACTGAGCCATGACGACCGTCAGACCGTCAAATTGGCAGAGGTTAGAGAAGAAAAGCCGAATATCAGACTACGGCACAGTGGCGTGCCATAGAAGAATTATATGTGCAGTAGTGGACTAATGCAGTCAGTGGTATGTTTAAGATATGATTACGATAATCAAGTCAGGTCCAAGCGCTATCAAGATTGTAAGGTTGTATAGCAACGAACATCAATTGTACTAAGTTATTGTACCATGAACATTTTGAGTCAAAATATTCATAATTATCTTCGGCATATAAACAATTTAATAACACATTTTAACAATTTTCATTTTCACATTGATTGCACAAACTCACTATGGATTGTCCGTGTCACGGTAGTATTAGTAGAGTAACAGTTTTTACTGAGCTAAATTGTTTTACGTTGCAAAACAAATAAGTTAACATTACGGGAGTGATTCTAGTTAGGGTCTCCTTACTACATTATTACATACTATCATTTATCTAGTACAACTTTGTCACAGTTAATTTGTACGGGCGGTTGGCCTCAATTGTTTATAATCTATACTAATATTACAATGAGCTAAACGCTGTTGTAAAGCTAAACTTTCCCTGGGTGATATAGGTTATATATATTTAAAAAAATAATAGCGAGCCTTATAATTTTTAAGTTTATAATTTTTGTTAAATACCCATCCGAAGCTGGGTTGAGCCGCTAGTTGTATAAATACTTTAACACATACTATTTCAAATACGAAACACGAGCCAAATAATTCTATTACATATAAATTGAGAAAAATAAAAATAATCAAATAAAATAAATTTCCCACTCTTTACTTTAAAATTTCACAAAATCTAATGTCTGAAAATAATTACCTTTTGTACAATAGACAGCTGGAAGCCAACCGTATCGGATCAGTTTTTCGCGCCACAAAGGCTTAGATAAGTCGCCGTCTGAAGGCGATAATGTAACCAGCCCGCTCGCTTTGACGGCTGGATCAAATAAGTCGGAGAGAATAGTAATAAAATTGAACCGAGCGCCTGCCCAGATGTAGCTACGGATTTATCGCTTCGCTTGGCTGGTGGTGTATTGAGAGTAATATATTTTGTGAAGAACACCATAATTTCTCACTTCACGCATTTTCTTACATGCATACTGCATGTTTAATCAAACTATTACTTTTGCCGCTCTATTTGAAAGACCCTTTATATTTTTAAACATATAACTTTTAGTTTATTTTGCCATAAATATGTTTTTGATTTTATTATTAATTTTAACAAGATGTTCGGACAAGAAATATATTATATTTAATTAGAAACAATAAATGTTAGGAAGAGGTGAGTATTTATTATATAATTAAATTGAATTTTTAAATATCTGTGTATTTTCGTTTCGTTCATTATGCTTTGCAATAATCGGTTTAAATAGATTTAAAAATGTAAACTGGTTAAATTGTGTATTTTATTTCTTCTAAAACTACGTTTCAAATATTTGTTCAAGTGATTATGGTTTTGGGTAGAACACCACCATGAAGTGTTTTAAACAAACAATATTCATTGTAAGGATGTGTTTTCTTAGATTGTAATAATTGAGAAAAAACAATATAATACTTTTTCTCTCAGTGTGCCACCGCTTACCATCAGTAGTAGTCCCGCGCTCGCTTACACATTCCTCTCGCTGCATCCAATATGTTTCCAAGCATATTGTCTTTAACAGCTCCATTATACCGACGATAGATTGCAAGGGAACCTTCTTCGTATATCGCGAGGAAACTTTCTCGTCCCCGCCTATGTATATCGCCCCCGGAAAAATCTCAATCCGTATGAATATTTTGTTTGCATGGAAGATATTGTCAGGCGAGTTGCCCGCTTTTATAGGCCAATACTTTATTATCTGCAATGGATAAGATTTGCTTGAATAAATCAATAAACTCACGCCACTGTTATTGCGTGTTTGATTTGACAAATTGTAAAAAAATGATTGCTTTTTAAATATTTCTTATTTAATTCTTATTTTTATTGTTGTTACTTGTTTTTTTTGTTTATTTATATTGTAATTTTTTTTATACTCAGCCGGGGTGGGGAGTATAGTGCTTGAGCTTTCGGTGTGGGTGACACTGTCAATCTCACAACATGGTGGTACGTTACGTTTCGGTACCTGCCTATAGCTGTACACCATAAGTTTGACAGTTTCAAAAACTGTAAAACTAACGGTGTGTTTATTAGGCCCTTGAGTGCCAGTTAACATTTTATGCATACCAAGATTTCTCCTTCGACTATATCTTCACTAGCCATCAAGTTAGGCAATTAAGTAGTCGCGATCATAAATATGTTTTTAAAAAAAAATATCACGATGAAAGCACAAGTTAACAAAGTATAAGCTGCTACTTTATTTAAAGCGAATGGTGTTGTTAGTTTTGAATATCCCAAAATTAATCCAAACGACATCCTCTTGAAATATTAATAAAGCCATCCTAACGCCGCGACTCTATTCAAACCTAATGATTTGCAAACAGAACACGAATAAATCAGCCACTTAAACAATAAGCCCGCCAAAATGTAAATACGAAACCCTTTAAAACGGCGAACCACAAGCGTTTTCATCACAAAACCGCGCCGGCATATAATTGAATGAATATTCAAGTTTCTTAATCAATAGCGGCATTACTAGGGACCTATGGAAGCATCCACCAGGCTGTGAAATTGGACTAGAACAGACGAAGATAGAAATATATAAAACATGTGAGGTGGAAAGGGATGGATGTGTAGAAGCGAGCTTTATAAATCATTTTTCCTGGCACGCCGGAGATTTAGGCCAGCTGCACAAGGATGATATATTAGGAATCATCGCTTGTAAGTTTATGGGGTGATGTATGGCGTAAAGTCTAGGCGATGTTTGTACTTGTTCATGGCCTGGATTTCATCGATGTTTTGTATAAATATTATAGTGTTATTTTTGGTTACTACTAAGTCTGAGTTTGTATACTTGTGATATTTGTTTTATATTAAATTATTGTTCTATGTTTTCTAAACTTAAATAAAATAGTATAATAAAAGTCTTATCTACGGCACAAATCTCTTGTCTACATTTAGAGAGTTACTTGTACCTATTTTAAATAATAACACGGGTTTAGGATATTAAATAAAATTTGAGTTTCAATACGTCGTAAGTTATTCATACTGATATATTATTTTAAATTAAATAAAACATTTATGAACAATTTAATATGTAAGTGTTTTATGGTTTATTGCATTAACAACATGCTAGGCGGAACTTACGATCGAATTATTTGAAGGAAAATTCTGCAGTCGTGGGTTCAAGCCCCACAAGTAGCCGAACTTTTTCTTTTAAATAACTTGAACGTAATATGATATGTTCTAGTAAATAATACCACAAGGTAAAAACCAACCATAATTAAACCATCTTCACAAAAAAAGTTTTAATTGGCCTAAATTATTTGTTCTTATAAACATTATACTCTTATATCTCTTGTCAAATATGATCGCAATTTTTTTTTTTATAACATTCACACATGGTCTTCAGGTCCCAAAGTAGACAGAGCCTGTGCTGTGGTAACCTGATGACTGATACTTATACTTATATACAGATACACACCCAGACACAGGTCAAACAGACATGTTCATACACAGAAATGTTTGACCTGTCTGGGAATCAAACCCGGTACCAGCGGCTCAGAAGGCAGAGTGCTACCAACTACGCCAACCAGCCAGTAAACATATAAATCGCAGTTGTATAACCGCCCTTAGTTGATAAAACGCTGAATCGCGATTATTTCTCTTTGCGTTTAGTTAATCAATTATTCTAATGTTGTTGGCTGAGACGTGTGTGCCGTATCCTGGATTTTTACGTAACGAACGTGGGGTTCGGATGTGGGGACCTGGCGCAGTTTGATTACATAGAAATGTTAGTGGTATACTACGACTATGCTTGATACGGGCCCCTTCCAGTCCTTGTCAATAAATAGTAATAGTAGTAGGATAAAAAAGGATTAGGAAAGGATAAAGGATAAGGGAAGAAATCATTATTATCGGATATGGTTAGGATGATTATCATCTTAACCATATGCGATAATAATGATTTCTTCCCTTATAAAAGAATTTTAAAATTTCTACAAGTAATATAAGTAATATTGCACAAATATCATCCTTTTCTCCTTTTATCCTTTTTTATCCTACTACTATTAATATATATTTACTACCAGGTACTACTATTTATTACTAGGACTATTTATTTATGTATTTTATTTGATACATAAACTATATGTTTTTACCGATCTATATTTATTTAGGAATGAATTCTACTATTTACTTGACAATACCTTTGGTTTAATCAAATGTTGACTGTCGTGTTTGACAAATACACGAGGGCATTTATATAATTCCTTCCCACATAGGGAAGGAATTATATAAATTCTATAAAAAATAATTATACTGTTTTCTATGCGTGTATATTTTTCTATATCTATAATATAAGAGTATTTTTAGATAAACATTTATGATAGCATTTATATTTTAAGGCTTTATCTGAAAATCAGCGACATAAATGCAGACGCAAACTTTTTTGCCTGTGCCTTTATTAAAACAAAATACTAATTACAATACTGCAGCTACTACATTAACATTTGAGCAATCGACTAGCTATTGTCAGTCTATAAATAACTGAAATGCTCTAACCAGCTACCAGTTGGCAGGGTGTTTAGAATGCTAGTAGCATTGCCACGTTCAATTGCGTTGAGCCAAATATGTTCCAGCATTTTGGACACGCGTCGTATCCATGAACCCCTTTGATAAGTTTTGGCAAATTCAATGAGGCTCCGGTCCCAATGCCCCCATAACCCCCAAAAACCCCAAACACTTCAAATATGTAACCACTACCAAGGTTAGCATCTTTTCGCCGCTTCAATTGCTAGGCCGAATAAGCCAGCTTTAACATGTGTCCTAGGAAGATGTGACGGCGCCAAAGTATCAACGCATGTAGCGTCCTAAAGGCCGCCCTAACTTTCAGGTAATAAGTGTTATATCGTCAGGCCTTTTACTATCGTCATACATGAATTCGTTTCAAGAATGGATGCAATATTGACGCTGGATGTAGGGACATAAGTAAAAAGCCCGACGAAGGATATCGTTAAATATAATTTGTGCTTTAAATTAAATATCAAACACATTGTAATAATAATTTAAGTTCGCCATTAAGTTCGCTAAGTTCTGGTTGATTTTATTTTTGCGTAGATAAATGACTTCATTTTATTTGATCTTCCTTCATACTTATGTTCCACTACATATATACTCTTTGTTTGATAAACAGCACATTACTTAAATGAACTGGTCGCCCGATTTCAGTTAGATTTGTTCAATTAATATTCATTATACACAATACATTAATAAAGATATTTTTAAATGGATTGATGCGTCTTCCGAATTTTCTTAATCACTGGTGTTCGACATTTGCTTTCAACAACAGAATATAAGCAGTCATGTAGTTAATAATAAATTCTGTGCATTTAATTGGTGTTTAGTCTTATCATATGTATTATTACTAAGCATTGTAATCATTGTTTGCTCTCCGAAGCTTTGCTTAAAATAATACTAATAAAATAAATGGTGATTTAATTATTATCAAAAAAAGTAAAAGTATTTTAGGCGTTCAAGCGTTTGCAGTAATATTTAGTTATACGAACTTAACCGATTAACGGGTCAAGAAATGTCAGCGGAAGCGTCAACTTTCAAACTGACGTACGCTGTTTCGATCTTCACCAAAACGGCTTGAACATCCGGTGAAGGTAACACCGTTATTGAATTCCCAGCATGGTGATAGGGTACCTTCGAGTACCCGCCTGACCCACCTGAAGTTTGAAAAACTGTCACCAAACGCGCAGTGTGTTCAAGCTGTATAGTACTTGAGAGCCAGTAAGCGTTCTAGGTCTAGCGTGATAATATCTTCGACTACATTATCACTGACTATCAATAAGTCAACGCTAGGTTTACACAGTAAAAAAAAATCACCGCTAGTGACATATGAAACTAAGCCGAAGCATGTACACGCAAGTTTGTTCCAAATCACTGAATTTAAGCAAGTTAATTGACTTACCAAAATTAAGAATATTTTTTTGTACCTTTGCATGCTGCTGTAATTTTACATACTTCTGCATGTAGATAATAATTTGTTATGATACTTCACAAAATCACAACTAAATCTAATCAATTGACGCCATACATTCAAAACATCCTCGCAAAAATCGAGATGCGAAAAATCTCGTTTACTTTCCGATTGCAAATTTTAAGGCGGAATTGGTGCAATTCCGCTCCGGCATGCAAGAGTGCGCAAACTTATTAGCACTGGATGGAACGGGCTTCCTTTACTTTTTGCAGGTGAGACGCGAATGATTGGGCGAGCGGCCGAGTGATTGGCCCCGTGACATAGAATACCGAATAGTAAAGCTCCAGTGAATCCCGTGGCCTGTTTCTGACGTTATCCGCTTTACGGATTTCTGATGGCAATTTTCGATGGAAAGATAAACATTTTGTTCTTAAGATTTAAAAATAATTAAATACGAAATTATTAACATGAATATTTTATTGAGATTGTTATATATTTTTTCTTTTTCTTTTCCAATTATCTCAGTGTCAAATTTCTGCAACACATAAAAATGGGCAAACTTCCATATCGTCTATATAATCTATCGTTTGAAAATTCACTCACTTGTGGTCAATGACGATGTTATCAAAGGTATAATCAAGCTAAGCCCAGTTGTTTACTAGCCTTCAAGGGCAGCTGCCTGAAAACACTGTGTTTCGTGATATTTTTGTAATATAAACTTGAGGATGGTAGGTAGCCAGGTACTCGAAAGTACCCTACCACCATGGCAGAAATTTGATGATGGTGCTTCCACTAGGCTATCATCACATGACACAACAAAATATTATAAATGTTTATTATATAAAAAGTAAGCACAAAAATATGTCTGTGTAAAAACAAATAACATACCACATTAGAACGAATACCAACGCATAGAAGAAAGAATATTTATAGCATTAGCTAACCATAGTCCCAAAAAAACTATATCTCGATATGAAATCGCATTGAACTAATAATAATGACAGCTGACATTGACATAGGTGCACAGCTAAATAGCCATTAAACGTTCGTACGAGGGGTCCCCGTCTATGAACGTAAACTGTCGCTAATGACTGTGATTTACTAAATGACACTTTTACGTATGGGAGAGTGGTATGGAGTCATATGTATATCTATGGAGATAGGTTAGACCCTATTTACATTGACATAGGCTTCTTTTCATACCGAAAATAATTGCTGTTCCCGTCGAATAAGCAAATAATTCATAAACATCTCAATTCAAACTCTTTCACGCTCAAACGGCTATACCAAATTAGATAAAAATTTGTATGGATCTCCATACTAGTAGTTAGGCCTTGAAATAACACATAGGCTTCTTTAATCCCGGAAAAAGTATCCCGTGGAAAAATTGAGGTAGCGGGAAAATACCATATTATGCCGTATATATATAAATACCGTAATTACTGTAAATATATGATGAGCTCTAACAATAAATCCTAAAATTCCAATTTATAATATTATAGCATAAATTATGCCTAAGCATCCATAAGTTAATCCAGGCAAGGGCTGGATGCGGGCCGCTTCCAACAGGTCCTTGTGGAAATCAATGGGGGAGGCCTATGTCCAGCAGTGGACGTCCTATGGCTGAGATGATGATGATGATGATGATCCATAAGTTTCTTTTTTTCCTCTTTCTTGTAAAATAATATGTGAGATTATTTCGAATCCTGGTAAAATTAAAATATAATTTCGGGGTGACCAAAAAATCAAAATAGACGTTGGTATAAAATAGGAAGTATGTTGAAACCGCGGGGCACTACTAATACTTAAATAAGTTTACTTTTATTTTTAACTACATATATTTTGGCAAATTTGCGTTTGACATGATTCTACCACATTTTATTTTAGTCGATCAAATTTTCGAAAATTAAGCCATCTTTCTCACAAACGAATGGTTTACCTTTACTGTAAAAGTGCTGCCAATGTTTGGAATGCATTGCGTCTTACTTTCTGATAGGTATATATTAGTAATTTCTTCTTCCATCCGTCTGGCACGATCGTTGCTCCCAACTGCACATTAGTAACTAATTTGTCAAAAAAAAATATCGATAATTTTTTAATTTTTTTTTTTTTAAATGGGACAACATTCACACAAGGTCTTCAGGTCCCAAACTAGGCAGAGCCTGTGCTATGGTAACCTGATGACTGATATATATACTTATATACATACTTATATATATAATTATATACATATACACACCCAGACACAGGTCAAACAGACATGTTCATACACACAAATGTTTGACCTGTCCGGGAATCGAACCCGCGACCAGCGGCTCAGAAGGCAGAGTGCTACCAACTGCGCCAACCGACCAGTCTAATTATCACGTGAGTCCTAGCCAATTATTAGATAAGAATAATATGATATATAAGACGGTCTAGGCTTTTGATCTATGTTAATAAATTAAGGGTGCGTTTCATTTGAAAGCAAATTTCACAAATTGACTGTAATTTTGAAAACTACTGGAATGAAACGTCCCCTCTCTAATTTACTTTTTCTCTTCTTTCTTTTGTTGTGTTTCTTGTTTAAATATAAGTATATTTATTATTATTATTATTTACTTAGGTTTATAAGTTAATGTTGTCCTGAGGTTCGTGAGGTCATGTCTATGGGCACCGACTGAAAATCAGTGACTGAGGCTTTTGCCTTAGTTTTATGCTGAGTCGGGGCCCATATTCATGACACTCACAACATCATTATTACTCTATTATTTATTGTTTTTGTATGTATCTCTTGTGTAATGTGTGTTGTGAGTGTCTTGAATAAATGTGGTTTCTTTCTTTCTTTCTTATATATTTGTTGCATATTTGTTCCAGATCAGAGCACAATAATAAATGTTAAAAACACAATCTTTGGTAAAAAAAAAACAAATTTTCCCAAATAGCCGTAAGAGGAACAAATAGGACGGCTTAAGTCCGCGCTATACATTTTCCATCGGGAACGTAGATAAGGGATGCGTTCGAGCGCAAAGATACGTGCGATCGAGAGGGGCTCGGGTCAGGGTACGTCGGTAAGCCGTGTCACACGATACAATATTGTAACGCTACTTATATAATGCAGTACATGAGATCGGACATTTGAAATATATACCTTATTTAATTCGCTGCTTCGATGTACATAACAGTTAATAATTCTAATTTCACAATTCAATATCATTATTGTCAAGCGATCAAAGTTTGCGTACTACACCTTAGACCGCATCATCGCCTTACATCAGGTGAGACAGTGGTCAAACGTAAGCTTATAATCTTTAAAAAAAATAACTATCCACAAAAATGTATTTTTATTTTTCGGCTTGTTATTACTGTCCGTAATGTTACTCAAACGATAAGATTTGTGCAAATAATATTAAAAAATAATAATAATTAAAATACTACTATGAACTATTGATGTGAACAAACAGCCTTTCTTTCAAACATTTATATCTGTTTGAGCGGTATATTGTATACCCAAAGCCGCGGATTTATTGTTTAAGATCCTCGACCGGACAGCCGCGTGTTCTGCAACGGACAGCAGTCGATATGTGACGTAGGCGAAAGCGAGATGGAAATATCTCAGTATACCGTGCAATTTGTTTATATACTTGTTGTGCTTGTTGTCAAAAAACAAGGCTAGATCCTCATAAGTAAGTCTAGGAAGGCGCTGCAAGCAGAAATACAGGCGATGGGCCTAGTTTGATGACTCCTACAATTTGAAATAATCTATGAAATGTATTTGTGTTATATCTGGCCACATTACGTAAAATATGTATGTAAATCCCACTAATATTATATAGGCGAAAAATTGTGTCATCATCACCATCATGATCTTAGCAATAGGACGTCCAATGCTGGACATCCTCCCCCTCCTCCATCTGAGTTCCCGATCAAAGATTGTGTGTATATGTATAAGTGTGTATGTGTGTATGTTTGTTACTTCTTCACACTCAAACGGCTGCACTGATTTCGATAAAATTTGGTATGTAGATACCTCAACTTCCGGAATAAAATTTAGGCTACTTTTCATCAACATCATCAATCATCACGACGCGGGTAAAACTGCCTCGTAGGAAATAAATTGAGAAACTTATTATACACCTTCTTACCTTTGAGAAACAGGATCAAAGGCATTGGTGGTCTCATGAAACCAAAATGAAAGTGTAATTACCATTAGGTATTAATTACACTGGTTACAGTCATGGTCAGGGTCTTATGTCATACCGTATCACAGGACTTGAGCACTTGGTAACGTAAATTTTGCTAGATTGTAATGTAGAAAAATCTATTGGTAGGTTCGTAGAGACCACAGCCTTCAAATGACTACGGTCCTGACACACTTCTTTCGCTGAACCCGCGCTCATCAGACCTTTAATACAAGAACGTTGGCTTAGAGTACTCCCGACCTAGCCCTTTCTCTTATAACTTCCTTAATCTGACTTTAGAACGTTTGCCTAGGCCTACCCTATTCCAATACTACTCTTCATTTCACCCATGTTTACCTGTTTAGTAACTCTCCTTTCGTTCATTCTCTCTTCATGACCAAACCATCATAACATGTTTGTCTTAATCACTATATCTTCACTTATATAATTCACTATATCTTCGTTCGCACCACAACATTCCCTTATCACACTATTCTTGCCCTGTAACTCAGGTTCACTTCAATCATATTTTTTATAGCTGTCATTTCAACTGTATTTATTTTGCTGTCATGTTTATTCTGCCACACTAACCCCACTACCATACATTAGTATTAGGACCACCACTAATGGACAAGCGTGCTTTTCTGGATACCTGCTAGCTGTTCATAAAGGAATATAACGCACCAATGACCATATGTCCCGTATACTTTTTTGTAACCATATAATATACAGGGATTCTGGTCGTCATTCTGTCAATTACTCAAAGTAGCTGAAATTATGTAACTTTCTTTAAAATTGTAATATTTTGCCTATTATATATTATATTATTTGCCACCTGTGAATTTAACCCAATCACGCTACTTCTAATGAATTTAGAGTTACGGCGTACCTAAGTTTTGGAAAATAAATGGCCGAAAACAAAATTGTCGACTACACAAATATCTTTGGCTGGAACCGGCGAAAGCCGATACTTGGCCGTGGAGCGGTCTCTAAAAGCAATATAAATATATAATAAACTTTTTTATGTCATATATATTAAACGGAAACAATCGCGCTTTCTTTTAAATTCCTTTCATTGAAAATCACAACTGAACTTACTAAAATACAGTCACTACTAACGGATTAATCTATATAGAATCTGCTTGAAATCTTCTTACTGGCTCATTGATACACTGCATCGATTCCCTGCAGCAGTATTATCTTCGTCTAGCAAATTTGAATTTCAATACAATGTGGACTAAGCTGGAAGAAGAATGTTGGGGTTTGTAGTGCTTTAAGCAAGGAGGGATATAGAATGTAAGGAAAAACAGATACATATTCTGAATTGTTTAACTATTAGCAGATATTACGTGTTACTATCATATGATCAATCATCATCATCATAATCAACTCAGGCGGACTTCCACTGGTAGACATATGCGTCCACTATTGATTTCCCAAGGACAAGATAGAAGCAGCTCACATCCAGCTCACATCTTAGTCAGATCATCTGTCCACATGTTAAATGGCCGTCCTCTGCTGCGTTTTTCGAGTTCGAGATCTCCATTCGAGAGCCTTTTGACTGAATGCTGGGAATTCGATAACGGTGTTACTACACACCGAATACCCACTTTCGAATACCCGCCTGACTAGCTACCACCTTCAAGTTTGAAAAACTTTCACCAAACATAGTGTGTTCAGGCGGCAGTCCTTGAGAGCAAATGAAAAACAGATGACTATCGGTTCCTCGTCAATTATTGTATACAAGCGGTTTTTTGTTTGAAAGCTGACAAGATCGAGATAGTTGTTAGCAACTTACAAAAAAATTTATTAAGATCTGTAAAGGCCCTTTAAGGTCATCTATTTTCTTTCGGGGGCTACTTAAAAGTCTTTTATCTTATTTTAATAAAAATACAAGTTTAGGTATCTTCTTTCGGAGTTACTTATTACCAGGCATGTAAAGCCACTGGTTACAGCCAGTGTAGTATAAGATCTATGATTGAACATCTCAAAATATGATGGCTAATGAGCCACGATATGAATCCGAACCTCTCTGATTGCCGCCCGTAATAAAAGTCGTTTTTCACGGTGATGTCGAGTTATGACTTCATGTGTACGTAATAAATGATGGCGATAAAATTAGGCTTTTCGGTTATTTTGGTTATCAATCTTCGAGATTAAATTCTGTGTAATAAAAGTGAGGTCGCATTTTATTTTTCTCATTTCAATTGATGGTCAGTATTAAGGTGGTTCGTTTTGCATACAAAAAGCAATCATGATATGTATATCTGATTACTCATTAAGAGGAGATACAAACAAGATAAACGGTTACAGAAACAAAGTCGCTAGCAGGCTAGCTAGTCAGTGAAAAAATATAAGGCTTTATAAATATAAATCCTTATATTTATTCAGGCACACAAGATCTGCAGTGTAGTTATCTAAATCCGTCATTGTTGGGTGTTGTATGAAATACAAGTAGGTGTTACATATTTTACGAACCAGTTGGTATTTTACTAAATAAAACATCATATAAAAACATTTTCATTTATCTATTCTAAAACTTATACAAATAAAAAAATAAAAAGATCATGATATAAAACTTTTTTGAAACTTGTTAAATTGTAAAATATTGTATGTAACTTGTTAAATATTTGTATAATTTGAATCCCAAATATAAACTTATATAACTTATTACATAAACATACATGTTCGATGGTACAAACACAGAAACTTTATATTATGTATGTATGAGTGACGAGAATAACTTTTGGCAATTATCTATTCAATCATATTGACTATTATCCCACTTATATTGTAAATGTGAATGTTTGGATGGATGGATGGATGGATGAATGGATAGATAGATGGATGAATGGATGGATGTTTGTTACTCAATCCTCCAGAATGGCTGAACAGATTTGGATGAAATTTGGTATGTTGATACTGCAGGTTCCAGAATAACACAGAGGCTACTTTTCATCATCATCAATCATCACCACGCAGGTAAAACCGCAGGGCGCAGCCAGTGCAAAATATAGCCTTTTAAATAGTTATGTAGTGTGGGCAAAATAATTTCTTGTCGGTAAAATACAACGTCAACACAACATTTTACAAAACATAAAGTTAGTTATTTGTATAAGTAACGTCATCTAGTGCTAAGATTGAAGCTTAGATAGTCTGACGAACCGTTTTAACGCACCTTGTTTCACATAACTTCAATTATATACTTCGTTAAAATTAATTTACAAATAAGAGTGTGAAAACATTTATTCATATTTTTTTTATTTCGATGTAAGAAATACCATCAAGTGTAAGCATGATGAATAATTTATTGCTCATTACTGGGGGAAAAAATCCTCATGATTATGTAAAAATTAATCCGAAAGATAAACGGAAAAAGTACATTTCCATGTTAATTCAAAACGCCGGAGAAAATTCTTAATCGAGAAGTTTATGGCAGAGTATTAAGAGGGAGATGTAAAAAAAGTCAAACTTTTTTTGAGATTCCGATTTGAGTTACATTCCGATTTAAGAAGTTCGCCAACAATTTACATGCTGAATAATAAATTAATGGTTATCCGCAAATAAACCGGGGAACGCTTTTAAAACTCTTCGAATATTTCTTTGAATAAGTTCTCGTTTCATGTTTAATGTCGAAAAAAGCTTTTAGTAGGCAATTTTTTGTTTGCATTATAATTTTAATTTGGAATGATTTTGATCTCTGGAGACAGTCCAGTTTTAAGGACTTTATTATCGTTATATTATATAAAATGTATTTGACCTTCTTGGGTTTGTGCTTGAAAGGTAAAACATAGAATTGTTTTTCCATACCTATTCTGTACCGTGTCTGTCAAAAGTATATTTATATTAATTATATAATTTTAATTTCAATTTTAATAATTAATTATTTATATAAGAAATATTTACCCTCAACTGGTATTTAAAGATGAGCACTTGCATAAATATAATATGTGATAAAATGTGTTATTGCAGTAAAATGTAAGTGAAACAAATAACATTTTCAAATAAAATGTAATTAGTTTAACTAAATCTTAAAATAAGACAGAGAAACCACATTTTGCTAAGTTGCATATTACAATCTCAAAGTTTAAGTCTTCGCTTGACGTCAAAGCCGAACAAACGACGCTACGCCGTAGCACTATAGCGATACTACGCCGTAGCACATCCGTAGCCCTTCAATTTGTTATGTAAATGTATCTTTTGTCCGTCCGTCCGGTGGTCTGTACCACTCTATAAATTTGTCCGAATACGGCACTGCCCATTGGACGTAATTTTGTTCAATTGCAAGGGACATTCCAAAGTTGAACTTTACTGTCTTTGTGAAACGATTGAGCTTGAAAGAAAATCTTGAAGGATATAAATTACTAACAATATTCTTTTTACTTTTCAAGCTTATTGTGGCCTCAGATGGCATAGCGCTACACTTGGCATAAACGTCAACTGGCTTTAAAAGTCTTCTAAATGCGCTTTGTAATTTTGTGATGCAGTCAACAAGCTGTATGCACATGATATGATGCTGATGTAACGTCTACTTTGCATTACGGCATTATGATCTGGGGTAATTGTTTAAATCGCGAAACTATATTTTTAGCTCAATTAAAAGATGTTTGATATCGGTGTGCCATTTAAAACCAGTTGAGTACTTGAAACTTTGTTGAGCTTATTTATATTATACGGTACCGGGTTATTTTTGTGAAATAATTATCATAAGTTTAAGTTTTGTAAAAGCAAGCGAAACGGAAATAAAATCCTCTAGAATAATAATAAAATCACGCTAGACTTAGAACTAATAACTGGATCTCAAGGACTGTGCTGCCTGAACACACTATATGTATTGGAGTCAAATTTTCAAACTTGAGGGTGGTAGCTAGCCAAGCAGGTATACGAAAGTACCCTAGGACCATACGAAATTCAGTGATGGTGTGTCAGTTTGAATAGACACACCATGAATACATGGTCTGTCCATTTAAATAACGATAAGTTTGATGTAACCATCAACCTCTTTTGTATTATCGATACTAATTATCTCCAAGCTATCATGATTCAAAAATATAAAATAAACACAATTTTATTATTAAAAGCATAACGACATTATTTAAAACTAACTTTTAACATAGTCGTACAAAATACAAGTAATATATTTTAATCATAGAATATAATTATGTTAACACTATACTTATATAATACTATACTTAACTATAACTATATATAACTACTATTCTTTTGAAAATGTCCCATACAGATTCTATTGAATACGGTTAAGTACACACTTTTAAAGTTTTTAAGTAAATAAAAAAAGTAAATACACCAAAATCTTTAAAAAAATTTACTAAAATGATAATGATTACTCGACTTATATAACAAAAAGTAATAAACAAATCTTTGAACGAACAACAAAGCCATATTCCATTTTCATCGACCCGAGTTGCTCGACCCGATATGCTGGTTAATCAATCGGCATATTCAGTTACAGATCGAATGCATTGAATCGGCAGCGATCATCGAATCATCGCGTCATCGAATCAGAAGTCAAATTGCCGACAGGGGGCGCCACTGAGCCCCTTAATATGTAAATTGTATCCGGAGCTTAACTGGCCATTGTTATACGGATCCTTGTCTATGTACGATACTTTGCATATTTTAGGTTTCTTGAAACTATAATCTTATTATCTATTAATAATCTAATAATTTTAATAAAATTATTAAATTTTCTAGTATTATTTATAGTTTAGAAGTTTTCCTTGATATTTTACACGATGTGGTCGAAAGTGAGATCATCCCCACCTAAAAAATTGTCAGACATACTAAGAGTACTCACTCGTCTGGCACCCGCCTAGAAATGATGCTGCTTGAAATACGTTAGCACCACTGAAATACATTATATAAAGGTTGTGTACCTGAATGCAGGTCGCTTCCAACTTGTTCCTGTAAGTATAATCAATTATAACAAGCAAACATCAAACAAACAAACACGTTTATTTCCAGACACATATAATTATGAATACAGAGTAGAGGATTGGACTACCTAAATTTGAAGGACATTTGCATAATATTTTAGACATGATTTCTAATGTGACCCAAACAAGGCACTAGGCCTGTACCTTGGGCCACTGGAACGATTGTCACGATACGAACTACAATTAACACGATGTGGGTCGATCACATCGTCGATCTTAAATACAAAAAGAAAAGAAGAAAAAGATAAATTTGATTAAGATATGCTGCTATTGGTATTGGCATATAGGCAAGGCATATGTCCACCTGTACGCGTTTAGGCTACATAGGCTACTTTTATTCCCGAAAAATATAGTTCCCTTGGGATAGTTGAGGTAGCGGTAAAACCGTAATCCACGCGGGTGAAACCGTGGGGGCACTACTAATATATAATAATTAAAAAATACAAACAGAATAAAATGTGTTTGTTCAGTAAGTTATTTTAAAATTTGAATATTGACTCGTACTAAATATGTACAAAACCTATTGATATTGCCAAAAATATAAATATGTAGCGTATAAGTTATAAAAATTGGGATATACCTCTAACGGAGAGCTCCGTTGAGTATTGCTACGCTATGCTGCGGTACCGGATATTGACGTAGCCACCATTTCCGGCTGCCATTACTGACGTACGAACTTAAATAGACGGAGAAGTCTCTGTAAAACGTGATAAATAAAAATACGTTATTTTTTTATAGTAAAATAGTAATATTATGTACGATATTATAGGAGAGGCTTACTCCAGCAGTGGACGTCCTTTGGCTGAGATGATGATGAAGATGATGTATGATATTTCTTTAAGCGTATATAATCTCGACAAATTACAAAAAACTGTAAAGCTTCTGTTTAAATCTAGTCAATATTTTGCCGTTCTCACTCGACCTTCACAAGCGATTATGTTACTAAGTTATACAAATATTTTATAGGCAATTATTTTCAAAATTGTTTATTTAGTTACAATTTCAAAAATTACACTAATAGTAACAACACTCATTATGAATAGTTATAAGAAAACAACGAGAACGCTTCATGTGTGTTATAGGTATATTATAACACAGAGATTGATTGAAGAAATTATGTTTTGCAAAAGATACCACTAATTGGTAAAGTCTTCTTAGGGTGGAGTTCACCAAAATTTGAAACGTCCGATTATCAATTTAACCGTCGGTCAAACAGTTTTCACCATACAGTTAACCGACGGTTAATTGATGATCGGGCGTTTAAATTTTGGTGAGCTCAAACTTTAGTATATCAATTAATGATTAATATATCTACTAAGAAAAGACATTAATGGAAAGCCGAGATCTGCTAGGGTGCTAACACTGTTTCACCTAACCTTGTACTCTTTTGGAGTCGTATTTTAGTTCCAGTGATACGGTGTAGATGTCTCTCTTACAAAACTATTTAACAGTATAATATCTTTGTATAATATCACTAGCGGTAAAAAATTTTTTTTGACTGCAGCGCTATCTGCTTAGCTGAATTGTGAATCTTAATAATCGCCCATCCAAGGCGCCACCCAAAAGTATACTAAAAAATCATTCAAATCGGTCCAGCCGTTTAGGAGATCAGTGACATACACACGTACAGTAGATTTATATATTTATATAATACGAGCTATGTTGCTCATCAGGTACGAGGCTGTGGGTTACAGTGGAAGCTGCAAGCGAGGAATCAATCCAGCCGAGTACGTAATGCGCTGAGCTCACGACTCTCATACTACGATTTTCAACGAGTAAAAAACATACATGTAATGCTTATATCGTTTAAGTATTAAATTGAGAATACTCTGTTTACTCGCACGTAACTTGCAGTAAAATACAAATTTAACTCAATAATAATTCCATTACGCACTAGTGTGTAATGTTATTAAGTACACGTGTGTTACAGCTTGGATCATGGCCCTAAAAGCGATGTAATACGGCTCACTTTACCAGCAAGTCAGTAGAAAATATATATTTTATTTTTATTTAATTTGAGACATTAATTTGTGTAGAGCTGTAAAAATGTCATTATTATTTAAAAAAGCGATAATATGTCCAGATAAAGGTACGGTTACGGAAAAGTCGTAGCCGATGAGGGCGAAACTGCGGGGTGGAACTAGTAAACAATAATGTGTCAAACTTACAAAAACGACTTTTTTAAATTAATGTTTATAAATCCTACTAATATTATAAAAGCAACAGTTTGTGTGTATGTGTGTGTTTGTTACTTCTTCATGCTCAAACGGCTACAACATTTTCGATGAAATTTGGTATAAAGATAGCTAAAACCCTGGATCAACACATAGACTAATTTTATCCCAAAAAGAAAATTATGATTCCCGTGGGATAATTAAGGTAGCGAGAAAACCGTAATCCACGCGGGTGAAACCGCGGGGCACTACTATTTAACATTTATAATCTACAATTTTAGCATACTTTGCATAATATGCATGGCTACGCATGTATTTATGTAGAGGGAATGACATTACCGTAGGCAGTTGTAGTTTCATTAGTACAATTGCGTCGTAGTTTCCGGGCTATAGACTTTTATTTTTGCTATTACGAATATTCATGGCATCCAGATTCACTGTGGGGGGAAATCGTTACTTATTTTAGAATAATTGCCCTCTACGCTTACACTTGAATTGGGTAAATCGTATCATATTAGTCAATGTGGTGCATTTCAGAAACAATTCAAACGAATAGTCCTTTGTTTTCGTCAGCGTAGCGTTTAACGTTTTCATCGCGAACTGTTGGAATTTTTGGTACATTTTCTTTGTGACCTTGGCAATAATAAACGTATTTGTATTTAAATTATTAAACAGAATAAATATTGTTAATTCCTCAATCTTATTTTGGTACGTCCGCCTCAGCCTTCCTCTTCCAACACTACCATTCACTTCAAGCATGTATGTATACCTGCTTAGGCAATCTCCTTTCATCCATTCTTTCTACAAGACCAAATCATCTTAACATTCTTTTATTTTTTTCAAACACCCCCCTATTACACTATTCTTTACCCTATTTGTACACAAGATATTGTAAATAAAATATAAAAAAATATTATTATACTTCTGCCTATCGAATTCGCGTAGTATTGAGATTGGTTATTTAGATAACTAATTACGTTCTATGTTATATTACTACTTGCTGAATGAGAATTATGTATGAAAATTTAAAATGCAAACTCATGATTGCAAACAATAAAAGCTATCATCTCGTCCAATTGTCTCAAAATATGCACCCTTCATCTCCTACACATTACTATGGAAAACTTGGTGTCGTTTATAATGGGGCCCTTTTGACAAATGTTCATTTTATATGTTCATGTCGCGTGGAAATGTATGCATTAGAGTTTGATCGATGTCAAACGTTGGGTAGGGAGCATCGCTAAGAAAAGTAAAATTTAAACAAAACTAGCCTTACCCCGCGGTTTCACTGGCGTCATGATGAAAAATGGTGATGATGATGAAAATAAACATATGTATTAATCCGGGACATAAACTATCTCCAAAGTCATTACTAAATGTCATCCAAATTCATCTAGACGTTTAGGCGTGAAAAAGTAACAAACATACATCCATACTCACAAACTTTCGCATTTATAATATTAGTAGGATAATACGAGATAGAAACAAAAAAAAATTCTAGTCTAAGTCTAAGTCTTCACAGGTATGGAACTGTAAATATCCTACAAATATACAATTCTCCGAGCAAACTTCTACGCCCATCAGAAGTGTTTGCCGCGATCGAAGCTCGAAGTTATACCAAGTACTACGGGATCAGATGTCAAAGGTTACAGGCGTTAAAATAAAGAAAAAATGTAAAAATATATAAGCAAAAAATTCTGTATTATTTTATACTTTAGAGATTTATACGTTTAACCACTAGCTAACTTGATGGTTAGTGACGATGTGGTCGAAGATGTAATCACACTAGAACTAGAATGTTTGCTGGCGCTTAAACTGCTGCATGAACACATTATGCATTTGGTGACAGTTTTTCAAACTTGAGGGTGGTAGCCAGCCAGGCGGGTACTCGGAACACCATGCTGGAAATTTAAAAACAGGAATTTAATACCTTCACCGATAGCTCAAGCCGTTGGTGGGGGATCGAATCAGCGTCCATCTATTTGACAGCCGACGCTCCCGCTGCTGAGTAATCATCGCTTCAAAATGCGTTTAAAATAAACATTATTACATTTAAAAATTACGGTTCAAAATCGAAAAGAAGAATCAATTGTTTAGCTCCTTAGGCAAGATTTTGTGTAGTTGAATTGCGTACACAACTAAAATTTACATTTTGAATGCATTGATTATTAAAAAAGCGAGGAAAAACAACAAACAAAATCCCTTATTAAAAACAAAAGAAAAACTCTGTGACACCCCACAGTTTACCATTTTGCGGTGAAATAGATAGGGGAATCAGAAATAGGTGCCTACTGTGCGATGTGTCGTTTTAATCTATGAATTATGTATGCAAAGTGGAAATAGCCTTTTGGGACTGTATGGGAGCTTAATAACTTTATTTGCTTTTGAATTTGCGGAAAATGCGTGGATGTTTACTAAAAATAAATCACTTTGATCCGGGCGTTAAACGGTAAATTCTATAAATACCCAACATCACGGCCATTATAAATAAATTCACAGATTACATTGATTTATACTTATAATTTTGGGTCTTTGTTTAGCTGTCAAGAAGTTAGGCGTCCTTGCTTTTGTGAATGTGTAATAATTAAAATTAATAAATAAATAAATAATCAATTTTATTGTAGAAAAACTAATCAATTTGTTCCAGTTCAAATTTGGTGACATTTGTAGAATGGTTCAGCTCCGGTAAGCATCAACTCAAAATACTGTCATCAAGAGATGAGCTCCATAGCTTATCAAAAATTAGTTGAGACTAAGTTTAAAGCTGACGTAAGGACTAGTTTGTTATTATTTTACAGGCCGATGGCCGTCCGACTCCACCATAGAGCCGCAGATGCATTTATATGGTTCACACATCTTGTACCTCAAGCGAAAAGCCACCGCCACACGCAGATAGTCGTCATCTATGTTTAACCGACTTCAAAAAAAGGAGGAGAATCTCAATTCAACCCGTATTTTATTTTTATGTTTGTTACCTCAAAACTTTCGACTGAGTAAACCGCTTTTAATCGTTTTTATTTGAAAGCTGGTGCTTCCCGTGTGTGTAGTATTAATTTCATCAAAATCGGACAAGCGGTTTTTGAGTTACATTCCAATAGCTGAAAAGTGCTACCCATATCTCGAAGATATTATAGTTGCGGTTGAAGACATCGGTGAACATACACAATGACAATTGATCACTTGAGCAAAGGTCACTGAAAGGGGTGAAAAATTTATTTACCAAATAATGGAACCAAGTTCAGCACTCAAAAGTGTGAAATAACTTGTCAAAGTTGGTACCTACCATGCGCACAATATTTTGTTCATAGTAACTTTTGAACTGTCATGGTACCGACTCCATACTTTTGGCCGATTCCATTTTTAGGTAATTTTGTGTTTATTGAAGTTGGTTTATGTTGTGTTAAAACGTTATTTAAATTGTACCGTCAATAAAACAGTGAATTCAACGCATATGAAACAGTTTTGCTCATTATCGTAACAGAGCCCACGAGATGGGAATTGAGCCATTCTGGTAATGAGCCGCTATCTGTATCGAGTGCACCCATTCGATTCCATTCGATAATCGATATAAAATTTTATAGCCACATCACTAGTGGATTGAATGGCCAGTATTGGCCAGGTAAGTGGGGTAGGTTAATAATCCGATTTCCAATGAAATTGATTTTGTTTTTGGTACATTCAAATATGGTCTAATAGACTACTATTATCAGATGTCAGTTCGATTATAAGTAAGTAGAAATTAAATGACAATATGATATCGACAATAAAAACAAATAATAAAATAAAATATTCATTTATTGCCTCAAAGGTTATAAGGAATACGTGAGACATTACATAACAATCCTAAGTGAGAGGATTGTTATGTAATGTCACTAATCCTCGTGCTGAGGCTCGCGCTCGCCGCCTGGCACGATCATAACTCCCAGATGAAGAACTGCAAATAAGTTCGAAACTGGTCGGAGAGTAATTTTCCAGTGTTTACCACGTGAGTCCTAGTCGGTTTATTACATTACAATAAAAATCCTATTACAACTAAAATCTTTTGTTATTAAACTCTACTAAAATCTTAAATAATTATTTAGTTTATTGTCCCTACTTATTGCATGTTAATGGTGTACTTTGGGCAATTGGAATATGCTTAGCAGCAGTGATCACGGTATGACGTGTGAACACTGCGCTGGTCTTCAGCATGTCCCTACTCGCAATCTATGCGAGAGACATCATAATAAAATATCTGTTAAGCGAGTAAAAAAATAGGTAAACGCGGTTTTTCAAAAAATAACAAACGCTACTTGAGAACTAACTTAATGTAGGATGTATATCCTACTAATATTATAAATGCAAAAGTTTTTGTGTATGTGTGTTTGTGTGTAGGTGTGTATGTTGGTTACTTCTTCACGGCTACACCGAACTCTATGAAATTTGGTATGGAAATAGATTAGACCCTAGGATAACGCAAACACAATTATGTAGTTATTGCTTCTTATTGTTAGTGATTTATTTGCTGTTTTGAATTGCGAATATTATGTAATGAATCAAAATTCTGGATTGAAAATAGTTTTGTTGTAATTATTATCGAACAAAATAATACCTGGTGTATTGACGTTTCATTAGCTTTCAATTTATGCCTAATTATTCATAGTTATATATTGTCGTCAATATTTTATATAGGCCGTGGTGGTACCAGTCTAGAATAGTACTCCCCCATCTTTTCCCGTGGGTGCCGTAAGAGTCGGCTAAGGGACCACGTACCAGAAGGTGGGCAGCAGCGCTTTCTGAGGATTGTAAATCATACTGCGCTCGCCAACCCGCATGCCAAGCGTGGCGAGTATTGGCAAATCCCCCCTATATGGGGGAGGCATATGTCCAGCAGTGGACGCACATGGCTGCGAGAAGATATATTGTCGTCTATTTTTTTGAGAAAACTTTTTATATCGTAGCCATAATTTAAATTTTCAGATCTGCTTTGACGTGATAACGTTTTATAAATTGATGAATACCAGCAACACTCATGAAAAATAGTAACGTTCCGCGTAACGTTCCGCGTAACGTTCCACCTGAGTTTTGTATTACATAAAATAATCAAAGTCAAAGTCAAAGTCAAAGTCAAAGTCAAAGTCGAAGTCAAAGTCAAAGTCAAAGTCATAAATGATTATGACGTTATCACGTAAATCTATCTTCCGTAAACCGACTTTACAGACAACCAATTTTTTTTTTAAATGACTTTCTTGTAATTATTATAACTCCAAAGTAAAACATTGCAAAAGCATTTTGTACGTCAGGTAGAGCGAAAATAATTCCAAATTCGCTGGAAAAATCCGGATGACATGATTAAGAATCAAGCTAATTGCCATAAATCTGATGCTCATGTATATATTATATATTTACATTGTTGCTTGCAGTGGACAGGTAAGCATCGCGCTTGTGCTTATGTAAATGTGCGCAAGAATTGGAAAAAATGCGACTAAAACTAAAACCTAAAAAAAGCAATTGTCGTGATCCTTTCCTATATCTCCAGTCAATAGTAATCCATAAACAGTTACTGGAATTGCTTTCAGATGAAGGGGTTTTCCGTAAACCAACAAAGTAGTATTGTTCTCCAGTTCTCCTGGCTTTGGAATCCAAACCCAAATAATTGTCACCAGGCATTTTTCGGTTACGTATTATCTTTTCAAACGCCACAAATTACACAGAGGCTTGAGGGTAAATGGGAAACTGGCCGGCCGCGGTCGCACCTGTGTGCAGAGTTGCTTCACAATTTAATTAGTTATGGAAATGGACTTGTGCCGCCACCGCAGCCATGTAAATTGTTTTCGGAGTTGTTAGTTTGTCAACTCGTTGGTGCTTCTTGGGCAGGTGTGGCGGAATGAGGTGTCTCTCAGAGTTGTCTACTCTGTGTAACTTTGACAAAGTAAGTGATGGATAGAATTTTTTAATTGATGCCTTGAGCTGTGATGTGTGTGTGAGTGAAACAAAAGAGCATAGATGGGGTTCTTTTGTTTCGCCACTCAATTATGACAGATAGATAAACAATTTTTGACACACGATTTGAATATTTTTTACAAAACATTTACCAAAGACATATAAATAGGAGTATTAACTCGATAATAACGCGATCTCTTCCAGACTACCCAGTTCCAAAGGAGATTTGAGTAAAGCGAGGACGGTGTTTTATTTTTTTTAAAACAACGTTACAAACATACTTTTATTACTAATAGTACTATAATAAAATACGTATATAATTAAATTCACTAGGTAAAGTGTACATGGCAATAATTATAATAATAATACAATCAATATTTCATTCAATATTTGAAACAAAGAAGAGCGACAGTAAAACTATTATTATATTAGGAGGGATAATTTTGGGAAGTCAAAGAGTATATATTTTGAATAAAGAAAATATTTAATGCTAATATAAACGGCCTAAATTTAAACTGTATAAAAGTAAATAAAAAAATCCATCTTCTTAGTATTATAGTCAAAAATGTGTAATTAATATTGTTTACAGAGCACCTGGGCGAGTGAGCTTTAGCTTAGAGTGAGGATATCTATGTTGAAGCCGGCACCGCTTGAAAGTTCACCCACAAATGACTTAGTCATGGAAGTCAGATATCGTGCGATTCTGTCACCAGTTTTTGCCTTAGACCTGTAAAATTCAGAACAAGCTACCTGCTTCTGTGTTCCCGAGCAACTACGATATAGGGTTCTTCAAAGGGAAAATAGGCAGAGTCTTAAAAAGGATTGACAATGTATAATAATACCCCCAGTGTAACAGATATCCATAGGCGACGGTGAATAGCAGAGTTACTCACAAGAGCAATCACGTAATAACTACCGAGTATTTGAAATCTAAGTAAATTTCCTTATTGATAAGAAAGATCAAGTGTATGTGATTCAAATAAAATGATAACGAACACGTACAGTTGACGAATTACTCACAATAACTCCCGAGACTCCGTGAGATAGTTTAGTACAGACTGTACCTAAAGTATCAACCCGACAAGTCCCAAACGCACTCATATATTACCTAACATAAACAAAGATAAACGCGTTCAAACTGGCCGCTTCCGTCATTAGTGCGGGGAAAAACGAGACTAGAGTTTTCAAACTTCTGCCTACAGGCAGAACTTTGCCTGAAGTAGAAACCTACAAAGCTTAGGTATAACATTTATTGCGTTTTTTAATGTTTTGTTTACAATTATGTAAATTATCTCAGTAAATAATTCCTTAAACATTGATGACGCATTGTCACATGAGCATCAGATTTATGGCAATTAGCTTGATTCTTAATCATGTCATCCGGATTTTTCTAGCGAATTTGGAATTATTTTCGCTCTACCTGACGTACAAAATGCTTTTGCAATGTTTTACTTTGGAGTTATAATAATTACAAGAAAGTCATTTAAAAAAAAAAATGGTTGTCTATAAAGTCGGTTTACGGACGATAGATTTACGTGATAACGTCATAATCATTTATGACTTTGACTTTGACTTCGACTTCGACTTTAACTTTGACTTTGACTTTGACTTTGACTTTGATTATTTTATGTAATACAAAACTCAGGTGGAACGTTACGCAGAACGTTACGCGGACCGTTACTATTTTTCATGAGTGTTGCTGGTATTCATCAATTTATAAAACGTTATCACGTCAAAACTGATCTGAAAATTTAAATTATGGCTACGATATAAAAAGTTTTCTCAAAAAATCAGACGACAATATATAACTATGAATAATTAGGCATAAATTGAAAGCTAATGAAACGCCAATACACCAGGTATTATTTTGTTCTACAATAATTACAACAATACTATTTTCAATCCAGAATTTTGATTCATTACATAATATTCGCATTTCAAAACAGCAAATTAATCACTAACAATAAGAAGCAATAACTACATAATTGTGTTTGTGTTATCTAGGATCTAATCTATTTCCATACCAAATTTATCGCATTTGGTAAAGCCGTTTGAGCGTGAAGAAGTAACAGTGATTTTTGAATTATTTGCATATCCCACGGGAACAGCAATTATTTTCGGGATGAAAAGTAGCTTATGTGTTATTCCAGGGTCTAAACTATCTCCGTACCAAATTTCATCGAAAGTTTAGTGGAGTTGGTGTAGCCAATTGAGCGTGAAGGAGTAAGAACCCATATTCAAACATACAACATACATACAAACTTTCGCCTTTATATTATAAGCGGGATAGATCTGCCGTTTGACGACTATCTCATTCAATGGTCAGTGAGTACGTCCTCGAAGCTGCTATCACGCTAGACCTAGAATGCTTACTGGCTCTCAAGGACTGCTGCCTGAACATACTGAGTATGTTGTGTTTGATTTCAAATATGAGATTTAGATCCACCTCAATTGAAGCGATGTTTAAATTTAGAACTCAAACGCTGAAGATCACAACAAGTGGAGACGCATCGTCTATAGAAAAGGCATAGTCGTGAACCACGACCACTCTGTCAAGAGTGAACGACTAAACAGGAGAAAATTTAAACAAGATTTACGTACGTGGGATACGTTCCCATCACTATATGTTTACAAAAACGCCAGGGACGCTCCTGCGGCCTCATACAATTTGCTATGTAAATTCTTCTGTCCACGCTCACAAGTAGGTTATATTGGCAGAGACAACGGTTTGTTTAAAGCTTGTTTGTATTGTTTATATACGTTATTTTATTTTCGGAACAATTTTTGATTTGAACATGCTTTTCTCGTTCTAGAAATTGCTGAGATTAATGACGTCTATTCGATTTCAATTTAATCTCGTTTATTGCATTCTGTAAAAGAACTTTATACTGATGGCAATACAACAGATTACAGACCATTACAGACCGTGCTGCGAACAACAATTTTAGATAAGAGGAGGATGCCAAGAATTATAAATAAAAATATAAGTACCTATTAGACTAAATATAATAACACAATACAGTTATTACATAAGAACTACAACTTTATTTTAATATAATATTGTGTCAACATTTTGTAGTAATTTGCCGTAGATGCAAAACCTTGTGGTGGTTTTCATCTATTTTGAATTTAAAGTGTCAAAAACTATGACAGGCACTTATATTTAAGCCGTTTCACATCATCAGCCTACATCAGTCCACTGTTGGACATATGTTTGTCCTGATGAAATGAGCCTGATCTTCAGCTTTTCTACTCCATCCGCTGACATATCTTGACCTTAGTTTTGACCCTACGTCTGCCAATTAACCGTTTTCACTCAAGAACTCGTATACCCCAACGGTTATCGGTTCTGCGACAGATATGACCGGCCCAATGCTGCTTTAACTTGCTGATGCACTGGGCTATGTCGGAAGCCTTTAGTCTCTGACGAATCATTCCATTTCGGATCCGATCCCTTAAAAAATACAGGCATAGCCATTTTCATAGCTTGCTGGTACCTTTTAATGGTGGACTAATCTTTTTGTTAGTGTCCTCGTTTCAGCTTCGTATCTCATTACCGGCAGGACACCCTGGTAACAGACTTTTATCTGTGGGCTATGAGGTATTGCCGATGAGAAGACTGGACGTAGTTTGCCAAGTGCTGCCCAGCCCAGTTGTATTGTCTAACTAATGCACATAACATACAAATGTCCTCCAAAAAGGAGATATGGATAAAACTTCCAAGTCTCGCAAGTATCTATTATCTAGTCAACGTACATACATCTATTATCATCATCAGCTGGACATGTGCCTTGCCTAGTGATTTCATTTTTTTTGTTTTTTTTTTGTACAACTGTATTCAATCCGTTCTTTTTTCATTTGGGATCAACAGAAGCCAAATGGAAACTGGAACAGTTTACCGACACGACCACTTCAACAGAATTCCACTCGAAAAGTCATAAATCGGAAACGTCCACTCGAACAAAACGAAGGAAAGGCACAATTGCACTAGCGCCAGCGTTTCAATCAACGCCCGGCTAAGCGGTTCCTATTTCCGATCAGAGATGGCGCTGAACCAACATAGCTCTGTACAACGTATCTAAACGCAATCGCGCCTTTGTGTGCCCATTGTGCTGAAAATACGAAACGCTCCGTCCGTCCTTCCGGCCTTTATTTCGAAATCACGCTTTGTACCACCCTTATGTGATTCCATATTATTCTACACTTCTTCATTGGCTAGAGTACTTCACAGGACGAAGAAAAGAGAAGAAAAAAAAGCTCAGAACTGAATATTTACACATCACACTGTAATATTGAAAACTTTAGACTTAATTTTTTTTGGCACTCATATTTCTTTTATAAAAAAATAATTAACATTAATCAATGAGTGAATGGCCAAACTTTTGAACTATCATGGTACCAACTTCGACAAGTTATTTCACACTTTAGAATGTTGATGTCAGTTCCAGTTTTGGGCATTTTTTTTCTTTTATATTATCTAGGTACAAACTACTCCTTAATTTTCTGCGACGCAGAAACCAATAACGGCCGTTGGATTCGTTGATTCGTAGAAAATTCAAGCCGTATACGAATCGGCTGAAAGTCGAACGTTAGATCTCAATGTGTTTTTTTGTCATCAAAGAGATTGAATTAAATTGCCTTTATTGCGGTCCAAGGGGCCGCGGCGACCACAAAAGTTTCGGCACATGAAAGGAAGGTGTTTTTTTTACGCATATTTGAATTTTCTTTCCACAGTTTTTATCTATTTTGGACTTCCGTCCAAATCAGTAATGGATAGGTGGTAAATCAGTAATCAACTACTGATTTACTGATTTACAATTAATGATTGATTACTGATTTACAACCTAGTAGAAACGAATAAGGTGATATAACATATAGCAATCAGACTAGTTGTCGAATAAGTATCAGTATAAAAAAATGTATACATTAAAATATATGGCTTAAAAGTGTTGCTCACAAAACTATATTAATAAAATAAGCTTATAAAATTTTCTCCATAATTGGAGTCAATTTTTTGTATCAGTACTAGGCGAATCTCGACCGCGTCCGCGAGCGCCCCGTATTCTCCTTGAAAAAGACCACCGAATGTGGTTGAAACTATAGTCGGAACCCTCTGACTTATTACGTAAGTAACTCCCGTGTTATATACATTTATAATTTTTTATACTTTGATGACCTAGCGTTTGAAATCTCACTTGATGGTCAGTGACGATGTCGTCAAGGATGTAATCGCGCCAATTTTAGTTCACTGGCTCTTAAGCACTGCTGCCTGCTTACACTGAATGGTGGTAAGTTTAGAAAACTTGAGAGTGGTAGCTAGACATACAGGTACTCCGAAGTATCTTACCACGATGCTAGAAATCCAGTAACGAAGTTGTCTTTATCGGAACCTCAGGTCTTGGGTGGGGATTGACCAAGCGTCAGTCACTTTAACAACCGACGCTTTCATTGCTAGGCAAAGCTATTGTTAAAGCATCTGCAAATGCAGTGACATGTGGTACTGGTACTGGCACAGAAAAGTGCTGCGTATACCGTAAGAGGCACATCAGATACAAGCTAAGGATGGGTGCACTCACTGGCCACTGGAGAAATGGGTGTTTAGTTTTTTTTTTAACAAATGGGTCCCTGATGTTCCCACTCAACGACACCTCACCAAAAATTCAATATAGCAAGGCTTCTATTATTCTGGGTATGCTCCTAACTGGTAGCGGATTTGAATATTTGAGCAATATATTGACTGAAGCCAATTATTGGGTTACTCAAATGTATTACTTTTTTTATTCACAAAAGACAGGCGTTTAACCACTATCCCACCTGATGTTAAGTCATGATGTAGTTTACGATCGGTTATGCCTGCCTAGAAGATATTTATTCACTCGTGACTTGAAGATTGTCTCCATGTGGAAACACAGACTTAGGCAATGAATTCCACTCGTCAAGTGTACGCACTATGAAAATGGAAGCAAGACGATGTGATACCCATGTAAAGACACTCCTCTCAAGGTCTCGGGAGAGTCTTCGTACTCTGGGTGTTAATGATTCTGCTAACATGCAGTTCCGCGAGCAAAAAGCATCAAAAGCCAAGCTCGCATCCAAGAAACTTGGTGTGCTTAAGAAAGCGATACGGTATTTCACACCAAGGCAAAGACTGTTAGTATACAAAGCAGAAGTACGGCTTCACGTGGAGTACTGCTCTCATCTTTGGAACGGTGCACCGAAGTATCAGCTTGAGCCTCTGGATGCATTGCAGCGTAGAGCTATCGGAGTTGTCTACGTCCCTAAACTTACCAAAGACCTAGAGCCACTCAGTATCCGCAGAGACATTGGCTCTGTGTATTTTCTACCGTATATACAACGAGGAGAGTTCTGAAGAACGATGCATCCTTATTACAGCATCAAGGTTTTACCACCGTACTAGCCGAAACCGCGTAAAAGCTCATCCACATATAATCGACACATGGGATTGACACACTGTGAGATTCAACCGATCGTTTTTGCCATACACCTCCAAAATGTAGAACGAGCTTCCTCTCTCGGTATACCCGAGTAGCTACAATATGGGATTCTTCAAAATGAGAGTTTACAGAGGCTTAAAAGAATCGACAACGTATCATAATGCGACGGCGACGGTAATCGCTTACCATCAGGTGGCCAGTCTGCTTGTTTGCCTCCTATTTCTTAAAAAAATACGCATGTTATTAGTTTGTGTTTGTTAATTAAATAGAGAGTATCATTGTACTTGAATAAAAGTTGTATACATCACTAAATACCTTATATAATTTAAATACACTTACTATAAAAACCTTTCAAATAAGCTAACTTGAAGGTAAACTCATCCAATTATTACAGTTTCAGAATACGAAAGGTTTCTTTCCTCTCTCTCCCTCAGGCTCCACACATGCAATAGTTAGTCTCTCTGTCTGTACCTACACATATTCTAGACCTGGCAGTTACAGTAGCTGATAGCCGCCAGTGCCAGACTACCGGCGAGCCTCGAAGCACGCCCCACAGAGCACAAAATATCCGCTACCATCGCAAAACTTTCAAAAAGTTTACAAATTTCATGTCTAATAGCTAATGAAATAATTAAAAACGCGATTCGAATTTAAAATCTGTTCGAACATAAACATTTCTAACCAGTTTTTTATAAACGTATTTTTCGTAATTTTAAAATTAGAATTTAGGATTTTAGGATCTTCGTGTTTTAGAAGTTTTAGTGTAGTCGAAAGCTAACTCAGTCGGTTGTGAATAGTAGATGCATTGTAGTACTTGTAGTTCAGTGTTTAAAGTAGGTTTTTGTATACGATATATTTAGGAACTTCTTAAACATTAAACTGTGAATGAATTGTTACGCCGGCCTCGACGATTGGTAAGTAAATATTTTGAAATGATAAAGTAATATATACATTTGTTAAAGCGTAATTTATTCCAGAACTTCGTGCTTTGAAAAAGTATTATCTCAAAAGATTCAAACTTTTAGAAGTTTTTTTTACTTTTTTCCATTGAATTATTTATGATGATTACCAAATTGTCAAAATTGATTCATAGACTCGTAGGCTTGTAGCGGGTATATATACGAGCTACGGCGTAGCGTACGCCGTTAAATTAGTTATTTTATTGCTGTTAGGAACTAACTTACGGCTATTACTGAATGGGCGATGTGAAGGATGTATGTACTGCTTAATCAATCCAAAACGTGATTGTCGATACTGTCAATAGTGATATTTTTATCTTTTCGGCATTGGATGAGGCAAGATTTCAACTTGGAATATAATTTTTGTTTTACTTTTATTTTCACTCATACCCCCGCACTAGGATTCCCTGTTTCGCGAGCGGCGTGGACACACACAATCACAGCACACAAACATCCAAGACCCGGGACAAACACTCATCGCACAAATATTTGCCCCTGCCGAGATTCGAACCCAGGGTCCCGGAAACACAGAAGTCATGTCAATGACACTAACCACTGCGCCACGGCGACCGTCGTTTACATTTCATTTATGGAGATGGTTTTGTCTATTTCATTAGAAGTATTTAAAAAAATCATAATGTTGTACTACGTAACTACTTTGAAAAGTTATATTCATTTGGTCGTAAGATAAAATGCATATTTCTAGATTTAAATCAACCCAATGAAAATATGCTGAAAAGGCTATGTTTGGTCTTTAAAACATGTCGCTGTAAGCATGAAACAGCTAACTTAAGCTAACTTCAATTTAATCAAGTTTTTTGTACTGTAAATAAAATATTTCTTAGAATAAGACAAAAAATAACCAAATGTGTTAAATGAACAAAATTGCCAAATTGAATTTAGACTTAAATAAATAAAGAAATAGCATGTCTGTTACTGTAATTCTGCTTGATTAAACCGGTTTTTGACAACATAAATATAATGAGTAAAAACAAATGTATCAGATAATTTAATGTCATCACTTAATGTCGGGTGAGACAGTTGTCACACGCAAACTTATAATATGTAAAAAAAATAAAAAAATATTTAAATAATAGATTTATTAGACATTGCATAAAAACTTTGTACAGTTTCGCTATTATATATATAACTCATAACTCTTTTCTCCAAAATGTACAAATATATGTGTCCATTTTATATTGTACATGCATATATTATGTCCATTTTGGAGAAAACAGTTATGAAAAAAAGAAATAGTGGATGTTATAGAAATATAGATGGATAATTGGCGTCCGTCGTGTTCTTTCGTATAAAGGGTGAATAAATGCAAAAAGATTAAACGCTACTTGTTAGTCCAATTAACTTTACTCTGCTTTATGCTACTATTCACTGGTTTCTAATGAATAACAGCTTCTACGGTTTTAGGATAGTCAGTGATGTGTTAGAAGTTGGAATTACGTTGAACTTGGAATGTCGCCTTGAACTTGAGCGCAAGTGCCTGAAAACGCTAGGTATTTAACGATATAATTTTAAACTTGCAGCTGCAAAAGATTGCAGGTAGACGGAAAGACATCAGCCAGTAGTTTTTTATTTTTTACAGCATTCACAAAAGGTCTTCAGGTCCCAAACTAGGCAGAGCCTGTACTATGGTAACCTGATGACTAATATATATCAGATATATAATATATATCACACCCAGACACAGGTCAAACAGATAATGTTCATACACACAAATGTTTGACCTGTCCGGGAATCGAACCCGGGACCAGCGGCTCAGAAGGCAGAGTGCTACCAACTGCGCTAGCCGGCCAGTGAAGTTATTAGTTAATTTTTCTCGACAGTCTACTTCCTTCACCTTTTATGATAACAATCTTATCTTTACCTGATGTGCAAAATTCAAGCGGCATCCGTGTTGTTGACAGTGCACATTGATTTTTTTATTTTTCATTTAACCAGCGGTTTCAAACTTTCTACGAAAATATCTTGATGTAATAAAGTATTAGAAAAAAGAAAAATCTGTAAAGTGATATAGGGATCATTTTTAGGCATATTTATAATAGATATATGATCCGATGGTGGTGATGATGATTACTTGATGATCAGTTACGATGTGATCTAATGTGGAGTCATGTACAGGTATACATACATGCTTATTTAAACTACCGCGCCATAGTTACTCTGCTGTTTATGTTAAGATATACATGTACAAGCATAACACCATGTCGTAATAGAGACAAAGTCTTTCAAGCGTACTCAAAATAAACTCACAAACGTGAAACTATATTTAGTATTTATCACAATGTAAATAAAATTCTTAGATTTCGAATTACGATTTAAGACTGTTGTTCATTAAATTTCCAATAGCAGAATAGACAACCGAGCTCCTAAAGAGTTCGTAGTACTTGACACAGATGGCGCTTAAAAACATAATCACCGTAATAATATTACGGTGATTATGTTTTTAAATGTTAACGATGGAGGAATAAATTCGAATTGCTGGTAGATGCTTGTTTAGTTTATTTGACAAAGGGGGTAGTTTTAGTTTATTTGACAGAAACCAACCGTTTATTTAACCGACTTCAAGAATAGGAGGTTCTCGTTTCGTCTCAGTATATATTTTATGTCTACCACTTGCACGATGTTTGTGTACCTATCACTCCTTGCAATATACTGGCACGCTATCAGTGCAAAAGTTATATTTTTTAAAAAACCTGTTTATTATTCAAAACCAAATAGCGTCGGAGTGTTTAATCTAAACTGACCTCAATCTACACAATGATTTGGGCTGATAATTTGTACACAGATAGTTAACGTAACTTTCACTAAAACGGATTTTTGTGAATTCTTCAAAAGGAAAATTATAGTCCGACAATATGTAGTAAACTGAAGATTGCTGCTAGATATCAATACAGTGATGGCAGAATTAAATATTCCCAACATGCACTTTCCACTCAAAGTTTAAGCTAGAAAATAAAACAATTTTACGACGTCCAATGCTCGCTAAGTATATTGATTACTAATGCAGCATCCTTCCTCAGTAGGCTGCACACGACCGCCTATTTCCTTTAGCCGGTCTAAAGTATTTATTCTGAAATCGTTTGCGGATTTAAAAAGATTGCTATTAGAAAGAAAGAAAGAAACCACATTTATTCAAGACACTCACAACAAACATTACACAAAAGATATATACAAAACAATATAGAAATAACAGATCATTAATAATGTTGTGAGTATCATGAATATGGGCCCCGACACAGCATAAAACTAACGCAAAAGCCTCAGTCACTGATATTCAGTCGGTGCCCATAGTTTGAATCATATTAGAAACACAATAAGGTATCGTGCTTTATTGTAATTATTAAATTCTACAACTTATATCAGTGCCTATTTTACATTTTAAATGAATATTATTAAGTTATATTTGATGGTGGACAAATTAAATGTAAAGAATAGCTAACATATATATATAACATAGATCGAGTGGCCTATTTCGACTTTACCATTATTAATGGAAGGTGGGATTTATTATGGCAAACATCTGACTTGACGACCAACGACCACAGCCCCTTGTCCATTTCGGTTTTATTAACATGTTGTTTGCTTATGTGCGCTCTTGTTTTTGAAGAAAGGGCTATGTTACGAGCTCAGATTCGGTTACTACTTTGTTGGTAATTTCTGTACGCAAAATTTTCAGATGATCTATACCTACTAATATTATAAAGATGAAATGTTTGATAGTTTGTTTGCATTGAATAGGCTATGAAACTACTGAACCGATTTGACAAATTATTTCACTCTTGGGTAGCTAAACTATTCCCCGGGTGACATAGGCTATATTATATTTTTTAAAGTACTTATAATTTATACTCATAATTTTTAATTTTGAAATTTTAGTTAAATTCCCGTGCAAAGCCGGGGCAGACCACAAAAACGACATGATTAGATAAAGGAGGATGGCAGACTCCAATACATTTGCAGCCTAGAAGAAAAAAACCGCGTTCATGAATGAAACTTATACGTATCGATAGAGCAATAAATACATTGTATATTGTATATTCAATCATTTTTCTAGAAGTTGGGAGTATAAAGTTATCATGGAGTGATAACTTTTTGATACTGGTACTGGTAACAGTATGCTAAGTACACGTCCATATGCGAAACATTCTATGGATCGCTATCCATCTATAGCATCGTAGACAGAAAAAGCAATATTGCATGGATCGCGCTACAGATACAGATTACTAATTATATTCTGGAATAAACTAGGCATGGGTGTGTTTATGAACGCAGTCCGGGTCTACAGAGCAGCTGACTACAGATCATAGAGTAACAATAATAATTAATGTCAGAGCGTAAGTATTCGAACGCAACAAACATAATGAGAAGTATAGGGTGCGTTCGAAAACTACAAACACCACATAAATAAATAACATAAAAGTACATCTGATTCCCAACTTTATAAATAATGCAAATTTTTCACGGAATCCACAAAAATATAATCTAAATTTTCATATATAAAGAATACATGAACGGGTTGTCATTTCGTTTTTCGGGAGCAAGGCTGGTTCTGCCATCCTCCTTTAAACACTTTACCGCTACATAAGCAGCCGTCCCAGAGTACCTACTCTTAATCAGTCATCGCTTCAAACAACAAAGACGCCGTATTGTCAAACCTCTCAAACCCGCCCCGAGCTCTGAGGTGGTTAAAACAATACATTAACTAATGGATTTGTTTAAACTATTACTCTCCCGCTCAGGTTGGTTAATACGGCGCAGACGGTTATTCCGTATAAAAATATTTGCTCAGCTTTTAGAGTAATTACATCATTTCAACGTACTGTTCGCGGAAGTCGGTTTTCTGAGCTAAATATTGACGAGTGTACTTTCGGCGGCGTTTTGAGATGGAACAATATCTACCTCCAATAAAGAGAAGCTGCAGTAGGAATCAAAATTAACTAAGTATTTATCGTATCTATAAACTAAAGTCAGAAATTACTCGATGGCTTAATTCATTAGATTATGGCCGAGTTGAAATATTGGTCCATATTGAGGAATATGGTCTAATTGACCGTATTCCTCAATATGGACCAATCATTTCCTGAAATACAAGTTAGTCACACACGTTCCTACTTATGCATGCACACTCCCTTACACACATCCTCACACACTCAGATACACGAAATTGTAATATTAACAGTGTAGGTGTTATTGTTCTTGTCAGTTTCGTAACATATTTCTTTTTATGTGGGAGAGTTGTCAGCCCTCCGCACAATATTGTATTTAGATCCCTTAACCAAAGTAGCCTCTTCATATGTTGTATAACTGTGCAAACACATACGTACACACATATACATAACCAAGCACGCAAATAAACACACCCTCACACACACACACACGCACGCACACACAAACACACACATACACGCATACATACGTTTTTATTAATTATTGTTTTTAAATAACTATGTAGCCATTCTGAGCGTTTGACAACAATACAATACAATTTTATGTACTATATTAAGGGAGAGGCCTTCAGCTCCAAAACACAGTCAAAGCTAGTTTGGAGCCAAAGCCAATGGGTTCATGTATTGTGTGACCTATTGTTATGTCAAATAAATATATTTGTATTTGTGTGCATCAATGAAGAGCCTGTACAACAGTTTTTAACTAACACAAAAGGCAGTGTATGTAAGATAAGTGGACATCTGCATTTTTACAGTACCCGTCCGACCAATTTTTTTTCCATCTATCACATATCATGTTGAAAATTTGTAGAATGTTTTTTTCCAATTATTAAATATTATGTTTGGTAACAAAATCTTGTTACCAAATACAACAGATCGCCGCCCGTGCGATGTTTGCGGGTGATGTATAGTTTGCGTGCGAACGGTACAAGCGGAAAATGTGCAGTTTGTGAGCGCCCGCATTCGACAGATCTGTACACGCCCTGAAAAAAAAAACACTCCTTTCGACATATCTATCACTCGTAAAGTTCAATGCGTCATTATTAACGCCTTGAGTGTATCAGTTACTCAAATAAACTCTTCCGTAGAAAATTCTTCTAAAGAAACTTTTCACGTCTAAATTTGATCTGTATATTATGTGAAATTATCTTTTAACAAGCCCAACTTCACCGAGATCCCGGAACCACTAAAATAAATCTCGTGAAGTTATTAAACTGGCGACACTTTTTCCCGACCAAACTTTGATTCTCTTGCGGATTACTCGTATAATTTTCTAGTTAAGTAAGTTTTTCTCTCGTCTCGTCTCGTCTCGTCTCCCGTTCTCAGCTCGTGCAGCATGAAGACCTCATGAGGGGTTAAATGTGGAAATGGACCCGCGCTCTTTGCTAAGGATAGCCTGATTAAACAATTCAAAGTCCATGCTAGCACCATGGATCTTTATACATAGAGCTTATCTTTCATAAGCTATATCAAGCCTCTATCTATAGCCTAAATTATGAAAACCTGTCACGAAGAACACAGTGTAATCAGTTTGTGTATATGTATATAAGTATATAGATCAGTCATCAGGTTACCATAGTACAGGCTCTGCCTAGTTTGGGACCTGAAGACCTTGTGTGGAAGTTGATAAATAATAATAATAAATAAAAAAATAATAAGTTTATTTTTTCATTGGCCACTGAGATCCATTTAACATTCTAGGTCTGACACATGTACACCTTTGACCACATTGTCACTGTTCATCAAGAGTGAAAACGGTTAGATCGAAAATCGCCTATCAAAAATTTTTTATTGCACTATAAATATTTTTTATAAATTATTAATAATAATAATAATAATAAATATGGGACAACATTCACACAAGGTCTTCAGGTCCCAAACTAGGCAGAGCCTGTACTATGGTAACCTGACGACTGATATATATACTTAAATACATACTTATATATATACTTTTTTTTTAATATACATATACACACCCAGACACAGGTCAAACAGACATGTTCATACACACAAATGTTTGACCTGTCCGGGAATCGAACCCGGGACCAGCGGCTCAGAAGGCAGAGTGCTACCAACTGCGCCAACCGGCCAGTCAGTTACCGATTCAGCAATTGAAGATGACTATAAAAGTAAGATATGAAAGCGTTAAATCTACTTGTCTTATATGAAGAACTGTATTTTTTTAAAATTTTGGACTTTATTTATTATAAACATTTTAAAAATGCAGATATGATTTTTAAATGTTTATTGTGTAAATGTAAATGTTATGTTTTTTTTTTGTTTTTAATTTTCACTGGCACTACCGGAGCGCAACCATTATTACCAATATTTACTATCAGGAATTGTTATAAAATACCAAAGAAGCTTCGTAATTAACAAAATTTGCGCATATTATGTATATTCAATTTGAATAATTTGATACCTTCATAGAACTGGACTTTATACCTCAAACTTTATAAAGGTATAGAAAATATTCAAATGTTACCAGATATCGGACACAACATTCCGTGTTGAAACTTGTCCAATAACTCACGTCCTAGTTGACCAGACGTGGAAACAAACGCGCTCCATACTTCAAAAATACGTCATAAACAGACGGTATATTGCGAAACCGAAGTGTCCCGGACGCGGATGTTAATTAAAACAATAAATTAAACTCCCTGGCCGAATGGTGAGAATGGTTAGCAATGAATATGTCGCGATAGTCGGTCCCCAACTATTCCGTAGGAGGTTGGTTGTAAACTGTTGGGAATTTTGTCGTTTCGGTGTGGCTACGAGATTGGAGATTTGAAGTTCCGAAGGCGGGCCAAACCTTGAATCCTTCGTGAGACAATCGTCTTGACTCACGACCCTGGGTTTAAATCCCGGTTTGGGCATTTCTATGATGATGTTCTCGGGTAGTGTCGTGGTGGTACCGATCTAGAATAGTACTCCCCCATCTCTTCCCGCGGGTGCCGTAAGAGTCGGCTAAGGGACCACGTACCAGAAGGTGGGCAGCAGCGCCTTCTGAGGATTGAAAATCATACTGCGCTCGCCTGCCAAGCGTAGCGAGCGTGGCGAGTATTGGCAAATCCCCCCTATATGAGGGAGGCATATTTCCAGCAGTGGATATCCGATGGCTGAGATTAATGATAAAAAACTGTTTTGAAATCTGTATTTACCTATGGACTAGCGCATGATATATATTTCAGTTGATGTTCACTTGACAGTTTGACTTGTCATGTTGGCTTATAAATAATAAGTGAATCTCGTATAAAATATAATTTAAGGGAGATAAAAGTTAATTTATCGATTTCATTTGCGTTATAGAATGAATAAATCTTATTTGATGTATTTATCGATTGTATCACGTATATTTATGCAAAATGGTATCTAAATGTTTTGTTCGACAAGCACCTCAGCTAAGCTAAGATCACCAAAATACGTATGCAAAATATAATAGAAAGTAATCAAATTCAATCGTCAAGCTCAGCTCAGCTAGATCGCTTCGAAATGCTCATGTTTCGTGCAATGAAGATAAGTCAGGCGTTTCTGTATATCTTTTGTTTTGGCTTTGTTTAGGGTCATCAGAATAGAGATTAATTTAACTTGGGAATCTCCAATTCCATAGCCTCACCGTCTGCGTGTCCGTCTGCGGTGTTCGGTCCGGAAGACACTTGGATCCCCAGTTAGCGTCTATAACAAAAACTAATTCCGCTTGAACCCCCATAAATTGCAAAGGTCCAAAATTGTCTAAATGTGACACGCCGTTACACTCTGTTTATTATTTAGTTAAATTCATTGTTTAGAGGGTCTGCTAAATGAAGGCGTGGGAAGATAGGTTTAAAATATTATGGCCTATGGTATGCTTAAAATATTTTATTTCTTATTTTACAATACATTTTAGGTTTATGTTTTTAATCTCACAATGGGTAAATTCAAATTATTATCTATAAATCTTTAATTTATTTGCTATGCTATTATTTTACTTCTGCTGAATTTTACCTTTGTCTTTTTCTTATATCTTTGTCTTCCTTTATTACTAGACTAATGCCGATGATACCTAAATTTTAAATCACGCACTTAGTAAAGATTTGTTTCTCACCAACACTTTAGGGACGAGTACCGCTAAGGGTACCACTAAATTTTAGGTGCTGTAGAATCGGCTCCATAATCGCTTACCCAATTTAAAGGTTGTTAGTCATTCTCCGTTGATAGACGATGATTAAGTCACTGTGAGAATTTGCCGAAACGAAACAAAGTTATTATTTGCGCCCCAACTTTATGATTTCGATCCCTGCAACCATTCAAACTCTGAATATGGGTCTACTGAGCAGTAGACCCAGTAGATATTCAGCTATTCAGTCGGCGATGCTCGGGGATTCTCTACGTGAAGGAATCAGAAATGAGGAGATCCATAGAAAAATGCAAGTCTCCGATATAGCCCAGTGGATTAGCAAGTTGAAGTGGAAGTGGGCGGGGCATATAGCTTGAACAACCGATAGCGTTTGGGACCGGTTCTCGAATGGAGACCACGGACTGGCAAGCGCAGCATAGAATGGCCACCGACCAGACTAAGATCGCGGGCTGCTTCCAACCGGTCCTTGTGGAAATCAGTGCCTATGTCCAGCAGTAGACGTCCTATGGCTGAGATGATAATGATGAACCATAATCTTGCAAGCAACTGCCATAAGAACTACCGTGAAAACTACTTCGTATTTAGATGAATCTTTTTAAAGTTTTTCTAGTTACGGTGAAAATAAATTTAAGTACGCAATAATACATATGATGTTCTCATTTTGTTAAAGGATAGCTACAAAGGATGGTTTAAACATTGTTGGTGAAAACGGACATAGTGTCGATTATTTCCCAAATTCCAATTCGATCACAATGAATAACCCACACCTCTCAAAAAATAAAATCCTTACATTTCTCAGTGGTACAGATAACAAAAGAAATACACAAACAACTTTGGCCCATCTTATCGGTTCCATCGCCTCTGAAATAGTGTTTTTTCCATCCGCATATATCTCTTGGGCCGTTCAATTTAACTGTTTTCTTACTTGAATTTATAGAGGTCGCTCCGGTAGCGAAATACGGCGCCAGGTGTGTGTTATAGTCGAACGGATGATAGTTTCGTTTTTTGTTTATTGTGTAAATGATAACTGTAGCTTATTGGATTTTTTATAAAAAAAATAAAAAGATTGATGACATTTTTCTGGCGGAGGTAATATTATCAAGATTACGGTTGATAATTATTGTCCTGTCCATCTCTACCAGATTAATAGAAAAAAAAAGCGGTCTATTTCCTTTTTGTTCTGCAATATTCGCCGTTTGTCAATTTTAATTTTTGTGCTTAATTATTGAATTAAAAAAAAATCATAATTTACAATTTTATCGAAACTGGTATCATCATATCACTTCTGAATGACACATCCATTTTTTATGTAGATCTAGAAATTCTTAATAATAACTGTTATGTAACTGAAACGTAAACTAACTTAACTGAAAAGTGTTACGTCTATCTGGATGACTTCATTATTGAAGGTGAATTATAATTGATCTCGTAAGTAGCAAAGTGCACTGAAAAGGGGGAAACATAAATTTTTACTAAAAATGGAACTCACTTCAACACTCAAAAGTGTGAAATAACTTGCCGCAGTCGGTACCAAGCGCACAATATTTTGATAATAGTTAGTTTTGAACTGTCATCCTACCAACTTCAACAAGTTATTTCACATTTTTGAGTGTTGAAGTCGGTTGCATTTTTTGGTATTTTTTTGTAATCCATTGTAATCTCACAGCTATCCAAGTTGTCATTGCACATATACTGTGAACATCAACTGAAATATATATAAAGCGCTAGTCCATAGGTAAATACAGATTTCAAAACAGTTTTTTTTCATTCATCTCAGGCATCGGATATCCACTGCTGGACATATGCCTGCCCCGTATAGGGGGATTTGCCAATACTCGCCACGCTCGCTACGCTTGACAGGCGAGCACAGTATGATATTTGATCCTCAGAAGGTGCTGCTGCCCACCTTCTGGTACGTGGTCCCTTAGCCGACTCTTACGGCACCCGCGAGAAGAGATGAGGGAGTACTATTCTAGGCCGGTACCACCACGGCACTAAAAACAGTTTACTAATATTAAATACCATATTAAAACCTAAAGCAATAAATTTAGTGCTTACATATATCATGTTCAACACCAATTTGCACCAAACAAGTACGAGTGAATAACTAAAGGCCTCTATATCAGTTAAAACTTACTTCGTAAGCAAAAGTTCCACATGCCGCCGTGTAATATATCACCAAGACATGAAAATTCTATCAGAATTCCTTACCCACACCCCCCCCGTTCTTACTTCGCTTAGGTCGACAGCCACCCGGTATTTTTAATTACTACTGTACATAGGTATACTTAAGACGTATTGTAATAATAACAATGAAACGGTCCCCGTTTCGCAGTGGTTAGTGTCAGTGACATGACTTCTGTGTCTCCGGAACCCTGGGTTTGAATCCCGGCAAGAGCAAACTGAGTGTAGATATTTGTCCCGGGTCTTGAGTGTTTGTGAGCTATGATTGTGTGTGTCCAAGCCTCCCACGACATAGGGAATCCTAGTGCTGGGATCTGAGTGTGATTAAAAGAGAAAGAGAAGAGATTCGTGTGTGTCGCACTTAGATCTAATAAATCTAAAAAGTATGCTCCAGTTAGCAGTTGGAATGCCGAATGGTAAAATAAAGACATACATTGTACTATAATATTATATATAAATAAATTTTATATCTAGTTTTAAGCGCTCCAAACAAAGTAAAATAAAATATTTTATGTTATTAACTAGCATTGAAAACTATACTACGTAATACTAGATGAACGAAAACCCCGTCCAAATCTTTCTATAAGTCCATTCAGCAAGTGTTCTATTGGTTTTTATATTGATTTTCCATTTCATTTTTGCGAGACCTAAAAACTACTGCAAATTTATTTTTGCGCTTCAGTTAGAATGTGTAGTCAGCAGTTTTAGTGCTGAGATTAGATACATATTTTCTGGAACTGACGGTTGTGTTAAGCTTGAGACTTGAATTTAGACGGGTAGCCTGATCATACTGAAGATAATTTTAGACAAATTATATAACATTTGTGTGTATGAACATGTCAGGTTGACCTGTGTTTGGGTGTGTATATGTATATAAGTATATATATCAGTCATCAGGTCATCATAGTACAGGCTCTGCCTAGTTTGGGACCTGAAGACCTTGTGTGAATGTTAATAAATATATAACCAATTTGATTCAAAAGTAATGCTTAGTTTTTTAAAATATATCATGTAACATTAGTTAAGATCTTATGTTATGTTGGTACATGGTGTGTGGCATATATTTGTTTTTAACGCTTGCATTTTGTACATTAGTGATTGTATACTAGTGCCCGTCTCTATGTGCCGTGCTCGTATTACATTGCGTAAGTAAACCGACCATCATCTCCCCACCTACCTGAGGCGAACACGCGTTATCAACGCATATTAATGGCGAATATGCAAATGCGTCCCTGTAACAGTGATTATATTCAAATGCCGTTAATTTTATTCATGCTTAGGATGACTGTGCCGTGCACCTATTTCAGTAGTTCAGTTAACTATAGGGCAGTTCTGAGGAATCTCACTCTGAATAAATTAACTAAAAATTGGATTAGTATATATCTGGCTTTACTTATGTTAATACTTTAAACCCTCTCTACTCATCTTTAGATAAGTCCTCGCTGCCGGGTAGTGACTATCAGCGTAAAATTACTTTACGATTGACATCATCATACATGCCCAAAACCTCGTTTGAGATGTCTTATTTTGTACAGGAGGAATTTATGAATATAGTCTCTCTCGGAAACGGTTCTGATTACTTATTTGAAAGTCTTTAGATAAATATCGATAACTTAATTATTTTTACATGTTTAACTATATGTCTTGCCTAAAAACATCCTCAGTCACACAGGTACTAAATAAATATGTGCCAAACTCACGTAATTTTACATTTAAAAAATGATACTAATTAAGAATACCGTTGAAAATGTTCCTCACCAAAGGTGTAAATCCGGGTTTTCATCTTATATATTACTACTATAAAAGCTATGGAGTGGCTATGAAACACTGGTAGCGGAGTGTTACCAATATTGCATGATCGCGGTCATAAATTGAATAAACAACACTGGGCAACTTGATTTCTTAAATAGGGCAGTGGTCCGTCCGTCCAAAGTCGACATTGTCAGGTCTAAAAAAATGTTGTTCTAAAACAATAATTACTGCTGAGCGTTCGCTTCAAAAAAATAAAGCGCTCTGATGAGAATTCCACTGTAAATAATCTTGTTTGACCCAGTTGATTACATAAATCGCATCTGAAAACTTCTCTTCATTGTATAGAGCAGAAAGCGCACTAAACTTTTCAATATTTTCTTCAAAATTGAACTGATCTTTATCCAAAAGCCGAGCGAGTTTCCCGCTCCACTAAACACCGGGCCCGGTCGAACCGGCAGCATATCGCGACATGCATCCGTGCGGTTCACTTGCTAGACAATATGCCATCTAACTCAATTCTACTTTACTTTGAGAGATTTCAGTTTGAAGATGGGTCGTTTGATACAGGATTTCATGGAGGAAACCTTAGTACGATTGAATATAACTAAGCGAGCTAAGGACCTTACTAGACAATGATTCTGCGCCACTGCTTTGGTAGGTAGAATTATCTAAACTTAAAACAATATTTTAATTTTGTAATTATTAGCTTATGCCTGATTAATATAAGTTTGATAAAAATTAACCGTCTTCAGTTAAGGAAGTTGTTTCTCATGTAACTTATATTAAAAATAAAACTTTCTCCGGCATTTAAATACCTATGTAATTTATTTAATTTCTTTTTTTACATTAAACGATACTTTTAAATTTAGTTATATTATAGGAATTTCATAAGTTGACCAATTTTTTTTAAAGACAGGAAACGTTTTTCGTCGTAAAAGTAAATAAAGTAGAGTAGAACTTTTTTATTTATGATTTCTAAAACTTATTCATATATATTTGTAATATACATTTTTTGCATTGGTAAAAACAAATTCAATTTATCAAATATATTGAAAACTTTTTTGAAACAGCAACAAATAAGCATTTCTTTTCATCGTTTTAAAAAAAAGGTAATAATAGCGTTATTTGCACTTGATGGTTGCACAATATTGCCAGTGTTACTAAAAATAGAGCTTTTTCGTATCGTGTATGTCGCTATCCGAAGAGAGTGGTAAATTAAGGAAAGAGAATATTTTTTACAAACGAAACATTTTCAAAATGTTCTAAAAAAGATACATAAAAATACTGAAATGAACGCAATAATTTTTTTTTATTCTGTTCTGTAAATAATAATTTTCTAAATCTATTTATCAATACCAGAGTTATGAGGTAAAAAACATAAAAAGAGTTAATCACAGTCAAAGTCAAAATTGTTTATTCTTTTTATCGCACATAAGAACTTCTACAAACATAAAAATATTCAAAAAGATTAACGCCGCGTTCCATAATGAACAAAACTAACAACGAAGAAGAAGCGGCAAGAAACTTAAATATTCTTACCAACGTGTTTACATGATTGATTGACTCATCCTTCTGTAGAAGTTAAAAATTTCAAATAGATATTACTTACTTATGATTTATCAAATAATGACAAATTCAACATGAATCCTATTATAGTTGTTTATCCAAAGAAATTCACGCATTACAAGACAATGCAAAACAAGATATCGTGGAACAGTAAACGGTCTGCTAGTTAACTCCCTAAAATTCGGGAAAACGTTAGCCGTTTGTCACAGCGTGGCAATTATAACCTTATTTATGTACTGGGGTGGCGATGCGCGGAGATTTATATACCCGAGACTGATATTAATAATTTCACAGGGACAATGGCAATAAAATACTGTATTGACTGATAATTGTTTTTGATGAGCACGTTATTTGCTGTGAAATTTAAAACGAGACATAAGGAAATAGGAAGAGACAGATAATTCGTTAAAATAATTAATTTATCATTGCAAGGTTTTTATATTATTGTAAGGAGCTTTTACATCTAAGCATGAATAGTTTTGATCATGGTGGATGTAATGGCCAAAGGCACATCCTCTAACAAAAAGATTATTTTTAATATTGTTTACATGTTCCTGCTGCAAACAAAAGATTTAATACAAGGTATATAGTTTACAAAAATGGACACAGTTGCGATTCGAAGTTCTATTTATTCACAACCAATCATTTTAATCTAGTTAGGTACACAATATTTTTAGTAAATTCAATTTTGTTGTTTTTTTTTCCTATATACTATTTATTTTAATATATATTAAAGTAAATTAGTTTTGTTCACTGTGTCTGTGTATATGAAGTGGTAAAATATAAAATAACTAAAAATATATGTTTGTTTCAGGTAAGTCCCAAACAAAACCTCATACAAAGCATTTTGAATAAGGTAAGCGTGTATACTTTGATAAAAAAAAGTTTTGGTAACTTGAAAATTGCAGTGCGACCAGAGGTGGCGTAAAATTGGTGCGGCACCAAACTCACACCACGGCAGTTCGTAACTTCAGCTGCTTCCACAGGGACTGCTGTTTTATTGTACAAAGGAATGCGGTCGTTGAATAAATAATATTTAAAATTAACATAATGGTGAACAGTGAGATCTTTAGGTGATAGAAAGTTGGAGCCGGTTTATTATTACACATTACAATCACACCCCCGCACCCGGATACTCTGTGTCGCGGGAGGTATAGGCGCGCACAATCACACTACACAAACATTCAAAACCAGAGAATAAACATCCATGGTCATCACTAAAATGTTTACCCAGGCGGTATTCAATCCTGGGGTTGCGGTTCAGTCAGTTTCAATGATTAATAAGCTACGACTAACGTCAATACAACTTCACGGATAAAAAGTAATCTTTATGCTATTCCAGACTTCTGTGCCCATTTTTTCCGAACCATTTAGCCGTTCTGGCGTGATTGAGCAACAAACTTCCAAACATACAAACTTCCACTTTTGTCGTATTAGTACTATAGGTTTTGTGTGCAATTTTTTTTATTTCCCAAAATATGGTTACGTTCAATTGATTATTTTAGATCGCCGTGCTATAACCGATTTGGCGGCAATATAAGTTTTACGGGCTTACACAAATTTCGATTATTTTATCATTTCAACATTCATTAATAAATAGTTTTCATCCGTGTTAAAAAAAATTTAAAGTTGAAGGCATTAATATTTAATTTGCAACCCACTTGAGCTTTTCAGGGGGTGTGATTTCGTAAAAACAGGCGAAAATGTAAAGTTACTACTGAGAATTCAAAAGTGTGGGCTTGCACAGTCCCGCTCAAAAGCTCCAATGTTTGTCATTTTTGATAACGATGGTATGCGATGGGGACATTACGTCGGCTGCAGTATGTATGCTATGCAAAAATTTAATTAGGCATGATTGCTTACAGTAACTTTCTGTGAAGATACATTTAACTAATGGTTTATTTGGGGTCGACATTGGCCCCGTGGGGACCGGGAGCTCATCGGATTTTCCAAAACTTATCAGTGCGTTTGAGCGATGCGACGCGTGATCAAAATCCTGGCACATATTTGGCTCAACGAATCAACATTGCAATTCAATGTAGAAATGCTGCTAGCATTTTGGGCACGCTGCCAGCCGGTAGCGGGTTAGAGCATTTGAGTTATCTATAGGCTGCCAATAGCTAGTGGGTTGCTCAAATGTTATTGTAGTACTGCAGTATTGTAATTAGTTATTAGTATTTTATTTTACTAATGGTGAAAACCGCATCCAAATGGATGCACTGTTAAATAGGATAAACTAAAAGACATTCATTATATAGAATATTATTGTTAATATCTTCTAGACACGTTATACTTTTTATCGGATACAGCGTAACAGCTGTTAACGCATAGTTGATATAACGATCGACAATTGTTTCGGTTAGTTCCGGAAGCCTTCACGGGATCTTCAGTGCGGTGCGTTCGTCGTAACGTTTCGTTTCACTTTATCTTTTTTATTTATTTATCATGACATTGACTACGTGTAAGTGCCATGATAAACCCGTCCGTATAAACAGTATAAAGAAAAAATGAGCGTAAGTTTTAATAATACTAGTTAAATGTTGTTTTATTTCCATGTTCTTATGGAACTTTCAATTACTTGTTCTTTCCATAGGCATCTTATCGTTTCGAAATAATTATTTCAGCATGTAAACTTCTCAGACGCTACAACTTCTTCATTATAAACTCTTAAAAAACTCCTTAGCTAAAATATATACAAATAAGCAAAAAAAAAAACTATAAAACACTTAAGGGTTAATTTTCCTGTTGCCGTTGGGTCTAGCATTGACTTCATCTACCCTCATTAAGGCTCTGTTTGAATAGATGCTTGAAGGCTGACCCACTTTTGATGTCAGCATTTTTGAATGACTGGTAACGAGGCATTACGCGCCTCCGTAAACTCGCAGTGCTGATAATAATTGTAATCTGGAAATAGTCGTCATTACCCTTAAAATAAATGAAATTATGATATAAAACAAAACCTTTTAACCTAATTAACATCTCAATAAACTGTACCTACACAAAAATGACTAATTATTTGTTATACATTTTATCAATGTCTATGTTCCGGTTGTTATTGTTTTTCTTTTGGTGTTTTGGCGTTAATTTTAGAAGATTTTTCAAGTTGTAATGAACGCAGGATAATTTATTATCACGCTAATATTATAAAAGTGAAAGTTATGTCGTTTGTATGATTGTTACTCCTTCACGCTGTAACGGCTGAACGGATTTGGATCAAATTTGGAATGTAGATGGCTTTTACCCTGAAATAACACAAATACTACTTTCTATCCCGAAAATATTGACTGTTACCGTGGGATAATAGGAAGACGCAAAAATCGTCAATACCACATACCGTTGCACCGCGGGGGAGCAGGTTTTGCCTTATATGTCCTATCCCAATGTTAATGATGAGTCACGACGGTCGTTGTGGCTCAGTAATCAGTGACACTGACTTAAGGACCACGGCCCTGGGTTTGAATCTCGGCTGGGCAAACATTTCTATGATGAGCGTATTATGTTTGTTCTTGGTTCTTGAACGTTTATGCAATGTGATTGTGTGTGTCCGTATATCCCGCTACACAGAGTATCCTACTGCGGAAGGTGTGAGTATAAAATGCGTTTGAGTGTGAATGTGTATATAATATTACATTATAATAATAATAAAAAAACACTTAATTGTACATACATACGAAAGTTAACAAAGAATAATTCTCAAATCTAACAATACAATACAACGGGCGGACTTATCGCTGAAAGCGGTCTATCCCAGTCAACCTTGGTAAGGAGTCAAACAAAGTGATACAAGTGATAAGGTGTGCAATGTGCATTAATATATTATAGATTACAATATGATAATTAACAAATAAGAATAATAATAGCCATGACATAATAATTATATTTAAAACATAACAACATATATATATACATAGAAATTTTAATATATTACGCACTTCAAAGTTGGTGAGGATGGATGTATGCACATTTGTTACATCCATGCATCCATCTTTAGTAAATCACGCTAGAACGGCTAAGTCGAATTCCGTAAGATAGCCCAGCAAAATGAGTGTAATCCTTGCGGGTGAAACTGCGAGCCTCGCCTAGTAAGTAATAAACTAACGAAACGTTTAAAGTTTTAAATAGCACATGTAGTAATATCCCCGAAACTTACTTCCAGCACTGAAGCAGTAGTGAAGACGATAAAATTTCCCTCACAAATGCTGTGGGGTCATTAACCTTTATTTTATGCCCTCCTATTACAACACACTACTTACGTGAGTAACTTTACCTGAGTTTTACTCAGTCTTAAATTACTTTGTTGCATGGACATCTCGAAAAACAAACACCTAAAATTATGTGGTTTGGATTTGACATTTCAATATAAACTTAACCTCTGCGCTGTCGTGAACAACTTAGTAACATCAACCACTGCATAACAATGTCATGCAGTTCCAATTATCCCACTAATCCAAACACCTTGTTATTTTTATAAACAATACAGAAATTTCCAGGAATTCTTCTTTGCTTATATCTTTTTTCTTTTTTCCGACACACACACACTATAGAAAGAAGCCTCCAGCCCCGTCTGCCTATTTCTACCCTATCTCCTTTTAAGGTGAAGATTAGAGGCAACTGGGCATTTTTAAAATAATTCTACTCATTAAAAACTGAACTTAAAGAATTTTTAAAAATATATGTTATTTATTAATCTTTTATATACATATTAAGCATTTAAAATAATTCTATGTATCCAAAAACAATGTGAAAAAAATATTAAAATCATGTCGTTTTAAGATCGTGATTCAACTCTTAAACTATAATGATTTTGAACTTGAAACCTTATACAACAAATGTGTAATGGTGTATGTACCTCAAAAACTTTACATGTAATTTTTTAAAGGAATTTTGATGAGCGACCCTGAGCCTGCTCACAAGGCCCATAGTCAGAGACCACGTTTCAGTTCCGTAAGTCATCACTTGAATTGCGGTATTTTATTACAGTATCATTTGGTTGTAAATGCATTGATCAACTCTAGCCAAGGGTTAATCATATACTTTTAAGTACTTGTAGACCGGACTGAACACGGAATATGTAGCTTAGAATCTGATCTATGGCACTTAGACTTAATTTTATCATATAAAAAACACTGGTGTAAGCACTGCTCTGTAAAATGATGTTAGCCTTTGGACCACCGTAAATAAAATACATCAATAAACTACTACATGAATAAGTTGATCGCCTTATCCGAATCGTAAAATATCATTTGTTGATCGACATTAAAACAATACTTTGTTAATAATAAATACTACTTAGACTATTTTGTTTGCGTCAGCCTAAAATTAACAAACGCATGGAGAGCTATTTAACCCAATCACTTATGTTTATAACATATCTTCAGAAAGTGTTTTTCCTTAATCTGTGCCTAAAAAAGCAAATCTTTTTGGGTTTGCTTTTTTAGAAAGGAAATTATAGAATTTAAAATCAGATTTTCATTTGACTTTTTTTTTTTTTTTTTTTTATTCTTGTCTACGCGCATTGAAGCAGCAACATACTATAAAGAAATTATTTATGTATACTTGTACTACGTAAGAGCTAAAGTTTGTCTGTTTGTTGTTTGTATATTTGTTACTCTTTCACGCTAAAACAGCTAAAGGATTTGCACGAAATTTGGAATGAAGATAGCATATATCCTGTAATAACACATAGGCACACTTTTTATTCCGAAGAAGTATATTTCTCGTAGGATTTTGAGGTTGCGGTAGACCACGCAGGTGAAACGGTGTCTGTGATATTATGATACTGTTAAGTGTGATAATGATGTTTTATTTTTGTACATTACATTTTAATTTGACAACCTGCAGTTACGAGCTAGAAAATCTTAACAATACCTTACAACTACCTTCGCAATTTTTCAAAAAAAAACCTCAACCCCAGAATCGTTTATTAGCGCGAGTAATAAGAAAACTTGAGAAGAATCTTCCTGAATTTGCATTTTATCAGTTCAAGAACACAACTTACTTGGGAGAGGTTTATTGGAAATGGAGCCAAGAAGTTTTACATGTTTTAGTGTAGTGTAGTGACTTGGCAGATTTGGTTTGCCGTCTATTGAATAATAAGATTTTCATACATGAGTAAAACCTTATCATAAGGCATAATTCACTCTCACGCAGTTTGAGTCAGGGTATCAGGAAAACTTACAATGACAAAGTTGTTGCTTACTTTTAGCTGTAGAAATAAGTATCTAAATATTAAATTGCAGACTCGGAAACTTGATGAATACAATATAAAACTCAAATTTTGATTATATATTTCGCAAAACATGAGTAAAATATAATATGTAAAAACTTATTATTAATCTCAGGTCGCCATTTTTTAGCCGGTGGGGCATGCAAAATGTAGTTTTTTTATAATACTACTTTATAAGACCGTAATTACAGTTAACATATATTTAAAATAACGATTAATTAATGACACAGATTGATGACTTCGCAAAGGGCTGGGTAAACAAAAATGATAGTTTTGGTATCACCAACAGTCCCAAGCTTTTTGAACATATACAACATTTTCCTGGGTCGATTCGCAAGTGCTTCAATTTGGTATGCACCGAGAATAGTTTGATAATTGGCTACTTTGCTAAAATGTACATATAAAAATGTAATTATTTATTTATTTTAACCACAACACAATGTACACTGATACAAAAAACTAAAAAAATGATATAACATAACAAATGCTAAGTGTCAATATAATTATAAGGGAAGACAGCTTGCGTAGAAAAGTGAGCAAACAGTATCCAGCTATTGATGGCCACTGCCAAATTATCATATTGATTGTGGAATAACATTTAAAAGGTTGGCTATCAATTTACAATACAAAGAGAATAAAATTTATATTATTACAATATTTGAAAAGTAGTAGTTAAAGGTACAAAATAAAAATCAGGATTGTTGGATCGCTAATTTCAATTTACCAAAAGATTGATGTTTTGATATGAGTTTTATGCATAAGTGCTCAAAATTCGTACTCAAAATTTCCATGATAAATTTGTATAAATACATATATATATATATGTATATAGTCCTTAATAATAACAGTCCGACATAGTCAAGAAATTTAGCTATTTGTATTTCACCTATATGCTTAACATCGTAATTTATGTACATAATCTTAGAACTTGTATTTTTGAATGTCATATTACATATATGTTTTAACTGAATTCATTTTAAAGTTTTTATTGCGCAGTCAGTCAATCATCTAGTGTCATTTTCATTTCCGACAGATTTGTTGTCCGTAACTATGGAAGTGCTGTCACCAGCAAACATAGTCATTGGGTGATTTATAGCATTGGTAAAATGATTCTTCTCTTAGCCATGTGCGTCCACTGCTAGACATATGTCTCCCCCAATTAGGGGGGATTTGTGAAATAACAAATAATACATGTTTACTTTCTATTTCGGTTTTTATATCTAGCCTAGCTATCGTGCTTCGTAGCCTCAATAAAATATTTTCGTATTGACAATAAAGTTTCAATAATTAGAGTTTTTCTAAAAAAATGATTTATGTCATTACATTTTTATGCATGCACTAAAAAAAACATTTCAAATCGTATGTACGCAAAACTATTAAACGCTTGCTTCCGTTCTGCCTGATACCAACCAAACTCACCTTCACCGAGCGCCGCCGTCTTATGATAACAATTTTCCTTCCTTTTTTATCTCGATTTTTTTATATTATTACGGTGCCAACTACAGGGGTGGTCGCGATTTGCCGGAGACTGGGCCCCGACTCATTCCTTGTGCTTGCTACAGAACTTGTAAATGAAATTTGCGTTTTATTGTTACAATTTGTTACATCACTTTTTTCGTATAAGAAGTCACATGACATAAAATAAATTAAATATAAGGTTAAATGCTTGTTAAATGCAATGCTTCCAGCATTTTGAAGATTTTGCCTACCGATAGCGGTTGAATAGACTAGATTATAAGTACTAATGTACTTGTACACTTACACTTAGACCCCTAAAAAATTAAGATAACAATCATTCATTTTTTAGCTAACAACTGATTAACATTATTGCATTGTTAATAGTCACATAGTGGAGTCGTCGAGTGTCGATGTAGACAAGTCGCATTTCGTGTCTTATGAAATATATTTCAATTTGAAAATGTGGATTATTTTATTACAATAGTTACATGTTATCGTACGGTATGCGCCGTACCAGGCGACCCACGACCGCGTCCGCGAGCGCCCCGTATTCTATTTGAAAAAGACCACCGAATCTAACTTTATTGAAACTATAGTCCATGGATGCACAGACTTATTAAGACTAGGGGCCACTCGGGCAAATTATGAACTGATGGTGGGCCACCAGAAGTATAGGTAATTAAAGACAATGAAAAATTGATAATAATGTATTCAAATTGAAAAAGAATTTATTAATTTGAAGCGTGGCACTGCATAGTGCTTACAATCTTTTTTATATTTGGCTCAAATTTACTTGTAGCAACACGTAAAACTGCTTCCAAACTTTCATTTGCAAGGCGGTTTCGATTTTTTGTTTTATTATTATTTAGGATTGAAAAGGTTTGTTCACATATATAGGTAGAACCAAATAAGCTTGCACATTTCAGAGCGTTTATGCGCAACTCTTTGTACGTATTTTTATCAATGCAGCGGTAAAAGTTCAGCAAGTCTCCTTCGTTGAATTTGTTGCGTAAATCTTGGTCGTTCTGAATGTCGATAATTTCTAACTGCATTAACTCTGGCGCATTTTCAACTGAAATCGTGAAAGGATTGCTAAATATGTCCAACAGAGGTTTCACTGTTTTAAACTCCGAAAATCTGTCTTGAAAAGATTGAATCAAAATATCTAGCTTTTTTACATAACTGAAATTAATAGCAGTTTTTTTGAATTTTTCAGCCATTTTCTTATAATTCGGAAAATGATTGTAATTTCCAGAATTCAATTGCGATCTGAAAAGTGTCAGCTTGCATTGAAAGGATGATACATGTGCGTAGAGCTGGGATATCAGTTGATTTTTGCCTTGAAGCCGTGTGTTCGAGACATTCAAATGATTTGTAATGTCAACTAAAAAAGCCAAATCACACAACCAATCAGGACTTTTAAGTTCCGGGACGTCCCTTTGCTTTTCCGCCAGAAAAATATCAATTTCTTCTATTAAATTTAAAAATCGTTCCAGTGTCAATCCACGACTTAGCCACCTTACTTCTGTATAATACAGTAAATCTCCATGTTCGCATTCAATGTCATCAAGGAATTGTTTGAATTGCCTGTGATTGAGTCCTCGTGATTTTATGAAATTCACAGTCGAAACTACCACTTTCATGACATTTTCAAATTCAATTTTTTTAGAACAGAGGGCTTCTTGGTGTATAATGCAGTGAAACTGCATGAGATCTTCAGCGTTTAAGTTTTTTTCTTGCAAATGCTTTTTCAACAAAGTAACTAGCCCAGAATTGACACCAATCATCGAAGGAGCACCGTCAGTCGAAACTCCCGATAATTTCGATAAGTCCAAATCAGTTTTTGAACACTCGTCCAAAAGTAAATTGAGTATATCAACTCCTCTGGTTTGACCTTTCAATGAACACATTCCTAATAACTCTTCGAAGACTTCAAAATCTTGAGTAACACCTCGTATGAATATAAGAAGTTGAGCTGTGGAACTAATATCAGTGGATTCGTCGAGTGCTAATGAAAAAAAATCAATTATCTTAGTTTTTTCATTTAATTGTTCCGCAATATTATCTGACAAAGACATAATTCGTCTTTGGATGGTCATACGATTCAGTTGAATTTTCTCAAACTTTTTTGCTGCTTCTGGACACATTTTCTTAGCGGCAATTTCTATGCATTCTTTTACAAAATCCCCATCATTGAAGGGGCGACTCCGCTTTGCTATCATTCGAGAAATTTCATAACTAACTTCTGTAGCTGTTTCTGTATCTTGAATGGGTTTTGTAAACATAGCTTGTTGACCAATAAGCTCAACTAAAAGACAAAACTTTTTGCTTTCTTAATTCGCCTGTAAACTTCGTAAAAGTAGGATGCTGCGTTTCATAGTGCCTTTTTACATTATATTCCTTTGCAATCGCAACAGAATTCTTGCAAATTAAACAAACGACTTTGTTATGCGACCATACAAAAAAGTATTTCTCAGTCCAAATTTCTTGAAACTGCCGATTTTCATCTTTAACCTTACGTTTTTTACTAGTTCCTGGCATGTCCATGTTGCGTTTTAATCCTGACTAGGATTACCACAGCACCTAAAACCAATTACTAGGCATGAGTTCGATATATCAAAACGTAACTAATAACCGATATGAGTTTCATATCGTATCATATCGATATGACGGTTGCACATAACCGATATTACAAAAACTATGATATCTATATTATCGAGACGATATCAAAACACGCGCGAGAATACCTACGTTATGAAAACTGCAAACGATATAACCAAAACGCAAAACCGTGCACACAACTGAATGGATTGATATTCGTTTCTTCTCTTTCTTACTAAAGAGCGGTGTAACGGTTTTGGTGATATAACGAAAACGCCCATGTCTACCAATTACAGTTCCTAATTAATTACCAAAAATAATTGATAAAATATGTAGATAAAATTAATAACAGTTTTACTTACGATTTCACAACACAATTATACACGGCACTTGACGGGAAATCTACGTTGAATGTGGATCAAAATATATTATAATTATGACACCGGCTAGTCGAGTTAAAATCTACACTAGAACTAACGACACTTTACTCAAATTAAAACCGAACTGTCGGTCGCTGCGGTTAGCGTGGCTTTTATACCACGCGCATAGAGTCGAAAACTGTCTGGAGAAATCTCGAAACCGACTCTGGAAGCTTCGTGTATCTACCTACGCGAGCTATCGGGAATTTGGGACTATTGCTATCTCGCTCGCTCGAATTTAACCGAGATCAGCACGAACATTACCGACCGCTGTTACCGACGCATGCACGGCGCACCGATAAGATTGATAGAGCGCGCGCGCGAGATTCAAATTACTTTTCGAACATTTGTTATTGGTTTTATTCTGGAATAGAACTCAATATTTTCGAATGTACGAGAGTATTATTTTTGCTGTCGGCGGGCCACCAGTATTCGACCGGCGGGCCATGCGGCCCGCGGGCCGTAGTCTGTGCATCCCTGCTATAGTCCAAACCACGTCAGTTTTAATAACAAAAAGGTGTCCACCGTTTTGGGGGTTTTGATGATTTATACAACATTTTGTAACCAATAACATATTTCGTAACCAACAACATATTTCCAAACATTATCATGAAACATTAGCCGAGCCAAGGATATGCAAGTAAGTGCATAACTGTAATGTTTTTAAATAACTATCTTAATTGTTTTTAAATAATTATCTTTACTTAAGGCTTAAGTCTGAGGTGCATTTTTATCCGATGACAGATAAAGACAGATTGGACAGCGGTCGAAACTAATCATATAAAATATGCATCATTGAGTAGGTATACGAAAATATGTATAGCTCCACATATTCGGTTACAATGATGCATTGTGAAACAAAGCCAAATTGAAACTACCACAACAACATATAGTTACTGACCAATTAAGGCCCTTAATCACAAATACGCTTGTCAAACCGTCACCCACTACAGTTGCATCAAAAACCAAAATTGTTAAACAGTTACAATTTTAATGAGCGTCATAAACCACCCTCGTTAGGCAGGCTTACAGAAGTGAAGAGGAAGGGGTGGGAGGGGGAGTGTAGAAGGGTTTTCGCTCCAGTTATCGTGTGAAAACTTTCACCCAATCCGATTTACCTGAGTTAATTACGTTTTCTACTATTAAGGCTTAGTATGAGTATGGCAAATATTGGTCTTTGTGGATTTGTGTTTTGTCTTATAAAATGCAGAAATAAGGTCCATTTGCTATATATATAGATACAAATTTCTATATAAGTACTCAGGCTTAATTTATTTTACTTTTTGTAATTTGTTTTTTCTTTCTTTCTGACAATACAAAGTATACCACTGTCGTCAAAATTTACAACATCGCTATAAATATTTTACCAAACAAGATAATTTCCGGGATGGGTTGGCATACAGCACAGATTGCAATTTTTTTACGTTCTTTTGATTTTTCCATTCTCCTCAGGTATTAAACACACGCCCCTCTGTTAAGAGTGAGAGACTCATAACCCGCCCTATTTCCAGGACGTCTTCAAACTGGTCTGGAAACCAATCTTCTTCTTTTACTTATGTAATTCATTTGCATGTTTGACACTAATTGATTTTTTACGCGACAAATAAAAATATGTATGACAGAGTTATCATCCCAATCTTATTTTTACAATATTATAACACAACAAAATGCGGAAGACGATTTCCCACTGTAATATTTCGGAATTACGCGACCAATTTCCCCTTCCCCGACTAATCTTGCCGAAATTCGTGTGTGAAATATCAGAAGTTGTCGCGATCTTACCGCCCCGATCCGGATTAAACCGGAGGAGACGTGTCAATTATCGAGCGTTACGAATTCATTACGGACGAGTCTTGGGACTTTGCAAGCGCTTTGAGAATAGGCACCTTGTGTACTGTTTTGGTTTATTGTTTGGCGAAAATCTACAAAAATAACTTGTTCCAAATTATTTAGGATCGGATACGCCAATGGTTGCTAAAGATTTTTAACTTTCTTCTTGTTCTTTCTTAAAATAAAACCATAATAAGTACTACATATACAAAAAATACTAACTGCCTGTCGCCAGCCTATGTGGCGCTGCTGCCATCCTTCTGGTACGTGATCCCTTAGTCGACTCTAACGACACCCACGGAAAGACATAGGGGGATATGGTATCTATACAATTTAATACTCACTCGTGATTCAGTCGTCAAAATCCTAATATGAAGATTCCAGTATTGTACCCATTGAGAAATAAAGAAATGGGCAATATGTTCTAGTAAATTTAAAAAAAAATCTGTATCCTAATGAGCACCCACGCCGTTTGAGGTCATAGATCAATATAATTTTGTCACTAGATAATTGCAAGAACCGTTAATTTTAAATATAGTGGGATTGCAAGCAAGAATTGACATCAATTATTCCCGTTTAGACACTCTCGCGAGCAGCGTTCTGCTGTTCATTTGCTTTGAGCCAAATAAGTGCCAGCATTTCAAGTCCATGTATGTGACCCATCATATGCTTTTAATTTTGTTAAGAGTTGACTCTCTGATTAACTAACATATAAATGTTTTTTACCTACTAAGAATATACAATAATATAATATAAACTTTGAAATAAAGGTATATTATAAAATAGGAAAATAGTCATCATATATCTTCTCGTTACTCGGTACGGCGCGTTTAAGGCGTTCATATTGCCACTTTTGCCCCAGACGCGAATTTAATTTTACCTGCCCATATATCTTAAAACGTAAACGTAAGTACATTTACGCAAGGGGCATATATTGAGGCTTTTTAATGTAACAATTGTTTTATAGCTCTCATTATGGGCCTAGTGCGAATTAATTTAGCAGGAATCTTAGGATATTGTTCGCAAGATATATTGCAGGGTTCTAATTGAAAGTCGAAACGATAAAATGTTAATTACAGTGTTGAGGGGGAATTATGCGTGTTTTGGAATTGTGCTGGGATCTCAGGTAGGTGCTTCAGACGCCCGCAGCAGTCATTTGTTAAACAATTAACTAACGCTGACGGATTTTCCCCTAGTGTTAGTTATTTGTTTTAACAGGGTATGCCTCATCATCATTTCAGCTATATGACCTCCTTTACTGGACATATTACTCACCCATTCATCTCAAAAAGGACCAGTTGAATTAGCTGCTTACATCCAAGTTTGATTTGAATCCCACAGGTCCGCCTGTCTACTCTTGACCTTGCCCATTCTTAAAATTTCCCTAATTTGATTTTGGAACTTTCGCTTAGGCCTTCCTCTTTCATCGAGTTTTACATTTGATGTAATTAGGTACTCAAGGTAGACAGGCGACCTATGGGATTCAAATCAATCTTGGATGTGAGCAGCTAATTCAACTGGTCCTTTTTGAGATGAATGGGTGAGGATCATGAAATAATAAATAACGTATTCACAAGAGGTACTTACGTTTATTTTCATGTAAATTTAAGAAACTTTTATTTTTATTTTAGCCCATGCCTTTATTAAAATAAAATACTAATTAGTAATTCCAATACTACAATTACATTTGAGCAATCCACTAGCTGTTGTCAGCCTATGAATTACTCAAATGCTCTAACCCGCTACCGGTTGGTCTCGTGCGTAGAATGATAGCAGGATTGCCACGTTGCATTGCAATGCTGATTCTTTGAGCTGAGTATGTGCCACCATTTTGGTAACGCGTCGCGTCAATCAAATCTGAAGTTTTGGAATTAAGTACAATTCATGAAGTTTACATCTGTCAACATTTTGTAGTGTCATTCTTTCTATGTCACTTATATATAATGAAAATTATGAACAAAAATAACCAAAGAGTATTTAAGCTCACACAAGCGACACCGACTCCGTACATTTTTTTTTAGCTTCAAGCACAATTCTAATTCAAAGAGTTTCTGATATAAATCGCAATTGTCTGAAGGAATAGGCAAGGAATAGTGAAGGAACGATAAATTGGATAAAGCAGCAATATTGCCGAGCTCCGCCCGCGTAATAGGCAATTTTCGACATCCAATCTGGCACAATGGTGTTCTTTGCCTATTTAAATATTTCGGATGAGAAGACGGACTTGTTACATTTGCTAAATGATTGCCGATTTTGAACTTTATTTGTTTCCTTGATTTTTAATGACGGTGAGTCGTTACTAACTTGAAATCAGTAGTGTTATAATATTATCTACTGTAAACAATTTTATCTAAATATTTAAATTTATTGAGAACAAGATATTGTTTTATGTTTAAGGCACTGAATAATCACACTACACAAAAAATAATAAATCATATCACGAGAAAATCTTAAGTTATTTACATAACTTAAGAATTTGTCTCCGATTAAAAAATATAATTATCGCCAGATCAAAACAGTCTTACAGCTTAAAACTCATATGAATACAACACATGAATTATTTAAATCGCCACTAATCATCAAGTGAGATTCTAGATTTACAAACTATTATTATTCTAAGTATTATAAAGACTCTCATGACAAAGCTTGCTAGATTGTCGATTCCGTGGTGTATTCACGCAATTTAACTTGGTTGAACTTTATATATATATATACTTTAAATATGTAAAATATAATTTTGACTAAGTTCGACCAAGTTACATTGATCATGATCACGAGAAGACTAAAGCAGCGGGTGTCTGCAACTTTACAGTGGTATTCTTTCTCAAAATACGCATACATTTGATTTTTATAAGTGTACTAGTAATAAGACATGAAATCCGTTCGCGAAATTTTTAAAACATATACTATAATTATATTATATGAATACAAGTAATAAGAATGACAATAATTCATAATAAATAATGTATTCCTGAAGTATGCACAAAAATATGTTTCCTCTAAGACAGAATTTCACCATGGCAATCCGGGTTCCCAGTTTTTCTCATTATACGACCAGCTACCTAACCGTTCTAAGACTCGTTGTAAATATATTAAAACCGTTCCAGTGCCACAAACCATTCCAGCCCTGAAACCCCTCGCTTCGTGGCTGACTTCCCGCATTGTCTAAAATTAATTTTCCTGTTCCGACGAATAGGTCTTTTGTGAGATAGTGAGACAAAAGTGGGAGAAATCTAAAGCAAAAAACTTGAAACGGGTTGCAAGCAGCCTAGCGGTTATTAGGCTAGATTTAATTTGTTCAGTTTGTCAACTTGCAATGGTCGGAATTTGGATAGTTGAATGTTTTTTTGCAAGCATTGTACTGTGACAAGCTTTGTATTTCCTTAGAAAGTTATAGGTTATTCCGTTGCTCGACTAAACTAAACTAAAATTGTGTAAAATAAATATTTTTTAAATGTTTACAATAAAGTTTAAATTAGTATAGCACTTGTCGATGACAGTGCTAAAATTCGTTGTGGGTAAAATAAGTCGTCGCTAATTTAGTGCTGACTAAAACTACCATAATTAGCCAGAATTTTCAAACTTATCTAATAATAGCGTTGTAAGCAGATATACGAATTTAATTTTTTATGTAAATGGAATAAGATAATTTTGGTTTTTAATATTTTAATATAGTTTGTGTTATTAACAGAATTAGGAGCATTTAGCATTATAGGTTGGCGTATTTGCTAGTGACCTGCCCCATGTCAGAGTTTACAAAACGCCCAAGGGCTTTTGACATATCCTAGAAATCCTAAAGGCTGTTGTGAAAATGCACTACCACAACGAAAATTGCACTAAAGGCCAGCCATCCAAGGTTTGAGCAAGGAGTACGTTGCTTAACAATCAAATCAGTTATTTAATTACTGAGTATCAAGTACTTACCTACGAATTTTTTCATCTTGTTGTATTTAAATACTGATCTCATTATGAGTATTTTTTATGGGTAGAATTATGAAAGTATTTTCGAATGGAAAAAGATTTTTCTATTTAGTTCACAAACGACGGAGTTTTGCATGATCATACAAGAAAAATAAAAATATAAATGTTAACACTCAGAACCGCTCCCATTTTTTGATTAGATTGAAATGCTTCAAATATTATAATATTATTAACTATGAAGTTAATTTCTCCTAAAATATGATGAAGTAAACAAACCTTTGTTTAAATTGAGATTACAGGCTGTATTTTAGACCACCAGTGCTCTCTGCTAGGATTGTTGACCCATGCACTTTATTTTTTTCCGTTTTCTATGCAAGCCTTTACAAAAAAAAAATCAAACAGGAGTTAAAAGTTTATAGAAAATGGCAATGCGAATTCCATAGATGATAAACGTGTCAACGCCAACTTGTCGCACGAAGCGTTTTGCTTCCACATTCATAATTCGTAAGTGCATTAGCTGTACGAGTGGAGGTCATTAAATCTTAAATCTGTTTCCGCGTGTGTACAATCTAGGTGTCTTCAAATCACGAGTAAATTGGTATCTTCTAGGTAGATTTGCTTGCAAAAAATTGTTGATTTTGAGAGTTGGAATATTCTTTTGGCCTATGTGGTATTTGCATAGATTTTTATTTCGACTGGCCGGTTGGCGAAGTTGGTAGCACTCTACCTTCTGAGCCGCTGGTCCCGAATTCGATTCCCGGACAGGTCAAACATTTGTGTGTATGAACATGTCTGTTTGACCTGTGTCTGGGTGTGTATATGTATATAAGTATATATATCGGTTATCAGGTTACCATAGTACAGGCTCTGCCTAGTTTGGGAGCTGAAGACCTTGTGTGAATGTTGTTAAAAAAAATATAGAAAAAAATAATAATTTGCTTTCCTTTCGAGTTAAAAATAAATTTATATAAGTAGATTCATGAAAACCAGTCTCAAACTAGTGATCAACTAGTCATTCGTGACTTTGGCACATTACATTTGAAGAAATATTATTTTTCTCAGTAGAAATGCAGGGAATATTACATTAGTCATATGGATATTGAAATGTTTGACAAATTGATCATATCTCACCTCTGGTTCAATTTCGCGACTTTCGTTGAAGGTCCATTCATATACGTATAATGTAAGTGATACTTTAAGATATTCAAGATTATGTGAGAGGATTTCATAGAAGATTGAAAATTTCAGACAAATAAGGCTTTTTAATGTATTCAATACAGTAACTGGCTTATTATGTTAGTGCTACTATATTTTAAGAGCCTGTAAAACAGCAGAATGATAATATTATTAATGTTGTTATTGATAAGCTTCATATTAATTTGGACTTTATGGTAGGTAACGATATAAGAACTTATTTATCTTATTTTCCGGAATATCAGTTAAGTTTATTTGAACAAGAGAATCACAACCATTATTTTGCGACTATTATATTTAACAAAACCAACTCAACAAGAAGGAAATTCGTTATAGCCAATTAAATTTTTAGTATAAAAAATTATGAAAGCCTTAATTTATTTTGAACTTATTCGTATTTTGTGCGTCACTATACCGTGTCTTTTATGTACAGAGTTTATATAGAAAGAATGAAAAACTAGTTGATACTTTCTGCGTTTTGTGTAGGAAACTTCAAGATCCATTAGAGGTAATGAAATCGTTTTAGCTAGCGTATTGCCCAGGGCTACGGTTTGATGTGGTAGTGGTAGGTGTAGTGTTCAGTTTGTACGCCAAATGTAATTGGTTTGATCTGCTAGCGTATCATGATTGAATATGGTATTGTTGCCGCAGTCACGAGGTTCTGAAGACTTTAAAATAGAAATAAACTTTTAGCTATAATACTTTAGCAAATCTTTGTTGCTCGCTGCAACGCGTAACGGAATACAATATTGTAATTTTTTTTTTTTATTCGAAATTCTCGTGTGTTTGACACATTATTATATATATGTGGTATCCGGCTTTACTCACGTTTATAGTCGAAGTTTCGACCTAGGTTTCGAGCATGTCCGATGCTCATCCTCAGGTGATTTTACGCTGCCAGATCAGTGAGTGGTCGCCGCGATCTGGCAGCGTAAACTCACCTGAGGATGAGCATCGGACTTGCTCGAAACCTAGGTCGAAACTTCGACTATAAACGTGAGTAAAGCCGGATACCACATATATATACGCGTACAAACTGAACAGTACACTGTAATCGACAATTTTTTTTTCTTAGACCGCGTCGTCACTTAACATCGGGTGAGACAGTGGGCAAACGTAAGCGTAAAATAAGTAAAAACAAACAACATTTCAATTTCTTCACGTCAATGATCGACGGTTATATTATTTGGATATTTTTAATCGTAGTTTTTAAAACAACAATAGTAAAATCGCGATAAGAAAATGGGGGGTGAGAGTAGGAAGATAAAAAATACTTTACGACCTTTTCTTAGGCCATATTACACAAAGCATTCAAAAAAATCACGCAAACGTATGTTTCGGAGGAGTTCGATAACAAGCACTGTGAAAAGTGATACTTATACACGCCAAACGAATTTCAGATAGTTTGTCTTGGTTTGATGTCTTTCTTTACTTTTTATTCTTTACTCAAATTGAGTTTTTGTATGTGTAGAAATGGGGGAGGCCTATGTCCACCAGTGGACGTCCTATGGCTGAGATAATGATGATGATGCGAAGAAAGTGGAAGGGAAAGAAGTAAAAAACTGCTATTGACCGAATATTTTTTATTTTGTACGACTTTGTCGCAATGGCTCTCAATCCGATTGTTTTTCTACGCATGTTTGCTTGCACAGAACTCTGCTATTTATAGACAAGTAAAATTTTTAGTAAAACTTCAAGGACGACCCCGTAGAAATTTCACTAAAACCTATACCGGAATAATTTGCCAGAAAATATTTCACGGGTAAGCAGTGCAAGTCAGTTTTCAAATTTAGTTCCATAGTGCAGTGAACCCAAAGTGGATCGTGGCCTCTGTCAGCAAAAAAAAACACGAAAATTAAAACGTAAAAGTACACCTAGTCTGCTTGTAGCGCAGTCTGTTACTGGGGTGTAGTTCACGGAAATCTTCTCCACTTCGTTTGACCATATATACCTGTGGCGTCCAAAAGGGAGTTGGCCAAGTGGTCGGCCCAGGTATGCATGCTTTACGGCTCAATTTTCCCCCATCCGGCTTTTCTCCTCCTTCCACTGTTTTTCTTACTTTCCCACAGCCTTCATCCCAATTCACTGATCTCAGTATTTTCCACAAAACCTACCTTTTTATACTGTATATTTGTACCGTTTGACCACTCTCTCACTTGGTGGTCAGTGACGATGTGGTCGAAGATATTATCACGTTAGACCTAGAATGCTCACTGGCTCTCAAGTACTGCTGCCTCAACACACTATATGTTTGGTGGCATTTTATTTAAACTTGAGAGTGGTAGCTAGCCAGGCGGGTACTCAAAAGCACCCTACCAGCATAAATAACTCGTAGTACATAAAAACATATAACACTACTTCGTAGTAACAAGAAGTTATAAAGATACAAACTTGTTTTTTCTATCCATACCGATTTTTCATCATCGGGAACCATTAATTACTATTACATTTATACTATTAAACACAACACCAAATATTAAATAATAATTTTTTTCGGTACCAAGGAAGTGGCTGCTGATTTTTCATAATATATGAGCTTTAGAAGTACGATTCTGCGTTGCGTTTTTTGCGGTCCTCGAGGTCTGGAGACACGGTAATACACTTTCGACGCTTCTCCGGAGAGGTTTAAGGTGTTGTGGTATTCCGAAACACTTCGAGACGATTTATATCGTTAAATGTTTAACAATATAAATAGTCTCGAAGTGTTTCGGAACGTGCTTTTCACAAACAGGAATGCAATTATATATAGATAGTTTGGAATAGCTGAATAAAGAATTTTAATGGCATACCAAGATTTAAATGAGGTTTTAGAATTAGATACAAAAGAGGGTGCCGCTGAAGATTTTCCTATGCTTTATTACATATTTTACTAATAACTAACTACTATTATCAAACTGTATTATAAAAAGGGTTCTTAAAACACGAGTGTACGTTAAAAAAACGAGCCATACGTGAGTTTTTTATAGCTTTTCACTAGTGTTTTAAGAACAAATTATGTGCAGTTTCATACACTATTTTATCTTCTCATAAAATAGATAATGAAATTTACGTAAAATTGCAGCTTAATTATGTTTGCATTTATTTGTGAACGTTTACCGCCAAAATTCGTTTGCTGATCGCGCATGCGTGTTGCACCAAGTCCACAGTTTATATGTAGAAAACTGAATTAACCTCCTTGGTCCAACTCAAGTTGTATCTTAATGGTAAAAAAGTTACATTATGATACAGTTGTCCAGAAAAGAGCTATGTCATAACGTAACTTTGTGCTGGTAACTGATGACGGTGATGATGATGAAAAGTAGCCTATGTGTTATTCCGGGACCTGACGTATCCTACATACAAAATTTCACCTCAATCCATTCAGCCGTTCTGGCAACATTTGTGCGATGAGTGTAGATGTTTGTCCCGGGTCTTGGGTGTTTGTGTGCTGTTATTGTGTGTGTCCATGCCTCCCGCAACACAGGGAATCCTAGTGCGGGCGCATGAGGGCCATGAAAAAATAATAATTAAGGCACTTTATAAAACAATACACGCCACATCGAACGCAAGGAGCACCTGAACCGCACTCGGGTAAAGTGTGTGGCTGCAAGTAATAAATCCAGTTACACTGAATAATAAATAATCCAGAGCCAGACTTAACACCTCCGCTCCACCTCTGAGAGTTGCTTTACATATTGCGTAATTATGGCGTGTTTATTGAATAATTTAGTGTCTGGGTTTAGTGAGACGTAGACGGAGCAAGACTTGCATGTGTAAAACCTATATTTTCTTAAATTATAAGCATACAATTTGGATTCCAGCTATGAATATAAATAGTGTTGGAAGAGGAAGGCTAAGAAAAGGCTAGGGTCAAGAGTACTCCAAACCAATCAACTCTTGTATGAAAGGTCGGACGAGCGTGGATGAAGAGAACGTAGTGTGTCTGGATAGTAGCAAAATTATAAAAAAAATATCAATAAAGGGAACCGACTACAACACTCAAAAGTGTGAAATAAATTGTCGAAGTGTTGAAATTGGTTCCATTTATTGTTAATTTTCTTTCTTTCTTTACAGTGACCTTTGCTACTCACGGGATCAATTGTCATTGTATACGTTAACCGATGTCTTCACCACAATTATAATGTCGTTCACGTGTACCTAGCACTTTTCAGTTATTGGAGTGTAGCTCAACAACCAGTTGACCGATTTTGATGAAATTTAAATGAAACTACACAGAAACCTACCTTTAAAAAAAAAGAGTAATTAAAATCAGTTTACCCAGTCGAGAGTTCAGAGGTAACAAAACATAAAAAAGAAACATACGGGTTAAATTGGGAACCTTCTCTTTTTTTGAAGTCGGTTAATAAATAATGTCTAATGGTACACCATAGTTTTTTTTTTTAGTTTAGTTGCACACTAACGCAAACAACTAGTGATGGCAGTAAAAGACAGATAAAATATGAATAATATTAAATGAATGAAAGGAATGTATTCAGTCTAAGACATGTTTTATGCATGTTTTAAAAAAACATGTTTTTTGAATTTGAGAAATACTGAACCATTTGAGATGAATCTTTCATGACTGTATTATATATAGGATTTTTCCTGAATTTCTGTCTTTACCTTTTTTTCTGTCTCATTATGAATCTGGCCAAGCTTTAAAGGGCTATATGTACTAAACCAAAATAAGTAGAGATTTTAAATATTCATCAAATATGTGTTAGTACTGCGGATTGCTTAGCAAGTAATAAAAAAAAGGGCAGTCAATACAACATACAACAGACGTGTTTAAATAGAAGTACGTATAAAAACTTTGCATAATTTAAGGAAAAATCTTATCATCAACCAATCAATACTAAAAAAACGCATACAGTCGAACATAACCTCCTCCTTTTTTAATTCGGTTAAAAATGACCAGGTGCATGTTGGATAGTGCTAAGAATTTCAAACTCAATTAATGAACACAATTATTTTAAAAGTTTGTGTTGCTGATATGACGACATATTAAAGCTCTAGCTAACGGCAATTAGTAGGTTATCATTAAAATAGGTAGGTTTCTTTGTTTCGTGAAGGCTGAAGATATTTTAAAGCAAGATGTTTTATTTCAGCTACCCACATATCAATAATAATTTTTCGTTCTATTACTTGTAACTTATCGGTAACTACTTATCAGTTAACTACTAATTGAGGTAATCAGTAGCCATGTATGTCATTTATGACCTAATCAAGTCCGTAATCAAGAATTGGATGTAGAAGAGACTGTGCAAGCGTAACTTTAGTAGCGGTAGAAAAAAAAGTTGCGTAGTTTTCTGAGAGAAGCTCCAAATGCGCTCCAGAGATAAAGATAAAGTACAAGGTATCTAAGATGATACCTAAGTTTTTTTCCTTGGGTAACGTCAGGTACAGCGATAGCATCAAATACGATGTGAGGTAGTTCTGCTGGGTAGTGCATGCCTAAGTATTTACAGGGTTAACCTTCGGTCCAGAACGCTGACTTCAATCGGCAATATGACATATGTGAGTCAGTATTAGTTTGGTCCATAGCTTTGATTAACTCGTCAGGAGGAGCCTGCGAATAAATTTGGAGATCGTCTGCGTGTTTATAGGCTTTGAAACCTGAAGGTGGTAGGTACCCAGGCGGATACTACAAAGTACCCTATCACCATGTTGTGAATTTGATAACGATATTAGTGTAGCCACAGAACGCTCCTCAGAATAAAGTTGAAAGCAGCAACCTCTTAAGTATCACCGGAGTCGTCAATTCTATTACTATATGAAAAATATATATTATAAGGCATGTTTTGGAACCGACTGGTATAGATGCTGTTCGAAAATTGAACTTTGTATTTAGTATTATTTTCTTCTTGATACCTCTACGTGTTGAGATGTTGGAGGTGATGGAGGTGGAGATGGTCAAGTCAATCAAACAGATAGACAGCTGGACCATAGAGGTTGCTTTGGTTACGAGTAATTACTTTTCTAAAGGTTTTATTCTTATTTTTTTATTCTTTATTAAAGAGCTAACTCAATGAACACGATTATGTCGCTCTAATTATAATAATAATGCTATAATTATTAGATACACAAAACTTAATATATAACTTAAACATTCTGCAACCAATTAACAGGTTTTGTTATTAAAACTGACGTGGTTTTGACACATTATAAATGTATAAAACACGGGAGTTACTCACGTAATAAGTCAGAGGGTTCCGACTATAGTTTATCATTAAAAAAAATAACTGGTATTTAATTTGACTGACTGGACAATATAGCATTGTATAATTTTATCAGTAATTTTGTATCGTCTGTATCGTCTGTGTGGTTCAAAAGTATGATATTGCAAATTGAAAATTCTTTTAAACTATGTGTGCAGTCTTATAGAGGTTCATATATCCTTCAAAAACGGAAAGTTAAAAAAATAATTGAATTTAGGCATGCAGACGCACGTATGAACAATGGAAAATTTACTAATTATTCAAAAACACCCTAAAATTTTTAAGCACATAAATAATAATAATTGCAAATAAAAACTATTTATACACATTTATATCCATATCAAAACCTTTTTGAACTTTAGCCGCGTAATAACCAGTATAGCTTCCCCGCCGTGCTTAAAAACCTCCTTCATTACGAAAGGCAATATTAATTTTGCTCTCCAACAGATCCAAGAGGCATGAAACACTGAAGAGTTTAATTCTCGACTCATCACAGATTGCATACTAGCTACTAAGTCTATTGATAATAAAAAAATTAAAACTAAATAAAACAGGGCTTGTTCATTAAAAACATGTACTAATTTATTTACCTTGATGTTTCAACCAAGTTGCATTGGTCGTGGTCATTTCGTATGTATAAGAATCATGATAAAAAATTTACAATTACTAAGTCTATATTTCTTACCAGAACCAATTAACGTAGGTCTAAGATTTTCTTTCATTGATATATAAATTCTTCTATTCTGATATACATAGACATGTCTATGTGCATAGATTTCATATGTTTTATATACATGCTATGAATTTCTGGCTATTTTAAGACCGATTTAAAAGTAGATTCTCAATTCACTTGTATTTTCTTTATTTGTTCACTCAGAAGTATATCTAACCTTATTTATCTATCAAGACCCTCATTCTCAGGAATGCGTGGACGTATCGAGCTGAATTTCATATCAAATACTCAGATCTATTGTAAATATAAGATCGCTTGGAGCTGTAAAAAAATCAAACTTCTAAGCCAACGCAATCAAAATATACATCCGTTTATGCTGCAAATTTTTGACACTCTCAGTGGAATCAAAACCTACAGCATACTACTTCTCGTGAACTCAGAATCTTGAAATTTGGTACGACGCAACGTCTTATAGCACAGATATAGGAAAAATTTAGAAAAGCATAAACTTTTAGTTACATCATTTATGGTAAATTTATTTTTAATATAAGTGATGGAACTTATATAACTACAGGAACCGGTACGGAACCCTCGGTTTGCAAGTCCAACTCGCACTTGGCTGTTTTTTTGTTATTTTCTAGCTATGTAGTCTTGTCTGATGTTAAAATTTTTTGTACAAGCAAGCATCAGCCGTTATACGCTTTGAGTGCTAAACTTCATCATACTCTCATAATCCATGCTAACTATTTGCGAGCTGACAGATTAGCCTGTGGCCAGTTCTATTTCACAGTTTTCATACTGCTAGAGAACTCATAAATAAGCCTAACACCATAAGCTATAAGCCATACGACATAACGACTATTGGTCGAAGTTAACCACTGATTCCAAATGTCGAACGTGTTCTCCAAGGGGTGAAAGCACTGGCATGAAAACGCCACTAGCGGTAACATAAACAAGTTGTGATCGTTGCATATGTTCCTCAACCCGGTTTAATTTGTAACGGCTTAAGTTTAAAAACTAAATATATGTGTATCTGAATTCTTGAGCACACGTGTCTTTAAAAAAAGAAATTACCAAAAATATGAACTGACTTCAACACTCAAAAGTGTGAAATAATTTGTTGAAGTCGGTACCGCATGAGCACAATATTGTGATGATAGTTATTTTTGTGAACTATCATGGTACCGACTTGAAATAAACGTAAACAATTTTTTTTACCCTTTTCTATTCAAGGGATCAATTGTCATTCTGTATGTTCTCCGATGTCTTCACCCGAAACTATAATATCGTCAAGCTATGCATAAAAAAATGGCATCAAACAAAAAAGGATCATCAAAATCGGTTCATAAGCGACGAAGTTATCCGCGAACACACATAACAATATGTATACGGTCGAATTCAGTAACCTCCTTCTTATTTTTTGGAGTCGGTTTAAAACAACCCTGTGGTGTCATTGCAAGTCACTTTTCACACTAATCACGCCACGACTGTTGCGAAACTCATCGTCGAAACGTAGCAACTTCCAAACTGTCTCCTATGAAATTTCCTCAAAATTGGCGCTCGGGCCCCTTTGTAAGCGAATTAATATGCCACGGTTGCCTGCTCACATTTTACTCTGAACTATTAGTGAGGCACAAAAGTGAACCATTAGCTCTTCAACTATTATTGTCGTGGTTTTGAAATGTATTATGGTCTAAGTTTGTGGTTTCAGGAGGCAATGTTTCATGAAGTAAAATTATGTAATGTTTGGTTTACACGAAATTTTTTTTTTTTTTTTTATGAACATTCACACAAGGTCTTCAGGTCCCAAACTAGGCAGAGCCTGTACTATGGTAACCTGATGACTGATATACATACTTATATACACACCCAGACACAGGTCAAACAAACATGTTCATACACACAAATGTTTGACCTGTCCGGGAACCGAACCCGGGAACAGCGGCTCAGAAGGCAGAGTGCTACCAACTGCGCCAACCGGCCAGTCATTTCCTTTCACAATAAAAGTGAGATAAGAAGGTTCTAAACCTAAAACGTAACAGCTTAAATTTTGGAGAGCGGTAAGTATATTACAAATTAATTAAAAGAGAGAGAGAGTGACGAACTTGAAAGAGAGGCACACAATCTAGGGTGGGTACCCAGATAGCCATCCCCCCTTGCGACACAACCTAGCAGTTGATCGATTAGTATGATTATTTCTATTACACTTAGGTTTAATGTAGTGTAAATTATCCGATGAAATGTTAGGTTGTGTAAATGATTGGTAATTATGAACCTAATGCATCAATTTGAGCCTGAAAACTATCGCGAGTTTCTTCCATAATTGGGAGGCGATCAAAATTAGACGTCACCCTAATTTCAACCGGGATAATGGGTGGCATATTCCGCCGGCCTGGATATCAGTCTTAAATATAGGCGATACATCCGGGCTATGGAAATATGAGTATCGTAGTATCATGTGCCTATCGTATAGCCAAGCTCTATACCACAACACTTGTTTTGGAATTAAATAAACAACGCATTCACAGCCCCGCACTAGGATACCCTGTGTCGCGGGAAGCATGGACTTACGTCATAATCACAGTACACAAACATCCAAGACCCGAGAACAAACAACTATTCTCAACACAGAAATGTTTGCCCCAGCCGGGACTCGAACCAGAGGTGGCTGTTACAAAGTCAGTGTCGCTGATCACTGCCACAACAACCGTCAAATATTTATTAACCGAATTAATAGGTAGTTTAAGCTCAAGGTTCAGAATAGAATCCTAGTGCGGGGGTTTGAGTGCGATAAATAAATAAAAAATTGGTATATCTTTTTAATTATAACAACTATAAAAAATCTAGGGATATTACAGAGTGGAATATGAAAACATGTGGCAACCCCATCTAGCGGATAAATAAGGACAAGAAGATTTTTTTTCTACTTTATAGATTGTTTTGACCACTATCTCACTTGGCGGTCAGTGACAATTTAGTGTTTGGTGGCAGTTTCTTAAAGTCGAGGGTGATACCTTGACAGGAAGTCACCAGCCACAGAAAAATACTCTACAACCATGCTGGGAATTTGAAGACTTTATTTTCATCGCCACAAGCTTATGCCGTTTCAAGAGATTGAACCAGTTTGACAGCCGACGCTCTTACCGCACAGCTATGACCACAATAAAAAAATACCGATGAGCAGTTTTTTCGAAAAAAACAGAAAACACTGTTCATTGAGATAAAATCAACGTGCATTATGACGTCACAATGGATAAGCTTAATTAATTGTTATTGTTGAAAGCTTCCGCGGAATGAGGAAAAGATCGTGGGAATGATAATGGTAGTGCGGTGAAAATGTCTTAACAAAGCCTTTATTTTGTCCCCTTCTGTTTTATAGCCACATGTGAAGGTGGATACATATGAAGATGGATACAGGTGAAGCTATCTATAGAGGATCCTGCTGCTAAAGTTTCGCTTGTTAGTTTTCCTTCAAGAATAATGAACCATCTTATACTTAAACTTGGTGGTTAGCTTGTTTGCCAATACAACATATTTTTTTAAGTTTATTGCATTTTGTCTCGTAAGCACATGCTTTCTTTTTTTACTTTAGGAACATAGACACTTTTGGTTAGCAGTAGAAATGGATATAGGGTAAACACTCACATAGAATGCTCAAGTCTTAAAAATCATATTAATACCTTTTTAAAATCTAAATATAAAATCAGAAGGTATGTACTCTTAAAATAAAAGGTTTCTTATTAATCTAAAAATAAACCAACATTTCAATTTAAAACATTATCATCCAATCCTTATTAAATAACAAAGATTTGATATTTCGCAGCGTTCCAATCGAACTCCAATTAACACTTGGACTTGAATCTATTGTTTCAATCAATTACTGCTTCCAATCGAAATTTTGCCAATTATATTCTGGAGAGCACGTTCTAGAAACATAAGACGTAGACCTAGTATAACGACTAAGGGTTGATTTATACGGCGCGATACCCGACTAACAGATTCTTCTGATAGAAAGAAACTGTTGGAGACATACTAGTAAATATATTTTTCTATTATTCTATCTCACACATTTTAATTAGTACTTCTTCTATATATCTCCACGTTTTATAAAATGCTCTACCTAGTGTATATAATATAATTATATATAATGTCTTGCCCGTGCATACGCCTCTACATATTCAAGAGCTGCATGACCCTATCGGATATTTCAATATAGCATCGCGTTAGAAATATCTATGCTATAGCATCATGTAAATTTGGCAAACTTTTTAAAGGTGCTGATAACGTTGAACACCAATATTAATTTTACTTTCGACCGCAAGGCGCCGCGAGGTTCGGAGTCAGTTGAACTTTCATAATGAACTCGGTGAATAATAATATATAAAATTATTTATTCTACTGGTTTATCAGAAACTTGTAGCCAATACCAATCAGGACAGTACATAAAGCGGGAGAGTCGAGAATAAAGATCCTAATACAAGATGTGTAGTATTCAAGAATCGGATGAGGAGCTGGATATAATATACAAAGATAAGTCCACGGGAATACTTCATATATTTTAATTAAAAAATAAATGAAGTTATTATAAGTCGCATTGTGTGTAACACAAAAAAATAAACATAACATTTAACCGGTTTACACATCTCCTGCAAGTATGTTCTACATAGATACGAAGCACATGTATATATTTTATGTATATATGTTATTGTATACAAAGCGGTTTATTTAATTACAGTATTTTGACCATCCCACGGGAACTCTTTAATTTACCGGGTTTAGGCAGTAAGTTAAGTTAAGTATCCTGTACGTTGACCAGGAGTATGAGCTACCACAATAGAAAATTTCATTGAAATCGGTCCAGTCGTTTCGGATATTAGCCCGTAAAAAGAGACAGACAAACAGAGAAAAGAAAAAAATTTAAAAAATCAAAATGAGTTCTATTTCACTTCTTACATCTCGGTTTTTAGGATTTTTATTCATTGTATAGAAATTTGACCTCTACGGTTTTATTATATGTACTTATAGATATTTTTTATGTATTTATATTATTTGTTACAGCTTACGCTCATTATGATTTACATTATACATAATGTATTTTCTTTTTTGAACAGCCATTTTTCGGTACTTTTACAAGATAAAGGTAACTAATGATATTTTTTATGTATTTATATTATTTGTTACAGCTTACGCTCATTATGATTTACATTATACATAATGTATTTTCTTTTTTTAACAGTCATTTTTCGGTACTTTTACAAGATAAAGGTAACTAATACGCTGCAGCTAAACGAGAATTATTTTAAAGTTTATTCAGGTTAGTTAAAAATATCAAAGCTCACGAATCAATCTACCCTCTTTTATCATTATATTACTACGCTCAACGACGTCACTTCTGGCACAAATGTTTCCCACAACTCATTAGGAATAAATACACCCTCAATGTTGGGTTTCTAATTTACACTTTGATTTTAAGTAATATTGTAACTGCACACCAAGTCTTAATTTTATGCAAATATTTATTTTAATTTAAATGCTTACCTTACTTTGAAGTCACAATAAATGTTGAGTATAACAAATATTTTGCTATTTTGACATACTGCATCACAAAATTTGTAACAAAATGAAAACATAGTATTTGTATTTTATATTACAAAATTCGGTACCACTATTTACTGTCGCTATAAAGTGCAATTGGTCATGTCCATACGAAGCATGAATGTATATATCTATACGGGACCCAAACGACTCATTCCACAAGATCTTACTGATTCCTATCACCGCCGTGGCGCATGTATATCTTTATAGGCAGACTTTACTGCAAAAACTATGGGTTCTTCCTTATACGAAAAGTTATGAAGAAAATAGTTTCCGTAGAAATTTGTATGAAAATGCTAGGAGAAGTTCTTTGTTTTATGACCAAATGCTATGTATTCTTATAATTTACCATGCTACCTACAGCAAAAACTAAGGGCTTGAAGTAAGGGTCGAAGGACCGTGAGACGGCCGACACTCATAATGATGCTGTTATTGCTATGATAAAAAAAAGCTTATATTATGTAATTCTTTTTACTAACATCAAAAAAGGAGAAGGTTTTATATCCGTCGTAATTTTTTTATGCATGTTTACCGATTACTCGAAGACAATTGAACCGATTTGCAAAATTATTTTTGGTTTTAAAGTCTGTTATAAGTCAAGATCTGCTATGTAGTTTTTATGGTATTGAGCTAAATCATAATAAGCTACAGATAAATGAAGTCAGCTTTTACATATTTTTTTTAAACTAGTATAATCAGATTATTGTATTTTTAAAAATGATATTTTTTAATCATTAATTGAATTAAGTATATAGCTTTACGTTAATACCTAGCATGTTTCGTACATAAAGGTTTTTCACAAGGAGGTATGCAGCCCCTGAGTCCTCGACTTCGTTGCCCATCACCCTGACAATAAGTCTCTGTAATCCACAGCCAGATTTATCGTCAGTCCGACACGCTTCAATAGGAGGGGCGGAGGAACTCATGTATGTCTTTTTTATTATTTTTTCCTTTATTCTTTGTCACTCGTTTGAATTTGATGTATGATTTAGGGACCATTTTGGGGGTTCCGAGATATTGGATTTTATTTGTTTTAGATATTTGATTTGATGCCAAACGGATTATTGGCAATTGTTTTAATATAAAGTGTTTCTATTAACTATTTTTATCTTTTGTTTTGCCTGGCTACCATCCTCAAGGTATGAGAAACTATCACTGAACACACAATGTGTTCAGGTAGCAGCCTTAAAGAGCTAGTAAGTATTTCAAGAACTTAGCGTGATTACACTTTTGACCACATCCCCACTGAGAATCAAGTGAGATAGTGGTCAAACCTAGATTTACAAAGTACAGATTGAAGCGATGATAGCTCAGTTGGGGGAGCGTCGCTGTCAAACTGATGTACACTGGTTCGATCTCAACAACAGTTTGAGCTTCCGGTGAAGGTAACACTGTTATCAAATTCAGGCCACTATGCTGGGAGTTGGGAGGGGTGCTCCTCAAATTAGACAAACTGTTATCAGTAGGTAGCACTGCTGATTATCCCTTAAAAATAAACTAAAATCAACGTAAGTTATGTAAGATTACTCGCAATAGACTAGAGTGTTTAAAAACGCTTATGAAAATGAAAGAAGCAAAATAAATATGTCAAGACGATAGAAAGTTGACAGATGTATACCCTGCCTACCCCAACGGGAATGACTCGTTTTAATGTATCTCTATGTGATAGTGTCGCTTCAAAAATACATAAATGTGTCCTCCTCCGTTACAGCGTCTAAAAACATCCAAAATATTTTCCCCTAAAAAATAGAAAGCGGTAAAAGTTAAGACCACAATCCGCTTTTGATGCGGGGTAAATTTATTGAGTAGGTGGGCATCCCTATTCGGACAATCTAATGGCGAATCTATCAGCCGATGGCGCCTACTTCAGCCATAAGACTGTTAAATGAACCGAAAAATTAGGAGTTTGGCGCTACCGTTGACCGAACAGGGAGGTATTTTTCCGATAAATAAAAGTATATGTTTTGATAGTTCAGTCTATCGATATTAGGTATAGTTTTGAACACAGTATGTATATAATAATAAAGAAGCAAAAGTTTGTCTGTCGTTTGTCGCTTTTATATTTGTTATTACTCCTTTACGCTGAAATGGCTGAACATATTTGCATAAAACTTGGAATTAAGATAGCTTATACCCTGGAATAACACATAGACTACTTTTAATCCCGTAAAAACTAAATTTCCCATGGGATAACTAGGAAGCAGGCAAATCGTAGTCCACGCGGGTGAAACCGCGGGGTGCCGCTAATAATATTATAGAGGCGAAAGTTTGTCTGCCGTTTGTTGTTTGTATGTTTGTGAGTCCTTTACGCTGCAATGGCTGAACTGATTCGCATGGGAAGGATACTTTTTATCCTGGAAATTTGTATAGATGATTTTCCGTGAGATAATTGAGATAGCGGGAAAAACGTAGTCCATGCAGGCGAGACCGCGGGACGCAGCTAGTGTGTAATAAAAGTATAATATTTGGACTGTGATGATACAACATTTTATTATTTTGATGTTGAGTTCAAGGATATTTAAAGTATCGTTTTAAAATTTTCTTTATTTCAGTTCTGGTGGTAATATTGTATTCAATGTTTATCTATTAGAATAACTAAAGCGGTTTATTACGTTTGTCTGGTGTAATAAAAGTATTCCTGTCAAATACAGGCCCTAAGACGCTTTCTAACGCAGTTGGATGATTAGACTAACGACTAGTCCAGTTTCAGAGTTTTCAGAACACAAACAACTAGTGCCATACGAAGTTAGAAATACGAAAGCTGTCCTAAAATAAAAATTATACAGTCACAAAAGAGGTCCTTACATCGCACGAAGGTGCTGGTAACTAGACCTTAAGCAAAGTTACAAGCGATTGCATTAATGGGCGTTTTTAGGGTTCCGTACCCAAAAGGTTTAAAACAGGACCCTATTACTAAGACTCCATGGTCCGTCCGTCTGTCAAGTCATCCAGGCTGTGTCTCATGAACCATGATAGTTAAACAGTTGAAATTGATGTATTTCTGTTGCCGCTATAACAATAAATATTAAAAACAGAATAAAACAAGTATTTAAGGGGGCTCCTATATAATAAACGTGATTTTTTTGCTCGTTTTTGCTCGAAGTTAATAACAACAATAGGTAGAGACACATGAGATATTAACAGTATATTTAGTTATATTTTCATGTCTAAATGTAAGTAATTAATTTAAAATAAAACAAATATCTAAGTAGGTTCCCATAGATACAACAAACGGGACTGTTTTGCCGTTTCTATAAATAATGGTACGGAACCCTTCGTGTGCGAGTCCGACTCGTACTTGGTCGGTGTTTTATATTATTTTGAATATTTTTTAATTTCTATTTGTTTATGTTTTTTAATCAAAGTTATTTTGAATAAAATCGTATTTTTCTTGTCTCGATAAAGGAATAATATCATACCGACTCGTCAAAAATGACATTTAAAACACTTAGTATATAGCCTCCACTCCTCCTATTTTATCTGAGATAAAACACGATGATTGATTGGTAATTACAATATATTTGAAATTTTCTTTCAAGCCTTCTATTCTGGGGTAGATCAATATTCTCACTCGAGATCGCAACAGCGCCCAACAAGCTCTCCCCACAGCAAGCTCTCCCATTCCACAGCCCCTTGCAGACTCACTAGACTATAATAATTAACGGTGCGCGATCGCTTTCGTGCGAAATCCGCCATAGCAGCAAGGCGGTTGTTTTGAGAACGATATCAAGCAGTTTCAGAATAAGTGGTTTCAAAGTTTGCTGTAATTTCGGATGGGGAATTCGGGAATTGTAAACGGTATCGAAAGTCAGAAATCAGACTTTATTGATCATAATGTAGTTGTCGACAAAGATCGACGTATAATTAGATATGTATATACCTAATTATGTGTAGTAGAATATGTACGCAACTAAATCAAAATTAAATACTTTTTTTATTAACATAATAAATAGCAGCTTTTGAGGCGATGATAGGTCAGCGGTGGGAGCGTCGGCTGTTAAACTGACGGATGCTGGTTCGATCACCAACGGCTTGTCGGTTCCGGTGAATATAGCACCGTTCAAATTCCAACTATTTAGAGTATCAACATCGAGCCTTATCAATAAATCTAAGCGTTCAAAATCAAGCAATATGTACCTTTTTATTCACCTCACATCTGGCTAAAGAATTTCAATCTACCCTCCCCTGAAATCAATTACAAATGAAAAAATCTCGCGTCACCTCGCGCGGTGCATGAGAATCGACTGGGAGATCATTAAATCACTTCTACCCGCAAAACCTATTTAAAAAGGCGATTTTTTATCCAACCCTCTATTCATGGCTGTAAAAATGCGCATTGCTATGCCATGGGGTGTCTATAAACTGGCGGTTTTTCGGATAATTTTTAATGTAAATTATATGTGATTTGTTGCTGTAACTATGTGCCTATTTTATGCAATTATGCGCAGGTAGACGTGATTGTGTTTAATCCTTTCAGTTGCCGAAAATATTTTTATATAATTCTATTAGCCTTACATCCCAATGAGCTTTTGCTAAAAAAAATATGGATTTTACAAGTATATATTATAATATACCAGTTTAATTTGATATTATTATAAACGAGTCCTCATTTGGTTGATATTAAATGTGCAATATCTTGTCAACAGGCTGGTTGCCATTATTAAAATAAAATATTACAAAATTTATAATAATACTTTATTTAGAATAATACAATACTAGCAATGCTTATACTTCCTACTAAAATGATACTTCACAACAACATTTGATCAACCCACTAGCTGTTGTTAGCCTTTAATAATTAAATAGTTCTATATTGTATTGCAAATAATACCAAGCGAAGCCACTGAATCCGGACCCAAATAATCCTATTTACAATATAAAAGATGTATAATTCAGAATTCACCTTTCTGGCAGTCTTTTTGATACCGTTACTGGCCGAGTTCTTGGCAGCTATATGCATGGTATCTCGGTCAATAGAAACAGCTTACAATAGGGTTGCCTATAGATAGTTGAAATATTCTAACCAGCTACCAGTTGACAGCGTACGCAGAACACTAGCAATTTTGCCGCGTTGAGTAATTGCAATGCTGATTTTGTAAGCCAAATATGTGTCAGAATGTTGGTATTGGACAGGCGCTCTGTTAGTTTTGGTGGTCTAGAATATATAAACTCTCACCTCATGTTAGCAACCATAAGAAATAAAACACTAATAGCATATTATTAGCTTAGATAATGAAAACAATATTATAGTTATTAGCCAAAACTGTTTTGGTTATTTCAGTTATTGCAATTCAACGTGGCAATGCTGCTAGCATTCTGGGCACGCTGCCAGCCGGTAGCGGGTTAGAGCATTTGAGTTATCTATATGCTACCAATAGCTAGTGGATTGCTCAAATGTTATTGTAGTAGCTGCAGTATTGTAATTAGTTATTAGTGTTTTATATATAATTTTATATATAATAAAGGCATCTGCCAGCACCCAACATCTTTGCTTACTAAAAAGGTTATAGGAATAAGGCAGCCCCGAATGCCGGTAAAAAACTTGATTTTATTTCTTGTGCACAGATAACATCCAAAAACATATAAGACAAATCCGTTGCGCGGATAAGCGACATGCAGCACCACTATGGTATAATTAGCTAATTGGAGCTAAACATATGCGTCAACAATTTTAATCGTAATGTAACAAACCGACTAGGACTCACGTGGTAAACACTGGAAAATTACTCTCCGACCAGTTTCGAACTTATTTGCAGTTCTTCATCTGGGAGTTATGATCGTGCCAGGCGGCGATCTCGAGCCTCAGCACGTAACTGGCGTTAAGACGGCTGCGCTGCATCAGTCAAATTGTCCCGGAGCGCACTGTCACCTGAGTCATTGTCACTGAAAGTCTCATTATCACTGTCACTTTGGTGATGATGATGTGCAACAATTTTAATGTTGGTTACGCAAACAAAATAATTTCTAGAAAAGCTTTATAGATTGACGACACGCGTGCTTTATTACTGAATTTAATCGTCAAGCCAAAAAGAGATTTCCAGAAAATACATTTCCAAATTTGTCGATCGACTGGCGGGCAAATCGGTGTATCGTCACTAAATCAAGCATTTAGCGACGGTCAGCGGCCCTAAACGAATCGCATAAATAAATAATTAGTAAATGAAACTTTTGCCGCTCAGAATCTTTTCCGATAGAGTAAAGCTTGGAACTCTCCACTCACTTTGGTTTTACGACAGTTGGTAGGATAAAATGAAAAAGAAGAGATCCGCAAATGCTCATTAAAACGCCGATGCTCAACTAAGCTCAACTAAGCTTACAACATTCCAACTAACCCTAATCTAGCGAAAGGTAATTGAAAGTCGAGGCCTGCCTTTATGCTTATAATCTAAGCGCGGTTTCATTTTTTCATCCAAAAGTATTTCGTAATACTTAAAACATTGTCACCATAGCATTTCGAAGGTGCTTACTTTACGCGCCTGTTCCATTTAATTTATTTCGAAAGAACGTTAATTCGACCCTTATTTGCTTACCTCTACTACACTCTGTTAAATGGTAAAACTGAGAGAAATCATTGCTTAAAAATAAACCTTAAAGATGCTTGTATCGAGTATATCTTCCCTTCCATGGCCGGTGTTTTGATCTATAGTTTTCAAGTTTCAAATTTTTAGGTATATTTATCACACTAATATTATAAAATGTAAAAGTTTCGATGGATGGATGTTTGTTACTCAATGACGCTCAAACGGCTCGATGGATTTGGATGAAATTTAGTAGCAACTACATAACAAATAGCACATAAGCTACTTTTCATCATCATCATCATCACTTATCACCTCGCAGGTAAAACCGCGGGGCGCAGCTAGTTAGAACTAAAACATTACATATATATATATATATAATAAGAACTGTCTTAATTTTTTGTAGTGTATTATTTGATGATGATGAAAAGTAGCTTATGTGCTATTATATATATGTATATAACATATATAGCCATGTTTTGCCTTAACTATGAAACATAAAACTGGCCCGACGGACACATGTTAGACAATTATCATAGATCTCGTATTATAAACGTATTCAATATAACAACGATTTTATGGTTCTTTGCATTAACACTATGCTCGGTCGCACAACGAGCTATGGAGAGGGCTCTATGCCCTTGGTTTCTCTACGCAATAGAATCAGAAATGAGGAGAACTGTAAAAGAACAAAAGACACCGACATAGCCCAGCGGAATTAGCTTGTTGAAGTGACAGTGAGCAGAACACAGCTCGAAGAACAGATGGCCATTGGGGTCGAAAGCTTCTCGAATGGAGACCACGGGCTGGCAAGCGCAGCATAGGACGATCACCGACCAGGTGGACAGACGACCTGACTAAGATCGCAGGCAAGGTCTGGATGCGGACCGCTTCCAACAGGTCCTTGTGGAAATCAATGGGGGCGACCTATGTCCAGCAATGGACATCCTATAGCTGAAATGATGATGATGATGAACCCGTAAAAACGAAAATCGTCCTTAACGGCAAAAAACTTTTAAATAAAAGGTTCAAAGAAACAGCAACAGAAAGTTTCGTGTTAGTTCACACGGCTCGATGGCACATTCGCGCCATAAAGCACGAAGCAGACAGAAAAAAAGTAATAATTTAACAAAGACACACTTCGGAACGAATAAAAGGAAACGTGGAAGTGGAAAAGTTTGAACGATACGCGTAGTCGGGCCAAGGTGGATGGAACTATTTCCCGTTGAGCCTTTTTTATCTAACTTCCTATTTAAACGAATCTGTAACAGTGTAAAAGTATTTATGTTATGTTGTGTATAAAACTAACTAAAAATGAATAAAAGAAAATAAGTTTTTATTCAAATAATTAGAAATTTAAAAAATACAATATAATATAATTAATGAAAATGGTAATTGGTTTATGCTCAACACTACGTTGCATAAACTATATATAAAAAAATAAATTAGAAAGGGCCAGTTTTCAGCACACAAAACAAAAATAGCTTAGTTTTACAAAAGTTTTACTGAATTACAAATAACAAATAACGGGAAATAGTTCCATCCACCTTGGCCCGACTACGCGTATCGTTCAAACTTTTCCACTTCCACGTTTCCTTTAAACGTGGAAGTGGAAAAGTTTGAACGATACGCGTAGTCGGGCCAAGGTGGATGGAACTATTTCCCGTTGAGCCTTTTTTATCTAACTTCCTATTTAAACGAATCTGTAACAGTGTAAAAGTATTTATGTTATGTTGTGTATAAAACTAACTAAAAATGAATAAAAGAAAATAAGTTTTTATTCAAATAATTAGAAATTTAAAAAATACAATATAATATAATTAATGAAAATGGTAATTGGTTTATGCTCAACACTACGTTGCATAAACTATATATAAAAAAATAAATTAGAAAGGGCCAGTTTTCAGCACACAAAACAAAAATAGCTTAGTTTTACAAAAGTTTTACTGAATTACAAATAACAAATAATAACAATTTACTACGTTCAGTACAGCTGCGTGAATGGTGTGCGTGAAAATGTGTGAGTCAGCTTGTGTGTGTGGATTGGATGTGTGTTGAGCCCAACATAATGGGCGTGTGTAACTGTGTGTTGGAGTTTGGGTGTGTATATAAGAACAATGGTGCGATTTTTAGTGATTTCATTGCTTTTTTATGAAGATATGCACAAAACTTGTGCTTGATGTAGTTCAACAAGTTATGATATTTGCCATTTTTTTTTTGTTTAAAATAGACATCATTCACTCTTTTGTTTTCATTGGTGTAGATAAATTATTCCTTATCTTGGATACGCTATATTTGAAGCAATAAAGGAATAAACTAGGATTCATTTAAATTTTGCAGTTTACTAGATGTATCTTCGTATACTAAATAACGAATGGACATTATATATTAGAAATGGAAATGACATTGTATTTTATATAGTATTCGTTCTTTTATTTTCTGTATGCCTTAAATGTACTTGTTACAAATAAAGTTTTTCTTTCTTTCTTTCTTTCATATAGTAATGTACAAAATAGATTTCAGCTGTCTGATATTGTTGTACGGAATCCGTAGATCGGTTACTTTGCCTAAATTAAAATTGTTTTGTGGCGCCCTTGATAGAAATGTCGTCTAGACGTTTCCATTGTATTTTCCGTCAAGGTTGGTTTCATTGTTGAAAGACTTTTTATTTCTTTAGGTCGTGGCCTTATATTTCTTTAGAATCATCATCATTGTCAGCGGTAGGACGTCCACTGCTGAAAATGTATCCTGCTTTGTTTTTTGACGTGATAACGTTTTATAAATTGATGAACACCAGCAACACTCATGAAAAATAGTAACGTTCCGCGTAACGTTCCACCGGAGTTTTGTATTACATTTTTTTTTTTTTTTTCTCAGCCATGTGTGTCCACTGCTGGACGTATGCCTCCCCCATATAGGGGGGATTTGCCAATACTCGCCACGCTTGGCAGGCGGGTTGGCGAGCGCAGTATGATTTCCGATCCTCAGAAGGCGCTGCTGCCCACCTCCTGGTACGTTATCCCATAGCCGACTCTTACGGCACCCACGGGAAGAGATGGGGGAGTACTATTCTAGGCCGGTACCACCACGGCACGGTTGTATTACATAAAATAATCAAAGTCAAAGTCAAAGTCGAAGTCGAAGTCAAAGTCATAAATGATTATGACGTTATCACGTAAATCTATCGTCCGTAAACCGACTTTACAGACAACCAATTTCTTTTTTTCTACGCATCTCCTCATTCTCCTCTCATTCGATTGCGTAGAGAAACTCCGAGGATAGCCCTCTCCATCTCGTCTATTAGTGCTATTCTAAATCTGCTCACGAGGCCCATAGTCAGAGGCCACATTTCAGTTCCGTAAGTCATTACTGGTAACACACATTGTTCGAAGACCTTCGTTTTCAGGCATTAGGGATTTTTTAAACGAGAAGACGTCGCGGAAATTTAGGAACGAAATTGAGCTATCTATAGGCTGCCAATAGCTAGTGGATTGCTCAAATGTCATTACTTATTATTACTTTATTTTAATTCAGGAACTTTATCCATATAATTTATCAATAATGTTATTTAGATTTTATAGTTTTATTGCTTAAAAATCAGATTCCTCTTCTAATTATCTTTGGAAATAAAATATATTCCCCATGACTCGTAATCGCGTCTTTTAAACGTCACCGCGATGACCACATCTACGCCATCTAGCAGATTGGTTGAGAAGCTTTATTCGAACAAAAGCCAAGTTATTAAATGCCTAATTGTTATAGAAATGTTGCAACTCTACTAGATTTATTATATGAATAACAAAATAGCTAACAGCCAATCAACTATAATCAATATTGATTGAGAGAGTGTAAATGTTTTCCTTTTGCTGAGCCTAAAACACATCACTTAACGACACTCCTTATTTTTTTTAAATCTTGTACTCAGTTATTTTTATTTCTCACATTCATGCCATCTAGATCGCCCAGTGTTGGGAGGCATGGGCACACACAATCACGGCAAGACCCAAGACAAACATCCATTCTCATCACATAAATGTTTGCCTCTGTCGGGAATCGAACAGCCCTTGGAGCAGAAGACACGGGAATTTGTATAAAAACCTACAGCCAATGAAAGGATTTACATTCTAAAGTAAATAACTATTGCGAGACAGTCATCGCTTTCCTTAATTTGGTTGTTTTTTTCTAAGTCGCTTGTGCGCATTTTTCCTTCTTTCTGTATATGTTTGTATGTGTGGGGGGTGTTTCTGTGTGTGTTGTTAGTGTATGAGGGGGTGCTTATGTAAGTGTTAAAGAAATTGGGTGTGAGTGATATATCTTAGTGTGCTATGGATAGGTAATTCTGTTAATATACAACATACAACATGTTCTGTCCATTTTCCACCGCTCAAAGCAAGTGTTAAAACTAAATAAGATTTTTCGAAAAGAAGATATGTTTCTAAACTTCACTGTCAGAAACCGTGATCTGAACTGAACATTTGGCAATAGTAAGCCTCTAACAATACATATAAATCAAAAACCTTTGACAAAAAGATTGCTGAGTCGAAGAACGGGCGAACTCCAAACGAGTTTCTCGAATTTGAATACCGGGAGTAGACATAATGTAGAGTAGGAATAGCAGTAGGAAAGAGTTGAACAACAGGTAAGTATACCGTATGCAGTCGTATGTAGTTGGTATGCAGTCAGTATGCGACAAAGCTTTGACAATAATTTGGAATTCCTGAGCTGTAAAACGCAAGCTATGTACTTGCCAAACGATGCCTAATTCGGCATACAGAAAGAACAATACCGCAAAAAGTTTTACCTGTGTTTTCCAGATTAATTATAATGTTTTGGCATATTATATATGCTTGATCGCATTTATCTTAATGGTCAGTCGTGATAAGGTCGAAGCTGGTAATACCGATCAGATTACTACACATTGAATTATATAATAATATATAATACGTAGTCCTCAAAAAATAGAAAAAAAAGAATAATTATAAAATGTAATATTGTTCCAACACTACATTTTTCAAAATCATATACTAACAACTTAATATACGCATAGTAACTTAACAATATAGAACTAATTTATGTTACATATGTGTATTAATAATTGTATTAAATATTATAGTTTACATGAATTAAGGTGCAGATACGATCATTGTGAGGTGTACTATGGCATACCCGTGTTACAGCTGCCAAAGCTTTCCTCCTGTGTAGGAAAATTTTGTAGCAATAAAACGAATTATTGAGATTTTGTACTTTCATAATATATTGACACAAGACGCAATCATGAATGATTAAAAACTAAGATAAGCATACTAATTATCTGGTAAAATTAAAACTAAAAGTCAGCATGAATTAACAACCATTTTATGAAGTTATGCTTATGACTCATCCCTAACTTCACAGCAGTGAAACGTTGAGCAGAGCATGTTCTCATCTCATATCGATATCGATAAACAACATATATATAAGTAAAAGTCAATTTATAATAAAAACATATTCCGTAAAAATTGATCACAATCAAATGTTAAATTAAATTAACATATATTTATGTAGTTGGTGTAAGCCCGTATATATTAAGAAATTACATAATATAATAAGGCAGCTCCCTGAATACATTATGTGTTTGTTGACAGTTTTTTAAACTTGAGAGTAGGTGCAACATGCTAGTGTAGATTTGGTACTAATTTCAATAGAAGGGTGGGATTCGAACCAGTGACCATGGAGTTGATCGGTGAATCTCACAACCCTGACGCTACCATCTTACTTCTGATGAGAAATACAGAGACTTCTTTTATACGAATAGTACTATAAAAAACCTTTTTGTTCCAGGTTTTCCGCAGTCAAAGGTAAGTTAAATAATAGCCCTAAACTGCTCAATCCAATAGCAGATTTCAATAAAATTAGAATTTTAAACTTGAGTATGGCGTCATGTAAATATTTAGCCTGCCGCCACCGTAGTCAGGGGCAATACAAACATATGACAGAAGGTCAACTTTCCCATTAAACATATCCTTTGAACATTAAAACTATCGAATAATTTACACTATAAGGCCAGATTGGAAATGCACTGTAATTACAAGCCTCGAATCAAATTAGAATGTAGCGATAAAATCAGAATGTAACGGTATATTTTTTACATTTACACATACGTACACAAAAATGTTTCGCTACGTGATCGAATCAGAAATGAGGAGATCCGTAGAAGAACGCAAGTCACCGATATAGCCCAGCGGATTAGCAAGTTGAAGTGGCAGTGGGCAGGGCACATAGCTCGACGAACTGATGGCCGTTGGGAACGAAAATCTTTCGAATGGAGACCACGGAATGGCAAGCGCAGCATAGGACGGCCACCGACCAGGTGGACAGACGACCTGACTAAGATCGCAGGCAAGAGCTGGATGCGGGCCGCTTCCAACAGGTCCTTGTGGAAATCAATGGGGGAGGCTTATGTACAGCAGTGGACGTCCTATGGCTGAGATGATGATGATGACACAAAAAAAAACGATAAACCCATATTGTCAATGAGAGCTCCTCCCTGATGCTAAGTTGATATTTACAACTTATTGTAAAATGGTTCCTACCGCAAGTAGGTCATAAATAAATAATTACATTATTAATTTATTTTTATCTTCAATCGTAATATATATATTGTTACGATTTTGAATCGTAACAATATATAATAAACATACAAATACGTTTGAGGACAGTTGAAAGGTTCTTGAATGGAGGCCATGGATTGGAAAGCGCAGCATGAACGGACGACTTGATTAAGATTGCCGGAAAAGGCTGTAATGGGGGCCGCTTCCAAACGGTCTTTGTGGAAATCGATAGCATATTATGCCTAGCAGTAGATAGCCTATAGATGAAATGATGATGATGTTAATGTAAAATGATGTAGTAGTTATTAGTTGTTATATGGTCTAAAATGCATGTAATTTAATATTGGAGTTCACTTCTATTTTTAAACTATCTAACAAAAAAAACCGGGAGCTCAGGTCCTACTGGATTTCAAAAGCCCATTTAGCATCCAGGATTAGAACATCTCCAGGACTAGGAACCAGCGTTCTAGGAAGTGGTCGTCCTCGAAGTTTTTGACTTAATTCCTTTTTCCATTATAAATTTATTCATTGAATTGTTATAAAGTTATAAAGAGCAATTATTTGTATGTTTGTAAAAAAATTAACACTGCCAGCCAATAGATATAACAAATTGTAAACTTTTATGACCTTTACGGCATTTGTTCATGACAAAAACTCGTTTTCTACCGGGCCCATACTGTTTATACGAACACAGGCTGGGTAGCAATTAGCCCTCTCTAAAGCTATAGAATTAACATTTATTACCCTCCGTGAGTGCTGCACTAATATTAGTACTTTATATTTAAGCGAAATCGACTCTTGAAATTCATTACATTTCTTGTTTAGTCTGCTGTTAAAATGAGTATTTGCTGTGGAGGCTTTTATTCCCGGTAGAACGTAGATAACGAACATTTATTTTTAGATTGAAAAACCCGCAAATGGTTAATTTTTCTAGAATATACATTCTTGTTAATGTTTCAATTGGCACGCTCTTGGATTACCAAATTAATAGCTGAACCAAATATATGATAGCAACATCAGTTAATTATATTTCTACTTTTGAGACACTTACCTTCCTTTAATAGTCATGTCTATGGTTAAAAAAGGTTTATAAATTCAGGACTTAATTTGTGGTAATTCATATTACAATATTTAGTGTTGATACCGAGTGATAAAATTCTGGTTGGCGTTTCAGGAAGCGTAGGGTATCCTATATCACATTCAGTTTACTCAACGGGAACCTCTTTGAATGTGCTTCGCCTCTGCACGATGCATCATCAGAACCTGTTGTCTCGGCGACCATTGGAGCGAGAGATCCGAAATTACGACGTTCGCCGAGTTTTATCACACGGAATTAACACTAAGAATTGAGTAATTGATATCATTTTCAAGAGTACAGGTCCATAATCTACAAAACTGGCCAATGTTTATTTATGGATGCCAGACTGGACCGCTAACTAGGACCAGCGCCTTAACATCCCCTACGAAGTGCGGAAGTGCCCAGTTGAATATGCTATAACCGCTACAGCCGCGCCCACGTTGTACAATGGATAAGTTAGCTTAAAATTTTAGAGGTGAATTTTTACACATATATTTCAATAATAATTCAACGTGGCAATGCTGCTAGCATTCTGGGCACGCTGCCGGCCGGTAGCGGGTTAGAACATTTGAGTTATCTATAGGCTACCAATAGCTAGTGAATTGCTCAAATGTTATTGTAGGAGCTGCAGTATTGTAATTAGTTATTAGTGTTTTATTTTAATAAAGGGATTTGCCCTATTTTCATGGACTGTTAAAAATGTTAAATATAATAATTTATTAATTAATACATTATCATGAAATCTTATTACAAAAATGAAATTAAAAATCAAGGTTGTGGCAAGATTTAAATTTTCCTTTATTAAAATCTGCCTTTTTCTCTTAAACCAAAGACTTAACATTCAGTTATATATTAACAGAAGAAAAACAACAAAACAATTTTTCAAACATGGAACAACCAGATAAATAAACAGCGAAATTGCAAACAATAACGTTTTATGCCCCAGCACGGGACTAGAATAGGAATGTTCGATGATTCTAATGATGTATTGCGGCGCCCATACGTGCGGGAACAACAAATTAGAGAGCTTGCTGTCATTGGTAAAGGTTCTCCCTTTTTTGTCGTTTTGTAGGGTTCCTTTTGTCTCTGTTATCTAATGAAATTAAACTCACGTTCATTATTACTTTGTTATTGTTTATTACATTATATATATTGACATTAACGTGCAGTCAATATCACAAATATTACGATCGACACTTGTTTCGAGTTCAAAGGTTCAGCCTTCTTCAGCGTCTTGAGCGCGGTGCGTTCGTCGTAACGTCCCGTCTCCACTTATGTATATTTAAATCTTAATTTTTAAAAGGAACAGTCTCTTTTTATTCGATCCATAGAGAAATCCCCAAGCATTGACCTCTCCGTAGCTTCTTTACAAGGCCCATCAGTAGTAACTAACTTATTGAAAGTGCAATTAGACAAAGCAGCTATTCTATCCTTATTTTATTGTGTTCTAATAAGTGTTTCATTCACCATAGGTATAATGAAATATCAAGTTTAAAGTAGTAGTAAGTTGTAAAAAGTACAGTAGGTTTGGAAATAATAGCTGTACCCTTAAGGCTTTAACGTTTGCTGGATAGAGAATTTTGAGTCTTTTCAGCTAATTTTGTTGACAGCCATCTAAGCCATGTCTAACAAACTTAAAACAATTCGCTTATACAAAAAGTTTATCTAGGTTAATACATATTAAACAAAATTTGATTTCCTTTGTTAATTTATTAATGAAAAATTATTGTATAGCGATCACCATTTTCCTTTATCAAATTTTCTTTATTTGCAAAGTAACGACAAAATATGCGTTTGGACAACGTCTTACACCAGAAGAAAAGAAATGAAGAGAGAAAGAGAGAGTGTCTAAACATGTAATAGTAATTTTGTAACCGGCAAAACGTTTTTAGCCTAAACGCACCCTAATAATTAATACATTATAATTAATAGCGCTCCGCGGCGTCAAAAGTGTTGACTTCTAATTTTCCGTTACCTAAATTATTTCTTAGAAACTGTTAAAATCAGAATAAAAAGTAACACACATACTACTTCAAACAATATTTTGAGACTAAGTGTCAAATTTCATGCAAACCGTTCAGCTGTTCTGGCATGATTCAGTAACAAACATCTATCCATACAAACTTTCAAATTGATGTAGTATCTAGTAAGTTAAATAAGATTGATAGAAAAGTTACTGATTACTGATGCACAGAACCCTTTACGAAACTTTGCTCAATTCTTTACGCAATCACTTTTTTCTTTGTCTCAAACGGAGACAATTGATTTGTGTTCGTCTCGGCTGTTTATTTGTCCAATAAAAGGAGATTTCAACAATCGTGTGGAGCTTAGGGTGGCTTAGTTGTGCTTATAGAACTTTGAATAAAATCATCTGAAAGAATGTCTCTCTTTATACTTTGCCCAGTATTAGATTCAGATTGAAAAAATCTACACAATTTAATATATCCTTACATGAAAACACGCCGCAAAACATCTTTACTTATCATCATCATTCATTATTCTAGGATTTTATATATATGTTAGTAATTAGGATATACCTCTGTAGCTTGTATTGAACTAGTTTAAGTGTCACTCACTTTAATTCAGTGAATCACAAATGGCGATTAACACATAGGACATATATAATTATCTTTATAAAAAAAAAACATTTCTTAAATGTTAGTGTTGGCCCGTGCTTGTACTCGTGTCAATTGAAACAGTTAGATAAATGGTTATCTTTTTGTTGTTTTAACGTTAGTTGGCTTTACGAGGGTTACAGTAGCCTGAGTAGAGACTGACAACGCTCAGTCCAATCCCATTTAGAAAGTTGACATTTTTAATAAAAGTTTTTTCAAGTAGGTCAACACACATTTGAGCATGTCGATATTATTCTTTTAAATAATCATTATTTTATAAATTATTCGCATAAGCTAGTTAATAGTTATTTTACACATTCCACGTTTTATTCTTATATTTATAGTATTTTAAGCCAATTAGTCCGGTCAAATTGGCCTGAAAAATAGGGTGTGGACTACGTGGGGTGAGAAGGCAGCAACAAATGCGTTTATGTATCGAAATATTTATTTAGATCTTGTTTACAAAATTACGTTAGAAAAGGGGACGCGCGTAGTGTGACAGAGGCGATGCCCACCTCAACCATTTCAAAATGAAGGCTTGTTTTTTTCCGCGCTTCCGTTTGCACTCCGCGCGCTTCCTTTGACAGAACTTATCTTACTTCTTCTGTCAGAGCTATTTTATTAATTACTATTAGCGTGTCGCTCTTGCATAAATTCCGAAGAAGCTGTAAATCTACATGAATCTAGATACCTGGGATACCATTATAATTAAATTTTGAAAAATCGTCATCGATTCCAAGTGTGTAAAAAAAATTTTACACACACAAGCTCTAAGTTTGCAAATATTCCTTTTTTGGATATATTAGCAAAACGGTTAGTTTTATGATAAAAATAATCCAGACAAAAGTTGTGAATCAAGCAATTATATACAAAAAAAATATGCAATATTTTCCCAAGATTCATTATTTCAGAGAAAAAGCGGTTCCTAAATTTACTAAAGTTTTATTCCCCATAATATGCACACGCTTCCACGCCACCTGTGAGGCAGTCTACTTGATGCGTTTATTAACGTGGTTTCGCCGGCAGACGAAACCCCTTTCTCCATCTTCTTCTTCTTCTTCTTCTTGAGTTGACGTAAATTGTTAAAACAGCGTTACGTCAGTTGTTTCATCGACATCTTCGACTATGTAAAGATCTTCTTCTGTTGAAGATTCAACATTTAAGCACGACTGGCCTTGACAACTTTTACATGCTGGTGACCAATATAAACCTACTTTTTGCAGACCCATTGGTCTGCATTGTGACTGGACTACAATGTCAGAGAGCTAATTAAAGCTATTACATAGCTTATACATTTATATTCAAGTACTGTTCTCATAAGTGGTATTTTTAGCTAGTTTAATAGACATGTAGGACTTTCCAGCCAAGCTAAACATACTCAAAATTTTCTATTCAGCAAATGGGAATGTTCAGGCGTTTGCGTTTGGCGTTGGCGGATCAGTCAATTATTTGACATCCAGACATAGTCAGCTAGTTAATTAAGTAGTTCTATATCGAAATAAAAGTCTCAATATATAAAAATAGCCCTACTCTAATCCTTACCCGCAAAGTAAAGATTTATCTCCGTATATTGATCGACATGAGGGCGAATAACCAAATTGAAAACGCCATTGGTATTTCACATTGAGACGAAACATTGATGTAACTGGTGCTAAAGGATAAACACAAGTCAAATAAAAAGGTACACAGTAAAAGCTGATACATGGCGCTGATTGGACATGTTGACACATGTTATTAGGAGCGAACGTGTCCAACTGTTTGCCCTCCGTTACTATATCGTGTTAATTTTTGTTTGATTTGCTTGATTGTGACCCGAAACAGAGTCGGTTTCTGTCAATCAGTTTATCAATTACTTAGTTTTTTAATTTAAATGTTTTATAAATAAGCATTAAGTATTTTAAAAAAGGCAAACTATATTTATTAGGTATTCATGGAAAACAAATTAGGAATAACTATGAAGACTTAGGCTGTTGGCAACGCCCCACTTGCGCGTCAGTTTCAGAAGACATTGGTTTTGTGCGTGACCATAGTAAAAGATATAGTGGAATAAGGCTTATTCAGCAGAACATCGGGCTGACTCAGAGCATGCTTACGCACTTCAAGCCTTGACATGAACCTAGGCCCTGAGTCCTAGGCCAGGGTTTTTCTGTTTCCTTCCTTTTCTATTTAAGAAAAATCGTTTATTATCAAACAAAACGATTGGCAAGTAATTGTTGCAAATGAAAGGAGAAAGCGACGCACCATTTACTGCCGAACGTGGGAGTAGTCTGGACGTGTTTTGAGAGACAATGTAAGACTAGATATGTAATAAATGTGTACTGTTTTAGCAAATATCATACCTCAGCTGGTTTGTGCCATGAAGCACCCGCAATAATATTTTGCGTGGAAGGCAAAAATTTCAATAAAAACAAACAAATAGAAGGGTAAACATACATGCAGACAGATAAATAAAACTTTCGGAAATTGGTCTTATGGTAATATTTGTTACCTAGTACAGTTTCAAATTTTATGCATAACATAAAAACTGGGTAATAATTCGCTAAATTAATACAAAATGTAGCTTAAACTTTATTGTTTGATATCAGAATTATTGCAGGAATGCGTTGTGTCTCAAAATACGACCTACTCTTCACACATACCTATCTCTCTATTAAAATATGAATGCTCGGTCATGTCTGTTCTGTGCAATCTCTACAGCGGCTCAGGTGTTAAATCTCAGAGTTAATAGTCGTGCAAACGGCGCCGTCGATGCAGTTCCGTGCAATTTGCCGCGAATGGTGACAGCATTGTCTATTGTGGGTGTTGTGATCGCAGCCATATCTTTAGTTTAGTGCTTAGACGAAAATCTTTTGTTATTTATATTTTAGTATAAATGCTGTTGAGATAAAATTGTTGAAGCTTTTACTTTGTTTTTATGAAAATTGTCAAATTATTTATTTATTTTATTTATTATTATAAATACATAACATTATAATTACATTAGTTCCAGCAGTATAGCACCTTAAAACCTAATTCAGGTTTGTCTAGGTGCTAGGTTCTCGTAAAAGTACGTTTAAACTAGTTTTATAAAATAGCATCGCGTTAGACACAAACCGCGCAACAATGAGACGCACACATCGAAATTCTGTTGTTGTCGTTAAGCGCACACGAATAAGGTCGAGTCACTAAGACTTGACAGGCGACAGCTAATAATGTAATTCGTTTACTCGGCTGTGCATTTGTGTTGGTGCTATACAGTCTCTCATGCACTCGAGCGTAGCGGCAACACAATGCGCATTGACTGAATGCATGACATAACAATATCATCATAGAATAGCATTATAAAATCTATTATATATCCACACTAGGTGAGTGGAAATATATAATCCTTTTTTTAGTTTTATAAATTAATACAGAAATCGAAAAAGTTACATTATATAAAAAAATATTGTTTAGTGACATTTTAATGACTAACAATAATTAACAATTAACAGATTGTATAATAAATCAAAGAGTTTAGTGATGAAATAATAAAGTCCTCTTAAAATTATTATCATAATTAATTTTAAGGAAACACCAAATTTAATTGCATTGTATATTATAATCTTAACGATATTTTTTATCCGTTTATTTTGGATTTCTCAATTTTTCACAATGGTTCATTAGCAATTAAAATAATCTTAATAGGTACGGATTTGTACTGCTGGGACTTTCAGGCTATGTTTTGAGTTAATATTTGAGCTTCATGCAACAAAACCTATAAGTAAAGGAAGCCAATATAAAAAAAAAAACTTCCTACAGAGATCTTTTAACAAATATTTTAATTAAAACTACTAATATATTATTGGTAAAATCTTAAAGCAAATTGGCTATGAAAGCTGGACGTGGCAGAAAATCAATTTATTGTACTATAATAAACAATTCCATGAATAATTGAATCCGAAAGCCGAGGCGGACAGCCGAACAAAATGTTACTAGTAAGGCGCTATTGTCGAGATTGTAGTGAAGCGCAATTCTATTTTGTTATTCTTCAACAAAAATGTCGATGATTTTTAAAATTGCGGGTTTGCAAAAACATAATTTTCTTTGCGCTACGATAATTATATTAAATTAGGCAATTTATTTACGTCTCTATCAAAACATCAAGACCTTGAACGGTTTCTTCAGTCTTACTTAGTTTTGAAAAATATTACAAATTTATAAATGTATAAAACACGGGAGTTACTCACGTAATAAGTCAGAGGGTTCCGACTATAGTTTCAACCACATTCGGTGGTCTGAAACTATAGTCGGAACCCTCTGACTTATTACGCGAGTAACTCCCGTGTTTTGTACATTTATAATGTGTCAAAACCACGTCAGTTTTAATAACAAATTATTACAAATTTTTCAACATTGGGATTACTATAAAAAACTGCTAGCTGCTAAAATGAAAATTTTTATCTGTGCACTTATGATACAAGTAAATAGTAATATTAACCACTGTATACTTTGGTTGAAATCGTAATAAATGTTTATAGTTTTTGACAGATATTGTACTCCTCTGGCGCATCGACCCAAAGTGAGTCTTGGCCTCGGATACAAGAGAATGTCATTGTTATCGATCCAACTCTGATTCCTGCCAGTTGACTGCTTGCAGGTCGCACATGTCCGACTCCACGGCGTCATTCCAGCAGTATCTGGGCCTGCTAATAGGTCGGTGGCCGCTTGGTACCCCAAGATACGCCTTTTTGACACTACAATCTATCCCCATTCTTTGGACGTGGCCCATCCATCGGAGTCTCTGTGCTTTCATCTCGCCAACTATGTTGGGTTCAGTGATCATAATTTCTTCTATTTCTTGGTTTTCCCGCTCTCCAGCTGCCATCTTCTCGTCGAACTGACCTCAGAATTTTGCGAATAACTCTTCTCTCCGCCCCCAATAGCTTCTCCTCTTTAAAAGTCAGTGTCCAGGTTTCGCATACATACGGATACACAAAACTGTGTATCCGTATGTATGCGAAACCTGGACACACAGTTACAGGATACACAGTTTTGTGTATCCGTATCATGGTATTTCTGCTCAATATTCTGAACACCAATACTTTGTGAGGACAACGGAGAGCGTTTTGGAATTATATTATTGGTTAATAATTATATAAGTGGAAGAATATAAGTTATTGAAGCTATTAACATTTATATGTTAAAATCCAAGTACAATAAGTACTAAATAATGGCTTATTTATTCGAAAATTATTGAATCATTGTGCTGCGTTATTGTATGGGAAAATGTTTTTATACAAACATTTTACACAATTTATTTATATTTTTAATATTAAACGTCTCTACACAAGTTATCTATGGAATGTAGTGTTATCGATAAACAAGCCCCAGCAAGAGCAACCCTAGTTTCAGATTATAGCCAAAGATTTCCCAGCTAAGTTTCTTAGCTGATGGTGTTTCTATGTAATCTACACTATTTAGCTGGCTCACCATGGCCGTGTCATATGGGATTTGAATTAGTTACGATGCACACTTGCGATTTATTGTTGAGAGCGGATTATAACATCGATGGTTATTGTTTCTAACTATTTAACCTTTATGTCAATATAGCTTGGGAAGCCAACCTAGATATATTTTGTACAACATTTCCAAAATTTGTTGATTTTTGTATATGTTTTGTAAGCTATAATTTTTAATTTAGTCTAGTTTACTGTGTGTGTTGGCTGAAAGCTGTAAGCGCAGTAAGCATTTGTGTTTAAATAAATAAATAAATCAACAGACCTAAAATGTAGTTTTAATACTTATTAAAAACTAATTAAAAATAATGTTTTAGTCATATTCGATTAAATAAAGCCACACAACATGTGTAGACAAGTATTTATGGATGCCTTATTTAATATGTATTCTTTATTTTAACTATACATACAAACACACAAGCAGTATAATATATGTAAATTCTTGCTTATACATAATGTACAGCATACATGTTAAGACGCATGTTTATCCCTTCTACGTATTTCAACTTGTTACGAATCTGCCATACTTTTTCTGCTTCTGTTTTGGAGAGCCTTTTCATGCATGATTTGCTGTAGCAAATCTCTACATTCTTGACCTGGCCTATCTAAATAATGCGTTGTATTAATATCTTGTTAATAAATAGAGTAATAAGAATATTGGCCGCAAGTGTGAGGCAGTGCTTACGCTGCGTCGCTGGATTTGAATAAGCCCCAGCGCACACCACAACCGCCGGGTAATGGGATATTAACAGAGTTCGCACTGAATGGATTTCTATCGGAATCTGGATTTACCGATCGTATATTTTCCGCACGATACTTTTCTGTGACAACATTTTACCTGCAACAACTCATTCTCTATAATACAGATTGTTGCATTTTCTTATTAGTTTTTGATTTTCTTAAAATAGTTTCATATTTAATTAGTTATAGCGACTAAATAATATTTCTCTATATTTAGGTACAGGTAACATAGACACATACTTACATGGTAATCACCCTAATTCTGATAATCACTCGAAGTAAATCAAAATTCAATAAATCTCTTCAAAATGATAATATTATTATTTGCTCTTATTATATTTGAGCTAAAATTCAAATTCATATAGACTAGTACAACGCTATGTATAATATTAGACGAGTTTTATATAATTGCTGTCCAAATGTTAAAACTAAAACCACGCTTTAGGCAGCACAAATAAGAAAGACTTATTTTACTACCCGCAATTTTAATAAAAAAATCTAAATTTAGTGTTTTTTTGGTATCATACTAATTTGGACTTTTTCGTAACTGTATAAGAACTCATGTTACATAACTTAATTTCCAGAATTTTAGTTCAGTTCAGTTGAACAAGAAAATAACTACCAATGTTATAGTATATATAAACTTTATTCTTAATAATAATAAATTAAATAAATATAATAAAAGTCATGACTTATAATTTTTTGGTCATACCTATCGATTTAAATGGTACTTAAAATAAGCAACTTACTTTTTTACAAGTCGGTAATCCCGTTGGTTGCGTGAAAAATATGAATAAATAACTAAACAAAGTATTTTACACTGTTCTTACGGGTATAGCGTGGTACTTACGCGTAGTCGATATCACGATCGACAATTGTTTCGGCTTCTTCCGGAAGCCTTCATCTGGATCTTGAGTGCTGTATACCCGTAAAAACAGTGTAAAGTAATTTTGAACGTGAGTTTTAATATTATTATATAAACAAAGTATGTTAATATTTCGATTATTCGATGTATTTCGATATTTCGTTAATATACACGAAATCTTGCCTAAATATTTCACTAATACCACACGTGTTGACTCTCGTATGCTATTGTCGAAAATATTTTGAAAAGCAAACCATGGACCATGTTTAAAAAGTGAATTTGACTGTGTGACGCTATCAAATTTATAGTAAAAAAATAATTTAATCAAAATTAAATTTAAATTTAATACTTATGCTTTGTCCAGGTCTAGTGTTTGGCTAATATCTCATTTATGGTTAGTGTATGAAAAACAGAAACACGGGGACTGCTGTCTGAATACACAGTGTCATTATGTCGGAGTAACATTTCGAACATAAGATGTAGCTAGATGTAGCCTGGTAGCTAACCAGGTGGACAATAAAAAGTACCCCTCAGTATTTGATAAAAGTTTGATTCTGGTGGGAATCGAACCACGATCGTCTAATTGACAGTCAACAATCACCCCTCGCCGCTGCCATAGCCCGTCAGATAAAATTATGCTCAAAACGATAATGAATATCTAGTAATTTAATAACACAATCAGTAATTCTGCCAACAAAGTTTGATGACATTGTTGGTCTAACAATGGTGTTGATGGTTCACGCATAACACAAAGTGACAGGTTAGAAAAATGACGTGTCAATGCAGAAGATAAATCTTAGTGCGCAGTTAGATGCACTCCAAAATTGTTTCGATATAGCAACCCTTGCTGGTGGACCGTGACGGCAATCATAAAGGACTTTCGAGTACAGAAGTGATATGAACATTAAATATTCTAATCTGGAAATTTGGAACCAGCTAGTACAATATGGGATTCTTCAAAAGGAGAGTTAACAGAGTCTTAAAAAGGATAGGCAACGTATTGTAATACCTCTAGTATTACAGATAACTACAGGCGACGGTGATCGCTTACCATCAGACGGACCATCTGTTTGTTCGCTACATATTACATAAAAAAATTAGTGTATTTCATTAAAAAAAAAAAAAACGATTCTCTGTTTTTTTATAATTTGAGCAATGACTTTATTAAAATAAAATACTAACAACTAATTATAATAGTAAAGCTACAATAATATTTTCGCAATCCACTAGCCGTTGCCAGCCTATAGCTCAAATGCTGCGTTTGTCTTGAGGTTTATCGGATACATTTTGGCCAACAGCCTTTTTCATAATAGTCTCCATTCCATCACTGGTAGACCAGGTACGGTAAGAAGCTATTGTTATTAAGGTATATAATGATATACCTATATTATATAATTATGGTATACTCGTATAATACATATGCTGATCTTACGCAGAAACCGTTTTGCCTATTATGTAATTATGTATGGGTAAAAGTAATACTGGTGTTTTTAGGTCACGGCGGAAAGGACTCTTAAGTTGTGTGCTACGTCTTTGACCTTAAACATTACTTATTATCCGGTGACATATAGGTCAAATGCAGGTAAGCCTGCAAATATAATATATACAACCCAAAAATAGTCTTATGCTCTTTTTTACTATTTTGTATTTATGTTGTATTTTAAATAAAATAAAAATTATGTAGAGCATTAAGTTAAAAGACAGGATATTGTAATGTTATGGTATATAAGTAATTATTTTACTATTATAATTATAGGAAAATTACTATTTTAATCCTTTTGTCTGTAACTGTACCATGTAGCAGCATTAGATCGGGCAGCGAATGAGTAAAGCAAAAAATATTATAAACGATATCTGTTCTGAAATGTGAATGCCATCAATAACGGTTTCATCCGGGTTATATATAAAGGACTTTTACTTTTGAGGGTAAGGAGTTTACATAAAGCTTAGAATCCTGTAAACATAATTTTGGCACTGTGTTTTTGTCCACAAGTAAAAAAAAAATGGTTCTGACTTCAACACTTATAGGTGTAAAATAACTTGTTGAAGTTGGTGCCATGATAGTGCACAACTATTATCAAAATATTGTGCTCATGTACCGACTTCGACAAGTTATTTCAACACTTTTGATTGTTGAAGTCCGTTCCATTTTTTGATAAATATTTTTTCACCCTTTATTTTTTGTTTTTTTTTCGGGATCGATTGTGTATGTTCTCCGATTTCTTCACGCGCAACTATAATATCGTCGAGGTAGGCGTAGCACTTTTCAGTTATTGGAGTGTAACTCAAAAACCGTTTGTCCCATTTTGATGAAATTTAAATAGGACGACCAAGAAAATATACTTTATCAAACAAAAAAGAATCATCATAATCGGTTCATGAACGACGAAGTTATTCGCGAAAACACATAAAAAACCTCTTTTTTAAAAATTGGTTAAAAATAAAAAATCATAAAGTAATAATAATTTGGAGATTTTTGACATAATATTTGAACTTTCGTACGATTTAAGACCCTGTTAAAACTAAATAAAAAAACAAAACGAATACTAGAACGTTATAAATTTATTTTCCCCAAGCACGATTCAATCTGATAGTGGTTAGGGCTGCATATTATTAAAAAGTCTCCGAAAGAGACATACTATTTACACTTTACGTGGTGCCAGGTACTGCAAAGTATGCAGTACCTGTCTTGCTAGCTAATACTTACACATTTGATCAAATACGCTTTCAAAAAATTTAACATATAGGTAGAAAATCTTTGAAGTTATTAAATTAAAAAAGTCTAATGAACTTAAAATTGTTGTCACATTTCAACTATTACTCTTAATGAATTTTCGTATTATCTTACTGAGGCTTCTCTATCTTTCTTCTTTCCAGCAATGACTAAAGCATTAATTTGTGTGGTTCTGTACACTAAAACAAGTTTTTTTTTAAGCAGATCATCCAATGTTATTTCACTTCATTACTTTCCATGATCCCATTGATGAATTGCTTATTTTCCTTTAAGTATATATATAATACGGTGATTAAGTACATTAAAAATTATTATATTTTATTCTAATTATTTCTACCCAATACGCAACATTACATAGTACACGATCACAATACGACAAAAAAATTGGCCTTCTAACATAATCACTATCCCTGTTTGCACACTACTGCTTGTGGGCAGACTGTATATACTGCCCTACAATTCTATCTTAATAGTTTCTTACCACAAGTTTGTCTTTTGCGTATTTTGTCGGAAGGCTTACTGCGGACGCGAAAAGTTTTTTGCAACTGATATTATTAAGTTAAACTTAATTAATGAGTTACCCGTTAATCTGAGTTACTACTTGAAGGAATATATTGTGTCATGGAAAGTGTTTTAAAACAAACAGGTGAAATTAATTTTCATTTTACTTAGTTAATTTTATTTTATTATTTATAATAAATTATATTATTATTATTTTATATGTTAATATTTATTTATTCCTCACATTCCCAATATATAAAAAACTAAGCCCAAAAATAACACCCGAAAACATATTATATGAATATCACACATTGTGAAAAAGAATGAATGTCTTGCTATCACCACATGCTTTGTGTTTCAAACTGTTTTTCTTTTAGGGCGTGCCTACGGATTGTTTGGATGATCGATAGTTGTCCAATGACCATTAGTTTGGATTCCGTCCAGATTTGGCGTCCCCTTCTACCAATAGAGATACACTTTGGGTGCAATGTAAAATAAACCAGTATATAAAGTTCTAAGTTTTAGAAGGATGCCAAGTCAAAAACCCGCATCTGACCCGAAGATGCAATAATTATGTGTTATACATGTGGGTAAAGTCAATTTTTGGCGTGTTTGCTTCGATTGGAACCTGGTCAGGTTTCAAAACACGAAACTTTAGAAACCTTTACCCCATGACAATGAGATTAGAGACAACAAAATTCACAATACTAGTACTATCCAAAGACGAATTTGCGAGGCGCTCGGCGGAAAAGAGTCTTTCAAGTATACTCTTTTCTGATTGGTCGATTAGTTGACATTAGCTTTGTCAGGTGCGTTCTCAAATTTTAAAATCTTTCACTCACTTGCGAATAAAACAATTTTCTTGTCAGAAATCGATAAGTATAACTAGAGATTGACAGCGAGTGTGGTGAAAAAAATTATAACAGTAGTTCATCTGAAAGGAGTAGAATTTAGTCTGCCTCCAAAAGGAAATAACATAGGTGCCTGTATGTTTAACTACTATTACTTCTAATAAGCACCTATGATGTTCCTTGAAATGTACTTAACAACAAATATGGTTGGATAATCCTCAAAATTTAATAAAGAACAATGCAGTAACTTAATTCGTATGAAATTTTCTCGTATGTAATGACGTTAAAGTAAGAAATATTGGTCATTTACATGTAATAATAACATAATTATGGTTAATCCACGATTGAACATATAGGTGATCACATTTTGTAGAATGTCATGCTGCATACTCAAATCCTGAGAAATTGTTCAAAAGTGTGAGCAGTAAAACAATGGCTGTCGTAACCTTATTTTTTTGTATTAACCTTATTGTGTGTAATATCTACTGTATTTGTTTAAAAGAAATAATTATGCTTTGAGTCAGACGTGTCTATTCGAGCTCTCTTGCTTGCAAAATGCAAGGCAGCCCTATATAACTCTTATAAAAATAGCAAGTCTTAAAAATAGCCAACTAAATGTAGTATGGATACAAAAATACGTAAAAAATGTCTACGATATATCAATAAATAATATAAACAGTATATGGCGGATGGAGATGGATTTCTTTTTCTAGGCATGTCGTCGGCGTCAATTTTGGTTATAGCTTGAGTCAGTGCACACATCCGGCGAAGGTCTCGAAGGCAAGTGAATAACGTCGGAGCACATGCCTCGATCAAACGCTCTACTGACAGATAGTTTACACTTGACACTGACAGCTCACAGAAATGGTATTGACAATGACAACTCCCAACTTGAGCCACAGACTCGATTATGGCACTCGCGTAGTATTGCCATTCTAATAAATACAAATGATACTACATAGCATGGCGTAGGCATTCTTATTACTTATTCTCCGACATATATATATAAATGTATTAGTCTCAGGAGGTAAAAAATAGTTTAACAACAAAGCATTCTTACGGAACGAAAAATTTGGCCTTTTTTGAAAGAAAAGTAATTTTTGCGTGGTGAAAATCTTTGATTCGTGAAGAACCTGAAGTATTTTTAATATCGTATAGAAGGTGAGATACTGTTATCTCGTATACTGTGATGTGATGTACGGCGAAAATATGTCTTTTAAAAGCGCTCGTGTGAGACGAATCGTCCTTAAAATCGCGTGAGTAGGTCTTCATAGAATTCGAAGGTGTGATTGTGCATCCTAAATTTTGATTATCAGGCCCTTAATTCAATATACAAATGCAAGTAACTTTTATAACTAAACAAATTAAGTACTGTTGTAAACATCTCTCTAGTTTCGTTCTTCAACGCATGTATGGCATGGCAGAAGTTTACCAATACTTGCCATGCTTTTGGCAGGCGGGTTGGCGAGCGCAGTATGTTTCGAGACCCTCAGAAGGCTTGTATTTGTGTAACACTATCTTAATAATACATTGTAATCTGTTAATTTATAAAAATGTCGTGCCACTGTGTTTGTTCTCGCACTCCCCAGAAACGGCTGGACCGATTTTAATGGGTTATTTTGTATATTTTATAAAGTATTATTCATTACTTCCACTTCCCTGTTAAAATTTAAGTCTAGTATTCTTGTATGAACAAATATGCAAATAATTTAACATTCGTCTGTCGACGTGAAGTAATTTAAATGAAGTGTCGTGTCACTTTGACATTTCAACATTAATTAGCATTAATTTCTCTGCTATTTTTGTTATAAAATTAACACGCCGCCGCGCCACCGTCTTGCAGGCTGAATAAATAGACAAAACAACTATTTATTTAAGTACATACATATATGTAATTTGATGTATACTCGCAAGTAAACATTTGATTGATTGAGTGATTAATAAAAAGATTCTCAGCTTCTTTTGTTAAGCAAACAATGTAACATCGGCCACCAAACAATTCCAACTCGGATTATAGGCAAGTTCAACTAACACTCATGCTTAAGTGGTGCATTAACATCCACAATTAATCTGCCTAATGAATGTTTGCACACTCCATTTGGCCGACAATCGGTCAAACCCCTAATATTTGCCGTACACTTGCCGACATTTGCCGACACTGGCCGTCTAATGATGCTGTGTTGGCCACTGATAATGTTTCGTGTTAAGATAATGGATTAATCTTGTCGTGACAGCTCAAGATAACGCTGAACCTTCGAGAATGCTCTAAGCGCTGATTTGAAGATAAGATGTTATAGAATTCGTATGTAAAGATCATTCTAACTAACGATGATAAAAGTATAACAAACTTTTATTTATAAAACCCGTGTATACTTATGATTTTTTCTTCTTATTCTTTTCTTCTATACTGTTTACAATAAATCATACAAAATTTATATATATATACCTATTTATAATAAAACACTAATAACTAATTACAATACTGCAGCTACTACAGTAACATTTGAGCAATCCACTAGCTATTGGTAGCCTATAGATAACTCAAATGTTCTAACCCGCTACCGGCCGGCAGCGTGCCCAGAATGCAATATGTATTATATATATATATATATAAACATATTACAATATTTAGCTCAATATATTGTATAAATCTTAAGTGTTTTATTAAATTTTCACAAAGTAAGAAGAGCTGAGAAGAGCCGCGAATAATACGGTGAGAGGTATCAAGTAGAACTGATTGCACAAAGGACTGAATGGTTCTCGAAAGGACACGACGGTCTGGCAAATGCACCTGAGGACTTTCATCGACAACATTCACAGAATGCAGGACAGCTGGATTCAGGTCACTTTCTACTGTTCCTCATGAAGATCATACATTCTCGTCCTAGATGTGCGTAAATAAATTATTAGTTTATATTTATAAAGCGAGTGCAAATGCGTTTTTAAATATAACTTATTTATTTTGTTGCTTGTAATAGCACCCATGTTCTATTTTGGATATAGGTAACACCCCAAATTGATTTGACGCGGTAGCGGAAATGATTCAATGTAATTATCAATTACATAAAGAAGATCTTTTACACCTAGGTTTCGGACCCTAATACGTTTATAATAATTTATAGTCAACCTAGAGTTGAAAAATCATTGTTATAATGCTGACCTTCTCTTTTTTTCGTCACTAGAGGATACATCTTTCAACAAGTGGTTCATATATATATATATTTCATTTAATTTTATTTATTTATTTTGACTGGCCGGTTGGCGCAGTTGGCAGCACTCTGCCTTCTGAGCCGCTGGTCCCGGGTTCGATTCCCGGACAGGTCAAACATTTGTGTGTATGAACATGTCTGTTTGACCTGTATCTGGGTGTGTATATATGTATATAAGTATATATATATAAGTATATATTTAATTATATATATCAGTCATCAGACCTTGTGTGAATGTTGTCCCATAAAAAATAAAAATATTGACTAAAAGTTACTACGAAACAAAAACGTATTTCTCCTAGAAATCCAACCATATGTTTTTTCATTCAAATATTTAGTGTGAAATATTGATGTGTTTAGCGAGTCATTGCATTTAAAATATACAAAACGGACTTCCCCCGCAAATAATATTTTTTTTAGATAGATGATGATGAATTGTTATAGTGTGATTAACAAAACTAAAGTGTCTGCCAACAAAATCAACAATTTGGTTTTAATTCTTTTTTAAACGACTCATTAGTCGTTTAATTGAGAAAGAATGTCATTTATTGTCTTATTTTTCGTACCATCTGCCTCCCATTTGATCCTATTTGAACGATGATTTGATGATGATCAGTATCAAAAACAATAATCCTACATCCGGCGGCCACCAAGCGAGTAATGACGGGCATCCTGATCAAACCATCTAATGAGATAATTCCTGTCAGACGGACAGGATCTATTGTATTCATATACATACGTACCCATTTGTCGGTTTGCATTGTTCCTTGATTTATTACTTATTGGGTCCTTTAATCTTAGGATTATCGCGACATCATCAGCCGTGTGTAATTTGTGTGTTATGCGTATTTGAGCAACGTCTGGGCTTGTTAATACTGTGCACGTAGGTACTACCATGCAATCGCTTTATGGGAACGTTTTAATAGCAGGTGAATACATATCTGAAGTTATGAAAGCTCCGTGGTGGGAGAATCGGCTGTCAAACTGACGGACGCTTGCTTGGTCCTCACCCATGTGAGATTCCAGTGTAGGTATTATATTGTTATCAAATTCCCAGCATGGTGGTAGGGTACTTACGAGTACCCGCCTGGCTAGCTACCATCCTTAAGTTTGAAAACTGTCACCAAACACATAGTGTGTTTCAGCAGCAGTTCTTGAGAGCGAGAAGGCATTTTCGGTCTATTTCGTGATAACATCTTCGCCTACATCTCACTGACCATCAAATGTAAAATCTATATCTATACAGTATAGAAAAAAACCCTTGATTATTTTCTATTTGTGTATTATTCATATATCTCCTAACTGTACGTATAGATTGTATAGTTTCTTTTTTTTAATAATCAGTGGCAAACAGGCAGACTGGCCGCCTGATGGTAAGCGGCCACCGTCCCCTATGGATATCTGTAATACCTGGGGCATTACGATACGTTGCCTATCCTTTTTAGGACTCTGTTAACTCTCCTTTTTAACAATCTCATATTGAGGCTACTCGGAAACACCTTGTAAAGGAAAAGTTCGTCGAGGAAAGCTCGTTCCACATTTTGCAGGAGTGATAGAAACAATCTACGGACAGTATGTGACTCCCTTAACTCAATAATATGCGTAAAGGTCCTGGTAAAGTCTGGGTATCTTGTAGTTAAGAGTGAGTGGCTATCTTTCAGGCAGTCGTGGTCCAACGTAGACCGCAAAGCTTTAATGTATATCTACCAATCTATCTCTCTATCAATCTATCATAGTAAAACTATTCTCATAAATATCATTTCAATTTCCTCTAATGTCAATTCATTAGCTCTAGCGTGGTTACACTTTCGACTCATCGTCACTTGCCATCAGGGAGATAGTGCAGGAACACTACACGAGCGCGACCATAACGACTTCTTACACAATTTATGGAGCTTCTACTGAAACGAAGCGGCAAAAAAATCGTATGCCGATGTTTTTGCACATACGAGTAACTTTATCTTAAGTTCATTAAATCGCTTATTAACTTCTTGTCAGAAATACCGAATGATGATGATGCCGAATATTGTCTAAACAATCTTGTCAGAAATGCTAAATTTCAAGTGTTTAAGTTCTAAATATCGCCTTATATTAAAGTAAGCATCATAATAGAATTACGGTTCTTATTGTCAATTAATAACTGGAACACAACATGCAATAAAAATACGTACTAACATATCAAAATAAAATTGCTATTGCTTTGAATTGATTGCGACTGCATTAGTCCAGCGGAGTTTCAAACCAAAGTTCCAAAATAATCAGGAATGACCCTCCTTCATCTATAAACTTTTTGCTAGCTTCAGGCAAAACAATGGTTTTGTCAGTTCGGAACGATTCATCAGTGGACAATATCAGCTACATCTAGAACTAAGCATTCATTCGCTACGTTGTGCTATTAATCAGCGCGAGTCAGGCAGCTGTTTTGTTTGACCGTACCTAGTAAGCGAGTTAGGTGGTGCAGATTAGGAAGATGTGGAGGTGGTAATTTGTAGATGTTTTCTTTATTAGTTAGTAACTTTTTTTTTTTCTTTTATCACATTCAGACCCCCGCACTAGGATTCCCTGTATCGCGGGAGGCATGGACACACACAATCACAGAACACAAACATCCAAGACCCGGGACAAACATCTACATTCATCGCACAAATGTTTGCCCCTGCCGGGATTCGAACCCAGGGTCCCAGAGACACATAATTCATGTCGATGACACAAACCACTGCGCCACGGGACCGTCATTTGCCATAAATGTAGTCAGAATGTTAGGAGAGTTTGTGTTCAAGTAACCAAAAATTCCAAGTTAACTGTTACTGAAGTTGGTTACAGCGATTTAATAGTAGTGATTGAACAAAACAAATAAAGACTTATAACATATTATTTTTAGGTTTGAATCGATATTGGAAAATTATAGCGGTCCTATTCATTGATTGGATCCAAAAGGGGCAAAAACAAAATCAAACAAAAAAATATATAGGCAAAGCGCACAACAAAAATGACTATAATATACGTTTGGATAAATACGGTGCAAAATTAATCACCATTTATTAAAAAATTTTCTGATGCCCATCCAAATATTGTCTGGAAAAAATCTCTCCATGCGACAAAACTGCCCATTGTACCTTGATATCAGATTTTTTGTACGATTAATAAATCTTGATAATGGCAAAGTGCTAATTACTCGAACTAGCTTAAATTCACTAAAGTTTTTTAAAAAGAAATAGCTCGTATTATATACGCGCTAAAATTCAATTCCATTTAATGCTATCCTAATATTAGACGAGTTGTATTCAATTGCTGACCAATTGCGGGGTTTAAAAGGGCACCAAATAAGTGGCAACTTATTTTACGTGAAACTACCCGCAATTTTAATAAATACATCTAATTTTAGTCCTGCTATGAATAAGTGTCATACTGATTTAGACTTAATCGTGACCATATAAGTATTTATCTTACAAATCTTATTTTACACAATTGTAATTTAGTTTAGTTGAACAAGAGAATTTCTACTTTAACAAATTATTAATCTATTAAGTAGATATGCCATATCCACCCTTATGGTACTAGACGTCCGGTCAGTGCGCGTGTTTGAGCTTCGCCGTGATAAGAGCAACGCAAACAAAGCATCGAGTGAGCTGACGTGTGCGATACCGGGGAGTGATTGCCGATCCCTAGCCAGCTGCACTGTAACGCTATTTGTCTCCAATTCAGCTGACCTATACATAACTATAGAGTACATAATATCTACCTTTCTCTTTTCTCATACTTTTTCAGCTTTCTTCTAACTCTATATCCATCCACACTTGTTCGCTTTAATGTTGTTGCTTGCCTGCATAAATTATTTTCTCTCACTCTTTCTCTTTTCTCTTAATTTTTCAGCTTTGCTCTACCTCCAGATCCATCCACATTTGATTGCCGTAATGTTGTTGTTTGCATTAAAAAAATATTTTCTCTCTCTCTTTTCTCATACCTTTTCAGCTTTTCTCTACCTTTCATGAGTTAACATATAAAACTATTTCACATACCTATAGTATACAAGAAGTAAGATAACGGTCACCGATTTACTCGCAAACTATTCATCCCTGGGATTAAAGTATTTTGAATAATCGACCACATACATTATACTTGTGATGTAAGCAGTAAAACTATGAAGAAAAACCACCATTGCTTGGATTTATAAAAAAAAATTATATAATTTCCACAAGGGCTGGATGCGGGCCGCTTCCAATAGGTCCTAGTGGAAATCAATGGGGGAGGACTATGTCCAGCAGTGGACGTCCTATGGCTGAGATGATGATGAAAAAAAATATAACAGACATCAATGCTTGCACCATGCTATTAAATAAGGTTAAGAAAAGAGCCAATTGGGCATCGTTATAGGGATTCAAATCATTAATAACTAAAAAAACAATAAAAATATAAAGAAAATGTGTTGATAAATTATGAATTGACGTATGACGAATATTAAAGGTTCTTTTAATATCTCGAATAAAAAATATGAAACGAAAAACCAATTTCAGTGAACGGAAAATTGAGTTAGTTTATTATATTCAAATTAGCCCTTCAGTTCTATTTTGAAAATATATCCCAACAAATATTTCATAATCTAGAAAATCGATTCAGCTGACTGAAGATTAACATTTACTTAATTGTAATGTGAGACAGTGGTCAAACGAAAGCTTATCACTGTGTAGCAACTTCCCACTAATATTATAAATCTGAAAGTATGGATGGATGGATGGATGGATGGATGGATGGATGGATGGATGGATGGATGGATGGATGGATGGATGGATGGATGGATGGATGGATGGATGGATGGATGGATGGATGAATGGATGGATGGATGGATGGATGGATGGATGTTACTCAATCACGCCAGAACGGCAGCACGGATTTAGATGAAATTTGGTATGTAGATATTTCAAGTCGGGGAATAACACTTAAGGTACTTTTCATCATCATAAATGACGACCAAGCAGGTAAAACCGCGGGGCACGGCTAGTAGTTTTATAATGACATCAGTCAATATGTTGTTGCATGCGCCATGTTCACCACTCATATATTTACCAGAAGACATGGCGTACCTACGCAACTTTATCCAAATATAGACCAATAAACACAATTTAAATAAATATTACTATAACAAGCTGCGCCCGCGGTGTTACCTGCGGTGATATGGTAAGTGGTATTGACGATTTTTGTTTCCCACCACCCCACGGGAACACTCTATATTTTCGGGATAAAAAAGCCTTTATATGTTATTCTTGAGTATATACTATTTTCAGATTTCATGCAAATCCGTTTAGCCGTTTCAGCGTGAACGTGTAACAAACATCCATACATGCAAACAGTCATCAGATTACCAAAGTACAGACTCTGCCTAGTTTAGGACCTGAAGACCTTGTGTGAATGTTAATAAATAAAAATAATTAAAAAAGAAAACTTTCGCGTTTATTATAATATTAGGATTTGGTAAATAAGTAAATATCGTAATTAATTATCGCGTTCATCATTATTTAGGTGTACCGTGGTCTTTTTTGTAGTTATTACTAAAAGATTCATAAATTGCTTTATTTATTATATATTTCAGTTGTTGCGGCCTGCGGTATCACCCGCGTGGATTACGGTTTTTCCGCTACCTCAGTTATTCTTCAGGAACTAACCTTTTTTCGGAATAAAAGTAGACTATATGTTATTCCAGGGTCTTACCTATCTCCATCTTGGTTGGAGCGTGAAGGAGTAACAAACATACTCACATCAAACTGTTGCCTTTATAATATCGCTGGCTTAATTTTCAAACTTCGTAACTCCAAAACTTTTGAATTATTGTTTTTAATGCCGTCTAGTGTAAAATGAGTTAACGAACACGATATGATCACTTATTTTTCCTAAAATTATTTAAATGTAAATAAAGCTGTTTTTCTATTTACTGTTAGTTATTTAAAAAACTAACAGTAAATAGAAAAACAGCTTTATTTAAAAAACTATATTTTTAATTTATTTATGAATGAATGAATTTTAAAAAATAGTTTTTTTCTTCCTCCTGTAAAATTTTACCAAATAGAGATATGAACTTTGAAAATTAAGCGAGCGTTACATGTATGATTTACTTACACACGATAAATTTCTTGCCAGGATACTGCAGTAAGTAATAGTGTAAACAAAGCCTTACGCACTTGATTTAAAGGTCAACAAGCCGTGTCTAACAAACATAGGAGAACAAGCAAGCGAATACTAGCAACCATATCTCAAGACGGCCAAACAAACATCGTTTACGGCAATACGGCCAGTAAACCGTATAACGGTTGTAATGAAACCCATTTGTCTGCCTAATGTGCGTCCAGGATATCGTCTAATATGAAATAACGTCTGTGAGACGATGGGTCATTATATCTGGCTATATGTCTTCATGAGCGCTGATCGGGAGATACGGCCAAGGTGTCTGAACGGTTGCTTCTTAGAGCATTGCTGTTATATTGCTCCTTAGTTCCGTTTTATTATACTTGTAATAACAAAGTATATAGAAAACTGAGAGGTTTCTCTCAGCCTCTACGAGATGGCGCTGTACAGCTAAGTTTACATATATTTTTGAAGTAACTTATAGAAAAAAAATCTTGTGAAAATTAAAACTTGTAGCCAAATGGTGAGAGCGGCTTATATAATATGAATGGATATAAATATGTTTTTAGACTATCACTGTCAGTGTTGCCCCAAATTAGAGGACCAATAAAAAAAAATACACGGTAAATATTCCGCTTCCATAGTAGGTAAACAATATGTTACTTGTTAAATCTGACATAAATTGGTTGTAAGTTTATCCGAATTTACTAACGATTCAAAAGTCAAGTAGTAAGCAGCCAAGCTTGACTGGTTTTGTGGAATTTAGACCCACATCTTCAGGGAGTTAGGCGAGCGTACCGAAGGCCGTCTGGCCCAAGAGATTTAACTACATAAAGATTTACCGTGCATACGTCATTTAGAATTGATGATCGATGGGCTTGCAATTAAACGAGTGAAAACCATGAAACGTCATACACAGTTGAGAACGTCAACTGACAAAGGTACTAAGGTAAGTACAAGGCTGTATGCAAGCTGATGTTTTTAGTCAATTCTCACCAAGCACTTCAAAAACTTTTATTTCATACCTTATAGATTAAGCTTTTTTTTTTCTATCACATTTTACGACAATCTAACTTGATGTTCAGTGACAATGTGGTCGTAGGTAATTCAAATATTATGAATGTCAAAGTTGCATCAGACATTAATTTGAAATGTTGTATATTTGTTGACGATAGTACCTTAATTGGAAGCTTAAACAGTATCGCCTGTTGTGGATCAAACAAGCGACCATCAGATTGACAACCAACTTCTGACTGATCATTTCTTCTGCTGAAAAGCTGAAAGATTTTTCTATAACGTCTATTCATCAAAGTAACTACATATTTATATCGTTTGATTTTCACTACCGAAGAATACTGCTTCTACCACTTCGTGAGAGGAGAAGCATAGCTGATCTCACGTATATCTTAGGAATAGCGAATGGTTTAGTTGACTGCTCGGATCTACTTAGTCACCTCGGACTCCGCACTACTGATAGGATCTATAGGAGTCCAAAGCTACTCAACGTACCGTTTGCAAAGACTAACTACAGGCAGAATTCGTTCTTCATTCGGGCGTGCAAATGCTTTAACGATATATCCAATAAACTCGATATTGATATGTTTCACACTACTTCCGCAAAATTGAAACATGCACTTAGTTGTTAGTTTTTTGAAAGCTAAATATGTCTATGTATTGATAACTTATCTTAATTTGTATTTATAATTATATATATTTCGTGTAAACTCTGGTATAGTATCTCTGGTATAGTGGCATAGTATAGTAGTATCTGTATATATATTTCCTCCACACATCTAGATGTCGTCCATTAACTTTTGTTTTGTTACCTAATTTGGCTATTTGTTGAAGTTTATAATTGGCCTTCAGTGAATGTTTACTTATCACGTTTTATCGGCTAAGCTGTTAATTTGCCTAAAATTTTTAAAATAAAATAAATACCCCGATCCAGGGTTGAGCCTTTGAAGCCTGGTCTCGGTGACTGTCATCTAATCAGTGAAAACCTATATCACAATTATTGTTGATTTAATAACGCCATTTAGTAGTGATCTCAAAAAAATATTATTTTTCAAGACTAGAATGTACAGGTGACAAAGACAAAGTTTTGACAAAAGTTTATGTGCGATGACAATAGCGAAAAGGTTCAGTATTAGAAACTGTCAACAATATTGCACGGAAACATTGTAGTTTCATGATGTAAAATGATCTTCGACAGTAGGGAAGTAAATGTGAAGATAGTAGCATACTTCGTACTTGGTAGGTGGGCTCTTTCCGCAACTAGAGCGATACGACGCGGTCTGTTTTGCGTGATATCGGGCGCTGTCAGTCAGTCCAGAGCTTCCTGGACTGTCCTCGGCACGTCGAAGTAAGCTGCCTTTTTTATCGCCACGCTACTGCACTGAAAAACACGTGCGCGGCCGCTTCTTCCGCCTCCAAGTAAACTATGCACAGGGGGCTGTCTGTAACACCTCGTGTACAGAGGTATTTGTTAAGGTGCCATTTACGGGTAATAATTCCGACGACTTGCCGTAGTTTGTAGCGTTTAAAATTGAGTACTCTTCCGATGTATCTCGGGCATAATGCCGGTCTTGATACTGGGTGATAGTTTTTTTTTAACAAATCCAGTATCTGTTTTGGTTGAAGGGCAGAGGAATCGCGTGAAAGTAGCATTATCATTGATTTGTACGACAACGATACGCATACATAGTGAAGATCACATTATCAAATACACAGCATAGTGCAAAGGTATTTGACAGCACCCACTAATTTTTACCTATACTTTGACAAGCTCTCAGCACATGTAGTGTATTCAGGCAGCTATCTTTGAGAAACAACTAATATATTGCTGATATTGTTTTTTAAAAAATCCCCTCAAAAACACCACAAGCCTTGAAATTGTGAACCATATACGTAAAGGCTAGTACACACTGCAACACTCGCCACAAATTGAGTTACAGAACGTTTCTTTCTCGATCCAAGAGGCTCTCAAACTTTTACAAACGAATTCCACTTTTTGTGGGACACAGCGAAATAATGGAGTCTCAGTGAGTTAAGTGGTCGCGAGATTGCTATGTTACGCTCTGTTGGTTTGATCTAGAAGCGTTCTTTGAGCTTGGAACATATTTTGTTTGTACTCACTTGCTTGCGTATGCGGACACGAATTTATCAGAATACAGACATTAAGAAATATTATTAATAAAACATTAATCAGCAAATCTTTCCTTTTTTTTTCAAATAGTTGTTCGTTATTAATGTAAGCTTGCGAAATCGAATATCACAATTTTAATGATAAACCTGGCGTTACATTACACTCACTGCAACAAGATTTTTTTTTCGACCAACGCCTAAGTGTTTATCCTACTTAGTGATAATGTTTTTCCCAGTAAACTATTATAATATTTTAATTGAAATTGGTTTCAGGAAAATATTTATGCTAGCCTTTGCTTTCAATCGTAACTTCATGTACTTTGATGGCTGAAACGTATTTCACAAAAGATTATGGTAAATAAAATAAAGTTTTTGGTATAAAATAAAAAACGTTTTCCATGATAACCCTATTTTGAGACATGTGGGAGTATTCAATGGGTATTCATAGTTTCTGTAAACATTGAGCATCGCTGTCTACACGGAAACAGGTGACGTCAGCGCGTGTTCGTTATGCGTTGCTTCATTACGCCTCGCCTCAAGGGCGAAGCGGGCGGGTGATGGGGCGTACCTCGCATTTCTTATTGTAATACCCGCATAACTACTGTGGTTTTATTTGTTTCACGTTTACGTTAATGTAGTGTGTAGACAAGCTATGTATAGGTATGTAACGCTTAGTATTTAAGGTACGTGTATGAAAATGATGTAAGGCAATAATAAAGAACATATCAAACCAATTGGACGTATAATTGTATAAATTGTAAACCCTCTGAACCTGCAACATTACATTTAAATATGCTTAGAATTATTGTTTGACGAAAGGTGATATCATGTGTGTTTGACTGTTTGCGTTTGTGATCTTTTGATTTCATGTATATTATAACAAGAAATTGATAAACTTTTAACGAAAGTTTGTTTAATTTTATTGATTACGAAGTAAACTTGTCTACACACGTGTGTATAACACGATAAAATTACGAATACAAACTCAATCGCTTTGCCTCGACGCCGAAATCCGTCAATTTCGTCAACTACCCACGCTTTCCTCAAAGGTTTTCATATTTTTTCCGTTCAGTATTTTATTATAACAGTCCAAATTAACTTTTCACTTATCCCCGTAAGGAAACTGTGTCACCCAACTCCAAAGGAAATCTCATAAAGCTTCTCATAATTTACATGTTACATAATCCCTACGTCGCTGACTTCACAGAAAAGTCACTTTCGCAGAAAAGTGAGTTTCGCTTTTCCGTAAAGTTTCCCGAAGTTTCATTATCCCGAAAATGAAGGCTCGATCGGGGCACAGAAAAGTGTTCATCAGTACACAAGATTGTGAGAAATTTATCTATCACACGAAGATGTCAGGGGCTATATTTTCTATAATGGCTGTAAAAAAAAGAAATGTGGTAATCAGAATAAGACCTCGTAAGAGTCGTCAGAGAATGTCCGCTAAGAAAATATAATTTATTTTAAAGAACATAATATTATAAGTATGACTATGAAAAAGAGGTTCACAATTCGTTTTACTGTGATATTTATACTTAAATATTTTTCCACATTTCTAAGTGTTATATAATATGGATAAGCATTTTTTGTGGCAACACAGAAAAAATCGTAAAACGCCCTTTCAGTCACAGTAGATAACGCGTAGTCCGTCCAGAACGTACTATTTCCGCTAGCTGCAAAATGCACTGCTGAGTAATATATTTCCAAAACTAGCAACATACGGGTCACACCATACAGATTTCACACATTTTCGCTAGCAAATTTAATTATATTGAAATTAAACGGATTTAATTTCTATTCACCTTTTAAACATTTTCGAGTGACCCTGAGCATTAATATGAAACGTGCTTGACATACGGGGAATAAGATGTTTAAATTTGCAGATATTTGTTTAGTTACTAAGATTAATTTTTTTACACGTACTGATGTGAGTTTACTTATAAACATCTTGTTTGCCTGCTTGTGTAGATGTGTAATCAATAGTATAAAACTTATGTACTCACTATTTCAGCACTGTGCACACACCGACTTTGAAACAAAACCGATATATCTCGGAGGAGGGTCGAACGGCTTCCAGTCTCACAATAGACTTAGTAGTTCGACTTTAAAGAGTTTTCAGTCTGTTTGTTTCAGAGCTGATTTCGAGTGTGTGGCGTCTTTGTTGACTTTCGAAGGAAATGCGTCTGCAGCTTGAGGAACTCTTTAAATCTGGATCTCTAAAACTCATCCTGGAAAGTAATACAAGCAATACAAATTACAAGAAAACATGTTTGTTAGGGCTTAACAGGTGCCAATGATATTACAGGGGCTAGCAGGTGTTCACAGACAGAGAGGGTGGGAAAAATCCTGATGCGTGTTGATTTAAAATATTACAATATTGTATTTTACAGATGGAGTCAAAAATATCACTCGTCACATACTACAAAGTTTTAATTACCTTCCTTCTGGTGTAAGAGACAATTCAAACAATTTTCCGTTACTGCGTGAATTCCAGATAAAGGAAAAATATGGTAATAAATTAGCAAATCAAATCAAGTTTTCTTCGATCGGAATTAGTTGATATAAATTGTTCTCTTGAGTGGTATTTTACGTTTATTACTTTAAGTTTATTAGATATGTAGGGCTTTCAACAAAATAAGCTGAAAATCCTTAAAGTTGTTTATTTATCAAATAATAATGGCATTGGCCTTAATTCCCTTTTTAAGCTATGACAGCCTAGCGGTGGGATCGCCGGCTGTCAACCGGACTGACCTAGCTGGTACTGGTTCGACATTGGTGGGAACCAATGGTCTAAGCTCCCAGTGAAGGCAATTTCGTTACCATATTCAGGCCATGGTAGTAACACACGGGATGTTCACGCAGTTGTCCCTTAATTCCAGCTAACATTCTAGGTTTAAATGAAAGCACCTTCCACCACATCATCATTGGCCATCTAGTTCGATAGTGATCAACCACTAGATCTATAATGTATAAAAAACAGTGTTTTAGATCAGGGAGCCAATTTTCATAAGAAAAGTTTAGTTTAGTGAGTTATCGGTCTAGAACCCAGTTATTTAGACTCTAGATAACTAATAATAAAAACAATCGCCATGCTAAACAAGCATTACTGCTTACGTTATTACCATATTGGTTCTTGGATTGGAACAACTGAGTCAGTACCTTCTTTCCAACACCGGACCTTTGTCTCATTTTCATGCAATCCCACGTAAATTTCTTGGAATAAAATCAAACACAACGGAACTTGTCCGCTTGTTCAAATAACATTTTGTTTCACGAAGCCGTCGGCCCCTTTTGAAACTCAATCTACCCACATTTGCAAAAGACGGGCTGATGGACTGTTCAGTCTAACAAAATTATTCAAAGTAGCATTTTGCGTTTTTGTAGGACACAACAAGGACCTAGCGTGGAATATGTAGTAGGACAGTTTCTAGATTAAACTATGAAATAAGGAAACCAGAAAGTTTTTTTAAAAAATTACAATTGGATTAGTTTTTATACTTTGTTAGTTATTTGGAAAATGTTATTTTCAATTGTAGTCCAGTCTCAGAATTCATAATACTTATATAGTTTTCTTGATATACTATTTCTTTTAGTAAGTTAAGCCTTCTGATATGATTGAAAAAAAAATGATAGGGTATATACGCTCTAAGATCATGAAACTACACAACAACACTAAAAACTACAGTTAAACGCACACCCTGTTATGCACTATACAAAACGGCATACAGCACACACACTAAGAAACATTTTTGTATATGGGTACTCAACTATGATTTTTGTATCGTGAGTGTCTGCCCCCTTTCAGGTTACAATTTTGTATACATCACTCTAATATTTTGTATGCAAAAGTTTGTATGTTGGTGACCTCTTTACGCCTAAACGGCTTGTTATATTTGAATGATATTCGGAGTAACGGTACGGTATTGTCCACATAGTTATTATTTACATGGTAACGATAAAGTCCAAATTATTATGATTATGATATGAGATTACTTGCGGCGACTTGACGGTCGCCGTGGCGCAGTGGTCAGTGACATTGACTTCTGTGTCGTCGGAACCCTGGGTTCGAATCTCGGCAGGGGCAAACATTTGTGCGATGAGCGTAGATGTTTGTCCCGGGTCTTGGATGTTGTGTGTGTGTGATTGTGTGTGTCCATGCCTCCCGCGATACAGGGAATCCTAATGCGGGGTCTGAGTGTGATATATAAAAAAAAAAAAGATTCTTCTGAGATACAATAAAACTCTATAATAATATTATAAATGTATAGTAACTCTATCTGTAGGCCTTCACCACTGAAACAAATTTGATGAATTTCGAACAGAGGTAGGGGTCCTTGGAGGACATAGACTACTTTTTGTTCTGGAGAAAGCATGGTTACCGCAGGATAGCTGAGATAGCGTGAAAACCATTGTCCACAAGGGTAGGTAGGTAGGGTAGGTAGGGATGAAACCGTTGAGTAGCTAGTTGTATAATAAAATGACAATATAAGTCTTTCTTCAAACTTTAATCAACACTTATCTGATAGTGGAATCGTGCACCGTCATAAAAATACTCGTAAAATAAGAAACCCACTGTCTGCGACCTTTGCTATCTAGTCGAAAATATTTTGGGGACCAAAAGATCACGAACACTACGTTTACTGTAAGTACATAATCTTTAAGTGTTGTGTATTTGGAATTTTTAGAGAAACAAGTAATACACTCTCGGAGTGTTTAAAACGTATAAGTAACATTTTCAAAATATAGTAAAATTCTATTATAAGAGAAGTTTTCTACAATCAACAGCGCATAAGTAACCTTCACAGCAAGGGGTTTGAAATAGTAAATAGCACAATGAAGATCACACATAAATTAAGTAATATTAAAAGATCTCCGCGTTTCTACCACTACTGAAGATACCCTCATTTCACACGTGGGGCAGCTATTTGAAATTATATTATGTATTATTATATATTAAATTATATCACCCGAACTAGCTAAAATGGAGTAAAATTCTTAAAAATGAAATAGGTCGTATTGTATATTAAATAAAATTCTAATTCGTATAAATTCCTTTGACTCTATCTCTAATATTAATCGATTTTTATCCCAGGCCAATTATAGGTAGTTTTAGTCGGGAACAAATAAGTGGTGAATATTGAATTTACAACAATGAATTCAAAATTCGGTGTTATTTTTTTTTATTATTCTACTATTTTCTTCAATCAAATGTTATTCGCCGCGAATTAAGACCAATATCGAAACCAACCACAGTTTAACCTGGGTCAAAATATATTTTCTTTTCACATAAATGGAAAAGTACGTTTCTGTGGAAATCGAACCACCTAAAAGTATTTTTTTTTATCACACTTAAACCCCCGCACTAGGATTCCCTGTATCGCGGGAGGCTTGGACACACACTTTCACAGCACACAAACATCCAAGACCCGGGACAAACACCTACACTCATCGCACAAATGTTTGCCCCTGCCGGGATTCGAACCCAGGGTCCCGTGGACACAGTAGTCATGTCACTGACACTAACCACTGCGCCACGGCGACCGTCGCCAGTATTGTCTCTACTAGAGAGTTATTCTTTATAATTCATCACGAATAACTCCCTAGTAAAGACGATACTTTAAGGTGGTTGAAGTTACTATTTAAAGGTATCGCATATTATGTGAAAAGCCGTCGAAGAAGCCGATACCAATACTTCTTTTTGCTTGATGCCGTATACATTTTTATAAACATTTTTCAAAGCCTTGGTGATTTGCTTTACCCTAACATTTACTTAGCGGGAGGCACCCTACTCACAGCTGTTCTGAAGCCTCATTACTTCTCTTCAACAATTGACATTAATTGTCTGAGAGCTGTCCGGGACACTCGACAACATTTTATTGTCGGATTTAGATCGACTAGCCCTGAAAAAGGACGGGATGAGGTGATCAGATGATTACGTTCCAGTATTACAGTTTAAAGTCCTTTCACTTTCATGGCCTAAAATAAATCTATAACCCTTCAATTTTGCAATTCAATAACATCGTAGAATAATATGAATTGATAATCTGAAAAAAAAGGTACATTATTAAGCCCCCGGTTTCAACCGCATTGACTACAGTTTTCCCGGTACCTCAGGTATATCACGGGTACTGATTTTATTCCGGTATAAAAAGGAGCCTATGTGCTATTCTAGACTAAAATGCGTTCATCCGTTTCGGCATCATTAAGCAGTACAAACTTTAAGATATACATTTGCCAAAAATAGGTTGCGTAAAGCCGCAGGAAGTAGGAAGCTGAATATAGCCAGCACCAGTATTGTCCAAACTCAAGTTAATATTGGAAGGTGTATGTACTCGATGCGTTTTATATTCAAATAACGTACATAAAATAAAGTACATTACGTAAATAAAATAAATATCAACCTCTCTATGCTGAAGACAAATTCCGCTAACGTCATTATCAAGACCCAAATCTCGTTAAAGTCAATTAACTTGAAGAACAAACGCAAAGCACATTTCGATTTGAATGGCACTCGATGGGGGCCTATAAATCATTAAAGGTACGTGTGCGTACTTACTATTGTCTAATCTGTGTCCTTATCCCATATAACTAAATGATGATACATACAATCGTAAGGAGATGAACAAAAAATTCAAAAAGTTGAAATTTAATTGTACCTTACTTATAATATTAGAAAACAGTAGAATCACTAACTTAATCTTAGAGTAAATATTTACTATTTTAAATTATGTATTGTTAAACTCAACCCTGAAGAATAGTTTGTTTATAATTAATAATAATCAATTTATTCGTAAAGCAGAATTACATGGCATAACCTCTCATAGTAAATATACGAATTTATAAGTATTGTTATAATTATATATTACTAGTATCTTTATATACTTAGCTACAAGCGCTTTGCTATATAAATATATAGGTATGTTATACCTAAATAGGTATACCGAAATATATAGCAAAGCGAAATAAAATATTAATAAAATTAATAATGAATGGAATTATTTAGGTCACGTATGTATGTAATAGTATGTAATTTCAATAAAATTGTTGTTTTTTGTAAGACATTATTAGAGGCGTCAAGTGCATATTATTACATTCATTTTTTTTTTTCAAGCGTCGACAAACAGTTTCACAGTATACTTATAAATAAAACTTAATTAATAATAGGATAATTGTGGGACCAACATCGTCGACCACAGGTTACGATATTCATCTTGAATAAAAACGATTACGAATTTTTGAAATGCAGCCATGCAGTGAGAGCGATGGTGGTCATCGGAACGGTGTGGCTGGTTCAATCTTCAAGGATGCAGCCGGTAAAATTAATTAACCGCTATCAAACTACCGCAATCTGATAAGAGCATTTTACAGTTTCTTTTACTAGCACCCACAAATTTGAATCTGAGAGTCAGTTTATATTCTAGGTCTAGTGTTTCCACCTTCGACCACATCCTCAGTGATAATCAAATAAGATGTATAAATGAAGTATAAAAATAAGATGGTAGAATTAGCATAGCAGCTGTATTTTTTCCCCAAAATTGTAGGATTGATACCCATAGTAAAAATATTGTTTAACACGGGATACGCACCATGATTTATATTTTGATTGCGTTCCCGATATTTCGGCGCGGTTCTACGCACCATGATCATAGAGAGACTGAACCGCGCCGAAATATCGGGAACTCAATCGAAATCTAAATCATGGTGTGTATCCCGTGTTAAACAATATTTTTATTGTGAAAAGCCATGAAAGTTTTAAACAATACTTGATACCCGTTCTATATATTAAACATAACATATATTATCTACGTGTTTCAAAGTTGTTTGTACTCAAAAGTAGAATCTTCAGGCAACTGTTTTCATGACCGTATCCTTACAACTTCTTGCCATTTGCTCATTAGAGACAGGGTCCGTAATCGGGTGAAGGACCACTAGAGATTAGAGCTGAAGAAATGATTAATGTGGATACGGGGCTTAATGTAAAATAGTAGTTAAGCCAAGATGATGAAGTTGTAAAACGTATACATATATATTTATACATAAAGTGTGGAAGTAAATGTTTGTTGAGCTTCAGCAGAAATAACAACGAGGGATATTTCTGTATTTGATCAATGGCCTGTTTTCTATAACTAGGCCCTTCATCCCAGTCGTGGGAAGATACAATACAATACAAAACACTTTATCGTTTTGTATTGAATTGTGCTTAAAATTGAACACTTAATTACAATGGTTAGTAGTTCGAAGTGATCTTATCCACTCAACCTCGGAAAAGTAACAAAACAACCCCGCGGCCAAGTATGGTTATTTAAATATAATAACAAATGCACACTTACACCCCCGCACTAGGATACCCTGAGTCGCGGGAGGTTTGAACACACACAATCATATACACAACATACAAAACCCGAGAACAAACATAATAATATGCTCATCACAGAAATATTTGCTCCGGCCGGGATTCGATCCCGGAGTTAGAGTTCTAAAATCAGTGTCACTCATCATCACTGAGCCACGACGACCGTCAAATTAAAAAATAAGATGGTTATCAATCAAAGCGTATGTAGAACTATTAGCATTCCATATAATGCACTAAGAACGCTAAACTTACACTTCTACTCGTAAACATGGCATAAAAGTGCTGACATGCAGACACCATCCTACAACTAGATGGATTTAGATGAAACTTGGTATGGCGATAGCTTATACCCTGGATTAACACACAGGCTTATTTTCATAATCACCATCACCACCGTTTTTCATCACCACGTTGGTAAAACCGCGGGGTGTAGCTAGCTTATTTTCATTATCACCATTATCACCGTTTTTCATCACCACGTGGGTAAAACCGCAGGGTGCAGTTAGTATTTTATAAATTCAATTTACTTTATTATTTTTACTATTATTATTTTTATAGTCATAATTTACTTTTAATATTCTCACTTTGACATGGAGCCATTAGGTCAGCCCTATGATTCAGAACCATCGATAACTATGCAAATTGATTCGATTCGTTATTGTTCCTACATTTTATATTTTGAACTTTTTTTGATTCGCACATATTTCATGAATGTAATGGAATATTTCTGTAACGAATATAGAAAAAAATATAATATTTCAAACGGGTTTCAAGCGAAATTTACGCGTTGTCGATATCACTATCGATAATTCCGAAGCCGAATATAGACAACGAGTAAGTTTCACGTTAAACCCGTTTTAAATATTATAAAATCATAATGAGCGTGAGTTTTAACAATGTTAAATAGTTCTATAGAAAATCTGTATCTAGAGCTATCTGGATTAATCCGTAACCGAATCGATTCAGTTAGATATCGAAGAGTTTAGAATCAGGCGGCAGAATTTTAAGGCAAGGTTACTAAGCCAATGTTAGCATTAGCACCAATATAAGGTCAACGAAAAATAAGGATATCAAAAATGGCGTTTTAAATTATACCGATAAACGATTGATTCTTGTATATATATCTCAGATATCTCAAAAGCAGACCTAATGATTCGAATGAAAGTTTGTATGTACATGGATTAACATAATATGTTACCACATCATCACTTAATATCTTAACTAGTCCTAGGTGCTTAAAGTTTTTCCAGATGTTTACTTATCTTAAAACACTATTCATGTATAGACTAAGAGCAAGCATTGTGATTTCCTTATATTACCTACCTTATGTTGGATACTTTAAATTGTGGTCACCTGCGTAGCAAGTGGCTAAATAATAGAACTAAATTGCTAGGAATTGTTTCTTGTATAGGACTGATTGGCGCCAAGGTGTCAAATTTCCTAAGGTATACAAAAAAAAAACAGTCAGATCCGCGACGCCTTTGATAGATCTTGATGATTTTATCCAAAAATGAAAAATTAAAAACGCAAGCATAATATGTATAAAAAATGGATTTAATTTTTAAAACGCCTATTTTGAGTCAGTAAATATATTTATCGATGATAAAATGAGAATACGAAACCCCAATGTTTGAAATTGTTCAATTTACTTAGCAATAATGATAAACGGTTCATAAGGCAACTAATTAATTTGTTAAATACATCGTCTGGTGACCTGACGTATATGTATGTATAATTAAAGTTAATACATATCGTTGAACATAACAATAAACGATGAATTTTTTCCTCATATTTTGGAGTACTCTGTTTTATTTTTTAATATTTATAGTTATTACACGTTAACTATATCATATATACAATTGTGTGTACATTAGAAAATGGACACTAAATAAAGCATCTATACCACTCTTTAAATGTCAAAAAAAAACTTTACTTAAATATTATGTCTTCCCATTTAAATAGATAGTGCCATTTTCAGACAAAAGAAAACAGCGGAAAATGCACAACTCGCTAAGGCGGGTAGTTCATAATTTACCCGAGGGCTGGCTCTCTCGATACGCGGCTTACTTTGACAACTGACAGATTTATGAGCGTTCAAACGAAATTCGCTGGACCGTTTGCGTAGCGCTTAAACTTGATGTTAGCTCCCGGTCTATGTATTTTTCGTAAGCATTTTTTTTTGGTCAAATAATATGTCCATTTATTGTTTTATTGTAAAAATAGTAGCAAAATATAAAAATTTATATATTTAAAAACAGTTATAAAATTTTTATATTGATACATATGCAACGGCACAAAACACCATACTAAATAAACCGTTTAAAAATATTATAACTGCAAAAATGTGTGCTTGTTTGTGTTATGCTGTTATTGTACATTATTTGCTATAACTCAGTCCTTAAGTAAGTGAATGGATAATGATCAAAATTTAGTACTAAATACCTTAGAATAAATACATAGTATACTTTAATTCTGTAGGTACAATACCAAACGGTTCCTGTGGGATAACTGGGCTTTCACCTGAATAGAGGATATTCCCGTAAAGCTGGGTGATCCTTTTTTATGTGGTGACCCGGTACTAGGTTATAGTATACGACAAATACAAGATATACATGTAGAGAAATTAAATATATAAACAAAATTTTACGCTACCCCGAGTATATGTTTATATTCGGAGCGATAAATGGATAAGGAGACTTTTTTTTCTGGGAAAATCCTTTATACACGTACCATCAACCTGGGCGGGTACGGTGGTTATGTGGGAGTCTCCCTCAAAGTAAAGGGGGAATACTTACTAATAACCCGGAACAGACTGATGCCCGTCGGGGAGTAATTAGGTCACGTTAGAATTCACCATCCCGCCCCCAAAAAACGCAATTTTGCATCAATAAAGTAAAATATCTTCACACTTACTCGTAAGTACAATGTACCGTTTTAGCGCAAAAAATGTTTACTACGTATATTTCTGCTATTATGTAAATAATGTTTTTTTCTCGTGTTTAGTGCAAGTGTAAAACGCCATTTAGCATCAATAAAGTAAAATATCTATACATAAGCACCATTATATCGCTTTAGCTCAAAAAAAAAATCTGTTAGGAAAAAATTAATTTTTTTCTCTTGTGTGTAGGGCAAGTGAAGAAGGCAATTTATTAAAAAGTTTATGTTTTGAAAAAAAAGCCCAACCGAATCTTACGTATTTTTTTCCTCTTGATTAGGATTAGTGTAGAACGCGATTAGGCTGTACACTGAAAGGCGATTGTGCAACAAGAACGTAATCTCTCCGCGCATATTAGCACCATTTATCGTTTTAGCGCAAAAATAACGTAATATCTATTTACATCATAAAGTCACGATCAATTGACTAGAATAAATATCGAGGGCTTACCTTCTCTCCTAGTTCACTCTTAAACCAAATATGTTCTACCTGCATCAGCAGGAAAGAGACGCAAACCGGGACGAGGGGAGAGATAAAACGTTTTATTGCCTTCTCGAAATTCGCCAAAAATCAACAATTCAATTCAATGTGGCTCATAAAGTTGAAAGATAGATTTGGAAGGGTGCTACTATTTGTTTTCCTTTTTTATTGGACAGATTTTTTTAATTTTACTTACTTGATGGTCAGTGACGATCAGATTGAAGGTGTAATCACGCCAGATTTACAATCAAGTAACTGTGTCCACGCACTATGTGATTGAGGACAGTTTTTCAAATTTGAGGATACGGAAGAGGACTTTGTCCTCAGTACCATCATTCGGTGGATTTGATAACGATGTTACTTCAACCGGAATTCAAATTAGGGGTGGGGGTCAAAACAGGAGGTAACCGTCAAGTTGTCAGCCGACACTCAAAACCTCAGGACAGTTATCGCTTTATAACTACAATTGAAAAATATATTTTTTTTAATCAATTCAATTGGTATAAAGAAACAAAATATTGTTACATAATCAATCTACTACTATCTGTAGCTAAAATATTATGAGGATGCAATGAAGCCTTCTTACTGTAAAGACTTTGGGACATTGTACACCTATGTTAGATAATAAGGTTTGGTGACTATAGATCTAGACTATAGATATAGATTGTATATATCCTTTATTGTAATTATTTGGATCATCAGTGCTAGCGGTTGTTGTGTTAATATACAAAATAATATATAATCTAACTATTTTAGTTGCTAATATTGCATAGGAAAGCTCAGTTACAGTTGCTACCTTTTCATTTCTTATAAATCCATATTAGAGTATTATTAACGTCGATGAAGAAGCAATAATATTAATATATTATTGCTATATAATAAATATTGTTCATAAGTACCTATTATTAAAATATTGTGAGCATGGTACCGACTTCGACAAGTTATTTCATACTTTTGAGTGTTAAAGTCGGTTCTATTTCTTTTTCACCCTCTTTTCTGTGATCTCTGATACTCACGGGATCAATTGTCATTGTGTATGTTCACCGATCTCTCCACCCGCAACTATAATATCAACGACGTATGCGTAGCACTTTTCAGTTATTGGAGTGTAATTCAAGAACCACTTGACTGATTTTCATAAAATTTAAACAGAATTACACGGGAAACACTAGCTTTCACATAAAAAAAGAACGATCAAAATCGGTTCACCCAGACAAAAGTTATAGTTATAGCGCGGTAACAAACATAAAAAACAAACAAAACAAAACCATACGGATCGAATTGAAAACCTCCACCTTTATTAAATCGGGTAAAAAAAAGTTAAAAAACTGTATAAATCTTAAGGGAAAAAGCTTAGTATTTATATATTAATTCTACGGCCTTCACAAGTGCAAGTTTTATGTTACCAAAAATTTATCGTAATCAATTAATGAATTTTCCACCAACGGTAAAAAATGGCATCAATTGTAACTTAACTAATATAAAATGCTACAAACTACATATTTATGTACTACAAAGGGGCTGTTATTGTAATTCCTTTCAAGTTGAACCAACTCGCCTGTTATTATCTATTAATGTACATATATATGGATGTGCATATTACTATTACGTAATACTTTTTATATGTGTATTCGAGTTCCAACAGTAGTGTTCCTTAAGCAAATAATCGTAAAATACCTTCGATATCGTCCAATAAGTTTGATGCCTTATGAAGAGCGAGATGGAAAGTTGAGTAAGAGAGAGATGATCTGTTTAAATACACGCGATTACTTCGCCGGGGAAGATCACTGTTCCGATTGCATTTAGGTACAAAGCAGGTAGAATTAATGGTCTACTTTATAACACTTCTTATTCTCTCAGCCGTGTGCGTCCACTGCTGGACATATGCCTCCCCCATATAGGGGGATCTGCCAATACTCGCCACGCTTGGCAGGCGGGTTGGCGAGCGCAGTATGATTTCCGATCCTCAGAAGGCGCTGCTGCCCACCTCCTAGTACGTGATCTCTTAGTCGACTCTTACGGCACCCGCGGGAAGAGATGGGGAGTATTATAACACTTAGACTAAATATAAAAAATAACTAGAGCAACCCTTAAAGGAAAAAACATATTTAGGTAAACTAGATAGATAAACTTTAAATACCCTTGTTTTCAATATTTTTTCATGACGATAAAGTAAAACATAAAAACGATTTAGAAGAAATTTCTATTAAAAAAAATCGCAAAGTAATTTCTAAAGTAAATATTAAAATCAAGATCTCGTTCTTTTTAGCAGTCAGGTAATAAGTTATCGGGTGTATACACACTTTTATAACAATATATAATTTTGCGATTCACCACAAGATCATACAGTAACTCTTTTTATTACGACTACGATTTCTAGACTATGAAATAGGCTTCAGGTATCAGCTCAGTACCTATACAAAATAATCACTTCTTTTTATTTCTAATTTTGATTAAAAATCCACATGGTAACTTTCTAGTATTTTTGAATCTGTGGTTTGTTTTTGCCTATAGACGATAAATTAGTAAAGCTTAGTGCACAATGACGACACCATAGCTCAAAGCGCATCTACGTGTTGTAACTTTCTAGTATTTTTGAATCTGTGGTTTGCTCTTGTCTATAGACGATACATTAGTAAAGCTTAGTGCACAATGACGACACCAGCGATGCAAAGCGCATCTACGTGTTGTAACTTTCTAGTATTTTTGAATCTGTGGTTCGCTCTTGCCTATAGACAATAAATTAGTAAAGCTTAGTGCTCAATGACGACACTATAGCTCAAAGCGCATCTACGTATTGTAACTTTCTAGTATTTTTGAATCTGTGGTTTGCTCTTGCCTATAGACGATAAATTAGTAAAGCTTAGTGCACAATGACGACACCATAGCTCAAAGCGCATCTACGTGTTGTAACTTTCTAGTACTTTTGAATCTGTGGTTTGCTCTTGCCTATAGACGATAAATTAGTAAAGCTTAGTGCACAATGACGACACCATAGCTCAAAGTGCATCTACGTATTAATCAGAGCACCTGAAAGATCACGTGTCTGGGGCACCGAGCCGACAGTTAGTTGGTGCTAAGTAGAGGAACTGGTCACAGTAATGGCGAGAAGCGAGTAAGAAGTAGTTATATGAATTCTGAATATAATAATTATTTTGCATAAAATGACAAAAGGTGCGCAAAAAGTGACATTGCTTAACGAGTAATTAAGTTTAATTTAACTAAGCTAGAATGGTAGGATAAGGAGTAAAATAGTTGTATCAGTTTTAATTAATTATTTTTTTTATTGAAAAAACTACACACCACGGACCAACGGTCCGTACCTTTTTTTGACTACATTTGATTTTTTACTATTATGCGTACTACGCAACAGGTGTGAAATTAATTTAGATGAACTAAATAAAAATAAAGTGAAGTTACAAACTAGGTGAGTTTACACTATATGATACCATAACAATATTTTCATATTTAATTCTACCTACGCTATTACATTGTGTTATGACTATATTATATTATATTTACTAATTATAATACTACGTTACTACTTGACCACTTTAGATGTTTAATTGTTAGCGTATGTCTAAACTTAACAGTTCCCTGATGACTTCATTATTTCTATCTTTTATTGCCATCATGACATTATATTCCGATATTTGTTTCCCGATGGTTTGGGTTAGTCGCCGGAAGAAGTATCCAATGGCGTCGGAGCTGTCATCCGTATAGTAAGTGCAAGTGGTGGTGTGTCGTGAGACTGCTACCACTGCATGCGACACGCTCTCAGTTGTATCAGTTTGTAGTTATGTAATTTAATAGAAGAGTTCACAGTCTTGAAAATAATTAGCAATGTATTGTAATGACCCCGTATGCCAGGCAGTAACTGTAAGTGTCTACATTACTGTGTTCATGTTAAAAGGGTCAACATCAGTTAAAAGGGTATGGTTCCCGGTGAAATTACAGGCACATAAGACTTACCAAATTTATGCCTCGGGGTGAAGAGCGCAGTGCAGCTCTTTACGAATTGTATCTGTCTATAGACAGAGATTACCACTTAACATACTGTGGGTCTTTTGCTTGTTCCGTCAACTTACCGCATAAAAAAAAACTGCTTAGCTGAAAAGTCTATAGCTACCCGCTATACTCTGTTATTGTTACCGCGCCTCACCCGCCCGTGCAGAACCGACAACGCATGTTAATCAGACAGATCGCAGGTAATTGCCAGCTCGAGTGTGAAATGCGGGCTTAGCGATGAAATTATCTACAGTTTGCGTTGATTTATCTCACGCTTTTGCATTAGCTTTTGATGAGTTTCCATGAAATTCTATGATATAAATATGTTAATAAAAACCTCTGCAATTATATGCCAACTTTAGTAGGTATTATATATACAGATTATATATACAATGTGTTTTTGTTTATTCGTTATTTATTCATTCAATCACTCATTTGGGTAATCTGTTGTTTTGTTATTACATTATTCATTTATTTTTAATTTATCCTTAATTGTTCCCCCCGTGTGGGACCATATCCCCGACCATATTATGGTTTTAGTTTATTTAAATTTATTGTGAATATAAACGACATAAAACTCAGATCTTTGTATCACACACATAATCAGCATTCAATATTGCCTAAAGGATAACTTGTAAATAAATCATTTGAATATTAGATCAAATAAGATATTTAATTTAAATAATATAATTTATTTATCCACCGTACTAGCCGCCATCGCTTGAAGGTCATCATACTTTTTATATTTGTATCCTCTAAAGTGTATATTTTAGCTTAAGAAACCTTTTGTGAGGTGAAAAATAAACAATATTTGATTTGAAAAATAAACAAAATTTTATACTAATATTTTAAATACGAATGTTTTTGAGCATGGATGTACGGATGTATGTTTGTTACTCTTTCACGCCTAACCAGCTGGATGGATTTGGATGAAATTTGGTATGGAGATAGCTGATACCCTGGATAAACACATAGGCTTATTTTCACGCGGGCGAAACCACGGGGCGCAGCTAATCCACTTATAATTATTATATATATGTGGTATTCGGCTTTACTCACGTTTATGGTCGATGTTTTGACCTAGGTTTCAGTGGTCGATCTGGCAGCGTAAACTCACCTGAGGATGAGCATCGGACATGCTCGAAACCTAGGTCGAAACTTCGACTATAAACGTGAGTAAAGCCGAATACCACATTTAAATAATAATGTGTGAAACTCACGAGAATTTCCACTTATATTTAATTCATGGGAGTAACATACTATCTGATTTAGCCGGTCGTATATGCGTTACGAGTATATCTGCAAAATATAGAACGAGTTTCTTTCCTCGATATTCCCAAGTAGCTGCAATACGGGATTCTTCAAAGAGGAAAGTAAACATAGTCTAAAAGGATTGATACAACGTGTCGTAATGCTCCCTGGCGGCCCGTCTGCTTCTTTCCCACCTATTGCATAAAAATAAAAGAAAAATTAAATTATTAATAATGTTTTATGGAACACTTTATTACTAGAACTGTTATTTATATATATTCTATGCGGTTTTAAACCATGATGGTCAGTAACAAATAAGCATTAGGTACTTTAATACACTAGATGAGTATACAATATAGTATGTATTAAATGATAATACATAATTACATAATCTTTTATAGGTACATAATGTCATAGTCTTACTACTTTCAAGTAGGGTAGTCGAAGACCACAGTTTTCCTTTTTTTTAGGTTTTCATACACTTTCTTAGCTTCTTCTATGTTCATCGATCCTCCCGTAAAGGCGTTGGTTTATAATAGTTATTCCCGCACTTCTTTTAGAATTTTGTTATTAAAACTGACGTGGTTTTGATTACAAATGTATAAAACGCGGGAATTACTCACGTAACAAGTCAGAAGGTTGCGACTATAGTTTTAACCACATTCGGTGATCTTTTTCAAGGAGAATGCGGTCGCGGTACTCCTAGTTCTTTCTAGAACCTTCTCAATCTGATTATGAGTTTTTACTTTTCTTTACAAACATTTCCATCTATTGAGCCAAGATTAGTCCCATTTTCTGTTTTATTATTTGTTTGTATAGTATAACATTTCTGTATAATATTGTTTATTTAGTTTTTAATCAGTTATTAAGCCATTTACAAAATACTTTTTTTTTTATCTAATACCTACATAAAATTCTCGTGTAGTTTGTAATTACACTGTTTGTGACGGAACTCCTTTTTTGAACTTTTGTGTATATTTGGTAGGTCCGCGACTAGGTCGTTAAGTATTTGTTACCTCCCCCACCTCCATTTTTTATGGCAATTTTACAATTTTTGTATGAACAAAATATTCATTGACGTAGTAACTTAAATAAAGTGACGAGTCATTTTGACATTTCGATAATTTGTATGGGACAACGTTTGCCGATACAGCTAGTTTATATATAACTACGACGAAAGAATAAAGAATCATTTAAATTGAAGTAAGATATATTTTCAGGAAATATTTATTTGATGATGGTCGAATGCTACAAAATGTGGCTGGTATGAATTTTTTGCTAAAATTTTGACAAAATTATATGTCATAATAATAATTAACGTCTTATATTTTATATACCTTCTTACCTATACAATATTATGTACCGCTGTGATCAATATTAAAATACTTCATTACCAGCATCACTTATTTATACAAAAATTGCTCATAACGAGATAGTGTTAAAACAGTTACTTTTTGCAGAATCGTAGGTACTTTTTTTTATTTATACCGTTTTACCACTATCTCACTTGATGGTCTGTGACAATGTGGCCGAAGATTTTGGCCAAGTTGTTGTGGCCATGGACTGCTGCCTAAACACACAATGTGTTTGGTGACAGTTTTTCAAAATTGAGGGTGGTAGCTAGCCTGGCGGGTACTCGAAAGTACCATTATTATGTACATTAGTACCAGTACATTATCATCTTCAATTTGCAATAAGGCTGTGGGTGGGCGACTGTGGCACCACAGTTGGTCCCACAGCGCGGCGCGATAATTGCGCCACCCGCTGCGTGTCTTTACTGTACTGTCACTGGTTATTTTGCAAGAAATTGGTTTGATAGTTTATTATTCGTTAAGAATTGTTTGTGATTAAAGCTACGTTTTTATCGTTTTGCAGGTTTTTGTGGTATTTACTGTATTGTATATTCAGAGAACAAATGGTTTCTAAGAATTGTTTTGTTTCTATCATTTATTATTACTATCATTTATTTAAACTTTTTTATTGTGCTTTAAAGTAGTGACATAGTTAATTTGCGGTTCTAGCCACCGAACTGAGCGTAATAACACTCGTATCTTGGTAGTTAGTAACTTATAATGTGTCTCCATATTATTAATTATAATGGCTTCATTCGCTATTCGCGCACATAACATGATGACGCACATAAATTATTTGCTAGAAATACGTTTTTTAAGGTATGTTGGGCAAAAATATTATCCATCCAAACATGTGAGTCTGATCTGTGAAACGTAATTTTAAAGAATGGCACCAAGATTGCCCTGTTCTTCAGCGTGCCTCTATTTTAGTACCTACGTAAAATTATTCTGAATATTTCATTTCATTATATTATTACATAAAATATTAAGACTAATGTCATCATATGTTTAGTAAAACATATGATTTTATTTGGATATTTTAACTTTTTCAACAAATGATAAAACTTTGCACTAAATCTATTATTTTATCTCAGTACACTTCACATAATTAGTGTCTTGTACTAAATAATTATAAAAAAGCGTTTAAGACATTGAAGTTACTCAATAAATCTTTGAGGCGAATTGGGAAAACGAAAATGCCAAAATAATGTCAAAACTAATTTTGCTTACAATGCGTTTATTATTGCGAGCGCAATGTTTTGAAACTATGGACTTCCGAAATTTTTCTTTCACTGGAACATCATACGTACTTTCCAAATGGGGCTTATTCTGGCGACGGTTCAATCGTTGACCTATATTTACTTTTTTAATGCTAATGTATCTAACCAGTAAGTTAGCCATCATTTGGCTTTAACAAGTGGCATCGCTTCTCTTTCTCTAACCGCTAACGATGAATATTTGGTCTCGTTGATCACGTGATATATCGCTTTGTAGCCTCAATCTCATACATTTTTTTGTTTTCTCGGCCTTAACGCTGCATTAACTCTTATAGAATGTTACTTTGTATAGGGCTACAGTTCTATGTGTTCGACAACAAAGAATTCACCGCCACACTGTTTACCAGTTTCTAATGTTATGTAGCGCATATCTTTTTCCCACCAAATATGCACAAAATTTTATGTTATAACGTTTCCATCTGTCGTCTCTTTAAACAATGATAAACATAAAACCTTCACAAATAACTAAAATTCTATAGATCTAGTCAGAGCCCAGCTGCAGTTCTACGTAGAATATTGTCAATAATTCTAGCACGTTCTGAAATTGTCATTCAGTGCAAAACCTTTTCCACATTTTCTGTCACTAGTACAATAAAGGACACCGGAACAGAACTTGCCGCGTCAGACGACCGATTGCAGTCTCAACGCCGTGCAATGAGTCGCAGGTGTGCGCGTCGCATTAATATGTGCCGAGTATGCGGCGTTCGTTATAACTGTATTAAATACGGCTCTGGTGATTTTATATGCTAAGACTTCTCTTGGGTATAGACCAATATTATTCGGTGGGTAGTAGTTATGAAGTTGCATTGAATTTAATTTATCTTTCCATTGTACTTTGCTTTTAAATACGATCAGTTTATGTACCCTGATAGTAAGTGATGACTGTTTAAAGATGTAGCACGAAAGCCTACAACGTGCCTTTTCAATCGTGATTTGAAGACTCCAGGATTGTACCTGTCAGGAAACACAGACTGAGAACACAGACGGAGAAAGAGTTCCATTAGTATTTTATTTTAATATTATATTTTCTTTTGCCATTGATTATGTGTTTAACAATGTCGCTATTGTTTTGCGTTTTGTATGGCTTTTGAATTTTGAATAAATAGTTATGATAATAAATGTTACTGTTTCTCTATAAACTAAAAAGCAGCTTCGCTACTAATGCTCTAGAAACGACACTTAGGTACATATTTTCTACTAGCTAAACTTGGCCACACTTCGGAAAGTCTAAAATATCAGAAGAAAAGGTTTTCTACAAATTAAAGGAAGCGTTAATCCCCTCAGCTGTTGGTTTTAGATACAGCTGGAAGTAAGTAAAGTACCTAAATAAGGCTGACAGCATACACATATATGAAAATGGTGGATATGGGCATAGAAACACTTGTCTGATGACTTCGAGATGAGTACATTTAACCAATATACTTAAAACACAAAGTATGACTAATATAATTTGACTAACACATTATATAGATATATAGTAATATAGTAATTATATATATATATATATATATATAATTATATATATATATATATATATAATTATATATATATATATATATATATATAATTATACATAATATATATATAATTATTATATAAAGTAATTATATATATATATATATATATATATATATATAATTACTTTATATAGTCTATGATAGTCTTCGTGTAGTCGGTGCTGTGGTCCGTCTGTGCCAAAAGAAAACTTAACTTTTACCATTATACAAAAAAAATTTGGAAGCCGTCACTTGGTTGGTCTAAAACGATAATGGTACTCATTTTGATACTATAAAATCAAATAAAAATATTTATCTGTCACACTCTGGGCCAATGCCCATAGTGTGACAGATAAATAATTTTATTTCTGTACCTACCCCAGAAAAAGCATAGTATTAAATCTCCTCTTATAAAGTATGTTGTATCTACTCGGAATGTAGTGAGAAAATACACGTAGTGAGAAAGCTCGTTGCACATTTCGCAGTATATTAATAATAAATCAAATTTATTTAACTATCTTAAACATTTTTTTTATAAACTTATAGATCCAGCATTTGACCGTTATCTCACGTGATTGTCAGTGATGATTTGGTCGAAGGTGCAATCACGTTTAACTTTAATATTTACTGGCTCTCAAGGAATGCTGCCTGAACACTCAATGTGTTTAGTGACACTTATTTAAACTGGAGGGTGGTAGCTATCCAGGCACCTACTCTAAGGTACACTCCCACGGTGCTGGGAATTGCGGAAGCTCAAGCTTTTTGTGAGGGTTGAACCAGTATTCATTAGTTTGACATCTGACGCTTGCAGCCACCGCCAGGCTATCATTGCTTCATTTAAATATAATAATCTGATAATTATTTTTTCTTTAACTATATCATCATCATCATCATCATCTCAGCCATAGGACGTCCACTACTGGATATAGGCCTCCCCTATTGCTTCCACAACGACAGCGAGCCGAAGCGGCCCGCATTCAGCCCTTGCCTGCGATCTTAGTCAGAAATATTTACCTTTATAATTAACGTCAATTATTGATTTTAAATTATATATAACCATGTCCTCACTAAGAGCTAAACGCTCTCTGAAATCTCTGAAGTTGGGTCTTTCAGAACATCTCACGGCACCCGCACCTCATTGTTGCCTTCGGTAGACGCCTGGTTTTTATAAAATCGTACCCGTCAGGCTTGTGGTCTATGGCAAAAGGTGTTAGCGTTTCCGAATTATCTTCGTAGTGTATTTAATTTATTTAGCGTTTCCATATTACCTTCGTGGTGTATTGAAGGTACGACGTTCAGGTGAGATATTGATATACTCTGCTAAAGACTTAGCTGTTTTTAAAAGAATTATGTATATTTATTTTTAAAGAAAATACTTTTAAATATCTTTTTTATAACTTAGAAATGATTAATTCTTAATTCGTAAGTTTGGTGTTGGATAGATGCTTGTTATTCAATGACCCTAAAATGGTCCAATAGATCTTGATGACTTTTAACACAGATATATATTAAAATAGTTGTGTATAGAATATAATGAGTTTATCTCAACGATGAGTATGATTCGTGTCGTATCATGTGCCTTATTATATGTTATTAAATGACAGATTTTTGTAGGTCAAAAACATAAATAGTTGACAACCGAATTGCAAAACTCTTGCCTTTTTCTGAAATCCGTGAACAAACTTACAAAGACCTTAAAACTGAAAAGCACCATTCGGTAGGTAGGTACTCTTATGCCTTGTTCCATATTCCGTACCGAACGTGATCTTTGAATAGTCGGATCGCTTTGAATACCCACGCGGGTGCAATTGACGGTAGAATCGCTAAGGCAATGCGGACACGCTCTTCAGATACTACCCGCTTTTGGTTCACTTACTGTTGATTTTTCTTGAGAAAATGATATCTTGTAACTGCATAGTTTGCGTAACTGTTTGTGTAATGCTTCAAAGCTGCAATGCAGTATTTTTTATACAAATAGACATATCAGCTTTAAATACTGTTTTAATAATTCGACTGTGTTTGTTAAACCAATTGCCAGCCAATTCTTAATTTTTGTAGTTTTAAACATTATGAGATAAGAGTTATATGGTTTATTGAATTAACGACATGCTAGGCGGAACTTACGTTCAAATTAATAAAAGGAAAAAAATCGGCTACTAGTTGGACTTAACCCTACGACTAATACTAACGATACTACTAACGACTAATAATACTAACTACCTAGAGAGAAAGTTTTCAAATACGGTTGCTTATTTAATTCCTTCCTAGTTATCGTCAGTAATATCTGCATTTATAATTACACTCCAAAACAGTTAATGATATTGCCTGATCGCAGATTATTCAGAGTTACAGCAATGGTTAATTAGCGAGAGATTTTTCTCGGTAAACGATTTTCTGGGAAAATCATGATTGATGATGATTTTTAATTCATGATGCATATAATTAACATGGGTACACTCATACACGTACATCGACATCGAGTGCCATAGTTTATTAGATACCCCCCAGCGCTGAAAATGCTTAACAGATTAAGAAGGTAAGGGGGGCCTTAGATGGCAAAGCGACAGAATGGTATTCTGTAGGCGTGGGTTCAAATCCCACTAGTACTCGAATTTGATCCATTAAAAATTAGAGCATAACTAATTAATATTTTTTAAATTTAACTTCTTACCTCACGTTCTCTAACAAACGACCAGTTTTATTAAATTGCAGGCCAATGGTAGGTATTTTTGGTCGGCACTAAATAAGTGATGACTTGTTTTACCTTAAACTTCCCGAAATTTTAATCATTTTAAAGATCTTATCTTAAAATATCTATTGATAAGTGCCATACTAATTTGGACTTAATCGTAACCATATACCTACAAACAAACTTAATATTAATTTTAGATTCGAATTGCTGAAAAACAAAACCACATCCAATGCATGTTTACATGCCATTATAATGCGAAGCCATTATTTACTTTTTGTTCATAAAAGGATTTTTTGACAGACATAACTGTTTATTGTGAGCTAGTTTTATTAATTCAGCAGCCAATGATGTATAGTTTTAAATTTTACAAAACTGAATACCGTTTTATTAAGCTCATAGAGGTAAAAAAAAACTATGTGGTGAACTAGAATTTCTTCATTCCGCGGCACAAAACTTTAATTTTACCATCCAAATGAATCGTAGCACCCAATAGAAGTTTCAATACAAGGCAAGGAGCTCAATACGCGTTCCTAATGAAAAATTCCTTTGCGGCCCGACCCCGTTAATGAACACACCTGTATTCAAAGAAAACCGGTAATGAGCCCGGGCGAAAGCACACGTGCTCTCGCATACTTTTCTAGAAATTTCCTTTTTAAATAAGGCCCGGAACTGACAGGCTATTTCACATTTAATTTAAATTCATATCTGATTCCTATCTAGATATGGTGTTTAGGGGCGTTTTGCAAATAAAAGAAACGGCTTTCTTCGCATCGTGTAATCACCAATGACCGACTGACCGCTACGGAGCTACCCTCCGTAACCTGATTTTAATAAAATACATTTTGCGGGTCCTTTGATGTTTATCAAACTACCCGCTACTACACTAGATATGTATATTATTCCATAAAATTATTTCTTTGGATCATCATTATTACATTAGTCAATAGGCGTTAACTGCTAATCATACAGTTGTTCCATTGATATTCACAAGGATTTGTTGGAAATGTCCAACAAATCCTATATCAATGGGAAAAGAATCCTTCCTCCTCCTGCGGTCTTGATCTGGATATGGATGTTTGTCAATGTTGTCCATGGAGCCTCACGCTGCGCTTGCTAATCCTGGATGCTCATCAATCACCACCTGACGCTACGCTTGCTAGTTTTGCTGGAGACCTCGGGTCTCAAGTTCAGAACCTTTTGATCCCGTCAGCTATTAGTGTTACAAAAAATAACTAATCCGTTGGCCTATATGCATAGCTGTCTTCATAGCGTACTATAGCACTTTTGAAATTGCTTGTATGCTTATCAGGTACATAGATACATACATGTATACCTATGTCTTTAATTTTTTTAAGATAAAACAGTATTTATTGTATACAACCAAAGAAAAAAAATATGACCAAAGCATATGCAATATGGTATCATCATCATCATCATCTCAGCCATAGGACGTCCACTGCTGGACAAAGGCCTCCCCCATTGATTTCCACAAGGACCGGTTGGAAGCGGCCCGCATCCAGCCCTTGCCTGCGATCTTAGTCAGGTCGTCTGTCCACCTAGTCGGTGGCCGTCCTATGCTGCGCTTGCCAGTCCGTGGTCTCCATTCGAGAACCTTTCGGCCCCAACGGCCATCGGTTCTTCAAACTATATGCCCTGCCCACTGCCACTTCAACTTGCTAATCCGCTGGGCTATGTCGGTGACTTTCGTTCTTCTACGGATCTCCTCATTTCTGATTCGATCACGTAGAGAAACCCCGAGCATAGCCCTCTCCATAGCTCGTTGTGCGACTCTGAGCCTGTTCAGAAGGCCTATAGTCAGAGACCACGTTTCAGTTCCGTAAGTCATCACTGGTAACACAATGTGTGTTACCAGTGATGACTTACGTTCGAAGACCCTCGTTTTCAGGCATTGCGGTATTTTGGACGAGAAGACGTCTCGGAGCTTTCCGAACGCTGCCCAGCCGAGTTGGATTCGACGATTGGCCTCTTTCTCAAAGTTGGACTTACCTAATTGGACTGTATGTCCTAGGTAGATGTAATGGTCAACAACTTTGAGAGTCGAGTTCCCAATTGATATGGGGGCGGGCGCAACATGGGCATTTGACATAATTTTCGTCTTGTCCATGTTCATTTTAAGGCCCACCCTTAGGGAAACTCTGTTGAGGCCTTCGAGCATCGTGCTGAGGTCTTCCATGGATTCTGCCATGACCACAATATCGTCGGCAAACCGAAGATGAGTGATGTACTCGCCGTTGATGTTGATGCCGAATCCTTGCCATTCCAAGAGCTTGAAGGCGTCTTCCAATGCGGCAGTGAACAGTTTCGGAAAAATAACGTCTCCCTGTCTCACGCCTCGTTGCAATGGAATCGCCCTCGAAATTTGCTCTTGTACTCGGACCGACATGGTGGCGTTATTGTACAAACACTTCGGCACTTCGATATACCGATGGTCAATACGGCACCGCTGGAGAGACTCAAGCACCGCCCACGTCTCGATCGAATCAAAGGCTTTCTCATAGTCCACAAACGCTAAACATAAGGGCAAGTTATACTCTTCGGTCTTCTGTATAACTTGCCGCAGCGTATGGATGTGGTCTATGGTGCTGTAGCCTTTTCAGAAACCGGCTTGTTCGGGAGGCTGGAAGTCATCAAGCCTACGTTCGAGACGATTCGCGATGACTCTTGAAAACAGCTTGTAAACATGGCTCAGAAGCGAAATGGGTCTGTAGTTCTTAAGCAATGTGTTGTCACCCTTCTTAAAGAACAACACCACTACGCTTCTGTTCCATGCTTCCGGCGTTGACCCTTCGAGGACAACGGAATTAAAGAGCTTCTGAAGGACTTTCAGTATCGGTGATCCACCCGCTTTCAGAAGCTCTGATGTGATTCCGTCGTCACCCGGTGCCTTGTTGTTTTTAAGCTGCTTCAGAGCCATCCTAATCTCGTATAGGCTGATGTCCGGGATGTCTTCGGTATAGTGCCGGGTCAGCTTGGCTCTTGGGTCTTTGGCCAAGCTGTCAACAGGTTTAGCGACCGAAGTGTATAGCTGACCATAGAACCTCTCGATCTCTCCAAGCACCTCTGCTTTGGTCGACGCTATACTGCCATCATCTCTCTTCAGCTTAGTCATCTGGCTTTGCCCAATAGACCTGTCTCTTGCAAACACTTTGGAGCCTTTTCTCCGTTCGATCGTATCTTTAATACGATTTGTACTAAAGGTACGGATGTCGTGTCGCAAGGATTTCCATATTCGTCTATTGAGCTGCCTATATGACGCAGCATCATCGGATGATTGCAGTTGCAACGAGCGTCGTTCAGCCATGAGGTCGAGGGTATGGCTGGAGAGTTTTTGAGGTCTATTTGTACGGCGGGGCTTAAAGAACTTAGACCCCACTTCGTGGACAGTTTCTACAAACCTGTTGTTGGTCTCGTCCACCGACGCAAAGTTCTCAAGGCAAGCAAAGCGATTGGATAACTCAAGTCGAAAGCTCTCGGGGTTTTGGATATGGACATTTTGAGGTCGGAGCGTGGATTTCATCAAACGGGACCTCTCAAGTTTAACATTAATATTCAATGTGCCTCTTACCATGCGGTGATCACTACCGGTTTTGACCATGTTGATCACAGAGACATCATTGAATATTTGTTTCTTGGTGGTCATGATGAAATCGATCTCATTTCTTGTGGAACCGTTGGGGCTCAACCAGGTCCATTTCCTTTGAGGCGGCTTCTGAAAGAAAGAGTTCATCATAAAGAGTCCCTCTTTCTCCATGAAGTCGGCCAGCCTCTGTCCCCTAGGGTTCCGTTGTCCATAACCAAATTGCCCCACTCTCAACTCTCCATCACTTCTTTCGCCCAACTTTGCGTTAAAGTCCCCCATAACAACATTGTAATGGGTCTTGGAGGTATGTATGGCCCTACTAATGTCCTCATACATAGCCTCTACCTCCTCATCGGTTCCGAGTTTCGAGGTCGGTGCATATACCTGAATGACCTTCAACGAATATCTGCTTGATATTCTGAGTATTAGGTATGCCAACCTGCTCGAAACGCTGTCGATGGTGATGATGTTGTTAGCGAGGGACTTGCGAACGAGAAATCCGACACCACCTTGGGACTTTTGGTCGCCTTCCCGGTAGTAGAGCATTATATATCCGGTAGTTACCGGATTTGAGAGTTATGGTGTCCTCACCCTCTCTACGGACTTCACATAACCCTAAGATATCCCAGTGTAACTTACTCATTTCTTCTTCCAGTTCGACGATCTTCTCGTCTGCCAACAAAGATCTTATATTGTGTGTTACCAGGGCCAGAGGTCGTTTTTTCAGGGAGTGGTAGCCGGGAATCTGCCGGAGATTCTTAGCACCCCCTGCTCCACCGTTACACTGGCCGCTACCGGAGCCAGCATTAGCGGAGCTGCCGGGGACTGGGGGCCTGGTCACTTTTTGTTGTATCATACTCGGGGGGGGTTTGCCAATACTCGCCACGCTTGGCATGCGGGTTGGCGAGCGCAGTATATAAAATACGACCCTCAGAAGGCGCTGCTGCCCATCCTTCTGGTACGTGATCCCTTAGTCGACTCTTACGACACCCACGGGAAGACATGGGGGGGTACTATTCTAAGCCGGTACCCCACGGCTAGATGGTATAATAAAGATATAATTGGATATTATTGTTCAATTTTCGTGTCTTCTTTTTTTCGCCGTAATTTGTTTAGCAGCGTTTTAAACTTAACACATTTCTCTAACTCTTCGTTGTCCAGATGTCTCTCAATTTGTTAGGAACCTATTTTTTCAGGAACACATAAAGTTGAAATTTAAAAAAAAGACAAAAGCATTCATTACTCGCACCCCCGCATTAGGATACCCTGTGTCGAGGGAGGCATGGATATACATAATCACATTTCATAAACAAGACCCGAGAACAACTATCTAAGCTCACCATATTTACCCTAGCCGGGATTTGAACGAGAGGTTGAAATTCAAGCGAAGTGTCACTGTTCACTGAGCTACGACGTCAATTATATATTCTAATACTCAATTTTGAGATGAACCTTGAACAAAAAGATATAAAATCCTAGTCAACTCAATCATATTTGCAACCGCTTATGCCCCGGTTCCAGCTGCATATCTTGACACACATATTTTGAACCCAAAACCTGTTCCTGTCCGGGGTACTTCACCTTGACTTAGAATCTAAGAACTCGGCAATAAGCAAAACCTACGGCAAACGTACAGTTTCATTAAATAAACATATTGTGTTTTTATCTCGACATGTACCTACCACCAAAGCAGATATTCGAGGAAGAAATTTAACCAACGATCATATGACCGGCGGCTAACGTTAATATTCCCAGGCTATCATATCTTGATAAGATATCCGCAAGCTGCATGATTGGTCTGGAATTGTTAATCTATTTGTTAATTGCATGCGTTATAAGCCACCACAAAAAAATATTTTTTATCAAAGAAAAAATATCAATGTAAAACAAACTAAAACACGCGCTAATCTCATAATTTTTAGATTTGTTCGGTTTTCATAGTCTTTATTAGATTTAAAACGCCGATGCAATAAAGTGCCAGAAAATATTCATCATCCAACTTCATGAAGGTAACATCATCTAATTCCCAGCATAGTGGTAGGGCATCTACTGTCGAGTACCTTAAGATAGAAAATCTGTTACTAAGCACATGGTGTATTCAGGCAGCAGTCCTTGAGAGTCAATAAGCATTTTAGGTCTAGCGTGAAAATCTTCAACGTCTTCGTCAACGCCCACAAAGTGAGAAAATAACTAAATGCTAGATCTATACAATATCTATCTATCTTGTGTGAATGTTAATAAATAAATATATACAGTATAAAAAAATGTATTCTTCTCAAAAAGTTCCTTAATCATAAACAAAATTTTTAGAGCATAAAGAATCGAATTAAGGTCATTAGTTTGCCTTTTTCTCTTCTGGAAAAATATCGGAGAATGTGCTCCGGAGCGACATAATTTGATTCCTCTTTTCCTATTTAATCGCCTTTTAACAATCATTACGGTCATCAAATCGATACCCATACTCAGTTCACAGTACGTATCGCTGACGAGTTGAGTTCACTGATGGGGTCTGTGTATCCGCACTGATATATTTATTATTCTAGGTGTCAAGCACGAGTGACTTGGTATGTCATCATCTGATTCTAATCACAATTCTAACCACCAAAGACTGGATCATCGTTTTTATCAGGTAAGATAGGTATAAAACGCCAATTTAATTTCAATAAAATAAATTGAAAAAACCCGTCGTGTGAGCATGGCTTAATGCGGCTTGAGACGCCCGTAAATGAATCGACTCGATCTTGAAAACGAATGAGTGAATGAATGAACGGCGCAACGAACTGCTTTCAGAGCTGAATATATGCTTGCTTAGTTAGAAGTGTTGGATTTTCAAGCGGCGCTATTTTTCTTTGATTAAGAATTTTATTTTGATCACAAGTACAAAGTCTCAGTAAGACGGGATTTTTCCTTCTCTAATTGAAACAAGAGTTTGTAGAGCTCGGGTTTGAAGTTTTGGTAATTTTGTTTAAAGAAATTATTAAAAATTGTTTTTTTTTTGGCTGGTTAGAATTGTAGTGAAGCCAGAGACGCCGTCTGCTACAAAATTTCGATAAGCAATGCTGAAAAATATGAAATGATGCAATGTTACAACTATAATTTGAATGTGACTACGTGTATGTATTTGTATAAATTAATAACCAAAGTTATAAATCTAGAAAAAAACAGAAAAGTTATGAGAGAGGATGAGACATTCACACTGTAATTTTTAAGCAATCATCAATGTCAGGCTTCTAGTAGTTTCTACGATAATTTAGTTAACAAACTTATGTTCAAATTATTTGAATAAAAAAACGTCGTAGAGGGTCTTGAACCCACGACTACAGAATACAGTCCTGTCGCTTTGTCCATGTAAGCTATAGTGGCACTCCACTAGCCGTCCAATTTAATTCGTTCCTTTAACATCTGAGGTGATTTTGTTATTAGCGCCATCTACCTTTAATTGTACGAACTATTAATATGACTGATAGACCAGCATAACAGTTGATATCGTATCAAGCAAAGGCACCATACCCTTATTCTAAGAGTTTTATGGTTTATTGCATTAACAACATGCTAGGGGGACGCTAGATCAATTAAGTATGAAAAAGGTATGGTAGTAATATGATAAATGTAAGACACAAAAAATGAGATGCATTAAATACCTGCTGCGCCCCCCAGTTTGACTCGTGTGGATAATGATTTCTTAATATCCCTTCAGAGCTCAAATGAAATAGTCGGTCTAAAACATAAAAAACTAAATTTAATATTAAATCGATTTGTTTAACTTGATTCAACTTTTCTGTTACAGGTGTAGTGGCAGTTCTTGAATAGATTTTCAAAAAAAGGTAAGATGATCGTACAATTTTTAAGGATATATTATTATCTATTTAATAATTTAATATAATTAAAATTGCATGTAATTATAATAGATTAATAGAGAGATAACATAATACATACATTTCTTTAAAGTAAGATAATTAATTCATGTCCCTAAACTATATAAGTTTGTTTGTAGGTCATAATGCCTATACTACCTTTATAAAAAGTATCGGAGTGTCGCGCGTAGTGCGGCGCGCGAATGGCGCGCGAGCTGCGCACACACATGTCAAAATCAAGCACAAGAATATTCTGGTTTTAAAGTAGTAATAGTAGTTAATCGATTTAATTGTAAATACATATATGCATAATTTAAAGTAAATAGTAAAAGTAATACAGTCTCTTGCAACTTATAATCCAAGGAAAAATACAAGGCCATAGACCACCTGGCCGCAGACGCACCTCCTGGCTGAAAAATCTGAGAGACTGGTTTGGGTTGAGTACCAGATCCCTATTCCGGGCGGCAGTCTCCAAGGTTAAAATTGCCCTAATGATCGCCGACCTCCGTTAGGGGATGGCACAAGAAGAAGAAGAAGATAATTTAAAGATAATCTTTGACTTAAAATTGGGAAAAACTTAACCCATTTTGCCAACACTCTATTAGAACAATTTATAGCCATTCCACTGACTTAAGTAATTTTCCAAGGGCCCCATTCTAGTACAAGTACTTTATTGTTTCTCCTCTCAGATTGTTAACGGGGAACCATTAAGGACGTTAATTTTAAATTAATTCTTGTGATACGGGGCGCTGATTAAAACATGATTAGTATATAAATCTTTCGGTTTAGGCCTATGAGGTGAGTTAATAAGTTTGTCGTTAAAATATGAAGGTGATTAAGCTGGTTGTAAGTGAATTTTTGCTGGTTCGGTGTACTTTGAACCGTATGATAATGTTTATCGTTGAAATAATTTTAGATATTTGCCGTTGGAAAAATCTAATACTTTTACACGAGCAATTCTTGTTTAGAATAAAATCTGATCCTCGGAATGGGCTCCACCGATTTTCATGAAATTTAATGTGCCGGGGATTTTTGGTGCGATAAATTGATCTAGTTAGATTTCATTTTTAGAAAACGTCGTATTTTCAGGCAATGAACTGCCTACACTATTGCTAGAATATCACTCTTACTTACATATATTGGCGTGTAGTAATACTACTAAACTGTTTTACAGACACAGCAACACTACATCTACTTGACAATAGATGGCGTCGTTAAACAACAATAAGTCAATGAGTGTTGGCTTGAGGTTAGACCATGAAAAACAATTATTTATAAGTAAATAATTAATTAATTAATAAAAAATAATTATTGAAAAACCGAGCAAAAGTCGATCACCTAGATATCAAGTATTAAAATGTTGAAGATTCGTGTTATAACCTAATGAAATATACTTTCTTTTCCACATTGTATGTAGCATAAAATAATTATATCTAGCTTAGGTATGCACAGGGTGGACAGACGACCTGACTAAGATTGTAGGAGAGGGCTGGATGCGGGCCGCTTCTAACCGGTCTTCAAAGAAATCAATGCAGGAAGCTTATGTCTAGCCGTGGACGTTCTATAGCTGAGATGCTAATGATGATAGATACATAAGAAGAACATACATTGAATATGTTTCTCTCAAATGAATATGGATAGTCTGCTCAGATACCATCAAGTGTGTATTACATACGCGACAGTTGCATCGTTTTTTTTTCTTCAACCACATAGTCCTATATAGCATAAATTTTACTCATATAAAAACCTAGCAAAGTACAGTATAATTTTGTACGATGCGTTATAGCTATAGGCAATAAAGTGATGGACTGTTCGGCAGCAGTTAAAAATATTGAACAAAAGAGAATTCAAAAAGTATCGCCCGCGCTTTCTTGTAAAGACACAATGAAGTGATAATTCGCAATTGTTCAACATTTTTAACTTCAAAGATACAATTCTATAAATAAAACTTTTCAATAATAAACCTTAACACTGTAGCATCAAGGCGATTTTATCCGCTGCGCTGCTACAAAAGCATTGCTACTTATTCATATTATACAGCATACAATATTTCCCTTTTGAGCTTTGAAATTTAATAAGCGCTTAACACTTCAAAGCCTGCGTGTAAAACAATTTAGCGTCAGTCGCTGAAAAACACCGAGTTTTCGGCTAGCTGCGTAATTGGTTTAGACTACACAACGGAAAGATTAATTAGTACTGCAAACAGCATCGCCAGCGCTTTCGAGCGCTTCCACGTTGAAAGCGAAATGACGAAACATGCATCATAAAAAGTCCGACAAGTCTTTATATACCAAAGAAATAAGAACGATTTTTGTGAATTTTCCTTGTTGTGGGTCGTTTGAAGAAAATGCAGTGAGATAAGTAGACGCTTAATGTCCATGTTTTAAGATTTCAAAGATGGAAATTGTCAAACGATTGCTTTAAGTGCTGCAATTTTTTTAAACGTTTATTGCGAAGTGCGAGAGAATCGCTCGAAACTGGGACACTGTTTGTAATTGCATAAAATATATTTTTCATTGTTAGGACGGAAATGATTTCAGACACCACTGCGACAGATAAACACAACTTTTTTTTTCAACCACTCGCTTGTAGGATTTGTAAGATTTGTACATTTCATTATAATATATTTTAATTCAAAAGTGTCTCTTACCATTTCAGTGTTTTATTCAATTATATCTTTACAATTACTTTCCTATGAAGTATGTTTAAGAGTGTAAAGTTATGCCGCCACCCCGTGGTCGCCGTAGAGCATACCTCAATAATTTGTTAATATATTATTAGACTAGCTGTGCCCCGCGGTTTTACCCGGGTGGTCAATCCAGGGTCTAAACTATCTCCATACCAAATTTCATTCAAATCGGTGTAGCCGTTTGAGCATGAACAAGTAACAAACATACTCACATACACACACGCCTTTATAATATTAGTGTAATTGTTGTACATAATTATGTGTCATGTATATGACCACAAGGTAGTTTGGACGTCAGTTATTAGATCAGGTTTTTATAGGGAACCTCTGAAGATAAACTCCTTATCTTTATACTATTTACGTTCTCTGTCAAGAGGATTATTGTGGGAATATCCATAGGTAATTTATAAACGTCCAAGAAAAATAGTGGATTCATTACACGCAGGTTCCTCTAAAGTCATTGCAAAACATGTGTGTGGTCGTAAACTCTAAGGCTTTCACGGCCGGCGTTGCATGTTGTATGTATTGCTTCCGGGCTGTTTGGCCGTGGTCTATGTGAAACTTTTGTTCCAGACGTTTCGTCGATCACTGCGGTCGACATCTTCAGTGGTTCAGGTCCGAGCGGCGACAAGAGCGTAGAACTCTCCTTCGCGGCGTCTTCTCTGATACTGAGTCAGTATCAGAGAAGACGCCGCGAAGGAGAGTTCGAGAGATCGACGAAACGTCTGGAACAAAAGTTTCACATAGACCACGGCCAAACAGCCCGGAAGCAATACATACAACATGTGTGTGGTCGCCCACAGTGAAAAAATATCATGGTTTCTCTATAAAGTAAATGATAGCAGTACAGGTATCTAATACTAGCGATTCTTAGGAAACATTTTTTTTACTGTGTAGTCCATTTCTTCACGTTACAACTTGATGGTTAAACAATGTGGTCGAAGATTTTACCACGCTAGACCTAGAATGCTTACTAACTCTCACATACACATCAAATTAAATAGTATGAGCCAAACTTTTAAAGTACCTACGTCAAACATCTACCCTGCCATTATTACGGTGGATTTGATGGTGATGATGAATGATAATTAGCTATACTAAAAATTCATATGATGATGATGATTGAACCAGTGACCTCTGTGTTAGAATTAAACCAAAAATAAACTTATCTAAAAATGAGTTGGCGCTTGTAAAATCTATTAATTATTATTTTAATATTATTTCTCAAGGAAGAGTTGAGAGCAACTCATAAGAAAGTTGAAAAACTTGACTGTTCGGAAAAATATTTGAACCAATTTCCATTAAGAAGAACTTTTTGCTTCATTTTATGCTCATCTTGCTCGCAAAAGTTTGATGAACTATCTCGTCGAATGACTTCCGTAAAATTAATTTTACACTTTCATAACCCGGAGCTATTTTAGGGTATTCTTATTTTAGTAGGTATAAAAATGGCGTGAAATTGATTAGGATAAGTTTTTGACCACAGTTATTTTTTTAAGGATTTTAAAAGCATAAATACAATATTTACTTGTTTTCATATTTTGTTATTAAAAACGTAATTTATCAATTCATTTTACAAAGGCTTTGTTCAAAAAAATATATAGACATAGAAGTAACGTCTGAGTTATTGTCATCGGGCACAGTAAGTATATTTTGTTTACATATTTTGTTATAAAAACACCTTAAATTATCTACTTTACACATATAAATACTTGACTGGCCGGTTGGCGCAGTTGGTAGCACTCTGCCTTCTGAGCCGCTGGTCCCGGATTCGATTCACGGACACGTAAAACATTTGTGTGTATGAACATGTCTGTTTGACCTGTGTTTGGGTGTGTATATGTATATAAGTATATATATAAGTATATATCAGTCATCAGATTACCATAGTACAGGCACTGATTGCATTGGGACCTGAAGACCTTGTGTAAATGTTGTCCCATATTAATACACATTATACAATATTTTTCGTACAAGAAATACAAAGCAATAATCTTTGCAAAATATACCATTTGTATTACATATTTTTATCTATTCCATTCTCATTAAGATTTCCTCACAACCTTTTTTATCAATTGGCAAAAGCGATTCTCCGAAAAATCTCCCATCGAATTTTCCCAAGCAAACATTATTTATCGAGCACAAAAACACTATCAACACATTTGTATGTATTGCAAAATTCAATAGAATGGGATATAGGGCCTTTGCGGACTCATCCCGCCGCTCTTCGGGTTATGAAATTGGTTTGGGCGACAATAAAATACATAATTTAGGTACGCGCCCTGCTCCGTTCAACCCTGTGGATACCGACCACAGTAGCGGTACATACAGATAAACACATCACTACCGAAAAAACGAAAACTATGATATTTTATTGTATATATGTATTATCCGGCTTTACACACGTTTATAGTCGAAGCATTTCAGATCTGGCAGCGTAAACTTACCTGACGATGGGCAGTGGATATGGCCAAAACCTACGTTGAGTAAAGCCGGATAATACATACATATATATGTCAAACCCGCAAGAATTTCCCATCCAAATAACAGGGTTGCATTAACGGCTTTAGCTAATATAGTCATTATATATCGTAAAGTCATAGAAAAAGTCTTGTCTACGTAAACACGTTAACCTCAAGACTTGTCCACAGATGCAGAACTCAGTCATGTCTAACTGTTTTTTACGAATTTAGCAATCCATATTTTTGTTTCTGGTGAATGAAATCAAACGATGAGAGTTCTAATTTTCTTAATATAATGTGATTTATATTAGCTTATGTACATGAATTCATAACAATTTTGTAACTATAATTTTGCTGACACGGCCATTTTTTTACTCATCTTTAATAATACATCCCGTTATGTAAATTTAGCAATAGTTAATAGTGCCCAGAGGAACACTTATACAGAAGTTTAACTTTAAATGTTTTGTATGTAGCAACATAAGTGTAATCGGCTCAATACATTCTTACTGCCTGGATACGGACTTTCTTAAGGCTAGTGCTAGTGCCTATCTTAATGTTGGTTATTTAAATATTCAGACCACGCAAGGGCCTCCGATATAGATTAAAGCTTATGCCTCCTCTAAACATCAACAGACCTAACCGCAGATGCAATCTATGCCGATGTGTATAGACTAGGTATTTGTTCGTATGAGGTAGGTATTTTACGTCGGCCGATGCATCTGCCTCGAATTTCTAAGCCGTCGGTTTTTTCGACATGGATCAAAGGGTGACGGCGCTAACGCAAGGATTCTGTCCACACATCTCCCAATGCGTCAGTATTACTTGAAAAGTATGTGAGTGAGCACAAACCTAACTAATGAAATTTTATTATCAAATACGTTGTTCTATTTCATGTATACTTAGCTCCACCACCTTCTTTTTCTTTGTTTCTTTTAACAACCCGTTCGTGGTGCACACTCAAATAGTAGCTAAGAGTGCTAAATTCATAAATGAGGGAAAGCTATTAAGACAAAATGTTGAAATAAAATAACGCAACAATTCTTATTTAGCTACTTGCAATTTGAATGATAATTGACACACAAAATTCTAGTGGATGTATAATAGGACAAAAAAAAAACAAATAAAACGACGTGCTCATTTTAATGGGTAAATAGCACAAGATAATTTTATGCCGGGTAGATAAGTTTTCAGCGGATATTAACAAATAAATCAAATTGTGTTACATAAAAGTTACATTAAATAATGAGTATAGAAAGCTTTAAAGATCATAGACAAAATCCAGTACTAAAACCAAATGTAATAAAACCAGCCTCGTATCAAATAAACTGAACGATAAAGCAAAACAGGTGCCAAATTCCCTCGCTACCACTTATGTTACCTACTGACGATTTGCTGTGGCGGTACTAAAGCTGGGAGTTCCAGGGGTGCCAAGTTATTGTATTAGACACAGTAAATTTTCGTAAGAAGCACACGTGCGTCCAATGATTATGCGGCGAGAAATAGTACGAATGTTTCGGAGGCAGAAACGGGTGTTTTTAATTTTGGTAAGGTTGAATCTAGCATGCATAAAAATACAAAAACATTCAAATTTTTCGTTTTCATCAAAAAAAATCCACCAACCGTTGTCAGCCTGTTTACAACCACAAAACAAACAAAAGTTTTTTCAAAATTTTATCTTCAATGTTCCTAGAGCACTGAAGCGAGACGCCGATTAAAGTCAACAAATCGCACTTTGCATATCGAATTCCGAATAAGTCTTAGCGTGTCTTATATAAAAACACTGAAAGCTCATTCATTTTCTTGATTCATATGTGGTCAAAAAGCAAACGCCTGAACGTATTCGTCCAGCGCCGTCTTTTGTTATTTGTAACAAAAGACTGTTACTTGGGTATCACAATACGTTAACAAGCGCTTTCAGACTCGGGTTACTCTCGTTTTGAAGAATCCTATGTTGTAACTACTACGTCATACCAAAGGTAATACTGACATAGCCAGGACAAATTGAAAGAATGGATGAATCGAGATGGGTGAGACGAGTCCTTGATTGGAGATTTAGAGCAGATGAGAGCAAGGACGGCCGTAACAATGTTAAGTAGACGATATCAGACGGCACGAAGGTATCGGCCACGGATTTGAAAGTAATGCTGACATTCAAATATGGAACACTAAAAATAACTTTTATAATGATATTCCAATTCAGTGTTTTGTTCCGTTCTCTCTACGTCTAACTGTTTCATTAGCGACAAAGACAAAACACTGAATAACTATTCAGAGGTTATGCAACGTTTATTAGTAAGAGGGATTATACTTACATGATAGGTAACATCGTACTTGTGACATATACGTACATGATACAATGATATTATGCCGCTTCTCCCATGTAACAAAGCTATGGGCCCTTTTCTGAACATTAATACATATTAAAAAAATTAAGAAGCATTGATTTGACTTGTTTATGTTTTGATAAAAGTTAATAACTTGCAATACCTGCACAGGTTTTAACCTGCTACCCGTATAAGAGTACCCGCAAAAAAAACTCACATATCAAGGAAGAAAAATACGATATTCAACCGTAATATTTGGTTTACTTCGTCTTAGAAATTTGACTTTAATACATATAAAACTACAAGTACCATCTTCTTTATTTAGATTATAAAAAGAACCGTGAAATCTCGGTCAGCTGATAGGGCGGTGGCGTAAAATTACAACCAGATAACTCAGAGTCATTTATCATGATGCCGCCGTTTTTATTTTTTTAGCTCAACAGTGGCGCCCTCAGCGGCAAAGCTCGGTACTAAATCAACAGCAAGAGACGTGAATTATCAAATGAGTCAAGATAATGAAAAATATATTGGAATTAGGGATCTTTATTTATAAAAAGACCTTTTCTGGTATTAAATCATAATTACCTGGAAGTAGTTAGCTGGAATATAAAGAAAAAAATATTGAAACTAAACGCTAGATGATAAAAAGCTGCCACGACACTTTTTTTGTCATAGACAGCTTTATATAGTTTATTTATTTGACTTTTCATTTAAAGGTAAATGACGATCAGGCAGAAATCTAGTCAATAATAATAATAACTGTAATGTCATAAAAACTCTAATCTTCATGTGTGTACTTATTCTTATGATTCTAGTCGTCTCGTGGCTTTGCTCGGGTATACTACAGTGTATGAAAAATAATTCTAAATGTTATCAAATTTCATGAGAAACTCGCATTTGGTCAAAAATAACTGTAAAACCTAATAAGACACAATATATATACATGAATTATGCTCTTATCCTACTCTAACTAATATTATATATGTGAAAGTGTGTGTGTGTGTTTATCTTTGTTACTTCTTCACGTTCAAACGGCGGCACCGATTTCGATGAAATTTGGTATGGAGATAGCTTAAACCCTGGACATACATAGGCTACTTTTATCCCGGAAAAAGTATAGTTTCCGTGGGATAGTTGAGGTAGCGGGCAAACTATAATCCGAGCGTGTGAAACCGCGGGGCCCTACTAGTTATCTATAAATTTATATTTTCCTGGACCTACTGTCCTAGTTATACTGAAAACTTTATACTACCTTATCTTTTACTGAAATTGATATTCAAATGTTTTAGATTTCTGAAAACATTATTGTAATATACTCAGTATTCCACAATTTTCTATATTAGTCGTCGTGGCTTAGTGGTTAGGACACTGAGTTCAAATTGGCGAGATTGGGATCGAATCCCAGCTGGGGCAAACGTTTCTTTAATGAGCATTGATGTTTGTTCTCTCTCAGGTCTTTGACGACGTGATTGTATGTGTGCCTCTTGTCACACAATGGTTTTTTTTTCTAGGAGTGGCAATTCTGCGCATATTATCAACAAACTGCGCTCGCCAACCCGCCTGCCAAGCGTGGCGAGTGGGGCCTTTCCATGTCCTTTTAAGGGGTAAATGCCAGCAGTTTGTTACAAGACTGAGATGATGATGTTGATTTCGATCATGATAAGCTTGACTACTGTCTCACCTAATGGTTAGTGATGATTGATTTTTCAAAATTATAACCGCAGTTTCTAGCAACAATGTTAGTACTAAAATATTCATTAATAAATAATATAATTGAACACTTTAAACCAACCATGAGGTAATGATACGACAAGACAACTATTATGAGAAACTTCCGCTTCGCGATGCAAGAAGGAGGCACTTTTATAAATTTATGTGGATGTGGTAAAACGACCTTTGGTCCTGGTGTTAATATATAAACTAGTGACAATATACGCTATGGACGACAAATCCTGCCATCCCGTTCTTCCCAAGCTCAAAGCTATTTTATAAATGTTTTAAGAAGACTGTCGTCTCTACTCCCGTACATATAAATATCAAATTATAATTTTGTATTTTTTTTTTTAATTATACTCATAATCACACTTGTTAACTTTAAGTTAAGTCAATCGGGACTTGATCGTCGTGATAAATGTTTACTAATTTCTTTATTAGCGATGTTTTTACGTCGCATGATTTTATGTCATTTGATAGCCAAAGATACTGTATCGTGGCAGCCCTGTGCTTTGGCAAGGCTGTGTCAGCCTGCATTTTAACATGACTGAAAATAATTAAATCTATTTAAATAGAAATAAATTAAATACAAAGTGACATAAAACGAATCATAGTAAAATTATTCGCGACTAACAATCGCGAAAACCGCAGTAATCATTAGCTATTTTTTATAAATATATTAAAACACTAGATAACAAACTTAAATAAATTTTAAAACTGAAACATGTCCCTTTTTTATACTTTATTGTATATAGCGTCTTGCCACTATCTCAGTTGATGATCAGTTGCAATGTAGTCGCAGGTGTAATCACGTAAGGCTATATTTTATCTGGCTTTCAAGGACTGCTGCCCGAACCCAACGTGTTTGGTAATGAATATTTACATACTAATGTAGCAGTTAATAATTAATGATACTTAATTAACAGACGACCTGACTAAGATCGCAGGAAAGGGCTGGATGCGGGCCGCATCCAACCGGTCCTTGTGGAAATCGATGAAGGAGGCTTAGGTCCAGCAGTGGACGTCCTATGGCTGAGATGATGATGATGATGATGATGAATTAACCCATTAATTTGCTACCAGTAGGCAGAGAGTTTATTATTATTATATACATATAAAAATATTTTACAAGGTATTTGACCATGAGTATGTTCTGCTCTGGTTGCAATCTGTTACTATAATGAATAAAACAATGAATGAATGAAATGAATTCGTCAAAACTAGCCTGACGTAGTGTTGCTTTATTTTAGCCAAGATTTTCAACTTTTTTGAAACTCTGTACTCTTACTAACCCTTGTTTAGCATTGGTAGTGGGTCCTGTCACCTCATGCTGCCGTATCCAGACAATATTCCTAAATCCTCACAGTCTCCCTTTCGAGTGGTTCTTCATTACACCTCGAGACGAGGTAATTGCAGGGCCGACACACACGAGCATAACCTCTTAATTTATTGAACGAAACTAATGAAATTCCCGAGCAAAGTTTATTGCTTGAGACAGCCCTGTTTCGCTAACAATTTTCGGCCGTTCGAGTTCAGGGTTGACGCTCTAATCGTTCCTTTAATTATTTCAGAATTAATGTTTTGTCTCCTTTTGGTGTTAATTTCGCATTGTATCCGTTGGAAGGTATTTATCAGGTTTTTCTGGCAGACAATTTGGTTTATTCTTTCCTGTTGATAAGAGAGCTTTGCAATTTAGGACTGCTTCATTGCTGCCTTTATTTTCACAGTTTTCCTGTAATTGCCTTTTCTCGTGTTTTATTTTTCAAATTTAATCTGTATCAATTAAGAGTGCTGATTGAAAATGATCAACTTTCTCTTTCTGTTCCGTTTAGAGTTCTGCTACTAAGAAATGTAGTGTGACAGTAGGGAGTGAGTAGTGAGTGTGAATGTAAGTGTGCTGATGGACACGCGTTTACTAAAGAGTCAATTTCTCTACATTCTGTAAAGCTATAATTATATTGTATACCAGCTGCAACGCGCAATTAAATCCCAAGTAATAAAATGTTTCCGATGTATCTCAAGAATTCCAAAGTATTTGTATAAAAAATATTTTAGGGGGAGAATTTATAACAAATATTATTAGCTAAGGTCATGTTTCATTAAAAACTAAAATATTCAGATGCTCAATCTTCAGTCTTTATTTCATAGTGTTTAATCCTTTTTATGTCTATTTGAATCGTACATATTTCCGTCAGCGATTGTTTATTGTTTTTAATTAAGAAAGGATAATATTCATACATTATTTGAAAGCAAATTGGAGACAGTGGACATCTGAAAGCGTTTGTCTACCGGCAACAAAATATTTCTTGCAAAGATATTAAAATGTGTCAATCGAAGTGCATGTGAATCGCCTAATTTAAATAACGGGCAGAATTACATTCGTTATGTCTATTGAAATACAAATGTATGTTTGTTTTGCGTCATATTTATATGTGTCATATTATTATACATATATAAATATGTCGCACCATCGAGATTATTTAGACATTATAGGAATCTATAAATCTAAAATAGTTAGTGCTTTGGCCTTATACTAAAAGCAAATCGTTTTTTTTAATAAAACAATTGAAAAATAAAGAAAAAAAACTTATTAAAATTATTAGAGTTCCAAAAAAAAATACATTAGGCCTCAACTTAATAAATATTTTGATAATTCAATGTTTTATTACGTTTATTATAAGTCTGATATATGTTATCGTAAGTATGAAAAAAAACATGGTATATTACGGAAACAACCTATGTAAAAATAAAAAAATAAACAAGCAAATACGAATACATCGTAACTGGTCTGAGTTATACCCGTGGCTAGCTCTAAATTTAATAGAAAATTATGGTATTAGAAAATAGGATAAGAAGGTAGTACATTTATATAACTACCATATAGCATCGCTGTTGGGTATATACATAAGTCACGTATGGTTTATTGAACATCAAACATCCAATATATTTATGAGTAAAGCTTTGCGGTATTGATATTCAGTTTTACGCGCTTCTGGAACAAATTAGTGAACCAGCACCTGTGACGGACGTTTACGGTGCTCTGTGTCGTTAACTAGGACGTGTGTGTACACATGCACTGGTAGTATTCGGGATATGTGTATATATATTCAAATGTGCAAAACCAAGCATCTTATTATAACCCTTACACCGTCTTAATACGGTTCTCGAATCATATAAGCATAATGCAGCATAATCAATATACTGCGAGCCTACCTAAACAAAGGAGATGATCACTTGAAGAGATAACCGCCTCGAGGCTGAGTGTTAGATGTCAGTCCGATGATCCTTGGTTCAATACCTACACCAAGCTTGATTTTACGTAGTAAGGAACGTCGTTACTGAATAGCTCTACCCGATAATGATGAGGTGTCCGTACTACCTTATTTTTAGACTTAACTATAATTTTATATTTACCTCAACTCGACCCCGGGTTCTAATCCCGCCTGGAACAAACCTGTCTGTGATGACCATAGTCAGGTCTCAATCAATCTCAATCAATCTCAATCTCAGGTCTTGGATGTTTGTGTAATGTGATTGTGGGTATCCATACCAGCTCCCGCGACACAGTGTATCCCACAAATCAGGGTATCCCCATCCTAGAGCTGGAGTTTGAGTGTGAATGCGTATAATTAATACAATAATTTGTGAAACTAATCATCTACTTCTGGAAACTACTCCGGGCCTAGTTTGGGGCCTATACTTTACATCAAGTTTCTATTCACAATATATTATTTAAGGTATTGTCATGTTATTAACGATACCAAAATTATGATGCCGCATTTAAAATTAAAAATTCCGTCACGAAGAGAATCCTATCATTACACTTTCAAGGTATAATTCATTTTAAACAAACATCTGTTACAATGTTACTAATTAGATAAAAATTGCTCTGAATTCTTGCATTAATGAGAACTCGAGTGTAATTCTAACGAGGCATGGTGTCTTATACGTTAATTTGATCGTCGAAGTAACAATTACTGAGCGTTGGAAATTTAGAAATGTAAGCTTAATTAACATTTTCTTCTTAACAATGATGTCTCAGCAAAATGCGCGCAGTAAATGTTAAGGGAACAGGAATGACAAGTTAAGTGTGGGGTCCAAGTTAACACTAGAAGCGATTTTAGTTTTTCTATTAATATTATAATATATAAAATTCTCGTGTTACAATGTTTGTAACCGAAATAGCTTGACCGATTTTTATGATATTTTTTGTATATATTTAGTAGGTCTGAGAATAACTCGTATAATATTTTTCACTCTCCTACCACACCCCCAATTTTTTATCGCGATTTAAGTATTTTTGTATTAATATCCAAATATTTTAACCGTTGCTCATCGAAGTGTCGTGTCACTTGATAATTTATATAGCAAAAAACGCGTGCCACGTCCGCTGGTAACATGTTCATAGTTCCATGGACTATTCCATCTTATACATACCATTAGTCCTCATCTGATTCCCTGTGTCGCGGGAGGCAAACAGAAACAATAGACATCCAAAAAACCAACAAAAATAATTATGTTCATTAGGTACATCATCAGTCTTTATAAAATTTAAATTTTATGAATATATCAATAACTTATTGTATTCGTAAATGATCTTGAAATAACATATAAAATTTATAGAATTAATAAAACGTCAATAGTATTTATAAAAAATTTGTAATAATTTAATGAAAACTTTACCATTTTCAAAAAAACACATTTTCGGTCTTTTCCGCTTATTTTTATGAATTTCCTACGAGACTTGTAAATTAAAAAAAAAAACACTTATAATGAGAACAGGTCATATAGGTTAATTCTGATTAAAAAATTGTTACGTTTGCTAGTTAATGAAAAAGATATTTTCGAGATACCATAGTTTTTATTTATCCAAAATTATAGACCTAATTATAGGTCCCTAAACTTTTATATATAAAAATGATGAAGATTTTATTGAATTAACTTCAGTTTATTTGCAGTACTTTACACTTGTATGTGAAATACTTGAGTCGGCTTCCATGTGTTGCATCTATAATCGCTACAGCTTCTCACTTTCAGCTGACGTAAGGGTTTCAAACTTTCCTCGGAACAAACAGTAAATTAAGATGATAAGTTATTTTAAGAATCGGAATAACTGCAATGGGGGGAGAATACGGTGGAGCGAAAACTCGCCAAATTTTTCACATCAATCTAATTGAACGAAATTAAAAATTAAAATCCTTGACGCTCTTTCAATTTTGACTTGATGAAAGTTAATGGAGAATACCAACTTTACTTTTCTCGTCTTGAAATGAGGAAGTTGGGCATTTTGAACAGAAAATTAATTTAATATTTATAAAAAATAAGATAATGAATTAGTAGGATATGTAAATAAAATGATATATTAAAAAGTGTACAATTTTTTATGACAGTTGCACATATTGCATTACCTGGTCAATCTAACTGCCTTCGGCTGTAGTACGATGTGTTTCATCATTATAATGATCTCAGATATTAATGTGGAATGAGGCTAAATATATTGTGTATAGTGGAATGCCCCATGGCTACTTTTTCTTCTATTTTAAAAGGTCCTTTAGACTTATATATATATATTTTATACATGGAAGATTTTATTATAGTTACCTATTATGACCTTAAATAACCATTCTCACTTGATAGTTGATAACGATGAGTCACTAAAATATAGGCTGATATTCAAGAACAACTAACTGAACATCCTGTATATTTGGTTATAAGTTTTTTTTAAACTTCAGAGTAGGAGCAGGCCAGGCGAGTACCAGCCAGTGCGCTGTCAAAGTTTATAATATGAATATGTTCGATTATTCTTTACGTATGATGTTCCCTTTTAATTAATTATTCTATTACAACGTCTGTACGCCAATTGCCATATGAATATATATATATATATATATATATATATATATATATATATATATAGTAATTACCTATTTGAACCTTTTGGGGTCGAGACATTGGGCCCGTGGGGACCTGGAGCCCATCGGATTTTCCAAAATTTATCAGAGCGTTTGATCGATGCGACGCGTGACCAAAATGCTGGCACATATTTGGCTCAACGAATCAGCATTGCAATTCAACGTGGCAATGCTGCTAGCATTCTGGGCACGCTGCTAGCCGGTAGCGGGTTAGAACATTTGAGTTATCTATAGGCTACCAATAGCTAGTGGGTTGCTCAAATGTTATTGTAGTAGCTGCAGTATTGTAATTAGTTAGTAGTGTTTTATTTTAATAAAGGCATCCTATTTGTGATATTTTTTGTATATTAAAACCTAGGTTCTAATATACAAATCATATACAAATGTATCTATATATATATATATATATTAGATATTTTTGTATATATCTAATATACAAAAAAATATCACAAATAGGTACGAAATAGAATACAAATTACTCGTATAAAACAAAATTTCATTTCAAAATGTCAGTCCAAGTTTATAAAAAAACTATTATATTATTAATGAATTTATTTCGTTACAACAAAAGCTTACAGTCTACAACCAAAACGTTTTTGAGTAAAGCATAATTTCGACATGTGTCGTAAACAATTTTCTAATATACAATTAAATTTGGAATGGAATATTTATGGAATATACTTTCTATCCCGAAAATACTGACTATTTCCGTGGGATGACTAGAAGATACATGCCAAAAATTGTTAATTTCATGTAACATTTCACCACGGGTTAAATCGCGAGCCACAGCTAGTTGTTAAAAAAATCATCAATGTACCTCTCTTCTATCATTTTATAGGACAACACGAGCCGAGGCCACGTACTTATCTCAAAAGTTTTGAAAAGAAAAAAAATAGTTAAATTGTATGCTGTTTATCTTCTGTATGTAATATAGTTGCAATTTTATGTTAACACATCACATATAATATACAATTATAATACAATAATTCTTGCACTTACCGTGTAAACAATTTTAAAAACATTATACATATACTCTTAAACTAAGGATCAACGTACAAACAGGTACAAAGAACGGTCTTATCTCTTAGAGCAATCTCTAACAGACGACCTTTGGATGGACAGTATCGTTATGAGTTAAAGTCGGTGGCGTAATATAATTTGACTAAATTAATCATAACACAGTTATTAATTGAAATCTCAAAAATATCATTAAACTTTATAAATCAGCGTCCATATCAATTTTAACTTAATAAAAAGTCGGATAAAAACTGCATGATGGATTAGTTAACCGGCGATTATTAGTGTCATTAATCTTAATCAACGGTTAAGCGGAAAGTTAGGATCTCTCACGCTATTTTACAGTTGAATGAGTTGAACAATGTTAAGGAAAGAAACTTAAAAAAAACCCAATATCACAATGCATTTTAAGACCACTTTGTAAACACTTTTTCTTTTGGTCTCTTTTTAAAGTTATAGGCGTAAGTGACATTTAGACTATATGATCAAAGTAAATCAGCCTGTATTGTCACTCAAAAAAAGTTGAATATCAAATTTCAATGCGCTTTTAATATAAAAAGCAAAACCTAATTAATATATATTCTCAAAGTTGTTGACCATTACGTATACCTAGGACATACAGTGCAATTAGGTAAGTCCAACTTTGAGAAAGAGGCCAATCGTCGAATCCAACTCGGCTGGGCAGCGTTCGGGAAGCTCCGAGACATCTTCTCGTCCAAAATACCACAATGCTTGAAAACGAGGGTCTTCGAACAATGTGTGTTACCAGTGATGACTTACGGATCTGAAACGTGGTCCCTGACTATGGGCCTTCTGAACAGGCTCAGAGTCGCACAACGAGCTATGGAGAGGGCTATGCTCGGAGTTTCTCTACGCGATCGAATCAGAAATGAGGAGATCCGTAGAAGAACAAAAGTCACCGACATAGCCCAGCGGATTAGCAAGTTGAAGTGGCAGTAGGCAGGGCACATAGCTCGAAGAACCGATGGCCGTTGGGGTCGAAAGGTTCTCGAGTGGAGACCACGGACTGGCAAGCGCAGCATAGGACGGCCACCAACCAGGTGGACAGACGACCTGACTAAGATCGCAGGCAAGGGCTGGATGCGGGCCGCTTCCAACCGGTCCTTGTGAAAATCAATGGGGGAGGCCTATGTCCAGCAGTGGACGTCCTATGGCTGAGATGATGATGAATTAATATATACGAATTACAATTTTTAGTTTAAAGTTCATTTAAAAATTAAATAAGTTTTTTTTAATTTTAATTCAGCATCAAGGACGCGTTTATAAACGTTCATTAAGCTAAAATATTTGACTAATAAGGGTTTTTCTTCTACAATTTATGTTTCTTGTATAGGATAGCGAAGTTCTGTCGTCTAAAGGCCGATTCACACATATCAGTGAAGCCACAGTTCCGACACACTACCGGCATAGTGCGAAATATTCTTCCATACATTTTCTATGAACGCATCCCCACTTGTCAGTGTCAGTGACGCCACAGTGCTCTCCATGTCAGTGCCGACTCCGGCAATCACTGACGTATTAGTTGACAACATTATTTTTTGTCGGATCACGGACGCATCGGCATCAAAATCAAAATGGCGGACGAACGATTGATACAATTGGTTCGTGAAAATTATTATTTAAATATATTTAAATTATATCGAGTATTGTATGATTTTTCTCATACTAAGTACATGGATTCGAAATACAAAACTAATTTGTGGATTGGTTGTATGGGGATTCTCATTATTTTTGTCTTATTTGCCATGCTTCATGCATTCATTTTATTTAATTTAAAAAAAAAAAAAAAAAAAATTAAATAAAATGAATGCATGAAGCATGGCAAATAAGACAAAAATAATGAGAATCTCCATATAACCAATCCACAAATTAGTTTTGTATTTCGAATCCATGTACTTAGTATGAGAAAAATCATACAATACTCGATATAATTTAAATATATTTAAATAATATTTTTCATGCTTCATGCATTCATTTTATTTAATACCCTTGATAATTTTCTAAGACCACTTTTTGCTCGTTGGGGAAGCTCTTCTTCGTCTAAAGCAATGGCTACCAATGCTTTTTCCGTATTCTTGAATATAGCCATGTATAGCAACAAATACAACTCAGTACGTCGCACATGTTTTGCCTGAAGATCCGTAGCAAACTGAGTACTGAAATGTGTGAGTTGAACCACTGCCGCATCACTGTAGCACTGATACGGACCTGTACGGACGCGATCTTCATTACATGATTTCATTATTTCATCCTTTTCTGCCATTGCTAACTCTCATTATATACTTTTCGGCACTAATATACCTCTATTATGTATACCAGTCGTGCTCCAATACCCACAAACATTTGCCAACCTACGATTAATATCAAAATGTTTGACAAAACTGCTAAGACTATCAACACGACTATCAAACATACCCGTTCAAGTGGCAGCAGTAATCTGCAACATGGATCTTCGATCACTGCGAATGGCCCTTTGTGTCGTACCAAGAAACGCAGTAACTGTAGCCTATACTGCGGTCCAGTCGGATCTAGGTTTCTAGGGTAAACTGACGCTGATTTGTGGTGCTTGCTAGTCATTTACAGTTGTGAGGCTTGAAGTAGTGACTAGTTTAAAATTACACCAATATGAATAGAAATGTTGTGGTATCTGGCTCTAGGTCTATTTTTAGAGTAGAGTAAAACATTTCAAATACCATACACTAATTTTGCCGTCAAGTATTTTACTTCAGTTACATTTTTTTATTTATAATTATCATAGGTAATTAATTAAAAAACAGTATGCACTACTAAATAATCTTTAGCTTTTATGTAATATAGAGTGATAAAATAAATATATTTTTTATCAAGAAAATTTCCGTCGCGTCTGTTTAGGTAAAAAAAAAACGCCTCAGATTTACTATTTACGTAGTAATAGAACCTTAGTGCTCAAAGTTTAATGTTGTTTACGTTTCTGTAATTTGTAATAACGCAGTCACTAAGGACTGAAAAAAAATTCAACACCAGACTAACTTTTATTTATAAAACAGTCTACAAAATTCGTCTATTGCACTGGGCAGCTTATTACCGATCTGCTCCGATATAATGGTGTAGACACCTATCTATGACTTGGTAGGTACATATGTACGTATCAAGGAATTGGTCTAGACTGTGAATGCACTGACTATTGCTTGGATTTGCCTTTGTTTGGACTTGTATTGAGAAGTGCAATTTATTGGGTGAGTAAATTTGGACTAGAAAATTGGATTGAAGGGTTCTCATATGTTTAATAATAAATTAAAAATAATAGTTTGTAATGAATAAACTCAAAAACTAATGTGCCGATTTCAAACTTTCTTTCACCATTAGAAAGCTACATTCACCCTGAGTAACAGACGCTATATTATATTTTCAAAGAAATTAGGCATCTTTATAATTTTAAAATTATTAATTTTTTACCCGTGCGAATCCGGAGCAGACCGCTAGTATGTAATATAATAAACAATACTAAATTAAGTGTCATATTAATATATTTTGTACCTATCAACAAACTTCAGATACCAATAGTAGTGTGTATATCTATATAAGTATATATATCAGTCATCAGGTTACCATAGCACAGGCTCTGCCTAGTTTGGGACCTTGGAAGTCCTTGTGTGAATGTTAATAAATAAATAAATACGCTGATAAAACCGCGGCGATCAGCCTTCACAGGGCTTGCGGCAGTACTAAAGTAATATTGGAAACTAAAATCATCTCAATATACCCATGGTAATACTTACGCTTTTAATTTCCACTATAGCTAATGACTTTGTTAGTTTAAACTTATGTTGCCGTAATAATATTTAGTATGAACTCTGTATTTATAAATTAAATGAAAAATATTTTTTGTGTTACCGTAGGTAATAATATATTTTAATACAAATATATTCTGAGCTCATAGACTTGATATTACTTTCACATTTTTATTATCTCACATTCACACAACGATAGAACACATATAGATAGAATAAATAGACCATTGTAGTAGAAATGTGGAACAATTTTGGATAAGAATAACTATTTAATATTATTTGACTCAGATATCGTTTAGAAGCACGTGCTTATAACAATACTAGCCCCATTATAAGGGTGTGGTGCAAGTATGCCAGATGAGCGATTTATCTCGTGCAATAAACGCGACCAATTATCGTTATTTTGTTATGTAATAGTTGAGATATAATGTATGTATGTATCAAGTGTCATAAAGTCAATGTCAAAAACTGCTGTATAGGCTACTGTTCACCAAAATTATACGTCAGATTATCAATCAATCGCCGGTTTACTGTATGGTAAAAACTGTTTGACCGATGGTTAAATTGATAACTGGACGTTTTAAATTTTGGTAAGCAGCATCCTTAGTTCAATTTAACCTACTGTTTAGCTGAATATAAACTAATTTCACTCTCTATTTCTTCAGCGTCTCGTATCATTGTCAAAAGTCTATGTTTTATTTTGCATAATAGTGAGTAGGCAAAGTTAATAAACTTTTGATTCATAGCTGTTTGTTATGCATGTTTAAAACATGGGAATCACTCACGTAATTAGTAGCAGAGGATTCTGACTATAGTTTCGACCATATTCAGCGGTAGTACTAGGCGAAATGCGACCGTGTCCGCGAGCGCTCCGTACTCTTCTTGAAGAAGAATATCGAATGTGGTCGAAACTATAGTCGGAACCCTCTGACTTACTACATGAGTGATTCCCGTGATTTATACATTCATAATTTGTGTCAAAACCACATCAATTTTAATAACAAAATTTATAATTTATATTAAATACAAATAAACTGTTGAAGTGTTCATGCGTTGAATTTTTTTTTAATTAATGAATAATATCAATAGTAAATTACACAAGTATATGATAATAATTCCAACAATTTTAGTGATATCAATGGAATAAAAAAATAAACTTGCATGTGTAATGTTTTAAGATTATGTGGGGAATACAAAATAAAGTATGTTTATCTATTTTTAAACATTCATTTTGAGTTTCAACTCAAATGCTTTAAGGAGCTATGTAACCATTTTAGTGCAAGTTGGGGGCATACATTTATTTGTTTTTTTTTTAAAGTAATGAAGTGAAAATGAACTTATTGATTTAAGATCCGACTCGCTGTAGTCTGTGATTTGGATACTATGTAAAGGCGAGCCCATAAGCGTGTAAAACGGCCGCGCGCAATGCATGCCAATTTGGTCGGACCGGCGCGGCGACCGGACAGTGACTTTAACTCACAGCTGTACCGATACCAAAAAAGAGGAATATGTAAATTAAAAATAATAAGAAATAAGCACCGCAATAAAAATAAAAATATTGCTTTTTACTAAATGGTAAGAAAAATGCAGTCGTTAGAGGTTGATTCAAATTTCACCCAAAACACATTTGAAGGTTTGTTGTGGGCTTTGCGCGTGGGCCTATTTTATTATTTAATTACATAAATTGCATTTTCAAGATCACTTAAAAAAAATTCATCATTCTCATCATCATAAAAAAATACTACGACTTATTTATAGATTTTTACTTTTTTGTATGTAGGTAAGGTAATATTATATTATATATTATTATAAGTATAAATATACCTATATTTTGATTTACTTGTCACAATGATAATAAGTCAAACGGAGCTAGATCGCGTTAAAAACCCTTATTTTTTTACCTCTACATATTGACCAACTTGTAATTGGTCAAGGTCACGAGAAGTATTCTCAAATAATGCCACTTGGTCGAAACGTCGAGGTAAATAAATTACTAAATGTTTTTCACGCGATCAAACCCTGCTCCATTTATTAACAATGTGTTCAAATTCTAAAAGAATTCTAAAAATTACTATTCACAACTTCTTGTGAACCGAAACACAACCTATTTTAAATAATGTATTATTTGTCTTTTCTGCCAACAGTATACAATCCACTGTACTGAGTGTAGGAACGAAGCTTGTAACAGATTAAATAGCAGTTACAAAGTAGGTGCAATATCAACTAGCCCGAGGCGGCTGCCAGCTTGGCTGTCTAGGTAGCTGCACTTTGTCATTTTTCTGGGACCGTGTGTAACTTTACGTAAGCTGTACATCCTTTAAATTTTCAGTAAAATGGAATATTTATGCTGAAATTTAAAATACTGCGTGAAAAATACTCTTGTGAGATTTACTATGGTGTTTTCACTGTTTGTATAATTATTGGTTCCAACCGGTTCTTCTGAAAATCAATGGCGAAGCCCTTTGTTCATTTATAAGTCCTATAGCTGGGATGATGATGATGATGAATTAAGCGTGAACGGGCCTAGAAAATTGAATAAAAACTAACATATTCACTTCTTCATTTCTCTCAAGAAAGTTTTAATAGATGATCAGTAGTTTACTAAATCAGAAATGGAAATATTTTGGGATCAACTTACATCTCATGCCATGCTACGTAAAATATCAATATATTTATAAGACACTGCCTACATGCTACAGAATAGTAACAGTGAAACATTAAAGAAAAAAAACATGATGTCACCAATGAGTACCTCAATTATAAAATATTTGAAAACTTAACATGGATATGTTAATATTACATTAGATTATAATATAGAATATTTTATATAATGCAAATAATGTCAATTAAAAACATTTATTAGTGTTACAATTATTTATTTTCAAAGGTTATATTAGTTACCCAATAGCAACTACAAAAATGTCTCCAAAAACATAAGTCCCAATTTCCAAATGTTCCGTGAACGAAAAACTGCCTTTGAACTTAACATGAATGCCCTGATCTTACTATAAGGTACTTCTTCCAAGGCTCCCTGCTAAGGTTATTAAAAGTGCTGTCTTGTCGTAGGTACTCTTAGAGGTTGGAAAAGCGGGAGCTTAGATAGGAAAGGCCTAAATATGTACAAATGTACACCTTTTTTACATATTTACACAAACTAACAATAATTACAACATTGATTTATTTTATTACAATTACCAACCAAAAAAAACTACGAGTCGAATTGAGACCCTCCTCTTTTTTTGAAGTCAGTTAAAAAGTAACTATTATAAAAGTATTGAGTGCATGGTACCAACTTTGACAAGTCATTTCACACTTTAGAGTTTTGAAGTCGGTTCCCTTTTTTGATAAAATGTTTTTTTCACCCTTTGCTGCTTACGGGATTGTCATTCACTCTCATAAGGAAGTCATCCAGACAGACGTAACACTTTTCAGTTATTGAAATGTAACTGAAAAACCGCTTGACCGGTTTTAATGAAATTTAAATGGGTTTACCTCGGGAATATACTCTATCAAACAAAAAAAGAATCATCAAAATCTGTTCATAAAAGACGAAGTTATCCGCGAACACACATACAAAAATTATAAATGGTCAAATTGAGTAACCACCTTTTTTGAAGTGGGTTAAAAGTGGGAAATAAAATCGTGTTTTTAACTATACTGCTTACTAAAGACTAATAATCTTGAATGATTTCAAGAAAAAATCACAAGTTTGCTCTCTCTACAGCGACGCGCTCACCCAATATTTTCATGACAAGAAAAGATTATGCTCTCTCGTCGTGTGAAAATAAAATATCTCCGATATCGAATATAAATTCTTATTTACCGGCCGAGAATCGGTGGCAAATTGTCGGGAAGGTGGGACGTTTTAAAATATCCGGGGAAACGTACGGCTGCCTGAATATTTGTGGGACATTTTTGTAAATACTTCAAAATTCTTGTGTTCAATTTTGTATTCTAAACGTTTGACAATAAACTTGTGGATTATTGATTGTGTTTACTTCAACGCTTATTTAATTTTAATAGTTAATTTCACTTAAAACCATTTTAGCTTGCAAGAGCACGTGGATTACTCAAATTTTATTGTAGTACTGTAATAAGTTATTCGTTTTTTATTTTTATAGAGGTTTCGCCACCTTAAAATATTAGTTCCTTTAGAAAGCTAGCGCTAGTAAGGTACTGTTATCGATACTAGTAGCATAATCTGACGTTTGACGGTCGTTCTGGCTCAGTGATCAGCGACACTGACTTTGGAACCGCGACCCCGGGTTCGAATCCCGGCCATGGCAAACATTTCTGTAATGAGCAAAGATTTTTGCTCTCAGGTCTTGGATGTGTGTATATTGTGATTGTGTGTGTCTATGCCACCACAGGGTATCCTAGTGCGGGGGTATAAGTGTGTAGGAAAAAAAAAACATGGGGTTATATTTGTTGAATATGTTATTGTTTCCATTTTATGTATTGTGCTATTTGATATTGTGTTAATATTTTGTGTGCGCTAGGTTTAAGTCCAGGAGAAGGGGAAAACTTCTGCTTTTCCCTCCTCCGACACTTAAGCCTGCTTAAACCTCCTAGACTTAAACTAAATCTATCGTCTGTGTTTCTACACAGGCACTGACCCTAGTTCGGCGACAAATAAAAACCATAAAATATATTTGTGTAAACCTATTTTATCAACATAAAAATCATACATATTTTATGTTATATGATCATATAATATAAAATATGTTTAATTTTTTCATTGAATCATTGAATTGAAATCGAAACTGGAATTAGCAAAAGTCAATGTAGTCAAATATGGTCAAGTGCCTGACACGGTGAGAAATAAAACTTGGGTTAGGGTCCTACTTGAAATACTAGGTATTCTCTAAAACCATATATTTTAATTTATGCTAAATATGTCTCGGTACTCTAATACTTGAGTTTGCTAATTACAGTTCCAGGGATACTTACGTAAAATATCATGTACCTACCGATAATGGCCCTAATTCTGTTAATCACCTGAACTAGCTAAAATTCACTAAAATTCTTAAAATTGAATAAATACATTTAATTTTAGTAATTTTATTGATAAACCTCATACTAATTTAGACTTTATCGTAACCGTATAAGAACTGATTTAGTTTTGATTGATGACTGATTTTACCAAAAACTTTGTTTAGTTCAGTTGAAAAAGCGAATCACTACCAATGAGCGTTTTTTACTCTTCGCTCGACATATACTGTTATTCAACACTAATTGCGACTCCAGTTTAACCCACGTGGAATAGTGTTTCCTGTGTTATGCCACGAAAACCCCGGATCAAAATAATTTTCCAGGACAAAAAGTACCCTATGTGTTATTCAAGAGTATAAGTTAGCTGCGTTCCAAATTTAATTCGGATCTGTTTAGCTTTTCTTGGTGTGATTGAGTAACAAACATCCATCCCTGCAATTTTTTTATTTATTATAATAGTGTGATTTTATACTATTTGCGGAAATACTAAAAAAATAACGTCATTACATTTACATCACCCATTAACAACGTACACAAAAAACAACATTGCATTACTGCAGATAAAATTATGCAAATCGTTTGCCAATTATTCACACAACGAGTTCGAATCGTGAATTAATCGTGCCGGTACCACGTCTGTGGTGTCACTATCGATCTTCCTCGGATGCAGCGAGATTTACGACTGACAAGATGACCATCGCTGTAAACATTGATGGTGGCAGCGGACTGATACTCGGAATGAAAGCAATGGATAGCAAATTTATGGATGTTAATGCTGAGAGTTGGAGACGAGCGTTAAGAGATCATGTGAATTGAGTGATGTAAGCAGAAGCTATTGAGCCGTGATCATATTGATGCAGATGTTCAAACACGAGTTGTGCATCTTCTTCTACTGTTGAATTATAAATTGTCACTTATAATACCAGTACAATATTTCTACACATGACATAGGAAGGAACAGAGGAAATAATTCCCTTTCGATCCTTTTTAGTTCTTCCATTGATATATTATGTACAGACGATCACTTTTTGTATTGAATTCTACTGAATACCATACACATTTTAGTAAAAGAAAATACAGGTTTAATATCCCGCTTCTGAGGTTAACTTCCTTGAGAAACCGCTCTTGGAATAAAACCACGTAAATATTTTAGTTTAATAATGATTTCTGATCATTATTTTAACTTTTGCGTGTTAGTTTCAGAGTTAGAACTTAGAAGTTTCTAGATTGTAAAGTAAAATGGTACAGGTATTCGCAACACGAATAACCAATCCACATAATAAACCAACAAATTGCTCCTCAGTAATTACAAAGATTTTTTAAGCCTAGCGTTGGCTGTCAAACTCACGGTCACTGGTTTGATCCCCATCAACGACTTGAGCTCCAGCGAAGGTAACACCGTTATTAAATTCACATCATGATGGTATGGCACTTTCGAGTACATGCCTGGATAGCTACCACCCTCAAGCTTGAAAAAATGTGACCAAACACATAGCGTGTTCAAACAGCAGTCCTTTAGAGCCAGTAAATATTCTAGGTTTAGCGTCATTACACCTTCGACCACAAATCGTCACTGACCATCAAGTGAGATAGTGCTCAATCTCTAATCTATAAAGTTTAAAATATAAAAATAAAACAAGTAACAACGATTACAAATAAGTTTCAACACGAATATAATAAACAAAGTCCGTCGAGAAACGATAAATTAATGCCAGCCAACGTAAATGTACGCTTGTCAACTGTTAATGTTAATATGTCGACAAATTAGCACCTAATTATGTCAGTTGATTACTAGAGGTGACATGTTTACACAGTGAGTGTATGTGTCACGCTGTTTTTATTTATAAAAAAATCTTTAAGTCTCTTGACTTGAACGCATTAACATAATACAACCCGCTGTGATTCAGCGATTTTAATGCTGGAGGAGCACTTTTCGTGAAAAGTTTGATTTGTGATAGAAGAAATTAATTAATTTAACATATAAAAAAAAATGTTGTTTATGTGTTGGAAAAGTTTTTAAGCCATAAAAGCTACTTAAGAAATACAGGTAGTGTACAAACGGTGTGTTCAGTTAATATTTAATTATAATAAATGGAACATAAAACAAATATGCGCTTTTTTGAAATAATTATAACAGGTAATTTGTTAATATTTGATAATATTCGAAAATAATTAATAATTGTAGGTGAAATTATACAAAACAATTGGTATTATAAAAAAATGTGTGCCATTAATTTTGGAAAATGAAGTAAGTAGAATATAGTTATACATTTTGTATTACATTTTTTATTAATTAAGAACTTAAATTGAACAAATCTTTATTAAATAAAAAATGCAAAGCTTTGTTTATATGGGTGTGTTATTATGTTTGCTACCAGTCACAGCTGAGTTTTTGTATGAGTTTGTATATAAAAAATCTAGATAGCCAAAAGAAAGTCGTGAATATGAATTTAAATTTTACCGTCATCAAAATAAAAACTTTGGTATATAGTGTCCCATTGAGTTTGAAATAATACCAATAATGTTATCTATTAAATTATTTAATAGATTTGACCTATGAAAAATGCAAAACGAGCAGATGCTTAGACACTTATAAGCAGATCATTCATATTCTAAACAATATGTTGTTTGTAATGTAACAAACCGACTAGGACTCACGTGGTAAACACTGGAAAATTACTCTCCGACCAGTTTCGAACTTATTTGCAGTTCTTCATCTGGGAGTGTATGAAGTGACAATGACTTAAGTGACAGTGCGCACCGGGACAATTTGACTGATGCAGCGCAGCCGTCTCAACGCCAGTTACGTGCTGAGGCTCGCGCTCGCCGCCTGGCACGATCATAGCTCCCAGATGAAGAACTGCAAATAAGTTCGAAACTGGTCGGTGAGTAATTTTCCAGTGTTTACCACGTGAGTCCTAGTCGGTTTGTTATATTACAATTATGGAAGAAACTCGCGTTAGTTTTCAGACTCAAATATGTTGTTTCCTCAAGCCCAACTTAAAATTATCATAAAGATACAATCAGTCAACTTCAAACCTCTCATTATACATCGAAGGCCGTCAATTTCGTTGAAAATCATATTTAAGTTTATAGACTATAATTATGTGCGATATCCTAAATTATATGAAACATGAGAACTTTAAGTGTTTAACATTTTTGAATGCCTCACTGAGAAACGATTAACTAAATATTTTTTTTCTCTTTTGCAGGGAATGCCTCTGATGTATGCCTGGGACATATTTTTTTCTTTTTGACTCCTGACAGTTCATGCAAGGTTTAGCAAGTAATTAAGTTATTAATATTCAACATTTGTTGCATGAAGAAGTTGGCATTAGTGAACTTGAAACTTTTTCTAATTTTTTACCAATTTTTGAAAATTGGAGAATTTTCGTACTAATTTTTATTGTTATATGTTTGTTTGATCAATTCTTTTACGTATAAAAAAATTTAGAAAAAACTTTTTTATTTGAAGGATTGTTATTTAAAGTTAGATAAACACCGTAAAAAATGTCATCAAAATCCAGACAATGTTATTGAAACTCACGCTCGTTATTAGTATAATATTTATATGTTCCATATGTATAAATAAATAAAATCTTCCGCCTCCTCCTCTCCTTAAAGAAGTAATTATAAAGTATTTTTTAATTTAATCATGCTTTATCCTTACTCGTTGCGCCACCAAATCCACATTCAAGTAACAAAATGCAAACTGTTACAATAAAGCTAACACAGTTATTCAATAACCGCTGACAATAGTTTGTCACAAACGGCCCGAGGCTTCCGTGTAGTTCGCTACAGCAACTAAGCCAGTGCAGAGTTTCTTAACATACAGTTTGTTGGCGATAAACTAAGTTCTAGATACAACTTACGTTACAATATATAACGTTATTTGTCTGGAAGAGATCGCTTTAAGTGACAAGGCCACCAATTGTACTTCGGTTCGGACTATGTATTATTTTTGTTATTGTTTATGTTTTTGAGGCCGGTGTGCAATAAAGTGTTTTGTACAGGTTTGCGTTTTTTTAGTTATTTACTGAGTTTTATTCATTTTGTGAACAGTTTATAGATTTTAGCCATTATCTAGTAAAATAATTAGATTACATTATAAATAGTAGTTTATGAAACTGTATCATAATAAGACCAAATTATGTGCAGTTTCATACACTACTTTATCTAATCTCATGAAATATATAATGAAATTTTCGTAAAATCACAGCATATGTTTGCATATATTGGCAAACGCATATAGCGCCAAAATCCATTTGCTGGTTGCGCATGCGTGTTGCGCGGCGTCCACAGAATATGTATAGAAAAACTGCATTGCAACCTTCTTGGTCCAGCTGAAGTTGTATCAGTTAACATTTCGATATAGTTGTCATAGAAGAGCTGTATCGAAATGTTAACTTTTTAAATTTATTTCGATATATTGTCTATAAAGACTGTTATTCAAGTTCTGTGTTTGATTATTTAATCTTTATATTTCAGTATGAGATAAGATAAACTGTATGTTATTACACCTTTAACATAAATGAACATTTTGAATATATATACATTTACACAAAAAATGTAATATTAGGCAACTTTATCTCTAAATGTGTCATCTACCAGCCAACCTTTGCACGGAAAGAACCACGCGGGTTTAGGCTAGTAAAGGATATGTTTAAAAACACGTCCCTATTATAGGTTATAACTTATAATATAACGTATAACAGGCTGCCTTATTCATCACAAGAGTCTATTAGTGTTGTAATCTATTTTTAAATAGCTCTGCGATCGTCACTTTTTTGTGTTGGAGAATAATTAAAAACGAAGTTGATATTTATCGTGAAGATAATGCCGATGAATTATATTTTTGTAGACTTTACAGGGTTTCAAGTAAACAAAATTATCTATTTTTGTAATGTGTAAAGTAATATGTATCAGGGGAAGCTTAAAAGAAGCAGTGAATGATAAATTGAAAGGGAAATAGCATTGGCTTAGTATGGGCATGTCATGAAAAGAAACAAAAATATACTACTACTTATTACACTACAAAATGAGTTTTTAAAATGAATGTGTGTGGATTTAGAGGTAGACGAAGGCTGAAGAAGGTATGGATGGATCGTGTGAAGAATGATAAATGGTTATGAATGGTTTGAGTACTCAGATGATCGACGAAGATAATTGAAGAGAAAAACATATTGTGCCGGTCCCACCTCGTGTGGGTTAAGGACAAAAAAGGAGAAGAGAAGATGTATTTTTTATATGGTCTTACCTACTTAATAATAGTAAGAAGCATTGCTTGCTGGACTTACAATCTTTGCCAACGCATGCAAGAGCCTATAACAATTAAAATTAGGATATATCTATTTCATATAGCTATGTTTTTATTTGAGATTTTTTGTATTAAATTATTTTTTTACTTTATACTGTTTCTACGGCTATAGCGTGGCACTTACGCGAAGTCGATATCACGATCGATCATTGTTTCGACTTCCGGATGAAGCCGAAACATCAGGTAAGATAATGGTCAAACGCTTGCCTATATCCAATATATAAAAGAGATAACTAGTAACAGGGTGTTAGACGTGGTGGTGTATTTAATTTTGACATTATGAATGTGTATTGAATTTTTTTTTTCATTTCAAGCCTGGTATTAAATCACTAAATTTAATGCTAGCAGTCACCAAAAAAAAAAATTTTGCATACTTACTATGAAGCACTGTTTGTATCAACGGTTCAAGTTGAAAACAATAGAAGAAATAATAAAAGAAAACGTAATCAAATTCATCAAAATCGGGGGTCCCAGCGGGAGTAGGGCTTTCAGCAAAAATACACGTTATATTTATAAAAATAAATAATTCCTAAATAAAACATTCTTCTACTTCATCCGGAAGCCGAAACAATTGTCGATCGTGATATCTACTACACGTAAGTACCACGTTATAGACGTATAATAATACTAATATATATATATTAGTATTATTATTACTAATATTGGTACTACAATGTGGTATTTTAATACTAATTAAAATACCACAGCTGCTACATTAACATTTGAGCAATGTATAAGTTGTAAGCCTATAGATAGCTCAATTACTTTAATTTTCTACTAGATGGCAGCGTACCCAGAATCTGAGTGAATCTCTTGTTCAACTAAACTAAACTAAAATTCTGGAAATTAAAATAAGTAAGATAAGTTCTTATAAAGTTACGATACAGTCCAAATTAGTATGACACTTATAAGTTACAGTGCGGGTAATACCGTATACGTAAAATAAGTCGCCACTTATTTTGTGCCAAATAAACTACCAGGAATCGGCCTAGAAATAAATAAAACTCCTAATATTAGAGGTATCGTTGAATGAATTTACACGAATTTGAATTTTATTGTAAACATAATTTATTATTTCATTTTGTAGGTACTTAGTAAATTATATGTACTTCGAGTTAGTAACAGAATCAGGGCCAATTGACTTCCGAGTCAAAAAGTGCATAATTATTTTATTTTTATACGAGACTATAATAACTTAATTTTACACAAAAGTGCCACAACACATCATCAATAAGTAGATGTTGATGTTTATAATTTACGCACTGTGACTGGTGGTGGATAAGTTATGATTATGATGTTCAGAGAATTTTATGATATAGCTATTTTTGTTTGGACTGCATTCATTTAATTAACTCTGGTTTGTTTTTGTTGTGGTGTTGTAAAAGCTCACTTAATATTTGTTGAATTTATGAGTAAAATTAACAAATATATTATAAGTTGAGTCGCGTGATGATATTTGAAACAAAAACGAAATAGGGAGATGGTTTGTTACTGTTGTGGAAAATAATTTGTTGACTTAGCGCTAAATGTTGATTTTGTTTTAAAACACACGGAGTTTTTACACGTACTTTTGTATAATTACACTTATTAATTTTTTTTTGGGCTTATCACAAATATTTTTACAATATTACTAGCGGCGCCCCACGTTTATACCCGCATGGTGATAAAAACGGCGATCATGAAAATAAGTGTATGTGTTAATCCAGGGTATAAGCCATCTCCATACCAAATTTCATCGAAATCGGTGTAGTCGTTTCAGCGTGAAGAGGTAACAAACATACACACACACACTTACACACATGCACACAAACTTTCGCATTTATAATATTAGAAGGATTGTACATAATTATAATCTATTCCATGTCTGCTGATAACGATACTGACATATGTGTCGATGGCAGTATATACGCTCAGATATCCATCTCAATTTATAGTACGGGTAGCATTCGATTGCTATTAAAATTAGTGTATATGTATAATTATGTTCAGTTGTTTTTTTTCTAGTATATGTAATAGATTGTTATGGTATACCATCCTCCTTAGTTTTATTTAAAATATAAATGTTATAAAGATACGGAAAAAAATATAAAATTTAATATTTTATGTAAGCCATAGTTAATGTGTCTTTTGATCAATAACTACCATAATTTCTGTCAAGTCGTGTACACCTTAATTATGATCTGTTGTTCGTATATATATATATATATATCATACCGACTTCAATAAATTATTTCTCACGCAGAATTTCGTGTCAAAAGTTACATAACTCAGGTAATGGCAGATGTCAGTGACAAATAGGTGAGCGTGTGCACTAATTACACGTGCCGTATCGACCGGTCCGGGCGGCCTGGCGCACCGGTTGACGGGTTAAGCTGTCCATTTTTTATACGGCTTTATTTTGATAGCCCGTATTTACATGAATTAAGGTTGTTAATTATTTACATGGTGATCTATAGTCTTTTTGAATTAATCATGGTTTAATAGTTGATATAATCATATAATAAATAAATATATATAATAAAATAGCCTTTTAATTCCATAATTGTTACAATATGTACATTAAAGTTTTTGATATATCATTAGCTTAATCAACTATGGACCCCTCTGCGGGTAAAGGCCTCCTCCATTTTTGTCCATATTTTTCGCGTTTGAGCCACTGTGAGCCACTTATCACCCGCTGTCTTTTTTATTTCATTTGCCCACTTTTCAAGAGGACGACCTGCTTTTCTTTTTCCTTTAGGGCCGGACCACTGAGCTATTTGTTTGGTCCATTTTTCTGCAGGGGATCTCGCTACATGACCAGCCCATTTCCATTTTAACATTTGTGCATGTTTTAGTGCATCTATAATTTTTGTCTTACTGCGTATCGTAGTATTCTTGTGTTTGTCTTTAAGTTTGATGTTCAAAATAATTCTCTCCATTGCACGCTGACAAATTTGTATTCTTGTGCGTGTGTCTTTGTTAAATATCCATGATTGACAAGCATATGTGAGACAAGGCAGTATACAGGTGTCCATGACTTTCTTCTTAAGGATAAGTGGCAATTTAGATTTAAGTACTTCCTTGTGGGACCAGAACTTATTCCAAGTTATAGCAACTCTTCTGATTATTTCCTCACGATTTTTGGTTTTTCTAAAAGATATTTGTTTGCCTAAGTATATATAACTTTGGGAATATTCCAGAAGAGTGTCTTCGACTTTGATAGGGTTTTCTATACTGTTTGTAACTATTTTTGTTTTTGTGGAGTTTAATTTTAGGCCTATGGTCTTGCTGGCCTTGTTAAGGTCATTTATCATTTGTTCCAAATTCTTACTTGATTCTGAAAAAATGACAATATCATCTGCAAATCGAAGGTTGGTTAAATATTTACCATTTATGTTAATTCCCAAATTACTCCAATTCAAATCTTTCATTATATATTGTAGTACAGCTATAAAAAGTTTAGGAGATAGAGGGTCTCCTTGTTTCACACCTCTTCTTATCTCAATTTCTGGCCCTAAGCGGTCTAGCTTTATACGGCTCGTACTTTGTTCGTAAATATTTTTAATTATGTCTATATATATACGTGGTATATTTTGATGCAGCAAAGCTTTCCATATACTTGAGTGTTCTACCGAATCAAACGCTTTTGCATAATCTATAAATGCAAGATAAAGAGGCTGTCCGAACTCTACATATTTTTCAATTATCTGATCTAGAGTATAGATATGGTCTATAGTGCAGAATCCTTTGCGAAATCCAGCCTGCTCTACTGGTTGTTGTTTTTCTATTAATTTCCCTAAACGCTTCTCTAGACAAGAAGCAAAAAGTTTGTATATTGTGGGCAGCAGGCTTATGGGACGATAGTTACCCACATCCGTCGGGTCCCCTTTCTTGTATAATAGTATGATTCTTGATTCGGTCCATTTTTTAGGGACACTACATTCTTTGAAAATTTTATTAAATAGTATTGTCAGTGGCGGGGCAAGACATTTTTTAGCTACTTTTATAGCCTCGTTAGGTATGTTGTCAGGCCCGGGACTTTTTTCTTTTTTTAAGTTGTCAATATTCTGCATTATTTCTGTTTCTGTGAAGGGACTTACTGATTCCATTTCACTGGCATAGTTATTATCTACCCATTTGTAGTTTTTATTGCTCTTGTCTTCATATAAGTTCTTATAAAACTCAGTGGCAATATTAACTATATCTTTTCGTGTTTGGGCTGCGTGACTATGTCCCTTTAGTCGCGGTATCCATGTTTTTTCGGTATTTAACTCTTTATACGCTCTTTTAAGACTTCCTTTGTAGGTTAGATGTTTTTCTACTATACGTATTCTATGGTTTTGGTAGTCTTTTCTTAAATGTCTGTTACTATCTTTGTAAAGTTGTGAAAGTGCATTTCTTTCTGATTTGCTTAAAGGGCATTTATGTTGAAGTTCAGCACGTTGCTTTAATAATATTTTTGTTGTTGTAGAAAGGAAATTTGTCGCTGCTGGCATTTGAGATTTTGCTGTGTTCAGGGCATATATTAATAGGCTTTCAATCTTTCTGTAGCAATACTCTACATTGTCTTCATTGTTGAAAAAGAGATCATTCTTTTTATTTTCAACAAGTTTTATGAACGTACTTACTTCTGCTGGGTCTTGTAGGTTCGAAAAAGTGGTATTGTAGTTTTTTCGAGATTTTTTATTTTTTCCAAGGTTGAAAGTTCCTCTTAGAAGTCTATGGTCTGATGAAAATAATTTATTATTTAATACTTCTATATTTGTAAAATATTCCGGTTTGTTACATAAGACAAAGTCTATTTGGTTTTTGGTCTTCTTGTTGGGAGATAACCAAGTCCACTGGTCTTTCTTTTTTTTCATAAATATTGTATTTATTATTTTAAACTTGTTTTCCATTGCAAAATGAATGAGCTGATCGCCTCTGTAGTTTCTATTTCCATAGCAAAATGGACCCATTACTCTGTGTTCCCCGTATCTTCTATGTCCTATTTTTGAGTTAAAATCTCCCATTATGATAGTAACTTTAGATGCTAGACTTAGAGCTTCTTGAAGTGAGTTGTAAAATATATTAATCTCATGGTCGGAAGCTTCTGAAGTAGGGGCATGCACTTGTATTATTGATACGTTAGTGCTATCAAATAAAAGATTTAGTATACACACTCTGTCAGAGAGTCCTGTGTAGCTTATTATGTTGTTCTTGTATTTCTTTTTTATAAGAAAACCTACTCCAAGTTGGCCTCCTGTTGTACCCGTGTAGCAAAATATATGCTCCTTATCTTCGATTATATTGTTTCCGTCTCTGCGTATTTCTGATAAGCCTAATATGTCGTATTTTATGGCTGTTATAGAATCTTTTAGTAGTTGTTTCCTTTCCGGTGAGAGTAATGATCTCACATTATATGTACATATATATAATGTTTGTAGTGGAGGGTTGCAGTCTTTTTCTCCCACGGGGACTAGCCGTGTTGGGAGAGGGAGAGGGGTCGCACTCAGTTGCTATGCAGTGTCATAAGTGGTGTAAGAAGAGTTTTCTGGCTCCTTGTGTTTTTGTTTAAGATAATGTATCATATTCATTTTATTTTTCTTCGCCGGTTGCTTGTATTTTATATTGGTGTTGTGTACCTTTTCAGATGATTCTGGAGATGTTGATAAGTATCTTTTACTGGAGTTCAAAGTAAATTTAGAGTTATCCTGGTTTTCCAATATTATTATTTTATCATATTTTAAAAAAGCTTTTTTCCCTTGTTCTTTTGCCTCTTTGAGCTTACTTTGCAACTCTTTTCGTTTGTTGAGTACAGTTCGTTTGAGAGGGAGCCACTTTGGTTCTGTTTACATCGGGCTCGTAATAAAAAGTGTAATATATTGTGAATTACAGTTTATTTAGAAGTGTTTTTGGTATAGTCGTGTAATTTAAGTGTCAACACGTGTAAAACATGTTTATTACAGAGTGGAAAGCAAGACAATTGTGAAAAAATAGCAATCAAAGTAACGATGGCTATTTCATGTCAGTGAACAAAAACAGTGCAAGTTCATACATATGTTATGCCTTGATCTGGCCACAATAAACACTACCAATCTGCGGATATACGGTACTGTGCTTATTCACTTTTTATTTACAAATTGGTAACGAAATAACCTAAAAACTTTCAATTTGATGAATCACCTACGAACAGAAATTGAAACATATTGTTTTGGCGTTATCTAGATATACCTAATAGACTCAACTAGTTATAACAAGCATCTGCAATCCCATAACGCTGAACAACTGCGTTAACCAAGAAACCAGGTATTTCTACTAGAGGGTGATAAACTATAAATAATATCTAGTCACTATGGAGGATATTAAAAATCTATTAAAAAGTATCCAAGAGGAAATGAAACAGCAAAAACAAGAAATTAAAGCAACAAAAGAAGAAATTATGAGTTCTATAAATGAGAACATAAATGAAAAGTTTAAGAACTTAGAGACTCGAAATACATTCTTGGAAGAAAAACTAGAAAAACAAAAGCTCAATATAGAGTACTTTGATAGACAATTGAGAAGAAAAAACATTATATTTTTTGGCATTTGCGAAGAAGAAAAAGGATACCATGATATTGAGAAAACTGTTTTAGCAATAATAAATACACAAATTAAGGTTAACTGCACCGCCTATAATATAGAATACATCAGAAGACTGGGAAGAAAAAGCGAAAAAGTGAGACCACTGATCGTAACGCTTACTACCATGGGTATGAAAATAGAGATTATGAAAAATAAAAAAAACCTTAACAGTACAAACTACTACATAAAAGATATAATCATATACTGGATCAAAAAATTATGCATATTGAGTCATTAATAATGTGTGCTTTGAAACTAGTAGGTACATAGGAATAATTAAAGAAAAAAGAAATGTTGATGCAACAGGAAGCTATCACTGACATTTATAGATATAATGTAACACTGGGGGGCAAACAATACTTTGCTGACCGTCTTAATGCGCGTCTTAACTCGTCGTTGGTTATATCACCACCAAACGCTTGAGCTTCCAGTGAAAGTACAACGATTATCAAATTCCCAACATGGTGGTAGGGTACTTTCGAGTAACTGCTTAGCAACCACCTTCACGTTTGAAGCATTGTTACCATATACATAGTGTATTCTGGCAAGAGTCCTTGAAGCTCAGTATACATTCTATAGCGTGCTTACATGTTTGACACTGACCATTGAGTGAAATAGTGGCTAAACGGTCAATCTCAGTAAAAAAATAAAGTCGTCTTCATTATCATCTCAGCCATAGGACGTCCACTGCTGGACATAGCCTCCCCCATTGGTAATTAATATATAAAGTTATTTATATTATTATATTATAATATTATTTTTTTCTTTATTATTAATATAATAAAGTAATATAAAGTAATTCAAATTAATTAAAAACAGAATTCTGATGCATACTTAATAAAGAAAATAACATTTAACATCCAAATAACAAACAGTCACTTGTTTGTCTAACCCTCCCGCGCCACCGGGTGGTCCCCGGGACCCACTCGAAACTTTCTCCTTCTTATTAATAAAGATCTGGTGATTAGTAACTTTCGATTCGAAGTTCTCGAGTCGCGATGAGGAGCAATTATTCGACACATTGATTTATTGTTCTCGCGAACTTTCAGATTCGTCCTTACCAAGTTCCGGCCCTCGGAGATTCGTAAAATATAGAGAGCTTTAATAACTTTTGTTCTCGCTGTTATCTCGTGATATAGCACGTTTTGCTTGGAGAGTTATTTTTGGTTGATTTATTTTATAGGTGGATGTTGACTCTGCAAAGTCCTTATTCTTATAGTTTATTAGATGGCTTTTTTAGTTAGTAGAAGTAGACGGTATTACAAACATTGTTATTAAATTTACATTGTTATTAAAATTACAATTACAAACATTTTTTTATTATAAACCAGAAGCGCCCCACGGTTTTATCCGCGTGGATCACGGTTTTCCCGCTTCATCAATTATTCCACGGAAATCATACATTTTACCGGGATAAAAAATAGTCTATGTGCTATTCCAGAGTATAATATACCAAAAATATAATGTACCAAATTTTATCCAGATCCGTTCAGCCGTTCTGGCGTGGTCTAGTAACGCATGCATGGATGTTTATGCATGCATGCACCCATCCATCCATCCAAACTGTGTAATTTTTAATATGAGTGGGATTCTCGTGAGTTTGATACATCATTATTTTTATTTTGGGTATGTAGCCATATATAAAAATAGTTATGATGATAAGATGGTTTCATCGTTCACAACCATTAATTAAAGTTAAGTTAATGGGAGCATTCGGAACAGTCAAAGCGAACTTGCGGAATCAAATTGAGAAAGATAACAAACTTGGCCAGGTCCAGAAAAGTTCAAATTGACGCTCATGTATTGAATTATATTAGATTATTTGAGCGTGGATGAAACGAAAGAGGTGTGTAACCTAAAGTTTACTCCTGTTCGGACATATATTTTTTTGCAGAAACCGTTTCGACTAATTTTGTTACAATAGTATTTAAAATAAACAAATATGTTTTGTTAATTATAGAAACTGACTGACTCACATACCTACCTAATTGATAGTTAATATTATGTGACTTACTACGTATAATGCGTATGTGTCTTATACATTCATTATGTGTCAAACCACGTCAGTTGTTATAACTTAATTGTCATTGTTAATTTTCAATTTTTAACCACTTCGTTTATCTGTTTTGGGTATGTGACTTCCGTTATTTATTGGAGAGTTTTATATCTGTGTATATATTATGTATTTGTTTGATAAATTGTATAATTAAGAAAAAATATTTCATGCCATACATTTAATATGATATTTAAATATGCGAAATAGTTTTTGCCGTACGGTAGCAACATATGGTATATGATACGGAAGAATATATTCCCAAAAAAAAACATAAACGTATATTACAAAAATTATGTATTTTTTATGAATTGTATATTTAAGAAAAAATATTCCATGCCATACATTTTATATGATATGTAAATATGCGTAGTAGTTTTTTCCGTACGGTAGCAACAAATGGTATATGATACGGAAGAACATATTCTCAAAAAAATAAAAAATAAACGTATATTAGAAAAATTATGTATTTGTTTGATAAATTGTATATTTAAGAAAAAATATTCCATGCCATACATTTTATATGATATTTAAATATGCGTAATAGTTTTTGCCGTAATGGTATATGACACGGTAGAGCATATTCTCAAAAAAAAACAGTTTCTGAAAAGAGGTCGCCACTTGTCTTGTGCAGCGTCTACAGTCCGCATACCGTACGTTTTAATAATATTAGTTAATGTTTATTATTGTCTTTTTTTATCTTTACCTTATCCCACGCTACCTGTGCGTATTCCGCTCTGCTCTGCCCCTATCCTCTGAGCACTCACACCTTTCAGACACATAGCTTTTTACTGCAGTTTTTCCTAAATTATAATATGACAAAAATTTTAAGTATAGTAAAAATATTTAGTGCTTTTTTATTTCGTATTATGTAGAAAATTTAGAAAGAAAAACTATTTATTACAAACGGGAAAAGAGTTTTGTAAATGTTACAAATATGACTTTATAAGCGGCCAATAATTTTATTATTGCTTATACATATATAGTTACATCAAATTTACAAAATTTCCTAATAATTATACACAGTATAACACCACAAACTCTGTCCAGTTTATTTCATAATACATCGAAACATTATCAAAATTAATTCATAGGCCGCGTTGTCAGCGGATCAAGCGATTTATAGGCGCTTTATTGTAGTGCATTATCGCGTGGACGAAATAACAAATCATATCCTTTTGTAATAATGGTGTCCGTGAACAATACTGCGAGGTGAAGAGTGATGGCAGAGTGGGCGCAGGATTCCGTATGAAATATTAGCGTTTATAGACTACAATCTAAAATGATTTCTATCGTATATAACAATTGAAATCGATGCAGATTGAGTGGTTATATATACTTACTCTGATGGCGCAACGACCAAAGTGACTCTTGGCCTCCGATATAAGAGAACGCCACTGTTGCCGAACCTGTGCCACTTTCTGCCAGTTGACAGCTTGCAACTCGCGCAGGTCCGACTCGACGGCGTCATTCCAGCAGTATCTGGCCTACTGATAGGTCGGCGGCCGCTTGGGTTTCAAAGATACGCCTTTATGACACTATGGTATATCCTCATTGCGTACGAGGATGCATCCAACATTTTCTATCTCTTGGTTTTTCCGCACTCTCCAGCCACCATCTTCCCGTCTGATTGGGCCCAAAATTTTGCGCATAATTTTCGATATGTCATATTTCCGACGCTTCAATTATAACCTATAAGTATATAAATAATAAAAAAGTGATAGATAGTAGCCCGTTTTAATAAAATGTAATAACTATTAAAAAAATCAAATTGTTCAAATTTGCGGAGACTTTTAAACTAACATAATATGAGAATATAATAATATAATCTTAAATATTCTGGTATATACACAAAGTTAAAGAATTCGACTTAAATATCAATGCGTAATCCGGTAATTTTTTATCCCCTGGTCCCTAAAATATCTCGGGTGGTCTGCAAAGATATAGCTCTGTCTTACTCCAACAGACCAGTCTCGCTCTTGCAACAATCGTATTCGCAATTTCTACAACCATTCTTTCTCGCGGAATTACTGTCTACGTGATCGGTTTACTAAAGACATAACGGGTTATGAAGACACGATGTGACGTCTGTTGACGTGTCGGGTCAGACAGACCTGCGTCGGCGTTTGAAGGTAAGTGTCAGTTGTAAACGAGAACATGATAAATTTGTGTAAAAAAAATAGTGACGCTTGCACTAAAAAAGTTTTTCTAGCATAAAAATAAAATAAAAAACGGTTGAATCTTGAATAATTGTTGGTTTTGCTGATGGACGAAAGTTTTTAATCAGTGTGCGCTATTGATGACCCAATATTATAACCTGTTTAGAGGCAGAGCAATATTAGTATTATTAGCCAGTTAAGGTGGTGGTTTGTAAATTATAAAATGTAAATACAAATATTTACCAGAATACACTCCTCAAAACGCATACGCCAGCAGGATTTTCACTCCATAGCAAGCAAGTGCTGCAGTAACAAACTAGTGCCAAAACATTCGTATACAAAACACGTGCCTACACCTAAGCCAGGAATTTTTAAAAAGCTGCATTTTTTACGTCAGGTGCGTACATGAGTACGAGTCTTTTCAGACTTCACAAGTCGCATCACAAGTAGGTATTCAATGCTGGCAACGTTAGTGCGAGGTTGCGACTTCGTTTTTTAAAATTCGAGTATTCAAATGTGGAATTTTCACGTAGGAGTGCAAAATAAATGTTGCCAGAGTGATTTTGTTTAGGTTTAAGGGGTTTTTTTTGCTATCGTGATTTAGTTTTGATAGTTTTAGGTTTGATTTTGATGGTTTTGATTTATAAAATTGATGTTACTAGTTTCCCACATGTCGTTGCTCGCATGACGTGCAGAGTACAAACTTCAATTCAACGTGTTACCGTTTATTTGTCATTCTTCATCATCATCAGTAGAAAGAATATCTTCTATCTAAAGTTCAAAATGAGAATCGAAACATAAGATGTCATGTCAAGCAATGATAGATGACAAAGGAGGCAAACATATCCAAATATCACCTTGTCTGCTACTGATGTTAAAAAGAGACGAAATAAATTAGAACTGGCTTCAATTTTGTGTATGTGAAAAATATGTAATTACACCTGGAATGTTTATACATGTATAAACATATGTATATTATCCAAAGGCATGTTCTATGTGTTTTATACTCAGCAGATTATACACTGCAGTTTCCATAAGTCTATCTCCGAGTTTACTTACAAACTTTTAACTCATATCTTACTCCTATAGAGAAGGAAAGAAAGAAACAATAATTATTATTCTTTCTGCTCAGCTTCTCAGCTGCTTATTGTTATGCACAAGCACCTCTTGCTTTTTGACAACGTAAAAGGCTTCTATAAAAAAATTACAAATTTTAGTACCAATAAGTTTTCTGTCACATTTTTATACTGTATGGATCTAGCGTTTGACCACTATCTCACTTGATAGTCAGTGTCAATGGTGTCGCAGACGTTATCTCGCTATACCTGGAATATTTAATGGTTCTCAAGGATTGCTACTTTAACACACTATGTATTTTGTGACGTTTTGTAAGTCGGGTACTAGAAAGTACCTTACCGCCAGGCTTGGAATTTTATAATGGTAACACCATTCACCGGAACACCTTCACCGGAAGCTCAAGCCAATGTTGGGATCAAATCAGCGTACGTAAGTTTGACAGCCGACTCTCCCACCGCTGAGCTATCATCACTTCAAAAGAATTAAACTTCTGACTCTAATTGACTATTTTTGCTCATAGGTGACTTCTAACAAGCTTGCCTAGAGCTTTTATTTAGATAAACGATGAGCGCGTCTGGTTATTCGATAACATAAAAATCTCATTTTTTTCTTCTATTCAGGCTATTTTTAATTGCGTCACGGGCTGAAAACGGCGTGTCTTTGACAATTACGTTTGATTAAAAAGGAAAGAGGGAAAAAAGCGAAACGACCGGTCAAATGTTTCCCGATTGAAACGCTCCCTTAAATATTTAAGCTACATGGGTAGATTCGAATTCAGACAAAGCTCCGGATACTTTTTCCAACAATTGTCAACTTATTTTTTGTCATTCGTTAATTATTGAACCTTTAGGTTCTATTTTAATAGTTTTATATTACGTTATTATTAGTACGTTGTATACGTTAGACTACTATTTTATATGATGGACAGTTATATAGCAGAAGGAACAATTACGCTAGACGCTAGATTTTTGAACTTCAGTTACTGTATTCGAAGCCAAAAATAAAAAAACGAAGGCGCATAACCAGTACAATATATGAAATGGTGGTTATCAAAATTCTCGTTGCATATTCTGAGCTTGTCATGTTACAACAACTATTTACATAATATTGCCTATTGATAAATTCTACGACTCGCATCATTGAGTACATTACATTAAAAATAATTTCTTGAAATATTACAGTGTTTCACTTTTTCTACGCACATCATTAAAAACCCACTCTGTGTATGTAAGTAAGATTGCAAACCAACATGGCCGACATTTATACAGATCCTTTTTGTCGATTTCGCAGAAAAAGACGGATTTATCCTACTAATAGTATAAATGCGAAAGTTTGTGTGTAAGTGTGTTTATGTGTGTACGTTTGTTACTTCTTCACGCTCAAACGGCTACACCGATTTAGATAGTTTGAACCCTGGATAACACATAGGATACCTTTATCCCGGAAAAAGTATAGATTCCGTGGGATAATTGAGATAGCGGGAAAACCGTAATCCACGCGGGTGATACCGCGGGGCGCTACTAGTAATATATATTGGTAACTAGCCGCCGTGGATCTAGCACCCCGTGGTTTTACCCGCACGGTAGTAATTGATGATGAAAAGTACCCTCTGTGTTATTCCGGGACCTGAAGTATCTACGTAACAAATTTCATCCAAATCCATCCAGCCGTTTAAGCGTGAAAGAGGAACAAACATCCATCCATCCATCCATCCATCCATCCATCCGTCCATCCATCCATCCATCCATCCATCCATCCATCCATCCATCCATCCATCCATCCATCCATCCATCCATCCATCCATCCATCCATCCATCCATCCATCCATCCATCCATCCGTCCATCCATCCAAACTTTCACATTTATAATATTAGTGGGATGCTCATTACAATGTACCTATGTCAACTTAATTTTTCCCCCGAAGCTTGAACACTCCATCCACAATCTAGGTCATGTTCCGACACTCGCAGGTTCTGCTTTGAGAACTAAAAGTGTTGTTTTTTAACGTAATTAGTGTTGGTAAGCCACTACAAGCGTAAGGCCTCAAAAGGTTATGTCCATTTTAAAAAGACCGACACTACGCTAGACTTAGGCTAACAGTATAGTTTAACTTATACTGGTAATTTCACCAAATTGAAAATACCCCTTTGAGCGAACGAGGTGTAGATTCGGTAGGGTCAGGATAAATTGCCAGTTTTATATATATAGCTAAGTTTATTTATTTATTTATTCTTTATTACATAAGTATGCTTACAGTTAAAAAAAACAAAACTCCTACTATGTTATTATGTAACATGTTATTATGTAAGAAAGTTTTAGAGTATAAAACGATATAACTCACTTTTTAAAGCGATAATTGCCGAGGGGTATGAGCGTCTGCTGTCAACTTGAACGACGCTGGTTTGATACTCACTAACGCTGTGAGCTTACGGTTAAGGCAACGCTGTTATCAAATCCACAGAATAGTGGCAGGGTACTTTTTAAGTACCTGTCTAATTACCCTCAAGTTTGAAGAACTGTCACCAAACACATAGTGTGTTCAGAAAACAGTCCTTGAGAGCCAGTAAAATTTAATTTATACAATATAGATCGAGCGTTTGACCACTATCTCACTTGATTGTCAGTGACGCTGTAGTCAAAGATGTTATCGAGCTAGATCTAGAATGCTCACTGGTTTTTACAATCTAAGGTATACTGTGATTTTATGAATTATATTATATACAGCTTCGACCATATTTAAAAAAAAAAATTCATTAATCATAATCCATGTATTAAGATAAAACACTAATAACTAAAAAATAGAATAATATACAAAAATTAACATATATATACAAATATGGAGAATGTATATATATATAACATATATATACATTCTCCTTGAGGAGATAAATTTATTCAATTAAAAAAAACATTTATTGTACACAGCTAATGGGTACTACAATTAATGAACTATTTACCTTATTTATTTAACAGATATAAATTAAATCATCACTTATGGTCGTTAGTAGCTATACTATGGATTTCCTATGTTATACTAAAATATATAATAATAATAAAGTTGTATTTAGTGTAAATTACAATGTAGTGGCTTATAATACAATAAAAAGAAGTACACTAAAGTTTTCTACTAAAATATACCTAGGTTAAATCCGAATTATAATATTTAAGCATAATTTAAACGTTTTGTGTGTAGTTTTAAAGTTTATGTTGCAGAAAGTCGGGTAGAAATGAATTACAAAGTCGGCGCGGCGGCAGCGGCGGCGCGCCGCGGTTGTACCGTGGACCAACTTGAGGAAGTGCAGCCACAGATGGCACTGGGGTGGATTAAAACAATTTGGGTGTAGAGATGAGGTGAAAAGATTAAAATATTTAGATTCTCTAGTAATTGTTGGCACATTTTCAAAGTATGTGAAGTTCAGATAATATATAGTGATCTCACGAATGTAAAATGATTGATTTTTTATTTAGTTTTAGTGCTTGTACGAAATAAAATCTGTACCTAAATAAAGTAATCTTTAAGAGTTTTATGGTTTATTGCAATAACAACATGCTAGGCAGCGCAGCGTTAATAACAACATCCAATCAGATGTTTAGGGAAGGGAGAAATTCGGCGCTAGTGGTACTGGCTGCTATAGCTTAGTTGGACAAAGCGACAGGACAGCATTCTGTAGTCGTGTGGTACAAGTCCTACTAGCAGCCGAATTTTTCCTTCAAATGATTTGAACGTTAATTAATTTGCTTTATTATTATGTATTTTTAGTATATTTATAAGGATGTATATAAGTATATATCAGTCATCAGGTTACCATAGTACAGGCTCTGCCTAGTTAGGCCTGAAGACCTTGTGTAAATGTTATCCCATATTATTATTATGCAGGATAAAAATAATCAAAACCAAGTGTAAGTCTTTTTTTTAATTTTCTTGAAAATGTAGTTCATTACCTCTTTATTTTTAACTACCGACACAACAAAAGGGATGTTATAAGTTTGACATGTCTGTTGGTCTGTCTGTGGCATCGTAGCTTCTAAAGGAATGGACCGATTTTGATGCGTTTTTTTTTGTTTGAAAGTTGACGTAATCAAAAAGGATCTTAAGTGCAATTTATGAAGATCTGGTCAGGCGTTTTAAGGTCATCCGTTTTTAGTATTTTGTCTGCGACAGGGATTCTAGATGCATAATGGGTGTCTTCTTTCAAAGATATCTGTGATCTTAAAAAAAACTCTGAATCACGCATGTATGCTGGTACCACTGAGTTACTCTGATGATGGAGTTTGAACTTAGGACATGAAATCCTGTATTGCCTATTAGGAAAAACAAGTTTGGGCTTTTGAATTCGTCGATAATTAGTTCTGTTCATTTCTCAAAATCCTCATCATCAGGTTCCACTGTTCCACCAGCCACTTTCCAGTTTCGGCTGTTGCTTTTACGTTTTAGAGTTTTTTGTGTCAAGGGGTCAAGTGATCCTCGATACACAAAAACTCTAAAATAAAAATAAAAACTAAGAACTTCAGAATATTAAAGAAAAAAATTAGGAAATATAAATAGATTTCTTAATTTAAATTTATTTTCTTAAATGTTCCAATCATAAGTAATAAAATAATGTAATTATTATCTTTTATGCATAAAGATATTGGGCTTGCATGGTGGTATCGACGCATATTTTCAGACCTTCATAACAATAATATCACAAAAGTTGTAATTCACTTTCCAACAAATAATGAACATATTACAATTTTAATGTTACAAACCGACTAGCCGACCGAAAGTATTTTTTCAGACTCAAATATTAAAATTTTTCGAAAATTTGGTTTGATTTAGATTTCATACAATTAAGCAATTGATTTCTTTTCCATTTCAATTAAATAATAATAAAATTGCGCACTAAACGAAAGTCAGTGGTCAAACGCAAGCTAATTTTAAAAAAATGCAGCTCTCTGAAGTCTTGACTATTGTTATTTAATTATAAAAAAAAACACGCACTGTTATGTAAAATTATACTAAACACAATAGCAAAAAATATGACTAATTACATTATACTAAATAACTGAAGAATTCTACTGTTCACTAAAGTTCTGTAAAAATCAAGGTTATAAAAAATGTAGGTACCACGCTTTAAAAAAAAAACATTAAAAAAAAAATTCATTCAGCTCTTTTGAAGCAATTAGGTAACAAGAAACGGCTAGACGTATTGACAGGTACAAAATAATCTCTCGATTCTTGCTCCGTTGCAAATAACAAACTACCCACAGTTTTTATTCTATCACGGCGTGACTTTCGCCGTAATTATCACGTTCGCGAAGATGGCGCCTTACATTGTCTTATCTCATCTCTAGCGCCGGATGTGACATACCCGGTAAAGAAAGACAAACACGCAAAGTTGCCGGCCCGTTGTTGAGATTATTAAATTTCAACAAGTTTGAATAAACTGAATCCGAAATTTTCGAGGGTAGCAACACCGGGAAACTTTGCGGATTAAACAGCACCCAAGAGATTTAGGGGTAGTTGATACCTATTAAATTAGCGATTTGTATAATATCCGACGCTATAAGTATGCTTTTGAAAGTTCAATTTCCAACATAATGATTATTATCATGAGTTATATATACCTATACTTTCCATTATTTAATTTTACTTTACATAATATGCATTTATTATATTGTTTATTATTAATGGTAACTGAAATATAAAATCATTCACCAATACATATAAAACACACACATATATACACATTGCATTATACGCACAAATATATAAAATTTAAATTAACATATTATTTTAGGGTAATTTCGAGTATCTGCCTAGCTAGCTACCACCCTCAAGTTTGACAAACTGTCACTAAACACATAGGGTGTTCAGGCAACAGTAATTGAGAGCCAGTAAGTATTTTAGATCTAGCATGATAGCATCTTCCACCACATCGTCACTAACCGTCTAGTGAGATATATATAAAAAACGGATACGGTATAAAAACCAATTACTTAATTGAAAAACATTTTTCTCGTCAAATTGTGAACCACGTAGGTAGCTGACTATATCCTCCGATAAAATAAATAGTTATTATAAGTATATTGTTAGAGCTTCTGAGATCTATCATCTCACATGTCTTATGAACCCGGTTTGAGTCATAGGTAGGTACTCCAATCTTTATAGAGTTGAATTTAACTTTAAAAGTTGTTTTCATGATTCTAATAAACATAATACACATTTCTGGCATATCTCTCTTGTTTCCTTCAGTTTCATCAGGCTCTTCATACACGCTGATATTTTAAGAGCACTTCTAAATGTTACTCTTTTTTTTCATTTGTCAAGGACTTTTTGCTAGTCGTTGCAACTTTTGGCTCATAATCATTAAGTACGCAACGCACTTCATAAAAAACTTTTAAGTAGGTAAGTATAAACTCAACTCTTAAAACGAGTCCTTATTGTAACCTACCGACTACGAGCAAAAACTCAGACTTCTTTCACAAAAATGCCGACGGAAGGATTTTCTAAAGAGCTTTTTGCCTCAGGAAAAAAGCGGTTTGTCTCACTGGAAAGTATATATTTTAAGCAAATTAGTCAAGTGGCTAGAGCAAGTTACTCGTGTGATGAAATTAGTACTCTATCGGGTGGGAAATGCAACGATTTATATAAACGCGGAAGTTATTTTAACATCAGCGATTTTGGGCAAAAACGACCCAGATGTAACTTCGGCTCTATGCTAGGTAATGAACGTTTAGGAATTTGACAGTTATATACACATAAGTATATTCCTTCTGAACAGGCTCAGAGTCGCAAAACGAGCTATAAAGAGGGCTATGCTCGGGGTTTTTCTCGGGGATCGAATCAGAAATGAGGAGATCCATAGAAGAACGAAAGTCATCTATATGGCCCAGCGGATTAGCAAGTTGAAGTGGCAGTAGGCAGGGCATATAGCTCGAAGGGCCGATGGCCGTTGGGGCCGAAAGGTTCTCGAATGGAGACCATGGACTGGCAAGCGCAGCATAAGACGGCCACCGACCAAGAAGGGAGCAATGTAGATAGCTTAATTTTGGTAAGTGGTGCTGAATTTTATTTGTTACATTTTCACCTCATAGATCAGAATTTGTTTATATTAAATAATATGTTTATTATTCATTACTTATCATACCTCCTTTTTTATTTGTTTGGATACATAATATTCCACATAACGGAATAAAAGCCGGTAAATAAGTTAAACGTTGGCAATCCGCTAAGAAAGTTTAAGTTTTAATTGTTAAAGCGGGTTCATTTAGCGTATAATTAGATTTAATCAGCCTTTTTACTGCAGCTCGTATTGCGGTCTATGCAAAGTTTTGTGGTCAAAGTTAGGCGTAATAAGAATTTAGTTCATTATTACCACAAATAAAATACTAAATGTTTGCAGGAAGTTTAGGTATTTTTTTTAGCTTTGATTTTGGTCATTAGTAATTTTTTCTTTCAAAATAATGTAGTAGCACAAACATTGTCTTATAGTATGGTGTTGATACTCACAGGACAGCCTAAATATGATGATACCAGCTGCGCCCCGCAGTTTAATCCGCGTGGTGATGAAAAACGGTGATGATGGTGACGATGAAAATGATCCTATTATTTAATCCAAGGTATAAGTTATTATATCGAAATCCATGCAGCCGTTTAGGCGTGAAAGAGTAACAAACATCCATACAAACTTTCATGTTTTTAATATTAGTATGATAGCAGGTTTTTTTAGTACTAATTAGTGGCTTACTTTTTGGGCGTTTAGAATGTTATGGACCAATGATTTGTATTTGTAAATTTGTATTTGTATAATGATTATCAGTAGAGTTAAATGTTTTAAAAAAACATGTAACTTTCAAGGTTAATATAACTGTATATTTCAATTGCGACCCAGGGAATCCTATTGCGAGGGTATGACGCATCATTCGGCGATTTTAATATTTCAGCCAGAGCCAAGTTATACTTTTTTTTTTTTTTTACATATTATAAGTTTGCGTTTGACAACTGTCTCACCTGATGTTAAGTGATGACGTTGTCTAGGATTTAGCACGCAAACCTAGAAGGTACCTATTCACTCGCGATACTGCAAAGTTTTCTAAATTTGTCACCTAATTTTAAAGGCTGACCACGAACAAGCCTTGCTTAAATCGTGATTTTCGATCTATGTTAAAAAAGTGTTCTAAGTTTTGTTTTATGTACGTCTGAAATTAATACAAAAGCTAGTAGAACATACGCCGTTAGAATATCAGACTTGGTAATTTAGATTTCTACGGATTGCATATCCTACGGAGTGTAAAGGCGTACTCTAGTGTATGAAACTTTATATGAAACAACAGCACAAGAGTTCTCTAAAAAAAAATGCAAATAGAAATACGAAAAAAAAATGTTTTACTTATCATGTAGACTTTCAGATGCGTTCATTTTGAAATGGTCGTTTTGACACCATAACAGATAAAAAAGTTTGAGACAAATTAGAGTTGTAACGTTGGACCTGGCTGTAATATTCCAGTTACATAATAATTTTGTATGTTACACTATACATATTTAATACATAACAACTCTCTAATTCCTCAATTTATCTTATGATAATGAGCAGTTTGCCATGGCCGTAATTGCTGTTCCATAATGGGTCATAAAGTCCATAAACAGACCGCGACGAAGAAAGTCTCAACCCATAGTTCGCGTCTACTTAAACCCGGATTAAGATGCAACTATTGGTATAACTGGAAGTGGCTATTACGTTGTTTGTTTTATTTCTTACATTACATAGGCAAAGTATTGAAGATTTCATATAAAATTAATGTCAAATTATTGTTGAATTAATAAATCACTTTACTTTATTTTGTTATTTATTTTATGTATTTATTTATTAATTAAAGTTAATACAGTTACAATATATACAGACTGCAATAAATTTGTCAATACTAACAAAAATGGTACGAATTTATCTTTAGGAAGCAAAAGAAAAATGAAACTTATCATATTAAATATTATATTACATTGTATATATATTAATGTACATAGTTATTGTGAGTTCACAATAATGTTGATTACAATGTGGATGGATTTTATCTATACTTACCACATTAAGAAGAAAGATTTGATTGTATTGAATAGGCTCCGAAACTACTGTACCGGGAAAAAAAATCATTGTTGGGAAGCTACACTATCCCCGGGTGACAAAGGGTATATTATATTTTTTTTTAAATTAAGGACCCTTATATTTGTTAATTGTTATTTTTTTAATACCCGTGCGATACCGTGGCTTACCGCTAGTTATTTATTAAATATTTTACGATGTTTACAGAAACTAATTGCACCATAATTTGCACTAATCTCATTCAAAGGAACTAGGTCTCTGTGCCGATTCCAAACGGTCCTTATGGAGATCATTGAGGAAAGCATATGAACAGCAAAGGATGTCCTATGGCTGAGATGATGTCAATGAGGTCTCTGTGCCTTCAATTCATGTCCCAGCATTGGGTTTGAGTCTTCTGAATACTCAGACCTATTATATAATTATTTAATAAATGCTGGTAGGGTAACTTTCGAGTACCCGCCTAGCTAACTACCACCCTCAAGTTTGAATAAATATCACCAAATACATAGTGCTTTAGGCAGCAGTCCTTGAGAGCCAGTGAGCATTCTAGGTCTAGCACGATAACATCTTGGACCACATCGTCACTGACCATCAAGTGAGAAATGGCGAGATCTATCCCAGAGTTCAGCTAACGTTTTCTGTTGGAGCTCCACCTGCTGTATCGTCCGTTTCTTATTAATAATAAAAACCTAACTTAAGTCGTCGCGCTCCTTACTTTGTTGTTTATTTTGCTAAGGTGCATCTAGAACGGTAAGATCTTCAACAAAGCTATAACATAAGTTTTGTGAGGATAATCCTACAAATTTTACGTTTGTTTCATTACCGTAACTCCATTGCGCCCGGAATGATAGTTGAACTTACGTCGTTACTATTTTAGGGTAAGTTTAATATGAATAATTGGGCGAAGTTTTAGAAACACATTCGAGGCTAATCTACTTCATAATTATATTAATGAAAACCGTGCCGGACTGACTAATCTGTCGACACAATTCTCTAACATATTACATAGCTTACATATATATAGTCATATACTTATATTCATCACCATCATCTCAATCATAGGACGTCCACTGCTGGACATATGCCTTCCCCATTGATTTCCACGAGGACTGGGTGGAAGCGACCCGCATCCAGCCTTTGCCTAGCCTTATATATATATATAAGAGGCGCGGGCCGCTATATATTTTACTCAAAAGCAATCTCAATACATTAAAACCAGGAGTGTATAAAGTAACAAAGCTACACAAGGCTTGGCTCGACTTTACCTTATCTCAACTAATCCAGAACTAGCTTAAACCTAAACTCGGTCTAACGCAAACTAATATTAAATTGTGTACCTATCTGTATTTGTTGATTTAAAACTTGGATATTCCTCAAATCTGTGATAAAGTGATTATTAGTCCAATACTGTAAATGCAGTGAAAATGAGACCTCTGAGAAGTATTATTAGAGTGAACCTGAGTGGCAGGGTAAAGAAAAGTGTGATAAGGGAATGTTGTGGTGTAAAGGAAGATGTAGGTAATAACTAAGATTTAGAAAAGTATGTTAAGATGGATTGATCATGTAGAGAGAGGAAAGATAATGAAAGAAAGAAGATTGAGTAAGCAGGTATACGTATTTTTTTATTTTTTTTTAATTTATTTAAGGATCTTCAGACAGTACATAACAAAAATTTACAATTTAATGCGAAAAATATAAGTATAGGTAGTTGATGTACCAACAGCGAAGACCACAGATTACAGCGAAGACCACAGATTAACAGCGAAGACCACAGATTACATGGGTACACACGTATGGGTAAAGTTAATAGTAGTATTGCAAAAGGAAGGCCTAGGCAAACGTTCTGAAATCATATTGAGAAAGTTCTAAGGGCCAGGTGAACAGTACTCTAAGCCGACGCTCTTCCATGAAATGTCTGATGTGTGTGTATGAAGCGAAGGAAGTTTGTCGGGAAGGTAGCAATTTGAAGTATGAGGTCTCTGCCAACCCCTACGGAAAAGATGCAAGAATGTACTTATGCGTGTATGCCTTCTATTTTTTTTGTTGCCGCAGAATTATGTCGTATATCAACCGATTAGGAAAATTATTTACGTGAAAGGATATACATAATAATAAATATATAAAGCATATATAGGGAAATCGTTTCAGTACAACTCTTTATTATCACATAAGAGTTTGACGGTCGCCCTGGCGCCGCGGTCATTAACATGACTTTTGTGTCTACGGGACCCTGGGTTCAAATCCCAGCAGGGGCAAACATTGGTGCAATGGGTGTAGATGTTTGTCTCGGGTCTTGGGGATTGTGTGTGTTCATGCCTCCCTTGACACAGGGAATCCTAGAGCGGGTCTGAGTGTGATAAAAAAAAATGAGTTTGACAACTATTGGGAGTTTCGTTTATCATTATAATCTAAGAGCTGGGTAGGACTCACGTGATATTTGCTAGAAAATAACGTGTTACGTGACGTTAAGTTACGTGCTGAGACTCGCGCCCGCCATACGATCATAACTTCCAGATGAAGAACTGCAAGTCAGTTCGAAACTGGTCGAAAAGCTTAAATTGTTTCATCCTTAAGTAGCAAAGTGGGTTCCAATAGTTTCTTCAGTGACTAATATAATACAACTGTATTTTATTCTAATGCCGCCATCTTTTATTAATGAAATAGCTGGCAAACAAGCAGATGGGCCGCCTGATGGTAAGCAATCACCGTCGACTATAGATATCTGTAACTAGGGGCATTAAGATACGTTGTCAGTCCTTTTAAGACTTTTAACTGTCCTTTTGAAGAATCTCATATTGTAGTTACCCGGGAATACCGAGTATCAAACCATCTCATTTAGAACCCGAAATGAAATCAAATAAGTGCTGGCACGAGGGTGTTAGGCTTTAAATTGAAATTAGCCTTAGGTTCTTCGCTAGTATATTCCGCTAGTACAGTAGAGGTACTTCATCGCGTTTGCTGCAGTAACAGACTGAGGTCCAAGTTATAAACTATGTACTATGTTTCTTTTTTAATAAAGCTTAATTATGTATGATATATTTTTACAACATCATAGTTCTTTTGAAATTATACTAATAACAAAGTGAGATGCGGCACTATAACCTCGGTTGTGGAACTCATAAATTAGGTTCACGCACCTAATTTGCTATGGTGCAGCAAGTATGGTTCTCGCTGAATATTTGTATAATGCATAGAAGCGGCCCACATCCAGCAACTTTCTGCGATCTTAGTCAGGTCATCTGTGCATCTACGCTGTGCATGCCAGTGCGTGGTCTCCATTCGAGAACTTTTCGATCCCCATCAGCCACCACTTCTACGAGAAATGTGTCCTGCCAGTGACATTTAAATTTTCTAATCCTAAGTCAGTCACTTTCGTTCTTCTACGGATCTCCTTATTTCTGATTCGGTTGCGTTGAAAAACCTCCCATTAATTTCACAAAATGCCAAAATTATCATCATCATCATCTCAGCTATAGAACATCAACTGCTGGACATGGCCTCTTCCATTGATTTCCATAAGGACCGGTTCATTTTGTCCATGTTCATTTCAAGGTCCACCCTATGGAAAACTCTGTTGGGGCTTTCAAGCTCGTGCTGAGGTCTTCCATCGATTCTCCCATGACCACGATATCGTCCGCAAACCGATGGTGATTGATGTATGTGGTGATAGCTTATAAAATTTCATATTTAGGTGTTTAATTTTTCGTAATTTGTAGGAGAAGAAAATTTTTAGTGTACATTGTAATTGATAAAATCTTTATCCTATTCCCTTGTGCCTTGCACCATGTCGTTGGTAAAGCTAACTTCTGGCTGGTTGCCACGCGAATGGTTATTAGCATTGCGCGCGCAGTTGACAAATGAACCGCACAGGTTATGAAGGAAACTATAGAACCGACGGGCAATGTGTAGCGCTATATATATACTGGTAGTAATTTCACAAGACAACAATATTAATTTCAAATATTTTTCTGTTTGTTTCTGGATGTTAAATAAATAAATAATATCTAATGGCTATTTTTTCACCCATAGATAAGGACTTGGAAAAATAAAAAATATATTCGAGGTTTTTATGGTTAAGGCAACAAAATATGTTCAATAGAAGTGACAAATAAAGTTCTTTATATATACGTTGTTCGATCTATCACAATAGGAAAAACATTGTTCTAAATATGTAAATATTGGTCAAAATATTTAACCTGGCCGGACAAAAGAAGGTATATTATAAGTAATTTTACAATTTTCACCACTTTTTTCATCATTGTTTGTGTCAACTATGAGTCATAATGACTCCGTGGGGCCAATTAATGACAGTTTATCTTATTTTTAATATCAAAGATAAACAACCTAATTCTATTTGATAACGCAGAAAAACATTTGTTCTATTAATTTTGTTGATATAAAAGTTCTCAGATATCCTGAGGGCCTCTGACACACTAACGTCTGACTGTCACAAGATAACCACCGAAACTGACGGCTTAGAGTGCTGACCGCCAAAATTAAAAACGTCCGATTATGAATTTAACCGTTGGTCAAAGAGTTTTTACCATACAGTTAACCGATGGTTAAAAGATAATCAGACGTTTAAATTTTGGTAAACTCCACCCTTACTGAGCCTTACAAAGCGTTTATTTTAAAATGACAATACCGGTCGCCCATTAATCTGTGACCACAAAATGCATTATTAAATTAATCTACTAGAAATAACGAAATACTATATTAAAACCCATTATCTAAAATGCACCACGGACCTCTTTGCTTGTCGTCGTCTATTTAATCAACTAGATGATCAAAACCACAAAACATTCTTCTCTCGATATTAATAACTACACTTGGTAGCTAACATCGCATCCTATCATAGGTCCATATTAACTGCCGCGCGGGGATTCACAGGATCAAGCAAGATCACGAGCAGTCATTGCGCCGCGGTAATGGACTGTATAACTGCTGAATAATAAGACCAGCAAAATTTTACACTATGAAGTTCAGAGTATCATAATAGGGCTTATTGTAATTTTTAGTCTATTTCTACTGGTAATTTCACTTAGACTAAAACTTACCGTATACACAACTGATCCTCGCACGATATTGTCAGCTGTAAGCCTTTAAAATGTTAAGCCTATACCCATACTTAGTTGAGATTACACCTTTTCGCCCAATTCTTTTTGCTGTCACATTCATAGTGACAGCAAAAATACGGATAACGAGTAGAAATCATGGCACGGATCTGTGTTTCTGCATATACGATAATATATAAAGTAGTAGGTATAAAAGTAATATATTAGTAGTATACAAATCGTTTGTTTTGAAATCGCGAGTGAATCTACCTGACATATGTGGTTCATCAAGAGCCTTCCTTTTTACAGACAAGAAATATATAAAGCCTATTTTATAAAATCTATCTGGTAGTATTTTTGTTACTCCACAAAGCTTTCCAGTTAATTAAACATAAAGCCCAACTTAAACTTCACGGGAAATCTTAAGTCGAACCCATAAAATTGAACAAATTAATTTGAGTCTGTAACTCGAAAGAAGTTTGTAGCAAAAAAATCTCCAATGTAGTGGAGGAAGTTGAATTGTTTTAACTAACTTTTAAATTAAGTAGGTACTTTGTCGTCGACTTACTAATTGTAATGAATGTTTTTAACTCTAGGTATTTATGTATCCCTACAAGGTAAAGACGATTAGTAAGAAAATTTATTTTTTATAGAAGCAATAACCTCGGTTATTTAGTGATAGCCCTCAATGAAACCGTCTTCGCATGTCAAGTTCTAAGCATTGTTATAATGGTACTCTGTAGCCATCGACCCTTAAGTGTAAAAATCTATCTATATATGAAACACACGGTGTCTGCAGGGAGCTGTTATTATACGCAAATGAACACTCAAGGAAGCGTTATTAGACCTGTTACTAGACTACATACATTGTTATGCGGTTGACAGTACTGGCGACGCGCAGTATACCGGACATGCAAATATCCTTCGCGCCGATTGTGGAATACAGTAGGAAAAACTTTTGTCCGAAATCGAGAACTCCCTCGAACAGGTTTCTTATTGGGGGAAACTGAACTTGCTTCAGTTTAACCCTTCAAAGACAAAGGTTTGCGCGTTCACCACAAAAAATAATAATAATAATCCATATGTTGCAGCTTCCCGTTTTCAGAACACTCCTTTCAAGGTCTAGGGGAGCGTAAGTATTCTAAGTGTTGACATTTTTCTCAAAACCTCGACTATATCGTCACTTGAATAACATATCATATAAGTGACTTTAAATAATTGTATTAAAATTTTAAACAAAATAAAACATAGTAAACAATACCTATAAATAATAAATATTAAAATTAAAACCTAAAGTTAATTTATAACTACAACTTAGGGTGGAGTTACTGTATGGTTAAAAACTGTTTGACCGATGGTTAATTTGATAATCGGACGTTTTAAATTTTGGTGAAATCCACCCTATACTAACCGTAGGAAGGAAACTCAACGTCAAAAAGTTAATAATTTTACTGAATTGCTTGATAACTTCTGATGATAGATATATGTTTACTAGGGGGAAAACAACTACATATTTACTTACCTACTTCTTCGGAACTATATTTGTAATGATAACGTGAAAACGCAATAGAAGCCGCTAGGGGCACAAGTACATTGTGAAACCTATATATTAGATATTTTTATTTACCTGTAAACCATAAAATATTGCATAATAAAGTTTATGAACTTCTGCAATTTGCATATAAAGCCTGGTAGCGCCATCTGTGACCGGTGTTGGGGCAACTACAGCTTCAAATGTTTGCCACTAGTGCAGCTCAGCGCTGCTGTAAGGGACTGCATTGAAATAGTGAATTAAAAATAAACCTTTTGAAGCATTTTAAGCTGTAGGACACTAATATTAAAATATTTCCTAGAAATGCAATTTAAGTGGAACGATAACAACGCAACACTCCACACACTATCGCTAGAGATTATTTTTAGATGTGACCAGAATAGAAAGAGAGTACATTAGACATTTATTCATACAAGCAAATATTACAGCAACAATACAAACATAAAAGCCAGCTATGGTGTCTACTTCCGTTGTTATCATATGATTTAATCATACACCTAAGATAGCTGACATAATTAGATGGATGGATAGTTAAGAAAAACAGAAAACTAGAAAACCCTTTATTTGTTTCTCCAAGCTTAGCAAAATAGATTTCTTATGTTTATAGCTTAAGCTATCCAAGAGAAACAAAAGGTGTACTTATCACTTAAAGAGATATCTTCCAGTCAATCTTTTGTTTAGGAGGATTTTAAACAAAAATAATTCATTCAATAATTATAATATTAATTAATTAATGCTGTCTAAAAAGGTCTGAGATCGACATATGCTACAGACGAATCTGCAGTGCTGAATTCCAGCACAGACCTTAAAGTTGAAATAAAGTGAACTATGGATCGTGAAAAATTAAAAAATCAGTAACTTCGTACCATTATTTACATTAGTCTTAAAATAATAATTGTTCCATTTTTCATGTACTCCGAAACAAAAAAGAATAGCTAATGCATAATAAATCAAAATTTTACAAATTTATTAAATATATTTTAGGTATACATAGGAAATACACGAAACAGCTCCTTAGATTTAAACTTAGGCCAAAGATTTTTTTTTGTTTATCACAAATACAATTTAATTAATATAATAAATAAAATTAATTTTTTTTCAAAACTAATTAATATTGAATTCTTATGTATGTTTCACAATATAAAGTAATATCGCATTTTAGAAATCGTAAAGCAAAAAGCAACATCTATTAGGGATATAGGTACCCTTTTTCACAACCTCGTCACTACAGATATTAGAAGACTTCTAAGAAAAGCGTTATCTGAATCATGAAATCAACACATGTACGAATAAGAAAATTTATGATAAGATATTTTTAAATAACATATTATAGATCTACTTTTGGACTATCTACCACATATTAAACAAGAGGGTGGTAGCCGTTGTGGTGCGGCTTCACAGATAAACAAGTCTAGGCTTAATCTGACAATTCACACTCGTGTCGATTGGAAATCTCAGTTAAGTCTATTCCTGAAACTCTTTTAGTTTAAGTTGCCTAAAGACTATGTTTCGTTATTACCGAAATGTCCGTCAATTGATTCCATGAGTAACAAAGGTCATTAAAAAGAGTGAAAAAAAAAATGTTTACCAAAAAATGGAACCAACTTCAACACTCAAAAGTATGAAATTACTTGTCGAAGTCTGTGTGTGAAGTCGATTCCATTTTTTTGTTAAAATATTTTTTCCTAAGACAATAACCGCTGATGAATTTGCATACTCTCTAAAGCATTCAGGTCCAAACATAAAAATATCAGCCATTCTAGCAAACACAAAGGAGAATGTTGCTTAACTTGATTCCTAAGGGTTGAACAGGAAATCTTACAACTACTTAGCAACGTATCTGAGCATGGTGGTAGCGTTTAGAACGCTTTCCACGCAGCACATAGGTACTTTCTTGTTTGAGAGTGGTATAGGTATGGTAAGTTTAGAAAGCTGTCACCAAACACACATCGTGTCCGGCAGCGGTTCTTGAGGCCCAAAAACCTATCTAGGTCTAGCATATATTTTTATATACTTTCATGATCTAGTTTGACTACTATCTCACTTGATGGTAAGTGACGATTCGGTCAAAGATGTAATCACGATGCCACCTACGACAACAAAATCATTGACCGTCACATGAGCTAGTGGTCAAAATCTACATTTAAAGAGTATAATCCAAATCAAGAAATATCATTCCTATTTACGTAAAATAAAATAGCACATTTTACTTAAAACCTTTCTTTCACCTTCACATTATCACTTTAATAAGCTTCGCTTTATTTATTCTCCAATAAATCCTATCGTAAAAGAGAGCCGCCTCCTTGGCTATCCTAGCCCAGGAGCTTAAACTTTTAATGGCACTTGACAGCGAGGAAAATGGGGTTAAAGTACATTTAAGGAGTTTATAGTGATCTTTAGTGGGTTTACTTCACTTGTTGTGTCCGAAAATGGCGTCATTTGCGGGACTACGTTTTAAGTACAGCATAATTTATAGGAAACGTCTAAGACCGTCTAAGACCATGCCAGTGTTTACACTATGGTTACAAAAAAAAAGGGTTAAACTATAAAACTTTTAAAATAGGTTTATGAGTTTCTAATATTTATTAATAAGTCACTTACGAAAGTAAAATAGTCATGGACAAGTTGTGGTTTTGACACATTATAATAATAATATGGGACAACATTCACACAAGGTATTCAGGTCCCAAACTAGGCAGAGCCTGTACTATGGCATCCTGATGACTAATATATACTTATATATTTACTTATATACATATACACATGTCTGTTTGACCTGTGTCTGGGACACAGGTCAAACAGACATGTTTATACACACAAATGTTTGACCTGTCCGGGAATCGAACCCGGGACCAGCGTCTCAGAAGGCAGAGTGCTACCAACTGAGCCAACCGGCCAAACAAATTCAATTAGGAATATATAAGACATGGGAATCATTCATTCATCAAATTATCAACAACAAAATAAAATAAGATTAAAAATTACTTGCCAGTGGATGTTTTAAGTTAAGTTGACCGGTCTGTGGGCACCATTCAAGAATCTTTCACTTGTAAATAAATGTAAACTGTTTTATATCTGTCATATCAAATCACCATTGCATTAAATATTTAAACATCTTATTCGTTTCATTGAACTCAACGCTTCTGTGTCCACAACAGTTTTATCGTTTATTTTCAAGTTCATGTATTAATTCGTATTTTACGAACAATTTTGATCTTTAATGCATTACGTATTAATTTCAATGTCTACTGTCGTCATTTGGAAAGTTATATCATTTTAATTTGACACAGCAGCGTCATCTGTCGTGATCAATTTGTGTTGTTCTTTTTTTATTCGGAGTAATACGATTGCGACTTCTGACTTGTTTTGAATCACGTATTATTAATATTAGCGTATCTCATATAATTTATTCTATAAACTAAATTTAAGCTCAACAATTAAGAGTCACAACTTTGATCTAAATTTGAATTTATACACATTTCTTTTTGAAATGACCCATTTTCTCTCTCGCATAAGATTTTTTTACTTGATTAGGATAAAAGTATAGTTCGGGGTCTCAATACAAAGAAATATTTTAGCCCGTTCATACATTCTAGCGCTGATTGGTAACAAATATACTACACACAAGTTTTGACATGTATGATTTATAAATAAGTCGTGAATTTGACTACTTTTCCACTTGGTGGTCAGTGACTATGTAATCAAAGGTGAAAACACGTTGCAGAATGTCAACTGGATCTCAAGGACTACTGCTTGAAAACTCTGTGCAAGGTAAATAGGCTTTAAAATTTAATGGTGGTAGCTACCTAGTTACTTTGAAATACCCTACCACTATACTGTAGATTTGATAACAACGATACTAACACTAAAAGCTTGAGTCCGCGGGTAGAATTTGAAACATCGACTTTCAGATGATGACCGACACTCACAACTTTGAGCTAAAATGTATCAACAAATACAAAGTTAAAATAAATTCATCAGCATCGAATAATTATCATAATCGAATCTCTACCGGTGTAAACATTTGTGTGATCAGCGTTGATATTTTTTCTCTGGTCAGATGTTTTTGTCAGGTGTGAGTATCCATTTGTCCACGCCTCCTGCGAGACAGAAACTCGCAAATCTTGGTGCGGGGAGTAACCATTACATAGATACAGAAAAAAATATCATAGCTATATAATTATTTGCTTTCCGTTTTTTTATACTTTGTAGACCTAGCGTTTGACCACTTTCACACTTTATGGTCAGTGACGATGTGGTCGGGAATGTAATCACGCTAGACATAGAATTTTCCCTGGTTCTAATGGCCTTTACGCACCGTAAGTTTGATGACAGCTTTTCTAACTTGAAGGTGAGGAAATTACCCTTCCACCATGCTCCGAATCTGATAACGGTGTTACCTTCACTGGAAGCTCAAGCCGTTAGAGGGGATCAAACTAGCGTCCATAAGTTTGACAGCCGACGCTCCCACCGCTGAGCCATCATCGCTGTAAATACAATTCCATTTACAACAATACCAAAATCGCCATACACTACTAGCTCGCATATAATAATATATCACGATGTTTATTATATCTCAAGGTGATAATCAGAAAACAATTACGTGAGGGTTACAAATCAAACTGCTCGTAGACTTCTGTAAGTTATCGATTCAATTATGTTCTAATATCCCGGAGCGAGGGGCTCAGATAGTGTAGGCAGTGTAAGCGAATGATGATGATGTGAATTTTATAAACAAACGGCCTTTCAAGTTCACATTTACATTATTATTTAGTATGAAATGATTGATAGATAATTTGCAACAATATCTAAGCATAAATAAAGTTGTTGGTTTTTTTATTTGAATCACACAACTTAATGTACACTGATACAAAAAACGATCAACCGAACTTTCTGTAAACGCCGGGTATCACTTTGATTATTGAGTAAGGCGACATGCATATAAAAAGAGACCGTGTCTAGCTTATGAACACACAAATCATCGAATAGGTTGTATATACGTGTCACACTCAAGCGACTAAAGCCAGGATTCCGTGGGTTTCTACCACGACAATGGTTCCGCGCACACCTCGCTCAAAGCGAGGGACTTCCTGGACATCACGCCGGTCAATCTCCTGGGTCACCCTCGTTACAATCCAGACCTAGTAACGTCAGATTTTTTTTATTTTCTGTCGCCGGGATATGCGCTTTTATCGTTTGAGCAGGCCGTAAACAAGGAGACCGCTGCAGACTGGAAAAACTGTTTCAGACGCAAGACCTGAGGCTGGTGGAGCGTACTAAGAATAGATTTAATAAAAATATATTTTAAAAACCCTTTTTTTTACGCGATACTTTCAAAATGGTCTGGTATATCAACTCTATAAAATGACTATCACGGTTTGTTGTTGATAGCGTGATTCCACCTTCGACAACATTGTAACTGAATAAGTGTATAAGTTTACACGGTAGGTTAAACTGTATAAAAATAAAAATTTAATTTAAATTTTTGAAACGCTAGTTCCTTTTGTTTTTGTCTACAGCTGCGCTGATATGATAAAAAAAAAACAATTTTGTGTTATGATACTTTTTTCATAATGAAGAAACTTTAAACTAGTAGGTCGATTCTAAAGTTCTTTCGCTTGTAGAATGCTACGTTAACACGTTACTCCGTGGCTTACTTAGCTACGTACTTGGCTTACTAGCCAAGGCTATATTTTCTTAGAGAAACAAAAAAATACCCTCTTTTTAAAGATGGTGAAATATCTCTAACAATCTTATAAAACCTTTTTGAAATATTATTTAGGCTTGCATTTGTCCAATGTTTGACCTGATGTTAAGTAATCCCCCGGTCTAAGAAGTACTTACACTAGCCTAGCAAGTACCTATTTACGTGACTTACAGTCTCCAAGATCATCAACTTTATCAACTTTCCTCTACTGAGCTTTATCTAAACATTAGATAACAGAACATGCATATCATCTACGTAATTACTAAACCAACATAGATAGAGATGCACCAATAAAAGTTATCTTAAAACAAGCGATGCTGAGTGTTGGGAATAGTTAACCTTATCGCGATGCGTCGAACCTCTTATCGCGAACAAGAGCTTGGTGTGGAGCCACGAAAACAGCTGCATAGAGAAAAATATATTGTGATTTTTTTTTATTTTTTTTCATCACACTCAGACCCCCGTACTAGGATTCCCTGTATCGCGGAAGGCATGGACACACACAATCACAGCACACAAAGATCCAAGATCGGGAACAAACATCTACACTCATCGCACAAATGTTTGGCACTGCCGGGATTCGAACCCAGGGTCGCGGTGACACTGAAGTCATGTCGATGACACAAACCACTACGCCACGGGACCGTCGATTGTGTGGTTGTAATTGTTATATAGTTGACCTAGCCAATTATGTATTTTAGTATGTTATATTTGTATGATGAAATTATTATATGAATTGAAAAACAGAAGTTATATATATTATAATTTCACCTTTGCTACTCACGGGATCGATTATCATTCACCGTCAATAAGGATGTCATCAAGATAGACGTAACACTTTTCAGTTATTTAAGTGTAAGTAAAAAACCACATGACACATTTTGGTGACATTTAGATGGGACTACCTCGGAGTATACTCGATTAAGCAATATAAGTATTTTGAGAAACGGTCTACAAATGGGGGAGAAATTGGTAAACATGCATTTTAGAAAATATAGTCGAATTATATGACTTCCTACTTTTTTGAACAGGGTTATAATCTTTTTTTTCTTGTTGTCAATATTACTAAAACTTAAACTATAAAAAAATATTTGAGTCATAATTAGCTGTTCCTGAAATAAGATACACAATCCGGTTCTCTGAAAATCTATAGAAATGAAATGTAACTGACCTGGGAACGTCAGGTGATAAGGAGAGTATCTATTCATTTTTAGTAGTTCATTAGTTGGTTCAAGTTACATCAACCAGATAGACAGAATTGAAACGAACGGTACACTTGGCTTGTTCTCCTTGGCATCCCTAATAGACTTTAGTAAAAATATTTTCAATGTACTATTTTGCCTTTGATGAACATAATGCTGTACACAAACACAACATAATGCATAACTTATAATACCAACACTTAGATATTTCTATTATCTGGTATTGCAAGCTTAAAATTTATAAAATACATAAATCTATTTATTTCTGAATTAATGCAAAGCTACTCCAAACGGTTATAAATCACGTATTATTTATTTATTTTCGGTGTTTCAAACACTTTCAGTGATCTATTTATTTACATATTATTTCTGCTACTAACGCGCCCAAAACATCAAGAGTTTAAACAAGTTATTAATTATACACAAACTTTCGATTAAGTTAATTAAGAGTTGGGAATTTGTAATATATTTGCAACAACATAACGGTTATTTTGAAGTTGGAGACGGAATTGAGAAAATAAGATAAATCGTGGAGAATATGCAAATTGATTCCATTGACACCTGTGCAGACAAACAGTTACGTAACTAACTGTGATCTATATATATTTATTATTGTTTACATTAAGGCAGAGTAACCTATTACACTAACGAATAAATTTACATTCATAACGTATATTAAAATTAGTAAGCAATGTTTGCAAAACAATTATAATAATCATAATCCAAAATGTCAATTAATCTATTAAATCAACAAAAATTCATGTCAAATAATCAAAATAAGATTTAAAATGCTCCGTCAATTATACTTATTCCAATTTCGCAACTTATCCAAATTTAAATAAATTAAATAATCACCATAAAACATCACAATTAACATTTATAACTTAGCGGAAAACTATTATCACGCATTCGTCTCAATGTATCTGAGACACTCAGACAATTCAGGACTGCCGTCCAGAAGAGCATTGATCGCAGTCAGGGTTCACGGTATGGTTTAGCATGGGCGAATTAAAACATTAACACATAATAAATAAATTAATAGAGAAGGGTAACAGTGACCGGGTGATAAAGCATCTGCCACTGTCTGCTAGGTGGCGCTGCCCTCTTTGAGTCGAATTCCTATTACTGTGGGTCATGATAATGCCGACGGATTGCTCTGTAAAATAATGATTTTAAAAATATGTATCGTCTCTAGATTTGTGTTCTTTTTTAAACGGTAATTTAATGCGTTGATTAGCAGGCAACTGACACATTTAGATAATACATTTCCTCGAAATACCTTTCACGGAATACATTGTGTGCGGTAAATAATTGATCCAATAGTAGGCACGGATTTGTAATTTATAACAAGTTATATGAGTACATGTTCTTTATTAGCTTTTATTATTAAAAAAATATGTCATATACATATGATTACTGATTGATCTACCAATAAACAGCTCAATCCATTGAACGGTTTCGGATAAAATTTGGCATACATGTGCTAAGTCCTATGATGTAGAAATCATCAAGTGTGTGATTATGATGTGATATGATCCTATGATGACTTTAAGTGATTTACAGGAAATTCGAACAAAACCACGGGATGCAGCTAGTAAACACACTTGCTACTTAAACTAGTTGTAGTTTCTGCTATTGAAATTAAACAGTTTAATTGAACAGTGTTCCTTAGTCAGCTAACATTATGACAAGCAATATAGCGGGTCGTGTGATTGACCTCCGATCTGCGCCTACGCATCAATTGCAATCGATTATCGTGTCTTTCATCGTTCCGATATCGAGATACTGTACTGCGGTGCAGATCTATTAATTATCCCTTTACAGCGTAACGATTCGGTCAAAAGTTTTATCAATTGACTTAAGTTTTGGTTTAACATACAAAAATAACTCAAATTGGTATCCTAACCGTTTTCATGACTTTTCCAGCCACCTCCACGCACTGAGATTTGTACTCGACTAGTAAACGTAAAATAAACCATAGACCAAAAAAATAATATTTTAAATAAATGATTTAAATACTTATATAAACACGCGTGTGAATAACTGACTACCAACGAAGAATTTCTGTGTGTACATCTAATCCACTTTTGGTTGTAAAGATGATATACGATGCCTTTTGTGAAAAATCTTAAAGTCAATATTTGACAGTTTTCTGGTTTATAGAATTTCTGTGTTACTGTACACAGAAATTATAGAAACATCCAATCCGCTTTTCGTTGTAAAGTCATATACGATGCCCTAATGACACAATCTAATGAATATATAAGACGTACGATGACAAACTTAAACTCAATATATATAATAGTTTATGGTGTATTGCATTAACAACATGCTAGACGGAACTTACGTTCAAAGTATTCGATAGAACAACATGCCTTGAGATGTTAAGGAAGTTCGGATGCCTAGTGGAATGCTACTATAGCTTAGATGGACAAAGCGACAGGGCGATATTCTGAAGTCGTGGTTTCAAGTCCCGCTAGTAGCCAAATTTTTCCTTGAAATCATTTGAACGTCAATATTTATAATGATGATACAACTTAAATTCTTTAGCATTCGGTAAAGGTAGCATCGTTATGAACAGCATGCTGGTAGCCTTTCCACAAGGACTGGTAGAACGGTCCTCATCCAGCCTCTCCCTACGATCTTGGCCCTCCGTCCACCTTATTAGTGGTTGTCCTACGCTACGGTTGCTAGTCCGTTGTCTCTAACAACGGTCTCAGTGACTTTCATTCTTCTATGTCGCTCCCTATTACTGACCCTGAGCATAAGACTCCTCATAGCTCGTTGTACCTCAAGGCTAGTGTACATTACATTCCTCTTAAAGCGACGGTTGCAGTGGCTCAGGGTCAGTGATATGACTTCTGGGTCTTCAGGGCCCTGCCGGGGCATCCCAGTAGGGGCGAACACTAATGCGATGAGTGTGGGTGTTTGTTCCGGATCTTGGATGTTTGTGTGCTGTGATTGTGTGTCTCGATTCCTCCTGCGACAACACGAAATTCTCATGCGGGAGTTTGCAGGGTATTGAGAAGAAAATAGAAAATAAATGTTCTTGTGCTTGAAAACAAAAAATAAAATTCTAACTAGATATTTTTTACGATATACGGTCAGCAGAATATTTTTCTTTGTTAATAAGTTGGGTAAATAGCTCAGCAATCAACGTGAATTAAGTCCTGATTGACACAATCTATTTAATCCAATTTATTTGCCGAATCGAACCAATCGATGTTGCCAGTAATACTTTCCATTGAACAATCCTTGATCGCTCTGAGTTTATATTAATTTATGTATGTAATGAAAATGACGCAAATTAATTTTAATATTTAAAGACACGGTGAAAACTTTTCGGTCTACTATAATATTCAATTATGATGAGGTACGCTCTGGGGACAAAGTATTACTCCATCACCACTTTTCTCTCAACTCATTTTTGTGAAATATTGAAATGATACTTTTTTATTTTACTCGTAAGATAAACTTTTGCCGATTGTGATTTATCCAAGTAAACAGTGAAGTTGAGGCCCGGATGAAGTGAATGGTACCTTACGCAGTGTTACTTATCATCATGCACTTTTGGTAATTTTATTCCATTTTTGTTGTCATTAAAATTACTAGCCTTCCATGCCAATAAGAGATTCAATTTTAACTCAACTGCTAATTAGAGTAAATTTATCATACTGTGATTATATTAAATATTGGAAAGTAATATAAAAGGAAGCAAGTTAAAATCGCCGACTCCTTACTTTTGACCTGAGATCATTTTTGAATCCGGAGTAGGAAGTACCATTCCTGAATTTTTTTACACACAATAAAAATCCTATGGAAGTAAATCTGGGTTGTACGGAGGATGGGATAGGATTTGTATCCTCGAAGTTGTCAAATAGTCCATGGTTCTAACGACTGTGTGAGTGATAATCCTAATCATAGTGTAAGCGTTCATTGTTGCAAATAAAAGAAGAGTGACTGATAACGTTTAATAATATTCAAAAGAGGAACTACCCATAATTGGTCAATGATTTTGACCAAGGATATTCGTACGTTAATTCAATATAGTGTCAGAAAAAAAGAGGTATTTTATGGATAGAAATTTTTGAAGCAACCTAAGTATAAACATACAACAATATCAACGAAAAGCTTAATCGGATTATAATTCTTTTTACCACCGCGTTGAAGATATTTTTTTAGTGTATTTCTAAGACAAGATAATTTATCACGTTTGTATCACCTAAATTATAAGAGTTTCTCATACTTTTTCTTTTTTTTTCTCAGCCATGTGCGTCCACTGCTGGACGTATGCCTCCCCCATATAGGGGGGATTTGTTTGTTTGTTTTATTTTATTTTATTAGTTTGTCATACATCTTATCTTAACTTTTACAGGCCGTGAATGAGGTACGTTTATCTCAGATTTAGTAGTATGGGCTACTAGGCATTATCATATTATCGAGACAATTTTATAACTTCTAAATGAGTTTTGCGTAAAGATACGCGGAGTCGATTTTGAAACGATGATAGCTACGTGGTGGGAATGTCGTCGGCTGGCAAACTAAAGTACGCTGATTTGAACCTCAACAACAACTTAATCTTCCGGTGAAGGTAATACCGTTATCAAAATCCCAGCATGGTGGTAGGAGGCCTTTGAGTACTTGCCTAGCTACCCACCACAATCAAGAAAGAAAACTGTTGCCATACACATAGTGTGTTCAGGCAGCAGTTCTTAAAAGCTAGTAATCACTCTAAGTCTAGCATGACGACATCTCCGACCACATCGTCACTGACTATTATGTAAGAAAGTGATTAAGCGCAAAAAAAAATCTATATTTTTATCTAAACAGAATTTTAAAAAGTCAATATAGCGATTGGAAAATTGTTTAAGATGTCCTAAAAATGTAAAGTAGGATGTTATAATGAACGCGCTATATTCGATATCCTGGTAAAGGCTTCTGGATGAAGCCGAGTAATTACAGATACTGATATCTATTACGCGTAAGTTTCACGTTAAACACGTGTAAACGTTTTAAAATGATATTTAACGCTGTAAACTATAACTAATTCATTATATTAACCTGCTTAATAATGCTTCATTTATAACAAACAACACAACCAGTCTAATCAGTATCTAGTTTAGAAAAAAGTAACATAATTTTCATCTCACGGTCGTATTTAAAAACAAGTAACTTTAGAAACGCAAAACAAGTATTGGTTTAGATGTAAATACAGTAATAATAATAATAAATAATACAATAAATAAAATAAGCGTTTTGCTTCCACTTTCTTAATGCGTACTGCCAAGGAATGGAACTCGTTGTCCGAGTCTGTGTTTCCCGATATGTACAATCCTGGAGTCTTCAAGTCGCGACTGAATAGGTACCTTCTAGGTTTGCGTGCTAAATCCTAGACAACGTCATCACTTAACATCAGGTGAGACAGTTGTCAAACGCAAACTTATAATATGTAAAAAAAAACTAAAAAAAAACATAACGTTAATTCAATGACCTAGTACTGTTTATATTACTTTATTTAAAATGTGTGTATGTGTCTATGTTTGTATATTTGTTACCCCTTCACGCTAGAACGGCTACACAGATTTCGATAAAATTTGGTATTAAGATAATTTAAGCCTTATATTAACACATAAGCTATTTTTATCCCGGAAAAAGTATAGTTATCATTGGATGATTGAGGTAGCAAAAAAACCGTAATCCACGCGGGTAAAACAGCGGGGCGCTACTAGTATATTATATATCTGTTTAATTGTTTATATTACATTCTATAAACATAAAATATAAAAGAATTCAAAAGTAACTTTGATAAAAATATTGTGAGCATACACATTTTACACGCATTATATACACTTTTGAGTGTTGAAGTCGGTTCCATTACATAAAAAAAAAATTACATCCTTTGCTACTCACGGGATCAATAGTCATTGTGTATTTGAGTCTGAAAACTATCGCAAGTTTCTAGTCGGAGAGTAATTTTCCAGTGTTTATCACGTGAGTCCTAGTCGGTTTGTTGCATTACAGTCATTGTGTTATGTTCACCGATTTTTTCACCCTCAATTAGGAATTCGACCAAGTAGACGTCACACTTTTCAGTTAATTGAGTGTAACTCAAAATCCGTTTGACCACACAGGAAGCACCAGCTTTCAAATATATAAAAAGAATCATCAAAATCGTTTTACCCAGTCGAAAGTTCTGAGGTAACAAATGTAAAAAAAAACATACGGGTCTTATTGAGAAACTCCTCCTCTTTTGAAGCCAGTTAAACAAACTGCAACAATTGCTGTAATAAAATGTAAATGATTGCTGTGCTAAAATACCGCCTTACGAGATCTTTTTCCAGAAAATTGCATGGGTCTATTTATATCGAAAAAACAAAAGACATAAAATCCAATTAGACAAGTCTAACACCTGCTTACCTATACATACATAGATATATAGGCGGTTAATGACATACCTCAGTATGTCGTGAATTGCAAGCTGTAAGAGCCTCACAATAGAAGTAGACAATAGCGTCAGAACGAGTGGAGGCCCGACCCTGTCTACGTCATTTCTACACCAATGACTTGCACAAATTAAATTTAAACTGCATAGCTTTAAATTGTTTACCATCTGAGAGCTTACAAATATGTTTAATACATATTGTTGTTTTGCAAACGTTTAAAAAAATAGGTTCATGCAAATAATTTGCTTTAATCGCTTATAGACCGGCAGTTGTTTCACATTTTTGAGTGTTGAAGTCGATTCCATTTTTATGTAAACTTTTTTGTTATGAGGTTGCGGAGTGGAATTAAAAAGCAAAAATTTGCTATTCAAGTCACTATCATAAATTGAATGTTTTACTTTACTTAGGTTATATGGTGTTAAATTATTACATAATAATCTACCTCAAGTAATATTGTGAAGTGTCTTCAAACAAGATTCAACGTTTTTAATTATAGAAGCTATTCTGGGAAAATACATGGAGATATTTTAGTAAATTGTACTTCGTCTAAGCTTCTTAGCATATAAACTAGAATTTCCGACCCAGCGATACATGATTATGTACTGAATGACATCGGCCAGTGTATGCAGATACCTACGGACTGCAGTTACCAAAACTGCCGGTATCAGCTTAACGACGCGCTTGCGATTTCATGGGCTGTGCAACGACCAGCGTAACTTGATCTCCGGCTTTGCATAGGCAAGTGCTTTTATTTAATGTGTTGGAAACTGAAAAGGTATTAATGTAATCATCATAATATACTTGCCTTTGCTATAAGAGTCCAATCTAATATTTGACATAATTAGTCATGGTGATAAAATATTTAGATTTACATGTCAGGCCTTTTAACAATTAACGGATCAAATGTCTGTGAGTTAACAGTTGTTATCTATAGATATTTAAGAGATACCTCTTCTGATGCTACGTGCTTAAACATGCAATCTTGAAGCCTTCACCCTAAAATCAGATCCTTTAGCCGACTCTTACAGCACCTTCGAGTAGAGACGGAGGAAAATACAATTCTAGGCTGGTGCAAACCATGGCAAATTTCTATTGTTAGGATATCAGACAAATATACAAAATATCTCTAATTGGACCGACATATCATTCGAAATGTCTTCAAGGCCAAAGGCATATAAAAAGCAAAGCCTCATTATAAGTCCCCAATGGTCTGATATATTGTATTAGTGTGGGCGTTGCAAGGACTTGGACGTGGTGGGAAGAAGGAACAGGGAGAAATTTCTGATTAACAGGGAGAATGTCAAATCACTGCGCCGTTTTTATGAGTTGTAACTTAAGTCACAGTTGTAACTTATCTGAAGAATATGACTAGTACATATCGTTCGTAGTTGCCTTTTATGTGCCATTTACTTATAGGTATAGTATATAGTCTTCTTCGAGTTTTCTGTACAAAAGACAAAATCTATGTCAATATTAATTTCCATATACAAATTGGTGGTTATACATTGGTGGTAATGCGCACGCGTTTTGGCAAGTATATTAGTAGATATTCGGCTTGAAGTTATAATTTTTACTTATCCAGGTCCTAATCAGAACACAAATGAATAAATTGGAGAAAACATAAATCTAGAATCGAATATTTAAATATAAGATATGCTAACGCAAACAAAATAATAATTAGTAAACAAGTATTTAAATATACATTAGTATGACTACCCGCGAATCGTACACTTTAGATAAAACGCTTACCCTTTTTTTTCGGTGGCAGTGGGGAAGATTATAGTCATTTGTTTATTATATGAGACATGAGACAAGTCAACCCCTTGACCACAGTCTTGCTCCGTCCATGACTGGCGGTGTCCTTGCAATGCTAAATGTATCAGTGCAGAATAAAAAGTTTAAAATCCGCAGTTGTGTAGCCATAAACAATGCAACAGCTGGATTGGATGTGGCAAAAACTGCATCTGTTATGGTGAACGTGAGTGCGTACGATCAAGTGGACGTGGTTGTTTATTATTTACCTTAATAACATATTATATACAACAGAGATAATCAAGGTTGATCTACATAAATTAAAAAAATCGTGGTCAAAAATATCCTTCAGTAAATTGTGTTAATTATAACATAAAATAAACATGGAGTAAAATGAAAATCCAAATAACAACATTGTTTTTGAGGCTCAGATCTGTCATTCTACTTTTAGTATTTTTATCCTGATTGTACTCGAGAACTGTGATAGTTGGCTTAATTACGCACTAATTGTTGTGGCTAATTTAGACAACCATCACATTTCTCGACGACAATCAGAAAAAAAAAACTAACCTTTCTATTTAAATTATGTTTCTTTTTTAACACTTATCGTTTACTGCACGACAACGGTAAAAACTTATTCAAAAATGTATAAAATGAAAATCAAAACAATTATGTTAATGGCACTTAGAAATTAGTTAATTTTTTTAAGCATACAAAATTCGATGCAGTTCTCTGTTCTGATATTAAAAAAAAGTCCTACTTACTGATGTTTTTTTATAACCGTTTTCAATACACACTAGTCACTGTGAAGAAGTTAAAATATGAAAAAATCCGTATGAAAATTTTGAAGAATTCCACGAAAAGCTGCGTACAAGGATCAACACTCCAAACCCAAATTCTTTCATTGAAGATTTTTCCAGATTGCTAAATGACCTACAGGTTATGACGTGTGTAATTTTGTACCATATCCAAATTCAACCGAGCTCACTTTACTCCCACTCCTGGTGCTGACCATCCAATGACCATACTCGCAATTCTCGTTTAACCGACACCGGCATTACCATACTGAACCAACGAGTACTAATTCAATTTACAATGGTATGCGCCTTTTTGTGCCCTCTAGGGCTCGCGCTCTCGCTTACGATCACGATGACAGTTTAGTCAGACAGAGTAGTAAAAAGTAAAATGCAGACGCTAAATTTAACTCAGTATAGCGCTAGGTTCGATCAATCACTAGTTTGACTATAGAAATTCGTGTTTGCACACGTGTTGATTGAAATACTTAGATTAAACGTTTCTTAGAAATGGAGCTCACAATGCGAGTGGAAAATAGCGATTTCCTAGCGTAGTTTTGTATACCTACTAAAGATTTTTATACGGTATAAAAATCTAGGTCAGAACTTCGCCTATAAACGTAAGTAAAGCCGGATAATACATCTATATAATAATGTGTCAAGCTCACGAGAATCTCCAATCAAAAATTTTTATAAATTAACAAGCGATTCCAAGTACAAAAAACCAAAGTATTAATTTGTAGTAGTCTTTAGGATTACACAAGGTCTCATTTCAAAAAACTACTAGGAGTATCCTAGCTTAGTTGTGACCGCAGACTACGTTGATTAGCCCTTAGGCTTAAAAATACGTGTAAATAATTCCGAGATGTTTTATGGGTCTTTACGGCCAATGAAAGTGTCTAAGCGGACTTGAAATAATCTTTCAACTATGAAATTACTACACATTATTTATAATGTCAATAAGGTTTAACTTGTACACCTTAGCTAATGGAAATAAAAATAAAAAAGATTCCAAGCATGTATGGATTTTACCGTCAAAGACAGATATTTAATAATAACACCATCACGTGATCAAGTCACCTAATTTTCAGTAATATACGAACCAATGATAACTTTGAAGCGATGCTAGCTCAGCAGTGGATGCATCGGTTGTCAAACTGAAGGACGCTGGTTTAATTCCCATCTACGGCTTGAGTTTCCCGTGAAGGTAACACCATTATCGAATTCCCAGCATTGTGGTAAGGTACTTTTGAGTACCCTACTGGCTAGGAACTCTTATCACTCTCAAGTTTGAAAAACTGTCACCAAACACTTAGTGTGTTCGGGCAGCACTCCTTGAGAAGCAGTCAACATTCTATCTCTAGCGTGATCATACCTTCAACCACATCGTCACTGACTATCAAACGAGATGTTGGCCAAATGCTAGAAGTATATACGTGGATTACGGTACCTCAATTATCCCACGGGAACTATACTTTTTCCGGGATAAATGTAGCCCATGTGTTAATCCAGGGCTTAAACTATCTCCATATCAAATTTTATCGAAATTAGTGTAGCCGTTTGAGCGTGAAGAAGAAACAAACATACACACAAACTTTCGCATTTATAATATTAGTAGGATAAAAGACGTAATAACTTTGCAGTAACTTTTACAAAATCGACTAAATAAATAAAAACTCTATTATGTTGGTATCCCGTAACTAATAAAGAATACAATACTATCTCAATGACGGTCGCCGTGGCGCAGTGGTTAGTGTCATTGACATGACTTCTGTGTCTCCGGGGCCCTAATACGGTATATATACCATATTAGGTTATTATACTACTATACAAATATATTTGTATAGTATTTGTGCGACGAGTTTAGATGTTTGTCCCGGGTCTTGGATGTTTGTGTGCTGTGATTGTATGTGTCCATGCCTCCCGTGATACTGGGAACCCTAGTGCAGGGGTCTGAGTGTGTTAAAAAGAAAATGTACACTACATATATAGTACAGTAGTAGTTTAACTTGAAGTTCCCAAACTGAAACAAAGGACATCAAAATACCAGGCCTCAAATACAAAAAAAAAAATCAACAACAAAGATAAACAAAACCGCGCAGTAATTTATCAGGCAATTGTTAAACATGAGTTAAACCTTAGGTTATCGTTAACTCTCGTTTTACAGAGTTTATTAAGACAAACGGTGCTTTGTTAACTGCACGTTTAATTGGCCATAAAACGCGAGATGACGCGACTCTAAGGCGGTCGTTGTTCCTACTACCCATACTCTACCGTCTCTTAGTATATAATACAGAATAGAGATTAATGTAGCCGCGGCTAAGTCGTAACATTCAAGGACCTTGGATTACTGAGTACAGTTTAAATCGGGGCTTTGTAAATAAAATAATGTTAAGGATGTTTTAGGTTGATACTTGATGAAGCCGCGTGCTGCGTGCTGTTGGTACATTTTCATTAAACATTGTTAATGAATTAAAATAATTATTATCATCATCGTACGTCCACTGCTGGACATATGCCTTCCCATTGATTTCCACAAGGACCAGTGGGAAGCGGCCCACATCCAGCCCCGGGGACTGGGGGCCCTGGTCATATGTGGCACTATCATTTGGGGGGGGGAAGGGGGTTGCCCAATATTCGCCACGCTTTGTAGGCGAGTTGGCGAGTGCAGTGTGACGTGTGAACCTCCCCCTATTTGTGTTGACCTTATATTGCCATAACTAGTTTACCTTTATGCTACTATAATCTATTTTATAGCACTTTTAAATGAAACTCATGTAATTGGTAACACCAAGCGTAGTAGGCACTCTCGCTATGTTTACGACTCACGCTAACTTACCCCTTTTCGTATAATTTGCATACATTTGAAGACTGACAAGTTTATACTTGAATTTTATTAGCTTGTTAAATTTAAATGGAAAAATAAATAGTTAAGAAACAACTTTCTATACATTACAATATGTACATCGTTTTGTTCAAATATAGACTATCAGTTTGAAATTTCAATTCCACCATTGAGAACTCAACAAGACTTTGGCTCTAAATTACATTATTCCCTGAAATTCCCTCTGGAGTTTTTTTTTATATATTGTACTTAATTAAGCCAAAACGACTATATAGGTCTGGTTAGTCTAATCAAAATTGATGTATTAGCAAAATAGTCCAATAGTCTACTATATAAAAAAAATACCAAAAAACGGAACCGACATCAATACTCAAATGTATGAAATAACTTTTTGAAGTCGGTACCATGATAGTTCACAAAAGTAACTATCATCACAATATTGTGCTCATGGTACCAACTTTAACAAGTTATTTCACACTTTTGAGCGTTGAAGTCGGTTCCTTTTTTTTATATATTTTTTTTTACCCTTTTTAGTGACTTTTGCTACTCACGGGATCAATTTTCATTGTGTATGTTCTCCGATATCTTCACCCGCAACAATAATATCGTTAAGGTATGCATAGCACTTTTCAGTTATTGGGGGTAACTCAAAACTGGCCTGTCAGATTTTGATGAACATTTAAATAGGACTACCACCGAAGTATACCCAATCAAAAAAAAAAACCCTAAAATCGGTTAATAAACGACGAAGTTACACGCGAACACACACATACACACACATATATATCGATCGAATTGAGATTTTGAAGTCGATTACAAAAGATGTCCATCGGATAAAAAAGAATACTTCACTTAATTATCTATTAAAACCTCTTTTATCAAAACGCTTCATTAATCCCAGAGATAACAAATCTCTTTCAACACAAATCAGAACGCGACAAAACTGCAAATGTATTCTAAAAACTTCTAATTGTTATTCTATTCTGTTGGTCCCTAAGGCAATGCAAATGTTAACTATTCCAGTGTTATCTAGGTGATGAATAGAGGGCGCTACTGTCACGCAACATGCAAACTAACTATTAGATAATATTTGACCTGAGGCAGGAATATAAAACGCGGTAGAAATAGAAACGTTATATCATAGACACTGCGCGGACGCGGGTCAAGATGGATTTAACCTGTTTTCCTGTGACAGCTTTAGATTGTCGTTTAGCCACGAACTTAACCGTTTAGATTTTAAAAGCCATAAATGAGATAGCTATAGCCTGGCCGTGTTGTCATTGTTATTAAGGGTTACGACTATCAACAGTTTTACTTTAAAGATCAAAAATGTGTGTATATTAAATAGCAAATTAATATAGATAGATTAACTCCTTATCAATTACCTTACAAATAATAAAATGTACATAAAAAGTATATTTCGTACTAACTGTAACTTATGGTTATACAATCGGCGGTCTTATCGCTGATGTAATCTCTTACTGACAACCTTTGGATGGACAGGATAGATTGAACATATCGCGCACACTACTTTATAGATTAGGTTGGGGTTTAACCCTATGTCACTAATTGTTATGAAAAAGATCACATAGAAGAACACTATTTCGAGCGGCTCAATTCGAGAACTCTAATCTTATTACTGCGTCACAGTTTTATCATACACCTGTTTTGTTCAGTGACGATGTGGTCGAAGATATTATTACGCTAAACCTAGAATGCGTACTGGTTTTCAAGGACTGCTGCCTGACAAACTTTATATATCTTTGGAGACAGTTTTCCCAGCAGGTCAGGCGGATACTCGACAGTACCCTACCACCTAACTGGGAATTTTATAACGGTGTTACCTCAACGGAAGCTCAAGCCGTTGGTAGGGATCGAACCAGCGTCCGTCAGTTTGATAGCCGACGCTCCCATCACTGAGCTATCCTCGCTTCAAAGTATAGCCCTTCAAAATCGTATAAATATTGTATTAAATATGTTGCCAATTACACGTATAATCTGTTAACCCTCAGTATTACAGGCAACGGTGATCGTTTACCATAAGCCGACCATTTTCGTTCTATTTCATACCTATTGCATACCTCATTCATATTATAAACACGAAAGTTTATCAATATGAATGTATGTTAGTCTTTCATGCAATAAAAGGTTGAACGGATCTGAATAAAAGTTGCCACAGAGATAGAGTATGGCTCTGGAATAGTGCATAGACAATTTTTATCTGAAATGTACCCTTTTCATGGGAAAAACTACGGTTACGAGAAGTCCATAGTATAAACGGGTAAAACCCCGAGGGGCAGCTAGTTACAGTATAATATATTGTAACCAGCTGCCCCTCGGGGTATGACCCGTTATATAATCACGATATACGATATAACCTTTCTTAAAAATTCATAAGATATTACCGTTCACATCAAAAATTTGAATGTTAACCGATATTTTATTATTATTGATGTAGCGAGTCTATCAAACTCGAAACTTACACACACTAAATTAAACAAGATCATGTAAATTTAATGGAAAAAAATGAACCAACACAATGTTCTGACTAGTGTAAAAAGTAGAAACTTAAAATAAAATATCTAAAATATTTTCCGAATGTTCTGCAAAATAGCATAGATACTTATGTATTTATAATATGAAATATAAATATGAATAAGAGATAATATAGAGTTTCATTGCCTTAACATCAATACAATACATCTTTATTGCATACTATATAAAAGAAACAGGAATAAAAATTATTACTTTATGTAGTATAGCAATCGGCGGTCTTATCACTAATGCAATCTCTTACAGAGAACCTTGGGATGGATATAAAAAGAAAGATATAACGGCGCTGTGCAACAAGATACTAAAGTATATACAAAAATATTACAATAATTAACGTGAACTATTAATATTATGCTAGGCGAAACCTAAATGTGATGAAGCGATGATGGCTCAGCCGTGGGAACATTGGCTGTCTAACAAACGGGCGTTGGTTCGATATACACCTACAGCTTGAGCTACCGGTGGAGAAAACACCGTTTTCAAATTCCCAGCGTGATGGTACTTTTGGGTAACTGCCTGGCTGACTACCAACCTCAAGTTAGAAAAACTGTCACCAAACACATAGTGTGTTTAGGCAGTCCTTGAGAGCTAGGAAAAATACTAGGTCTAGTGTGGTTATATTTTTTTTTCTTTTACCACATCGTCATATCCCATCCCATCCCACTAATATTATAAATGTGAAAGTTACGATGGATGGATGGATGGATGAATGTTTGTTACTCAATCACACCAGATCGGCTGAACGGATCTAGATGAAATTTAGAGATATGGAATATTATATGAATGGAGATAGCTTAGCTAGCTACCCTGGATTAACACATAGGCATATGTTCATCATCACCATCATCAGCGTTTTTTATCACCACGCGGGTAAAAGCGCGGGGCGCAGATAGTTCCCCTATTTTTAAGTCTTTAAAAATTACACGCGTATTTCTACATTTAAATTTACAATCATCTTTCAACTTTACTCACCTCCATAAGTATATACATAAAGATGATACGAAGTTCCCATCGCAACTCAGAAGTTCCAGATAACGCGCGAAAGCCTGAATAAAATTTTCAGTGGATTACAGACCGGTCGTTGGGCGGGCGGTAGTCTTAGCGTAGGCGCTACGCTGGGCGGACGGCATCGAAGCCTCCGTTTTAAAAAAGGAACGTAAATGCGTAATGTGTTGTGATTATTCTTAATCTGTAGTTTTTTCGTAGAACTGTAATAATAGGAGTAATATATTTGAGCTTTATGAATGGTTTATTTTTAGAAGTTGAATGAACTGATCTAGATGTAGTTGATGTGAAGCAACAGCTGACTTTGACGTTTGTATTTTGAGCGTTCAGTAACAAGGTTGTGAATCTGTTTATGTGGTTTTGTGAATTCGTGATTTATAGGTAAGTTTTAGTGATTTTAATACGTAGGTGTATAACGTTACGCCCGTTTCCCGTAGGGGTAGGCAGAGTGGTGGATTCCGACTATATGTAACCTTGATAAATCGTTTTTCCAGAACGTCTTTTGTCTAGTTAGAATACATAAACATCTGATTATTATTAATGATTTAGATAATGCCTTTTATATCAGCGATTACACATGAGTGATCGTGAAAAAATTTAGATTTATGTTTTAAGACTGTTCATTAACAATTACTCTATTACATGTATATACTAATTCATATCATAAAGTTTAATATAATATATATTAATATTTTATTTAATTTTCGTTTTAAAATTTTTTAATCCGGACCTATTTGCATTGTATATTAAAATGAATATAGTATGCAATTCTGTTTGTAATTCGAGAAGTGAAAGTAATAAAATATTACTAATAGTAAATAATATAACATTTCACGAAGAATTTAATTATTTGTGGTGGGTGAAGAGATTGACACCTGCTACGCAATAATCATTCTTTTTATATTAGACAGAATATTTATAGCCCAAGTTATGACTCGAATCAGCATCTTCTGGATGGTACTCCGATTTTTTTAAATCGAAATAATTGAAACTCGTGCTATCCAAGTAAACGAACTAAGGCAATTGAAGTCGGTTGTCACCATTTTTGTCGAAAAATAACAATAACTTGTTTTTTGCCTACTATTAATACAAATACAAATATATTTATTTGACACATCAATTAGTCGAACAATACATGAACCCATTGGCTCCAAACAAGCTTTCACTGTGTTTCGGACTAATAATATTACCTGATGGTAAACGATGATGCGGTCTACGCAAATCACGCCTCCAAAAAGGCTCGACCTAGACCTGTTTACTTGTAATTTAAGGACTCAGATTCTATGCAAAAGCGCAGAATTAGTCAATGAGTTGCAGTCGTTAGCTGTACGCACTATATTTGTGGAAACAAAACTCTACGTTTAATATAGTTAGCTAAGTATAGATGTCACATTTCCACCTTTATGCCGTCTTCATAAGACAAAATGGGAGAGTCGGACTCAAATTGTGTAGTTTCGGAGCCGACTATTCGAATTCCAAAACATGATTTACAGAATAGAAGTACCCATACTTCTGGAAATATAACAAGTGTTACCGGCTTTTTTTTACTGTGTATATCTAGCGTTTGACCACTATCTCACTTGACGGTCAGTGATGATGTGGTCGAAGATGTTATCACGCTAGATCGAGAATGCTCACTGGCTCTCAAGGACTGCTGCCTGAACACACTATGTGTTTGGTGACAGTTTTTCAAACTTGAGGGTGGTAGCTAGCCAGGCGAGTATTCGAAAGTACCATACCACCATGCTGGGAATTTGATAACGGTGTTACCTTCACCGGAAGTAGCATGTAAGGGCTGGATGCCGGCCGCTTCCAACCGGCACTTGTGGAAATCAATGGAGGAGGCTTAGGTCCAGCAGTAGACGTCCTATGGCTGATATAATGACGATGATAATGATACCACAGTTGTTAACATTAATATCTTTCAGCTACACCAGAATGTATCATCCAAATAAAATTAAAACCAAAGGGCACACTCATATGTTACCCTCCGTCCAATTGGACGCTTGACGCTAGCAAGTGATCTTAATAACTTTATACTAATGCAACATAACATGCGCCATAATGTTTTAAAACGTTTTGAACTTTATTCTTGATATGATAGGAATTATTTTCATTGTTTTGGCATTGGCAGTGAATCATGAGATCTGCATTTGATTTATGCGCTGTTACGATTTTAACTTGGCGTTCATTTGCACGTGCTGCTTGGTTTTTGTTTTTTGATGCGAAATTGATCGAGAGAAAGTGGATTTGATATTATATAAACATTATTTATATATGTAAACTCTAAGGCTTTCACGGCCGGCGTTGCATGTTGTATGTATTGCTTCCGGGCTGTTTGGCCGTGGTCTATGTGAAACTTTTGTTCCAGACGTTTCGTCGATCACTGCGGTCGACATCTTCAGTGGTTCAGGTCCGAGCGGCGACAAGAGCGTAGAACTCTCCTCCGCGGCGTCATCAGTATCAGAGAAGACGCCGCGGAGGAGAGTTCTACGCTCTTGTCGCCGCTCGGACCTGAACCACTGAAGATGTCGACCGCAGTGATCGACGAAACGTCTGGAACAAAAGTTTCACATAGACCACGGCCAAACAGCCCGGAAGCAATACATACAACATTATTTATATAATATATATCTTTATATATACTTATTTATTAAACATGACAAAAGTTGATGTTTAAGAATAATTGTTCTTTTGAAACGTTTGAGTGGCAAGCCTCTCTCTGGGGAGTTTTATGAAACGATGATAGCTTTGGATTTGTGTAAATCGGCTGTCAATATGGTGAACGCTGCTTCGATTCCAACCCCAGTCTTAAGCTTTCTGCATTTTTCCGAAGCCATGAACATTCTCATGGTGATGTGATCATAGTATCTGCCACAATAAATTACATATATAATTTCATTAAACTTTTACCCAACACTAAGTAAGCAGGCAGATATTTTTGTGAGCCAGTCAATATATTAAGCGGTATTCCTTTTTCAACTACATCTTGGATGACCATTATGTGTGATAGTGGTCAAATGGTATAGTAAAGTAGTACGCATACGATTCAGCAAATTAAAGCACTTAAATAGAGATTATCGACTAAAATTGTTTATGCGATCTGTACCGATAAACTAGTTGTTTAAGCATCGGTTTTTTGTGATCCCTATACTTATGCAAGTAGGGATCACAAAAAAACCGTTGCTGCTGTGTGACCACTAATGGTATTTTAAACTCGCCGTGCTCGAGACAGTCAACAGTATTCTCCATCGTAATTTTTATGTGATGAACATCAAACAATCATCCATGGAACTAATATCATTAGTATCTACCGTCGATGTACAGCCAAATCTTAATGTTTCTATCATTGTGAAGAACCCCTTTTTGCAAAATTATACCGAATGATACTAGCCGTGCGGGTGAATAATGACCTTTACTTTTCGTAGAGCAATCATAGTGTTCTCAAACATTTGTATGTCATGCTATGATAATAGCGTTACCTACATATAAAACACCTCATGCAACTTAAGCTTTATCACCAGTATTCTAGTCTATGCGTGTTCACTGATAAGTTGTGACGAGACGAATAACAACTGTTGTTTTAAGGTAACAACTGGGACCGACGGTTTACCATGCTATTACGCTTGCAATTAAGTTATGACCAAAGAGTTTTCTGCTTAGCCCGTACGATTATAATTAATAATATAAACAGTTAATATTGTATAAGTAACTTTCGCCAGAAGCGCTTTGCTTGACCTTATCTAAAGATTAATAAACAGAAAGTTGACCTCATTAAAACACCACGAGACCCTCGACCGAACTCACTAATTTCAACCGCATTATACCGTATTTGTATTCCCTTTTTTCCGGGATAAGTCGTAAATTACGGCAATAAATTCACCCGGACATATAGGTACCGGTTTCCAGGGATTCATTAAGCCTATGAAAGTGCTGTTTTGTACCTCATAGGCACATTATTTTGTAGGTATTTGTGTTTTATGCGCTGGCAATCGGCCATTTCCTATTATATTGCGTATTAGTTTGTGATAAAATGTAATTGAACATATATTCATTTTATCGTTTTTTTATCAGATTTCACAAAATGTACACTCAGACTGTAGGTAAGCGCGCCTCCATTATAAGTTCTAGTCCATTTTTTTGTGATTTGCGTGAGTGTTGATGAGCAGGGTACAAGCTCACCGCCTATTTTTTAAAATTTCAAAATAGGTTTGACTACATAGATCTGATCGTCCGAATCAGTTTTAATTTTATTCAATCATAATTCAATCAATTATTCGACAATTTACAAAGTACTAAATTTAATGTCATTTGCAAATAACAACGGCGTGAGCTTCCAGTGGAGGTAATACTTTTTTTAAACTGTATAGATTTAGCGTTTGGCCACTATCTCACTTGATGGTCAGTGACGATGTGGTCGAAGATGTTATCACGCTAGACCTAGAATGCTCACTGGCCCTCAAGGACTGCTGCCTAAACACACTATATGTTTGGTGACAGTTTTTCAAACTTAAGGGTGGAAGTTAGCCAAGCGGGTATTCGAAAGTACCCTACCACCAACTGCTATCAAATTCTCAGGTGTTGGCCCAGGTACAGTAAAAAATATAGCCAGTATATAGTTTCAGCAATATAGTAACAGATTAAGGAGGCATTTGTCTTCCACACATGCGCCCGATCGTGATGGATGCACGTGATATGGCCTCGTTTGTCTTTATGTTGCCAACTCGTTCCTATTTTCCTCTGCCCTTTGTATTTTGCAGAAATACGTAGTTATATAATAGTTAAAAAAATAGTGGCGTGTGGCATGTATGCCTTGAAGAGAAAATGTTGTTTGGTAACAAGGTTAGTAATACAGATTTTATATCGACCATCCTGATGTTTTTTTATAACATGCGATAACTTTCTAATCAGTTCATTAACAACGAAACTCATCAACATCATACAAAATATACGATCGATTTCAGATCGTTTTTTCTTTTAATGAATACTAAAACTTGCGGGCCGATTCCAACCGGACCTTGTGGAAATCAGTGGTGGCAACTATGTCCAGCAGTAAACATCCTATGGCTGAGATGATGACGATGATGGATGACTAAAACTTATTCCCAAAAAAACCTTGAGAAGAATTGGCGGTGTTGCCGCGTTTTTTTTTTGTTTTTTTTTATATATATCAGACTCAGACCCCGCATTCCCTGTATCGCATGGACACACACAATCACAGCACACAAACACCCAAGACTCGGGACAAACATCTCATCGCACAAATGTTTGCCCCTGCTGGGATTCGAACCTAGGGTTCTGACGACACAGATGTCAATGTGACTGACCACTGCGCCACGCGACCGTCAGACGTTGGACAGGTAGGCTCAACGTTTGTGCAAAATAAATGCCAGCTCTCTACAGAACAGACGCCTCCATTAGAAATCATATTGAAAAATATTAAAAATAAAAATCCTCATTCATAAACAATAAGATAATGCGCCATCTTCAATCACAGCTACGACTAGCACTGACCAGCGGCCTCTTTATTGAATTATCTCTCATTTTGCTTTGAATTGGATCAGTTGAGACAATACAATCAGATTGATCACAGTTGACATGTTTATTAGGTATTCTTAATATAATTCTTTTTGAATTCACAATACATGCGCTGATAGATTGTACTTACGTGATAAATAAAAGTCCATAATATCACGAAAAAACCTTTAAATGTTTATCCTACCTAATATAAATAACGCGAAAGTTTGTGAGTATCGATGTATGGATATATGTTTGTTACTCTTCAACGCAAAGACTACTGAACGGATTTGGATGACATTTAGAACACAGACAGCGTATTATACCCTGGCTTAACAAATAGGCTTATTTTCATCATCACCGTTTTTTATCAACATCTGAGTAAAACGGATTTGTATGAAATATGCTATGTAGATACTTCAGGTCCCGGAATAACACGTAGGCTACTTTTCATCATCATCATCAAATATCACCACGCAGCTGAAACCATGGGGCGCAGCTAGTATAGTTATACAATTAAATCTTGAGAAACTTGGTAGGGTATTTTCTAGCGCTAGCTAGCTAGCTATTAAATATGTTAAGCGTCATTATTATTTTCAAGTATTTCTATAAAATTTCATCTCGTCTATAATATTTTCTCTATGGTCAAAATTGAATTCTTAAAACACAACTGACACAATCTTTATCTAACAAATACGCGACTTTTCAGTCGTTCATCTTCACCAGCCTCAATTCATAAATAAATAAATCCTGCCGACGATCACACTCGGATTGATGTACGTCAAATGGGATATTTATTTAAGTAATGAAAATATCCAATCGCAGCCTTATTCCGGGAAGCTCTCAGAATGGAAATTCTAAGATCTGATGAGAACAATATTTAATTTCTTGGAAACTAAAACCATGATTTGTTCACTTCGTGACTAGTAGGTATACAATAACCGCCAATATCATATTTTAGGTAAGCGTTCCAAGAAATCATTTATACATTAATTTTAAAAATTGGAAGGGTAACGCATTTCGTAGAAATCTACCGTGGTGAAATAGGAATTAAAATCCATATTAAATTTGTAACGTTATTTCTGGCTCACAGTACAATGTTACCTAGCTTCTTTATTATATTAATCTGAAAGCTTGTTTGATAAATTCACTAATTAATATAAATTTGGCAGAAAATAATGTTGACGAATTAATAAAAATCTTCATTTCAAAACGTGGTCTAATCTTTCATATACGTATAGACATCGTAATAAGAAGTATATACTTATAACTCTCGCTGACATATTAGTTGTATTTCTACATATACGACTATACTACGATCTCACAATAATACAGTTCACAAACATACATACATACACACACTATACAATATACAGTTCCTACTGAAAACCAGCGCTAAGGTTAGCCAAACCCTACCACATTGCTGAGTAAGAACTTGTTACTGGCATCTCGCAACACTGTAAAAATTTATAAATATTACTGTATTTTTCTGGCAATATTAAAACATTTTCCTTCTTTTTTTAACGGTTTTACTCGTTAAGCGCTGGACATTATAAATTATTAACATATTCATTTTAATAACTTTGCAACTACTGAGACGAGAACAACTTTTCGTACTTGTAATATCATCCGTGGTACATCTTTGATATAAGGGATGCCACGAAGTTAATTGTCCATGGTAGCCAAGATGTTAATCAACTTAATATTATCGCGGTATTAAACGACGGTTCAACTTCTTAGAATAAACGAAGGCTCTTGTAGTTGAAGTGTTCAAAGTTCAAAGTGCGATAACTGTTATATTTGATTTTTCAGAAGTCATTATGGAAGCGATACGAAACACGCTTAAAGCGCAATCAGTGTCAAAAACGCAAAAAAGACGCGGAAAATTAACATTTTATGCTACTCATGGTGTTTTTTTTCGCGAAACATATACGGTGTGAATCCGGAAAAAACCACTTATATAATTTAGAAACTTAAACTGATGACTCTCACGCGTGTTATTCGTCACATTGTCCTAAATATTTATCTAATTTATTTATTTGTTCTTTGTTTAAGAGTTATATATCATTATGTTTTTTCAATAAGAAATGTAAAAAAAAAATATTTCTTCCAATATCGTATCTCAATCGTTTTAACTTCGTAACATTTCTATTACCTTTCTCATAATACGAGTGCACGGTTCAATCATGTAATGGATCGAACGGCGCCGAGTTGGGTTGCCATGCACCATTCATAGCCGCACGGCTGACTGAAAACGAAAATCCAAATATACACAGTCATAATCGCTGAATCGGATATTTTATATTCAGGATTCTTCAATATTCATAATGAATGGAGGAGCATCTAAATTGCGGCGTTTTGAAACGTTTTAGATCGGACGGGATATGTATTTTGGCAACATTTACTATTTGGTTTAAATAATGCAGTACTATTTAATTAATTGAATTGCTTCATTAACTTCAAGTTTTTTGAAAAATTGAAATATAATGTTACAACCAACTTCATTTTTATAACTTTTTTCTTAAATTTCCATTTGTCACAACAAATACAAAATCGATTTTCAAAACATTTTGATGGGACTACCTCGGAAACGAGCTCTTTGAAACAAATACTATATATAAAACACTTTTATAATATTATATAAAAAACATAAAATTATAACTTTCACCATCGGTCAACAGTTGGCAGACAAATGAGTAAAAATACATTTTAAAAAAAAATTGTGAACTATTGCACTCCCTCCTTTTTTGAAATCAGTAAATAGATAAAAACGTTGTTTCAAAGACTCTAAAGGCAAATTAGTATTAAGCTGAATTCGAAATTTAATAGAGCCACAACAGAGAACAAACTTCAACAAACTTGGAAGTGATTCTTTTAAATAGGTTTTCAATATGTAATGAACGGATTGCACAGTATATAGTCAATTGAAGCGATGATAGCTCAGCGGTGGGAGAGTGGGCTATCAAATTGATGGATGCTGGTTCGATCCCCACCAACGGCTCGAGCTTCCGGTGAAGATAACACCGAGTTCACATTATCATCCACACCAAGTGAAAAATAGATAATATAGTGGTGAAACGATCTACATATTATATAAAAAATAGATACATTATTTATCTATAAATATAAATAAATTGATTGCTGATAAAATAATATCGTATTTATTTGTCAATTCATTAAGAATGGCAGGCAGGCAAGGCAGGTAGTTTAGCAAGTAAAGTTTTTGATTTATTAATTTTAGTGTCATACAGTGGTGCGGAAATATAATAGGACATGTCTGGTTTTCTAAAATCTCAACAAGTGTAACAAATGGTTAATATTTTCACATTTGCTGAGAATTCGAGAGGGTGGCATAACGAAAGATCGCAAAAAATCTGGGAAATTACCATAGTTTATATTATAAAAAAATCAAAACCAGTATTTACTCGCGTGGGCTGCACTTTTTGTTACCTTGATTATCCATTTTAAACCAACTTCAAAAATGGAGGATACTCAATTCGACCGTATATCTTTGTCGTTCATGAACCGATTTTTATGATTCTTTTTATGTTTGATACAGTATACTTCCGTGGTAGTCCCATTTAAATTTCATCAAAATCGGACAAGTTGTTTTTGAGTTAAGCTCCAATAACTGAAAAGTGCTACGCATATCTCGACGATATTATAGTTATGGTTAAAGACATCGGAGAACATACACAATGACAAATAATCCTGTGAGTAACTGAAAAGAGTAAACAAAAACCCGCACTGAAAAGGGTGAAACTGAAGTGACCTACTTCAACAAGTTATTTCACACTTTTGAGTGTTGCAATCGGTTCCATTTTATGGTTAAAAAAAATTGTCCGTAACCATTCAGCCGTTCCAGCGTGGTTGAGAAACAAAAATCCATCCTAAAATCGCATTGATGAAAATATAGTAAAATAATCTTAGCGTTTTGCTACATCCAAAGCTTAATCCATATTCTCTCTATGAGAGATGAGGTTGATACAACCTGTTTTAATATTGACAATCCAGTGCTCGTATACGAAGACCACAGACTGACGTATCAGTTAATATGCAATAACAGCGCAACATTTCCAATATGCACCGTGGAACATATCAGTTCACCCGCTGTCCAAACATGATACTGTGATCTGTGTGCTATTACCGCTCTAGGACATGAAAGAGCAGACAATACAACCAGGGTAGAGCATCAGATTTCCAATGATAAAACGAACGTCTTTGTGGAGTTTACCTGAGAAATCTTAACTGATAATCTAGGTTAAGCAACGAACTTTGCGGTCACTACTTGAATAGGTAAACGCCAGTAGCATATCACTTAAGTGACTCTGTGCTTCGGAGGAGCAATTTAAGCATGTCTAGTTATTGTCTGACAATATATGCAAGAGCATGTCAAAACCACTCGGTCCGAAAACTCAGCAATTGGGCCGGCATCTAGCCAGCAGCTAGGAACTGTGAATAGAATCTTTCAACTTCAACACAAACTATATGGGTATCTCCGATGCTAACGCATGACTTCAACATACAATAAGCTACTAATATTTTAAATGCGAAAGTTTGTGAGTATGTGTGTATGTTTGTGAGTTCTTCATGCTTAAACAGCTGCGCCGATTTTGATGAAGTTTTGTATAGAGATAGTTTAAGCCCTGGATTAACACATCGGATACTTTTATCCCGGAAAAAGTATAAATCCCGTGGGATAATTGAGGTAATGGGAAAACCGTAATCCATGCGGATGAAACCGCGGGGCGCCTCTAGTACACTATAATGTATAAAACAAATTCAATAGCGAGAATGTGAGAACCAAATATTAAGATAAAATAGGTTTGTATGTCAACTATGACATAGTTGACATACAAACCAAGAAGTTTTTGTTCCATTTTCTGAGCACAATGCATTGGAACGACACATTCAACGCTCGGCAGTGATGACTCGCTCGGCGGTGACCTACAATTGAAAATTATTATTACCACTAGCGGGATAGCAGTAATAATAGTTTGAATAATTCTTACTGTCTCATCAAATTACATCATAGCGTGTAATAATTTTACATAAGAAGTTTATTTGACTATATAAGTTAGTAACATAGCATAGTATTAATTAATTAAGGACATATGTCCCTAATTATTAATAATTAAGACTATGTATAAGACTATATAGTCTTATATATAGTCATTGTAACATCCCACAGAACACCCATACTGGCTAGGTAAAATAAATTTAGTACCCCTAGCTGCAAAAGTGAAGTAGGCGCAAAGACATTATAATAAATTGATTGTATGTTTTTTTTTCAAGTAACTAGTTTGGTAACCATCTCGTAGGACTTTTGATTTTTTTTGACCAAATTTGTCCATGGAGAATACTATGCTTTCCAAAATTTCTTATTTTGAGACGGTATTATACAATTTGTAAAATGGAACACATCTTCCTGCTTTGATTGCAACAGATATAGATAATCGCCCGCGATAGTAGACGTGAGATAAATGTATCGTAGTCTATGTAAAAAATGGCGAAAACATGGAAAACGCTTATTTATAGCAGAGTTGCCATCTCAACCTATAGGGTAATTCTTCGTGGTCAAAATTTCGATAGATGGTACTGCTATTTTAACGTTTTCATGCGTCGTAGGGCACGTGTTGTCCTGATGTAAGACTCGTAGCGAGAATGTTGTTTGTTGATTACCATTTCAAATATATTTCTTTATCTTCACATTTAAAAAAGTAGGTATTACTATACGAAATATCTATGTCACGATAAAAAGCTGTGTTCTCCTTTTATAATGAACACTTGAAAATAAAGCCCATGTATGAGAGCGTTTCCACAGTCTACAAGTTAAGACGCTGACGCGATCCATCACAATATTGCCGGGACTTAGCCCGCGGATGATTCTACTACGCAAATATTTGGGCTCGGCTCGTTTGGAGCGCGCGGTTTCATTGTTTTACGTCACGTTTTGTAAAAATAGTAAATAATCTATCTATTAATGAAATATTTACATATATTTAAAAAAAGCTATATTGATAAGCATAAAATATAAAAGGTTCATTAGTGCTGAACAAATATTAATGGTATATGTTTATGTTCATTTTCAATGTACCATTTATAAAATACTGTTAAAATGGTATATTTTACACAAATATTTCTACCAAATTAATACCTCGCCTTAAAGAAAAAATGGAAAAAATGCAATTAACTTGTATTATAAGTAATATAATAAGTATGTAACCGTCCACATCCAATAGACTTCAGTACCGCCACAATGCTCAAGAACACCTTTCACATTCCTCAATACAACATCTGATCATGACATGATGATGATGACAGTTTGATCCATATCAAACAGTAGTTGAAACAATTATATTGACACATATTGAACTAATGTAAACTCTGGCTTTCACGGCCGGCATTGCATGTTGTATGAATTGCTTCCGGACTGTTTGGCCGTGGTCTAAGTGAAACTTGTGTTCCAGACGTTTCGTCGATCACTGCGGTCGACATCTTCAGTGGTTCAGGTCGGAGCGGCGACAAGAGCGTAGAACTCTCCTTCGCGGCGTCTTTTCTGTACTGACTCATCCGTAACCAAGTTCCATATCTTAACTTTGGTAAATAAGTTAATGTTAGAAATTTTTAAGTAAAATATACAATACATGTTCGTTTATTCAATTTCTACATTATTACAAAATATTATACTTAAATTTCAAAACCACATAAGTTTTCATACATAATAAATTCGTCACATAATGAAAACGCTCACCGGTCATACCTCTGTTGGTACAATCTACAAATTTTGGGATCCCCTTTCTTAGGCAATGTTCTATTACTTTCGCTTGCGTCGCTATTTTTAGACTAATATTATATTACGGGCTTTCATCTGTTTTCAATAATAACTATAAACTAAAGAAAATGACGGTCGCCGTGGCGCAGTGGTTAGTATCATTGACATGATTTCTGTGTCCCCGGGACCCTGGGTTCGAATCCCGGCAGGGGCAAACATTTGTGCGATGAGTGTAAATGTTTGTCCCGGGTCATGGATGTTTGTGTGCTGTGATTGTATGTGTCCATGCCTCCCGCGATACAGGGAATCCTAGTGCGGGGGTCTAAGTGTGAGAAAAAAAAATCAAACCGAACATGAGTGATTATTCAATGTTAATTAAGATTATTAAATGTTAAAATACGTTTAATAAATAGCATTTATCATGCTACAGCGTTCACTGCTGACTATTTGCCTTTCTCAAATCAGTAAGGAATAGCACGCGTCCAGCGCCTTCCTGTGCCAGGTTATTCAGGTTGTCTGTCCACCTTGTTGGTGAACCTCATATTTTGTCCTTGCCTGTCCGTGGAGAAACTCGAGAACCTTTCGACCACGGCTAATGTTAAAACTTCAATAATATGATTATAAAACGTTAATATAAGACGTTGCCTGATAAATATGATATCCCTATTATTAATTAACTGGCTTCTAATGATTAAAGAATATTTAAGCATGATTTTTAATTTCATTTTAAACATCAGACATTTTACATTCACGTCAAACCCAACATATTATAACATAATCATAAAACAATTAATATTTAAAACACTTGTTCTGCAATACCTTCTGTCTTATTCAATACTTGCAACATTATGATATTATGTTATGGCTAATGTCGGAATAATACTAGGTACTGCAGGCAAAACTAATCACAGAGTTTTCAAGTACCTTTTTGTTTTAGTTTTTTACATTTTATTTAGGATTCTTGCGATTTTCTGACTTCAACTTAAGTGTCTTGCTTATGCAGACGATATTAAAGTTTTTCGCCGAATTTACTCCGAGAATGACTGCCACCTACTTCAAAGGGATCTTGATCTTATACAAGTATGGTGTGAGCATAACCTGGCGTCACTTAACTCAAAAAAATGCCAAGTTATAAGTTTCACTAAAAATAAATCCTACATTCAGTATAATTATCATATTGCGGGAACTCCATTAGAACGTGTAAATGTCGTGCGTGATCTAGGTGTTTTATTTGATTCAGCATTCTCGTTTAGGCCACATTATGATTATATAATCACCAAGGCAAACAAAATGTAAGGATGTATCACACGTGTTGCAAAGCCCTTTAGAAACCCTACTTCCTGGCTCACTTTATATAATTGCTTAGTCAGATCTATCCTAGACTATTGTTCCTAAGTTTGGTTACCCTATATGAAATACATGCTGATAGAATAGAAGCAGTTTAACGGCATTTTTTAAGATTTCTAAGCAGCAGACTGGGTTTAAGACGTAAACTACCTGAATATACACATAGACTTAAAACAATTAACTTAAAGAGTCTTAGTACTAGAAGAACTGTGACTGATTTGTGCACATTACATAAGATTCTGCACGGTACATTTGGTAGTGACCTGTTGGAAATAATTATTTCAAGGTACCGACTCGTTCTGTGTGCAAACAAATATTATTCAGCATACCTGCCTCTAACAACAACGTTTCCTAAAATAACCCGGTATACAGAATGTGCCATACCTACAACACCACCGATTTACCCAAAGACATATTTGCATGAAGTCTCCCATTCTTCAAATCTAATGTTCATGTCGTTGTTAAATAAATAACAAAATATTATCGTTTCTAATCTTCTTCTTCTCTCAGCCATGTGCGTCCACTGCTGGACATATGCCTCCCCCATATAGGGGGGATTTGCCAATACTCGCCACGCTTGGCATGCGGGTTGGCGAGCGCAGTATGATTTACAATCCTCAGAAGGCGCTGCTGCCCACCTTCTGGTACGTGATCCCTTAGCCGACTCTTACGGCACCCACGGGAAGAGATGGGGGAGTACTATTCTAGGCCGGTACCACCACGGCAAATAATACAATCGTTTCTAATAATACAATTTATTTGTTAATTGAAATTTGTGTCTTCAATACATGGAAAGGTTGTGTGTAGTTGTAATTGGACTCCAGGTTTAATATTATGTATAATAATTGTTCTGAAAATGTCATATGTGTAGGTTGCTGTCTGTAACTATACACTTTTTAAATAAATAAATAAACTCGTTTTTCATATAAGTAACATGTATCTTATTATGAAAAATATAATAACTTTTGCTTTTTCACTTTTGTGATCTTAGTCAGGTCATCTGTCCACAGACGTGGACAGTCCATAGTATTAAACCGTACTGGTTCAACACTCAGAAGAAAGGACTTTTGAACGAACAAACACTCGTGTATACTTGATAATCAACTTTATTGCTTTAGATGTATATATATAATGTACAATTTTACTAAGCAAGACCTACAGTGATACAGTGCAAGTTACTCGGACGGGTGCCGAAAATCGAATGCCAGGGTATACTTCCAAACCGCATTGCCTGTTCGCTTATTCTCACTATCCTACTTGCTTGTGATTGGTCCAAGACCTCTGAACAATCACAAGCAAGAGTCGAAGTTTCGACCGATCACACGAAATCAATACAACCTACTTTAAATCGTACAACTTTATAAAAATGAACGTAATTGGTCAAAAAATATATAAATAACTAAAGGTATAATTTAGATAATTATAACAATAGCTTGTTGCATCATATTGTAATGCTTTGAATATAACTATTTTACATATGAACGTCTTAAATATAACAATTCTAAAGATGAATCTATCGCCAACAGATATAGACAGTTTATCTAATTTTCTAAACTAACTTTAATGATATTAACTAAGTACATACAGTGCTTGAAAATAAATATCCAGGAAATATTATGTGTATTGGGGAAAAACGGTTAGGTACAGTCAAAAGCACTCACTGCCGAAGCTATTTATACTTTTAAGATTACTTTATTTTACAAAAACCCTGGAGTCACGTATACAATAAACACAAAGTCTGAATGCTAACCCCTCCAATGATTGAAATAAAATGTTACTTGAGAAACTTTTTTCTTAAATATACAACGAGCAGTGAATTGCAAAACTAAATTAAAACCAATTTCACCAAAATGCAGGTTCTTATGTAAATTATTTGATGAAATCGTTGTCTTCTTTCTGAGCTTGTTGTCATTTGAAAAAGCATCCGCCAGAGCGTTGTTGAGGAATGATGCAAATTGTCGGTTCTGTAAGTAGTAACGAAGCTTTTTTGCTAGCCTAGAAATCATTGCTCGTGTCTGTTTTTGCCCAACGCAATCTTTGTATTTACCAATCACAAGTGTATCTTCCCGAAGCCGTGAACTATTTCTTGTAAATGGCCTCAGTGATTTTAATGAATAAATAAATCTAACTATGTAAAAAAATTATTAGGTTATGAGACTAACAATGTTAATATTTCTACTAAATTTTTACATTGAACTATATGGTTTGGTCGTCATAACCTACCATCCTCAAAACAATTAAATGATTGCCGGTAGAATAGGATGTCTGTATGTAAAACACTGCAGAGACAGGCACTATATCGTTGAGTATATATTTATATAATTAGGTACATATTTTTATTATGTCAGCAGCAGATACTTGTTATTTAATTATAATATGTCAAATTATTATAATATAAGCTTTTGTAGATTAAATTAGATGAATATTGTTTGTAATAACTATAACAATATTAATTTTTAAAAAACTTTCTTTTATTAATCTTTATAAGCTTGCGTATGACCACTGTAAAAATTATTATATTATAGTACTTGTACTTTGCTATGAAAAATATATGTGATTGGCTTGATGAGAAACTATGCATTTTTTTTATTTGTGCAAGTAATATCAAGTTACCTTCGACATCACCCCTTTAGCTTTACACCCGTTGACAAAAATCAACAAAATAAGATCCTGTTAAAATGCAACCAAACACGCAAAAAATTGGGCACGTCTCAAATTAACTCTATTTAGGGTAGTTTTACTTTTGTTAACGCGCACCGTTGACGGCTATCTGTAGGGTGGTAAACCCTAAAACTATTTTTTCTGGCGTTTGGATGTAGATATCAGTTTTAGTGCAGGGCAATGTTTGAGTATCGATAAAATCATATCTTACCTTATACTATCAAACGAGTAAATATTATATCGATCTCTCAAACTTTATAATATCAATATGGCTGCAGATAATCTGGAGATAAAAAATATCTGTAACTAAAGTGCCAGATGACGAATATTTACTGATATTTATCTTTGAATTGAAAGTTTGGCCCTTATATACGATTCGAAAATACTCTTGAAGTTAATGGCAACATTTATAAGACCATAGTGAGACCTGTCGTAATGTATGGATCCGAATATTGGGCAGCAAAATCGGTTAATAAAAGAAAAGTGCATATGGCAGAGATGCGAATGTTAAGATGGATGTGCGGTGTGACTAGAATTGATAAAATAAGAAATTAGTATATCAGAAGAATCTTAAAAGTAGCACCAGTGACTGATAAGTTTAAAGGGAATAGATTGGCTTAGTATGGCCATGTCATGAGGAAGGATGAATAAAATATTAAAAGAGTACTTAAAATGAATGTGGAGGAAGGCCGAAGAAGGCATAGATGGACTGTGTGAAAAATGATATGTTTATAAAAGGTGTGAGCACTGAGATGAGTAATAATAGAAGAGAATTGAATGGAAAAACATGTTGTACTGACGCTACCTCCAGTGGAATAAGAATAAGAAAAATAAAATTGTAGAACAATTTCTCTAATTATAACTAGTATTCGCTATTTTCATTGTCAATTGGGTAGAAAAGGAAATACTATTAGACTGCAATGTTTAGAGCTGCCATTTTATCAATATGGTGACGCGATTGGCAATGTTACGAGGTAGCAAAATTTTAATTTGAAAAAAACACAAACACCCAAAAAGTCATAATTTTTCGTAACTCCCAGAAAACATTAGGTTAATCTACCAAATGACTGAAATTCGATTTTTTTCATGTTTAATAAATCGATATTGTACATTGATAGTCATCCCATCACTATGCACACGCGTTAGGGCTGATCCAAATTGATTTTAACACAATACCAGCGACCCTGAATGGGGCCCTTATTTGTAGCTGCGATGACACGCCGCCCGATCTATCATCCAGCCTCTATGGGCTTGTCACATGGGACGCGGTACACGCATGGACGGGACAAATGTGGTACACAGACATGATTGAGCAGATGTCCGTTCAGTGTTAGAATTAAGATAGCCAGGTGCGATTATGGCCGTGTTTATTGACGTCGGCAGATTAGCAACCGAGATTAAAGCAGACATACCATAGATAATATATATTATACATAACACCTTACTTTTTCGTTCAAATGGAATCTCTAGACTGGCGTCCAGGCAGATCACGAAGCCCTCAAACTTCTCGTTTCTTCGAACTTCTATATATGTAATGTTTCCCGTGCTGTATGGCAAGTGGCGCCGTCTTGTTGGAACTACATGTTTGTGAGATCCATACCACTATCCTTATCCACAAAAAAAATGTTATCATCGTCTGATATCAGGGATCTTAAGAGGGCATCTCAAGGGACTTATCTCTAAATAAGAGCCGATAATACCGTTAGGCCAAAATCAACACTAAACAGTGACTGAACTGACGAATCTCCCATGGATTTTTGGAATCCGGCAATTTAGTTTCTTAATAAAGTAACTTAATCAAAAATCAGCCTCATCACTTTCAGTCGCCAAATTATCTAAAGCGTTAATCAGCGTATAAACGGTGCTGCCTGTGGTCGTTGGGTTTTACGTCTTGAGTTAATTTAACTTTATGTGGATGAAAACTTAACTACTTGCGTTTCTTTGACGTATAGGAACTGCTACATCAATCACCGCCCCAGTTGTCTTTATTTTTTTTAATAAACGGCGGAAAGTGGACTCTACAGAACGGCTATGAACGCCATAATCAAATAACACATTTCTTTTATAATTAAATAAAAAAATAAGCAACGCACGCAACAGTAGGGAATAGAGCACTGATTTTGATAATACATTTTAACAATTTCTACATGTTGTTCTACGGTGAAATGCCACGACTAAATAAAATATATTTCATGCCAAATTTAACAGCCTCAATGGCCGCTATGCGCTGTTAAATTTCGAGCGTCCCAATTGAAAATCCCTGTACAATTAGTACTGCTATTCTCTAATATTTTATTGATTATTTTGTTCTTAGATTGTTTCAACCCCACCTAGCGTGAGACAAAGACTAGAAGACAAACAAGCTTTATTTAATTCATGGCGCACTCAAGAATATATATAAAAAACTAATAATGAAAAAGCCTTGTTAACATGTTTCCTCTTACAACCCATTCTATCACTAGTTATTGCTGTGTCACATTATTCATAAACATATCATTTTTAACACAATCCGTCATACCTTATATACCTTTATTTCTATCTGCGCTCATGAACTCTTTTCGTTATACGACTTCAATCCCTCCTTATGACATACCTTACGACATATACGTACCAAGCCACAATGATATTATACGTATATGAGGTAGATGTCGCACAAGCGCGCGGAAACTGAGACGGCAAAATTAAGTCAATTGTAGTTATTTTCGTTGCGACGCGTATTTGAAGCGCAAGTCTAAGCATATAGCTATCCTTTTCTATATTATTTGTACCGTATTATCTGTCGCAGTAAACTGTTTATGTCGTAAACGAACAAAATCTGAGCACCGCGCAGTATGAATATACGTCATCTTTAGTAAAACATCATTGACCAAGCCAACCTATTGCTTTTCAAATTTTAATTTATTCCTGCCACCTAGAAGCTTCCTTATTACTTACTAGCTGCGCCCTGCAAATGTACCCGCGTGGTGATGAAAAACAGTGATGATGGTGATGATGAAAATTAGCCTATATGTTAATCCAGGGTTTATGCTATCTCCATACCAAATTTCAACGAAATCGGTATAGCCGTTTGAGCTTGAAGAGGTAACAAACATACACACATACAATACAAATACAAATCATTTATTCAGTTAACTTAATCTAATTTACATTTAATTGGTTTGGGGCCCTCTTTTAAGTATGGAAATACCTGTGTTAGAGGATCCCGCTCTTCCGAAGTAGTTTAACTATAATTGATTAAGTAGGTAAATAAAATAAAAATAAAGATAAAGTATATTAAGGAAAGGTGAGACTAATAGGTATTAACCAAAATAAAGAACTAAGTCTAAATACTAAATTTACAAAGTTTACAAAATTATGCTTCTATTAATTTATTTATTAAATACACTACATACACACTACACTACATACTTACACACTTACATACATACACACAAACTTTCGCATTTATGATATTAGTAGGATCATGTTTATTCTAGTCACACTATACAATCTATACATATCTGTGGCTCAATTATTATATTTGAGTTGAATGAATGAGATCAAACAAAGAGTTTAACTTGCTTTTTAAATTAATACACTAGATGAGACATCGTAATGACTTCTGTTGGAGTTCGAAAATATTTTATACGTGACGTGAAGTTATAAATAACAAGAAATGTTTTTGATATTTATAACGTCACACACGTTTTATTTAATAAAGCCTAATAGTAAGCAATGAGGAATTTAATAACATACCCGAACGTACGCTTATATTTGCCAATTTCAAAAGGAAAAAAATATCTACTGATCTCAGTAAATTGCCGAGATAGGAAAGATTTTTGTTTAATATTGGAAATGCCTACACATCGAAATATCATTTTTTTATGAAGAACCAGGAAGAAATTTTTCAATAATATCTAGTTACAAATATTGATATGATTCATCATTAATTATTTAAACACAAGTGAGACAATTTTGTTTGTTGTTAAATTTCTTCAAGCAAGACGCATTCACACTTACACATCCTGTGTCGCGGGAAGTACATACTACCACATTTCACAAAAAAAATAATTTCCTACAAAGTTCATAGCCGCGGTTTGATGTAAAGTGTATAGACGAAGGAGCTTCCCACAGCGACAACCAGATGGTGCTAATTACTCAGTGGCTGAATTGCGTTATAGGTAGGTATAGGTATCTGAAATGAATATTATGTACATATAAAAATAAAACCTTTATGTACCTATCTATAAAGAATTTCATCTTAACCTTTGCAGCCGTTACCAAAATACCCGTACCATTCGAAACACAAAACTCTCTTTTAACTTTTAGCGATATTTATCGGAGCCCATTGTACAATTGAGATAATGGTTTTCTGAGAAACCGATAAATTTTTGGTAAAGGAGGCGTTAAGATAAGGCTAAGGAGGTAAGATAAGGGCTGCTACCGAGAAGCATTTTCTGAAATCTTATACATCTATATTTTGTACTAAAATTGTTAGCAGCATTTTTTCTTGCAACGTGAGAATCTAACATTGAACAAACACGCTTCCATAATGCACTTCCAAATTAGCACAAGCGTTATCACCCATTGCATCATTCGTACGACGGCTCTTTTATAAAATATCTGACGGATGACTATAATTTACCGATCACAATGTAACCTCACGATTTTTGTAGACCCCTGGAGTCAGCCCCTCTTAGACCCTATGCTATGTTCTGTAAATTGCCCATCGACTGCTGTTGTACGAAGGGGCCCATTCATTCGACTCCCATTATAAAGTACCCTATTTTATTATAATGTTACAATTTTAATGACATATACATGTGCTTGTTTGTTATATTTTGTATTATGTCATCGGGCTGGAGATTACTCCAGCCCGATTTACAGTTTAGCATTAGCTAATAACGTAAAATATTATTATTATATTATTGTACACTGTTAATACAAACACGAATTCCAAATTTAACACTCTGAATTCAGCTTAGTACAGCTTGGTACTAAAACTAACTGCTGAATTCGAAAGGAAGCTTTAGTTGGTAGATAAAGTTCCGGTGTTCTTTGAGAGATTTTATGAGGGGATTCAATCAAAGGAATTGAAATGAAACGAAGGAATCATTTGAATTAATATCATTAAAAGGTGATGGTATTTATCAGAAGTTCTGTCATGCATAGATCGTGTCATGCACTGATCTCGTCTCTGTGATGTGTTGACTAAGTACCAACTTAAGCCGCTTACTCAGTACAAAAAACTGTATTAACAAAAAAAAGTAAATTATTTATGCTATTAAACAATGAGTTAAAATTAATAAATAACTGTAACTTAACTGAAATAAGATTACGAAGATACAGCTCGAAGACCAATTTGCCAGATTATTTGTAATTATAAGGGAACTACATAACTTATTTCCTCCTTCCCTATTTCATCCACATATTTTACAAGCTACGTGATTTCCATAGATGCACACGCACGAAGCATTTGACTTCCAAATCGATGTAGCGTATACGGCTAAGAAGTGGAATCTGCTCCTGACTCTTGTTTACCCATAAATACTATTAAAGCATCTTTAAAACACGAAAACGAAAAGGGTGTATTTAAATACTGCTTCTCCCTCTTTTTGTTGCATATTGACATGGCCTAATAGTCACAAAAAATAAAAATTGATATCAATAATCTTCATCTTTTCAAGCACTAAAACATAAAATATCTAGATACTATTAAATGTATCAAAGCATAGTAATTAATATTACTATTCATAGAGCTTAACATCGAAAACAACCAAAATGTTGTCCATAATTTAGTTTGCCCCAATTCGCCATAAACCATAATATTCTAAAGTCATCAATCTTCCGAACTCAAATAACGTGAAATCGCATAATCCAAATGTCGCAACTCCGACACTACGATCTTTGCACAAAATGTAATCTAATTAAACACAGAAGGATTAATGGAGTGACAATAATCTTACAGCATCGCGTCCTGGGCGAGGGATAAGCCAGAATTTAATCAGAGAACCGCAACCCCATATAAAACCGATGTTGTATCGATCTTGACAACTATATGCGATAGTTTGAAAGATCGAATGAGGAACATTAGAAGTACCCACATACGCTCCTTAGTACATAATACATGTCAGATTTCAATTACTAATTTAACGAGGCAAACTTCCAACCATGCTAATCTTTTGCAGTCAGCTCAATTTTTCCAAACCACTACCAGTTCGCAGCGTACCCAGCTTGGGAGTACCTAAATTCGATTGACTTTACACATTTGGGGATAATTCAGCAACACTAGTATAAACTACTGAAGCATTGCGTGACTGGCCGGTTGGCGCAGTTGGTAGTACTCTGCCTTTTGAGCCGCTGGTCCCGGGTTCGATTCCCGGACAGGTCAAACATTTGTGTGTATGAACATGTCTGTTTGACCTGTGTCTGGGTGTGTATATGTATATAAGTATATATATCAGTCTACAGGTAACCATAGTACAGGATCTGCCTAGTTTGGGACCTTGTGTGAATGTTTAAAATATAAATAAATAAATATAAATATAAATAAATAAATTTTGCCTCGTTTAAAAGACCAGGAAAATGAAGTATCGAAAAAGCTTCATTTTCAATGTAAGGTTATATTTCAATAATTTTCTAATGCGCGAATAGATTCCGAGAAGTCCGAGTGGGACTAGATACCAAGTGCCAGCTTAGACATTACATTACATTTACATTAATTACAGAGTTTACAAGTAAAAAGAAATATTAATTATTCTTGCTTCGATATCAATACATTATTTAATAACGTATGTACATCTCTAATACGAGTTTTTGATAGAAATTATTTCTCCCCATAGTATTGACTACGTTACATTTATAGATATGCCCTCAACTACTTAGACATACAAAATTTATTAGGTAACGTTTAATTTTTTTTTTATACCGCTTCGTACACGTCAACGTGGTAAAAACGAATGTGATTATTATCATTTCTGCAATGTTGTTCTTCTTTTTTATACATGATGATGTCACGATCTCATTTAGTTTAAGATAAAATAAAATTAGAGGAATTTTAATGGCCGGTTGGCGCAGTTGGTAGCACTCTGCCTTCCGAGCCGCTGGTCCCGGGTACGATTCCCGGACAGGTCAAACATTTTTGTGTATTAACATGTCTGTTTGACCTGTGTCTGGGTGTGTATATGTATATAAGTATATATATAAGTATGCATATAAGTGTATATCAGTCATCAGGTTACCATAGTACTGGCTCTGCCTAGTTTGGGACCTGAAGACCTTGTGTGAATGTTGTCCCATATTAATATTATATTATTATATTATATTTAATTTATTGAGCGGTTATTATGGTGTCCTAATTTTATTATAATAAATAAATTTAAGTTACATTACTCTTTATCTACTTTCACTTCTTCTTTCTTTGACGCGAGAAATGATCTTACACTCATATCCATAAAATGTATCTCGCTCTTTCGCCCCTTAGATAAAGAAAATTAATACGTACCAATATAGAATGCAACGTTGATAGCAATGTATGAGAATTAATTATCGAAGTAATACCTTCTGATCCCCACAATTCTGAATAAGAAATTGGATTTGTATTGATCTATAATCTCTTTTATTAAATTCAATGTAGAGGAGATAACCATTGCATTTTTGTATATTAAATCTTACTTGTATTTTGCTATATAATATTTATAACGTAACGTGTTTGTGCGATTTTGTTTTAGAACAGTTGTCATCTACTTTTTGTTTGTACTTGTTGTTGTTGAAGTGAAAACTTCTTTAACTGCGTTGTGCACTTTTGTATGGGTAAAAATGTTAAGCTCGTGTCGTGTAACTTTGTATCTATATATCAAAAATAATGTATCTATGTTTGTATTTAAAAAAATAATTCATATTTTGTTCATATTTATATTGAGATACTATTAGTACTTTATTGTAAAATTGATATATTTTGGGAAGACACTGCCTTTTGTAACACAATTATTTTTAATTAAAACAAAAGGCAGGGTACAACATATTTTGTTACCTTTAAGTTTTGCAAAAAAGAAACATTTTGTAATAGTATTTGTATACTATTTGTCCCTTGTAAAAACACTTCAATGAGTAACAATATGAGAACCGAGGAAACTTTAAGGTTTCTTGAGCTATATCAAGCTGAAAACTGTGTCTGGAATCCAAACATAAATATAACTAAAATAAAAAAATATTACTAAAAAACTAAGTACTTATCCCAATGACTACTAATTTTCATTACTACTAAACGTTAATGTGCGTATGCGAGTTGCGTCTGTCCAGAATGAACTTAGACTGATAGAGTTACAGACGTGTGGACAGCTCGTGGAAATTCATCTGCAGATACATCTGCCGACGACCGCCGATGCGTCTGTTGACGTGTAAAGAGGCCTTAAGACACATTCGTTGCGTCCGAGCACCCGACTAGAAGTCAATCCTAGTGAGCCGCACTGCTGACGTAACGTCTCGCCCCTTCCACTTGCTACGTCATTGCGTCATTCCGAACGCGCTTTGTCCCCGCCCCCTCGGCTGACAAAATCCTCGAATATAATTAATACCTATTAACTTGGATAAGATAGCATCTTGTTTAATAGTGTAGTAGTGTATGCAAAACCGTTTAAAGTTAGAAAAGCGACATAACCATACTTTCACAATTGTTATGACAATTACCCCAATTATTCAAATCTATTTTACATCAAAGAATTCGTAATAAATTCCTTGTCCAATATGTAACTAACTGTAAATATGTTTTTTATTCAAGGCAATCTCTTCAAACTAAATCAATTTAACCATACAGTCAAATTTTCATTACATTTAGGTGTTATCCTTTGAAAAATTGTACTGTGTTCGAGCGTAGCATTTGCTCTCGCATACATCAATCGTACAGAAATGGTTTTTCAATTTAGTTTCAATGACATATTTGTGTTTTACAGTTACAGAAAAATATCAATAAATGTGCGGTTGAAGTCTGTTGTTGTTGAAATCCAAATACCATAATACTTGCCAACTGAATTTTCGAATTGAATTACTTTATTAGTATTTGGCTAACAGTTAATTTATCCTAATTATTGCACACAAGTATCTATTTCAGTTTGTACTAAAACAAAAAAGAAAATCCTAAATCTTGCTATTTTCATACTAGAAGTTAGGTACAAGTTCCATTTGGGATAAAAAATTGCCGAGCAACCGGCCAGATCATTTATTTCGATTGCATCGTAATGCACAATAATTGTTGACACAATTCGGAGTGTAATAGTCTAGGAGACGGCACAGACGAGCATTTCAGACTGCTATAAAAACTATAAGGCTCTCCAGTTTATTTGTGATAATGCACTCTTGCCAGTTCTCGGGATAGAAGAGGCTGATATAGTTCACTGGAAGAGCTTTAAGGTAATTAAAATATAACAAAACACCACAAAACAATTTGGCGTTTTATTTTATAAGCTATACAATAAGCATTATATCATAATGTTTCCATAAACTTGCAGTAATATTAATGTCTGAGTCAAAATTGGTTTAAACCAGTTTGTTAAAAGTATTCATGTTTTATGTATGTTTCTAAGTTTGTATGTTTGTTTCTATTTCTAAGTTTGTACATAGTATTATTGTGTGTTATTTATTATGTGCCGTGGTGGTACCGACCTAGAATCGTACTCCCCCATCTCTTCCCGTGCGTGCCGTAAGAGTCGGCTAAGGGATCACGTACCAGGAGGTGGGCAGCAGCGCCTTCTGAGGATAGGAAAACATACTGCGCTCGCCAACCCGCTTGCTAAGTGTGGCGAGTATTGGTAAATCCTCCCTATATGGGGAGGCATATGTCCAGCTGTGGACCTCCTATGGCTGCAATAAATGAATTAATGAACATTATTATTGTTTTTGTAAGATCATCGACAATATTATATCAGGCAAAATAAAAATACGCTGCAATTCAGTTAGGAGATTCGTTTATAAACCGAATAGTTCTGGTGATATTAGTATTTTTACACTTTATTTACATAGTCCCTTCCTTTATTCTGTAACCTTCTTCGTCCATTTTTTTACTCTTAAAGTAGGTACTTCTGATAAACCAAGAAAATCTAGGGAATGTTGTATCTATGTTGCATCACGCTACTGCAACGCGGTGTGAAACAGTTTGATACAATTTATGTGGCGCGTTGTGCGGGTAATTGGTGGCAGCGCAAACACTGCCTTCTGATTGCACCGCTGAAGGCTCGATCATATTGTTCCATAAGTTTAACATATATTATATAAAATTACAAACAAGTATGATAGTCAATTTCATTTATTTTTCTACACTAGCTGTCAATTGCTAGTTTTAATCATCGGTTTCTGACATGAAAATTGTATTTTATTTACAAACTAGCTGCGCCCCGCGGTTTTACCCGCGTAGTGATAAGTGATGAAGATGATGATAAAAAGTAGCCTATGTGTTATTTCGGAACCTAAGTATTTACATACCATATGTCATCCAAACCCGTTCAACGGTTTGAGCGTGATTGAGTGACAAACATGCATCCGTCCAAACTTTCACATTTTTAGTATTCATGGGATGAGTAAAAAAAAAAATTCGAGACCGCACCTGACAACGACAATGTCAACTCGCCGACCAATTAGAGAAGAGTGCACTTGAAAAAAGCCTGTGAAAAGTGTGAAAGAATCCTGTGGGAGAATCTTTACCACTGCGCTCCTTGTAAGTTCATTTTTAGTGATAGTATGATGAAATAATTACTTGTTTTACAAGTGGGTAAAGTTGATTTTTGACGTGAGTGCTTGGATTAATACTTGAGCAAGCAAAGGGTCCTAGGATTGAATCTCGGATAAAAAAAAGTGGTGGAAAGGAAGAACCCTGAGCGTAGCGAAGCAAATAAATACTTATCTCGACGTTTTAGACACAATATTTCGTTATCATGGTCTTGAGAATACTAAATTGATTCTTAGACATACATTAAAGATTATAATACAGTATCTACTTTAATCTTGCAGGGGAATCCACAGTGGGACAGACGGTGGACATTCGCTTGCAAATAAAAATATATACAATGAAAATATAGAGCTATTGGTTATATATAACTTAAATGACATACATATACTTTAAACATATTATTGCATGCTTGATTCTATTGTTTTTATTCATATTTACAAGGTTAACCCATTTCAAGATATTTTTTTATAGCAAAGAGTCAATCTTTTCTAAGTTTTCACATGGATACAATCTAGGCATCTTTGATTCACGAGTGAGCTTGTGTCTTCTAGGCAAACGTGATCCCTCGTAGACCGTATCATCACTTAGCATCGGGTGAGATAGTGGTCAAGCGCCTGCCTTATATTAAATAAAAAAGTATTTCTGTATGTATAAATTGATGATCTAAGTATGAATGCACCGATCCAAGTTTGGCTAAAACAATCTTTAAACAAACATTTTGGAACAACTAGAACTGGGCCTTTCCTCATCAGTTGAATGTACTCTCACATGTTTCGTTCATTCTAAACCATTCCTAAAATAGAACATGAACTCCTAGTACACACAATCACATGTAAAACATACACCTATTAATCTTAGTTCTCGTACTCGTAAAAAATCGTACAAGTAAGTACAAGTAACGAAGAGGAATGTACTGTTTTCGATTTATGCGTTCCGGAACGTAGGTTAATTAGCAGTAAGGCTGGATATGCACGCATGCGACTAAAAATGTAAACAAAACTAATAATTGCGTTTCCCTGAAATGACAAGTTCTCAAAAGGTGACATAAGAATACATTTCAAATTGTAATAAAACTCATTGTAGGACACAGTGTGATGGTGTAAAACCTATATATAGAATAATAAAATATTTTGTGATATTACGCTACTGATAAAACACAGTTTTTTTGGAAATAGTTTATTAAAATCACTTATATTCAATAAATAATGCATACTTATATAAGTGATTGTTACTAGTTTTATTGTGTTTGTATGGACTAGACCAATATTTGACTTGATAGGAGATATTAGTGAAGAACAGGCTTAAGCCTCAGTGTGAGACGAAGAAAGGATATGTCCAGGAAAAATCGTTTGGGAGTGGTAATGATACCTTAATTCTGTTAATCACAGGAACTAGCTAAAATTCTCTAAAATTCTACAAATTGAAATAGCTTGTATTCTATTTACACTAAAATTCCAATGCGGATAACTCCATACAACGCTCTCACTAATATAAGACAAGTTTTATTCCATTGCTCGCCATTTGCGGATAGTTTTAGTAGGCACCAAATAAGTGGCGACGTAATTTCACTAAAACTACCCGCAAATTTAATAAATACATTTAATTTTAGTAATGTTATTGATAGGACTCATACTAATTTAGACTTTGTCGTTACCGTATAATAACTGATTTAGTTTTCCAAAATTTTAGTTTAGTTCAGTTGAATAAGCGAATCACTACCAATATTCGTTAAAATATCACAAAATTTTTCAAAGGTCCTTATTACGACAATGATCAGTTTTTTTCAGAAATGTCGCGCCGTGAATGCACTAGCCTTATGCACGTAACCGCTGTTTTTGTTGCCGTTTTAACGAAATTTATCGTTTTCTTTTTCTCGTATTCCCTTATTTCTGTTTGTTCCTGCGCTTTTGTGACTGTAAAAAGGTTACAATTAGTGCAATTATTTTTGTAGTAAATATGTGGTTAAAAATTACATATCGCACAAGCGATGAGACATAATATAACCATTCGGAGCAATGGTAAATAATAGTCTCGATTAAAAAAAAATGTCTAACTAATTTGTTTTACACTATATTTTCAAATTTACGATTTGAATGCATTGTAAATAAAAATATTGATATGCATGTTTTTTGTTACAGGTAAGTGATTTAAAGTATATCCTTGTCGCGTCTTGATGGGTACGCCTATTACTTTGGCATTATCATGAACATGAAATTTACGGTGGTAAGTTTAGCAGCAAACCCATAAGCTCCTTATGAAACATCGCTGTGCGCCATTTAATGCCACAAATCGGTAGAGATCTTCTTGTAGGTAATAAGATTTTTAAGCTAGTGAAATAGCTTAAATGTAAAAAAAATACTATTCTAAGTAAAGTGTGTAAAATCTGAAAGTCGATCGACAAATTTCGAAACTGTTTCGAAGAATCAGACCTACATGTTTTAATTAATAAAAATAATACACGAATTAACATTTTATTACCATAAATAACTTAGAAAACATAAAATATACAATTCATAAAAAAACAACGGCATTTCGACAAGTAAAAAGAATCAATTAATCTAAGTTATTAATTCGCTGCCAGTGGGAAAAGTTCCCAAAATGTTGGCAGCATTTACCTTAAGAAAAAAAAAAAAAAATACTGTTTAAATAAGAATAAATGGTATAATTATGTATAAGTAGAATTTCTTGAAGATGGTTCTTGAGTAGAGAATGAACAATAATAGCAAGCATCTTTTCCTATCATATTATAAATGTGAAAGGTGGTCATTTGTTTTTTTTCTATTTAGCTCCTTTCGATGGGTGATATTTTGTTGTTAGTTCTAATTTAAGTTTTTGTCACTTGATATGAATTAAGTACGAGATTTGATTATGGTATGCTAAAGCGTACTGTATTCTTCTTTTTGTTTAATTTATAAATACATACCAGCAATACTTGACTATAAACTTCTATCCCAAATGTTTATCAAGAAACGTTATTGGCTAGTTCGAGTAAATGGATGACACCGATTGCATTGCTTCAATGCCAATATCCGTATAATTATTCGATAATTTATTCATACTCTCATTCTCTCACTCTCACTTCTTAAGGCCAAAAACGTAGGGGAGTTTGCGATATTTCGCATAGAAAGTTCTCCTAGAAGCGCTTTCGTCTAAACGATGAGTTTTCATATTAATTATTATAAAATGCATTATTTAGACTTGGACTTTGACTTTGTTTACAGACTATTGCTTAACTCAGATGATAGATAAACGGATCTATCATCTGTTTTAGTCAGCGTACTCTTCGATCATTTATTTTTTTGCAATTACCTACCACCACAATTATTTTGCTTACCTTTTACGGTCGATTTTGGTCACTGGTTTAATTCAAAACAGTGTCGCGTTTGATTGATGGTTTGTAACCCGAGTTTGGGGTGACCAGATATTTTGATATTTTAGGACCAAATAAACCCAAAGTTTATCGATATTTTTATAATGAATAAGCAGATATTTAGCTACTGTAACGGTCTACGGTGGACTATGCCTGCCTAGAGAATACCTGATTCATTGGAGACTTGATGATATTTCGATTATATCCGTACGGAAAAGCTGAATTAGACAAAAGAATGCAACTAATACATGAATATTGATTGATATCATTTACGTAGGATGGCTACCCAGCCCATTTTCTGAATTTTAAGACCGCCCAAGATTTTTTGGGCTTTGAAGATCTTCTTCAAAAGATTCTTTGGTGGTCTTAAAATTCATAAAATGTGCTATAGTTTGAAGACTTTGCCTATAGACCGTTTTTCTAAGATAACAACTGTGGCCGAAATTCTAATCTGCCTTTCGAAGTACTGAAGTGCTCAAGTGAAAATGCTACTATCAGTCCAAAGGCAACTCATACAGGTATCAACGCTGAGGACAATTTTAATCAGATTGCTCGTGAAGATACCAATAAATCAATTCTACTAAGTAAAATAATTTTTATCTTATGAATTATATGAATATGAATTAAATGATGGTATCCCTTCCATCATAGGACCATTGACGGATAAATTGTGAATAATGCAGTTATGCATGTTTGGTTATTGCCTATTTTGATTGATCGTTGCTGGATTTGTCTTTTTTGACAATAAATCAATAGTTCCAGAGAGCGCGCCTGAATTTCTAAGTTCTGCTGATATTAACTATATAAGTAAGTAGCCACTTTGATACTTGCTCGGTTCTCACTTCTAATACTGTTTTTTGTTTTATTAAAATAAAACACTAATAACTAATGCAGCTACTACAATAACATTTGAGCAATCCACTAGCTATATAACTAGCTAGCTATATAGCTTCAGTTATATAGCTAGCTATATAACTGAAATGTTCTAACCCGCTACTGGCTGATACTTAGTTAATGTTCCAAGTCTGCTACTTTTTTGATTATATGTTACCAATACTCAGTTGGTCGGCTGATATTCGATACACTTGGTGCTGCCGATGGTTTACTCGGCACCGCAGTCATGCTTATCATCTCCATAGTAATGGTTTTATTTAAAACGCCATACTAATACAAAATATATAATTATTATTCCTCAGGAAAAATATTTCTAATTCGAACGCGGTAGGCATCTTTACCGGAAGTTTTTTACCTACGAGGAATCAATATTGATTATCACTAATTATATTTTATTATGGATTACTGACGTCTGAATTTATCAACATAACACATTGAACATTATATATATTATTAACACTCACGTTCATAATTATTTCGTACTGTTTCTACGGGTATAAATGCGAGACGGTGTATGGTATGACGAACGCACCGCACTCAAGATCCTGATGAAAACTTCCGAAAGAAGCCGAAATAATTTTCGATCGTGATATCTTTGAAGATAACGTATCGACATATCAATATGACATATCCAAACCGACTTGTCAGTTAGTTAAGTTTGACACAAGCCAAATCTAGATATTTGAATATATATATGTATACATACTTGTATGTAGTATAGACTTCAAAACAGAAGAACAAAAAAAGCTTTGAATTAACTCATTGGCATTTTCGCTGAAACCATATTAAAATGTTCCACGTTCAATCAGGTGAAGAATTTTCTCGTGAAGTACTTGTCTACTATATTAAAAAATATTTTTAACGTCGACTGTCTCTATAATATTAACGTATAACATTTTTATGCCTATTTTTCATTCCAAAATGCACTGTTTATTTGAAAAATATAAATTCTAAGCCGTCACTTTATGCTGCACTACGCTTGCGGCATTTGTCGCGATGCAGTGTCGTATCACGTGACGTAACATGCGACCGGGACGAAAAACGTTGCAGGATTCCGCCGCAGGCTGTCGCGTCCACGCAAAACAACGCACGATATTTTCACCGTTCATTTTCTCTTTTCTTTATCGGTGTGTCATTTTCGGTAGTGGTCGTTTATTTTTTTTCAGATTTTTTTTCTATCATGGCAATGATAAAAATATTCGCTATTTTGGGAAATTTATCATCTTTCAAAACAGTTTTACTCTAAACAAATTCATTTGGGGTAGGTGCTACTAGCATTCTGGGTACACTGCCAACTGGTAGCGGGTTGGAATAATTGACGTGGCTGGCAACAAGTACTAAATTCATCATTATCATCATCTCGGCCATAGGAGGTCCACTGCTGGACATAGGCTTCCCTCGCTGATTTCTGACCAGGTACTGGATTATTCAAATGCTATTATATATTTTTTATATCAATTGTGATATATATGATGTAGCTGTCGTATCATAAAGAGGTCTTAGTAATTTAGTGTAAAAATTGGATAAAGTTATCATATATAGGGTTGTTACTTGGAAGGTATTTATAAAATGTGTTCAAAAATCACAATTATAATGTTTTTCTTTAGTATACATTAGTTTAAAAAATGCAAATCGTACATTGCGTGCATTCCGTGAGGCGCCATCATCACAGAAGAAGAAGAAGATGTCATGGATTAAAACATTTTTAAACAAATATATATTTAATATTGCACTATTCATAATCCAACGTAAAAATGTATATAATTTACTTTTGAAATAAGGTACAGGTTTCATACAATGATATAATATTTGATGAATTACAGTTTAAAAACAATTCAACCAATTAAACGTCTTACACCTGAAATAATGAAAGTGATTTCGATGATGTGAACTAAGAGTAAGATAAAAAAGTAACAGAAGTAGTACTGGTAAGTAAAATACAAGGATACTAAGATTACGCAGAATAAAATACCTTATTGTTCGTGTTTTGGGCTCTTTGTAATGTTTTTATTTTTTGCGCATGATTTAACAAAAAACTAAAAAGTGACGGAATGAAACAAGGGTTCTCGAAGCCCCAAATCTGGGGGTTCCCGATCATTTATTACGTACACGTCGACGGGATAAGGATCCTTTGGCTCAACCCTATCTGTTGCAAGTTTAGAAACTTTCAGAATTAGCTTTACAAAAGGCTCATGCAGAGATGCGTTTGTGTGAGGCGTTTGCTAAATATTGCTTGACCAAGTTTTGATCTATGTCTCTGGAAGAAGAGGCAAAATTAAAATAATATACGAAGGGTGTCTACATTTTAGGTAGATCTGCTCCACTGGACCTACTTAGTTGGTGATGTTTGATTATTATAAATTTGATAGTGTGTTCCATTATCTGATTCTTAGCACATTTCATGTAGAGTCAGGATGATATTTTTAACTAACGGAAAATAAGACAATTCAATAAATAACACGTTGCTTAAAGCGAATATTTTCGTCCTAGTGTTTCGTATATCCGCAGCAAGAACAGCTAAGCCCAACTTGCTATTCTTACTGCAGAGTCTTATAAAGGTTGGTGGCGTATCCCGTAATGCACCCGGGGTCCCAGAAATCCATTGGCGACTGTAATCGCTTAACATCAGGTGGCCCAGTCTGATTGTTTGTTAATTAATTTATTGACATGAAAATTTTATTTTGACTTTAAGTTTATCTAGCTGACGTTGGTATTCAGATAGTCATTCGCATCTAAGTTGAAAAAAAATTGACTTGGTGTCGTGAAACATTATTTATCGCTTCGTTTACCTAAGACTAGACAAATATATATCGGTCATTTACCGTCAGTCATTGAAACCCATAACTTTATTTAAGTGGCAATACATACTTTATTTTAATGTAACGCAATTAATCTTACAGAAATATCGTGAAGTGTGTACTTATTGCATTATTTTAAAACAGCACATTACATTCTCAGGATCAAATTACTACCACAGTCGTCAATGAGCATATAACCTAAAACAGTCGAAGCCCAGCCATATGGGAGCGACAATCAAGTATTGAACTCGGTACTAACTGTAATTAATGGTTGCATTCCATACTAAGAAAATTCGGGTTCTAATATCGTTTGTGGGAAATAATTTCTTTTGTATTATTTCAAAAATAACTTATTAGTTCTAATATATATTATAACATAGTAAAACTTCTTCAGAGTAATAGTTTAATCCTCCGATTCGAATCAGTCCCCAAGGTACACTTGAGATAACAGCTTTCCATTAAACCTTTTGTTCTAGCATAAGATCCTTTTTTTAATCTTTATTTTACGAGTTTTCCCATACATGTCGCTGTGTAGGTATATATTGCAGTACATACTTCTTTTTTCAAATGTACAAACAATTAATTTAATCGCACTCTTTCTTTCAAGCCACATATACTTAGGCCTACTATCATCTTGGTTTTGGTCGGACAAAGCCAAGTGTAGATAGGATAGATATATATTAAATGAACCAAGGGAACTGTCAGTAAATAAAAGTTTTCTCGGTCCATCATTTCTTACACACTCCATTGAAATATAGAATACATAATATGCTAGAGTATGTACTCCATATTTTGAAGACAGCTTAAAAAATGTAATTGCAAGAAGCTTGAATTATATGTTTTTTAAAATAATTCTATTAACTCTATACTAGAAAGTATAATAAGATTACAAATAATTAAAATAAACTCAAACAAGTTGGCCATCATTAACGTCCGAAAAGAGAGCAAGGATCCAAAACGGTTTCAAAGTGAAATTGAACGTTTTCTAACTCGGGCCTGGCAAACCAGCACTAATAAGGAAGCCGGCAATCCATCAAGTAGCGAGGTTTTTTCCACTCTCTTCCAAAACGAGGATTTGGAACGTGTTTCTTTTGGCAATAATGTTAGGTATTTAACCTCTTTCGTCCGCCGGAAGGTTTGCGTTGATTGATTTGATTTTTTAAAAGTTCCTTTTTTAATAGTTACTTATGGCTGAAAAAAGCACATACCAATTCGGTAGGAGGCAATTTCATTCGCTTATTAGTTATCATTAGTGTATTATTAGTACTAACGATTGTTGATAAGACGTACGAAGCAGGCGCCATTCTATTGGGTATGCACCAATTATTATATTTGAATAACATAAATAACTTTTTTTTAAAGGCATGTGTATGATCATCTGTATCCACCTGTATGTTACCTGACGCTAAGTAGTGATGCGGTCTACGATAGAGCGCCTGCTTAGAAAATACATATTCACTCGTGACTTGAAGACACCCAGATTGTATGAACAAATCACAGATTAAAGCATTTAATTTCACTCGCTAACTGTACTTACTGTGAATGTGGAAGCAAAACACTTCTTGTGACAATTGAGAATTTCTACCATGTAAAGATGTCGCATTACTATTTGTGGCACCACGCAATTGTGGCATGCAGTTAGTAGTTGCAAAAGTATACTTTATTCGACAACTTGCAATACTGTTCATTTATATAAAAGGATTCCGTGACGGTTGCCGTGGCGCAGTGGTCAGTGTCAGTGACATGACTTTTTTGTCTCCGGGACCCTTGGTTCGATTCCCGGCAGAGGCAAACATTTGTGCGATGAGTGTAGGTGTTTGTCCCGGGTCTTGGGTATTTTTGTGGTGTGATTGTGTGTGGGCATGCCTCCCGCGACACAGGGAATCCTATTGCGGGGGTGTAAGTGTGATAAAATAAATAAAAAATAATTTAATTAATTAATTCCACAAATTTTATTGGATGCGGGCAAGGCAACAAACAATTTTTATTCTTCCAAAAGTATTATGAAACATCATCCCTGAACATATCCCGTTAACTTAATATGAAACCAAATATGTGACACAGACTAATCACACCCAGTTATGCAAATCACAATTTTAATCCAGAACAATAGGAGACCCATCTCAAGACACAGCCTGGCAACAATCACGCGAAATATTAAACCCTGTCCGACACACGCAGAACAATAAAGATGTGACGTAAAGAGATAAATCATCCGTCGTCGTGGCAACCGCGACATCAGGGGCAAAATTAGAAGTGAATTCTATACGGCGTTGGCGCAGTTGAGAGTCGGGGCAGTTAGTAAACTTACTATATTATGTATTTGTAATCATAAATCTATACGGAGAGGAGAGATTTGATTGTTTGTTTGTTTGCACTGAATAGGCTCCGAAACTACTGAAACGATTTGAAAAATTCTTCACTATTGGGAAGCTACTTCATCCCCGGGTGACATTTATATTTTGCTATATGATATTTACTAAAACATTAGTGATTCTAATTTTTATTTTTGAAATTTTTTACTTGTGCGAAGCCGGAGCGGACCACTATATAATATATGTTACTGCTATTGTGGGTCAGTAACGATGTGGTATTAAATAGAGCTGTTGCATTTACTTCGTTTTTGGTGATATCTTGACGATTTTTAACCGACTTAAAAAAAGGAGGCTAGGTACTCAATTCGACCGTATATACATAAAATATATTTTTTTTATATGTATATATTTTAATTTTTTTATATAATGTGTTCTCGGATAACTTCATCGTTAATGAACCGTATACTTAACGTAACGTAACTTAACCGTTGGTGGTCCCATTTAAATTTAATCAAAATCTGACACTCATTGAAAAGTGCTACGTATACCTGGACGATATTATAGTTGCGGGTTAAGACATCGGTGAGCATACACAATGACAATTGATCCCGTGAGTAGCAACGGTCACTGAAAAGGGTGAAAAAAATTCTATAAGTTATTTTACACTTTTGAGGGTTGAAGTCGGTTCCATTTTTTGTTAAACATTTTTTTACTCAATACGTATATTCAAATTTAACAAAAAAAATAGCTAGGATTTATGGAAATTGCATTTCAATTTATTTTCACTGCTCATATATATTATATATTAGAATTATGTAGTATCATATGCATTCTGGTAAGATATGAAAAAAATGAATTAATAATTTAATTACATTGATACGGTATAAATATAGTATTAAAGAAGAACATTTTTTTAATAGTTATAATAGTTTGTTGATGTATGGAATCACATGTGCTCCTGACGGAAATATTAAAACAGAAATTTCGGTTTTGCACTCTTTGCGCGAGTTTTTGAGTTCATGGTAAAAGATTTGGACCATAAACTACGCCCATATAATTTAATTTGGATAACACTATGCAGTCTATATTTTATGTTGTTTATGTAAGTTTTTGTTTATGGTACGGTCGCATATATTTTAATCTTTTTACCGACTTTTCTGTAAGCTGGAGTAAACTCTTAGCTTCCGTGCTCTTAAACCATGTCGTCACTCAACATCAGGTGAGACAGTAGCCAAACGCTCAGAATATAAAACACCATATTATTATTTATATTTTATATTTAAATAAGTATTTATTTTTTTATACATAAAAATATTATATTTATATTATATTACATTTTTTACAATTGTCTGTCTTCTTCGCGTGTACTGTGACAGGAGGGTAGATTTGAACCGTTATATTGGTAAATTCGGAGTTGAATGCGGTGGATCAGGTGTGAAAAATGACGTCACTTTCCATGTGAGCAGCCACAGTTCGAGTCATTGGGCAGATGGCTACAATTTGATTGCCTTTTTGATGTCAGTGATATCGGAAAAATTAGAGAGATTGTGGTGTAATTTTGACAAATAAATATATATTTTTTTAACCTGTATGAATCTTTTGGTCACTAATTAACCTGATAAACAGTAAAATTTAATCAAAATACTTTTTATCGTATAATGCTTAAACGTGTTTCGCATTTACTTGTTAACGGGTATATTAATTAGTTTAATTTCTAGTAATTAAACTGTGGTTTAGTACCCAGGGAACTTTGAAATGATGGCTCACACGAGGTAGATGAAACAGATAGACCATTATATTTTTAAGATGTATAGATCAAGAGCTTATGACCACTATCTCACTTGATGGTCAGTGACGATGTGGTCGAAGTTGTTATCACGCTAGACCTAAAATACTTACTGGTTCTCAAGGGCTGCCTTAACACACTATGTATTTTGATGACTGTGTTTCAAACTTAAGGGTGGTAGCTAGCCAGGCGCTTACTCGAAAGTACCCTATAACCATGCTGAGAATTGGATAATAGTGTTATCTTCATCGGAAGCTCAAGCTCAATTTGCCAGTCTATGAAAACCATGAACTGGCAAAAGCATCGTTACCAAAATCGTTGGAAGTGGTGGCGATTCCAACTGGTCCTTATTTTGTGATCAATCACGAGGGCAGTTCTAAGGGCAGTTTAAGACTGACGCAAAGAAGCAAAGTTCCCAAATTTATATTTTAATTCAGGAATTAAATGTGTGTTATCTTTTATGTGATACACTTTTAATCATTTTTTCGTTGTGTATTTGTTTGTATATTTATTTTTTAGCATTTTTTTAAAGTAAGTGTGTACGTACAGGCATGTCTTGACAAATAGCTCCAACGGAAGACCAGCGTTGGCTATCAGCCGACATCATGCTGAGTTGGGGCCAATTTGTAACATTTTCTGTTTTTTTTTCATTCTTTTAAAATTTGTTTGTTTAATGTTGTGTATATGTCACAGATAAATTATTTCTATTTTATTCTATTCTATTCTAAAATAAGATTAAGTCTTAAATTTTGACAAGCATCTCAACCCTTCAAGGTCGCGGCGAGTCCCTGAGATTTCGAATCGTCACGTCAAATATCGCCCTCAATTATAAATCTTATTTCGCCTTGTGATACTAATCGCATTGAGAACTTTGTAAGAAGTTGTACTTCTTCCTTAGAACTGATCTTTATTGAGTTTTCATGAGGGTTGGAATGTATTTGGCGTAACATTTGTTTATATAAGGGGAACGCAACGTTTTTAATTTTATTTGTATTAACCATAGACGTATTACAATATGTATCAATTTGAGTCTGAAAACTATCGCGAGTTTCTTCCATAATTTTAATGTAACAAACTGTCAAGGACTCACGTGGTTAACACTGGAAAATTACTCTCCGACCAGTTTCGAACTTATTTGCAGTTCTTCATCTAGGAGTTATGATCGTGCCAGGCGGCGGGCGTGAGCCTCAGCATGTAACTGATCGACTGACTGTAATGTGTATCAAAACTAAACATGAAAATAAAATTAACGATATGCTTTTATTACGTATATAAATATAATTTTATAATTTATTAATATCATTTATCTGAGTTTAATTTTAATTGACACACTCAAAATTGAAAATCTGTCACCAAAACTTTCCATGAGAGCCCGTTAATATTTATTAGTCTAAAGCTTTTTTTGACCAAATCGTCACTCACCATCACGTAAGATGGTAGTGAAACTCTTCTATCCACAAAGTATTAAAAAGGTCTTGAAATATTTATTGTACTAACCAAATAATATTTATGTATCTTATTTAAATAGCAGTAATTTATAATTTAATTTAATTACTACTTTTACTTTATAATTAATCATTAGGACTTGTTTGCTGAGTCAAATTATTGAAATGCTTAACATACTAAACTTGTATATAAAAGTAGTAAATATTAAATGGTAAATATAACATTGGCCCTAATTCTGGTAATCACTCGAACTAGCTCAAATTTTAAAAAATGAAATAGCTCATATTCTATTTGCGCTAAAATTGAAATTAGTATAACTCCATACAACGCTATCCCTAATATTAGGCAAGATTTGTTCAATTGCGTGCCATTTGCCGTTAGTTTTAGTTGGCACCAAATAAGTGGTGACTTATTTTACTTAAAACTACCCGCAATTTAATAAAAACATCTAATTTTAGTTTTGTTATAAATAAGTAAAACTAATTTGGACTTTATCATAATTGTATAAGAATTTATCTTGCTTATCTTATTGTACAGAATTTTAGTTTAGTTTCATTGAACAAGAGAATCACTACAATTATAATAGCTCAAGAAAGTATGGTAAGACGGTTTGATCATGTAGAGAGAAGAAACGAAAGAAGATTGAATAAGCAGATTGTATAATACATGGGTTAAGTGAATGGTAGTTTTGGAAGAGACAGGCCTAGACAAACGTTCCGAAATTAAATTGAGGAAATTCTAAGAAAGGGTCAGATCAAGAGCTCTCTAAATCGACGCTCTTGTTTGAAAGGTCTGATGAGCGTAGATGAAGCGAAAGAAGTGTGTTTAAATCGTCGAATTTGGAAGGCTTTGTTCTCTGCTTACCCCTACAGGCAAAACGAGTAAATATTATAATTTATGTATATGTATCTGAATATTCGCCGTATCACATAAAATGCAATCTGTACGAAATAATAATTTGGCATGAAAATGAAAAAGCCACGGGCCATAGCTTTGCTAAATAAGGAAAACGTAGGAAGAAAATAATATGACATGTAGGTAGCAAGTACTCGTACATTCATTCACAAGGATTTATTAATATTTTCGCTCTTCGTAATGTAATATCTAGTCCAAGGCCGACGCAGAAACTCAGAAGTGCCAACAATCATAAAATAACATTTTAGTTTTTGTAATAACATATAGAATTAATGTGAATGTGTTTGTTGTACGAATAACTTGTTCAAGTCCAACAACTTCATTTGAATATAGGTACAGATTTAAAAATAGTAATATCAGTTTTCTTATTTAAGCTTTGGTTTTGACATATTATAAACGAGTAGTGCCCCGCGGTTTCACCCGCGTGGATTACGGTTTCCTCCCTACCTCAAACTATCCCACGGGAACTATACTTTTTCCGGGACAAAAATAGCCTATATATAGGTTAAACTATCACCATACCAAATTTCATCGAAATCGAGCATACACACAAACTTTCGCATTTATAATATTGTAATGTAACAAACCGACTAGGACTCACGTGGTAAACACTGGAAAATTACTCTCCGACCAGTTTCGAACTTATTTGCAGTTCTTCATCTGGGATTTATGATCGTGCCAGGCGGCGAGCGCGAGCCTCAGCACGTAACTGCTGAGGCTCGCGCTACTAATATTATAATATTAGTAATAATTTTGTTATTAAAACTGACGAGGTTGACATATTATGAACTAGGAGCGCCCCGCGGTTTCACCCGCGAAGTTTACGGTTTTCTGTTACCTCAATAACCTCACCGGAGTTATACTTTTTCCGGGATAAAAGCAGCCTAAGTGTTAATCCAGGGTTTAACCTATCTCCATACCAAATTTCACCGAAATCGGTTTAGCCGTTTGAGCGTGAAGAAGTACCAAACATACACACGTACACACAAACTTTCGCATTTTTAATATTGATATGAGAAAATATTCGAATTATTGTTTGACAGTTGTCAAACGCAAACTTATAACACGTTAAAAAAAAAATTAAAAAAAAATTAAACGTCGATCAATGACGTAAAGTAGTTTAAATAAAGTGTTGTCACACACACACACGGCAGAATTACGTTTGCCAGGTCAGCTAGTGTTTATTTATTGATTCCGTAGTACTTGAATATAAAAATATAGCATACATTTTTGACACTAAATGTACAACTTCTATTAAAGCCTGTTTTGCCAAAACAAAAGGTATATCGGAAATTAATTTTACTATGGCCACTGATACCAATTGCCAAATGTATAACTAAAAGGAAGGAATAGTAAAGGAGCTATTTGATGGATTGAATGTTGAGTGAATGTTCTATTTCAATGCATAGTGATGCCTTGAAATCGTGCAACATCAATAATTTTAACTACTACGTTTGATACAAAAACTTACAGAAATATTTCAGTCGAGAAACTTCCTCAAAGACTATTCTACTTCTTAGAAATTCTAAAATACTACGATGTTTCGAAATGTTATCCCGAAAATGTTATTGAACGTTACGAACATTTTAGACTATTGTTCTCAGTGGATATGGTGAAGTCGTTTCACTTCTTTATAGTTCCCTTTTGAATACTAAAATATTCGATCAGTATTTACAGAATAAATTCAAATATTACCGAACAATTTTATTCATCTAACACATATCTTTATGAACTGGTAAATAATAAAATGCTAAAGCCGGAAAGATTTTTCTACTTACGTTCAAATTTTTAAAGGAAAAATTTCGCCTAGTAATTGGATTTGCACCTACGACTACATAATACCGTACTGTCTCTTTGCCATTTAAGCTATAGTAGCACTCCACTAGCCTTCCGAATTAACTCCTTATTTTTTTACATCTGAGGGATGTTTGTTTTTTGTTTGGAAAAACAGCCCCTCAGGATCCCTTTTACGGTATTCTGTAGTAGTTAGTAGGTTCAAAACCCACCAGTAGCCGATTTTTTTCTTTAAATAATTTGTACTTTAGTTCCGCCTAGCACGATGTTAATGCAATGAGCAATAAAACTCTTTTCTCACATAATATAATTCAAAATTCAAAATAATTTAACAAAATCAAATATATAATGTTGTGGTCGAAGTTTAAATAACGCCAAACTATAGCTCAAAACTATAAGGAGTATATATATACTGCTGACTAGCATGCAAGCACTAGTTGCCAGATTTTTTAAACTTTACCAACCTTATTGTCAGATTATTTGTTTTCAACAACGAATAAATTTTAAAAGCGAATTGAGACATCAGACACTTTACCGCATAAAAATCGTGGATTCCGCTCGCTGTGACACTTCATGATTTATAACGGCCGATAGTGGCATATCGCGGCCATCTTGAATTTTCGACGTTATTTTTAAATGATGGTCCTTCAAGCCGATTTACAACCAATGTTTTGTTTGCCGGAAATAATCAATGTTTCCGTTGTGATTTTTTAAGTATATATGGTTTTGACGGAATTTCATCCTGATTTTTTTTTATGCTTTCGCAATGCAGAAACTACTCGACTGGAAAAGGGGCACAGCTAAAAATTGGGTACATCAGTACGCAGAGATTCAGCTGTACTCCTCAATTGCGCATTGATGCTGAGAAGTATCATTTTTATAATTAGCTTGAGTTTACATTTTATATTAACCAACGTAGATAATATTTTTAATATTATTTACATGGTTTGTGGCATAAATAAATATCGTATTGTACTGTATTGTATATATATACCTATTATATAACTTTGTCATGTAGAATGGGCTAAAAACATTGATCTCATCAATGTTCAATTTTTAACCTTTAGATTATGTAGGGAAGATTTCTTATTTGCTTATTACTTAAGCACCGGCTTAAGCTGCACGCCATAGAGCCTCATTAGCAGTGGTACTAAGACTCTTTCATCTGTCATAGACGATGATCTGTACTCATTCTGCATGCGGTTGGTAGTTCTTGGGGCTCTCATAAGCTTGGTGACTAAATATCGATGTGAAGGAGTGTCCTATACCTTTGTCATTTATTAATATCATAGTTATAAGTATTCCATGTTACATTTACTACTTTTCCTAAGGTTGGCATTACGGCATTACGCGTGTACGGCTGGACCAATTTCGACACTTCTTTCGCCAATAGAACGCCACGTTATTTGTATGTCCTATACACTAATCATCATCATCACCATTTTCATCACCACGTGGGTGAAACCGCGGGGTGCAGCTAGTAAAATATATATTAAAAATACAAAGCAAAGCACTTAAGTCCAGCGACCACCCACAAAGCGAAACACATCTTAGCTACCGTACTACATGTATGACGTGACGTCATGACAATGTTGTCATAATCAAAGCAGAATAAAGTTTCGCGTTTGTTCCTACCCCGATATGGCAATGTAAAGCAGTTACGAAGCTATCTCCCATGCATCACACACATTGAGAAATGAACTGTTTTTTGAATCTTCATTATTAAAGGTATCATCAATTGGATCTAACCGTTTAAGTATCGTATTTTTCACGGTTTTAGTTAATGTGAATAGCAGAAATGTGAAGCAATATACAATAACTCAAGTTTTTTTACCAGCCATGGATATGAAATCAGCAATTACATTAAAGTAGATATTATTAATAAAATTTTATGCAAATAAAATGTTTGAAACTTTCTTATGATCATAAATTTTTTTTGTAAGTATACGTAACGTTACACAGACATAATTTATAGTGATGTTTTTTTTCTCAGTGTTTATCTCAACGTTGCGATTATAAATAAATCACATTAAATTTGCCTTCAACAACAGTTTTATTATGCCATGGATGCACATCATCATCATCATCATCTGAGCAATAAGACGTCCACTGCTGGACATATGCCTCCCCCAAGATTTCCAGAGGGACCGGTGGAAATCGTCCTTTAAATTAGATATTGATATATACGATTATCACACATGCTCATTTTAATCATCACTAATATCACCTTTTTCATCACCACGGGGCACAGATAGTAACTATAATATATTATTTGGTTAAGATGTGTCACCTAAAGTCATAATTTAGTATTTTTCTAGTATTCCTTTTTTGTTTTATATATCGACATACCAATAAATAACAGATTATAAAAGATTTTAATAGTTAATTTCTTTCCTGACTTAATAAGATACGAGTAATTCATTGCCATGTGCTCTGAATTCCACACGATTTAAGAGACTAAAGTACTTCTAGATTGTTGCAGCATCGCTTGATTGCAGGCTCGCAGGCTCAGAGTGTCACAACGACGATTTCTCTACGCGATCAAATCAGAAATCGTCAGACGTGCGCGCACGGCGCGGCGGTGCATCTTTTGCGACTTTTGAGGGCGGCTGGCGGGTTGTCATGTGTTGGGGCTGGATGGACTCTCGCAAATGTCCACCAAGCTGTGGCATTGCATTTGTAAATGCGGCTTGTTTGCTTACCTCAAAATGTCACACAGTTGTCGCGTGAACATTATTGAAATAAATAATTATAAGAAAAGTCACTGTGTGTGTGTGTATATGTATAATTTTCTACAAAACTTACGTACTGTTTTCCACAGATGTACAGCTCACGTCGTCAAGTGGTAAAAGTCGTGCGTCTGTATGTCACGTTTTATCGCCGACATTAGGCAGGCGGCACACGTGCCACATATTAACGTACACCGCTGCGTACGTGCCTTCGACTGTCGCTCGATTCAATAAAATGTTCGGTTGCTTTGCTTTTTGTTTCTTGCTAGCCTGATTTGTTCCATCAATGAGGCATTGAGGGACTAGAAGGCCAAGGTCCTTACACTTACTCTATGCTGAAATGAGGAAACTAGCAAAAACTGCTTTTAAGTCTGTATGTTATACTTCTAGCCTTTGAAAATTTCTGCTAGAAAAATAATTTGACGGGTCTACAAAATTATATCTGATAAAACAAATAATCTTTTTTGGATTTCGATTATGTGTTCACATTGTACGAGGAACACAATTAAACACCAGTAAAATACTGAGTAGTGTATTGATATATATATACTTGTCTAGCTTGCAGAACCAATTCACCCAAATATCAAAACCTCACCCAACCTCCCGCGCGTTCGTGACACAAAAGATTGCGCGATGTAGGAATTGTCCATGCGATACTGGCGCCATCTAGTAAACACCGTATTGAACTATTTACAAAAGCTACTCGAGAACACGCGTTCGACATTTTGCAGGTGTATGGCAATAACTATCGGTAGAATCGCATAGTATGTGACATTTATGACAATTCTTTATTTACAAATAAAATGATTATGCCTATGATTTCATATAAATGGACCGTTCAACAACCTCTACGTAGAGCAATTAGCTGCTCTACATAGAACAACCATATACAGAAATCGTTCAATCAACAGGATCTAATTCGTAACACCACACACCTACATTACACGTACAGATGCGCGTAATTAATTTATATTAATCGAATTCCAAACTCGCATTACACGCGTCACAAGTAATGAATTCATTAATAACGTGTCTGTGCCTAGCACTACCAGGTGCATAGGTGGCTCTACCTGGTGCTGTCAGGTTTAATTGTTACTGATGAGATAATAAGTTTATAGATAATTTTCTTCGTTTTGTCTAAGCCCAAACCGCTATCCTCGTTACCTCTTTAATTCAATGAAAACAACCACAAAAGTGTGTTTTTTTTTTTTTTCTCAGCTATGTGCGTCCACTGTTGGACGTATGCCTCCCCCATATAGGGGGGATTTGCCAATACTCGCCACGCTTGGCAGGCGGGTTGGCGAGTGCAGTATGATTCCGATCCTCAGAAGGCGCTGCTGCCCACCTCCTGGTACGTTATCCCTTAGCCGACTCTTACGGCACCCGCGGGAAGAGATGGGGGAGTACTATTCTAGGCCGGTACCACCACGGCACGGCACGGCAAAGTGTGTATACACTAATGAAAATGTAACTGAAACGTTTACTTAAAGGTTTTATTAAGATAAGTCCTTAAGTAATTTGATTTTTATTTTTATTTTGGTTTTGTTATTGAGACCAATGATGAACCAAACATTTTTCTACATACTTGCAATTATGTGTTTTTCGAGTATGCATAATTGGAGAGTTCATCTTTGAGTAATCATGGTAATAATTTCAGAAAGAGACACTGATAAAAAAAAATAAAGAGATCGTAGGTCTAAAACACTATTTCTCACCATATCTTTTTTTCTATTTGTTTTTATATATTTTATAATTTCACTGGCCGAAAATCCCCTCATTTCTGATTTACAGAGCAGAAAGAAAACAGTAATACCAAACTGATGAAACTCTGAATTTAGTTGCTCTCTTCATATATCCCTGGGGTGATGTCAAGTGTGATTGCTTAAAAAGAGTTCTCAAACTAGCTTAGCTAGCTAGGTGTTACCCAAAGTAAGATATGAGGTAGGTTTATTTTAAGATGGTTAGTGAATAGTATGATTATAATTTTATAATAAAATTCATGCACTAATTTGTGTATCGGACGCAAATGAACATGAACATTTACAATTATAAGGAATTTAAAATAATATCTTTGAAAATGATACTTTTCAAACTGGCATGATCTGATCACATACATTTCTTTAGATCAGATAAGTTTTCACATAATCAGATTTTTTTTAAGATGGGTTTCTAAAGATTGACCCTAAAGACTCCTTGCAACACAAGAAATATAGCACGCATATACGAAATATACAAAATATATTGAAAATATTCCGGCTATTTTATTTCTCTATCAAACTATTTCAAACAGAAATAAAAGTGTTATATCAATGATATAGTATAAACATTATTTATTTTAGAAATTGACCGTTAATATGACTGTAACATTTCAAAAGAATCACTAAATGTGTCATCATAAATTTTTAGCTGCTCAAAACCGTATCCCTGTATTACGACCTGTCTGCAACGCACACTATCAGGTTATATATTCATTGATATTTCATTTAATAACAATTGAAATCCCTTTTTAAACTATTTGCTACTTTGACAAAAGATTACTTGGAAAGTTATTTTGTATATGAGACATGAGCTGATGCAAGACACTGAATAAAACTCAGGAATGTTACTTGTTAATCATGTAGTCATTCCTTTATACTCTTTTTTGAATTCGACAACAGCAATTAACCCAAAGCCATCACTATCACCATATTTTTCACACATAAATTTGTCACCGTCCCGTCACGTCATCGACGTCAATCCGTTCCGTCACGTCGCGTGTCGTAGCAGGACACCACCACATCCGTTTCCGATCGCCACACAAGTGGGCCTACCGCAAGCATGCTAGCTTTAATGGCTGGCCTACAAGTGAGTCATATAGCGGAATAAACAGTTACAAATTGAATATGAAATAAAAATTACAATATTTACTTATAACTCATAGGAAAAGCGAGCTACGTCTGCTTAGCCTTGCTTCATAGGGCGAAGTCGAGTTTAGAGATCTTTGACCTTTTGACGTTTCTGTATGTCAGAGAAATGTTCGACCATAGACGTTTCCGCACCATGTGCGACTGTTATTGTTTATAAAGGGTTTGGTTGAACACGCATTGTTATATCATAATTTTTTGCAATATGATAGATTTTTGTGAACAACTTGTCATTTGACATAAAAAAAACACGCAGAAATTGGATTTCTTCCATGTGTTCTCAGTGAAGTTAAAATATTCCATGAGGGTTCAATTGTATTTTCCTAAAACTAACACATCTCAAACTTTATACAACTACTATAGCACTCTAACGTTATAAAGAAAGAACAATTTCTGTTATATAGTTAATAAATAATATATCGGCGCGTAGGGCTAAACACCAAAGCGCGTTCAGGATGGTATCCCGGTAGTATGTCTGGATGGTATAACGGGAACATTATCATGCATAGAGCAGTAACAGTAACACACATTAAACATTTCCTAATCTAATAACGTTTTTATCCAAGTAGAGCGAACTCTGGCCGTGATTAAAGGTACCTTCTACTTCCGGACAACGCGACGAACAGCGATGATATGCGATGATTTTGCCCGTGCCAATTTTACTATGAATGTATTTAAACTTTCAAGGAACAGGACAAATCTGACATGGTGTAGGGTGCAATAATAACAGCCTATTTCATACGATATGTGCAGGTTCAAAAATGGCTCCAAATCTTCTCACCAATCGTAATGTACCCCCTGCACGTCGCGACCCGATCCGTTCGATCCGTCCAATCCGGTCCCCTGACAGAGTGCCATAAATTCCGCCGTCACTCCAGACGCAGACTGAACCGGCTGATTTCCCAGGAGCGCGGCAAGTCTTTAAATTACCTCATTTATTTCGTGAGTGACCTTGACATAGATAGTTGGATCAGGTCAAGATTTTCTGATTGGTGCTCTATGCCTAAAGCTAACTTTTATTCAAATAACCTATAGATCTACTGTTTGACCACTACCTCAGTTGAAGTAAGCTAATTATGAGGATAGTTGGCAGCAGCGGGTACTAAAACGTAGTACCAATATGCTGTAGATTTACTAAAGGTACTACACCTATCACACCATAATGATCAAAGGGTGATACTCATTTCCTAGCGTTTTTTATTGTTATTAGGCATGCGTTTGATCATTCTGATCATCATCATCATCATCATCTCAGCCATAGGACGTCCACTGCTGAACATAGGCCTCCCCCATTGGTTTATATTGTCTTATCATTAAGGGGGGGGGCGGGGGGGGGGTTGCCAATACTCGCCACGCTTGGCAGGCGGGTTGGCGAGCGCAGTACACAATGTGAGTCTCAGAAGGCGCTGCTGCCCATCCTTCTGGTACGTGATTCCTTAGTCGACTCTTACGACATCCACGGGAAGACATGGGGGGGTACTATTCTAAGCTGGTACCCCACGGCCATCATTCTGATCACCTGATACTTATTGACTTGATCATCTGATGTTAGGTGATAATACGGTCTAGGATGGAGCATGCTTGCCTAAAAGATGCCAAATTACTCATGACTTGAAGACACCCAGATTGTATCCATGCGGAAACATAGGCAAAGAATTCTTCTCATTTTATATACTATCTATGTGGATGCAAAACGCTTAGTGAAGGTAGCCTGTTAATATCATATCAAGGGGTTCCTGTTTTGTAAGTTTTACATAAATACAATGAACCTTTGTCGACTTGTTTTTAAGTTTTTTTTTCAGCTTTGCGAAATCATGAACTCGTATCGCACAGAAAGCCTCTCTTGTCTAGAGATGGTGAGCTCTAGAGACTGCATGCTGATTTCCTAAAAGAATGGCTTTAACTGCATACAAATATATACAATATAACGGCACCGTGGCTCAGTGGTCACTGATATGACATCTGGGTCTCTGGCACCCTGGGTTCGAATTCTGGTAGAGGCTAACACTTATGCGATAAGTGTAGGTGTTTGTCTCGGGTCTTGGATGTTTATGTGCTGTTATTATGTGTATCCGTGCCTCGCGCGACACGGATAATCTTAGGGCGGAGGTTATGAGTGTGAGAAACAAATAATCAAAAGAAACACCAAGATCAAGGTCAAGCAAAACAAGGGTCTTATCACAAAATTTTATAAAAAATACATTTTCCTTAAGAAGATGCTTCCAAAGGTATTTATTTTACGTTTATATTTCCTTACCATTTACGGCAAAATACTTCGATATTTTCAATGTAACCAATAAAAATCAAAAGGGTACGCCCACTCAACACTAATCAGCGTTCCTAAATGTTATCTCAAGAGTTTTCAACTTAATTAGAAACTTTGAAGCGTTACAGTGGGGCCACGAAAAATCCTACACCAGTGAGATCAAGGTTTTACCGCAAGCAGAATCAACGAGGAATATCAAGACTTATCTTATTCTATAAATGATAATTCTGTTTTTTTTTTATCACACTTAAAGAGACACACACAAACACCCAAGACTCTATTTTCAACACATTTACCATTTTTGAAAACTGGTCAAGTGCGAGTCATACTTGCGCACCGAGGGTTACGTACAAACCTGTAAGTAGGTATATAAGTAAAAATGTAACTAAAAATGTATGCTTTTCGCACATTTTCCTTTATCTGGACTATCAGACGTTGCTGCCAAATTTCAAGACGCTGTATTCACGGGAAGTACCCTATAAGTTTTGATTCCCTTGCGAGTGTCGAAAATTTGCAGCATCAGTGGCTGTATCTTTTGATTGCGTTAGCTTAGAAGTTTGATTTTTTCACAGCTCCAAAGCTGCTAAAATTCATATCAAATACTCAAGTCTACTGTAGACTTGTGTATTTGACATGAATAGCAGGAAACCTCCACGCGTTCCTGAGAAAAGAGGTCTTGACAAACAGACAGAGGGACAACAAAGTGATCCTATAAGGGTTCCTTTTTTTCCTTTCAAGGTACGGAACCCTTAAAATAGTTTGATGCCATTGAGATTGAGATTATACCGAGATAGAAAGATTTCGAAGATCGCTCGCCATGCTATTGAGATTGAGATTACGCCGAGGTAAAATGCGTTTATTTTGTGGCCTTCGTTTAGCGAAGTCGAGACGCGAGCAACTTTCGTCAGCTTACGCATTACACCTTTTTTCACTCACGACACGATTACCGAAACAAAGTGTCTGATTTTTTTTGTCACTATATCAAACATACTATAAGTAGATAAGGTTTTTTACGTCGTTATTGTAGTACACCAGCTGGTGCCTATGTATTATCTGGCTTTATATAACAAGATGCGCCAGACAAAAATCATAGTGTCTTAACTAGTTATATCCGGAAATCGTACATACATCAGTTACATAAAAATGAAATATTCTAGTAACATGGTAAATGTGAAAGTTAGTATATTTGTGTTTATATTAAATTAGTACGAAGATGACTTAGAATAGTTTTAACGCTGAAATTGTGCTCCGTGAGAGTGGAATCGAGGAGTGCAGCTGGAAAACGATAAATTTCTTCTCCACATACTGGTGTCATGAACAAGTCTCTGTATAAATAATTTGTATTTGGAATTGCATTTGAAAAAGTTATAGTCCTACCCAATCAAGGGGATATTTTTTTATGGAGTCCTATACTCCTTTTGTATGGAGTAATATAATATGCAAATTATTTTATGTTTAATAAACAAACAAACAACAGCAAAGAAGAGCAGTATATTAGTTTTTAACTATTGTCTATTTTTCTAATCGACATGTCTAATCAAATATACCACCTTCTTAAACATTTACAGAATTATGATCTATTAGATAACTATGTGCCATGGTGGTACCGGCCTAGAATAGTACTCCCCCATCTCTACCCATGAGTGCCGTAAGAGTCGGTTAAGGGATCACGTACCAGGAGGTGGACAGCAACGCCTTCTGAGGATAGGAAACCACACTGCGCTCACGAATCCTCACCTTGCCTGCCAATCGTGGCGAGTATTGGTATATCCCCCCTATATGGGGAGGCATATGTCCAGTAGTGGACGTCTTATGAAAAAGACGATAAAGTTAACTATGTATTATAGAAGCCACCACATGCGCGTCGATGCATTATTGACAAGACAAGTATGGTTAGTATGGTATAGAAGTATGGTTAAAATGAAACTAAGTGGCAGGGTGAAGAATAGTGTGTTAAAGGGATGTTGGTTGGAGTAAACGAAGATATAGTGACTAAAATTGAGAAAAGTATGATTGTCATGATGGTCATGCAGAAAGATTGAACAAAGGAGGTTGTCAATCTCAGATTGACTAAACAGTATTTATGGGTGAAGTTAATGGTAATGTTAGAAGAGGAAGGCCTCAGCAAATATTCCGGAGTCAGTTTCAGGAAGGTCTGAGAAAGGGTCAGATCAAGAGTACTCTATAACGATGAAAGGTATGAATGGTCTGATGAGCGTTGATCAATCGAAGGAAGTGTTTCGGGATCGTAGCAATTAGAATACTGTAGCCTCTGCCTTCGGGAAAGAAGAGTGAATATAAATATTATGTATTACATTTTATTATGTTATACATAAATATTATGTATAACATGCACTCAAGTAACTGAATATTTATCCCTGTGAAGATCTTAGAGCCATAGAAGCGGTTCAAGTAACTGAAGTCTCTCAACCGCTCGCAACCGACTGATTATTTATATTTGACATACACCAGCCTGTATTTTCAATTTCACGAGAAACCTATGGACAGCGCTTTCTTTTTATTTTACATGCCGTATTACATATCGCAATCAACATATATTTCATAGAAAGACATCCAGTTGAAATACTGAATTTTTTTTTTATATATTTATTTATTATTAAGAAGACTATCGACACAAAGCTTAACTTAGGTATACAGTATTGAATATTAAAAGAGTCACTAATAAGTCTCCACAAATAGAGATTATCTGCTTAACAAAAATCACACACTAAATTTATTAGTATTTATTTATTTTTTAGTATTTTAATATTCTTAATCCAAAATTCACACTAAAGAATTAGAAAAATTAATTTTTTGCACACAATAACACATATAATAATATATTTTTTTAATCGTCATTCATAATGTGTCAAAACCACGTCAGTTTTAATAACAATATTTTTTTTATCATTTCTTATTTTCACCTGCGTTGAGCCAAAGAAGGTTTGGCTAAGTTTGGCCTATGTTACCTATATACCACCATAAACAAAATGTAAAGCTATAATTGAAATGCGTCTAAAACCATGGGTTGTTAAAATATTTCTACTGTGTAGGTTAGATCCCGTAAGAATCGTGGGTTTAAAATGCCCTTTCAGAGCTGTCACACGACATCTTTTCTGTTTGCTGAAACAGTTCATGTTTTCATTTGCAAGTTTTGTAAATAAAACGCCATGTATATTGCGACCCTGGGAGTTTTAACTGCAGATAAAAGATCAAACTTTATGTTTGTGTATTTTTATAATACCTCCGTTTTATTATAACTTTATTTACATGCAAGTTTAATTTTGCGGAGATATTTCCAAGTTTGCTACCGATTTCATTTATGACTAATCAATATCAAAACCTACCTATTACTTAAATTAATCTATATTATAAAGAGGTAAGACTTGACTGTTTGTTTGTTTGTTTGCATTGAATAGGCTTCGAAACTACTGAACCGATTTGAAAAGTTATTTCACTGTTTGGAAGCTAGAGCATCACTATCCCAGGGTGACATAGGCTATATTATATTTTCATAAAAAAATTGGAATCCTTAAAATTTTCAATTAAAGTTTTTTTTACCCGTGCGAAGCTGGGGCGGACCACTTGTATAATGTAAATTATTGCAATTATCGCCTAAAGTATTCGGACCGCAATGGTTTAAAAAAGACTTATGGCTTAAAATATTTGACAAGCGTGTTAACAATTGAATAAGATAATATAATTTATAAGATCCCAAGAACGTCGCAGTGGACGTCCTATGGCTGAGATGATAATGCTAGGTATAGACATTATAAGATATATTTTTAAATACTTCCAACCCTTCTTCGACATGAAAATAAAAATGTTATTACGAAATAACAAACTTTAACGGGAAAACAAATTGTCGAGCCTTGAAATTACAAATTTTTTACAGTCAAGTAAATTTAGTGTTTTTCTCTGGATTCATTAACTACACTGCACAGCGGGCTTCTAGAAACTATTGCTGCTGTCACGGTGTAGTGTGCCAAGTTTTTGTGATACGATTAAAATGCTTTTGGAACGCACGTATCGCGAATTACTCGCAATTTTTCGAAGCTTTTACTGGCAATACTTTAGTTTTTGATTTTCAATGACCTGAAACCCAATGCAGTATCAGGAAAATGGTAGAATAATATTTTGATTTCACCGTTATATATATAACGCGCTTTACATCAAACAAATAACGTTTTTAAAAGTAGCAGATAAAGTGATTTCTTAGTAGTCAAAAAGGTATTGTTCTTCATTTGGCATTTTTAAATATGTGATAATGCCGGTAAAAGTGTACAAATATAGTATCTACATGTCTTCAGCAAAATCTGTCATAAACATGTCTTCATTACAAATACAAACTTGAGTAACTACATCTGGTATTATTCGAACACCAGCCTAGCTACCACCCTCAAGTTTGAAAAACTGTCACCAAACACAAAGTGTGGTCAGGCAGCAGTCCTTGAGAGTCAGTGAGCATTCTAGGTCTAGTGTGATAACATCTTCTAACGCTAGATCTATAAAGTATTAAAAAAAAAGATCTACGGCAATCAAATAAAAGTAATATTTTAGTCTCAAATCTTTATTCATGTTTATTTTCAAGAATCAACAAACAGGTTCACTATATACTTATAAATTAAGCTTCTATAGAAAGAGAATAATAATTGTGAGACCAACGTCGTCGACCACAAATATCTTATTATATTGAGTTCAGATATGTAGTTATAAGACAAATATTTAAGTCTCAGCCAGAACAAGTTTTAATCTAAATTAATATAAGTGACAATATACAATCAAAGTAAGAAATAACTATGACAGTAAAAAAGTATGAACAAATGCGGTTCGCAATATTTGTTTTTGTTTCATGTTTTTTTTTTTTTTTTTAATATTCACACTAGGTCTTCAGGTCCCAAACTAGGCAGAGCCTGTACTATGGTAACCTGATGACTGATATATAGGGTGTGTATATACATATTCACACCCTAGTTTCTTACCTCATAACTTTCGACGGGTGAACCGATTTTGATGATTCTTTTATTTTTATTTGAAAGCTGGTGCTTCCCGTGTGGTCCCATTTAGATCCAAATAGGTCAATCGGTTATTGAGTTACACTCCAATAACTGAAAAGTCTTACGTCTATCCGAATGACTTCATTATTGAAGGTGAATGACAATTGATCCCGTGAGTAGCAAAGGGAGTGAAAAATATTATACCAACAAAAGGAAACCGACTTCTTGGTTCTCTTTGACGTTTTGTCGATCACTGCGGTCGACATCTTCAGTGGTTCAGGTCCGGGCGGCGACAAGAGCGTAGAACTCTCCTTCGCGGCGTCTTCTCTGTTACTGATGTGGATGGATGTGTCCACGTGTCTGAAACACAAGTTTCATTTAGACCACGGCCAAACAGCCCGGAAGCAATACATACAACATGCAACGCCGGCCGTGGAAGCCTTAGAATTTACATGTTGTATAATAGTAAATATTACTTATTATATATATTAAATAATAAAAAAATAAAAACTTTAACATACTCAAGTTTTGAGACATAAGACATGATTACGAGTAGAACATGTAAAATCTAACTACTAAATGTCAAGTAATATATTTTATCTAATGTCATACTGAAATATAAAGATTAAAAAATCAAAAACAGAACTTGAATGACAGTCTTTATAGACAATAATATATCGAAGTAAACTTAAAATGTTACATTATGATACAGCTCTTCTATGACAACTGTATCGAAATGTTACCTTTTTTACGATTAAGATACAATTTCAGCTGGAAGAAAAAGTTGCAATGTAGTTTTTCTACATATATAGTTTGTGGACGCGGCGGAACACGCATGCGCGACCAGCAAATGGATTTTACGCTGTGATTTTACGTAAATATTATTATCTATTTTATGAGATTAGATAAAGTACTGTATGAAACTGCACATAATTTGGTCTTATTATTATACAGTTTCATAACTACTGTTTCCTGCTTCCGCCACACTTAACACGCTATTGAAAATCAAAATGGAATTGGAAATAAAAACCAACTTTATCCATCATCGGCGCCCAATCTTATAATCTCATAGCATACATAAACATATTTGCAAAAAAAAAATACGAGTTTCCATAAAGAAAGACTCAGCACCTTTTAAATATGTATGACAAAGGTGCTCCAGGAATCGTTGGTAACACAAAGCCATATTGATTTTGCTCCTTATAGTCCCATTGCATAATGAGATCTCTTGAATATTGGATGGGTTTGGCGTGGAGGTGTGAATTTTCTATGATGGTTTATAGATTTACCAATCGCGGATGTTTTTGAGAACAATATTTCAAAAGTGATGGAGTTTTTAAGGCAATTAAACCTTTAACTGATTTTAGTACCACTAGGTACTGTACGTAGTGGAACTTTTAACTCAGAAGAAGACCATGTCTTCTAAAGAACGTTTCTTGATTTTACCTATGATTAAAGGGTTTCGGCGTTGACAGAAGAAAATCAGAATCTGTGTATGTTACTAATATTATAAAAGCGATAGTTTGTGTGTGTTTGTTTGTTACTTTTTCACGCTCAAACGGCCGGATGGATTTAGATTAAATTTGGTATGTAGATACTTCAGGTCCTGGCACAGCTACTTTTTATCACTATCATCGTCATCAATCACCACCACCGCAGGGCGCAGCTGGTTATTATATAAAAATGAATCCCTATTTCCCTTGGTCGCAGCATCACGCATCAACGACTGGACCAATTTAACTAATATTTTTTTTGCTATGTATATTATTGTGAGGAGAGGCTTTTATGGGTAAAAAAATCAAATATGAGTGGAACATTTGGAAATTTAAGAAAACTTAGGGTCATATTAAAATTTCTGACTTACTTTCTTAGAGCTTTTGACAATATGTTTTTTTTTATACAACATTATAGTGTTTGACATACCTAACTGTCAGTTGTTTGACAATATGTATAGTTTAGACAGAACAATATAAAGATAGTATCACGACGTCTGTCGGGTCAGCTAGTAACATATAAAAAAAATGACAAAAGTGTGAGCAATGCATTAGCACATTAAACTTGTGGCTTAATAGGTACACTTGCTATGTAATATATATGCTATGCTATGCTACACCCCACGGCATCACCATTTTTTTCCATTATCTATACAGAAATTCATCTTTTATTTTCTTGTTTTGATCCATTCTGAGCGGATGGTTACGTCATAATACATACACTGGTTTGTTTGTTTATTTTATTTTTCAAATTTCGGCCCAAAGACTTGCAGTGATTTGTAATGGGTAGATTAATAAGTCATGGTTTATATATTTATACTATTATGAAACTGCACATGTGATATCAATATCATATCAATCATACTGCGCTCGCCAACCCGTCTGCCAAGCGTCGCGGGAATTGGCAAATCCCCCCTATATGTGGGAGGCATATGTCCAGCAGTGGATGTCCAATTGCTGAGAAAAAGAAGAATGAAAGTTTCGAGTGTTTTATAGAATTACACGAGTAGCATTACCTTATTATGAAACAGTTGCATAAACTACTATTACGTAACTTTAAAAAAGTATTTAATACAAAGTATGATTATTGGCGCACATTTTCATAGTGTTTAACTCAAGCCGATAATAACAATTACCTCGCCATTTGAATTTTTTTCAATCGCATTATCCTTACCAAATTACTTTCAGCATTTTCAAACAATTCTCAGTGAAATTTCAGTTTATTCTGTAAGAAAAACCTCTCCAGTCCCGCAGGAGAGCTGTTGAGGAAAGAATCCTACTCGCTTTTCGACGAAAATTTTCTTACGAGCTGGATTATAATCCTAAGAAGCTGGATTATTTTCTTAACAGCCCTTTTTCGCTCTGGCAATGTAGCCTTTCTAGGATTAGCCCGGCCGTGGCTAAAATTTTCTAGCCGCACTTACGTGGATGGGTGCACAATTCTAACGTTTTTCTAAAATGGTGAAGCTTATCTTTAAATATAAAACGTATTTGACGCTGAACTTTAGCAAAGTTATGTATTAGTAATATTTCAAGAGTTTCTGACTTTATTGTAGTATCTATTAATATGCATTTCTATAATATGTTAATTTTTATTTAAATCTGACAATGAGGACAATACAAAGGGACATTTAAGCAAAATTTTATACATATTTATCATAGATGGGAATGTATAGTTATTATTTTATACAATTTGAGTCTGAAAACTATCGGATATTAACAATCACTAATTTTCCAGTGTTAGTGTTAGTTTAGTGTTTTAGTCCTAGTCGGTTTGTTACATTACAATTATTTTATATAAGTTAATGAAAACTGCATACACTTGCTCTTTTCATGGGAAAATGTTTTCTGAACGCGTCAATTATGTACGTACCATACTATTCACCAAATCGGATTCACGACATAAAATATTATAAATTTAGTTAATAGCCACGACAATTAATCATTTGACTAAAATAATAAAATGTAAAAAGCAGTTGTTATATACTTTGAAATAATATTGCAAAGAAGCCATTCCGTATATATATCAAAAATTGATAGTGTATTTTTGAAAATCATACATCATGTCAGCCATAGGATGTCCACAGATGGATATACGCCTCCTCCATTGATTTCTACAAGGACCGGATGGAAGCAGCCCCCCATCCAGCCCTTACCTGCGATCTTACTCAGTATGAAATTCATTATTATAAAGAAAACTACCATCATTATTTGCAACTTTTCGATGATAAATCCAATAACAGGATTTAGAACTCTCAGCGCGTCACAATGGCTTAAATTAAGATTTTAAAACTTAAGCGTAATATATTTGTTTACAGCATTTATCAAACGGGTGACGATCTTTTGTAAGGTTCAGAGTCACTGTTAAATATAAATAAAAAAATATGGTCATTTATATATATTTTTAAATCACATTTTTTTTCATGTCTAATAGCTATTTGCATTTTTAGATACTTTTTAACGGTAGAAACGTGTAAAAAACAAGACATCACGTCAGTTGGTTTTATCTAAGACCCAGGCGTGTCTATTCTCTGCCAAACGGAGTGAATTCGAACGGTGTTCCACTTTCTGAGATGAACCCGTTACCATTACTGACACTCTGGATCTTCTTGGCATCACACTGACGCCCACATTGAACTTCGGGAGCTACATTGAGTCCAAAGCTCAATTAGCTGCCAAAAAGTTAAGTATTCTTGCTAAGGTCTGACAGTACTTCACGCCGGGGCAGTTGCTTAATCTGTATCAAGCACAAGTCCGGTCGTGCATGGAGTACTGTTTCCACCTTTGGGATGAGTCAGCCAAATACCAACTAGAAGCTCTGGAGTCAATCGAAAGGCGAGCCAAAAGAATCATCGGCTATAACTCTTTGGTGGAACGTAGGCTTCAAAGCCTTGAACACCAACGTAGAGTAGCAAGCCTATCGGTTTACTATCGGTTGCATTTCGGAGAATGTGCACTGGAATTGCATAATCTGATTGCACCATCCCCTTTCTTATATCGGTCGACTCGACGTACGGCAATCCACCATCGCTATATATGGTAGACATACCACCTATACGTACGAAGCGTTTTGCTTCCACTTTCTTAATGCGTACTGCCGAGGAATGGAACTCGTTGCCCGAGTCTGTGTTTCCTGATATGTACAATCCTGGAGTTTTCAAGTCGCGAGTGAATGTTACCTTCTTGTAAGGTTACCTTCTAGGCTTGCGTGCTAAATCCTAGACAACGTCATCACTTAACATCAGGTGAGTCAGTTGTCAAACGCAAACTTATGTAAAAACAAAATGAGTAAGAATAAAAATTGTGTTAAATTTTATTAATTACTTAAATAATACAAATTAAGTTAATTAATTTTTTATTGTTAAAGTGTGCATTTTATCAAACTGCGTGACCCAGGTTTATTCAAATCTCACATATTAAACTTACATTCCATACAATAATGATTTTTATCTACAATTTGTATCCTACGAAAATTACGAAATTCTTATTAATTTTTCTTAATATATTAATAGTTATTATATCGAAAGAGACGTGAAATTTTAATTTAAAATGGAAAATAATATAGCAATAACCAACTAACAAGCGGAGTGAAGTTATACGGAAACGGAAGTAGGTTTATTAACTTCCCCCTACTCTTCTGATTTATGACAGTTTATTGTTTTTGCGGCTGGCAGCCTTGGTGACAGTTTTCCTGCTTTTTTATGTATGGTACATCCATTATACTATTCTTGTTCCTTTTCGCTATTTTGAATCTTTTGTTTTCATTCCTCGTCAAGAAGAGGGTTTTGCAGCAAGGTGGTATCTATGACACGATATCATCTTCCTGGGGTTTTGTTGAGTTCGCCCTTTTGACCACCACCCTTACGTTTTGGGAAAAATAATGAGATTATAAATAATTATTAGGGAACTTGTGATTCTCTATACAAGTTGTAAGTACCATAGAAAGTATTAGTTTTAGCAAAACTATCAGAAATAAGGAATTGAATAGCCATGTAATAAAGGAGGCCGTATATTATGTAATTTAAAACAAAAATCTTTAAACCAACTTATAAAACTTCAGAGTCATCTAATGTAATTGACTTGGCTATTCATATCAGTAGACTTAGCATATCTAGATAATAGCTTTGGATATAGCACCTAGAATATCTAATAGAAGCATGGAGATCCGCCGCGTCAACTAATCTTAATCAGCCACAGAGAGCCCAAAACAAAGTTATCAAAGTTCTATTCACAACGCATTTCATTATTTTTTTTCTTACTATCAGTTTCTTTCCACCAAACAAAGAGTTTTACGAGAAAACCAAGATATGTAATGTATTGCAACTATAAAATATGTATACAACACATGCATGGTCATCAAGAAAATTATTACGGAGACCATTAAATCAAATATAAAACTAACACTTAAATATAACTTACGCAATTTCTGAGATAACTATAAAATAGTAGTGACTGCATCAAGGACAAATTACGGAAGGAAAACATTATTGAGTGAAGGAGCAGAGCTATTCAATAAGCTACCAAGTGAAATAAAAACAAATAAGACTATAGATGCATTCAAGAACAAAATTAAGTTACACATCGCAACAAGCGCCAAGGACCAATAAATTAAGCAAATTTTGTAAATTTTTATGTATCTCATTGTAATTGAAATTTATTTCGTATGAGAATAAAGTTCTTTAAACCTATCAGAATCGGCAGTGTTCTTTTTGACTTTCAAAGTGTTCCACGGATTATAGGTAAATAGTCGAATCTTATAGTTTTAAAACTATTTAATTTTATTCTATTGTCTGGGTATGAATCATCACACATATTTTCAAATCACACAAAACTTTTTTATTATTAGCCCCCAAACCTCAACATTTATATGAAATCTATTGTATAAATGTGTCCATCAATATGCGTGCATATCTCTGAACTAGTGAAATAAGTGTTATCTTATTTATTTATTTTTAAATATAACGTGAAAAATTTAAAATATCTTTATGACCTAAGGTTAAATAATATTCAAAAAAATTATGTGTACAATTCCATATGTACACATTTGTAGCCACGAACTTTTTCACTTTAGTATACAAAGTTAGAAACAGTTGGTTACTTAGATCTGGTCGTTAGATAAAGGGATTAAAAGGATATCGAGAGAATATAATTTCGACTAATAAAGTTGTTTGATATATCCTACTAATATTATAAATGCGAAAGTTTGTGTGTATGTAGTTACTAATACCAATTTCGATGAAATTTAGTATGGAAATAGTTTTAACCCTTGATTAACACATAGAAGTTACTTTTATCCCGGAAAAAGTATAGTTTCTGTGGGATAATAATTAAGGTAGCAAAATAACTGTAATCCACGCGGGTGAAACAAAACTTTGTCTATTTTCTTTTGTCTTTATGTATTATAAATTAATAAAAATGGAATCTCTTTAAAACCTAAATTGACCTAATGACGAATTGTGAGTCATCAAAAGAATATATATTAGGTGCTAGAATATTTTTTTTGTCACTGCAATCATAATATACGGATTGTGATACGGATATACTGTGCAGCTTATTAGTCATACAAGAACATATTATTATGATTGCACAGGTAAAAAAGTTAGATAATTTTAACCGGCGTTCAAGAAGGTAGGGTTTTTCACTGTTGAACTGTCATTGGGTTTATTTTCTTTTTGAATTATCACGTTTAATAACGAGTATTAAGAATACTGTTTGAGTTTTCATCTCTATTATTAAAAAATGTTAATTGAATTTCATTACGTCATATCCATCAAAAAAATGTCATCGCTTCAAAAAATTGTTTATTATAAAACAATAAACTTTCTAACTCGTACCTAATTTTTGGTTTATTTTTGACATTTGAAACCATTTTGTAGGATTTAAATTACGTTTAACTTAAAACTAACTTTTTGCCGAGTATCTGGTACCTCATCTCTAACTAAGTTGAAACTCCCCGGTAAGATATTAAGTAGGTAGCATAGACATAAGTTTAGCTGGCGACATGTGGCTCCAACACTGGAGTTTAAATGTGTGGTATTAAAAAGAAATCCGAGTCGTGTAAGGAAGTGCCGAGTCCTGCTGCTTTTATAGAGATGAGATAAAATAATATCGATAGTTTTATGATAATTAGTTAAGTGCACCCGAGAGTCAGCATGCATCAGGATAAGATGTTTGGGGAAGTTTAAAATAATTCTAAACAAATGTACATAATACATTAACGGTGAAAATGGGTATATATGGGTATTTGTACAGTATAGATAGTGACATAGTGTCTTGCATATTTTTAATTCTTGAACTTGTTTTTGTCAATACTGGCGTAGGTACCGCTAACAATAAAGTTACTTTGTTTAAACATTACTTAATATTATATTAAATTAAATTGTTACCGAGTGGACTATTATTGTTATTATATATATACATTTTATATTTTCTTCTGTGGCAAGAATAATGAATAATCATTGAACGAACAAAGGAACATTAGCACTATTACGAGTCACTGACTACAGTAAAAAATGTCATAATTAAATTTCTAATAAATACGAATTATGATATTACACACCTACATTGTCACACTGAGTGAGAAGTAGTTTTAGTTCAATTAGCAAGTAGTTTAATGGCTAAATCATTATTTGATATACTAATACTATAATACATAATACGTATATTACCTCTACGTATAAATTAGTAGATGATTTCAGATGATTATTGAATCAAGTCGCATTACTACTACTATCTATCGATATAATCTATTCCCATCTCTAGCAAGACGATAAAGAGGGACGGATATAATGTAGTGCTTTCAAACATTGAGCGAAGTTTGCCTACAGAGCAGCAGACAAATGACAATCGGCCCGAGGCGGGAGCTGCGATATTAGAAGCCTTTAAGATGGGAAAAATAGCAACTTTTACTTAGGTACTTTTTGGGTGGCTCAAGTTGAAAGGAAATAGGCTTAATCTTATTTTGGGTCTTTTTTAGATGTAGTTGAAGTTAAGTTAGTAAGCAAATACTGTATCGTGCATCACCTGAGAGCAAATGTTATATTCACTGAAAAATTAACCCTCAGTTCTAAAACATACAGTTTTGAATAGTTTTGATTCGTTTGCCATCAGAAAGGAAATAACTCTACTCTCTCAGAAATCAGAAAGAATCTTGAGGAACTTTGTATTCATGATCAGATATATTATATTTATATGTATCACACTGTCTCATTACTGTATTTAAATTTCGTGGCGTTAACTCTGTGCTAAATTTATAATTCGGAACTTTTAGTACACTTAATTTTATCAACATCTTACAGTGTTATTGTAAGTTCACAGATAATTACAGAAATAAATTAGTAGTTAGTAGTTATTTGAAATTATTACTTATAATTTCAAAAAAGATAGATGAATGAGACAAAGATCTGAACGCACAGTATGTTTGGATAGTTGTTTAAATTTGCATCCGGAAAATATCCTACCAAAATCTCAAGCAGCAGGTCGGAATGGAACCAGCATCCATCAGATAGCCATTTATTCCCGGGACTACTTTTACTTTGTAATTCTGAACCTGGAGACGCGATCTACAAATATAAAAGTTTAATTCGCCATATCTAGTACCTTGTCCCCCACCCCAGCATAAGACGCCAGTGATGTTCCGCTAGATGCCGTGAGAAAGAATCGCTGACAACATTTGTTTCAGCGCCGTTTCGGATGCGCAAGCTTTGTAAACTTCAAGGGAATATATTTTCATACATTTACGGTATAAAATATGGTTAAGAGAAGTAGGAAGTTTTAGATTAACTTTTTAGAAATAGAGGGAAGAAGTGTTGTGCTTAGCTCGTAACCTCATCTGGATATTTTTCATTTTGACGACTTGTAATAGTGGCTACGGTCCATTTTATATAGTGCATTTCTGAGAAATATAACATTGCTAGGCTGTCAGCTTGTAAAAATGGAAATGATTGTTAGTGAAAGTACTTGTTAATAAATGTTCTAAAGTTCATTTTTTGCCCATTACTTATACTTTCAACAGCGTATTTTAATTGCCCACTGCCAAAAATAACAAAGTTCAATATGTACTGATGACGAATTTTAGAATAAAAATGGTAAATGTATATCGATTTTTTGAAGGTCAGAACACTTCAGGAGTTTTAACTCAATAGTTTTAATTTTTTTGAAATAATGTCTTGGTTGTCCCCGAAAGCGGGGCAGAAAACGGTGTTTTACAGCTCTTCAACTGAGCTTTTAATCGCTAAAAAACTATGCCTTTTTTCCAAGATCTACTCTTCAAATAAATAGAATATCCATCTGTGTCGTACGTCAACTGCTGTCAACGCTTTTAGACTTATCTTTCAAACAAAATTTATTTATTCCAATTCCATCTTGCCATAAAGATAATACAACTGGCCCCTAAAGAAATCCTATTTTCTCACATACGAGCACCTTCATCTTGTCTAATTTAGCGCAAAACACTAGACCCGAAGTGATCCTACTAACTATCTTATAAAGGCCAACGGTGAGTCGACGAACGTAAACACGATGTACCACAAATGTTTGTTCAGGGCTCGATCGTTCTATTGGGCCGTCTGTCACACCATTGTGTATTATATTACTTTTATAATATGCATTGTCGGATTCGTTCGACACGAACGATATTTTGAGCGAGAACGTACAGAACGATTATTTTGATAATTTTTGTTACTTTTTTCCATTTTGTTTAAAAAAACAAACTATATTTTCACTATTTTCATTTCGTCCACTTTGATGCGATGGGGTGGCTCAGGGGTGGGAGCGTCAGCTGTCAAATTAACGGATGCAGATTCGATCGCCACCAATGACTTGAACGTCTAGTAAAAGTAACACCGTGGTGGTAGGGTAATTTCGAGTACCCGCCTGGCTAGCTACCACCACTAGCTAGTATTTGCGTCTGAAACGGAATATATGTGCAAAAAATAATTAATTAAAAATGGGTATATTTATATAAATCAGTTTATCAGTACTCAAACTAACTGCACTTTAAACGAAATCAAAAGGGTTTTTTAAATTTAATTAAAAACGAATCAAAAACACACATAAAAAGGCAATAAAATTTAGAAGCTAACTTCAAACTACACCAAGCTTGTACCTACCACATTTATTCTTATAGATATCAGCCATGTTAAGGATATGAGAACTATGAGACCAGAACCATTTACAGAACGGATATAAAGCGTTGTTAACTAGTGTACTAATTTATATTACTTCGTTGAAATTCCTTTATTTAGAAAAAGACAGAAAGTTCTCTATGTAACTAAATCATTTATGTTTGTCACCATGTTTGAAAAATCATTAAAAAATCAATTCAGTAATACAAAAGATCGGTAAAAATATGATTTCAATAAGGCCTCATAAACTAAATTAACAGCTTAATTCTAAAACTAAAAACATGTGCTGGCATTTCTATGCGCCACTATTATATATTATACATAGGTCACCGCGAATGAACGCCTCGAACAGTATCTATTTATATATCTGTAAATGACCACTTGTTTTACCTATCGGTGTAACAGGCACCCCACCTGCACTGAACTCTACAAAATCCCTGTAAGGGCCATAATGACAAGCCATGCTCATAATAATGACAAGCTATGAGCAAAAACTGTTTACATAGAGCCTGTTTGTATTGCCTGATAGTAGTCTAGAGCAGATAGAGCTCTTTAAGTTGTATGATGAAGGATAATGATGATGGGGTCGTGATAGAGTACGGAGCTAGTTAGGGTATCACGGTGACATATGTATATGGTGTATGTAGTGATGTTGGTGATACTTTGAAACAATATAAGCCTTTGATCCAATGTTGGACAATTGACTTGACACAAAATTAATATGTTTTTAATACTGTGTACAGTCTATAGTGAGATAGTGGTCAAATGCTAGATCCGTGGATCTAGCATTTGACTACTATCTCACTTGATAATCAGTGACGATGTGGTCAAAGATGTTATCACGCTAGACCTGGAATGCCTGGAGCCATTAACACTCTGAAAGACTGCGGCCTGAACACACTATTTGTTAGATAACAGTTTTTAAACTTGAGGGTGGTAGCTAGCCAGGCGAGTATTCGACAGTACCCTGTCAACACGCTGGGAAATTGATAACAGTGCGCCTTCACCTACAGCGTAAGCTCAAGCCGGAGATCGAACCAGCGTCCGTCAGTTTGATAGCCGACGCTCCCACGACTGAGCTATCATCGCTTCAAAACGTATGAAATGAAAATATTTAAAATATACATAGTTCGTTTTTCCAAACGGCATCAAAAAGATGGTAAAAGAAAAGTAACAACAATTTATCAGAATAATCGTTCTGTATGTTCTCTCTCAAAATACCGTTCGTCTCGAAAAAATTAAATCATAAAAAACAGGGTCAAATTTAAAGTATTCCTTCATTTAACACCGATCGGTAAAAATTCACACAAAATCCGTCAACACCTCAAATACTCTAACACCTAGCCCTCCCCAGACTCAGACATAAGTATTCATCCAAATAGCACAATAGCTCGACGACAATTAGTCGTGCTGTCTCGCCGAAGCCTTTCAAAGCTAAGCCGTAGACAGCCCGACGTAACGCCACTTTTATTTCGTCTGTAGTTACCGTCATAGACTACCTGGAAGAGACATTAGAATGATAGTGGCTTTAATCCAAGGCCGATGACAGAAATGAATGAATTAAACGTATGTTCTTTACAATCGCACATTACATACGCATCCAATTAGTTGATTTCATATATTATATCATGCTCGAAGAACTGATGGTCATTGGAGTTGAAAGGTTTTCGAATGTAGACTACGGACTGACAAGGGCAGCATAGGACCGGCAATGTGGACAGACGACCTGACTTAGATCGCAGGAAAGGGCTGGATGCGGGCCGCTTCCAACTTGTCCTTGTGGAAATCACTGGGGGAAGTCTATGTCGCGCGGTGGACGTCCTATGGCTGAGATGACTATCATGCTCCGTCCAAAATAATAAAGCACATCTTTCTTAATACTTAACTGCCGGAGCTCTTTTGTTTTATCCCGCTCAAATAAATCAAATTAGAGTAGTAGTATTGAGTCTGAGATTGTCGAGGGCAAACTAAAAGACACCTCAAATTTTATTGGCGACTTTTTCTAGTTAAATTATGATCGATACGAAGTCAACAAAAAAAAAATCGGGGCACTTTTTTGCTTCTCAAACGTTTAAAAACTTTCTATTTGAATCTCTGTTAACGAATACCTATTATGTTGAAGCAGCTGTACTTGAGTGCAATTTTACGTTTTTTGTCTATGTATTACATTCTGTAGAATTGCTCAATGGCGATTACATTGAAGTATCGAGCAAGCGGCCAAAGCTATATATATAGCTATAAATAAAACAAACATAGTTTTTTACATTAAATGCTCTCTTATAGTTAGGAACTTGATTTGCTACTAATAATAAAAAATCCTCTGAAAACATTATCTGAAAGATAAAAAAATTATGAGCACTGAAATGAATCGCCAAGTCATCAGATGAATGTTAAGTAAAAAAGTGAGAACTTACATATTATGATTGAAAATGTAAGTTTTTTGATCTCTTTTTTACACCATTAATAATCCTAAGACCATCATTATGTTTTGAAAAACACTTTCATTTGTACAAAATATGAAATTGACACCTTTCATCTTTATTAAAAGTATTGTTTCCGAAGTGCGTTTCTTTAAATCTGCATAAATGTGAAACTAGCTATTAGCGTCATAGTAAAAATTATATGAAATGTTCATTTTTGTCAAAGTAAGACGCATCCAGTAACATATTATCCTCAAACGCACTGTAGAGTACAAATGTGTGAATTCTTGTCGTCGGCATTTGTCCGGCCTCATCCGACGTGTTACCTTACTCTGTACATCTCTAATTCATTCGCTTTTGGTCAGTGATATTACTTATGTGTTTATGGCTTCGCACATTCCAAAAATGAACAATACTGACTGCGCCCCATGGTATCGCCGCACGGACTACGACTAAGAAGTTTTTCTCGGTACTTTAGTTATCTTACAGGAACTGTTATGTGTAATTTTTTTTTTTTTTTATCTAAATGATGTACATTTTTGTACATGTACATCATTCAATTACGATCTAGCCTAAAGGCTAATGAGTAATTTGGTTTTGACTTAATTTGCTAAGAAAATAGTAAAATCATTTTATTTGTTATTACAGCTATCTTTGCACCAAATTTCATGTCAATCTATATAGCCGTATTAGCATTGCATCATTAGGATGCACAATTAGGATTAAATTAAAATGTTTTGCACTATATAATTATAATAATATAATAATAATATGGGACAACATTCACACAAGGTCTTCAGGTCCCAAACTAGGCAGAGCCTGTACTATGGTAACCTGATGACTGATATATACGTATATACATCCTTATATATTTACTTATATACATATACACACCCAGACACAGGTCAAACAGACATGTTCATACACACAAATGTTTGACCTGTCCGGGAATCAAACCCGGGACCAGCGGCTCAGAAGGCAGAGTGCTACCAACTGAGCCAATCGGCCAGTCTTTTTAAGTTTTACACAACTCAAGTCTTACTTAATTACATTGAGTCAATTGCTTACTATGACAAACTGACACTTTCTACTTCGTAGACTTATCGTAACATGACGTGTGTACGTGTCTCATTTCAGAAGAAAGTTATACAACTCTTTTGCTCCCTTTTTCAATTGGTTTTGGAACTTCATCACTACCCTGGATGAGGGACCGCTTGTTCGCATTCAGAAGTTGTTTTCATTTATTACCAACATTAAACATAGCATAAAACGAATCTTATTATGAATTGTCATGTTATTCAGCCTGCTCATTTATCCTACTACTTCTTCTTACTGTCCTTATTCCAAACTAGGTAGGATCGCCGCATATGTTTCTGTTTAATATAATGAATTCGTAAAATATAAAAAGATTGCAAGTTTTCATGTTATAACAATAAATGTGTTTCGAGAAACATCAATGGATTTTATAACAAGTTTTATTTTAAACTACACGAAAATTTAAAGGTTCCCAACTTGACTGTAAAGAAAATACCCTAAATTGAATACAGAATATGGGACGATATGTATGTAAGTTGCATTACTTACATAGCGTTTTTATTCTAGAAATTTATTTTATTTCCAGAAATAACTTTTTAAAAACTATCTTTTACAGTAGAGTAAACCAAACAGGTGTACCAGAGCCAAGTGGAGCGCATAAATATTGACAACGTAAAGTTATCGATGCCACTAAGCCAACTTTATTGACTACTGGCCCCATCACTAGCATAACGATTTAGCCTTTTTATTCCTAAAATGATTTTCAACTTTGGGGTGTTGCGAATTGAGTTGAATTTTGCTGGAAACTTGCTTCGATGTTTTGTTAAGCCTAGGTTTTGCAATAATGATGCAACGAAAGGTGCATTGTGTCCTACAAATAATGTTTTGTTGGTACAGTTGGTACAAATATAGGTGATGTTGCTATGTTATGAGGCTCGAGTGGTTAAAAAGTCTACAAATGACCTCGTTTAAAATATAAGAAAAAAATAAACATTGTAACTTATATGACCCGACATTACCGTAATATCTTTTCATAATAATTATACTAGCAAGATCATTTCATTATTAATTATAATATACAATTTATTTATTATTGTGTCTAAATAATTGAACAGTTTTAATTTATATGATCTTTAAATTTTTTTAACACATAGAATATTTGCCTACGTGGCATACGTTTTTGAAAGGCCGATGATGTACAATTTTCTCTTTCATGCTCACGTTAATATGATCACGAATCGATCACGATTTATAAAATACTAATACTTTAATTATAATAAAACAATAATTGGCCTTCAATGGATGATAAAATGAATGATGATAAAAAAATCTTAAATAATTATGTTACATTAGGCACAAGATATGAATGGAACGTTTACATAAAAAAATTAAATTATTAAAGAGGCATAACTAAAAATGTAATGTAATCCTCATCTCACTCACTACTAAGTTTTTTAATAAGTAATATTATCAAAGCGATTCCTATTTCTCTGATATTGGATAAATAGCCACAGAAACATCAACGTCATTTAATTCAATAAACACGAATGAAATCTCATGTACATTTCTTAAACTCTCAACGACGAAAAACAAAAACAGTAAAGACTTACGAAAAATATAGCAGTATCTATAGAATTTTATGCGCCATAAGTCTAAGTCTTATCAAAGCGATTCCTATATCTCTGATATAAGGACAAATAGCCACAGAAACATCAACGTCATTTAATTTAATAAACACGAATGAAATCTCATGTAAATTTCTTAAACTCTCAACGACGAAAAACAAAAACAGTAAAGACTTATGAAAAATATAGCAGTATCTATAGAATTTTATGCACCATAAGTCTAAGTCTTATCAAAGCGATTCCTATATCTCTGATATAAGGACAAATAGCCACAGAAACATCAACGTCATTTAATTTAATAAACACGAATAAAATCTCGTGTAAATTTCTTAAACTCTCAACGACGAAAAACAAAAACAGTAAAGACTCACGAAAAATATAGCAGTATCTATAGAATTTTATGCGCCATAAGTCTAAGTCTTATCAAAGCGATTCCTATATCTCTGATATAAGGACAAATAGCCACAGAAACATCAAGGTCATTTAATTCAATAAACACGAATGAAATCTCATGTACATTTCTTAAACTCTCAACGACGAAAAACAAAAACAGTAAAGACTTACGAAAAATATAGCAGTATCTATATAATTTTATGCGCCATAAGTCTAAGTCTTATCAAAGCGATTCTTATATCTCTGATATAAAGACAAATAGCCACAGAAACATCAACATCATTTAATTTAATGAACACGAATAAATTCTTAAAGACATTTCTTAAATTCTCAACGACAAAAAACAAAAACTGTAAAGACTTACGAAAGATAGAGCAGTATCAATAGAATGTTATGTGCCATAAGTCTTGTCGTTCGGGCGTGCAATACTGCAAATCAGCCCCCGTATAAATCGGCACCCCTACTAGTACGTGTACGTAGTGATCTGATTAGGTACTTAATATTCGGTGGAGAGATTGTCCATTGATTAACGTCCGATGAATCCATGTATCTAAACATATAAATACAACATTAGGCTTATATAGTCAGAAGCTTTAAAGGTACTACTCTTCTCTAGTACGACGGAACCCTTTTAGCGTACTATTAGGTACTCTTTGTCTGTCATCTGAGGAGCAGTTTGTAACGTATGTAGATACGCTAGAGAAAGATATTGCTAGAGGATCTTTGATTCTGGAATCAATGATCCTCTAGCAATGAACTGTTGGTGCTGCTTTGAAGATTCATAGATTGAGATCAACCAAACACTCAAAACTAAAAGTTTTGTAGTCCTATAAAATACGAACTGAATATGGATGGCTGCAACTTATTTGCTAAATAAGGCTTTTGTAGTTAACATTTAACGAAAGCACAATGTACCTAGCGTTTCGTAAAATTAAAAAAAAAACATGCCGTCATTCTCATTCTATCAACAGTTGACGGTGATGTGCTTCTCGATATATTTTATTTAGTTCTATATACCTATATCTTTAATGGGTTGGTTTTTCACAAGCAATAAGCTAATAAGTTGAGCAAGTAAAGCTAATGAGCTCCTAAGCTTAACAATGCTTACCTTAAGCCACATCGTGCACATTGTCGCGTGAGGGTTTATTCAGATTAGTTAACTCATGAAGTAATGTTATAAACGGTATAAACTAACGGATAAAATTGGTATAACTATCAAACAACATCAAAATATACAAGCAGGACTCAAGATGCAGATTTTATAGGAAAAGGATTTTAGGCGAAAACAGCGCTGTACCTCAAAGAACTTTGATGTACCTATACGCACTCGAAGATTCATTAAAACAATGCTTTGCGTAAGAGCAGTAATTAGGTTTGTCACTGCAGTCAGTTATTAGTGTTTTATTAAAGTCAAACGTGTCTTTAACATGATATATGAGAAATCATGATATATTTGAAAAGTTAGAAAAACCCAATGTATATATTATAGCAACAAATTATCCTAAAACAATGTGCTTAAAATTTTTAATGTCATTCATCGTCCATAAGTACATAAAATTATGTAGTTCTTCATATAATGTACCCAAACACATGTGCTTTATATTACTGTACCGATCGTCAAACAAACAATACCAACGTATGTATCACGAAGCAGGATTAATAATATATAAGAACAGTATGTACCACAGTTACACAATGTTTTGGAAAAGTGCGTACATCCCTACAAATCAGCCGTTCCCCTTAATACCACCATATAGTAGCGTGATGAGGCAGTTTGCATTCTGCGTAGAGCCGGACCATCGATTAACTGTATCGCAGTTTGTACACCATCTGGGTACTGTGACATTATGAACGGGAATGAACGAACAAACACTGCGGAGGTACACATGATAATGTTACCGCTATGTGACTAGAATAACGCTGGAAATGATAACGTGATAAGCTCGGTGATTTTTATAGAACAGGTCTTTATAGTTCTTTATACAAAATATGACGTATTTGTTGATTTTTTACCCATCATATTATAAAAAAGAGAAAGACGCGGTACGCTTGTAACTCAGAAAACTTGGACAAGACACAAACTACAGGCAAACTCAGAGCCAGTGATTGATTTTTAACATGCTATTTTATGCATTTCGTAAAAACCATACGTGCGGCACAATTCAATCAATCAATCAGTCAATATTCTTTATTGCGAAAAAAATGTTACAATGTTGTCCTTATAGTTAGTTACATCTACATACGTAAATTTAATTTAATTGTCAACCCGCTTGCTATCAAAGCAAATTATGTGAATGAACCTACTTGATGTGGTCGACGCTCAGGGAGCCCCTATCGCCCCATATATCTATTTTAAATATATCATAGTCTTTTACAGATAATATTGTTTTTTCCTTAACAGGTATAGATAGGTGTTACTGGTTCTTAACTTTTAGAAATAAAAGTATATTGCGGTTTCTGATGGGATAAGGAAAAAAACTATTGTCTGCGTGGGCGAAACCGCGTTGCACAGCCAATGTGCAACGCATACCGTGAGGTCGGCGGTGGCAGAACACGCCCAAATCCCAGGTGCGAGACACTTATTACGCTTCGATAAGACGGCCGTTCTAGCGCGGGAAAGGTTTTATGTACCGCGTAAAGTTCGAGAGGCGATCGAAATTAGACGTCACCTAATTTCAACCGGGATAATGGGTGGCATATTCCGTCGGCCTGGATACCAGTCTCAAATATAGGCGATACTTCCGGGCTATGGAAACATGAGGACAACACGACAAGCATGGTATGTAAACCGGCCTCCTACCATCATCATCACCAAAGTGACAGTGATAATGACACTCTCAGTGACAATGACTCAAGTGACAGTGCGCACCGGGACAATTTGACTGATGCAGCGCAGCCGTCTCAACGCCAGTTACGTGCTGAGGCTCGCGCTCGCCGCCTGGCACGATCATAACTCGCAGATGAATAAGTTCGAAACTGGTCGGAGAGTAATTTTCCAGTGTTTACCACGTGAGTCCTAGTCGATTTGTTACATTACATCCAATGTTATATATAAGAATGTCTTAGCCTTTTAAAGAATATTCAATTGAGCGTCTTTTAACCCAACATCTAAAAGACAAGTCCCATTGAGCAAATACCAATTGCAATTAAATGAAGTTTTGGCAAGGACATAACCTCTTAAGTACGTGGATCTTGGCAACGGAGGCTTTTAAAAGTTCTTTTCCGGAGGTTATTAAATTTGTAATGAAAGAAGTTAAATTACTTTTATCTTAACGTTATGTTATTTTCTGTCTAGTGTAGATTCATTGAAGCTTAATAGGTTCAGGAGTTACTTTGCAGAAATATATATTACAATAATACAAAATACAATATATAAATACAAAACACACCATCGTACTACACACTAAATACAAGATATGTCCGCATATTTCTGAACAATTTTTGATGTGGATTTTACTAATTCTTTTGTGACGAATTGTATATTATGTACCTATTATGTAGTTGAAATAAACTTATACTTTTTTAAACAGGTCAATAATTATACTTGCTGACCTGGAAAACGTTATTCTACCATATAAATTATCGAAAAGTCAAAGTGAAACAACACTTAATTTCATTTAAATTACTCCACTTTAATGATCGATGGTTAAATTATTTAAATATTTTTTTATACTAAATACTAATATAGCGATAAAAATGGAGGGAGGGGGTACGAGGATGAAAAATACTTTACAACCTATTCTCAAATCTACCAAATATACAGAAAAAAAAAACAGGCAAACCGTTTCGAAGTAGTTCAAAAACCAATACTACGATACGAGATTTTTATATATTAGACACCGTAGGTACATAAAACTTATGTAGCAGTGCTGCGAGTATTTTGAAAATTCGTAATCAAAATCTTAATGTAAAATTGTACAGTGATGAAGAAACCTCTCGAAATCTTTTTGTATGAAAGCACGTTTTGTATGCGTTTTAATTCACTTAGAACATATCTGGTGATATTAACGTTTATGTTTTGATAACGTCATCACCTTGATAACGGAAAAATATTGTTTGTGGTGCTACAATGGTTTAGTGTAAATCTCTCAGTGCCTACCCACCGAAACTTAACAATTTAATCTTAAAATGTAACCGATGAAAATTGGAATGCTACTAACCTAGATTTCGCTTCTGAAATACCTACCTAGTAGGTACTTTTATTTACTCTGTGCTAGAAGTGTTGCCAGAATTGCTTTAAAGTACCAAAGATTTAAGTTATGTTGGAGAACAAAATAAACTTAGATTCGCGAAGCAGAAGATTACATTCCAAAATATAGTTCAGTAAATTTCTTGTGGAATGGTTCTGAGTCATTTATTTGACTTCTTCTTGAGTTAAATGCGTCAGTCAGTCAGTCTGTCAGTCATTTGACTTCTTCTTGAGTTAAATAAGTATATGCCTAATAATAAGCTTTATTTACATTTGTGTTCCGAACAAGTAAAATGCTGCAGAAATGTTATTATAGTCACAAAAATAAAATAAAAATATATTGCAAATGATTTACAAGAAAATAATGCATCACGTGTTACTGAACTCTTTTTTGAAATTAATTTGCCTGGCAGTAAATCAGTTATAAATTGATAACCGTTTTTTTCTGTGGTGGGTAGTTTTAGTAATGACGGTCAGTAATTATGTGATCCTAAAATATTATAGTTTTATTTGTTTTTTTAATCTACTTAATAACTACAAAAACGTTTGATTCTTTATTGTGTTACTAAATCCTAGACCTCAAATGCCAGATAATTAAAATAATTTTAATATTAATTTAATACTGCCACACGATTAAAACATCTTGAACACTAAAAGTCAAAGCCTCTCAGATATCGACTAAAGGTTTAATCTGTAGTCAAGGCTTTTGCATTATCGTATGCGTCTAATGCCTATCATTACATCTCTTTTAAGAATGTAAGTTTCTCTGTAAATGTGACAATATTACGCTCATCAATATTTTGGATATACAACTAACAAGGATTAGCTTAGAATAATTGGCCCATAAAATGTATTTTGGTAATAGCTACACATTGGTAGTTGGCTGCTTAACTGTTTGTTTGTCTAAATCAATAAATTATAATTTAATAGTAACTAGTTCGTAGTCTTACTTGAAAGGATTAAAATGTTTTTCATATATATATGTTAAATGAAAACACTTTTCATATACACATAGGTGATGCTAATTATATAATATTATAAAACCCCCCTTGAACCTCCCGCCCACGAGATACGGAAGTAAATATGCATTTCACATGATCAATCTTACAGATTACCCCACTAGGAATACCTTAACACCGTTTGTTCTGGACCATAATTAACAATAATTAATTGTTTGATTTCCATTATTAATATGATAAGCATTATTATTTAGTTCATACTGTTGTGACACCTTTTTAATTACGGTAAAATGATTTATAAGTATAATTATGTAATCAAAACTAAATTAGAGTGGATACCAAATATATCAAAAATTGGCTTCGAGACAGAACTTCCAAGCTCATCTTTGCCACGCCAAAATTATCTTGTTATTTACTTATAGATATATATGTATAGAACTAAAACGTAGTTTAACTATAAGTCTTATGAGCAAGCTCAAAGTCACAACTAGCTATGGATATGGGTTCGCCAATGGCTTGAAGAGTAGAAGCCGCGTTTTTGCAACGTTTACATTTTTTTCGTTGTTGGTAATCCACTAAAATCTTTGTCCTTATAATAAATATTAGAATGTTATGAACGTGCAAATAATTCACTTTATTAACTTATTGTTACATAGATAAATCTTTTTTATTCTACGTTGCCCTGCATAGAATAAGATTTATTTCATTTTAAGTAGCTAGTAAATAGTTTTGTGGGTATCATAGTTAGTATTCCTATGAACTATCTGTTATCTTAGATATATATTACCGTTTGTTGCCCCAAATACATAAATGAGCAATGACATACACTGCTTACAGAACCCAGGCAAAGAGGGAATTGACATTGCAAAAAATCTTCCGTCCCCTTTAACCTCTTTATTGAGCTAATTCGATTAGGCTACTACGAGATGAGATGTTATCAACTGTCAAACAAAAACACGTCACTAAACTAATTTTTCAATTTTTCTTTGTTTTTTTTACAGGTGAGTTAAGTGACAGAGTGTTTGAATGTGGAATGCCGAAACAAGCTGATAACATAGTGGCTGCTAACAGTAATGCATTTTAATCAAGGTATGTAAGAAAACTACTTCTTATGAACTTGGCTACAACTGTAGAGGGTTTTTTTCGGTGTTATTGCGTTTCAATAGTGAAATTTGAACCCATAAATGTCATGAGATTGCGCTAGTCTAGGAATTTCAAATCTTCACATCTTAATTTCCCTCCGATTAGTCCAAGTAAAGTTTAAGTCAAGAGCTATTTTTCTAAACCAGGACAGAAACTGAACGTATTTAGGGCTGGACAGCCCATGTCTACAACATGATGATACACTTGGAGATTAATATCAGGCACTGCGGTTGATAAAAGTGCAATGCTATAAAAAAGATCTAAAACACTTAGCAAATGTATTAAGTTTGTTAAAAGGATGAAAAATAAAATGAATGAAATAAGAATATTTATAACAATAACATTTAGAGAAAACATAAAAAAGGAAATAATGCAATATGTAGGTTACAAAACAATGTTTAATTTTTCAAATCGGTCCCAACTCAGCAATGCTGGTTATAAACCAGGTCTTTAGTTAACTAATTCATTTTCGACCGTGACGTCACTAACCGATCTTAAGATCGGTAAGTGACGTCACGGTCGAAAATTTTCAACAGTACATTTTATACTTAAAGGAATTGATTGACAATCGTAATTACATTGCAGTTGATAAAAATCACTAATCCAATACAATATTTCATAATGTAATTATAGGTATTGTTGTCTCTCTATAGATAATTATATACCTTTGAGTCGAAATAAATCAACTTTAAATGACTTTAATTACTTATAAGATATTTATTTATATTCCCAGGGTTTCAAATCTATTTAGTGATGCTATAACCGCAAACAAATAAAAAATAAATTATCGGCCCAGATTTACCAAGCTTATCATCAATCAACTTAATATCAATTAACAGACAGTTTGGTTAATCGCAACTGTATATTAAATATAGTTACGAGTAACCAAACAGTATACGATTTTGAAGCGATGTAAGCCATGTGATTGGAGCGTCGGCTGTCAAAGATATGGACGCTGGTTCGATCCCCCACCACCCCACTTGAGTTTCTGGTGAAGGCCAGTAAATATTCCAGGTCTAGCTTAATTACATCTTTGACCACATAGTCACTGACCATCCAGTGAGATAGTGGTCAAAAGCCCAAAAGATCTATAACGTATAAAAAATGTCAAGATTGCAGCAGAATCCATGGTAAAGATTTAAAAATATATTCATTTTTACATGAGGATATTCATTAAAAAAAATTACTAAAAAATGGAACCGACTTCAACACTGAAAAGAGTGTGGATATCTTGTTGAAATCAGTACAATGATTGTATTGTGCGCATGGTACCGACTTCGACAAGTTGTTTCACACTTTTGAGCGCTGAAGCCGATTCCAATTTTTTGGTAAAATTTGTTTTACACCCTTTTCAGTTCACCTTTGCTACTCACAGGATTAATTGTCATTATGTATGTTCACCATAACATCATAATCAATACTTCTAACTTAATCACATCCCAGATCCCAGCTATAGTTATTTACTTGGCTATAATTAGCACACCTATTTCCACCTGAACATTCTCATACCCCACTGATCACACTTCAATTAAATCAATAAAGGATTTGCTAACTCTCACAATAGACTACCTTCCATACGCTTACCCTTCGGATGGGCTGATTGGGACACCCTGTTCATCCCCTACCTGCAGACACCCTTTCACATCCAGTTTGCAGTTTCGATTCATGATTAGAGGCCGGTGAACCAGCGGTGGAGCGATGATATTTTAGCTAACCTTCGTTAAATATGTATTATCATGTAAAATGTTATCGATCAATCATATAGTACTGTGAAAGTTCTACATTTTTAGCTGATGTAGAAAAAAATCTTCTCGTGCCCATGACCAATGCAACTCGGTCGAAACTTCGAGGTTAACAAATTACTAAATGTTTTTTCACGTCATCAAATCCCGATTGATTTATTGTAAAAAAAGTAGTCTGCCTATGTAATATTAATCCACGTTATAAGGTACTTACGTTCCGAATTTCATGCAGATCTATCAAGCCATTCGTGAAGAGGTTACAAATACTCCCAAACTCTCAAACTTAATCCAAACATCGACTTATTTGCGAGTAGTTCGGCGTCAATACACACGGCACTAACCAACACTCTCGTTGTACCTTACGACATTAGTAAGTTTTTTTGTATTGTAAATTGTATCTATTTTTCTATATTTTATGTACTATTACTGTATCTTCATTATCCGTGGTGGCTTGTAAATGGCTCTTCCTTATAATATTTGTTGTGCTAATTTGTAACTTTAGCTGTAAGCCACCCTAATAAAATAAAATAAAATACACTTTTCTTTCTTTCCTCAGCCATGTGCGTCCACTGCTGGACGTATGCCTCCCCCATATAGGGGGGATTTGCCAATACTCGCCACGCTTGGCACGCGGGTTGGCGAGCGCAGTATGATTTCCGATCCTCAGAAGGCGCTGCTGCCCACCTCCTGGTACGTTATCCCTTAGCCGACTCTTACGGCACCCACGGGAAGAGATGGGGGAGTACTATTCTAGGCCGGTACCACCACGGCCAAAAATACACAACCTAACGCATTAGTAATATGAGGAGACCCGCACACAGGTGCATTACGTCACTGATGCAGAAAGCTACAGAAAATCAAGGTGTTCAAGGTGTTGTTCATAGTATCGTCTTGCTCCCACTGCATCCAGCTCCCTGCCTACCCTCTAATTGCGACAATATATCGCCCCTCAATTGAGTGAAATCAACCAAAACGCTCGTCTGCTTGATATACGGTCGACAGAGCGAACCAAGGCTAGCGTGGATACTGTAGCTAGATTTAAAATAAATATGCTGTAAACATACTTTAATAAAAAGTATTTTTGTAATGAGAAATCATTACAATACGAATAATGATTACCACGCTAGACCTAGAATAATAACTGGCTCTCAAGGACAGCTGCCAAAGTTTTACCATTTGCTAAACAGACAAATTTCAGTCTTTTGAGCGTATTTTGCTGAAAGTCTACTAAACTTTTAAAAATACCTCTTCTTCTTCTTCTTCTTCTTCTTCTTCTCAGCAATTGGTCATCCACTGCTGGACATATGCCTCTCCCATAAAGGGGGGATTTGCCAATACTCGCCACGCTTGGCAGGCGGGTTGGCTAGCGCAGTATCATTTCCTATCCTCAGAAGGCACTGCTGCCCACCTTCTGGTATGTGATCCCTTAGCCGACTCTTACAGCACCCGCGGGCAGAGATGGGGGAGTACTATTCTAGGCCGGTACCACCACGGCAAAAAAAAAAAATACCTCTTATGAGAACATAATTATGAGTTCAATGAAAGTTATTTCTAATTAAATAAAATGTGATTTTATATGCTAATTTCCGTGTGAAAAAATATATTCAAGAAACCATATTTTTCCTATAACAAAACTTCACAAGATAACGACAATTGCGCTTGAACTGTGTCTTACACCAGAACAAAGGAAACTAATAAGTCTAAAAATATTCAGTAATTATTTTTTGTTATCGGTAAAGTACAATTTTAATTCAACACGCATCAGGATTTGTCCCGCCTCTTCGGCCTGTAAACATCCGCAAGGTCTCTCTAATGTCTCTTAAGCCCTTAAAACACTGTGTATTTTGGTGATAGTTTTTCAAACTAGAAGGTGGTAGCTAGAGAGGATGGTTCTGTAGATTAACTTAACCTAGTGTTAAAATTTTAAAAATTATCTACCTAAAAAGTAGCGGCGCATTGTATTACATCATATTATACCAAATATTTGATAGAATTATATTATCTTTAAGGCAAAAGTACTAACAAACATATATTCTGTTATATTGTAAGTGGTATTTCCCTTAATAAATAGTGCATTAAGCAAACTAGATACTAACAAGATTCGTTGTAATGTAACTAACTGACAACGACGATGAACCTTACGGACCCTGATTCGTCCCCCCACCGCCGGCTTGAGCTTCCTCTGGCGTCAGCTGCCCACGCTCTAAGCGCTAGGTTATCATTGCTTCAATAATGTGTAACGGCTTCATCACTGAGATGGGCCTCTCACGAGAGAAACGTCTGTCATAATCCAGGTCCTTAGCTCAGTCCAAGTAAGAAAATAACCAAGCGGCCAGCTGTAGTCAAAGTTTCAAGCTTAAAATATAGTCTATGGTGCAAATTGAGGAACACAGTAACCCATAAAATTAATCTAAAATTGTTTTTTCTGTCCATTTTTCTAAATGATATTTGAACATGGCTAAGATAATATTTTACTTGACAACAATGACCAAAGTAAATGACCCATAGGTATAATGGAAAAAAGTTATGAAGTCACACAGTACTTTCAACCAAATACTCATTTCCAATAAAAAATATGTATGCAAGCAATGCCCAAATGAAACACCGCCCAATCATTTGTTCCAACAATAGGCAACCAGCTAAAAAGTAATTTGTACACCTGATGTTGCCAGCGTCAAAATAAAGAGCCGTTAACTACCCACCGCGCTGCATATTTAATTTTAATACTCGTTACACATTTTCTAATTACTGCACAATTTGTCATTTCCCACCCCTAGGCGGAAAACCAAATTATATATTCACCTGGAAATTGTAATTCGCACGATATGGGACCCAATCTCCAAAAGGTAAAGGTTTAAATTACATTTTGATCATCAGCCAGTATAAAAAATGTGTGGTAGAATAGTGTCGTAGATTCGTTAATATCGCGAGAGCTGCCGAATGATGTCCTCTTGGATTTAACTCGTCATTTTATCTGTCTCGCTAAATAAAACTAAAACTCATATGTCAGAACTACATTTTATAAAGATGTTTAACAATTTTATTCATAATTTATGTAAAATGTTTTTAATTGTGAAAATCGTTAGGACATACTTACGAGTCACAATACGCACGAAGCGTTTTGCTTCCACTTTTATAATGCATACTGCCAGGGAGTGAAACTCACTGCTTGAATCAATGGTTTCCGATAGGTAAAACCCCGGAGTCTTTAAGTCGTGAGTGAACAGGTACCTTCTAAGTTTGCGTGCTATACCTTAGAACGCGTCATCACTTAACGTCAGGTGAGGCAGGGATCAAACACAAGCTTATCCTTTAAAAAACTTTGATAGGATTTCAAAACATTTCCTGATAAGAGTATCCTGAGACACAATTTTACTTTTAATTCAAAGACGTAGGCTGTTCTTAGCGGTAAGGAATACACACTAGAAAAAAATACCACTTATTTGTTTGTATTACGTTACAGATGTGTTATATACTTTCTCTATTGAACATGTTTTCTATTTAGAAATTATATTCTCTGCGAACGTCACCTAAGTAAACAAATATTTTCTTGGCTAGTTTGTTTCAATCATAAACGATTTCTAAGTACTTTTATTTAAATAAATGAATTTCGATATGTTTATCTAATGACATTTATCACATTTTAATTTATTTGATTAAAACACTCATTACAATAGTGCCGATTGTACAGTACATTTTTAACCGACTTCAACAAAGGAGGTTACTCAATTCGACCGTATACATGTTTTTGTTAATTTCTTATGTGTGTTTGCGGATAACTTCGTCGTTTATAAAAAAAAAAAAAAAAAAAAACTAAAACTTTTTTAAACTGATTACAAAGAAAAGTATCGGAAGACAGTATGGGAGAGGTAAAACATATGAACAGAGTAGCTTATGGTGTACAGAGCTTACGTGAAATGTAGAAAACCACAGCACAAGCAAAGACACTATCTTTAGTCCATGTCCTATCTCGTTTGTTCCTAAGTGCTGAGTCCCTCGCACTACCAGCCGCGTACCGTTAGCAAATAACACACACAATTAGTAATGCTCAATACATACTATTATATATTATATAAAAGGGAAGGAACTAATCATTACTGTACATGCTATTCCGCCTCATAAAATTCATGTAAAATGAATAACAAAACAAAGTTGTTTTGAATTTTGATATATATATTCTTAATTAAATAAGATAAGTTCATAGTATCTTTATTAAGTTATTTGTGCCAAGTTTCATAAACATTTATTCGTACAAGAATAAACGATGTCTGACGAGTCAAGAAACAAGTAAAATAAAGTTATAATATATTGTAAGAAATATAATCCTGGACTTAAATATCCAAGCCATAAATAGTTTATGCACTACGGCGGATATAATATAATCATCTTATTACATCTTATAGACTTTCCTATAATCAGTTAAATGGTAACAAATGCGATAATAGTTTCATTGAATAGTACAAAAAGTATTTATCATTATTAGTATAATGTGTAATGTAAATAGTGAGTTTTAAAACATTACAGATCATTAGCTAAATAGTGTTTACCGTAAAACATACATTGTTTGACATAAGTCTATAAAGCTTCAGATGAAGCGTGATTAGCGAAACCGTGTGTGATCTAGGCTGGGAAATCCGCTAGTGCTTAATAGAAAAAAATCCGTTAGTGCTTCACCAAATTTTAATCTAACAACACATCTAATACTTTTTATATTTCGCACTTTTTTGTATACCGTACCTAAGTCTCTAGGACATACTACTTGAGACGCGTCTAGCACCTCTAGTGCAGTGCACCTGAATGGAAAGTTCAAGGTTGTATTACACAATTTATAAATTTTAACTCGGCGCTTAGCATGCTTGTAGTGCGTTACACTACAAAATTTATCCGGTGACGATAACACCGTTATCGGATTCACAGCATGGTATTAGGATACTGTACTCTAGTGTACCCGCCTGGCTTGTTACTACCCTCAAGTGTGGAAAAATGTCACCAAAACACATAGTGTGGCCAGACAGCGGTTAACAAGCTCGACCACATCGTCACTGACCATCAAGTGAGATAGCGGTCAGTTGTCTTCTTAATATGCACAAGTAAGCCATGCACTCGTATACACATTACTTGAGGTGTAATACATGTACGTAGTGTATTTTACTACCCTACCTCTCGTAGAAATTTGACAGTCGCCGTGGCCCAGTGGTTAGTGTCAGTGACATGACTTCTGTCTCTCCTGGGTTCGAACTCCGGCAGGGGCAAACATTTGTGTGATGAGTGTAGATGTTTGTGTGTGTCCAAGCCTCCTGCTATACAGGGAATCCTAGTGCGGGGGTACGAGTGTGATAAAAAAAAAGAATTATGTCTGTACAACATGATATTATAACAATACTTTTTTTCTTTCTTTGTAGGTCTGTTTCAAGCCTGAATTACTCAACCAAAAATCATGTAATTACGCATAAGATAATGTAAGAAATGATATACAGTGCTTTTTGACCGGAGTTGTGCTAAGTGATCTGATAAGCTATAGGTTTTAAAACATAGTCACACTGACTTGAGAACACTACTTTATGCTTAATGCTTATTAGTTTAAAATTAAATTTTTATATTGAATATCGAAAGTATGAGATTCCTTTTTACCTTCCATTTAAACATGATTTGCAAAAGGTTTCATACAGCATAAGTAAACAGTCCATGCATCCTCGGCGCAAAGCATCAGATCTTAGGCGTATATTAAAGTAAGAGTTTTGCCTCAAAACCAAATCCGAAACGGCTTTACCACGAAAATGTACAGAATTTCACCAACATTCCGTACAGTTGAGGCCGAGCGTTTTTGCCGTGTATCATAGCGCAGGATCGTAGGCTGAACCCGTCTGCGCATGCATTATTGAGTGCCACTGAGTGACGAGATGCGACCTGCGGGACCGTTTGGCCCGGTGACAGTAGCTGGACTAAGTCAAGTTACTAAGACTTTAAATTTGACTTCATAGTTGATATGATAGATTTGTAACAATGTGGTGTAGATACGAAAATCAAGGTGAAATGTTAAAATTAAATAGAACGGGCTTTTTTACTTACAATAAGGAGTATATGTACTAGAAAAAAAATTTCAGATTTAATCGTAGGTTTCATTAAATAGTAAGAAACGTTTTTTTGCTGTTTATCATAATACAAAATCATTTGTTAAATCTATTTTTCTAATGAACTTACATCAACATCAACCATGAAGCTACATCAGTAGATTAGAGAATTAGGGTAATTATACACAACCATTTTTAAAGATTCAGATAAGATTTATTTTAAGAATTTATTTGTCATAAAAAAAGTATCACTAAATGATTCTCTTATCCTATAAAATATTCCTAGCCAATATCCTATTTTGCATATAGATTATAGGGAACCTAAAAATGACTTAAATTTTAATTTCATTTGGTGATGTCGATACCTGCTGTTACAGGAATCCTTGTGTGGGGTTGTGATGTGATAAAGAAATGTTTAAAATAATGTGCCTGTTGTACGATTTTTAATAATACTTTTTCTAACTTACCTTTTATATGCAGCAGCAGATGACTTGATAAACAAAATGTTTTCAATGTTTGTGACATAAAGTCCTGCTATTTACGCATCGTTAAAAAATATCTTACATTATCAGTCATAGTCATAGTGGATATTTTACAGTTAAGTAATAGTGAAGAAATAATCTGAAGATCATACGATCATTATTACTTCATTTGTTTCATTATTACTTCATTTGTTTCATTACTACTTCATTTGTTTCATTATTACATAAAAAAAAATATTTTTTATCAAGTGAACTAAACCGCACAAACGTAGCATCATTGCAAGCCCTGTAGAGTAGCCCGTAACATAGGCGCTTTCTCTACCTCGTCACGTTGAGTTTCGTTCTATACCTGTAATTCTCAGCACTGTATGAAAAGATTCACTTGAATATAAAAAAGGTATACGTATGACTATTGAGTGTGGGTTGACACAGTATATCATTGTATGGAAACGGAGGGCTATGTATAACACATTATATCATTAAAGAACCTGTTTCAATTTACTCGATACTATATTGCCTGGTGTAAACGAAATAAATAAAAAATTAAGTGAAAGATAGATGCCGTGGTGGTACCGGCCTAGAATAGTACTCCCCCATTTCTTCCCGTGGGTGCCGTAAGAGTCGGCTAAGGGATCACGTACCAGGGGGTGGGCAGCAGCGCCTTCTGAGGATAGGACACCATACTGCGCTGGCCAACCCACCTGCCAAGCGTGGCGAGTATTGGAAAACCCCCCTATATAGGGAGGCATATGTCCAGTAGTGGACGTCTTATGGCTGCGATGAATGAATTAAATAGTGAAAGACCGTAACTTATTCAAGCTTGAGCATTTGGCTGTGTTGACCGAGTGATCAAACTCACGGTATGTTGGCACCTGGCTAATTTTAGAACGTAATTACTGTTACAGTTGCGTCATTAAACGCCCAGTGTTTCATATGTGTGTGACACTCCTGCTAATCTCTAAAAATGAGCCACTTAGAACCTAGACAAGGTTTCCTTTGAAAACTACGTAGGTCTCTTTCTGGTTAACTCATTCTGATACACGCAGCAAACTCTTTGTGGCGTAAGCTCGTGGTCAATTTTGTATGTATGTACCGTAGAACTGGAATGCAATAAAAAGGAATCAAAAACTAGGAAACCTGTAACGAAAGAAAGAACTTCACATAGCCCAGCAAATTTGAAAGCTTGAAAGACACTGGGTAAAGCGCTCGTCACGTAGAGCTGATGTTCAATAGTGCGAGAAGATTCCCAAATAAATGTCATGGACCAGGAAGTGCAGTATAAATATGTATTAGGATGTCCACCGCCAAGGTAAACAGATCACCTTATAAAACTCGCTGGAGAAAGCTAAATGCAGACCGCTTTCCACATGATCTAGTGAGCATCAATGAGAGAGGTATATTATGACTCATAAAAGTAAAATGATTTTGATTATAAATAAAAAGTTTCTGTTGAATGAAAATAGGATTTGCATTGATATTGAAATTCCAATATTCTAGTCTCGTATTTCCGTGAAAACACCCGCATGGACGATTTTTTATCCCTTTGGGAATAGTATTTTTTTCCACAGATATTTGGTTGAGTTGTCAGTGTTTTTAGTTGGTTGTTAAAAGCAATTTCTTCTTTTTCTACGAAAGAAACAAACGTCAAATCTCGTGCTCTTAGAAATATGAACATAAAATACGTCATGATAAGAATTATGGTAGCCAAAGTAGCAAATTACAATATGAATTAACATTTGACATTTTATCCAACTTCAAAAAAGGAGGAAGTTTCTGAATTAGACGGTATAGCTTTTTATGTGTGTTCGCGGATAACTTCGTCGTTTATGAACCGAAATAGATGCTTATTTTTTTGTTTGTTATGGTATACTTTCGAGGTAGTCCCATTTAAATTTTATCAAAATCGGTCAAGCGCTTTTTGAGTTAAACCCAATAACTGAAAAAAGTTACGTCTATCAGGATAATTTCTTTGTTGAGGGTAAATGACAATTTATTATTAATTTATACGTGAGTAGCAAGTCACTAAAAAGGGTGAAAAAATAAATACCAAAAAATGGAACCGGCTTCAACTTTTTTTGTTAATTTACTTAGATTTGTGGATTACTATAATAACAAACGATTGATGTTGTTTGATTCCATCTATGACAGTGCTTGTTACGAGTGAGTACTTTCACTGACAACAAACACTATTGAGTACCTATAACAGTATTTAGGCCCAGTTCGTTGTTGCCTATATCGTTGTTGCTAATATCTCAATCTTTACTTGCCATAGATGACACAGATAACAGAGAGTGAACTGCAACAAAAGCACGCACATTTGAGATCACAGCGATAGCGACAGCGGGCTACCGATTTGGCAGGCGCTCCGTATTTATGGAGATCAAATTTGCCGTAGCTGGTGTATAGTATTGAAGTGTGGTGTGACCACGATATTAGAAAATCCTACAAATATTATAAATGCGAAAGTTGGTGAGTATGGCTGTGTGGATATATGTCTGTTACTCTTTCACGCCTACACGGCTGGATGGATTTGGATAAAGTTTGGTATGGAGATAGCTCATATTCTGGCTTAACACATAGGCTTCTTTTCATCATCACCTTCATCACCCTTTTTTTATCACCACGCAGGTATAACGGATTTGGATAAAATTTGGTATGTAGATTCTTCAGGTGCTGGAATAACACATAGGCTACTTTTCATCATCATCATCAATCATCACCACGCGGGTAAGCGGGGTGCAGATATAAATATATATAAGTAGGTATAATGAACTCACATCAGCATAATTCTAGTTATTATGATAAATGTGTATTAAGCAATAGTGTATCATTTTTATTTGACAGCATTTATGTTATGCTATGTTATGTTCATTTTTTTATGTTTTCAAGTTTAAGAAAATTTAAGGTCCATTATTCTTTGTTTTTTTAATAAAGTAAAAAAAAATATAACCAAAACAATTAAAGTAAATGTGTAGATTAACTATGTTTCATATGTGCGCTAATGACCAAAAATACAAAGCTCTTAAGTAGATCCTAAAACATATAACAACTTTTCAACAGTAATATTTTAGAGAACTAAAACGAATTTGGTAAGCGAATTTTAATAAGTTAACAACTATCATATATTATTATTGGCTTGAAGACAACGACTATGCGAACAACTTTTTAAACAATAACAATCATAAGTTGACGCGATGAAGGGTAAGTTAATTTATTTCGAAAATAGTATTTGTACGTGGCTTTGCTCACGGGTCTTGTAGATTTTTAAGAATTTATAAAACACATTTTACCTCCAACCCCTCGTTACTTCCTTGTAGTTTTATGATCTATATATAGATATACCAAAATCCATGCAAATTGGGGCAGTGACTAAGCTTCAGTGATACCGCGACAAACAAAAAACAAATAATTAAACTCACTGTTGCGATTGCAATATTAGATACTGAAACACATATCCTCCTCGGGACAATATTATGTACATATTTTATTTCTCATTCCAAAACCTAAATAGACTGTCGCAGGTCACCCCACAGCCATATTTGTTAGTGCGCCAAGTCTCAGACTGGCAAGTGGCCTATCAGATCTTGACGGTCCATTGTGGTGTGTGATAACCTACTTTTAGCTGAAACTGGCGGTGTACGAATATTTCAAGATAGAGTGTCTTGCACTTGTCTTGTTCATGGAGACGCTAGATCGACTGTTTTAAGAAGATAGCAAATCTAATATTTCTTTAACTTTATCACAGTTATTTATGGCGGTCAAAATAGATACACATGGTACTAGAAGAACCATCTTATTAAGAATGTTCTCGTTGGTGGTATCTCCACGTTTCTGATTAACATTTGTATCGGGTTGGGTAAAACATATATAATCATCTAATGCGTAAAAACTTTCCACTTGAGAAATGTAATAAAATCTGCCTATTTTACACACGTAAAATGAGTAAATACAAAAAGTTGTAAGAGCTTAAAGTTAATCTCAAACTAAAAGTATAAAGTAGCATATAAAAGCTGTTATAACAAACTTGCACCACTATTTTTCCTACAATCACACCATTAGATAGCCGCTTTATTGATTATGAGAAGTCTACAGCCTCCAGCGGCCAGATAAAAACTTGCTCTACCCGACTCTACCAGGCTCTACCACTGTAATTTGAAAGAGTATTTCACCGATAAGGGGGCCATTCTGCTCACTTGTCTCTACACAGACGATAAAAGTTGGCCTATTATTTTAGTAGAGCTCCCTATCTGCGTACCTTCGGGCTATCGCAAAGTAAGTGCAGCGCTACCGGACCGATTATTGATAGAGTATGAAATATGTATTTAGTTAGAGGAAATTTGTTTTATGCGATTCTCAATCGCATTCGCGATTCACTCATTTATAAGGAAAGTTCTGTTGGAGAGTTATTCTTCTTTATTTAAGCGTAGATATAAGTTGTAGTTGTTTGCTTTGTGACATAAGAAGAGTAAACTTTTTACTTAGATACTAATACGACGCCCTGGCCCCCAGCGCTTTGGCCTCCAGCATCAAAATACGCCACTGATCACTTGTAGCCCGGTTCATGCAGGTTATTTTTAGCTGGTCAGACAAGATGGAGATCTGGTCTGACCAGCAATACCTAGATAATATTTTTAAAAATATTTAAAATTAATTGTGTGTCATTCTATGTTTATTTGCTGCTGAATGCCAGTAGTTACTACAGCCTATGTAGCTTACAAAACCTACTATTTCTTAAAACGTTGAATAATAAAAACTGCTCATAGCAACCTTTTTATTATTGTTTATTATAAACTAGCGTTTGACCCCTGATCCCACCTGATGTTAAGTGTTGACGAGGTCTAAGATATAGCACGCAAGCCTAGAAAGAGAATAGGTACCTATTCACTCGTGACTAGGAACGATAAATATAATAATACCTAATAACCTACACGGGATGCTAACAGTATTCAAATAAAAAGAAACTAACACATACAATAATAATATACAGTATTGTACATATAGTTATCTATTCTATAAATTTCTACGTAAGTAAGCGTAAAAGTATAGGCAATTATCTCAAATTTCGTACCCTATTCTGTAATAAGAGAAGTCAAATATTCAACTCGCAAAATTGTATGGAAATGGAACATTTATTATCCATTAGAACCTGCACGTATTTAAATTGTATGCTATTAAATCATTATCTACTAACACCTTTTACATTTTAACAACGTACAAACAATCGTCAAATTGCTTTTATTAACGAGACAGTAATGATGTCACAGAGTAAAAATCAAAATGGCGTCGCGTGACATGCGCCAATGAAAGGGCTCTGTTCAATTATGGAACGTTTAGTAACCGATGTTTAAACGGAGTTAACTAGATAATCATGGTTTGTAACGCTAATTTGCGAGTAAATGTTTCTATTTGTGTTTGGAATTCTTTTACGTCTATGCAATTTTGACTAATTGAAAAATTAAAAGCAACTAGATGGGAGTGTGTATTAGAAAGAATATAGTTGCATTTATGTAGACACAATCTGATGGTCATTAAGAGAAAAGAACTTGTTTTGTTAATGACAGGTCTAATAATACAAATCAAAGTAATACCTAGTTAGGCGGGGACTAAAACCTATCCTACAACAACCATGATGATAACGATATTACCTTCACCAAAAGCTCTACTCGTAGCCGACGCGACGGTCGGTATTGAACCGGCCACCGTTGAACTTATAGCTCACGCATGTCTTAACTTTAAATATAACTAACCATGTATGGACTTTCCCAAGAACCACATAAGGAGACATTACCTAACTGCTTTTGCAGTTTCTATTAAGACTAAAGGAATCATGTTGTATACGGAACTCAATATTTGCACACTACTGCTTGTCTGCTTCGAAGCAATAAAGTATGCTGCATATTTTTTTTTAAGTGCCGTATCTGATATGCGAGTGCATCATCAACATAAATCATGTTTCTATGGTTACCACTGACTTCAAACTTAGCGCAGGTATTCATACTAAGTTTTCTTGACTTGCATTTCAATCGTTTGGAAGCAACAACCACCCAGGGATCATAGTTACCTAGTGATGCATTTACCAGTACAAATTCTATCGAGTGACTTCGATGAAACACCACCACCAAATTTGAGAACTAAAAAGCGCGCTGTATGTTTTATGGTAGCTATCTATGAATATCAGCCGACATTCTAGATCTAATTAAGGACCACTTCCAATAACATAACTAAAAATAAAGCTAAGCCCGATCTACAAAAATAATAAAGGTATTACAATACACCTTTTCAATGACAGCAAATAAAACTAAGTTAAAAAGAAATACAGAAACAAGCAAAAACACAAGCCCAACTTAAATTGCATAAATGATAATGACTCTGACTTTCACATAAATAAACGAATGTATGTTTCTCTCTTACTGACATCTGAAACAACAAATATGAGTAGAAACCAAAACTATGTATAAATAGATCCTGCTGTTTTAAATTATATCCTAAGTTATTAAAATATATTTTTAGAATTCTAGTTAATTAATTGAAGTAAAACAGCAGAGATTAGAGCTAACGATTCAAACCAGAGAAGGCCAAATGCAACAAAGTTGGAACAGAATAGCGCCGCGGGCTGTCCACTGTTGACTCTGCAACTGCCACTTCCACTGGATTAGTACCGACAACAAATAAAGCATAGCCCTATAAATATTTTTTCAGAAAGTATAATATCTAACTATTTGATTAATCAAAGTTTTCGAGCGTCACGCAACATTACATTATAGCGCCATCTTGTTGACGCTATCATGTAACGTTTAGATAGTTAGACATTAGCATAATTGAAATTTTGCAAGGGATACCTAACAAAGTAAATAAAATTTAAAAATAAAATGTTTTCATTTTTAATAAATTATATATTTTTGGAAAATATTTACGATATAGATAGGTGAAATATGATTAATTGCAAGATTGTTAAATTAATGTTATCCCTTCCCCCTAATATTATAAAGATGACGATTTAATATATAATGACGAAGATAAAAGTCCTAAACCAGAGGCTTATAGTTTAAGACTTGAATTATTCATAAATATATTTATTAACTTTTTAGATTTTTGCTATCTGTACCAGAGTGACTATGCACTGTCCGGGCCGGACGTCCGGCAGCGGCCGTCCCGCGCGACTCTCAAACTTATTAATTGCTTGGGGGACCAAGCTGGACACTTTCACGCATCTCGCCTCAGGATGCGCCTGCTGATTGTATTTTTGTTAATACTAATAATAAGATGATAAATACGAGTATCCCGCATCTGTTTTATGATAATATTGAGGTTTCAACCTTGAACCTTACAACAAACTTTCAAGTTTCGGAAGTTCAAATCGATGATGTAAACGCTATATATATATATACAATCAGTACACAAGTACGATGAGCTGTTAGCGATGATTGTTTTACATCAAGAGATTAGTGCAACGCTTATCGATGGAAGTTTTTCGATAAAGTAGACAGTCAACGAGCCTAATCTAGATCGCGGGAGGAAACTCAACTCAACTCAGCCGTTTTTAATCGGTCTTTGTAAAGGTCAATGAGAAGGATATGTACTCATGAATAAGGCTATGTACAAATAGTAATGAATTTACATCAATTACATTTTATTAATAATGATAAGATGATCACCAATCAGAAAGTCTTAAACTGATACAGTATGCACCAGTACTGTAGCTTGTATGATTAAATTTTACAATATGTATAATACTGACGAAAGTTTTGCACACTGAGGAATCCTTTTCATAAAATTATGTTTCCGCCGCCGCCAGAATAAGTATTTAATTGAATTAACTAATTGTTAATGTTTATTTTTCACTTACCTATACACACACATGTTAGGTACATAATACGATAATTTTAAATTAAGAACAAATTGTAGTGCACGAAGGAAGCATGTCCAGCGTAATGCTCCAAGTCTTGCAGCGCAGGTTTCAACGTCCCCCTTTAGTTTCTCATAATTTATAATATATTTGATAACATAGCTGCTATATTTTAATCATCGCCATGAACATAATACATTATTCAATTAATTGTTAATCACTTTGACCAAGTTTCCTTTAACACATACATTTTAACCAGAAAATAAATGCACCGAACCAAAACTCATCCGAAAATAGCTTGCGATGTTGGCCGACAATCATAATTAGCCTCTGTCGCGTCGCGTCGCGTGCGGTGCGCGCGCGCATGCATCAAAACATCGTTTTGTTTTAAAAGGAAAATATATTTTACTACTCCAACATGTGGGACGGTTTTTGGGACGGTATGCAGTTAAAAATTCACAGTAAAAAAAGTCAGTATCAATATCACTGGGCACTGTATTAAATATAAAAAAAAAATTACCTGTGCGTATTAATAGACACCCGCCGAGTAGATAGTTACTGAATTTATTAGAGCATAGTCCAAGTTCTTTTAATAAAAGTTACATCGCTATTAAGTTCCTATGCGTACCGATAGGCTAATTTCTAATGGCCACCAGACTAGCTTGCGAATAATTGCCAATCGCCAAATCGGTAAATAAAAACAGTATTACTGTACACTGTAAGTAAGCAATATGTATATCAGTTTATTAACAAGGTAAATAAAAAATATAATAAACGAAAATTAATGGAAGTTGTCACTTTATAATAGTATCATGAGAGTAAAGAACTTGTGATTAAATTGATTGTTTAAGGCAAAACACATGTATGTAAAAGAAGAATGAGCACAATTTGATCTTTACATGGACCGATCAGAATCAGCCCGCTTTGTCCATTAAATAAAGATAAAACACAATATGCTCTCTCTCACTCAATCACTCGGAAGCTCTGCTGTAGAATATTTTAATACGAGAGCTCCTACATTATAAAATAGAGATATCTCACTGCAAGCAACACAGCAACACTGTGGCAAACGTCTCATGTTGTAAATTAATGAGACTGTATGTCTTACGAGACGCGTCTTCAGCCATGAAATCTGATTGGTTTTTATTTATCTGTTTGTCATTTCGTATTTCCTTTCCCGAATTAGATGATGAATGATTGAAGTAGGTTTCCCAATGATGTTATCATGTAAATTAAGATTATTTTTCTTTGCTTTAATACTTAATGACTAGATAATTTCATCTAAATGTATGATGCTAGTTTATTAATACAATATTTTACTAAGTCTTTTAAATGGTATACCAAACTCTTTGGCGTACAGTAAACTTGTGCGTCCTATGGCCCGCGCTGGACGCACCGTACCTACGACACTTGTCAAAATCCGACTTCGCGGATGCGGATAGTGGATGCAGCTCTATAGCTGCGTCTACTATCCGCATCCGCGCCGTCCGGCCGCTGGCATCAGTAATAATAATATGTCAAATCATACAAAGCAAACTAAAATCCATTGCGTGCGGTGCGTTTGGCACGGGTCAATGGACGCGTACCTTAAGAGAGGTGTATTTAATTAGTGTATTAGCTGGTAAACAAGTTTCGTCAGAAAAATACGACTGATTAAGATGTGAATGATGATTAGTTTAGTCTATAGGCTAAAAATGACAAATATATTGCATTAAAGTCTCAATAAACTCAGTCAAAGTTTTGATGCAATATGCGTCGGCCGTCAATCAAACGGTGAAACTTTCTCAGTCTTCAGCTTATAGTAAAGTAATGTAGTACTACTATCTTTAAGTACCACTAAGGTCCAGCGGATGATTTTGAGTATTTAAGATATTATTGGGCTTGCTAACGCCCTCTCGACTAAGTGATGTTTTCGAATTTTAAAACCAAACGCCCGGTGTGTGTATTGAAAATTCACGTGCTTTTCATCGCAACATCAGTGACAATTGTATCTAAAATAGGGATCAGTCAACCAATAATATTAAAAAATAGAATTGATGCAACATTTCCATTATTGCTCTTCTATGTAGAAATGCTATGTTAGAAATGTGTCTTAATATACGCACCCCGTAATGCTGTGCACACAATACATATGTGTGTTACACAATACATAATCTGTGGTATGTGGTTTGTGTGTCTTATCTTTGTAATAGAGCGAAATAAAAATCATTTTCTAGTTTTAGTTATTACGAAAATATTAAAACATAACTTATTTTTAACATAGCTTCACAAGCAGCTGATTTAAAATAACTTTTATTTCTGATGTAGCCTTTTATGCCTTTACGAAAATGTTGTTGTCTTTTATTAAAATTAAATGTTTTATAATTTTTTGGCCAAGTGTTATGTGTTTGTATGTGGGCCAAATATGAGTCTAATTCTTTCTGTGGCTTAAGCTGAATATCGATGATCAGTCAATCTTTCACGGCTACCATTTATATTTTTATACAAAAGAAAATGACAATTTATTTTATAATGTTCCTATTGCAAGCACTAAAGCGGAAAATAATACTAAGTACTCCACAAAATTGCGAAGATTGTTGAACCATTTCCTATAAAACGTTATCATCACAAAAAAGGCCATTGTTGGTGAAATATTAGGAAGATATTATAAATTATTTGTTCAGGAGCGGGAACAAAAAGTAATTGTGAAAAGGGCTACGCTCTCTTCGTAAATCACGGCTGGTATGTGACTTTTCACCTTTGCTGTAAAAGTTACCTTTATAAAAAAATGATTGAATGTAATTAAATCTTTGATATTTATGATAAGCGTTAATGTAAATAAAAACATTTTTACAATTTAGTAGGTATAGATGACATAAACTTTGTCGCCATTTCTCCCCAAAATGAAAACCAACAAGTAGATACAGGTTGTAGATTTGTTCCGATAATGTTAATGATTCTTGTTCCATCAAACCAACTTAAACTATGATAACATGGCTTTAATTCGGTTTGGATAAGTACAAATTAGTGTAAAACTTATAAATAACAATACTAAACTTAGATAGTTTTTCGGCTACTAGGATCACTAGGCCTTCATAAAGACGAGAAACCATATTTCTAGAGGCACCCGAAGAAGAAGAAGAAGAAGAAGAAGATATAATTATTGGCTTGGCTACGGATAGTTTTGTCGGATTGGCTGTCAGATACACTTGTTTGACTATTTCGTGCCGAGAGCTTTGTAGAAAATTAGTATTATCATCCAAGGGGATGCTTATATTGGCTCCATCTACCTTTAATTGTATGAACTATTAATAGAACTGATAGACTAACTTATTGCTGTTTTAAAAAAGGACTTATGTTCCGCCTAGCATGATGTTAATGCAATGAACCATGAAACATACTTTGTTCATTTTCATGAACAAAGCTCGCGCAATCTCTATTCGGACTTTTATTTCGGTATTTCTTTCCCAAAAGTTAGCAAATATGGTAATCTATGATTATGGGATCCTAGATTAACATATTTGCTAACTCTTTCCAGATCAATTGTCCCTATTTTAATACTACACGGCCCCGATACTTTTGATATTAAGTTTATTTGGTCTTGGAAGCATTTATGTTTATACATACTTTTATGCTACCGTGGAACATTGTATTAAGTATCTTCTGAAGACCTTCCTGCGATGATGCAATCAAGACAGTGTCACCAGCTTAGCGTAGGTAGTTGATCAGATGGCCGTTGATGAGAACTCCTTCAAGACCTTCACTTATTATATTATCTGAGTGAAGGATTTTTTATATTTTGTAGATCTAGCGTTTGGCCACTATCTCACTTGATGGTCAGTGTCAATGATGTCGAAGGTGTAATCACGCTAAACCTAGAATGTTTACTGTCTCTCAAGGAATGCTGTCTGAACACACTATGTGTTTGGTGACAGTTTTTCCCTAATACCCTATTTGATAACGGTGTTACCATAACTGGAAGCTCAAGCCATTGGTAGGGGATCGAACCAGCATCCGTCTATTTGACAGGCGACGCCACGCTCCCACCGCTGAGCTATCATCGCTTCAATGTTAAATAACAACAACAGCCAATACATATATATTTAACTGTGTTTATAATACTGTTGCAGCTTTTATTACAACTGTTCCACAACACCGCGTGTTGTTAAATGATTTACAAGCGCTCAACACGCCGTGTGTCCGCACATTCGCAATTCAAACGTTTTGGCATGCGGCTCGACGTCGACAATGAGCAAACTGCGAGACTACGCGACCCGCATCGGTGATTATGCGGTGTACATCGCAGATTATAACGCGGAAGAGTCAGAATAACAGGTTTTATTTTTATAGACTTTGGGTCAATTCGCTAACACAAGTACCTAATTTCAACAAAAATAACTACAATACTCTTAGTCTGATAGGTAGCATTCATTAAAAGTTCACACAAGTAGACATTAAAAAAATATATTTATATAATGTCATGCTGAAAAATTATATTTTTTAGCTTAAGATTATAATATTAAAAACAGAACTTGAATGACGGCCTCAAGATATCAAAATTAAAAAAAAGTTATTATGCAGCCCCTCTATGTACTGTTTCAACGGGTATAACGTGGCACTTACGCGTAGTCGATATCAAGATCAGCAATTGTTTCGGCTTCTTCCTCGTGTAATGCTATAAAATGTTAAGCTGAAAATTCAATTTTATATGTTTTATAAATGTTTAAGTTAATAATTTAAATTTTATGTAAAAACTGGCACAAACTGTAGAGCATATATAGTGTAATATTTTTTCTCCACTTTAGCACTTCATTGTTGCGCATAGCTATTATGGCTAATAGTATCCCAATCATTATTAATTACTACGGCTGGGTTTGGACGCATCCCGACAACTTATGGTTTGAACTCACTGCTGCCGACGACTGAGTCTTTGTGTGTAGCGTTAGCAAAACACACGAATATTTTACTGTATGGTATACCTCTCACCAAACAGAAAAATAACCAATATACTATGAGTGTGGCGTTTGGAACGGTGAACACAATCCAATCAAACGTCTACGGTAGGCATATCATATGATTGGCACCTCCCAGAGACTTCTATTAAGGTTAACAAATAGTTGATGCTCGTATGTGTTTAAGGTTTTCAATAGCAATCATCAGCATCATCAGAAATAAAAACATGTGACGTAGTACTTTTGGTAATACATAATAACAAAAATAAAGTAAAAGATAACGTAGAAAAACCATACCAATTACAAAATGGAAACATAGAATAAGAAAGTGTTTATATTTCTCTCTATGCCATACATAATATTTATATGTCCATCTAGAGGCACTTAAATTTTAAGTGAGGAACGTCAGACACACTTATAAACTTACTGACGAGAAACACTTTTCAGATCATCACATCAGATATCTATGAACACCAATGTTATTGCAGAAACTAGGACTAAAGGGATATAACTGAACGAAAAATCTGTAGGTGTAGGTAAAAGTATAAAATTTTTGATAAAAAAACATAGGATATCGAAAAATGTATACACCATGCGAGTAACATAAAGAGGACGAGCTTCATATTTCAGGATTAAACTGTTTATTTTTCTGTTTAATTATTTCATATAATAATATATATCTTATGATTTAATAACTTTACTTGCTACCACTACGACAACCTTTGCTGCAAGCAATCTCGATCAAACTAGTATTAGGGTCCAAAACGCCCGTTTCACCCTTACCATACATTATTACTCACGTCTAACCACCAGATAACTCAATATAGGCCCTTCTAAGCGATTTAAGATCACTCTACGGCTCTGTTAAGTTTCCACGGGTTGTTTTGATTAATTCCGAAAGCTCGAAGAACATTTATATAAATTTCCAATAAAAAATCGAATTGTATAATATTTGATTGTTGGCTGATATTACGATGATCTTCCTATAAAACATACTTTACAGATAACACTTTGTATGATTTATAGTTTAAATGATAAGACAGGTGTCTCGAGACCAGTGTACATCTTTTATATTGCCTCAAATGATATGATTTATATAAACAAATAGGTGTATGTAATCTGTTTTTAAAGGTACAATAGATGTATCGAGTTAGAATTTTAGCATAAAGTACAAACCTATTAAACTATTGAATATTGTGATATGAACTGTTGACGACACAAGTCTGATTAATCATCATCATCATTATTATCATCATCATCATCATCATCATCATCATCATCACCTCAGCCATAGGAGGTCCACAGCTGGACATAGGCCTGATCAATACCCACTGTTAAATAGAAAAAAATATAAATCAAACGTCTTCACTTCAAAATAGTCATTACCACTTTTTTACCTTTTCACTTCCTAGCCTTTTGATATGTTCGAATTCGGTTTCGAACCGTTATGTTTTCCACTAAACCATAAGTCCATTTGCTGATGTCCATATTATCCCATAATAAAGGGTCACGGTCCCCCCAGGGATGCGTGCATACGTTCCCCGCAATCATCTAAAAAATCCCGAATTGTCCGAAGGAAGGATTTCTAAAATTGCTCTATGAATATAAAACCGGCTATAAGTCTAATGCCGCTCGAAATATGACCGGATGCGCTTCGACATTGCGACGCATGCTACAGATAAAGAAGTGTTCACACACTCATTATAGCCTACTAATATTAAAAATGCAAAGTTTGCGAGTTTGGATGTATGAATGTGTTTTTATTACTCTTTCACGCCTAACAAGCTGGATGGATTTAGATTAAATGTGGTAATATGGAGATAGCTTATACTCTGAATTAACACAAAGTTTATTATCATCATCACCATTATCACCGTTTTTCATCACCACGCGGTAAAACCGCGGCATACAGCTAGTATTTTTATAAAAGTTTGGGAAAATATGCATAATTTTTTCGCCTGAATCAAAGGTCTTCAGATCAAAGTCTCGAATTTTGCCAGTAAATACATGGTGTACCGAAACGATTATGGACCATTTAAAAAACTTTAAAAAATGTACTGGTATGCCGATGCATTTATTCAAAGTCCTTGAAAAAAAAATTCAAAATTATATATTTTTTTTATGGACCATAAATCAAATTGGTAGAACACTGAAAAACTGAATAATTATACTTTTGATTGTTGATTCCCTTTAAATTGAGTTGACATTTGAATATGTTATACTGTTGCATGACGTTTGTTTTGACAAACATAATATTGAATCAACAAATCATGCCGTTTGGTATATTAACCTAACAAAACCTAATTATAGAGGAGAAAAAAGTTAAGTCAACTAATAACGTTTTTCAGATCACACAAAACTAATCTCGGATTCATGTAGTTTAAAACGTTCACTGACGAGGGGGACATAATATTATCATCTATCCTTCTAAGACAGCATACTCCTGTAAAGACAGCATGAGCATCCAGGTTCTTCTTGGTTTCACCAGGAAGAACTTCTGCTCTGATGCAGGCCCGATCAAGGAGGTTCTGCTCAAGTCAAATGGGAAAGGCATATAATGAGGTTGCACGTTCCTACAAGTTATAATGTAAACTTAAGCACCATTATTTTTTTAAAAAAAATATCGTAAATTCTAAGCTTAACTGTCGTGCTGTCGTAAATTTCACACAAAATTATATAAAAATATTGTTTAACACGGGATACGCACCATGATTTAGATTTTGATTGAGTTCCCGATATTTCGGCGCGGTTCCACGCACCATGATCACGGAGAGACTGAAGAAAACGGTAGATGTAAAAATATATTGGGCAATATATTTTTACATCTACCGCTTTCTTCAAATCATGGTGCGTATCCCGTGTTAAACAATATTTTTATTGTGAAAAGCCATGAAAGTTTAAAACAAAATTATATATAATGTGTATTATCCGACTTTATGCTGCCAAGTCGCGACGACTATGCACTATACACTGTACACACTGCTCCATTGTAGACCACATCATCACTTAACATCCAGTGTGATAGTGGTTAAACACTTGCCTAATTTCCATAAAAATATATATTATAAACTATGTATTCGAATCGCGAAAGTCTAAAAATTTACTTCATTTTTTTATGCTAATGAAACATTATATAATATTTACTAGAGGTATATAAAAATTCTAAGGCAAACTCACATATTTGCCAATCTGAAATATTATCAGGAAACTGAAACTAATTAATACCGAATTTAAACATAATTTAAAAATAATTTAGAATAGCAATAAAATAATCTAACTTAAAATAAAAAACCTTAAACATTTAATAAAAACTAAAATAAATCTAAAACGGGCCCCTGCGGCATTGTGCCCAAGATGCTGGCAGCGTTTCCTCTTTGTATTGCTAGGCTAATACGTTGAGCGAGGAAGCTGCCAGCTCTTCGGTCTCCTGAGACGTCAACCAGTCTCTTGGAGATTTCCTTGAAGAAGTTGAGCGCGCTAGGACCCCACGGGCCAAGGGTCTCGACACCGAAAGGAACACAATTGTATTCCGCGCCGAGACCGCTGTATTATACATTATACATTATTATATATTATTATACCGAATTAAGTTACAAATTCAACCAATTCTACAATTGTGTAATCTCCCTAACGTTAAACATTCAGCCGATGATCTCTCATGCATTATTCATAACTTGCATTCTATACCAACCTACTTTTACGATATTATTACGATACACTCACCTACACAAATGCCTATGTGGGTTGGTAAAAGGATGACAAAAAATATCATCATCTTCAAAACTGTCCATGACTGTATCACCAAGCTTAAAATGTATAAAAAAAAATGTAGTGGTCAAATAGAATTGTTATATCATTATTTTCGGAGCACAACAATTGTATGGACTTTTTTTATAAGGAAATTCTATACATGCCCTGACAGGTTTTTGCTAAGTTTTCCCTATTATTTGACTATGCACGTAAAAGGTATTCATATATCGAACAATACAACGTATTGTTCGATACAATTTACAATATAACGTAATTTCCATTTAAGCATACATTATACACTTTGTCATTCACAAAGCGGACGGACACTGCTCAGCTGACCGCATGAGTCACAGTATTGCCAGTATCAGTAAACACGGATCTAATTGTCAAACAATTGACCACAATCGTTACTCATTGTGTTACTCATTGTTCTTGACTATGAGAATGTACTAAATTCTCTAATAAGATGGTAAACTGCTCTCAGTATTAGAAAGTAAATGACAATTCACATGTGAAGTTTTATTCGTCAAACATTACTTACGCATCTATATGGGCTTAACGTTAACGATGACGTTACAAAGGCTCGCGAGTATTTATATGCAGAACGGGCGGGATAGACCCTGATGCGAGTAGATTTAAAATATTACAATTATGTACATTACACAAAACATACGACCTCAAAAAAATATACCAATCGCATTTTTAGACTTTTTAATTTCCATTCTTGTGGTGGATACAGACATACAGACACAGTTTAAGCGTGTTACAGTTACATTAGGTACCATGTTTGATTGATAATAGAGATAAAACGCACACATAAACAATTAATTACGCATCTTGTCTACATCTACAACTACTGTGAAACTTGTCTTATATATGTATTAAAACACAATATATTTAATATAATTAATAAGTGTATGGTGTACAGTGATGTCCAATTTATTAAATTTATCCTGCATCAATGAGTCATATAAGTTTCATCAGTTTTTAATAAGACTAACTAAATAATTGTACTTCTAGTTGGTGATACCTTTACCATTTACCACCATACCATTAATACCAAAACTATTAATACATTGTTAGCTTAATCTAACCGATCTCAAAATATAACAATCACGGCAGTGCAATAATACGATATCCGATAAACCGACATACTGATTCCAGTCCGATCTAAATTGAACTATCACCTTTTGGGCAGCTGAACGTTTTCATCAACAAATTTCGTGGGATATAATCACGTAAAGGGGTCAGGTTTAAATGGACGGATGGAGATTGGAGAGGCATAGGCCCCGGTAGGATTGAATATTGATGCGGCAGATGGCAGCACATTCGACACATAATTAATTTCTCAATCGCGAGGGTTCAACTGGCCCAGTGACTGGACGTGATCGGCCATTTCCATATTTGGTAATGAAATGGGATCTCATTGCATAATTTTTTTACATGTTTGACAATATGTTCGATATGAAGGTTAAATGTTCAAGCTTTTGTAGCTAAAAATATGATATGGTCGCATTTCAGTATCATTTTGTTTATTTTATTTCCAGTTTTTCAAGAATTCAAGAAGATTCAAGAGACTTAGATTTTGGAGGCCATAGGCTACTTTTATCCCGGAAAACCTATAGTTCCCGTGAGTTAATTGAAGTAGCGGGAAAACCGTAATCCATTCGTGTGAAACCACAGGGCGTTACTAGTAATATATATAATATGGTTCATAGGATGGACCCTTGAGATCACGTAACCCAAAACTGGATCGAATGCATAAATAGTTGCTAGTATTTCTCAAGCTATTTGTAATTTTTTTAGAGTACACCTATAGACATTATTTTTGTCTATACTCATTATTATAAAGAGATAAGATTTGATTGTTTCTTTGTTTGTTTGCATTGAATAGAATTAGAAATTATATATATATAAATGTTATCAAATTAGAAATCTTACAATTTCTTTATTATTTACATACAAAAATATTATGATCATATATATTTACTATACATTTATTCATATTCATTAATATAATGAATTGCTTATATATCACCAAATCTATGATAGTGCTCACAGTTTCAGTATTTTCATATTAGATAATTATCCCGTTTTATCAGAATATTTTAATTTAGATTGCTTATCAAATTCTCTATCACACGAGTATGTATTGCTTATTATATTCCTTATTAAGATCATAATTAATATAATAGAGGATAATTTATGTTCCAAACCATGCCGTGATTAAAGTAACTTTGGTCAACATTCAAAATATTTCCAATAAGGCATCAGTAGAGACAACAATCTAAGGGGAATAAATTCTCCTAATTACTGGGATTGGTCTTCAATATCCATCGTTTCATCACCAATTTGTCGGCCGCTCCTTTACAAAAATATTGGAAAAATTCCGCCACGGAGGATATTTTTTCAACTATCTGCGCCCGCGGTCTCACTCGCGTGGACTGCGATTTTCGCAATCCCTTAATTATTTCACGGGAACTATACTTTTATACCAGAATAAAATTAGCATATGTGGTCTTCCAGAGTATAATTTATAGTCACTCCAAATTTAATGAAAATCCATTTAGCCATTTTAGCGTGAAGGTGTAACAAACATACAAACGTTAGACAAACTTTTACCTTTATAATATTTAGAGTGAAATATATGTGTTATTTTTGAAACTTGTTTGGACATAAAAATTAAAAGACAGTTTTGATTCTATTTCGTTTGCAATAAAAACGACTGAAAAATTCTCAGAATACAAGTCGGAAGACTTAACATTAAAATAAATCTCGAACAAATCCCAGCTAACTGACTGACATCCATCTGTAGACGACTTATCGATCTTAACAACAATGATTAGTGCTGAACTGGACACACTAATTAGGATCATTCTTCAGGCGCGGAGTGCGGGGCGAGGGGGAGGGAGTTGGACATACATCACTGGAAAAGCTATGCCAATGTTTTCACGTACAATGAGATGATTCAATTCATAAGCGTTGATTTTGAGAACAGGAATAACTTGCGTCACAATAATAGTGTCCTAGTAATACAAACGATGGAATAACAAACGTACCCATACGTTTAAACTGTCATTTGTCTGTGTCACGTTGTAATCATACGTGCTAGTGTGTGTGTTTTTTTTTGTTTATTAACGTTCACACAAGGTCTTCAAGTCCCAAACTAGGCAGAGCCTGTACTATGGTGACATGATGATTGGTATATATACTTATAGACATATACACACCCAGACACAGGTGAAACAGACATGTTCATACACACAAATGTTTGACCTGTCCGGGAATCGAACCCGGGACCAGCGGCTCAGAAGGCAGAGTGCTACCAACTGCGCCAACCGGCCAGTCGATTAGTGTTACCAGTGATGACATATGGAGCCGAAACGTGATCTTTAATTATGGGCCTTCTAGGCAAGGTCAGTCACACAGCGAGCTATGGAGAGGGCTTTTGCTTGGGTTTCTCTATGCGTTCGAAGAGGAGATCTGACGAACATAGCCCAGCGTATTTGTAATTGACAGTGGGCAGAGGATATTGCTCGGAGAACTGATAGCGGGTCGGGCCGAAAGGTTCTCGAGAGGAGATTACGGACCGGCAAGCGCAGCATAAGACGTTCACCATCAAAGTGGCCAGATGAACTAAGATTGCGGGAAGAGGCCAGCCTTTTCCTAGAGCGACCTGCAAACAGATGCGGGCTGCTTGCAACCAGCCCCACAAAGGGGATCGGTGGGGGAGGCTTATGTCCTATGGCTGAGATGATAATGATGAACCCATCGCGCACCGAAAACAGGTTCGTTTAAATTATATAAGTATATAATTTCATATATCTAAATGCAAATGCATCTTATAATAAAAACTAATTCTGAAATAATTTGCCATTTCAATTGAAACCCATTAAAATAATATAAAACACTTATGCCCACTTCGTTTGGCTCGTTACACTGCTCGGGGAAAAATAACATTTCAGATTTCGAACGCGCAAAAAAGCGAATGATTACAATCACCGATTGAATGAAATCGAACGAGTGTGCTTCGTTCGTTCGAAACTCGATTTAATTGACGCGGCAAATTGACCGATACCAAGTGACCGCTGGTCGGAAAAATTAAATTATTATACCCGTAAAAGTTGCGCAATCCTACTGTTTCTTTTCTTCTCGTTTATTGAACTTCAGACGTGTTTTTTTATTGTATACCTAATATTATACGTATACCTAATATGGAGCAACATGGAGATAGGCCCTACGTCCAGCAGTGGATTTTCTATAGCCAGGATGATAATGAATGGCAAATCACAAGCATAAAATAATTCAAGCTACAAATGCTTCTATGTCAACGTATTATCAGTTGATTCTCAATAGAAACGGATAAGTAACCTTAAAAGTTTTATAAAACGCCATGCAATGCCCCACTTCGAATGGAAAAGAAAAATGGACAAAACTTCCAACTTTTGAACGCACTCATACAACGTTACATATACTCTCAAAACAGCCTACCTACAACCTTACCCCCTTGATCTTAAGATTAGTTTTTCACATATTGGATTAACTGAATGAATTTGTAGATTTAAAATTCGACGCACAGCTCAACAAAGTCGTATTAGTACGCTTTTTCAAAAGCACATGTTACGTTTTCGAGTTAGACAGAATGAATTAGGAGTATAAAGCGCCTGAAAAGGGTTCCATTGCGATCTATCTATTGCGTAAATCTTTAGTAAACGAGTCTATGTACGTGGATAGGCGTTCAATAGACGATAGGTATCGGGGAGTGGGATCTCTTTAGAGTTTTGGAAAGCTATTAAGGTATTAACCCTGCCTGGGACGATTTACATTCTATATAGGTTAATATGTGTAATCTAAGATAAATATGTTCTTCTTCTCCTTCTTATTAGTCGTATACTTCCTTACTGAAGGCCTTTTTCGTCGGGTGCCGTAAGAGGCTAAGGGATCACGTATTAGCAAGTGGGCAGCAGCGCCTTCTAAGGATGGAAAATCATACTGCGCTCGCCAACCCGGCTGCCAAGCATGGCGAGTATTGCCGATCCCTCAAATGGAGGAGGAATTTGTCTAGATGTAGACGTCCTATGGCTGTTATAATGATGATGATGATGATTGGGTATATATGTTTATTTTAGTATATTAATTCGAACTCTCAAAACTTGGCCCAACACTTGGATGCCCTTTATGACTTTGAAGAGTTCCTTTGTCCATTTAGAATGCCGGAAGTGTACCTTGCGAGACACTATTTACATAATGCAAAAATATTTATTAAAAATATTTGAACACTTTACTTCATATGCTTATGGATCTATAACATAATACAAAATAAAACTAGAAAATGATGGTCAAAAAACCCAACAACTAGTTTTATACAAGACAGATACTACCTTTGAAAGTTTTGTTTTTAAAAAAGGAGTATTAGGCGAACACTGTGACCGCGTCCGCGAGCGCCCCGTATTCTCCTTGAAAAGACCACCGAATGTGGTTGAAACTATACCCTCTGACTTATTACGTGAGTAACTCTCGTGTTTTATATATTCATAACCTTTCTAAGTGTTTATCAACTACGTCATAGGTTAATACCACTTAATTAAACCTAGTAAAATCAACGTAAACATCAGAATTACTGTATAATCTGAAACACACACATGTCTGCCGCAATGTTTAATAACGACATAAGTCAAAAACTTCAAAAAAGGAACAAAATAACTCTACGCTCTCATTCCCTTAAAGAAAGTACTAATAACCCTCCGCGACGGGATTTAAATTAAAATAAATATTTATGCAGCCTGTGAAACAGATTAAAATATCAGTGACGACATCTGGGAATGTTATATTTCTAAGATAAATGTTCTGATGGTAAATACGAGATTTGTTATGTTTTCTTTGCGTTCCCTTTAACAAATAAAAGGTTTGTACGGATCGCCTTTTATTTATGTATAAGATAAATGTAGTACCTTTGCTCTTAAGCTACCTCAAACGAAAGGAATTCTCGAAATATTTTATCTTAATGTGTCGACCAACCCGCGGGCTATTTGCTTAATTAATAGAAATCATAATCCAATGAAAAATACGCTTCGTATATTTCTACATAACACTATGAAATATATTTCTAGTATATTGTAACCAAAGGAGTTTAAATGACCAATCGTAAACCGATTCATCGTTTAACATCAGCTTTGAACAGAATATAGAAATAAAGTAATGTAGAACCAAAGTCTGACATTGATTTTTTCTTTTTTTTAATAGATCAAGACAACAGAGTTCAATTTTTCAATTCAATTTATTATCGTAAAAAATATACAAATTCCACTTAAATATTGACGTGCAGAATCTACACTAAGAAGTGATTCTTGTGTCGTAGGTTCTGCATTACCTTCGATTGGTTCATTAAAGTAAGGTCCCAGGGGATGAATAAATTGTGTCCTTTAACTAATAAACGTGTGTGTGTGTGTGTGTGTGTGTGTGTGTGTGTGTGTGTGTGTGTGTGTTTTGTGTGTGTGTGTGTGTGTTTTGTGTGTGTGTGGTGTTGTGTGTATGTGAGTGAGACGTATTGTGAGTGAGAGTTAGTCTAGTAGTACTACTTTACTGTTTTAGTTTAAATTACTACCTTACTGAAACTTACATACTTACTTACATTAGTATAAGTACCTATATAAAGAATATAATTCTCATGGTTCCATTTTTTATTCGTATGCTTTATTTTAAGAAAATAAAACTAAACTTCAATTCAAACTCCTGCTATAAACTCTAAGACGATTATTTGAAAAAGACTTTCTGCTACGGGTGTAAGATTAGCAAAAATAAGCTCGTAATTACACTTCCGGGCGGTAAAAAAGCCTCCTTACCGCAAACAGTACCTACCTGGGGCTGTAAATTGTGAAAAACAAAAGAAATATGCTCAATAAATCGACCAGCACCGTAATATACGTCTATTAGGGCTGCCAATTGAAGTGCAGTAAATCTCCTGACCACCCCAAATAGGTGCTGTCTAACAGCTAGTACAGTAGCTAGGGTTGGAAGTAGTAACATTTTTATGTTAGTTTGTTTATCTGATGGTATATTAGAGATGGATTAATAGTGGTAGCGCTTATACCTGTAACTTTTAAAGGTATTTCAAACAGGTTTTACCGTCTGAGTGTAATTCTCATTACAGAACTGCTAGTGGCGTTACATAAGAAATGTTGTCCTATTTTTTTTCTGAAAATATACACTACAGCCAATAATAAACAAAAAAGTTTGTATTGATTTTTGATACTCTTTCACCCTCAAACCGTTGGACGTATTTGGATGAAAATTTGTGTGTAGATACTTTAGGTCTTGGAATAACACATAGGCTACTTTTCATCATCATCAATCGTCACCACGCGGGTAAAATCGCGGGGGGCAGATAGTAAAAAAAATATATCAAATGAATCAAATGTTTTTTGCACGGATAACCTCAGTTGACGTCACTGACGTGTGTAAATATCTTACACATGTATTAGCTTCGTTTTCTCAAGTTCAAGCGGGGGGAGCGTCGCCTGTCAAACTGACGGACACTGGTTCGATCCCCAACAACAGCTTGAGCTTCCAGTGAAGGTAACACCGTTATCAAATTTCCAGCATGGTGGTAGTGTACTTTCAAATCCCCGCCTGGCTAGCTACCACCCTCAAGTTTGAAAAACTGTCACCAAACACATAGTGTGTTCAGGCAACAAGTCTTTGAGAGCCAGTGAGCATTCTAGATCTAGCGTGTTCACATCTTCGACCATCGTCACTGACCATCAAGTGAGATAGTGGTCAAACGGGTCAAATTGACTGGCCGGTTGGCGCAGTTGGTAGCACTCTGCCTTCTGAGCCGCTGGTCCCGGGTTCGATTCCCGGACAGGTCAAACATTTGTGTGTATGAACATGTCTGTTTGACCTGTGTCTGGGTGTGTATATGTATATAAGTATATATATAACTATGTATTTAACTATGATATGATAACTATGTTTTTAAATATCAGTCATCAGGTTAACATCATACAGGCTCTGCCTAGTTTGGGACCTAAAGACCTTGTGTGAATGTTGTCAAAAAAAAAACTAGATCTATACAGTATAGAAAAAAAATATTCCTACTTTTAACATTCCAAGTCAACCCTAGTATATTCCTTGTTTTGTAAAATGAGCAATATACCAAGATTTTACGAGTATAGTTCGTTTTGGTGCATTTGATAAATTTTTAAAGGCCACCTACGGGACCCTAGGGTGTTTGCGGTCCGTTGACTTGTAGTGTGCGGGAAAAAACGAGGTATTTGTTAAGGTGCAATCTTGTCTGATAGAGGAAAAGAGAGGGTGAAACGTGAATAAAATGCTGATCAGTAAAATTAAACTTTGTTTTTTAACCCTTTGCAAAGATACCTTTTTAAGAAAATACTGCTGATTGGTGAGCTGTCATAAGTCTGAATTGGCAGGAAACGTGCTGTCTTACTTCATTTAAGATTTATCACACCACTAAATGTTAATTTAATAATCAAGTTTTTTTTTGTAATTATGATGCAATACACCTAAATGTACAGTTTTGTGTGACTATGTATTAGAGCAAACATGCTTTTTAATGTTGGCAAAGTCCCCAATTGGCCGTGGTGGTACCGGCCTAGAATAGTACTCCCCCATCTCTTCCCGTGGGTGCCGTAAGAGTCGGCTAAGGGATAACGTACCAGGAGGTGGGCAGCAGCGCCTTCTGAGGATCGAAAATCATACTGCGCTCGCCAACCCGCCTGCCAAGCGTGGCGAGTATTGGCAAATCCCCCCTATATGGGAGAGGCATACGTCCAACAGTGGACGCACATAGCTGAGAAAAGAAGGTCCCCAATTTATGCCTGTGTAAATGCCCGCCCGTAGACCGACTGTGAAACTGTATAAAGAAAAGAAAAATGAAACAAAATTATTCCTTGTTGCTTGTTGTCTGTGTCAACAACTAAAAATGTTCCTGCTCAGCAAATGCAACTCTTTTATTCCCCTTTTTTAAGTTATAAGTTACCTGTTGAATATAAATGAAACAATAGAATATTGTTATAAGAGCTGCCTTTAGAAATCGGATGGATATTTACCATGTATTTTTAATGTTCTTAGCTATCGATATTTCATGTAATTATTAAAACTCCGCTATAATCTTAGTGACCGTGTCAGTTTACACACATATTTAATAATTCTCCAAAACGATTTCTAAATGATTCAGGTCAATTATTTTGCATAGCTTTCTAGTTATCATTTAACCTTCGTGAAGGTCAAAGCGCCAGCATCCGATACATCAAACTGTTTCCTGAGTTCGGTGCCCAAGCCCTCAGGCATCAGCTAGGCTGAGCGCTAAGATTTATCCGTTTGGCATGCTTTGTTTCCTGCCATCGTTATTTCGGAGCTACGAATAACGTGATTGGATACGGCATGCTTGTTAAATTTATATTATGCATAACTGTAGGATACTTTTTAGTGCTGGACTGGCTAACTATTAACTCAATATAGAACATTTGACATCAAGCACACAGTGTGTTAAAAATCTGTTCTTCAGAACTAGTCAATTTTTAACCGACCTAAAAAAAGGAGGAGGTTCTCAATTCGACCCGTATGTTTTTTAATATTTTTTTTATATTTGTTACCGCATAACTTCCGACTGGGTGAACCGATTTTAATCGTTTTTATTTGAAAGCTGTTGCTTCCCGTGTAGTCCCATTTAAATTTCATCAAAATCGGACGAGTACTTTTTGAGTTACACTCCAAAAACTGAAAAATGCGTGCCGTATACCTAGACGATAATATAGTAGCGGGTGAAGACATCGGTGAACATACCTACACCACAATGACAATTGGTCCCATGAGTAACAAAGGTCACTAAAAAGACTAAAAAAAAAAATTTTACCAAAAAATGGAACCGCCTTCAACAAGTTATTTCATACTTTTGAGTGTTGAAGTTTTAAGAGGATTTTTTTTTTTATAACAGTAAGCTCACTCGGAGCTTACTGTAATCCTAATGTAATACTGTAACCTATCTACAATTTGAGAGTAAGTAGAAAATGGCTAAATCTTTACAATTATGTCGATACTAGGTCCTTCACACAGCAAATCGAATCCTGTGTGTATTTGATTAAATTGAAATACAAACCCAAGCCTGTTAAATTCTGGTTCTATTTGGCTTATCTAAAAACTTGACTTGATTACCTTACATATGAAATTAAATTGAAATAGAAACCCAAGCCTGTTAAATGCTGGTTTTATTTGGCTTATTTAAAAACTCGACTTGATTACCTTACATATTCCCCTCAACCGGGGACCGCGAAATACGCGGTGAAGGCTATCACTCAGCTAACAAAGTTTATTTTTTTGTGTTTGCCTCTAGCCGAGTTAAACAAAGCGGCCATAATCATATTTCCAGTCTATACTCGAATTTTCTGTAACCAAGATATCCGTCTACGGCTAGTCTCAGACACATCTTCGACCACATCGTCACTGACCATCAAGTGAGATAGTGGTCAAACGTATCTATACAATATTAAAAAAAACATCTGTTTTAATAACTGCTATAACAACAGTTATAAAAGATGCATATTATTAATATTCTATAAAAAATATTGAGAAATGCTGTAATACTTGCTTCGTACATCAGGATATTAATGTTCCATGCCTCTTTGTAAACGTAATTCATTGGTACTTCGTCAGATAGTTCCTGACTCTCAGAATATAATTTGCAATGAATCCATCTGTCTCTTATTTCCATGGAAATAAAAGAACGGGAAGACGGATGGAGAGTAGACATAATATAATATAAATTGTCATGTTTGTGTGCAGTGGCTCAATAAATGAATATTGTATTTTACATAAATGATAGTACTTATAAACTGATATATAAAGCAATTCGTGTGAAATTATTCCCTAACCATTCCAAAATATTCAAAAGTGCACAACGTTAATGTTCAAGTATTCATTTCTGCCGGCACTCCCGGAGTGCAACCCGTTGTTTTTTCTTTAAATTAAAAGATCTGGATACATAATAATTAACCTGACGAACTGCGAGCTGATATCAGTGGCTTATCTTTATCCAATTTACAAAGCTTGGAGCATACAATATGGTGTGTCTCCAGTATCCCATTGTTAACCGAGGGTTGTTTGGGGTCCCGACCGCGGCTTTGGGGACAGGTGACCTCATTGTTTTGAATCTAAGTGGATTTCTGAGAACGTTGTGTTTAATTAAGCCATTGATTTATAATAATGAAACTAGAATTGATTAGGATGTACGTGTAACGCTATTTTTCTGTTCTCTTAAAGATTATAATATTAGAGATTATAATTCAAATACTTTTGTTACAGGTACGGAATAGAAGTGTGTTTTAGTCTTTTCTCCAAAAAGGTAAGTAGAAGTATTCAATTGTTTCTACAAAAATAATGGCATTAGCTCAATCAACGTATGCAATTTTTTACTCAAGATCAACACTAGATAATATAATACAGAAATGATGTTTCTCATTACTTGAAATTAGGTTTAACACCAAAAAAATTAACACAAATGTAAGTTCTGGAAAACATATGAAATATAACATAAATGTGTACCACTTTTTGTAAGATTAAGTATTTTCAATCAGCAATAAGTTGTGCGCGGGACAAAAAAAACGGCCAAGTGCGAGTCGGACTCGCGCACCGAGGGTTCTGCACTTGTAGGCATATAAGTAAAAATGTAACTAAAAATTAAAAGAGATTTTATTGTGTATCGCATTAACATCATGCTTCCTTCAAATATTTGAAATAAACATTTATAATTGTCGCAATTTTCCCTTTTTTTGTGCTATAACACGTTAAATTTCATGATTCTAAGTTCACGGTAAGTACCCTGTAGGTTTTGATTCTCTTGCGAGTTTTGAAAATTTGCAGCATAACCGGCTCTATCTTTTAATTGCGTTGGCTTAGAAGTTTGATTTTTACACAGCTCAAAAGGAACAGAAGATTTGAGTATTTGATACGAATTTCAGCTTGATACCTCTCTCCACGCGTTCCTGAGAAAAAGGGTCTTAACAGACAGATAGACGGACAACAAAGTGATCCTAAAAGAGTTCCTATTTTTTCCTTTAGAAGTACGGAACCCTAATAACACTGGCACTAAGCATTTTGGGCAGCAACTGAAAGTTGTGATGATTGTGGTCAAGCGTCAAGCTTTAAACACATTACAACAAACTCTACAAAAGACACATTCCCCATACCCATAATCTAAGTATCAGATATATATATTTGAAATTATGTTTGATTGTTTCTCTTTTTAAACTTTCTTATATTTTCTAAATGTTGTATTATCAACTTAATTAAGCAGAACAGAGAAAAAGCCTAAACACAACTAATGCTAAATACTTAAAAGGTGTTTTAGAATAAGTTATAAACGAAGGATAAGTTCCTGAAGCATTGATTAATGAATGAATTTAAATACGTATTTGTACTGGAATAGGTTGTTAAAAAAATACTTGCTACCATTAGTATGTAGTGTAAAAGAAGACGTGCAATGTATTTCAACAAAATGTGTGATCTTCATGAAATTTAAATTTTATCACATTAACATTGAAATCGACAAATTCATATTTATTATTTGTATTTCAAAGACGTTTGTAATAATTTAATTATTCACATATTGCTAAATAAAAAAAAATCAGTTTAAACTTTTATTTATTTAAATGAACACATAAAAACAAATAACGTTAATATAGCAAAAAGTTAAATATATTGAACGTCATAAATGTAGAATAAACTTTAAAAAAAAATCACATAATTATCAGAACAGTTCATGAAGGCATCTGATTGAACAAAATTAGTATTCATTTGCTAATTCAAAGAAAATTTTTTTTAAGGGATACCATCATTTTTTAAACTTGAACTGTGCCTTACGCCAGAAGAGCCGCCGTTGTAAATACCCGCGAGCCTCTGTAATGTTTTAATTTCATTAAATTCGGCGTGCGATGTTGCCATTCTTATAAAACGCATACAGGTATAAACGCTTTAAAGCGACGATAGCTCAGCGGGGGGAGCGCCAAACTTTTTTTTTTTAAAGATTGTAAGCTTGCGTTTGACCACTGTCTTTTTTTATTTTACTTTATAATACTTATAACCTACTTCTGAGATAAACGAGGACATTTTGTGTTATTGTACCAATATCTCATAGTATTAGTACAATTGAAACTGTTAAGTGTACGTAGTAACTGACATATTTTCATTTTTTTTTTCGTGCCGATGCCTTTATTCAAATAAAATAGTAATAACTAATTTGAATACTAGATCTACAAAAATAGCATTTGAGCAATCCACTGGCTGTTTCAGCTTATAGATAACTAAAAATAACCCGCTACCAGTTGGCAGCATGTCCAGAATGCTAGCAGCATTGCCACGTTGAATTGCAATGCTGACTTATTGAGCCATATGTAGGCCAGCCATTATTTACCACGTGAGTCCTAGTCGTTTCGTAGATTACAAGTATGGAAGAAACTCGCGATAGGTAGTTTTCAGACTCAAGTTTATACACGTGTTTCAATAGTTATAAAAAGTTTTGCACTTTCATATAAAAACTCACACCATAATCGTTCAAAGCAGAGGAAAGATATCTGCATGTGTTCGTTACAAAATCCACAGCAAAAAAGCATTGCGTTGTGTTAAAACCAAATATTAGCTTGGATTCTTTTGAGCACTAGAACTCATCCGGGAAAATCCGAACGAAAAAAAACGGAAAAGCGTAAGACTTTGTCCATTTTATTCACCGGAATCTGATCCTTATTCAGTGCTAGATGAGAAAAGCAAATGGAGTAGAGCTGCAGCCATATTTCAGCTATTTCTAAATTTGTACGATCCAAAGTTGGGTTTGAAATGGCAAGTGCCTCTTCAAATTTACGATCGTTTTGAGCTTTAGAGGGTAACTGTAATATCGCCTTTATTCGTTTCAATAGAAGGTGCATTATTCTTTGTTGTATTATTGTTTTGAAAATTCCTTTTGTTAGAGTAGTTCGATTAACTTGTATTCCTATTTTGATGGCTGACGGGAATGCTATAGTTGGTGCTAACTATGGGAATTATCTGTGTAAAATGGAGTTATTTTTATTTTGTAGCCCTAAAACCGAGCTTTGTATCTTTCATTGTAAAAACTTTTGAATGAAGCATCTCTTGGATGCAGGTTATTTAAAACCAGTCCTTGTAGGGGTCAACAGCCTTTATCTAACAGTGGATGTGTTAAAACTGAAATCACAAAGATGATATAGAATGAGAATAGATCATTTGTTATTAAAATCATTATATTCTTAAATCAAGACTTATGAACGATAGTATACCTGCACCAACCAAATTATCCGAGAATCTCGACTCAAATCTCAAGTTTTGCCTGTGAATTTGTGAATTAATCCTATATTTCGGCGAAAATATCGGCAATTTGGTTAGCGCAAGTTAGCCAATTGATAGGAGAGGCATATGTCTAGCAATGGATGTCTTATGGCTGATATGATGATGATGAAGTAGGCCAAAGTTTGGTTGTTTTTATTCCATGTCAATCGTAAAGTTGTTATTTTTAAATGCTCGGTACTGATATATATATATTATAACAGATGGTTTCTTTAATGTTTCAACGGATAAATTACTTTAAGTAGTTTAAGATTGAGTTGTATTTTTAATCAACTTATTTATTCTGTCCTTTTTATAGTTATGGTTCACTTGATGATATTGGTGACAAGATCATTCAATATCCGAGGTATAAACCCGGTTGGTTACGAAATACAACGTAGAAGTTAATTTAAAACCTCAAAATTTACATAAGAACGAATCCCTGCCGAATTTTTCACCTACCAGTAAGATATACATAAATAACAATTATTTTCCTTTCGTTTCCTGTAAATATATTTTTATATATCAACATTAAGTTTTACAGTGTACATTGAGGACCTAAGCCTCCTATCATCACTTTTTACTTTTTCAAGAATAACCACCCTTTTCTCATTAGTATATATTTTAGACTACCAAATGTCACAAACAAAACGGAAATATCAGAAATATTTGAATTTAGAAACGAATATACAAACAGCCGACATAAGCCGTTGAAAAATATAAAAAGGAATATATTAAGAGTATGGTGGGCAAAAATGTAGTAACTATAATAAAATGCAATGGATTCTTTGATTCTCAATTCCCTGCAACATATTGTGCTTGGTCCTATTTCAGCCGGGATTCAGTCGTAAATAGCTCGGCCCAGCGGCTGAATGGAATGCGAATGAGTGAATGAAAGAGCTACGAACGCACATACTCATTAGTCAACTATGCGCATAGTGTAGTCAGTAAGACATGTTCGATAAAGCATGTAATTGCGCATGCATGTAATTGCTCTATTTTCGTTGAATGTTTTGTTGCTCCTTCTATATAACAAACATTATAACACCTCTAATAATAACTGTTAATAAAAATATATAATAATTATAATAACTGTCGTTAATCAATACAATACTGACACTGACTTAAGATCTAAGGCCCTGGGTTCGATCCTGGCCGAGGACAACATTATGTGTGGAGCATAGGTTTAGGTATAGGTGTTGATTAATTATTAAAGTGAGAAAAAAATTTGTTTGCGGATCCAATCATGGCCTAAAAATATGATTCCAGCAATGTATTTGATTCGTTGACATACTCATTAAACTTTTAAGTCAATAAATTTCCGATAAATTTTTGTTTTCCGACAATAGTCTCTACTATTGTCGGAAAACAAAAATTTATATAAAAAAAAAAATGAACGTAACCGAGTTATTTAATAATTATTGCAAGTTTAGTCCACATAGTTCAGAAACGTAGATATACATTAACACAACGGCTATTTCCTTGGACATTATTCTCCACGGTGAAATAGGTCACCATGAAACGGCCTACTTCACCTACGTTATGTGGACAGCTTTGCTATGCACTAGATTTAGATGGGACAACAAAGCCTAATACAGTTAATCCTGCCGCTTTTGTCTAACCATCTACCGTTGGATACTGTCTCAACACAATAAACAATATTGAATATGCAGATTAACTTGCACATGGTCCGAGATTCCGCCCACGAACCCTTTGGGATATAATCTAGCTATGGTATAAAAGTTTGAAATCTGTTACCATTATAAGTTTATTATATGCCATAGGTGGTGAACAAGCAGGCGCGCTGCCTGATAGTAAGCGATCGTCGTCTCCAAGTTTTATCATTAGAACGGTATGGTGTGACAAATTTCAAATATTTCGTAAAACGTTGTTTAACATTATAGACCACCTTAAAAAAATATTTTGTAAAAAGCTTATAAAGGGACTAAATCGCAGTCAAATTTGAAGGGATTTGTTATTTCTTTGTGTACTTCAAAATAATGTGATGTTCTGAGTAATTAAAAGCTTTGATTGGAAATTCTCGTGAGTTTGACACATTATTATATATATGTGGTATCCGGCTTTACTCACGTTTAAAGTCGAAGTTTCGACCTAGGTTTCGAGCATGTCCGATGCTCATCCTCAGGTGAGTTTACGCTGCCAGATGCCAGATCTGCCGATACGCAGTGGTCGCCGCGATCTGGCAGCGTAAACTCACCTGAGGATGAGCATCGGACATGCTCGAAACCTAGGTCGAAACTTCGACTATAAACGTGAGTAAAGCCGGATACCACATATATATAATAATTAAAAGCTTATTATTAAAACATATTGACCATATAGACATATTTAATTATTACAATGTATTGTAATAATTAAATACTAAGATGGCAAATGGCAGTCATTGCGCAAGTTGGCTGTAGCTATTCTAAACATCTTTGTCTTCCAAATCACAAAGAGAAAAGTATTTCCAAAAAACATCACAGAAATGTTGATATAACTTTGATAATATTGATATGCAAATGACTTCAGGAGTTTCAATAATATCTTTTTATTGCAATAGCAAAAACATTCTTATTTCTATAAGTACCACTTACATTATATGTAATTTTTCTTAACGTAAAGCGTAAAAAAAAATGACAACAATACAATACAAAAACACTTAATTGACACAAAATTACAGACATTGAAAAATAAATACTCAAAATAAGTAATATTCAACAGGTGGTTTTATCGCAAAGATGCGATAAGACCATCAAAAGCGTCTCTACTAGCAACCTTGGATTAGGAAAAAAAAATAGATGATTTATGAGGTCGATGCGCCATATGAAAGTATAATAAAATGTAACATACTAAATATATAATAATATGACAACGTTCACGTTAAACGAAACTTGGTTTCAAGAAGCTAAAGCCAATTCCAACATTTAAAGTTAGTCTACTACTTAGTAAGTTATTTAGTTGACTGTGGCGCGTCCACCATTATCCTAATGGGATCTAACCGCTCGGCCGTTTGATGGCGTATCAGAGCTTAATACACCATTCAAATGTGTTCTTTTACATGCTGATTAAAGCATTGTTTTTTTGTATCATTTTAATACTATTAATGCAGTACATATGCTAATTGTATTTAACCATAATATCAGCCTCTGTTACGAAGGTATTGACTTCTGCTTTGACTATCAGGTTTTCAATAATATAATCTTATATTTTTTAATCAGTTAATTTTTGAACGTGTTGCTAGATTTGTGTAGCTGTTTGTGAAGTTAAAATACATTAAAAATAATATGATACAATTATATTTACCAGCTATATTTTATTATAATTCTAATTTTATTTTGTTTTATTTATAATTGCTCAAAATAGGAATAGCAAAAGTATTGTCTAATATCTTTAGTATGAATTTTACTTCACGCTTTATCTATTTTGCTGTTTGGTGTTGTTTAGTGCTTTTATGACGCGTTAATAGCCTAGCGGTGGCATTATCGGTTGTCTACCTGCCGGACGCTGGCCCGAACCCGACCAAAGCTTGAGCTTCAGACGAAAGAAACACCGTTATTCATAACATGGTGATTGGGTAGCGTGTTCAGGCAGTCCTTGAGAGCCAGTAAGCATGGTAGATCTACCATGATTACACCTATGACCACATCGTCACTAGTCGTCAAGTGAGATAGCAATCAAACATAAAGTGTAAAAAACTATCAAGTCCACATTATGTTATCTTGTTTTTTCATTTAATATTTGATATTATTAAAATGTAAGCCGTCGAAAATAAGCCGGCCGTGGGTTATTTCCGGCACTGCAACTGACAAATCTTCTATTGGCCAGTGTGACATTTACAAACAATAGCTACTCATTTCTATTCTAATGCACACTCTCACTTATCATTTCAATTGCCGACATGACACTGAATCGTTCATTCATTTACTCGTTCACTCAGTACCCTTTCAACGCGCGGACCGAACGAGACTGTCTCATTCACAAGATCGGTTACAATCAGATAGACAGCTCATCTGAATAATCGATTCGTACGGTTCGATTCACGTCACTATTCAAGCGACCAGTGTTGTCGTTAGCTGTTGTTCGTTGCGAATTCGAAATTTGAATGTGAAAAGAACATGAATGTGGAACAGTTTTGAATTGAATCATGTGAACTCTATTGAGCAGATGGAGGTAGGCGTTAAAGTTTTTTTTTTTTGCAGTGCATACCTACTCGTAGTAATGTAGTACTACTTACCTGTTTTTTAATTGTTACTTGTATCATATTCCTATGATAATTGGTACTCAGTTTTCTTTAAGTAACTGTATGAATGAGTATTGCTGTTTTAAATCACAATTATGTGATTATTCATTTACCATTTTATATACGTTATTTATTCAATATATAACAAAATATACCATTATTTCATCTAATATTAAGTATTGATGCATTCTCCAAAAGATAACACCCACCTAGAAGATTTTCATAGATCTAATCTCCATAAGTGCTATATAAAATTGTATTAACGGAGAAACAAAGATTCAATCATTTTAAAATAACACTCCATGCATATTTATGTAATTAGATGAAGTTAAGGACAATAATAAATACAAATAAATATCTCTCATACATACCATAAATACCACCAAATATTTTAGGTTTTACGATTTAAACCGAACATTTTATCTTACAACCTTTATCATCATAACTTTTCGCGCTAAACCACAGTATAAAAGTCAACTTAAAACGCCATGGACTATAAAACGCTCGGCAAAAACCTTAAACCAAGATCGTAATCTAAAAGTGTACGCTTTTGAATTAATTAAAATTATTTAGAGTTAAAATGTGGAACAGTGTGTGCTCATGATTGCACTGAAAATATGCCAGCGGAGCTTTCATTAAGTCTCGGGGTGCTTGTTCTAGGATGTACGGTCTTATTGCGTCGAATATACTACCTAGTCATTGAATTAAATTCGTGTGAAATTTTGTAAAAAGTCGCCTTCAGCGTCATCCTGTTTGTTTACCCTCTGACTGTTCTAACTTACTTTTTTTACTGTCATATACTTGGATAATGTTTTTAGACAGCTGATAGTCAATTAAATTTCAAGAGATTTAAATTGCATCGAACACGCGGGAAGGTGTTATTATGGTAGTATAATTACGTAGTATATTTTGTCAGTGAATTTGTACATAAACTCAAAATAGTAATTTCAAAAGGTGTTTCAATTTGGAAGCAAGCTATAAGTATATTTAATATCATAATACTATAATAATCAAATCAGTAGGTCAACAATTAAGTGCATTTCAATGTATGTATCGTGGTCAGTTTAACATAGAATAAGCATTGGGTTGAACGATTACAAGATTCATTTGTTCGCGGCACTAAAAAGAATCTTTAATGACGTGACACCGAAGAATAATATGTCGTTCCTTTAATAAACTTCTAGAATTTTTATAGATATTTTGACAAAATATTTGCATAAACTCAAAAATTTGGTAACTTTTACCTTGCCGACTGTTTTATATATAATACGCATGTAAATAAAATATCATTCGGCGCAGCTAGGCAGCACTCCTCGCGTGCTTTGCTTGCGTGACGGCCTACCAACGCTTTTATGCGTTTTCATATAGTAAGCTACTCCTTAACCTATATAGAGGAATGTAAGCATTTAGTTTCAAGTGAGCTTTAGACTTTAAAACGTTTGCACACTAGTTGTGTAACTATCAACCATACATTAAGAGTACATTACCTAAATATTGTTTAATCATATTTATATTATCTATTTATATAATCATATTTATTTTTTACTAAAATTTTGTCTTGTATGGTGATATGGTGGTAGTTTAGAAACCCCGTAAAATACGCGTAAATGAGTATGATTTATTTATTTATTAAATACAGTTCCACAGCTTAGGAATAATTCTTAAATAGCTATTTAATTGATAGACCTCACATGAGCCAGGTTGAAACAACATTATGTTACGTTACATTTTATCACAAAATAGGGAGGTAGTCAGTATGTTTCAAGAAATATTTTAATTTTACTGGAGAGTCGTAGAAATTGTGTTGCTTTTCAACCGTCTTTTGTAAAAGAAGATATCTTTGGATAATTGGATTGTTCATTTTGACGAATTCATATGTTTTTTCTTTCATTTTGAAAGGATATAAAATATATAAGTTGGTGACTTCAGAGAATTAATTACCTTTATACTTTAGAGAATTAATTAGTTGTATTTTTTTTCATTTCACGAAATGCTGAAAGATTATAACATGAATTCAGTTAACGACATTTCAAATGTAGAATTGGGAGCCTTGATGATATATTTTTTGGAACATTACACATCAGTGTTTGATTAACCTTTTACCGTGAACAATCTGTTTCGTAGATTTTTATTATACTAAAAAGTATCTAAGCAAAAGTAAATATGTCAACATTGACATCATCATGAGTCACCTAATGAACCTATTTTTAACTTAAATTGTACAAACAGATAAGCATCATATGATGTTTAGATAACGTCTCCTCCCTTAACACGTTTTCAATAACTAACATGTCAGATTATTTTGACAGTCCAGTGTAGAGTAACCTTAAGTCACAGAGATGGTTGTGAGCAAATAGTTTCAGAGGTACTTTATAGTAATGCATTGTACGAGTGCCCGTCTCTACTTATCTGTGCCCTTTTATTCTGTGTACTCATATTGTACATTATAAGTCCATGGCATAAAAAGGCATAGATTAACATAAATGTGGATGGAGACAGAGGTAGAGGAAGGCCGAAGAAGGCATGGATGGACTGTGTAAAGTATGATATGTTTATGAAAGGTATGAGCACTGAGATAACTAATGATAAAAGATAATGGAAGAGGAAAACGTATTGTGGCAACCCCACCTATTGTGGGATAATGACAAGAAGAAGCAGACTTATATTGTATATTATAGCTTCTACTCGTGACTCATTGCGTATGGAACTTGATAATTTTAGTCTTCGCACAAGTTTTAAAGTAAATAATCATGATCATTTACAGCATCATCATGATCTTCATCATATCAGCCACAGAACATCTACTCCTGCACCTATGTGAAAAACAAAGACAAGGGAAAGGCTTATGCCAATTGCTTGCAATTTTTGGCAAGTATGCCGGTACCGGCTTTACATTTTTTTTCTTTATATCATCATCAGCGCTTTAGACATAGGACATCTACTGCTTGACCTATAGCCTTCGCCCATTGAGCTCCACAGGAACCGGACGCTCCATCTTGTCGGTAAAATGTTTTACGATCAGAAGTCTGCACGAACCTTTTAAAATGTCATATAACCTTATTCAAAAATCTACTTAAGGAAGCATCTTTTTCTCATTCATCATTTCTATCCATAAAACACTACGAATACTTTTTCTGTAGCTTAAAATACGGCCATGATCCGCTTACTTTTAATTTAGTTTATCTGAGAACCGATTTTAATCACCGTAATGATCATTATTTCATTCGTTTTTTGTCATTGATGAGCGCATAAGTCTCTTCATTGATCTCCACAGGAATCGGTCAAAAGCAGCCCGCATCCGGTCTCTTCTCGCGAGCCTTTGAAGCTATGATAGCTCAGCGGGGGGACCAGTGTCCGTCAGTTTGACAGCCGACGCGTCAAACTGACGGACACTGGTTCGATCCCCCAATACAAATTGCTCGTACCGGAAGCTCCGGTGAAGGTAACACCGTTATCAAATTCTCAGAATGGTCGTAGGGTACTTACGAGTAGCCGCCTGGCTATGTACCACCCTCGAGTTAGAAAAACTTTTAGCAAACACTTAGTGTGTTCAGGCAGTAGTCCTTGAGAGCCAGTGAGCATTCTAGGTCTAGCGTGATAACATCTTCAAACACATCGTCACTGATCATCAAGTGAGATAGTAGTCAAAGGCTAGATCTGTTCAGTATAAAAAAAAAGAATCTGACTAGGTCGTTTCTCGACTTGGCCGCTTGCCAGTCGGTGATCTCTATACGAGAACCTTTTGACCCCATCTGCCAACATTTTTGCGTGATATATGCCCTGCCCACTTGCATTTGCTAATCCGCTGTTCTATGATATTTTCGTTCTTCTACGGATTTTCTCATTTCTGAACTCATACAGAAAACGTCATGAATAGCTGGTTATGCGACTTTGAGCTTGCTTAAAAGACCCATAGTTAGAGACTACATTTTGATTCCATATTATTATATCAATGATTACAAACTACTTTGTGCAACATTGTATCATCTTTAAACGTTGGTCACTCAATAATACCCAATATTTAAGCCGGAAAGGAATTTTAAGTAATTTTGGTAAAATAAGTGAAGGTTTCTTAAATAATACGTTGTGACAAAATGTGCAGCGACCGTAACGACATCTGTTGTGAAATTGTTACTTTTTAAAGATGTTTCAAATTATTAATTATTGGTAGAAGCACATTGTAATAACACAAATTAAACTTGAAGTTCTCAATGTAAGTAAATATACCTACTCTTTATTCTCGATCGAGACTCGATTTGATTTGAAAAACTACACCAAATATTAAATATTAGTGAATGTGTTTGTCACGTGTCTTGAATATTTGTGTACTGTAATTGTGTGTGTCCGTGCTTCCTACGACACCGGGAATCCTAATGCGGCGTTTGAGTTTGATGTTTTTTTTTAAAATATTGTTCCTTTTTTCTCCGTATATTACAACAAACAAAACAAACAGGTCTCGTCAGTTTCCTGGAGAAAAGGTAGAAAATATTGACCCCTACTAAAGAGCTTTACATATGTATGTATATGTTTCCTTTTCGGCAAGTGCAGCATAAAAATATTCATTGACAAGGCAGATAGATAATCTGGACGTAGGCCTTCATGCCATCTCTTGTCTTAAATGTGGAGAGCTTATAACGAGATTATTTATTATTATGAATACTGTCAACACATATAAGTTACCTTGGGTACAAAGTATTGTATATAAAAAGAGTCATTAATCCTTATTTTATCAGTAAAATCAGCCAAATACCTTTCTTAATCAAATGGTAGGATCCTCGATTCATTCAACATATAATTTCGTTCACCAACTACTGCAAAATAACGCGTCCGTTTCCTTTATACATCTGGTATTTACTTACCATCATCATCTACTGTTTGTGCTTGCTGTCTTTAACCTGTCTTGTGGCTAGTGTGAATGTAAAATGTTTTTTTTATGCACCATGAGCACTTTCATCATCATCTCAAACATTAGACGTCCATTACTGGACATATGCCTCCCCCATTGATTTTTACAAGGACCGCGCCGGGTGGAAGCAGCCCGTGCCTGCGATCTTAGTCAGCTCGTCTGTCCACCAGGGGCGTTTAATTAGGGTAAAGTTAATATGATATCAATTACACATGTTTTTAACGATGATAAAATTTGTATAAATTAGACATATGTCGCAAACAAAAAAAAACGAGGCACTACACTTTCAACTGTAAAATTAATCTTCTATTTTTTAACAGTGCATCAAAGCGTTCCCATACGAAATGAAAAAATATATACAATGTAGGTAACATATTAATACGGCGCTTTCAAATCAAATCAAAATCAAATAGTAGGTATTTCGGACAATGGATTTGCAATAGTATATTTAGGAAGTAACGTGTTTTTAGTAAATCTATTGCTCCTTACGGCGGAAACGTTAAAAATCATTTTTCTATCTTATTTTGTGTAACAAAATCGTCCTTAACTGTATCTTTCCTTAATATTAGTTGTGCATTTGAAACGTTAAAACGTACCTAATAGGAATTATAACACTTAAATTTGTAGAGAGGAGACCATACATAAATATACGATGCTTACCACGTCATTATGTACGTTGGAAATCGTAGGGGGTTCGGGGCAATTTGATTTTATAATGTGGTAGCACTCGACTTTAGGACACTTTGATGTGAGCATGGTTTATATTTGTACTCGAGATTCTGTACAAACTACGTTGGCATAATTTTTATGGCTTCCGTAGATTGTTCGTAACGATCCCTATTTATTTATTTAAGACTCGCATATATTGATACAAATAAATAAATGACAGAGGTATAGACAAAGACCAATAAAACACAATATGTCTAATATTACTTACAAACTAAATACATCAATTATATCACACTAACATCATCGCCTCAACCATAGGACGTCCGCTGGCGCTGGAGCGCAGTATAATTTCCGATCCTCAGAAGGCGCTGCTGCCCACCTTCTGGTACGTGGTCCCTTAGCCGACTCTTACGGCACCCGCGAGAAGAGATGGGGGTCTAGGCCGGTACCACCACGGCACACTAATATAAATGTTCCATTATAAAGTTTTACTAGTTTGGCGACTCCTAAAAGTGTCTACAGTGCAAACCAAAAAGTTACGTTTTCACAGATGCGAACAACCTGCGGTAAACTTTAATTTAAAATATATCACAGGCACTAAATAAGGAACAACTGCAAGTCGCACAATTACAAACTTAGTTAGGTAATTAAGAGTCTTTAAAAATATAAAACTCTTTAAAGTCAGCCTAGTCCAGGTGGTCTAACAAACATTCATACTAAGTGGTCATTACTTTGAAACGTTAGCGCTGGGTAAACGACACTACAAAATAGAATTTTAGCACCAATTCAGTTAAAACTACAGAAGTCAGAAAAAATATATTTTTTTACCGCAAGCGTATTTCTTATTTTAACATATTAAACGTTTTATCATCTTTATGTGCGCTTACTTCATACAATACTTACAATATATATACATTTTCAAAAATAGTGTGTCAATAGGCCTTATGACTAAAAGTGATCTCTACCAGGCAACCTTTACATGAAGAGAATCTATAAGAAAAGTCAATAACGGGTGTATTACTTAGATTAGATATATATAATTATATTAGGTACGATTTTTAAATCAGTTGCCAGTCGGTAGCGGGTTAGAACATTTGAGTTATCTATACGCTACCAATAGCTATTTTAATTAATAGCTAGTGGATTGCTCAAATGTTACAGTAGTAGCTGCAGTATTGTAATTAGTTATTAGTGTTCTATTTTAATAAAGGCATATGCCCAATGGAAAAAAAAATTAAATCTTATATATTTCATTATGGACAGTTGCTATGACACTAACGTAATAAACAACGATTATATACTCTATGAGGTATGATTTAAAAAATAGTAAAACTTTAAGATTTCAGCTTTAAATACGCAAAAAGAGCGTGCACATCTGATTGAAACAAGTAGTTGGTAGTTGCACAGGCCGGGTGGCTTGTATAGTAGATGATCTATCATAAAAAGAGCTACTATGTGAATATATTGTAAGAGAATGATTTTTTGATGACCTTAAAGAATTTGAAGGACATCGTAAAAAATTAAAACGTTCTCTCAAGTAGCGAAGGGAAGAAGGATTAAACAATATTTTATAAGTATTCCGGCGGAGACGAATAAGGAGCCACTTGAGCTTAGAACGAAATTGGGAGACATGATCGAATTGGGAGACATGATTATACTTGCGCAAGCCAAATATAAATCTAATGCAAATTACTTATTCCTCTGTGAGATCTAGATAGCAGGCGTCAGCGTAGTCTAGTATTGAAAGTAAGATACAATTTTAGTGGCTATGGGAAGGAAAATGCGCATTTTTCTTAATAATGCTGCAGATGTATATATCTTACGACTTGTAATTTTGTTGATAAAATATCTTTTTGCGAAAAGCGGTTTATTTCCAGTATAAATGTTATGCTCTGTAACATGTCAATACTTTTTACTACGATTTGCCCTTCTCCTGAGAGTAGGTCCTTCGATTTCCGGTCGATTTCGTGGGTCTACGCGGGTCTCGTCCATCAATCACCTCGCCCTCTCAGATGATTGGTGTGATTAGGTAATGAATAACCCAAGTTATCATTATTTATTGGACGGCCACCCTTCTGTTATGACTCATTAATGATCTTTGGAAGGTGATTAGGATTAATTGAGTGTCTTTAGAAACTTTTTCAAAAGTATTTGTTATTTGTAAGTTTGGGAGTTCTGCCAATTGTGAATTGTTACGTATTTTAACTTTTCTTCCGCAAACATAAGGACTTGTAGATTTTTTAAGGGCTAAGGTTACATAACAAGCCATTGGTCCACAGGATGTTAAGTGTTAACTTTTGCCTATACACAGATACAATTCGTTAAGAACTGCACTGCGCCCTTTGCCCTAAAACATAAAGTTGGTAAGTCTCATGTACCCGTATTTTCACCGGAAACTATACGCTTTAAACAAGAACACAGTACTGCGAACAATACTGCCTAGCGGTAGGAATAGATATAGAGGCAGTACTGCCTCGGGTGAACCCTCACATACAGTGTACTTTTGAAACGTCTATTTATAATATGACCAATGTCTAATTGAATTGTTAATATACAACGATAAACCATTTTGCTAAAAAAATTTCATTGATAACATTTTATATTCAGGTTTACCTGTCTTTTTATGAAAACGCGATATTACAGATAACTCGTAGAGTTTTATCGCAAATATGATACTCTATTAATATGAGGCCAAAGAGGATACTCATTTATTATAGAGATTATGAAGGATATGAATAAATACCGAAGCTGGAATTCAATCACCTATTTTTTTTGTTTTACAAGGTACATTAAAGGCTTTAAAAAACCTTTATTATTAATAAATTTATCTGAGCGTTTGATCGATGCGACGCGTGACCAAAATGCTGGCACATATTTGGCTCAACGAATCAGCATTGCAATTCAGCGTGGCAATGCTGCTAGCATTCTGGGCACGCTGCCGGCCGGCAGCGAGTTAGAACATTTGAGTTATCTATAAGCTACCAATAGCTAGTGGATTGCTCAAATGTTATTGTAGAAGCTGCAGTATTGTAATGAGTTATTAGTGTTTTATTTTAATAAAGGCATTTACCCTATGATTATGATATTTATTATTAATTTTTAAAATATTCATAATGTTTTTGACGATGGCAAAAGTCCAATGCTATCTCAAATTTCGATGTCTTCATACATAGCTTGGCTAGCAGCACTAGTACCTATTCATCATCATAATCATCATTATCATATCAGCCATAGGAAGTCCAGTGCTGGACATAAACATCGCCTATTCCCCTATTGATTTCCACAAGGACTGGTTGGAAGCGGCCTGCAGCCCTTATCCGCGATGAAGTGCATAATATAAAATTATTATTATTATATTACCTATTAGCACTATTACGTTATGTATTCCCAAGAGTTAGCAACGCAAGATGAAATAATTTTGCCGAACCAATTCGAATTTTAACGAATTCTGTACTATAGACAGTTCGTTGAATTAAGTTTAGACATTACGTTTGCTAAAATGCTCTTCTTCTTCTCTCAGCCCTGTGCGTCCACTGCTGGACAGAAGCCTCCTCGATATAGGGGGATTTGCCAATACTCGCCACGCTTGGCAGGCGGGTTGGCGAGCGCAGTTTCGTTTTCAATCCTCAGAAGGCGCTGCTGCCCACCTTATGGTACGTGATCCCTTAGCCGACTCTTACGGCACCCGCGGGAAGAGATGGGGGGAGTACTATTCTAGACCCGTACCACCACGGCTCTAAATGCTCAATGTACCTCAATGTACGAAAAACTTTATTATTTAATATCTGAATAGGATGTAGTTTAAATGCCTACCGCTACCTCTTGGTTATCTCGAAATCAAAATTTCGAGCTAATGTATTCTCAGAAAATTACTAATCAAATTTAATAATTATGCATAGATGTTTTATAAATTATATATAATGCAGAAACCTGTCTGTCTGTCCGTCAGGTTGATGGATGATTTCACATTGCTGACCTAAGTAATTCGTGACTCATGGTTTCGCAACAATCTACCGGTCAAGCTACATATAAAAAATAGTTTTGATAAGATTTTCCTTGACTGAGTTCTCATTATATTTTAGTTACTGTTTCAATAGATTGTTTATATCTTATTATTGTCTTAAAAATATAAGAAATCTATTAATTACTACTTGGTAATCAGAACCTGATAAAGCCCGTCAACTGCCAACATTTCATATGGGCGAAGCTGTCAGGAACAAAGTGATAGTTATAACGAAATATTATGTCAATTTACGGGAATTCATATCATCAAAGTGTTTTATTAATTTAATTAATTTGTAATTATTCTCCGTTAGTATTGATTACATTTATTATGAATTACACCCGCGTGGATTACGGTTTTCCCGTTACCTCAATTATCCCACGGGAACTATCCTTTTTTCGGGATAGAATGTGATAATATAGGGCTTAAACTATCTCCATACAAAATTTCATCGAAATTGGTGTAGTCGTTTGAGCGTGAAGAAGTAACAAACATACCCACACACACACACACACACACTTTCGAATTTATAATAAACCTTTCTTTATTGTTGCAGTATTGTAGGTAATTAGTTATTAGTGTTTTAATTTTTAATATAAAAAAAAATCTATTTTACTTATCAGGTAAGTAGGATTATGTATATGATAATAATGCAGGAACAGCCAACTCTATACGATTGTACATGCTTTTATTATTTTGAAATTGCGATTCAATTTTATGTATGTGTATTCGTGTTATGAGCAAATAAGTTATACTTATTCTTATTACAATGTAAGTTTGAGAACAATTCTTGAAATCTTATCGTCATTTATCGATGAAAGACTTGATATAAAATTGTTCTTTCACCTGGGTCCGATTTCAAATGCCCTGCGTCGTGTTTTGTTATTTTATTTTAATTTCTAGATGAAGAAACAATTTACTTTTTCGTTTCTACTAAATTTCTTCGTCTCACATTGTTAAAGTGAACAAAACCAAGTCTTTACAATATCTTTCTTGCATTGATACTCTGGTTGTTATAAAAGGTGTATCTCAGTATATGCAGTGGTAAGTATCACATAGAAATTGAATGGGATGGATGGAAATTGAATTGTTATATAGGCGCTTCTATTACTTTTTATTGTCACACTCAAGCCCTCGCGCAAAGTTTATCTATACCGCGGGATAATAATGCACGCATGGACATAAACAATCACAGCACAAAAATATCCAAGACCCGGAACAAACATCTTCATTCATCACATGAATGTTTGCCTCTGAATAGAATTGAAACCCAAGATCCCAGAAACCCAGAAGACATGATCACTGACTACTGACCCACGGTGACCGTCAGACCGTATTTAGAATTAAGTACACCAAAGTTTTCATGAAGTTAATTGCTCTCGTTAAAGGTTGTGTCACTGTCATATATCTTAAATATTATTTGAAGTTAATAAACTTGTGTAGTAAAGAGTTTATCTTCCTGCTTATAATTTAATAGTCACGGAATAAGTCAGTATCAGTCAGAACCACGACCGCGTCTACGAGCGCCACGAATTCTCCTTGAAAAATACCACCGAATGTGGTTAAAACTATAGTCGGAACCCTCTGACTTATTAAGGGAGTAATTCCCGTGTTTTGTACATTCATAACATGTCAAAGGCACGTTAGTAGTAGTAACAAAATTTAATAGTTGTTACTTATTCGATGAGAGTTTTCAATTGATAGTAGAATAATATTACTATGTAATCTTGACTACTTGACCAAACATATTAACTATTACTACATTAAACATAATACTATTCATGTAAAAAAAGGTGATGCTTGCATATTTTGATCATATTATTGCCTTCACTACGAATAACGAAAATGACTTATAATCATTGATTTGAAAATGTTTGTTTGTGTGTGTGGCTTTTTCAATTACTTAAATGTTATTTAAATCACGAATTGAAAATATAAATATACACGCACATTGAGCAAACATTAAAAAAACAAATTTGGAAGGACACCTCTATTCTAAACACGTAACTAAATTAATCACAACTGTTCTTTATCTCGGAACGTCAAATTACATTTTCAGTTTTAAAAATACCAAAAAATTTCAGAGGATTTTAATTTGATTCAGTTAGTGTGCAGTAAACGGGAAAATAGACGGCAATTTAAAAACGTTGCGATTGCAGTTTTAGACCGTTACCATTGGGATAGGTCGTTTGATGCGGGTTCAAAGTGAGAAAAAAAATAGCGATATGATTAAAAACAGCACGTCAACGACTATTAGGTCAAATGGTTCCATTTTTAATTTGTAAAAGTTTGTAGTAATGATTGAATCGGAGAGAATTTTTGACTAAAATGCCATGTAATTGCCTTTTTATTTAACTGACTTGTTTGTAATACTGTAGCGGATATTGTATTTAAAATTTATACCGTGATTACGGATAAGTAAGTATTTTTATTTAATCTCAAAGATTAAGAAAACGAAAACAAAACTTCAATGACAGTCTTTACAGACAAACCAACGAAATAGATTTAAACAAATACATTATCACACCTACTGGTTTTCTATGGACATCATAATTAAACTTTTTTACCATGCAGAGACAACTTCAGCTGGACCAAGGAGGTTGCAATTTATTTCTTCTACGTAATCTGTGGACGTAACGCAACACGCATGCGCGATCAGCAAACGGATTTTGGAGCTAAACGTTTATAAATAAATGCAAGCATGTGCTGTAATGAACTATTTTATGAAATTAAATAAAGAAGTGTATGAAACTGCACATAATTTAATCTTAAAACAGTTTCATAGACTACTATTTAATTACAAAGAATTTAGAAGTTCAAATCGCTTTCTAAAAATTAATAATTTTGAATATAAAGGGTACTACCATGCTTTTGATCTTTACATAATTTGTATAACATATATAAAGTAATATTAAAAACAAGGTTGTTTAAATATTGATTAAAAATGTTTTGTTATATCAACGTTTCTCGGGTTCATTTTATAATTTCCTAAAATATATGTGTTTTCTAGAGCCAAAACAAAAAGTAAGTTCTTACGTCCTGCCTAGAACACGGCTACGTGTCCAGTTTCCGTGCGCCTGGAAATTAAAATCTTATAAACAATCTATAAACACATATATGTGCATTTATACGGTTTATAGCAGGTGATTATGATTGATTCAGAGGTCGTCGTGAGCTGCTCCGTCTACGGGATATTAATTAAGAAACTAATGGGTAAAAGAGAAAAAAGATTGGGATGAATGTTGACCTCCGGCACAGAATAAGTAATAGTAGGTATAATGCCTTGGGTACGGTCTGCAGCCGCGACAGCGATATTGAACTACAATATTTTACTGATTATATTGTATATAATACAATACATATTTAACAGGAATGTTTATATGTTCCTCATTGTACATAATAAAATGTTATGTTTAAAATTTTTTTAATAAAATTGTCAGTTACGTTTAATGTTAAAAAATGCCACTGACCCTGGAGTCTGTGGTGAGTAATGCTTTTTAATAAAATAAAAACTTTAGGTATATGTCCATGTGACGTGTCACGTTACATACTCTGTATATGTAAAATAATAAAATAAAAATGTTTTATGATGCTCTAACTGTAGTAATAGCTGTGGTCGTCCATTGCACGTCAGAAGGTATTGAGTTATGTTTCGCGAAAAAAGACGCAAGTAATAATAATAATAATATGGGACAACATTCACACAAGGTCTTCAGGTCCCAAACTAGGCAGAGCCTGTACTATGGTAACCTGATGACTGATATATATACTTAAATACATACTTATATATATATATACTTATATACATATACACACCCAGACACAGGTCAAACAGACATGTTCATACACATAAATGTTAAAGTACATACATCTACAATAAAAAAATATTTTCTTGGCATACAAAAACGTTAAGTGTGGTATATCTAAAACTTTTTTTTACAACGCTACTTATAACGCAGCACTCACACCGATGCGTTATGACATAGACGTTATCTTATTAAAAATCTGAGCGCGTCAAGCATCGTGCTATTGTACAAGGTGCGTAAATTGCTGTCATTATATATAGTTACCTGAGTAAACGGCTCTTGCCAGCTTACAATTTTAAATAGCGAATTGTACCTACTCGTTTACCTTTATTTTTCTATACTCATAGTCAATGAACAGAGTCCGTATAGATCGCCAACCATGTAGGTAGTATCGAATATACTACCCACTACTTATTTAATATCATATGGAAGATGAACTTAGGCGACGGTAGCTGATTAACATAGAACAGAACATAGTTGATCGTAGCTCAAGTTTTAAAAACTGTCAGCAAACATAGTGTGCACCACATCGTCACTGACCATCAAGAGAGATAGTTGTCAAATTGATCTATAAAGTATAAAAAACACCTTCGTTTCGTCAGATTGAAATTGTTTCGGCGATTTGATCAAAATTTCGATTGACACACGTAGATATTACATTCTGTGAAAACCTTTTAACAGAGATATGAGAGTTAAAGCAGTGCAGCATTTGTTTCGCTCCATAAAATGTTTATATTACCAAGAATATTTATCTATGAATGTTATTAACTTAAGAGTTTTTAATAACGATGCAATTACACGATGTTGTTATTAAATAATCGATTCGCCGCCATAAAACTGAGGTGTAATATTTTTTTACTCTTTTTAGAACATTATTTTAAACTTTCTTAGAAAAGGCCAGGTCAAGAGAACTCTAAACCAAAGCTCTTGTATGAAAGTTTTGATGAGCGTGGATAAAGCGAAAGAAGTGTGTCGGAATGGTAGAATTTGAAAGACTGTGGTCTTTTCCTACCCCTACGGGAAAGAGTCGTGAATGTATGTAGGTGTGTATTTCAAACATCGTTCATTGCTCGTTTTGAAATATATTTTTTAAACTTTTACGTACGACAATGCGCCATAGTTACTTGGTAGATGTAACACATTTAGGCATGAAATGTTGTATAATGCGTACCGCTAAGGTGTGGAACTTATTACTCGATAGGTAATCGCTAGCATAATGATGATAATTAAAATAAACAAATTATAGAAAAGTGATGATCTTCTCGTAACGGTAAATTCTAGAAGACTGTAATCTACGAAGTCATTTTTTGCAAATATTACAGTTTTGACGTGGTCTAAAATGTAACACAAAAAATTAGAAGGTTTGAGTCTGAAAACTATCGCGAGTTTCTTCCATAATTGTAATGTAACAAACCAACTAGGACTCACGAAGTAAATCGGAATCGGAGAGTAATTTTCCAGTGTTTACCACGTGAGTTCTAGTCGGTTTGTGACATTACAAATCAGAAGGTACATACAATTTGCACTCGACACTCAAAACCTATATGTACACATGTATGAAACACATACTCAGGACTCGGGAAACTTGTCTTTGAGAAACAGTTGACATGCTAGGTCTAGCTTGATTCCACCTTCCACCATATCGTCACTGAACATCAAATGGATGGTTATTTAACGCAAGACCCCATAAAATATAAAGTTTGTGTCAAAAGTTTCGGTGCCTTTGTAATAGTACAATGTAAAGTGTATTGTTTTGACGGATAAAGCCACTCTACGTTCCTAACCAGACTTTCCCATCGTTATTGCGACTCTAGTCTTCATTTTGCTTTCACTGCTGCACCACGACATTGTGCTGGCGTACGAAGACAATGGATATGCTCAAAATTAATGACGTATGTAAAAAAATAAAGAGGTGTATATTTCTTTTAGTTTTGTTCAGTCTCTATTAACAGAAACGATTTACATTTTTATTTTAAAACCATCTATCCAATTTCAGACCATGTCCTTTATGTAAAAGAGCTTAACACTCAATTTTTTTTTTTTTTTTTTTTTAACCTATTATAAGTTTGCGTTTGACAACTGTCTCACCTGATGTTAAGTGATTAATTAGTTAATTATCTATAGTCCAGCTATATAATCTTTTAAAAATAACTAAAATCCTAGAATCAATACTCAATTTACAACATTTACAGCCCCTGCACTAAGTCGATTATTGAGGAAGTAGAACTATTAAAGGAAAAACATAATTATCGTTTATGCTTCTCCTCCTATTTTTAACCCAAGCAGCCTTAACCCAAAAACATTTTATTTGACATGAATGTCAAGCTTAATGCTAAAACTGATGTTACTCACGGACTGGATTTTACTGGGAAATGAGGGACTATTGAAGTTAAAAAAAAAAAACTTCACCCTTCTGAATAACTACCATATCGTCGGTTTAATAGCTCCTTGTTAGCCCGCTTACATCCGACCCCGACGTCACCTCGCAAAATCGAGGTTCATGCTGGTTCATGCAGACAATAACCGGTAACTGTATTCTGATGGTAATTCACAGTACTTTACTGTAGTTTACCGCACTTTGACGTATTACTGGTAACAATAAGGGCGTTCAATTTATTAATCTCTTAAATTGATCTTCTAAAAATCAGTAGAATAAATACTTATAATAATATACATTCAGATATTATTATTATATATGTATGTCTTATATTCTGCAGCGAAAAGATTATAGAATTTATAGTGAAAAATATGTTTGTCAAATTTACTTAACTCGCGTAGGTTGAATTTTGTTTAGTAAAATCGACCTTCGTAACTGTTAGATCAACACAAGCGTTAGCTTACTGAGCCCATTATTAGTGGCAAAAAATAAGTTCTTGAATTTTCAAAATTCAATTGGTCAACTATTACCAAACGTTCTTTTGTAGATATTATAATAATATATTTAACCCTATAATATCGTATATGATACAATTTTTTTAAATTAAATTATACAACTAGCTTTTGCGCCTTCTACTAAATTGTTTTGCAAATAAATAATACCCATTTTAACCTTCGAGTTTGGTGAAAATTATGAGGAGTTTGGTAAATTCAATTAAAGTTTTTTTTCAGTTCAAGGAGTTGTTTATTTTTAAGTGGCTATATATTAATTCTGTTTTCTTTCTTCATTTTATACTATTGCACGAATCCTGAATTTTTGTGTAATGTGATTGTGTGTACACGACAATTCGTGCAGAGGTGTGAGAAATATGTATTTACTACTGCAAAACATATAGTCTTAGGTAAGCATTTCTTACATGTGGCGTCGGGATCTTGTGATCGACATACACATAAATTGCTGAATTACCATATTACAAAGCATTCCCTAAACAGTCCCTATTTACCTACTTCTAACCGCTTACAGGAACATTATTATGAATACATACTCTTCGGGAATGATGTATATCCCTCGTAAATTGTAAGGTAATTTACATGACCCGTCGCGCCCGCGCCGTGACTCGTCACTTGACGGGGATTTTTAATTTTCCCTCAAAAGCCTCCTAAGCCAACAGCCGTGTGAGACGGTAATTACCTCCACGAAAAGTGGGTTAAGTGCGCAGACAGCCTTAAGGCAAAAAAATATTACGTCATCCTGCATGACGTGTGGATTTGATGCTTTGATAATAGAATTGAGATTACGTAGAATAATTAAATAAATTTTGATAGCGAATTCAATGCAACGCTATTACCTACATTGAAAGTTGTCAGTTCTAGAAGTTTTAAAAATTGTTATATTTGAAGAGATTTAAGGTTTATTGCATTAACAACATGCTAGGTGGAACTTACGTTCAAATATTTGAAGGAAAAATACGGCTGATAGTGGGACATGAACCCACGACTACAGAATACCGTCCTGTCGCTTTATCAAACTGTAATGTTGGTCTATCGGTCCTATTAATTAATTGTTCATACAATTAAAGGTAGATGGCGCTATAACAACATCCCGATGTTCTGTGACGGTATTCTGTAGTCGTGGGTTCATGTCCCACTGGTAGCCGAATTTTTTCCTTGTTATATTTGTCTGTGATTACATTTCATGTTTATAACTGTGAGAGGGATGAGGCTTTTAATTATGTATGTAGGTACGTCTAAAAATTACAACAAATATTTAAAAAATATAACGACTGACAATCTATTGGCACGTATTGTATACCCAAATAGCTTTTACAACAAAAAATAAGTTAACAAGTAACAGGGTATAGCACCCGTCTATCGGTGGTACCAAAGTAAAAGTGTTAGCCAAATGGAGCGCGTGCAGCTCGGAGCCTTAGCGCTCCCCTCCACGCTCGATCATGCCTAATTGTACCTACATAATTATATGATTCATACGTTTGACTTGATCGCAATAATTAAGATCGGTACCATTGTCGCCATGCTGTCGATCTGGTACTGAAATTATATAACAAAATAGTTGTTAATTTGTAATAGTTTTCAACAATTTTATTTTTAAAAACAAATTCTATTACAACGGCCTTTTAAGCGAGTAAAAAGTTACAAAAACATGCTCCAGCTAAAACGGTAAAACTTCCGGATTACCTTGATACTTTTTAACTTCACAGGAGACTTTAAAATTGCAAAACTTGTTCCTCTCATCGAATACATGCACTGCACTGTATAAGTTTATACAGTACAGTCAGCAGCAGAGTTCTATAATTGAATAAATTTTTATGGAGTCAGCCTACGAGCACTATCTCAATTGATAGCCAATGACGATGTAGGCATAGATATATTCACAACATACCAACAATTGACGTCCACTCTCAAGACTGCAGCTGCATGGACACAATATGTTGACAGACCTAATAAACTCTCAAACTTGAGGGTGATAGCTATCCCGGGAGGTATTAAAACTGGGCCTACCGCTTTGTTATGGGATCAATTAACAGAAGCCTTCACTGAAAGCGCATGCATCATATCCAATTCAATCGGTTCACTATCTGATCTGCCTGGCAGTTGCTACCCGAAGACTTTCATCATTTCGACATTAAGTTAAATGCATCAAGTCATATGCCTCTTTAGAAAAAAGTACGAGAATATGAAATACATACAGGTCATCCTTAAAACAAGTTTATCCTGGAAATAAGTTAGTGAGAAAAATGACGGGATAAATTGTTTCGTGGTCGTTTAGATACGTTTGATGCTGACTGTACTATAGACTTTTGAGACGTAGGCGCCGTGATTGAAGGCAAATAAAGCGCAAAATGTTAACAATACAGAAATTATTTAAGGATGAGGTGATCGCCTTAATGTTGTCGATCTACGACAGAGCCGTGTCATTTTAAAATAGGGTTGGCAACATTTTAATAAACTAATTACATACGTATTTTTAGACAAATAACCACATTGCACGCGTATTGCCGTGGTGGTACCGGCCTAGAATAGTATTCCCCCATCTCTTCCCGTGGGTGCCGTAAGAGTCGGCTAAGGGACCACGTACCAGAAGGTCAGCGCCTTCTGAGGATCAGAAATCGTACTGCGCTCTCCAACCCGCCTGCCAAGCGTGACGAGTATTGGCAAATCCTCCCTATATGGGGAGGCATATGTCCAGCAGTGGACGTCCTATGGCTGAGATGATGTTGATGAACCACATTCATGCAAGTGCCTGATTTCTTGACGATTCCACTATTTTTTAACTGTACATATTATCAAAACACTATTTCACCAAAGGACAAGTGCTGATTAGTACTAATACTCTAAAATGATTTAGCGAAACACCTACACGCCGGAGTCTACAATTAAATATTGCGTTGCTAGATATAAAAACTTCTCTCACATATAATAATCTTCTTTTTTCTTTTCTCAGCTATGTGCGTCCACTGTTGGACGTATGCCTCCCCCATATAGGGGGGATTTGCCAATACTCGCCACGCTTGGCAGGCGGGTTGGCGAGCGCAGTATGATTTCCGATCCTCAGAAGGCGCTGCTGCCCACCTCCTGGTACGTTATCCCTTAGCCGACTCTTACGGCACCCGCGGGAAGAGATGGGGGAGTACTATTCTAGTCCGGTACCACCACGGCACATATAATAATGAATAATAACATTCTTAAGAACCTACAATGATAGTGGTACATGTGTTAAGAACATAGTGGTAATTCTGTTAATCTCTTAAACTAGCTAAAATTCACTAAATTTCTTCAATATATAATAGAGTATTTTAAATATGCTAAAATTCCAATCCACATTGGCAATTCAATTGAGAGCTCATTATAGGTTGTCATTGTTTAAATATAATGGCACTACCATTATATTTGTATTATCTTGTTCAACTATACTAAAGTAAATATCTGAAAAGTAAGATAAGTTCTTATAAGATTACGATAAAGTCCGAATTGCAGGCAGTGGGCTGGGCACATAGCTCGAAGAACAAAAGGCTGTCGGGGTGGAAAGGTTATCGAATGGAGACGACATACTGGCAACCGCAGCATAGGACTTAGGACATTATTATTATTAGTGCATAATAAACGTTATTCTTTTCTAGTTATGTACATATAATAAAATCGGTAGAATTTATTAATAGATTAATTTTTTGGCAGCCCTAACGTATTGGACGATAACGTCAACTATTTTGTCAAAGGTTTTCGAAGGAGCAGTTTTTTTTACTAATCCTTATAACGAACTATAAGAAGAAATTCAAGTTGTCGACTTATCTACAAAGGGTCTAGAGGCTTAGAACTTTTTACGAGAGCACATTTTATTGTTAATTTTATAAATTAGATGTACGAGAATGCCAGTAAATCCGATTAAAGGTAAATGTGTTTAGGGTAAGCTTGAACTACTATTTGTCAATGCTTATGTTTATCTTTTATTACTCAATGAACCACATTTAATATATTTCATACAGTATTTTTAATTCGAGATAAGCGAAATAATTAATCATTTCTTTAAGAATCTCATTTTATGCCATCTTAGCCATTTTTAAAATATATGCCAAGTGAGGCTTAGCGAAAGTTAGATTGTGGTTTGTATTTATTTTGTTTATTTATGTTTTATGATTGATTTTATTGACATACAACGAATGGGATTTGATGAGTGTCCAGACCTGACGAATGCGATCTGCGCATTCGTCAGTTCTGGACACTCCCTTATATTTCTTATGTTCCTAATGTATGTAAATATTGTATGATTTATTTGTTTGATATGATGTAAATTGTATTATTTTTAATTTTTACTAAGAAGTGCATTATTACGTCCTAATTAACACACCAGATTTTTATTGTTACACCTAAGCCAATCAGAACCTACATGGCAACCTAAGCTAATTCAGAATAACTGAAGTAAGAATTGATTTGCGGCTGATTAATCACAGATTTATTATCAGGCTTCAAAATCCACTTTATTACATTTCACATACTAATATTCATGGTTGCTTCATTTGTGGTCATCCCTCACCCTTTCGATTCTGAAATATAGTTCTCAGATAATTTTCCCTCTCTTTCTTACTACATTTCATTCCAAATCGCGTTCTATAGAGACTACTTAAAGCAACCTCTGATTATGCTAACAGTATGCAGTCTTTCGAGCCCAAATAGCAAAACTTTTAACTGAAGTACGAACCAGACACCGTAAAAACTTGCATCTTTTCTTTTATTACTTGAAAATCATATTACAATAAAGAAAGTTTTCTTCCCTTATCTCTAACACACCCTAAGGTATCCGTGGTACGTGATGTCTGCACCTTGCATTTTATTACTACTGCCCACCCCTTAAAAGGAGGGGAGTGGTAAGTGGCTAGTAATTACGAGGTGTAACTTAGATTGGCTTTTTAATTCGACTGGATTTGCTCCGGGGGTCGAAGATTGGAAGGGATGGTCATGATCGTTTGTTACTTAAGGCATAGATGCACAATAATTACTGAAACGTACGTGCCGCCTGCTGTAACATTCCTTTAGAAAGAGAGTGTGAGGGTATGGGACATTTGGTGGGATGGGACAATTCTACTATGCGAAAGAGGTAATGAATTAGTATGTGAAATTTGACTGAATGTGTTAATTTATCCTTCCTTCACGACAGTTGTCTCATGACAATTTGGTTCAGACTTTTCCTAAACAGTTTGGATACCAAAACTAAGTCTGATGCTTTCACGCTTTTGTATTTTTTTTTGGAATTGAGTTTGGTATACAGCCCTTAGATAATCTCGACAGAATGCCACTATACTCCTACTCAGATTGGTAAGAGAGGCAATTGAAATTACCAAGTATTAAAAATCGGAAGGTTCCAACTATCTAGAATCTGGAAACCAGTAGTTCATCTATGCCAAAAACGTTAAATAAATACACGTTCGGAAACTGTGAGTTATGTGTGTTGAGATCATTATCGAGTTTTGAGTGACATTTGTGATAGGGACAGTGGTAACACCATTAAACGCAACAAACGTAAACAAAGAGGGTAGACAGATTTGTCTGCTCTTAAAGAACACCTACTCGCAGAAACTTCAGTTTACTCGTAAGCATGGCGCATGAAAGTGTGCCGAAATATTCGGCAAATAAAATACATGGTAAATATCTCTCTACCAAAATTATTTCTAACTAGTAGCGCACTAGTAGTTGAAGGAGTAACAGACGTTTTGGAATTATTTGCGTATCTCACGAGAACGGCAGTCATTTTCGAGATGCATGGTAGCCTATGTGTTAATCCAGGGTCTAAATTATCTCCATGCTAAACTTCATAGAAATCGGTGTTGCCGTTTGAGCATGAAGGAGTAACAAACATGTTTATATCTGTTACTCCTTCGTGCATACATACACAAAAACTTTTGCCTTTATAATAATATAATTGGATGGGATAGTGCGATGGGATGAGATGGGATGGGATGGGATATTCTTAAGTCTGACAATATTAATAGTGTTCCAATAATGAAGTTATGATTGATCGATTATAATTTAAACCGCTATCTTGCGCTTAATATTTGTAATCAACTTGAAAATCATCATAAATTATTTCATAACATTTCCAACTGAGAGCTTTGAGCTTTTTCTAGATTTAAGATTGTATCTTCTCGTTGTTCGGAACTGGGGTTTGGATTTTTTTGAATAGTGCAATAATTACGTTCAAGTTTTTGAAAGCAAATAACCGGCTACTATTTGGATTTGAACCCACGGCTACTAGACGTCCGAATTTATTCCTTACTTTCATCTAAGGGGATTTTTTCCGCTGTAAGTTCCGCCCAGCATGATCTTAATGCAATAAACCATAAAACTCTTCGTTTAATCATTCTAATTAAACCTTTATAGATTAGGCGCTTATATCTAGAAGCATGGCTGATGAAAGCGAATTCCTACTTTTATTCTCTCTGACAATAATACATATGTTATATAATCATGAAAATGAATTTGTGGTGACCTAATACATAATGTATCGTCCACCGTGATCCACCACCAGTGTTTTTAATTAAAGTCGTCATACCAGAGCCTTTTTCAAAATAATAATCATCATCATACGTTCATTGCTGGACATATGCCTCCCCCATTGATTTCCACAAGAATCGGAAGGAAGCAGCCGGCATCCAGCCCAAACGAGCGAACTTAGTCAGGTCACCTGTCTGCATTTGTCAGTGTGTGATCTTTATTCGAAAACCTTTGGATCCCAACGGCCATCGGTTCTTTGAGCTGTGTACCTTGCCCACTGCCAATTAAACTTGCAAATCCGCTGGGCTATATCGGTGACTTTCGTTCTTCTACGGATTTCAACATCTCTGATTTGATCGCGTAGTGAAACCCCGAGCACGATAGCTCTCTTCATTATTTTGTGTTGTGCACACAACGTTGTTTGACTTTAATCCTGGTCACAAGGCCCATAGTCAGAGACCACGTTTCAGTTCCGTAAGTCAATACTGGAAACACACACTGTAAAATGGTATCTTATGAAAATATTAAACTGCTGAAATTTATATAACCGTGCGATCTAGAACAGGAAATCCTTAAACTTTTACGGCCCCATAGATTACACCATAAAAATACCGGTCATAATAAACTACAGGCATGTTGATGTGTAAATTTCCATGGCTATAAAACCGGAGGTCCGTTTTTCGACGCGAAACCCCGGATAAAGGATAGACGAAGGAGGGCCATAAATTTGGGATGAACAAGAATCTTGTACGCGTCACTTTGAAATAAAGTTGTTGCTGTTTAGAATAAGCCCACGATCGCGATGCGAAAATGTAGGCAGAGAGCTAAGAGGTTATGATTGTAGTCAGTACACGATCATTTTATAAATTTAGCTTCTAAAAGCTACCTCATTTTGGTCACTTGCACTGTGTTAAAAAAAAAAAATCGAAGAATCGAATCTTAATGTATTCATACAATTAGTTATGTAGTTCATTTTCTAGATCACATGGTTTTACGGATGTGAATAATACAGGTATAGTCAGAAAACAGTATTTTTCCTGGAAGCACACGTGCGAATCAGCATATAACAAAAAATATGTAATTATCATACTCGGACCCCCACACTAGGATTCCCTGTGTCGTAGGAGCCATGGCCACACATAAAAACAGCACACGAACATCCAAGACCAAATTTTTTTTTGTTGGCCGATGTCTTTATTAAAATAAAATAAGTCATAACAATACCGCAGCTACTACATAAATATTTGATCAATCTTTTAGCTAGCATTCTGGGCACGCTGCCAACTGGTAGCGGATATTTTAGTTAACTATAGACTGACAATAGCTAGTAGATTGCTCAAATGTTATTATAGTAATTGCAGTACTTTTTTGTTATTAAAACTGACTTGGTTTTGACGCGATCGCATCCGCGAGCGCCCCGTATTCTCCTTGAATAAGACCACCAAATGTGGTTGAAACTATAGTCGGAACCCTCTGACTACGTGAGTAATTCCCGTATTTTATACATTCATAATTTCAGTACTGTATTTAGCTATTAGTTAATGTTATACCGAACATTTAAGCAAAATTAAATGACAACTACTTATCACCTGGACTGGCCGGTTGGCGCAGTTGGTGGCACTCTGCCTTATGAGCCGCTGGTCCCGGGTTCGATTCCCGGATAGGTCAAACATTTGTGTGTATGAACATGTCTGTTTGACCTGTGTCTGGGTGTGTATATGTATATAAGTATGTATATCAGTCATCAGGTTACCATAGTACAGGCTCTGCCTAGTTTGGGACCTGAAGACCTTGTGTGAATGTTGATAAATAAAAATATAAAAAAATTAATAAAAAAAAATTCATAACACCACAGTTTTTACCTAACACAAATGACAGTGTTTTAAATCAAACATATTTACAGTTCACAATAAAAATATTCGTTTTTGTAATTGTTATAAAATATGTAAGTCTACTATAGCAGAACGGATATGGGTAAAGAATACCAACGGCTCTTCGCCTACATCTAAAGATTTATACTGTTTGACGCGAGTTTATAACTCTCTATATTTCACAGGTCTCAGCCGTGAGAAAAACAGACTTGTTTGATGAATTATGGTATTTTACAATTTACTCATAACAGATGACGTTGGCATACGGAAATGTACCAGAGAAGTGATTACTATACGATGAAGTCGCTTACGCTAAAGTAGCATTTCCAATGACGTTTCGCGGCAGCAGCTTAATAACAATATAATATTTATATTGTTTATGCTATCCTGGGCTGAGGCCGCTTCCATCATGGAAATCAATGTTGGAGGTATATGTCCATCAGTGGATGTCCTATGGATAAGATGATGATGATTTTGCTCATGGTGGTTAATATGGAAATAAATATATGTACGTTGTAGTAATAACTATTCTGATGTAAATGTTAGTCGCAATGGTCGCGTTACTGTGTTACGTGTCGTGTATGTTTTCGTCAAAGGAACAATATTATGTTGTTTTATTATAATATAACAATGATAATAAATTATTAAATGTTGTGAAAAAAAAAACATGAAGACGACACGACAAGCATGGTGTGTAAACCGGCCTCCTACCATCATCATCACCAAAGTGACAGTGACAGTGAGACTTTCAGTGACAATGACTCAAGTGACAGTGCGCACCGGGACAATTTGACTGATGCAGCGCAGCCGTCTCAACGCCAGTTACGTGCTGAGGCTCGCGCTCGCCGCCTGGCACGATCATAACTCCCAGATGAAGAACTGCAAATAAGTTCGAAACTGGTCGGAGAGTAATTTTCCAGTGTTTACCACGTGAGTCCTAGTCGGTTTGTTACATTACAATTATGTTGTGATATGTCTGCAGAGATGCCATGCAAGCCTTACAGTTGAATGCCGCTCTACTTTTGAGTGGCAAAGATTGCTACTCAAAGGTAAAAAGGCAGATAAATTATTGAAAAACTGCATTGCCTTTTGTGTATAATACCATAAAACTGCGTTCACTAGCCCACTTGCAAAGCGCAACCAGTATATTCATAACACCTCCGCAAATTAACTATTGAGAAGGCGTAGATCAAATAAGTTATCCTAAATGTGTAATTATGACCTATAAGATAACAAATTTTCTGCTGTAACCGTTGATTGTTACTAGTTAAAAAGGCTTATTCCCGTTCGAAGTTTTCTCAAGCAGAATTTTCTAGGGAATGGTGGTGGAAAATCTCGGGTTGCATGAAAACAAAACAAGTTGAGAGAGCTACGGTTACCGAAGCACCTCGCGGAATAAAACAGCAGCCCATATTGCTTGAAACTTTAAAAATAACTAGGATTACAATTGCATATTAAAATGTGAACTGTTTATAAATTTTCATTTTGTAAATGTGTTACTACACAGTGTCAAATAAAAACTGCGTTTGGCGGCCCTTTGCATGAATGCAGTTCTGTCGTCTAATAGAGAGCGTTGGCGAGACACTGTGAGGCGAATAAAATCTGCCCCAAAATCGAATAGTACTTCATGATGACCACGACCGCTCCGTCAAGAGTGAAACGATAGAGAAGAAGAAATGTGTTACTAGTTGCAGAGTTTATTTTCTTATGAGAGTTTTTGCTTTTATCTATTGATCATACGAGGATCATAAGCTCTATACGTTCTCACTGCTGGGATACAGGCCATTTTTCGGAAGGGAAAGTTCAAATCTATCACGCCGACCGACTTTAAAATTTGTTTGATATTTCTATAATCCGACTCAAAGTACATTCACGGTCTGCTCTCAGTGCTGCTTCATATATTGCTTCGGGCATGTATATTGACTAGTGCCCACCATGATAGCTATCACCAACAAGTACAATATATTGACACCAAGGAGTTGGTGTAATACGGCAGCTGTTTGAATGTCAGTTTACATTTTAGGTCGTTCGATTTCTACTGCTGGAAATAGTCTATTGATTTCCATAAGGCGCCTGGAAACAGCCCCCTGTCTCTTCCTGCGACCCTCATGTCGTCATCATCATGTCGACTGTTCACCGTGTCGGTGAACACACTAAGCTGTACTTAACAGGCCGTGGTCTCTATTCAAGAACCTTTCGACCCCTCATCCGCTAGTCGGTACTGCTCAATGCTAAGCATCGTGATGCCCCGATCTTTCTCACGACATAGCCACTTCCACTTGTTACGTTCTGTAGCGTAGCTTCATCCTTCGGAGATCTTTGTGCCCAGCTGCTTGTACTCTTAGTTGCGACACCTTTCAACTCCATCGGACATCAGCTCTACTATATAAGTGCCCTAACTATTGCTTCTTCAATTTGCTATGTCGTTTTTCTATGGGTCTTCATATTTCTGATTCGATCTTATAGAGAAACCCTGAGCACCTTGCCATAGAAAATTTGAGCTTGCTTTTCAGGTTATACAGTTACACCTAGTTTACACAGAATAGGTGTATATATAGAATATCGAATATAAAACTCGTAAATAAATATATTACTTATGTTAAATAGTGATTGTTGAACAACAATACCGCAGGGCAAGAGGTCTAAGGAATCTACATCAAGAGTATAAATTAGCTCGTTGCAATAGAGAACGTTGCACTCGGACATGACGATTTTGCTTTATGTACTGATGGCAGAAAAAATGCCGTTTAAATTAACGAACTTTTAGTAACATTTTTCAGTTGCTCACACATTTATGTAAAAATGTTATATAATATATTTTTGTGCAATAGCATAAAGGGTAAAAACTAGTTTTTTTAAAATATTTTGCTTTATCTATAGATATATTTAGGTCAATTCATGGTATGTGTAGGTACTATCAAGTTACGCTAATAGAAATGACCGTTAGATTAGTTTATATGTTATTTTATTATTCTTTAAAACGATAATAAGTATATTAATAAGTATATTATAAGTATATAAGTATAAGATTGATAAAGACTACGGTTGAGTTTAAAATGTTGACAAAAAATTTACGATACTAATATGTTTAATAATTTATCAGTGAAATTTACATTCCGATAAGAGTACCCAACGTATTCTACGTCCATCAACGTGGTGTCAATATAAATTCACATACAGTTCATTTATTAATTTAGGTACTGATGATAATAATAACATATCAAGTTTGAACTCACGACACGGAAAAGATCCATCACATCATGCAGATGTGTGCGTTATTTTGGTTTGAAGGGAGTTGTAGGTATACAGTATAGTAAACGTATATTGGGCGCATAAGACATAATAATATTAGCTGTTTATTCCCCTGATATGTATTCCTCTATGAACCGCCAACATTTAGCATTCAGGCATGCCTACATTTTTTTAAATTAGATCATCCAGCAGATTATGGACAAACACCAATTCAATTCATAGTACCTACACCCAAACAAAAAAATAATAATTTTTAAGCTCAAGCTTAAATAAAGCAATAATCGTACTAACAAATGACTAAAACTGCGGAGTAAAAAGCTACGTTTGATGAGTAGTAAAATTTATCATAAAATATTTTTACTGTCTAATTTTTTTTCTATCAGTACTTAACAAAGCAGTAACCGATATCAGTGCGGGTCCGTCGAACCCATTCACACCGCGACCTCTGATCCGTGTGGGTCGTTCATCGCGCAATCCTTACTGCTATAAATGTATGACACTTCAATAAAATATGCGCGATTTATAATATAACATTAGATAATATATCATTGTCATTGCAATGTAACCTCTCATTGATCATCATCATTAACATTAACTGCAACATCCTTACACTAGAAGTGCTTGTTTCTGTATTTACCAGTATCTATATAATATACCTATATCCCAATAAATATTTGTTATTATATTCCCCAAAAACTGGGTTAAGCAACGATATGAGCAGTCTCGAGTTGCTTGGGTACCACTAGTGGCAGTTTCAACTCATCACTGATCGTCATCATCCGAAAGACGTACTTTCGGATATTGTGTATGTTCTGGATGTAGGCACTCATTGTTCTAATAGCTACAACATGAAGCTGGCCAATACTATGGCGTATTGGTAAGCATAGGCCAGCCAATGCCTACCAATGCGGTTGCTGGGCATTGGCCAGCGTTTTAAATTATGGCTTACACTATTGTCTTCAAAAAAGGTAGTTAAAATAAAGGTAGTGTAATATAAAAAAACTTATGGGACTAACTTATGACCGCTAGTCGAGACTGGTTTTGATATACAAGGTTCTTTAAATCACACGGCTACTTATAATCTCGAAATATCATAACAGACATAAATGTCGTCAGAATTAGTGGAAAATTATCTCTGTTGCAGAGCCAATATGTTTATTATTCATTGCATCACTAACACTTGATATAAATAGACGTGTCATCATTTGACACAAAAAAACATGTTTGTAAGTACATATTTTTTATTTATTTACTATACAATGCGCATAATACAATAAAAACGCGGATGGAGTATATACAAAAATAAGGATTGTCGGTTTAATAAATCTTATAAAAAAGTCATCGATATTAATTCCAAATGATCGAGATTGCTGTTAAAGTTAAATAATAGCCAGCGCTCATGACCTACCTTAACACATTGAACTTGGTGGTCCAATGAGTCACATTTCAAACATAGATACGTAAATCAGTTTGCGGTACATAACTAAAATTGTAAGATTTTGAATCTATCACTATTATCCCGCTTGATGGTCAGATACTATGAGGTCGAAGGTGTGATCACATTGGACAAAAATGTTTATATCGATATTATATTTAACAACTTTTATTGAAATCTTCTTACCAATATTTTTGAAATGCTAAAAGACTGCGAAACCAAACTCATTACAATTGTAACTGTTCCGGGTAAACACCACCACATCTGAAAATAAAAAAAAAACGTAACCCTACATCTTTAAACAGTAAACAAAGAAATCCACCATCAATCCAAATGGAGGCCCTCCAAACAAATTAAGCCCTGTAAACATAAGGCCATCCCTCAAAACGGCGACGGATGTAAGCCGAGACGACAAAGGGACGAGGACGGGACGACTCCGGTACGACGACGAACGACAATAAGCTGAAACTGTAAAGCTATAATAAATTGACGGTAATTGCTTTATTTTCCACCCTTTTGTTGAAGGGATGACATTTTTGTGGATAGGGGAAAGTGCAGTCACTAATTGACGTGGATTTGTTACGAACAAAAATCATTGCGCACGGAATCCAATTTTTATTTGCACGACTTAATTCCTCAATAATATAAAAGCCGCATTCATCTTACAAAGGCGGAATGTTAGAGCTGAAAACGAAAGAGGTTCTTTCGAATATTTGAGTTTTGAGAGATGACTTTATATTTTGTTTTTTCATTCATAAACATCTGTCAAAATGATAAATCAATGTGACTCTAAAAACTTCTTTATATTGGCGTTAAGGCCGTACATACGCAAACCGCAACGTTTAAAACAATATCAATAAATCAGGAGCAAGAGACTAAGGTTCCTATTTTCCTGTTTGAATATCTTTGATTCAGTATAAGAGTGTTCAGAACTTCTCCAGGAAATAAATGGTCCACTTAAAATAATTATAAAACTACGCAACTAACCAGTCCACTGTTTGTCACCCAGTCCCACCCAAATTATATACAATTCCTTCATACGGAATTAATTTACAAATTACAGTTATGTACTTTTTAACATAAAATTATAAGGTTTAAAAATGCACAAAGGTCATAGAAGAACAGATGAAACCAACTATAAAAATATTTAAGAAAAAAACTATAATGCAAATTCTTAATATAAAATACTTGAAATACCTATGCCAAGAAAACAATATTCATTTCTTAGTTGTGTCACCTATGTTATTGAATTTATACATATCATAATAGTATAATTATTATAAGACAAGTGAGCTAAGTTGCTCATTACACGCGAGGCTGTAGGTTGCAGTGGGAGTCGCAAGCGAGGACGTAATTCAGCCGAGTGTGTTATGAGCGAAGCTAACGATTTTCATACAACGTTTTTCAACACATTTGCGAGGAAAATAAAAACATGTAAGCATTGATTATATCGTTGAGTATATAATTTAATTATTAAATTGAGAATGCTCTCTTTACTTGCATATAGTTTGAGTAAAAAGTTTAATTATTACCTTACGGTACTAATATTACTTTTTTACTAATTAATTATTATAATGGTCACTAGAGTGTGATGTTATTACGCACGTGTATGTTAGGATGTTATGGCCCTGAAATCAAAATCAAGAGTGTTGAAAAACCTATTTAAAATGGTGGAATCCATATTCTCACAATTGATTCCCGTTATTGTTCCTATTTATTTTGGAGCGTGATATTACTTATTTACAATATAATGGACGAATCACACATTAATGTTTCTTGAAAATTACTAAAGGAATAATTCTATCCTATGAGTAATTACATAGACGTAGTATCCGGTTTTACTCACGTTTACAGTCGAAGTTTCAACCTATGTTTCGAGCATGTCCTCAGGTGAGTTTACGCTGCCAGATCGCGGCGACCACTGAGACCACTCTTATGAGTTGCTAGTAAAGCTTCATTGGTAAAGCAACGGAACTCATCGGTTTGATTTCAATAAGAAGTACCTTCAAAACGTCCGTTGTTATAGTGTTATTTGAAAATACTAACGAGACCTTAGAATTACAGTCCTACTAATCAAAAATATTACCAATATCTTTCAATCTAAGATTCTAGTACCCACACATAATTAATTTATTAAATAAATAAGTAAATAGGGTGGTGATTATATTATTCACACAAACTAACTAACATCATCTCGTCATATTCATCATGATAAATAGTGGTCAAACTTCTGACATATCTATAACAAAAAACCCTAAACTCACGCGGAAAATCTTTTCTACTTTCACCAGCTACTTTTATCTTTCATTCGCTTGCGTCATAAAGAGCCCCCATCTTGAAAGTAATAAAAATAACCGTTGGGAGAACAGCTTCACAAGTTACATTTTGCTAAAATGCCTATAATTAGAGACTGTTATGCTTTCCCTCTATATCCTTGCGTTGCCCTTTTTGATGGGAAATTTGATGGTATATAGCTGTAATTTTAGTAGTATAATGGTAATGATTCTGTTGTTTATTCAAACTAACCAAAATTGTGTAAAATCAGGTTGATGTACAGTAGCGATACGATCCAAGTTGTAATCCAAATAAAATATGTGTTCGTCGTTCAGTGCGAGACGGGACGTTACGACGAACAAACCGCACTCAAGATCCTGATGAAAGCTTCAGGATGAAACCGAAACAATTGTCGATCGTGATATCGACTACGCGTAAGTGTCACGCAACCGTAAATAGATAGTAATAGTAATTAAAACTATTATAAAATATAAAATACAATACATAATAATTATATACCATAATAATAATGATTAATGAATAGTATAAAGCAATAATGGCAATAATGATAATAATAAATGACAACACATAAGGTACTTCTTTTTTTTATTAAAATGCGGGCTAAGTGTGAATAATGTGACTAAATCTACCCGCAGTTGAATAAAACTTGTCTAATATAAGAGAAAACATTTTGGATTCTAATATAAACAGAATAAGAACTTTTGGTTTTTGAAGAATGTTAGATGGTTCGAGTGTTTATCAAAATAACGACAACTTTATACCAATAAATAATATTAATAATAAGAAATAATAAAAGCTAGTGAATTGCTCAATTTTTTTGCAGTAGCTGTAGTATTTGTAATTAGTTATTAGTATTTTATTTAATAATATAATCTAAATTTAATATTGTAAAGAGGTTAAGCTTGTGATATTGTAAGGCATAATCTCTGGATCTACTGAAATGATTTCGCAAATTATTTTACCAATAATAGAAAGCCACGTTGTTTGTGACTGTTATAGGCCATATCAGCCATAATGATCAGACTTTTTTATCACAAGTAAAAATGTTTACCGCTCAAAAAAGTGGCCGCGGGTGAGCTATTGTTTTATAGAGAAATTGATTGTTGTAGACTGTTTACATACAGTTTCACTTAAATATCTTTGCAGGAGAGACAAAATCTTTGTATCATAATCTAAAGTGTAATCTTATCGTCGATAACTTAATATCGAAAGTTTGTAAAAATAAACAAATAATCTTATTCATAGCTTCCCATGAAATTTGAAATATTCTGACTAATTTCTGAACTCACGAAAGGCCTTTTATTCAGAATTGAATAAGAGGATGTCCTCAGACATTCGCTTCGGATAGTTGTTGGGCCACTAAAATAGATAAACGTTTAATAAACGTTATTGAAAGTACTGATTTTACAAAGAAATTCTCTTCATAGTTTACATCAATTATCCAGGATAAATTTGCTTTTTTTTATTATATACACTCAGACCCCCGTACTAGGATTCCCTTTGTCGCGGGAGGTATGGACACACACAATCACAACACACCACCCAACACCCAAGACAGAGGATAAGCATCTACACCGTTTAGCGCCGATTTTCGTATCTTCACCTAATATTTTATTTCGGTAATAATAAGTTAACGCAAACATAACAATCATTAAGTTTCGTTGGTGATAAATTGATAATTTTAAAATTAACAAGAACTATCATTATATTTGGCATATTTACCACGTATTTTGTTCGTTTTATTTGCTCGAAATTAGAAAAAAAAAAGAAAAAAAAAAAAGACAGGTGGACATAAAGGTGGACAGACGACCTGACTAAGATCGCAGGCAAGGGCTGCGGGCTGCGGGCCGCTTCCAACAGGTCCTTGTGGAAATCAATGGGGGAGGCCTATGTCTAGCAGTGGATGTCCTATGGTTGAGATGATGATGATGATGATGATGATGATGATTTGCTCGAAATTTTGAAGAAGACTCATGTTTAGATTTGGGTGCTCACTGGACTGATTAAGATTAAGCAAGTTTTCAGCTATTAATTGAAAATTCGGTGTTTGTTTTACATTATTTCACTATTATCTTTATTGAAATGTATTTGCCTTGAATAAAAACCAATATCAAAACCAACCACAGTGTAATGCGTGTAAAAGTATAAGTACTCTTTTTTCACATAAATGGAAAAAATACGTTTGCATAAATCGAATCACCTTAAAACACACAGCCGTGATCATACTGGACCGTAATTGGTGATGTTGATGGAAATCATAGTCCAATATTATAATCCTACTAACATTATAAATGCAAAAGTTTGTGTGTAAGTGTGTATGTTTGTTACATCTTCACGCTCAAACAACTACACCGATTTCGATGAAATTTGGTATGGAGATAGCTTATAACCTGCATTAACACATAGGCTTACTTTCATCATCACTATCATCACCGTTTTTCATCACCATGCGGATACAACCGCAGGGCGCAGTTATTTGAATATAATTTAGAGTTTCAACAGACCTTCAACTTTTTTTCAGCCTTATGATTATTATTAAAGCTATTGTTATGGCCCCTACGCTTCTTTATCTAATACAATATGGTGGGGCTGTACGAAAGGCAAATTCCTCCTTCGTACCCTCATTGTTCCGTCAAACAATGACTGTGGCCCAACGGTCACCAAAGGTTCCTGTCAATTTAACTTCCAACCTTCAACCCTATAATATAAGGGTCAGAATTGAATTACTTTTTGAAGGTTCGCTGATGCGTTTTGAAGATGTCCCGTATGCATAACTCAAGACACATCCGTGTAGGTATTTGAATATGTACAAAATGCTTTAATCAGGGAAAATTAGAAATTTCATTTTCTTCCTTATTTCAATTCTGAGGTACTACAAACTAATTTTCCTTATGTTCTTACATAACTAAAATTGTGCATTAAATTAATAATTAAGTTTAACGAATAAGTACGTGTACCAAAAAACTCAACCTTCCCTATTTTTACGTGTAACATAAAATATACATATAACACAAAATTAAATTAAATTTCAACAGACTTTTTAGCAATAAAACGAGCCCTTTCATCTCAGAACTCCGTTGTATACACAAACAGATTTGAATAGATTTATCACAATCAGAGTAGTCCAAAATATCATTAAAATCGGTGAAGTGTTTCTCATTACTATTACTTCTCGTTAATATGTTGAAAACAAAAAATAAACATGCTTGGGATACCTAAGCATGTTTATTTTTTGTTTTCTAGTTGAAAATTTTCCACGGATATATAGGTCAGATATCCGTTTTTAACGATTTTAATCCACACAATAATTTACGATATCAAAGCGCAATTCATAATCATACTAATATCCTATTTTTATACTTCCAGTTAACTCGAAAAGTTAAAATGATTTCGAAATTAGACTCTTTAGTAAAAAGATTTGGAATTCTTTTTTCTAATTTATCTAAAATGTTTCATGAGAACTGATGGGAGTCATCGAAATAAATGTTCGTTTCAAAATGTACATAAAGTGTATATAATTAAATACCCTACACTTTATTGCCATTATGTCACTATTATATATATATATATATATATATATATATATATATATATATATATATCTCATTGTAATTGTTACAATACTTTGTGCTTATATACTAAACCTAATGTAACTTTTAATATATATTGTAATTTACTTTTTGGAAATAAATATTTATTATTATTATTTCGCTAATTAGCGATTCTGTTAATCGATCAAGATCAAGTTCGTGTTTACGTATGCACATGTTGCATAGGAGAAAAATGAAGATATGAGAATATTTCAACTTTAATTATAATGTCAGTAGGTTCTATAGTTATCAAAAGGTATTGTTTCCTTTCAAATTGATTTTTTTTTAATAGTCAACCCTCATTAGAAGTGGTCCGCAGCTTTTTACGACAGATTCATTAAAGCAGTACCTATTTGTCGGTTTTTATGAAGCGACAAATTAGAAAAAATACATCTCTCTTGGAGTTTCTGACGGTAGCGTAGAATGAGAAATACGGAATATTTTGCTTTTTTTAAATTAGTTTATAAGGGTGTTGGGGTCACCTTGAGAATTATGCGCGCTTGTTTGTCAATTAAGGAGGAGGTGAATTGTTTACTAATGATGTTAGCTTTTACATTGTCTACATCAACAAGCCATGACGGATATATTTTGGGTAAAGTAAAGTTCTGAATAAGCAACCATCAAAGATCGCCCCCCCCCCTATTTTTTATTATGGTAATACGGTGACAATTTGGTTGAAGATGTTATCACGCTAGACTTGGAATGCTTACTGGGTCTCAAAGACTGCCTCAACTCAACACACTATGAGTTTGATGATCGTTTTTCACACTTGGGGGTAGTAACTAGCCAGATGGGTAACTTGAACGTACTCTATCCCCATGTTGGGAATTTGATAACAGTGTTACCTTCGACGGAAGCTCAAGCCGTTGGTGGGGATCGAACCAGCGCCCGTCAGTTTGAGAGCTGACGCTCCGGCCGTTGAGCTCTCACCGCTTGAAAACTCCTCGATAACTAATCTATATCGATTCGGTTATGTTAAGTTGTCTTTTTAGTTTGCGTGCTACACCTTACACTGCGTCATCTCTTTCCATCAAGCGAGACAGCGGTCAAACGTAACCTATAAAAATAAAAAATGGGCTAAGGCAATAAATACACAGTGTGCTTATGCAGGTGTTCTAGAGTGCCAGTCAAAATTCTGGGCCTGGCGTGATTCAACCTTAAATCACATGGTCAATGACCATTAAGTAAGGTTGTCATCAAACGGCATAGGTATATAGTATGAAAAGACTTCTTTTGCATCACGAATATGATGGAAAACACTACATGCGAGGGCCTAGAATGATAAAAAAATATAGATAACAGTTTGTGAAAGTGTATTGTAAAAGCCCAATAAATAAACAAATTTGCGCCAGTGAAATAAAATGAGGATCTGAACTTTCAAAATTCAGTAATAATCGTGTCATCTTTTCAGTTCGTTTTTTATATTTCAGTATCCAGCAGTAAGAACTCAATTGACAGATATGTTTGTGTTTATTCTCTGTATCTGTTTGTTTACACAAAGCCAAATTATTCATATCCCCTACTTAATCTGGCCTATAAACTATAAACCCGCCGAAGACACTGCAGGCTATAAAAATGACACACCAATTCGGAGATTGTAATACATCAATTAGTTTTACGGGCGACAATAAAGCGGTTTACCCTAATAGACGAAGATCTAAGGCTTTCGAACCACTGTTAATATTAGGAGTTGTAAATTGTAAAAAGGTATCGTCAGATAGAAAAGTGGATTCAATTATTGTTGATTTACACGTTCATGATGTGAAAGAAGTATGACCAGGATAAGAATTTTTATTTTTATTTATTAACATTCACACAAGGTCTTCAGGTCCCAAACTAGGCAGAGCCTGTACTATGGTGACCTGATGACTGATATACATACTTATATACATATACACACCCAGACACAGGTCAAACAGACATGTTCATACACACAAATGTTTGACCTGTCTGGGAATCGAACCCGGGACCAGCGGCTCAGAAGGCAGAGTGCTACCAACTGCGCCAACCGGCCGGTCAAACTTTGATGCGATATTTATTGATCGTGGTCCATATAGCAATCTAGCGATGACGCAAATAGACCCAGTATACTAATTAGTAACTACGATTTCAAAAATAATGAGGTTGTATTATATACACACATCATCTACATGAATTATCAACTTAAAAAATAATATATAGAGACGATACAATTTTTGTAACGAATTTAATTATATTAAATTGTAGCCTTTTCGGAATAAATAACTATCACTTTAGTTCTTCAATGTACTGATACAACGTTACGGTCCGTAAAAAAATTTATATATTTAATTTTGATTCAAACTATACTTGTTAGCATCTATAGTATTGAATAACTTTTATCCCAATACTTGTGTCCGCCTTTATTTGTGGTTTATTACTTAATTTTACAACGCGCTTTGTTAATTTTATAACTCGTTTGATTAGCGGGCATGTATCATTTTTGATGGCGCGTAAAATATTTCGTGGTTTTGTCTGAATTATGATTATTGGACGAGACGTAAATTGTGTTTAGTGCCTTTTTGAGATATTGTGTTGAAATGTGGGATCTTAAATATGTTCTCATGCAAATGTTTTTATTTACGAGGCCGACTACAGAAAAAATAAAGACGTTAAATTTAAATCGACTTCAAAGAAAAGAGTCTATGAGTTATAATACATAATCCGTACTTATTATTGATTAGTCGGTCGCATCGGTTTTTGCCTAATTAATTCTTGGCAGAATTAGTCAATTGCGACTCCTATTTAAGAAGCGACTTGCATTGTTCACCACATGAAGTATTTACAGCTTCACTGTGAAGAACTAAAAATCGATCCGATTTATATATATTCTGATATAATATATCATTTTCTGATGATATGTATTCTGAAAGATAATCGATGTTAGTCATTTTCGTTTTAATCGCAGATCAAACAATTTAATATATAAAAAATCCTCACAAAGCTTGAATATAATTATTTCCTATATAAACTTCTCTTCTTGTACGAAGTTTTAGAGACTTTTTCTTACAAGGTCCACTTAATCGTATGTAATAACTTTCTTGTTTTCAATGTACTATATCCTAACTTTAACATTTTGAAATTTCGTATTTTGTAAATATATGAATCCAAATATCCATTGCGTGCTAGTCTTAATTATAATGAAATATTTATTGCATAATATTATCTTATCTTGCCGTGGGGTACCGGCCTAAAATAATATTCCACTCGTGGGTTCCGTAAGAGTCGGCTAAGGGATCTCGTACTAGAAGGCGTGGATATCAGAAGTGGATAATCTATAGCTAAAATGAAGATTATCTTATCAGCACAACAGAACAAGATTGATCAATTGGAACGAATTGCATGTTTCATTATATTATTTAACAGTGTCAGTTTTTAATCCGTAACGTTTAAATGTGGTGGCGGTTGGCGGTTGGTCTGCGTAATTCCCTTATGTGTGGATGGGGCAATTCAGGAGCGAATTTATATTTTTGCCTTCCAACATGCTGTTCTGTAACTTGGTATTCTCAATTTATTTTTACTTTTTGTACCTTTCCCAAACTCATACAGGTTCAGATTATTTCTGTCAAAATTAAACATTGACATTCTGTAAGTGTATAAGCATGGAAAGGTCAATATTTTAATTTTGGAGAAGTAAAGTGGACAGATTGTTGTGTCAACTTTAAACGATACAGACCGCAAATACTTTTTTAGCTTTGAATATGGCTTTCCAGTTGCTTAGCAGGTTCCCCAATATTATACAATATCTATAACATTACACATTTGGTTGTAAAATTGGAAGTAACTTCAAAAATTGTTCGTATAAGCAATAACAGTACTATTTTGAATTATTATGTAAATACTTTTTTTACTAATATAAACTTCAGTATACCACTACTATATAGAAAATGAATTCCTCTCTTTACGAGTGTTGTCTGGGAGAGATCGCTTCTTAGTGATAAGATCGCCAACTATGCAATGTATTGTGTATTTGTTAATGTTATATTATTTTATGAAGGCAAGAGTCTTCGATAATTGTGTGTTACCGGAACGAACTGGAACCAGGAACCGAAATGTGACTCTTACTATAGGCCTTGTAAATAAGCTCAGCGTCGCACAACTACCTATGGAGAGGGCTATGCTCGGCTGAGTGCGTGCCGCTTCCAACCGGGCCTTGTAGTGATCAGTTGGGGAGGCTTATGTCCAGCAGTGGACGTCTTATGGCTGACATGATGATGATGATATTTTATAAACATTATTTTAAATTGATGTACTTGTACAATAAAGTGCTTTCTGTCTATCAATAGGACTACGCTGGTTTATACTAAGCAATGAACTAGCTAACGTATTTGAACTTAATTTTAATATTTTGTTCTAAGGCTGTTTCATAATAATATGTTTGTCATTGAACTTGTGATTAAAATTATTATTGTCACAAATTTTAAAAACGTCATTAATTACGTGTGTGTTTACGTAAAGTGTAATTATGTACTTGTATGCGCGTATGGACATGCGCGTGTTTTGCTAAATCAAAAATTGATAAAGAAATGTCAAATGCACCTTGCAAAAGCATAAATAACCAACTCTGTTAAAGAACAACTACTTGTAATTTCTAATCTACCCACATAAAATCTAAAAGCATCAATAAATATCCGTGTAAACAGCTAAATTAAATTGACAGAATGTATAAAATATTTAAATATGAACACAGCGCCATCTATTTCTACTTTGACAATTATGTTAATGAACAAATCGCTATCACTTATGACTTGAGAAGGTGAGTATATAAACTACTGTAATGGCTTCCAATAATAGGTTTTGAGCCAGTGCAGTCCACTATGGCATGTGTTTATGTTACAGCCGCATTATATTCAGATAACGTGAAACATTTGCAATAAATTATGGTAATATTATTAGTAACTAGTTACCAGGTGCTCCATGATCGAATGATACTAAATTTTTCGTTTCTATTTGTTAGTATTTAACTTTATAGATCTTTATCTTTTGCACCGAGACGGCAACGTAAATATTTTTCAAGATAACCCCTTTCTTGAAAAATATTGAAAAAGAGTCAAAGGTTCAATTATGTGCGAGAAAGTTGAGACAAGGCTTCACGCCAGAGTAGTTGCGAAACTAGGTATCAAGCACCAGCCTGTGTGTTCGTGCGTAGAGTACAGTTGTAATCTCTGGGATGAAGAACTTCATATCTGAGATGGTTCAGTCACTTGACTGAACCATCTCAGATATGAGATGTACCAACGTACGTTGGTACGTAAAGTTCCAACTAGATCTGTTTACATCCAAACGGAAAGTGTGCTAAAAGGAGCATTATTTGAATCTCTGGTAAAATAATAACTTCAGAAACACTGAGAAATAACGTAGAGTTTCTTTCCAATAATAGGTTTTCCATTACATACTGGGCAGGTGAATGGTTAAACGCATCGAGAGTGTAAACTACCTTAACCAACTCACACTAAATATGGCAAACTGGAAATAAAGCAATAGATTTTCATATTAGCATATCATTTACATTATGATTTGTAGTGAGCGCGTCAGTTAACACAAATTATATTGGGTGGTGTATCTTAGTTAACAAATACAACTTGCAATTAGCCTATATTATGCGGTTTTGAATTGAAGATAGGCAAACGTATGCAGTACACCAGCTTACCCAACATTATGTGAGCAAGTAATTATTGCTAAAACTGGCTTAAAGTAAATGCGACGTTATTTTACATGTTCCGTATCTAAATTAGTAGTTAAGCGAAATTTGCTTTAAATGGATCTTTGACAGATCTATGACAAAACAATAGAGAATTGAGAACTTTTATTGTGTATATTTACTCGAAAACCATAAAAATAAACAAAACAAAAAAAAATATATATTCAAACTCACCTTTGTACTCCCATTCGTAACTCGTTTAATACCTTCATTATATTTAAATGTTTCATGTAACCGCTCATAAGTCATTTCAATTAAATAAACGAGGTCTCACCAAATAAAGACTTTCACACACCACACATTTAAGGATAACACTTTTTTGTTATTTAATTGTCTGTAACAGCAACGATTGTCGTTAATGCCATCTGGCTGTAACAAAGACTATTTTACATACAAAAAGGCATTGAAATATTACAGTTGTCAATTGTAAAAGAGGATCATACATTATGTTTATAACTTATTTTTATTTATATTGACATTTGATAGTTATTTATTGTTTACACTTAAAAGACTTTATTTTTAATGTTCTCTATTTTTTTCCATTTAATAACAAAACGTATCGATTATATCCTTGTTTAATATAACCACCAATTATAGTAAATTACCAGAAAAACCACGGAGTTAGCAATCTACGATCAGAGATTTATCTGATATGGGGATACATGTGGCCTCAATTAAAACCATTTTAGTGAGAACGCACGATAATGGTCTCCTTGTTAAAATGCACCCGTGTGAAGACGCCCTTACATTAAGGGCCAGTGAGTTTGGAATTACTAAAATGTTGCATCAAATAGAATGTACCAAATCGAATCTTGAATGTACGAAATTCATATTAACGAGCTAAGTTTTAGCATATTTGAGGTATGAAGTTTTACTATCAATGTGATTAAAGCCGACATATATTATAAACAAATGTGTTTAATTTGGCAATTTACTGTTTGATTTACATTTATTTTTAGGGACATTTTAAATGATACCCTGGTAGAGTTATTCTAAATCATATGAAACTCCCTGTACTACGCGGCTTTTTCCGCATGCATATATGCACTATGTGCCTTCGACATGACATAAGGGCTGTTAACCTGAGTAACCACCGGCATTGACCTTAACGTGCTCACCAAAACACGGAAGTGCTCAGTTGAAAACGTCACAAATATTATTTTATTTTTATTTTAGACTATAAACATATGAACATAATGTATATATTTAATTTAAATTTTATGTAATTTTACTGTTATCATTAAATGTTTATATATAATATCAATAACATTTTTTAAAATTTATGTGTTGGATGTCTTACTATGTAATATATTAGTAAGTTAGATTTTTTTAATACTATATTAAGAATAATAATCATTGTAAGCAATATCACTTGCCCTTAACTCTAAACTAACGTTAATTAACTATGACATCGCATCAGTTACATCTATCACTGTCTCTCTCTTATGGGTGCAATCGAAAGAGAAAGACGATTTTAAAACAGATATTTCCGTTTTGCCCTTTTTACTTTTTTTTTTTAATGAAATATAATCTATGTCATATGGGAATCGAAATTGAGTTGGTAATCGTACGATAAACTTTTGTAATTATGACCATTTTTGATAGTGATTTTGGTTGCGCTTGGTGTCAAAATTACACCTTAAAAGTCAAGTTACTCAAAAAGGTTGATTTATCTAAATTATTATTATCTTAATCTTTACGTTCCTGTTATTTTAAATTGAAAATATTTTTAATTTGAGGATTGTAAGCGAGAGAGGATAATATTATAATAATACATTTTTCTCGTTCTTTTTAGCCGCCAAACCACCTTAACATATTGGGTCACAAAGCACAGTGTCTGTAGGCAGCTCTTGAATGCCAATGAAAATATTATTTCTGGCGTTATCACACCGTCAACCATATCACTTCACTTTATAATGACAGTAAAATTTAGATTTATAATTTAGGTAGTATCCTGCAGAACTGATGATCGATTTGGTCTTAAGAGGAAATGATAGAGAGAATCGAAAAATGGGTATTTGTATTATCTATTGCTTCCGCGCTCTATCGCGCCTCCCTCCGCAGAGAGCGAGAGAGACAACTGCAGATTCTCAAATTGAGATAACAGACTTGAGATCCCATCTCAGTGACGCTATTTGAGCCCAGTGACGGACATATAGCAGCAACGTGGACCAACTGACTAATAAACATTGCAGAAAACAACTTGAACATCCCATCAGCTGAAACAGAAACGATAATTATACTAATATTATAAATGCGAAAGTTTGTGTGTATGTATGTATGTTTGTTACATCTTCACGCTCAAACGGCCACACCGATTTCGATGAAATTTTGTATGGAGATATTTTTAACCCTGGATTACAACATAGGCTACTTCTATCTCGGAAGAAGTTTAGTTCCCGTGGGATAATTGAGGAAGCGGGAAAACCGTAACCCACACGGGTGAAACCGCAGCGTGCTACTAGTATTATATAGAGGCGAAAGTTTGTGCATATATTTGTTGCTTTTTCACGCTCAAACGGCTGCACCGATTTTGATGAAATTTGGTATGTAGCTACTTCTGGTCCCGGAATAACACTGCTACTTTTCATCATCATCGATCAGCAAAACGTGGGTAAAACCGCGGGGCGAAGCTATATATAAAACTCATATAACAAAGTAATAAGAGTAAGCACAGTTTTCCATATAAAACTTGAACGCTCTACGATATTTACAACGCAAAGTTTACTTTACTACGGCTCGAGTTTCACAGTATTCCCGAGTATAGCTCGGCTTAGCCGACTTTCCAAAGCAGTAGCTATAAACTGCATTACTTACCTGAGGTGACTTTATCTGCCCATATTACGGCCTAATGTTTTCTTCACTTAACCCGATTTTTAAAGCTGTTTTATTTTTGATAAAAAACGTGTCATTCGAGTTGAAAAAAGAAAAGGACATATGTACGCTGTATGTACGCATAGTATAGTATCATCATAATCATCATCTCAGCCATAGGAAATCTACTGCTGGACCAGGTGTACAGACGACCTGACTAAGATCGCAGGCTAGGGCTGGATGCGGTCCGCTTCCAACTGGTCCTTGTAGAAATCTATGGGGGAGACCTGTGTCTTATATATGTCCTATAGTATACGTATACTACAAATAGAAGTTGTACTGGTTACAACTGTGGTACAGTAAAATTTGTGTAATTATAAACCTTGTCGGACGGATTAGGCGTCGCCGAGCTAAGCCTCATAATTTAAATAAAATAAAAGTAAAGATTCTATGCGCGTCTCCGCTGTTTAGATGCCGAAAATATAAAATTTTACTCGAAAACATAAATCCCGCACAATTTTACTGGCGAATGCGATCGCCCGCTGCCTTTACGATCGCTGTATCGTCCAATATCGCTTGCTAATTTTGAAATGTGGCGAAATAAGACGCTTTGGTAGAGTACGCCCTCGAGATATTATTTATTGCCATGCCCAAAGCTGCTTTGCGACTTTTACTATCTTTCGTATAGATTTTATTGAATTTCGCAAAGCCATATACTTTTCGGAAAGATTGTGAATGTTTTGGAAAATGTTATTAAGTACATTTTTTAAAGTTATCGTTAGATTACTTGAATTATATGTGTTTATATTATTATATGAATTTACTGAATGTTGACAGTTTCATTAGACAATCTGCATTAAAACATCCTTTTACAACTTTTTTTCAATGAGCTGATCAAATCAAATCAAATCAATTTATTGGTAATAGTGCATTATTACAGGTCACTAATAAAAATAAAATTATATCATTCTGATACTGATTACAATTATTCATTTTTAGCTGAATATAAATAAAAAAAAAATTACCTATAATATTTATAATAATTGTCAAGAAGAAAATACATACCTAGTATAATTATACAGTTTCAAATTAATGAATACCTCAAATCTATAGAATGCCTGCTCGATTAGCCAGCGTTTTAGTTTATTTTTAAAACCACAATGTGCCCTGAGGTTGAACCGATTTTGCAGTTATACCACGGGAACTGTACATTTTCTGGGATAAAAGTAGGCTATGCTTTTACAGATTATTATAATTTACGTCTGTGCCAATTTTTATCTTGGTCCGGTTAGCCATTCGGGCATAATTGAATATACACATTTATTCCAGGACAACTTTCCCATGTATACATTGTATTAAGATCAACGGGTCATACCGTTATCCGGGTTGCTAACGTTTTGGGTACAATATCAACAGGTGAATATATAAAAAAAAAATATAAACATACAAAAATAGTCATCTATACCATGCTTACAGATTGTAAGTCGCTCCAAAGTAGTTGTCTCAGCTGAAGTATGCATTGTAGTTTGTAGAATTAGATTTTATTTTATATTGAAGCATTCGTCCATAAAAATACACAAGAATCAAGATTGGAAGTAAATCTATAAATCTAGAAAATAAATGAGCATTGGTTGTGTTGAGAGACCACAAATTAAAATAAATATGTTATATATATATGTTGTTATATATGTAAATATGTCGGTGTATTCCACACCAACGCCTCAGAAAAGACAGGTTTCCCGGAACACATTCTCTTATAAGTATTTTGTATGACTTTTTTTTTTTATTATTCAAAGCTTGCGTTTGGAAACGAAATAACACGAGATAAAGTTCTGAAACAAATCGTAAGGTTAGTCATGTGATTGCTGGAACCTTTTTGAAGGTTATAAAAGATTACTTTTATATAACCTTTAAAAAGGTTCTATTAATTACTTTATTTAATATTATACCAAGGTCTAAAGTTATATAGTCACAAGTATTACAGTGGAAAAAATTGTTTAAGTGCGACCCCACCTTTAACAATTCAATTAATTTATAAGCCATTCTACTAGGCATTAAATTATCATAACTTTTTTCATACCTATCTATGAAATGAAAAAAAAAAAAATTAGTTGTCTGTAAAGTCGGCTTACGGACGATAGATTTACGTGATAACGTCATAATCATTTATGACTTTGACTTTGATTATTTTATGTAATACAAAACTCAGGTGGAACGTTACGCGGAACGTTACTATTTTTCATGAGTGTTGCTGGTATTCATCAATTTATAAAACGTTATCACGTCAAAAACACAGAACTATCTGTTCTATTCTGTGTTAGTTATATATACATATACATGAAGGTCAACGACGAGCGTGCAGTCGCACTAATGAGGACTGAATAAATTGCTTTCTTGCTTTTAGAACATAATAAATAAAAAATAAAAAGACTATGCCTAGTTGTGCTATCTATTTTACATCAATACCTTTAACATAAGCTTTCACCGAACTTTAATTAAGCAAGTCTAAATCCATTGTTGATTAACATCTGACAGACGCCATTGTGCGCGGCCGGCGATGCATGGCCGACCCGATTTTTTGTTCAAAAATAAGTTGATATAGTAACCGATACTCTTGTATTCTCGGGCGACTTTTTATGTGATGATATGATAGTACAGGCGGGCACAAAAGTACATACGAACAAAAAAATAGCATTTTGTTTGACAAAGGTTACCGATGGGATTCGCATACTCTCTATCTAAATATTTAACAGAAAAAAATGTACAAAACGAAATTTTAAATAGATTTAACCACTGTAACGCGCTGTTTGGTACAGTTCGTAGTTATTATGTATGTACAATCTTTAAGTATGGTTGTGTAGATTCTGTGAATATAAATTACTTAGATAGGTAAGATAATAAATAATAAGTAAACTATTTCACATAAGAAGTTGTAGAATAAATAACACCCCGTATATTGGTGTTATTTTTGTCTTTAAGAGTTTTTAAGTATATCGCATTAACCACATGCTAGGTAGAACTAATGTTCAAATAATTTTGAAGGACAAAATTCGGCTGCTAGTGGGATTTGAACCCACGACTACAGAATACCGTCCTGTACGCGTCCTGTACGTTTTTTGTCTTTTTTAGCCGGTTTAAATCCCAAGTGTGGCAAGCGAGTATGCGCAAATCTTTAAATGCAGTTTTTTTTATTTTTTTAAATAACGGAATGTTACCTTAAACTGAAATTTGCTTTCTCCAGTATTTAGAGGTATGATTTCTCTCTGGGTGGCGTCCTAAAACTTTAACCTGTATAAATACAACATTTTCTTTTATTTTGCTCTTTAAACTTTAAGAGATTGTAGGCCTAGTGGTGTCTTTGCTAACTTCTTTAGTTTAAGGTAACGTCATAATCGAATCCAAAGCATGTTAGTTGGGTGCTTTCTACTACCTGCCGGGCTACCTAACAGCCTCAAGTTTAAAAAGCTGTCATCAAATAATAATTCAAATTCAATTCAAATATGAAAATTTCAGGCAGCTACCATAGCGACATAGTTAGCATTCTAAGTCAACATACTAACTGAATATCAAGTGAGACATTGGTCAAACACTATCTATAAAAATATTTTATTTTTAACCGATGTCTTTTTTTATGTTTGGTACCTCAAAACTTTCGACTAGGAGAAACTATTTTGATGATTCTTTTTTATTTGAAAGCTGATGCATGCCGTGTTGTCCAATTTAAATCTCATTTAAATCAGCCAAGCGGTTTTTGAGTTACACTTCAATAACTGAAAAGTGTTACGTCTACTTGGATGACTTAATATTGGTTTAAGAAATCGGTGAACAAACTCACTGAAAATTGATCCCGTGTGTAGCAAAGGTCATGTCACTGAAAAGGGTAAAAAATTTTTGTTCCTAAAAATGCACTTTAGCACTCAAAAGTGTGAAATAACCTGTTAAAGTTGGCACATACAATGCGCACAATATTTTGATAATATGTAGTTACTTTGAACTATCGTGGTACCGACTTCAATAAGTTTTTTCACACTTTTGAGTGTTGAAGTCTGTTCCTTTTTTGGTGTTTTTTTAGTTTTTTTTATTTACATATTGTAAGTTTGCGTTTGACAACTGTAATGATGAGTTCGAAGTTGTAGCATTAAGTTCAGCATAATATAGATTTGTGATTGACAAATGCAACATTAGCATTCGGCAAAACACATCGTACAAATGGGGCAACATTTATATTGTAAGCTCAGTGTTTTTAGATGAACATGAAATCAACTTTTTAAACTTTTGTATTGCCATTAACTGTAAAGGTACGTACATAATGTTTCCAGGCTGAGAACCTCTTGAATGGCTTGTTTATTCAGCGGCGTAGGTGTCACAAACTTGTGAGGTAACGTTTTCTATTTCCATATCAAGGTTTAATATGAGACGAGATGTAAAAACTTGTTTTTACTTATTGATAGCGTACAAATATCTCCTAATGTTCAGTCAAGAAGTAGTCGATGGTAGGGTCGATATTCAAGGCTGGAAAAAAAAAACAGCAAACCTAAAATCTTCATAAGCTGTTCGTAGTGCCAATGAGTAGAACCAACGTATTCAGCCAGGCTCCGCTTACTAGGGCATACAAATCTTCATAAAATGGACGCTGAGTATAGTGACATGGACCTTCGTATATGTTCTTTAGTAAAATTCACAGATTACGAGTTTACAAGTGTGTTATTTCTTAAGTTTACTTACATTGTCGAATTGGTGAACAAATGTAATGACTCTGTAAATTTAAAATAAATATAAATAATAAATAAAATAAATATTTTCTAAAGCTTAGTCAATATCATTTATTAAAATAAACAATTGTCAAAAAGATTTCTCGTTAGGAATCGTGGTCGTTAGTGAGTCATGGACTATCCTTGACCATGAATCGAATGACCATGAAATTTGCGGGCCTCAAAACCTTGAAAGATTTGAACCGCGCACGGCTCGCAAATTTTTAGTATAAGAAGTAAATGGATATATATATAAACTGTTGCTTGGGAAAAAAATACTTTAAAAAAATTAGTTACAGTAGTAAATCAGTACAGTAAAAAAGTTACTTTAAATATACAGTTTGTTAATCTTCAAGTCATCTTTACGAACAATTTTGGCGAGTTAAATCAATATATGTAGTTAATTTAGAAGTTTAATTAAATTTTATATTTTGAAACGAAATCATTTAAACCTTTTTTTTTACATACATATACAATACACATAATATAATTTTTAATTTTGAATATTATAGATAAAAGATTAATAAATGATCTATATTATAAACTGTTTATATGTATATACTTGTTATTGAGTATAATGCTTTTAAATATGCCCAATTTGCGTTTCTGTCCACAAATCCACAAAAAAACTCAAAATAAAATGTCACTAGCGGTTACCTACCCAAGTTGATCGGTTAAGATTACATGAGTAAACTCTGATATGAGCACTTTTTCTTATTTTTGTTATCAAAGTTAAATTCGTGTCTTAACTGTCTTATTTCTTTAAATGCATTATTTCCGTACACAATGTGTTTTAAAAAATGTGTGCATTTTCTAAACATCGTACATAACTGTGGCATTTGGATCATTTTACAATTTATCAAGCTTGAGAGATTTCAACACAAGATAAAAAGAAACAATATCTGTCTCTGTCTAAACATCAAGTTTTGACAAGCAGGTATCGGTTACTCAACGGATGTGGAATAAATAAGTAAAGTAACCTGATAGGGCCATGTTACTTTTGGTTAGAGAATGGCCGAAAATCCACGGACCTGACATTAAACTTGGTGTGAATTATATATATTTAGCATTTGTTTTCATACTTGTGACTAGTTGTGTATTTAATGTTGTCACAAGAAGTAAGTAATACCAATAGTCATAAGTTATAAATGCACCTGCAGTATCAGCCGCTTGAGCTTTAATTTTCTCTTAATTTGTGTAAAATCTGCTTATCTAATAGAAGCCGTTTAGTTTTCTGAAATAAATAGTATCTTATTCCAAGGTATTACAGCGTGTTAAAATACACCGTGTATATCCCTTGAGAAATCATCGTACTAAGCTTAATGCAAATCCTTTATACCGTTGAGTGGAAACATACATGATTTTACTCACACACAAACTTTAAAAAAAGACTTAAATATTAAGCAAAATTACAGCATAGGACGGCCACCGACCAGGTGGACAGACGACCTGACTAAGATCGCAGGCAAGGGCTGGATGCGGGCCGCTTCCAACAAGTCCTTGTGGAAATCAATTGGGGAGGCCTATGTCCAGCAGTGGACGTCCTATGGCTGAGATGATGATGATGATGATGATGATGATGATTAAGCAAAATTTATAAATTAAAAAAACCAACTAATCATCGTGACGGAATTTAATTATATTTTCGAGGCCTAACCTTTTAATATTTTATATTCTTCATCGAAACGTAATAGGCCACTCACCACCACATATTGGCATAATGGTAAGTAATTCGCCATATGATACGAACGCCATGCAAAGGAAAAAATAAAGATGATTTTCGGAAACATAAAAAAAAAAATTGAGTGTGAAATAGGAATCTATTTCTATACGTCCATTTATTACACTAAATACAGTAGTAAAACCTGTTTTACAAATATACCATCTCATATCAAATCAACGGTCAAGTGTGCAACATCTCTATTTTTACGTGTTTATTGGTTCGTATCTAGTTTGTTTGGTTCTGGTTTTCTTCAGTCTCGTTATCGACCTTGGGGCGAACTGAGTCAGTAGGGAACCAACTTGTAGGCTAAGAGCTGACATGTCGCGTTTTGTAGTCAATTTATTTACATATGCCTCGACAAGAGTTTGGACGAGGAAAGCCATACCGCATCGTGTAAAAACTATTTTTAAAACCTGACTCACTACGGCAAATATGATTGAGATCATCTAGTTAGTTAAACAACACACTAACACTACTTATGTGTGCGTAATTTAAAACATTTCCCTGAAGATAAAAATGTCCTGAACCTATTAAAATTTAATTTAAACTTAGAGCCAGTCTGAAAGCTCACCAGATGAAAAATCACTTACCAAATTTGTAAATATATGACTTAAAAATTATAACTAAGCTCATAACCACCTCGTTTTTGGAAAGCCGTTCAAAAATAAACAAAATTATTCTATTGCTGTTGATGGAAAACTTGTGGTACCTACATGATTATATGATTAGTGGGTTTAGATTATAATATTAAATATTTACAAGACACTAATAATTACACCTAGCTTAGATTATATACCCAATTTATTCAGCAATATTTAATGAGAAAAAAAGGATTGACATGTTGTCAATCCATCGTAATGCCCCCAGGGTTACAGATATCTATAAACATTGGTGGTCGGCGGCCCGTCTGTTTGTTTGACAACTTATTTATAAAAAAATAATAACCACGTGTTATACCGAAGAAGATATTTGCGATAAGGGTGGGAGTGACATCCCTAAACTCTATAACAGTCACGCAAATACCCTAACCCACAGCAAATTATGTCAGTTTATTTCATTCAGTCTCTCCTACTATTCAACCACATGAATGGAACACGTGTTTACTAAACCTAAGTAAACAAAACAATGTTTTTCTAGGTGCATTCAATGTTTTGCGGTCACAATACAATTTGGGGTGACCTATGGTACTCTCGTTATCTTTGAAGCTGGATACAAGACGTGATCTGAATACATACGAGTATATCTATGCAACATTAATTGTGGAATAATGGCAGTCAAGAAGTGTATTTACCTACACTGATAAATGCATAAGACACACAATCACATTACACAAACATCAAGACCCAGAACAAACATCTATATACATCCCACAAAAGTTCGCTTCAGCCGGGATTTGACAACAGAGCTCCGGGATCAGAAACCAGGTCACTAACCACGATGAGCGCGATATAAGCCGTAAGCACATTATTGATTTAGTCAAGATGATGATTTAGTTAGAAAAACGTAAATCTGAACTAGTCCCTCATTTCATAACAAATCATTATCATCTTAGCCATAGGATGTCCACAGCTGGATATTTGCCTCCCCCATTTTTTTCCAAGAGGACCGGATGGGAGTGGCCCGCATCCACCTCTTATCTGCGATCTTAGTCGGGTCATAGTCAGTCAATTAAGAACTTATTCTCTTACGGTCCAACAGACTGTGATTCACTGATCTCGAGTGGTGACCAGAATCTGGCAAACACGGCGTCAAGCAACAAGGTGAACAGGCTATGTCACAAATATCGCAGGAATAGGCTGAATTTAGGTTCCTTTCAACGAGTCCATGTGCAGATAAATAGATCATGTCTGTGTATAGCAGTGGACATGCCATGGGTGGGATAATGATAGGATCTTGGACATAGACTTATATTTATGTGCACGCCAACAACACTTACAAACAGTAATGTTTAAAACGTGTGCCGTGGTGGTACCGGCCTAGAATAGTACTCCCCCATCTCTTCCCGTGGGTACCGTAAGAGTGGGCTAAGGGATCACGTACCAGATGTAGGCAGCAGCACCTTCTGAGGAGTGGAAATCATACTGCGCTCGCCAACCCGCCTGCCAAGCTTGGCGAGAATTGGCAAATCCCCCCTATATGGGGGAGGCAGTGGATGACCAATTGCTGGAAAGAAGAATGTTTAAAACAAAACAGAATTATAATTAACATCAAGATAGTAGGGGGATTAAAGCGATATCGACCAATAAGAAACAAAACAAAAATACCCATCCCTTTGTAATATCGGTGCAGGCACTTAGCGCGCTATTTGTTTTGGGACATCTGTTTTATGTCAAGAGAGAGTCGTAAAAAACTTTGAGGGGGTTGAATATATAAAGAGCTTTGTGACGCAGTGTATAAATAAACTATGACAGGTATATTTAAAAAGATTTGTGAACACTCAAAATATTTATGTCCCATAAATCAGTGTCTGTCAGCGTATAAACAATTCAACAACGCACCTATTGTTCGTATCGGTAATTCCCAAATGTTGTTTAATTTAATACTGTACTCTAAAGCCACAACACGAACTCGAACTGTGAAAATAATTTTCTCTATGGCCAGACTTTAGTACAGATATCAATCTACTAGATCTCTCCCTCCTTCCTCTCCTCCTTAAGAATATTTTATGATTTTTCACTCATTTTATATTATTTTATTTATTCATTTCAAAGGTGTTGTAATATGATCTGATAAACGCTGATATAAATAGAAATAAAAATTATAAATAATATTTATTACAGTCTTATGTTAAAGAATATCTTCTTCGTAAAGAAAACTTAGAATTACGTAGATAAAGTCCATCTTTCTCCACTACTCCAAAAAAAGAAGCAAATAATGTCGGTTGCGCAGGCGCAGTGTCTGTAACCAGACTTTGCGCGGATTATTGTTAGCAATGTTGAATATTCTCCAGCTTAAGCGCCACGATAAATAATTGTGGTCCTTTAAGATTGTGAAGCAAGTGGTAGATACGAAGAGATGAAATATTTTATTGCACTTCTCAGCTACCGCAAATAAACAGATTTTCTGAGAGATATAAGATGTAAGCTAAGTGTTCATATGGATATTCAGGCGGTTCTCCAAATTAAATTAAATAATTATTAACTTCTTGCCCCCCGCTATTAGAAGTATGTTATCTTAATGTGTAGATCGACATAACGACGAATCGCTAAAACCTTTGCAATTAAATGTCAATATAGGTATACAGAAGTAACATAGTCCTTGATCAATAGGAATACAAAAAATGTGATTTAATGAATAATTACTCCGTGCCAAAAAATCTTAATTAAACTTATTTTCCTTGACGAAAGTTATTTTAACCTTTTCGCTACCGCAATCAAATGAACATACAACAGTTATGACATAAACAGCGGACTTTTAAACCGCTTGCAATGATATCTCTTTTGTCAAAATATAAATATATATGTTTATACGTCATCACAGAACAGAACAAATTATAAAATATATATTATACAAAACTGAACCAAAACCGTCCTTTTTGGTTCGCCGTAGTTGTATAAGAAAACGATATGAAAACCCGTTCGATTCAGAAATCTTCGATAAGTAACAGAGTCGATTCGATAATCAATAAATTTCATAATACTGTACTACGTCGTGATGTTTGTTACTCAATCACGCCAGAACGGATGAAATTTGGTGTAAAGATAGTTTATACACTGGATAAACACATAGGCTTAATTTTATCATCACCATCATCACCGTTTCTTATCACCACGCGGATAAAACTGCGGGGCGTAGCTAGTATAACATTATTAATTACCATTTCAATGTAATAATAAGTAAATGTATGACAAACAGCGAATCGAACCGAATCGAATCGGTTATTTATCGATCGTTCTGAATAAGGGGGCACATATCTAGAAGGTTCAAGCAAATCACACACGAGGCTTTGTGCCATTCTCATAAATAAAGACCGCCTTATGCTGGTATACAAACTTTATACTTGTAAGTACCACTTTCGCATCTTCACAATCCTTTGACCACACGTGAATACGAGTGGGACGATCCTTATTTATTTGTTATTTCTATAATGCATTCAATACACTCACCAATAAAAGTATGCCATCGACTGAATACTTTGTCGCAGTAAATTTGTACTCAGATTTGTGGTGTTTCATAGCACAATGCAATTTATTTTATTGTGACAAAGTCTTACTCGGGTTTTTATTGTTTGTTCTATAAATAACTGTTTATTTTTATTCACAATTAGCTTTTGTGGGGCCCTAGAGTCACGACATGGTATTCTTCTGTAGCACGGACTAAATATAGGTTTATTTATAGGTTCGCTGTTGTTTTATCAAATTTTACGTCTTAAAATTTATGATTCATTACTGTAATTATTTTACGCACAGTGCCTGTTATAGTTACAATTAAACTGTTCTATATAAAGAAAAATAAAAGATTATATTTGAGGTGAATAGATGATAAAGATCGCAAGGAAAGAGTGAAAACCGCTTTTAACCGGCACGTGGAGATCAACGCTTCTGACCAGCAGTGGACGTATTACAGCTAAGGAATTAGGAGAATCAAGTTTATGGTTGTAGAGGAAAGAAAATATTATCTTGAACGGAATTCCCTTTTCTAACCTGCTATCCTAGACGTCTTTATCCAGTTAGTTACTGAAGTTCTATCTTAACAGAAAGCTTTACATCAAGCGATATCTCTAACCGGTTGAAAAAGTGTATTGAATATACTCTACATCACATAATAACATTATGTAATAATACTAGAATATGCTTTTTTATTTCAACCCACTGGTGGTTGTAGTTACAAACAAAATCCGAAGAAAGGTTCGGGAGAGGCAGGTAGCTAGCCGCACTAATTCGCAGAATATGGACCAAATGGTCCATATTCATGGTTTAACCGACTTCAAAAAAGGAGGAGGTTCCTCAATTCATCGTATATATTTTTTGATGTGTGTTGGCGGATATCTTCGTCGTTTATGAACCGATTTTGATGATTCTGTTTTGTTTCATATAGTATACTTCCAAAGTGGTACCATTAAAATTTCATCAGAATCGCACAAGCGGTTTTTGAGGTACACTCCAATAACCAAAAGGTGTTACGTCTATCTGGATGACATTCTAACTGACGGTGAAGAAATCAGTGAAGATACACAGTGATTATGTATCTTGACTTGACTATTGCTCTACAAAAAGTAAATATATGCGGTATTAAATATAAACGCGTATTGCTGCGCTGCTATCTAAATTAGCTTTTTAAAATCGTTCCTGAGATGCCATCCTAATATAAAACCTCATAAGTAGGTACATATTTAAATTGTGTAGTTGCCTCAACGTCTGGAAGCTTGTTTGTAACTTGTGATATGTTGTTTTCCATAGTAAGCGACGTATTGTTAATTATCTCCATTTTTAAATATATGCTTTCGATTCCAGCAAATAGTTACTCACTTAACCTGATTGAAAGCAATGCGCCTAATCTAGACGGATTAAAAGTAATAGTGGATTATAAACGTACTACATTAAACTACAAAATATAAATCAACATAAATACCTTATCTTATCAGCTGCAGTTTAAATCTTTCAACCCTTACTCGCCCTAGTACTGTATATAGTATAATTTTACAGTAGGCAATATAATCCACCCTAAAATACGAAATTCAACCAAAGCTTTAGATGCTCTAAGGGTCACATTAGAAGTAACGGCAACGTGGTAGTTGTTATAACATGTTCCAGCACATTCTTAACCATCGTACTTTCTATTAAGCCATATTATTAAACCAGCAGTTCTTATAACATTATAGCCAAACATAATACGCTTCTCTCCATCTTAACTTGCAGGGGCCTAATTCTATTATTCGATATAGCAATATGCTCTGCACACAATGGCTGATTTTGACAGCTTTGGTAGTCCGCTACTTTTACTTCGTTATAGTACAACGCGAGGGAATCTGCATCGAACATAAGCTACTAAATAATGCGCGACGCAAACTCTAAGCGGGTAGACGTCTATGAAAAATAATGCCTTACACGTCTAATTTTATCGATATAAACATGAGTATAACAAATCGTTTTCAATAAGTTTAATGATTTCTGTACGAAATTGCAAACATGGTCTTTCAAAGTTTCGAGAGCTGTTCAACAGCATACATTACGGAGTCTAGTCTGTAACTAATTCACTGAGTTAAAAATGTAAGCTGAGGTCACATTTGAAATGGATCGCTAGTTGCTTTTTCAACTGAGCGCTCCCGTGCTGCCCTCGTTCTACGCTATTTTCTCAGATTGATAATCGTTACACCATGTCTAAGACTCTTGTGTAGTCTCCAAACTCCGGCACTGCGCTGGCCACTGGCTTATCTGCTAATTACCTGTTACCGGCATTGCACAGCGTTGTAGATTATCATATCTATATTAGTTATATTATTATGTAGGTATGTTGCTGCAAGTCGACGTAAAACACACATTACACTCTCACACTATCCCGTCTACATTTTCCTACGTAAATATACCATTGCACCTAAGAGACACCCTTGTGCGATACCAAATAAGATTGTAAGTATCAGAGATACCATTGTAGTACAAAGTGCATACGTTCTACCGGAAATTGTACCACCAGGCGATGTTGTGCTAATCCAAACCTTACCATCGGTGGCTGAAATATGACACCGAATATAAGGAAGCTGCGGCAAAGAGGTCGAACCCTAGATGGGTCACAGAAATGGATGCTTGCCTATTTTCGGATTGGAATCCGGAGGGTGTGATATACTGCTGGGATAGTAAATTACCGTAGAGAAGAAAAATCACTTGAGTTGTATGATCTATGTTGTATATAAATATAAGGAATTGATTTGATAAATTGTTACTAAAATGCTGGTACGTAAAAATTTGAAAAGAATTTATGTACGATTTCAATGTCCTTTTAATATTATCTTAATTTACCTACCATCCAAAATTTGTAAAATTATATAGGAAACACGTGTGGTATTGAACATAGCTCTCCAAAGTTAGAATTGTTTGTTAAGTTATACTATGAATTGTTTGTGTAGTTCATACAAATCAACAATTTTAGAATACCTATATTTTAAAATGCGTGAATTGTTAGTTGGTTGGTTTAAGTAAAACTTTAAACCCTATAACACTTAATATTAAATAATTACTTCTAATTACGGTGTATTGTAGTCTACATCTATATATAAACCTATATATGTAGAATTATTGACTTCTTTATCTGCAGATTAGGCGAATTTTTTTAAGGCACATAATTAGGTAAGGCATTCTTTCTTCTTATACTTATTTAGATTTAGGTAAACAGAATGGAAATTTCGTTTTCTGTCAGTTAAAGTATTTCTAATCCTCCGGTAGCATTTCTTTTTGCTATTATTAACCTTGCAATTCCCTCACATATCTTAGGACGTTAAAAAAATATATGTTGACACCAAACTATAAATTTGACACAGTATTTACAATTATTTAGTCTTACAAAGGCTTGTCACATCTAAAACATTTTGTACTCTAGTATTCCCTGGCACATAAAGCTGTCTACCACTATCTTGGCATATTGCAAGGCGTGCCGACGCATATGATAAGTGCATAACCCGACCTGTGTTTGTGAAAAACGAGCTTCAAGATATTCTTGTCTCTTTGTTTTGTTCTGGATGAGATTTTGGTGGGTTAGGGTAAAATGGAACGTTACTGTTTGAGTAGGTGGGATTTGGTAGAGGAGATAGTTCCGAAAACTACTTCGCTTGACTTAAAATGTATCATTATTGGATTAATTCAAAAATAACAAAGACTAAGACAGATAATAAACTTTTATGAAACTTATTATAATAAAACCTTATAAAAAAAATCTTACAATAAATATTATGACTTGTTTGAAACTTGGCAAACACAAAATAACGTAACTATCTATAGATTATTTTTAGGCAAGTTTTATTGCTCATTTTATAACAGACCAGCTGCATCCCGCGATTTTACCGTCGTGGTGATGATTGATGATGATCAAAAGTAGCCTATGTGTTATTTCCAGACCTAAATACATACCAAATTTCATCCAAATCCGTTCAGCCGTTCTAGCGTGATTGAGTAACTAACATCCATCCCTCATCCAAACTTTCACAATTATAATATTAGTGGGAAGCGCACTTGTGTAGTGTGTTTGTGTGTGTCGGGGGTAGTGGGTGTGTGTGCGTATGTTACATATGAGTGTTTATAGTATATTTTTTGTTAAGATGATTCGTTGTACGAATATTAAAATTTGATGGTGACAAGAAGGCACACACAAACTATTCGTAGCAGTTATGAAACTACCTTAAGTCTGGCCGGTTGGCGCAGTTGGTAGTACTCTGCCTTCTGAGCCGCTGGTCCCGGGTTCGATTCCCGGACAGGTCAAACATTTGTGTGCATGAACATGTTTGTTTGACCTGTGTCTGGGTGTATTATGTATGTAAGTATATATATATCAGTTATCAGGTTACCATAGCACAGGCTCTGCCTAGTTTGGGACCTGAATACCTTGTGTGAATGTTAGTAAATAAAAATAAATATAAAAAAAAAAATGAAATTAAATACTATAAATACACTTAAAATACCTGCTTCTCCTTAGTCGCTATGCTCCTGACAGAGTGTTCGTGGTAGTCACTAAGGAGTGACGTCACGGTTGACAATCCGTCGCCACTCGTCTAGTACCGCTGTCTTTCTGGTACATTCGTGGAATGGACCGTCCAGATCAGCGTTAACTTGGTCTGTCCAGCGGTTGTGTGATCTGCCGCAGGCTTTTGTTTTCGACAGTCAGAGAGATATACTGAAATTTAAAGATATAATTAAATAGACAGTTATACTAACGGCGTAGCTGAGGATAATGTTGCTGACACCATTGGCAGCAAATCAGTACTTATTTATTTAGTAAATGTGATAAAAAACGTACAAAATACAATAAGAAATTATCACACAATTGTATTATTTATTAGTATTACGGTCAAGTGATGCCTTGACGATATTAAAATTTAGAAATGTGGCGTACAAGGTGTTGGTTTGATTTTACAAATTTATCACCATGTTACTAGAAAAGCAAGCGCGATTTTACCGCGTGATGTATGTACAAAATTAGAGACGTTAAGACTTTTTTTTATTTTGGCTACGGACGGGTCAAACATGAAGTTTTTTAATTACGATGCAAAATACCATCAACTATGTATATTACGATCATATCTATCTAAGTTTCAACCAGCCAGGTAGTGCAATTAATATTTAGTTAAACTTCTCGACTACAGCGATCGCTCTATAAACTTTACGAGTACATACTTGCAACATAAGGCTTCCTACAACCACTAGAAAAGTTATTGCTTGTAGACAAAAAAGGCACCAAAGAAATCTACCTCGCAAATAATAAGAAAATTGATAGAATAACTATATTTATGTAAACATTTCGGGTGTTAAATTTGCATTTTAATGGATATCCACGCGTCGGTAACAAGTTTATCTAATAGGCGTGAAATGAGGGGCGGCCGCCCAGAGGTGCTTCGTCACGCCCGCTGGACAAAAACTGGAAGAGTCTACTGTCTTAGATGAAATGGAATTGACTAATTTAATGCTGTTCTCTTTGATAAGGTTGTCTCTTTTGTAGGTTTAGGAATAATTGGCTCTAATAAACACGGAACAGGTGTTTGTTTCAGAAATTGCTTAGAAACTTCTTTACATACGTTCGTTATTTCGTTACTTTTGACAGTCGCCATGGCGCAGGGGTCAGTGTCAGTGACATGACTTCTGTGTCTCTGGGATCCTGGGTGCGAACCCTGGCAGGGGCAAACATTTGTGCGATGAGTATAGATGTTTGTCCCGGGTCTTGGTTGTTTGTGTGTGTGATTGTGTGTGTCAATGCCTCCCGCGACACAAGGAATCTTAGTGCAGGGGTCTGAGTGTGAAAAAAATAAAATAATTTAGTCTGAATTAAATGAATTTAGATAATTTCGCCTATGTTCAGCAGTGGACTTTCTATATCTGAGATAATGATGATGAAATGATTTCGTTAGATATTTATGTTAACGATTCTTTTCTGGGACTAGGATCGTTTATTAAGTTCTCGACTAATTAATTGTTTTGGGTAAAATTTACAAAGTGTTTAAACTTCGCCTACGGTTTAACTTGCGGAATCGTCGTGTAGGATAAAAGAGTCTGAATTCCTACTCCACTAATATACGTAAGTTAAACGAAAGTAAAAACCTATCGTTTTGTATGAGAAAACAATACTTTAGTCCTAAGACGGCATATGAACATTGGTATTTTAACGCGTATTCAATATCAAATTAAGAAAACAAAAATTCTAATTATCTGTCGCTTTTAAGAATATATTTACGATTAGGCTTTATACGTTAAAGTGATTAAAAATGGCACTTGAGTTATGCAATTAGCTATTTAATTTTGTGGTAGACAAAAGAAATAAATAAATAAGTTTTTGAATACCTTCCCACATAAAAACTAGTAACACAATATAACATCGATGTTACTTTGCATGGCTGTTAAGGTTCAGTGGGAAGAAACAGGAGCCCAAACTAGGTAGACCCTGTGCATTGGCACTACTGGCCCTTCCCTCGGACCTGGGACTACAAATATTATTATGACTCTTGCTATAGTTTTTGACTTCCTTTCCGTCTTTTCGAACGTAAGAAAGCTACAACAATTGATTAATTGTTAATTATTTATAATATATAAATATATTAAATGTTAATATAAAAAAAAACAGCCCGGAAACAATACATACAAAATAATTAATTGTTAATTGATGACGGTCCCGTGGCGCAGTGGTTTGTGTCATCGACATGACTTCTGTGTCACCGCAACCCTGGGTTCGAATCCCGGCAGGGGCAAACATTTGTGCGATGAGTGTAGATGTTTGTTCCGGGTCTTGGATGTTTGTTGCTGTTATTGTGTGTGTCCATGCCTCCCGCGATACAGGGAATCCTAGTGCGGGGGTCTGAGTGTGATTAAAAAAAAAAAAATATATATATATATATATATATATAATTAGTTTATTAATAAATAGTTATTGGTTGGATATTTGGCTTCTTGTAACTAAGCTGTTCGAACACTAACTGCACACCCAAAAGTAACGGGTTTTAGCAAGTCGTGAAGAAAATAACTGAATTTTATTAAATGGCACCGACAAAATCGCACAACGATTGCGTATGTGATTTAAAGTAGTATCCGTAACAAAGCATTACCAAAAAAACATATATAACCCATTATCAATAGATATATAATAAAGATCAATCACGCGAATATAACCTTTCAATACCAACTGATTACTCGACGCCAATGCAAGAATCATTCAGCTGTACCGGAAGTACGGCGGGGAGGGGGGAAATGGGAAATCCCCACCGGATGTGACCAACGCAGGTGTATACATCATCTGTGAGGTGTAAATATGGGTAACGTATGAATTTTGCTGGTGGGTAATTGTTGGAGGCTTTTAGGGGGTTGAATGAGTGAATCATTTTTAGTGGGGTAGAAACTAGATTTTAGTTCTAGTAGTAGCAAAAATATAAATTGAAATACTATTAAGGCGAGGTTTCCCCGAGGAGCAGACCGACCAAGCAGGTCCGTCGATGACAATGGTCATGGTCACAATGGTGGAGAGCGGTGTGGTCTAGCCAGCTGCCGTCTAGTATCACGGGACACTAGACGTGAGTAGCAACATTACAAAATAAATTCGTATCAAATCAACAATTTCGGAAAAATTCTGACCGTTTCATGACTTTTAGCATTACCTACCTACCCAACAAAATAAAGTTTTGTTTTAATATTCTTATTATTTTGGAAGATATACGTTTATTAATTTATTAAAAGCATGTTTTGGAGAGCACACAACTATCAAGACGAAACGTTAAGACAACATTAAGACCATCAAATTAAGAAAAAAGCAAATGTGTACAATATATTCTAAACATGAAAATTGTTCTAACCTCCAACTCTGCGACCCGCTTCTTCCCCAGCGTACTGTATTTTTCTGTTTTGCTCTTGTTTGTCCATATTTGTATGCTAGTTGGAAACGAGCTCGCGTTTACGGCCATAGAAATACGAGTTATGGCGTGAGTCAAAAGTCATAGACTTTCATTTTCGTTTTTCCGCTAGTTTTCTCAGCTTTTGTTTGTGTGTACGTAATGTTGTTAGAGGACACTCTGTTTGCTGCCGGGATGATTTTTGTGTGTTGTTGACGTAGGGAGAATAACCGCGAACTGCGCAGATTTACATTTACATTTTTCCATATTACTTGAGCTTGTTCTTATAAACGAGCTAAACCAGCTGTCATACCAACCTGTTAGGGCTACTGTTAACCTACATTTAAAACATCCGATTATCAATTTAACCCTCGGTCAAACAATTTTTTCCATACAGTTAACCGCCGTCGATTGACGTTTTAAATGTGTTGGCTAACAGTAGCCTCTACAGGTTGGTATGACAGCCTGGTTTATAATAACAAGCTCAAATAATATGAAAAAATGAAAATGTAAATCTGCGCAGTGCGATTGATAATTGGACGTTTAAATTTTGGTGAATAGTAGCCTAAGTCACAATGTTAATAAGCTACTTAATTATAAATGAAACCATTGGAAATTAAAAAATAAATAATAACATAACGCATTTAACATTAATTATACCTAATCGAGTAGACAGACGATCTGACTAAGATCGCAGGTAGGGGCTGGGCCGCTTCCATCCGGCCGTTGTGGAAATTTATGAGGAAGGTTTATCTCCAGCAGTGGACGTCCTATAGCTGAGACGATGATGATGAACCTAGTTGATATGCATAAATTATAGCTTTATTTAATCTTAGTATGAATATAAATGAGCACCAAATATTATTTTTGTTTGTATTTCACCATCACAGCCCAAGCCTACTGACACATGCATTCCTCTTGGATTACCACAAGGAACCAGAGTTTTTAAAAATTTTTAGTCATCTAGCTAGTGTATGAAACATCGAGATTCAAATAAATGAACCATATAGAAAAAAAAAGAGAATTTGTGTATGTTTAATGGAAATGTATATCGTAATATACTATATAATACTAGTACATAGTAAACACGAAACATCTCTAAATAATACAAATATTTAAGCTCTTGCATTTTTTTTTTTTTTTTACATATAAGTTTGGGTTTGACAACTGTCTCACCTGATGTTAAGTGATGACGTTGTCTAAGATTTAGCACGCAAACCTAGAAAGTACCTATTCACTCGCGACTTGAAGACTCCAGGATTGTACATATCGGGAAACACAGACTCGGGCAACGAGTTCCATTCCTTGGCAGTACGCATTAAGAATTTAATTGCATGGTTACCTCCGGTGCCCCTGACCATCATCGTGACAGATAGAGAAGTTAAACACTCTAATAAGTTATGAAAACGCACGTATATGTCATATTTATGTCATATAGCACGTCATGTTTACTTTATACTGTTTCGACGGGTGGCACTTACGCGTAGTCGATATCACGATTGACAATTGTTTCGGCTTCATCCGGAAGCCTTCTTTTGAATCTTGATTGCAGTGCGTCCTCGTTACGTCCCGTCGCGCACTGAGCCGAAACAATTGGTGATCGTGATATCGACTACACGTAAGTGCCACGTTATACCCGTAGGAACAGTATAAAGTAATCTGTTAAGTATAAAAAAAAAAATCGGCAAACGTTCGATTAATATTTTCTTTTATTATTTTTGTATTTCATAGATGTTCATTTTCTTTTCTCGTGGAGTTATGCAGTCAGTTCGAGTGAAAGTCTCCACTGATCTTGTCAAGAGTAGTATGATCACTAATCGAATGAGGGTGGCACCGACGCGACGCAACCAACTAATCGTGTGATTCTTAGTTGTCTCTCCAGACGGGACTGTTGCTCACTCAAAGGTTGCTCAGTAGATTTTATGACAGACCTTTTGATCACTGCATTCAAGTGTGATAAAATTTTTGACCACATCGTCACTTACAATCAAGTGAGATAGTGGTCGAACGCTAGATCTATACAGTATAAAAAAATTTGGAATAAAATACAGCTATTTCATGGAATATATAAAAAAATAGACTATCATGTTATGGTTAATTTATTTTACCATTATTTTATAAAACACATTTCAACCAGTTCCTTTGATTTCAATTATTTATATGACACAGACGAAATATTGCTTGTCTGTTTGTCGTTTGTATCTTTGTTATCCTTCACGCTGGAACTGCTGAACGGATTTGCATGAAATTCGGAATTAAATTAGCTTATACCCTGAAATAACATATAGATTACTTTTTATCTTAGAAATACTATAGTTCCCGTAAGATAATTGAGGTAGCGGTAAAAACGTAGTCCAAGGGGCTGAACCGCAGTGTGCAGCTAGAATTATATTCTAGCTGTGCCCCGTGGTAATAATAAAACTATGTGTTTGAAACAAATTCTACCAAACAATTCAAATATCGGCCCATAATTCCCCTCAACCCTTCCATTTATCATTAGTTATCCTAATTCACTATTAGCGATCCTCAGTTGAAGTCACGTGAATGACTTGCAGTCTTGACTGCCCGTAGAGTTGGCCGGTCACACTGACTCATGACTAGCAACCGGATAATCCCGACTTCCGAGCTCAGAGATAATTGCCGATTAGTATCAACATGTCGGTCGATTAGTGTGATATGAACGTGGTATGATTGTGGCTAAGGGTTATTACATACAGATTGTTTTATATCTTTGGGGGTTTCTCTATGCGATTGAATCAGAAATGAGTAGATTTGTAGACGAACGAAAGTCACCGAAATAGTGAATAGCGGATTAGCAAGTTGAAGTGGTGGTGGTCAGGGCAGAGTTCAAAGAACTGATGGCCATTGTAGTCGAAAGATTCTCGAATGAAGACCACTGACTGGCAGGCAAAGTATAGGATGTCTACTGACAAGGTGGATAGACAATCTGACTAAAATCGCAGGAAAATGCTGAGTGCGGGCCGCTTCCAACCGGTTCTTATGGAGATCAATGGTGGAGACATATGTCCAGTAATGGACGTTTTATGGCTGCGATGATGATGATAATCATGAATGAAAATATACTTAAATATATACTTTAATTCCTTTTGTTAACTAATATTTTGTAAATCTTCTATCAAGCCGTTTCGGAAGAGTTTGATTTTAATGACTATGTTACGAGATTTTCATATATTATAATTTATCATGTGACATAACATGGGTATGAAATATTTAAAAATAGTTTAGAAGTGGAAGTCTTATGGCTGCGATGATGATGATAATCATGAATGAAAATATACTTCAATATAGACTTTAATTCCCTTTGTTAACTAATATTTTGTAAATCTTCTATCAAGCCGTTTTGGAAGAGTTCGATAACAATGACTATGTGACGAGATTTTCATATATTATAATTTAACAAGTGACATAACATGGGTATGAAATATTTAAAAATAAATTCCGGCATTTGTTTGTTCATAAGTTTTTCACTGACTGTAGATATTATATGTCCGGATACGACTTGTAAAGTGATATATTTGTATAAAATATCGATTATAAAAAATAATATAGGCAAATAATAGGGTATTTGTTAAGAATAAATCATACTGTAAACATGAAGAAGCATATGAAGTCCATTATGTATTTCAATTTTGAGACAGACATTTTTACAATACACATAATATACTATAATGCCTAATATGGATCAACGGTTAGGCTAGTAGACCAAGCATCGAACCCTTTATATTACCCGAAGGTTCTGATCTAGAACAACTGTTTTCCTAATACAACAACTAAGACTAGCTTAACAAACTTCTCAACGGAAGCGCTCAGTTTAAAAGGCCTATTTATTAATCGTTGTTTATTACACTCAAGCCCCCGCAACAGTAGGTATTCTCTGTGTCGCGGGAGTCTTTGACACACATAATCACAGTACGCCAACACCCAAGTTCCGGGACAAACACCTACATACTATTCGCACAAATGTTTGCCCCTGCCAGGATTCGTACCCAGGGTCCCGGAGACGTAGAAGTCATGTCACTAACTACTGAGCCACGGCGACCATCGATCTTGTGACCGTAATAGTAGTAGAGTAATAATATGCACGAAATACGAAATAAATATATCAAATATGAGATGATTTACTTTCAACCTGAACAAACTGCAACCCTCATTCCGTACAATAACCCTGAGATTCACAACAATACTCTTCACAGCATTAAACAAGATTTAAATATTTTATGAATGTTCTCATTCAGCCGCGAGGAGTCAAGCTGCGACCTCCTTGGCAGTAGCCGTCCTTTTACGCACCGTGCCAAGTAGGTCGCGGGGGGGACAATTTGTCATATACTGTCGTTTCTTGTTTGCATTGTGTTGTGTTGAACGTGGATTTTATTCGGCGATTCATATAAGTGTCATAAGAACATTTTAGATAATGGTTTTAAAACATTTTTTTTTCGACTGCGCAGGTGTTACGACTGTTAGAATAAAACACAAGCTTTGTTGAAGCATTAATGAGGTGTTCGCGCTTGTGAATTGTTTGATATATTTTTTCTGTACGACTAAAATGTATCTACGTGTAGGTGCGCAGTACCATATTTGAGTTGTTAGGAGACTGGGGTTGATTATTGTATAACTGTCTCACTCACAGACGTTCGTTTGTCGGATTGTCCTATCTGGTTTTAAGCTTACTATCAGAACCCCAAAGATGGATTGCACGTATTATAATTTTATACCTGTGTAAAAAAAAACATAATTTTGTATTAAATTTAAAGTAGGCACTTACTAAAAATCATGATTTCGTAGATATATATATCTACTTAAAAAATTGCTAGTCCTAGAAATCCTCGTGAGAATTATGAGTACACGACATAATAGTATTGTTATCAGTCCTTAATAAGTATGCCAATTTCTGAGTATTGTCAGTCTGCTTAGAAAATATTTGAAAGTTTAAACAGAAGTGAAAATCACGTTCAAAGATTCTGTTACATTGTTGCAAAGATCCATAAATACATAGATACAGAGGAAGCTAAAAAGCGTGTTATTAAAAAAAGCAACCTATGTAACAGTTTTAAAAAAGCATTTCTTTTGTTACAGGTAATTCACAGATACAAGAGTTCATCATCATCATCATGATCATCTCAGCCGTAAGACTTCCACTGCTGAACATATGCGTCCCCCCATTGATTTCATTGGTTGGAAGCGGCACACGGGTAATTCACAGACAACAAATTGCGCCAATAAGCGGGAAATAAACAACAAGATCACTAGGGATACCTACACAAGCACACAAACTAAAATCTATCTTTTCGATGAGCATTTTTACGATTGCTCATTAAACCGCTAATCACGGACTCACCTGTTTTGACAGCTCGATTCTGTCGGACAAACAAACATTTGGTTTACGAGGGAACCCGATACGCGTGTCGATATCGGTGGTCGACGGTAACGAAGCTGTCGGTCGAAATAGCCGCAATTGGGTGGTCTCGTTTTGGTGCTCTTGATACATCAAGAAATTTTGATTACCTAGTAATAAGGAGGTTTGTCAAGGCTCCGAACACAGTTTGTAGTAATAGTTATTTATTAACTTATGTCTTTTATTCCAAGAACTTCCTAGAACGACTAACAACAATTGAATAAAATTTCTTAATTATTACAAAAACTTATTGAAGTCTCCAATAATAATCATACTGATTACAATAGTAATATTAAGTCAACATTTTTATTCGGATTTGTATTTAGCCAGTACGAAGTAAATGTGTGAGCACATAAATGACTAACGGTAAAAGAGAATGGAAGAGAAAACTATTTTGTGGCGACCCCACGTGTGGGATAAGGGCAAGACGAAGAAGACGTAACATCAAGTGTTGTGCGTAAGTTGACAGCTTAAGCCAAAATGTCCTTTCCGTTTCTTCTATAATTAAGAGTATATAATATATTATATATAAATTATATTAAAGACAGCATAAAATAGTATGCACTCATAAAAATCATTAAAAAAAATAATTAAGACACATAACAGACATTTGTAGATTAATTAATTAATTTACTTAATTAATTAAGAAAACATATGATAGTAATATAAATCATCGTACATAAATTGATTTATTTGCTAAATCATGATATTTTTTAAGGCTAAAGAATCAATAATTTACCTAAGGAATGTTAAAAATCCATAAATAACAATGGTATATTATTTAATGTAATGTAATGTAGTTGTAGTGTAAGTGTAATGGTACATTTTAATGGTTTACCTTTTCTAAACATAACACCATTTTCATATGCGAAGTGTTACGGCACTCTAATAACGGTCTCGTAAGAAAGTTCCCAATTCGAATGTGCATATTTTATTAACATCGTTGAAGAACTAGAAGCCTCTTAGTAACTTTGATACATAGTTAATTATGTGTCCTCGTGTGCTTAGATCGATTCTCAAACTTTGAAACTTAGGCTTGGAAATTATTATGTTTATAGTCAAAGCACTCAGAATATTACGTTAACTTTATGTTACTTAACATTTCTTACCTACTTATGATCTATATCTCACTTATGTGTTATATTCATTTAAATAAATTTAAAATATGTTTTAAAAAGTACGAAAATAATATGTTATTACCGAAACATTGATATATTAACAACAGGTATACAAAATAATGTAAATGTTTGAGCGTCACAGAACCGGAGGCGGTTGATCCTAGAAGTCGCATAATAAGGGAGACGTAGGCGTCAAGACACCGTGTGCGGTCGTATCATCGTCCAAACTACAAACTATCAAACTAAAATCAACTCTCCTGTTTCCCAATTAGAGCCTAATATCGGAAAATACTACATAACGCTCAAAATGCCTGAATTTCTTAATCTTATACCATACAAATTTAGACTTTATTAAAACACGTTAAAGTTCAATCTCGATTGGAGATAAGAGATTTACACTATTAAAATAATGAGGGCTTGTGAGGGTAGCCAGCAATTTCTCATGTGTTTGCCTCCTTTATTTATAGGGTTAGCTACTGTTTCTTTTAAGCTGAATTAAAGTTAGTCATTGGGATGGATTCAAGTTTTGTGTGCATTTTGCAGTTTTAATTTCATGTATTACTTCCGATTTATTTATATCATTATATAAAACATCTGGTTCACCACTATTGCGGGTGATTGATTAATGATTTTGGAGAAAAGTTTTGATCAGTGGTACATTAGCGATATAGCAAGAGTAGCAAATACTCCACTCGCGAATTTATGCTTCCTGACCGTAATTCAAATCATTTACAGTACAATTCTAATGTGGCTAGTATTATTAACCGCAAGAAGAACGAGACTTTGAAACTCCAATTTTACAAGCTTTTATTAAATATGTGTATACAATATTGTTTCCTGAACCTTAAAATTGCATTACGCACTAATTTTTCTCTTATACATTTGCAATCTTTCACAAACGTTACTTAAGTTAAAAGCCAAAGAAAGTTGTGTTGTGTCAGGGTATAAGCTATCTTCATTCCGAATTTCATGCAAATCAGTTTTGCCGTTTCAGCATAAAGGCACAAATATACAAAAGACAAACGATGGACAAACTTTCGCCTTTATAACATTTATAAAAATTACTAGAAGCGCCCCGCGGTTTCACCCGCGTGAATTACGGCTTAAAGCTACCGCAATTATCACACCGGAACTATACTTTTTACGGGATAAAAGTAGCCTATGTGTTAAATCCAGGGTTTAAACTATCTCCATACTTCATCAAAATTGGTGTAGCCGGTAAGCGTGTAGAAAGAAGAGAGAAGTAAGAAACATACACACAAACTTTTGCATTTATAATATTACTAAGATAACATTAAAACAAAGCTTACATTTATTGATTGTCTTACTCTTAAACTCGTACTAATAGTAGTAAGATAATAAAGTGCAAGATATGTAAAATTTGAATCAAATCTTTTTAAATTTAATACGTTCAAGTTGGAGAGTCAAATTTAAAATAGCTAGGCCCTATCAACAACAAACAGACGCAATGTTATGTAGCTCTGAAAATTGCTTATGACTTCGTACAATTATTACAATACACTGATCCTGCAACCATGACTACTTAAAACCACTTTACTTGTCATCAACAAATACGATAACTAGATTTTGTCATGTCATCGCTGACAGGTGGCTTCATTCATGTTGGATCATTGAGCTTATAATGGAACGCTTGTCCTATAGTCACTTATAAATCACCTATACAGCTGCTATAGAACCCGTATAAAGTGACTCTAGACCTTTTATACAAACCACAAATCTGACAGGTAGAATGCTTGCTATTGAATGCAAATATAGAGACAGCTAAAGAGGTGTTGTCAATGTTGACAGACGACAGATTTTAAAAACAAGTGTTCAAATTTTTGAAGGAAAATTCTAATGTCTTATAATAAGTCACAAGCTGATGGTTTGTACCTATGTATTTCCAGTACGTACACAAACTAGAGTGAGTACCTATATGAAATCTCTAACAGAGATATGCTAGCGATGTTTTTTAGAAAAGATGCTAATTACCAAAGTTTAGGGTCTTATTACATTATCCCTAGACAATGTAACAGTCTACAGTTTTAATGCGGAGAAAAAAAAAAGAAATGTATGAGATTGACACTTTACAGTGATATATCACGTGATCACAGAAATGACACTTATTCCCTGGAAGTTAGGGCGGCCTTTAGTGTGGGACGTTACATGCGTTGACACTTTGGCGCCGTCACATCTTCCTGAGACACATGTTAGGGTTGGCGCCGCGGCTTATTCGGCGGAGCAATTGAAACGCCGAAAATATGCTAACCTAGGTAGTGGTTACATATTTGAACCGTTTGGGGTCGAGACATTGAGCCCGTGGGGACCTGGAGCTCATCGGATTTTCCAAAATTTATCTGAACGTTTGATCGATGCGACGCGTGACCAAAATGCTGGCACATATTTGGCTCAACGCATCAGCATTTCAATTCAGCGTGGCAATGCTGCTAGCATTCTGGGCACGCTACCGGCCGGTAGCGGGTTAGAACATTTGAGTTATCTATAAGCTACCAATAGCTAGTGGATTGCTCAAATGTTATTGTAGTAGCTGCAGTATTGTAATTATTTATTAGTGTTTTATTTTAATAAAGGCCCTATCAAAGAAAACAAATGTTCATCGTTAGTGGTTAGAGAAAGAGAATCGCTATAAAGCGATGCACCTTGTCTAAATCCACATCACTCCTACTCCAGTAATATATTATGTACAATAGGTGAGGATAATGCATTGACAAAACTCTTTGTGAAAACATGATCTCTTCTAAATTTTCAATTCCAATTTTGAATAATTTTACCCCTCCCCCTCAGGCCCTCATATACCTGTTGGTGACGTGAGAGACGGCTAAGGGATCACGTACCAGAAGTTGAGCAGCAGCGCCTTCTGCTAAGATTTAAAATATAATTGAAAGAAGACTGCATTTAGAGCTTAAATGCAGACCTACCCACCTGAAACAGTTAACTCAATAGGTCAGAGTGTGATAAAAAAAAAAAAAAAAAATTTGCACCACCTCTCCTTGCTTAAGAACCCTGTTTTTATGAGTTAATTACAAGTGTATAGTTTTCAGATTTTTGCCTATACTTGTATTATAAGACGGTATTATTTACGAATTGCATACTTCTAGGTCAACAAAAAATACCTTCTAAATTTCGATTCCCTTGAGTTTATCGAAATATACGTTTTTTGCGTCATAAAAGGCCATATCTTTTTTAACGTTAACTAAGAAGTTTGTTTTTTTCACAGCTACAAGAGACTGTAGACTTGAGTATATCGTTTTAATTTCATACCTCTACGCGTTCCCGCGATAAAGCTTCTTGACAGACGGACAGACGGACAGGTGGACACCAAAGTGATCCTATAAGCGTTCATTTTGATGTGAGGAACTCATAAAACTGACATAATTAGTATAGATTCAAAACAGATTCAGGCCGGACGCCGAATTTTCGACCTTGCTTTATTCTCGCCTCATCCTCGCAATAACTTGAATCTTTTGATTTCATCATTAAGATTTCTCCATTCCACCTATAGACTTGAACAGATGAATGCGAATGCGAATCCCATACAAAGATAGTGTTTGACTTTTTAGCAAATTATTGGAATTAAACAGATGAATGCGAATGCGACACCCATACAAAAGGAGTGTTTGAGCTTTTAGCACCAATCGTTCTACATGCAGTGATTTTCATAGATAAAATCCAGACGCTAATGTTCATACGTATTTAACAACATCAAGTAAAAATATACACATCAAATGTGACCTTACTGAAGTTTTTTTTTTTTACATATTATACGTTTGCGTTTGACAACTGTCTCACCTGATGTTATGTTGCAAAGCAATATAGGTGTGGTATCAAAACGTCGTCACTCCTTAAATTTGGTTCCATTGAACAAAATAAGATAATAACCTTGAAACACATCATAGTGTGTTTAAATTTAAACATGTATATATTTTAATGCAAATGTAATTTTCAGTAAACCAAAATTAATTTTATCTTTATTCCAATTTATTTCAAAGGCTTACAGATTAAATTAATTCGATATCATGATACCTATCTTATTAGTATGTGTGACATGACAGTGATCAAACAATCCCTCGCAGGGTGAGCTACACGATTATTGACAGCACCGCCATTGTACGGACGGCAAACATGATTTGTGCGAATGTCGGTGACTGCATCGCTCACCCTAGCGTACGTCAATCGGGTATAATCAAGTGCAAAATGTGTTGTAGCATCAGACTTATACATTTGTCAAAATAGATACATAACAATCAAAAATCCTCTTTCTATTGCAATCATCTGTTTTACAAACGGTGATCGCTTACTATCGTGCGTCCGCTTATTTTCTACCTGTAGCCTTACATAAATGTTAATTCAGTTGTTGTTATTTCAACAGATTGAGAGAATAGTATCCCATGACTTTTTGTGGAAACCTCAAGTTTAAAATTGGAGATAAAGTACATTAGCTATTAAGTAATTTAACTGTCTAAGCGCAACATTCACTTTTCAAGAAAAGAGTAAATAGATTAGGTATGTTCCAACCTTACAAGCTTTATTTTAAAACTTAATTTTTTAGAACTATTTTCGATCATATATTACACCTGTTGCACTGTACTCTTGCATACCATATGATAGTGGTGATATAATTCTCAAACAAAATTCATGTAAGATGATAAAAAAGCATCACTGATGTGACTGCTGTCCTAGTACCTACATAATATTATGAAGTGAAAAACAGTGAATACACATAATCTATACTTAATAGTAAGGTTTGTGAGGTTGTAGAGGGTAATCTCTGGAACTGGAACCAATATTGGGAATTCTTTTACCAATAGAAAGCTACGTTATATTTTGTGAGTGCATGATCATCATCATCACCAAGCGGGTGAAACCGGGGGAAACAGCTAGTATAATATGAATAAAGTATATTAAAACCGGCAATCATTCAAAATAGGTAGGTAAAAAAATGCCTGAGACCGGCTTGCATATTAAGCTACCGTACGTAAGCACTGTTTTGGTGCCGTGTTCATTTTCTAATTCAATGAGCTAATTTTTATTGAATGAACGCTTAATTAACGCATTACTGTACTTTGAAATAGTTGTAATTAGTAACTGTATCCTTACCTTAATAATAGAACGGATTACTAGATATACTAATAAAACGCTAATAAAATAATGATGTACACGAATGTACTTTTGATAGAAAGCATGAAACGTGTACTGAATTGAATTTAACTGATAGTCACTGTAGTGTACAGTACAGTTACGTAGAATACTGTACATTTGGTGCATATACGTTTACACAAGATAACGATAAACATCAAGATACCTTCATCATCATCATTATCATCTCTGCTATAAGACGTCCACTGCTGGACTTATTCCTCCTCGTCAAGATACCATGATCAAAGATATAAGACAGTTGTTTAGATCAATTATTCTTATAATGTTATGTAAAGGTGATAAAACTCCTGCCATTATCATTTTCCAACGACATATTAAGTATGTAAGCTCGTAAAGTACAACTATAGGCCTAGACAAAGTAACATTCTTTAAGCGTTAACGCCCAGAGAAAACATAAAAAATGTATGAGACTGACAATTAAAAGCGATATATCACGTTATCAACGAGAACGAATATTCATCGTTAGCGGTTAAAGAAAGAGAAGCGATGCATGTGTAGAGAAACAAAAGTTTGGATCAAAATTTATGCAAAAATAAAACAAATAGGCAACAAATTGCTGACAAATATTTGTAACAAACGCTTTTTTTGTTCTGTTTGGTAAGTTTGACTTCACTAATCGTTGCGCTGTTCCAAAAGAAATGTTTATATTACCTACTAGTTTTGTATAAAAACTGAAGTTTCAGCTAAGTTTCATGTGACATGTACGCTCGAGCGGTCTGTATTTGTCTCCTAAACTCCGCACCCGTATACTCTAGAAAAAGAAAGTAAAAGGAATCCTTTCCAAGTTTCACGTAATGCAGAATATTTAAGATCCACCGATAGGGGTGGCTCCGATCGTGCGTATCCGCTGCCTTGTAGCGACCTTGTGTGTGATTTGAATCGGAGATAGGCTTTGCATGGCGAGTCTTTAAATTGTATCTAGTTTTTCTGAAAGAGAAAAGTTTATTCCCTCCTTTTACATCTGAGGGGATGTTTTTCTTAGCGCCATCTCCCTTTAATTGTATGAACTATTAATAGGACTAAAACATGAACATTGCGGTTGGTATCGTATCAACCACAGGCACCTTACTTACATTGTTAGAGTTTATGGCTTATTGCATTAATAGGCTAGGCTAAACGAAACTAGGCTAGGCTAGGCGAAACTTCCGTTCACATTTTTGGAGGAAAATTTAAATTGAAATAAAAAATTGAACGTAAGTTTCGCCTAGCATGATGTTAATGCAATAAACTATAAGCTATAGTTACCAGCTATATAACCATAAATTATAGTTACTTAAATAAACTAATATGAATTATTTAGTGACTACAAAATTGAGAAAACTACGTAAACTTGATTGTGGAAGTAATATGAAAACAATAGCCCCGCATTTTCACCCACGTAGTTTTCTCGCTACTTCAGTGATCCCACGGTATCAACACTTATTCCAGGACATAAAGTAGCCTATGTCCTTCTCCAAGATCTCATCTTCCTATATACCAAAGTTAATATATTTTTTGTAGCGGCTTAGACGTGATAACGTAACAGACAGACACAGTTTCTTTCACATTTATAATATTAAGTAAGTTTTTGTTGTATCCCAGAGGAACTATCAACTTTTTGTGGAATAAAAAGTGGTATATGCCAAGTGTCCTTCATATCTGTCTAGTCTTTCAGACGTGAAGAAGTAACGAAGACAAATAGACGAATAATAAGTGTGATTCCACGTTTATATCGGTACTCATAAAGGTTTTAGTTTTATCCTATATCGAGTGATAATCAGTGGAAGCTCTCTAAGCACAATGGATAATTTGGTAAGGTATCCAACTTTAGGATGGTAGCAAACCGGGTCGACACAGAAGGAGTCAGTCCTTATCCCCAGATTTTTCTTAATCAATCAATCAATCAATTTATTTATTCAGATCATAATAAATCCATCGTGGGTTCTTCACTTCACATTATGATACAAAATAATGGTTTCATGCAATTGACAATAGTATATAGGTTCATTATGTAAAATATACCATTTTCATTATATTTAGAATAAATAGTTCAGATTTGATTTTAGATGATACAATTTCAGTAAAATCCAGAACAAAATATTTTAATTTAACCTATGAAAATATGGTCTAGTTTCATAAAATAATCATTTTCCGCTTGAATCATATGATGGCACACTCTTTTATAATTCAAACTCTTTTTGTCCAATTTGTCGTCTGGTACAGTCGATGACACATAAAACATGGTATTTTATGACGCGACATCGAGTGCGTTCAATAAACGCATCGTCGCAAATAATATCTTTATGGGGCCATAAAATCGCGTAGCTTTTAATGTGGTGCCGTCCGGTTATTTTATGGCCTTAAAATTCGCACTTGTAATGTAAGGGTTGTTAACGTGTCAATCGTTGTGTGGATATTTATTTATATAACTTTTAAAAATTAATGTTCTTGATTAACTGACTACCCATGCATTACAAAAACGGTGATGATAGGATGATGAAAATAAGCCTATATGTTAATCCAGGATATAAGCTTTCTCCATGCCAAATTTAATTCAAATCCACCTAAAGCGTGAAAGAGTAACAAACAAAGATCGATACTTACAAACTTTCGCATTTATAATATTAGTAGGATTAAATTTAATATCGTCTTGATATTGATTTTCTCGAAGTAATTCCTAAATCTATTAGTTTTCAGTTAAACGTTATCTTGACGTAATAGTTGAAACCTACAACGGATTAACACGAACAATTATAAAGATTTACAATATTTTCTGACCGTATTGCACTTACTGCAAATAATATAACCTGATATTTGAGTCGAAGTCTGTAATATCAGGGGTCAAAATGTCATCAAGTTTTCTGATTAGTCTAGCGTTGATTCATTCACAGTATACAGTCAACACGTATAAATAATAATGTCGATCGATATTATTATTTTGAGCTGTAGAATACCTATTGAATGATAAAGGACCCCCTCAGTTTATCTCAGCGCCTTCCGCGCCCACACAACTAATCAGCTGAGTACCCTCAGTACTCGCCTGCAGCCTAGCGAATGCCAGTAGAAGCAAACAGCATTAGTCCGTTATAAAAAAAAGTATACACAATTTACTCAGTTTACAATTGAAAACAACAATACGAACACAAAAAACAATTGCATTCTTTAGCGACGCGCGGCTAAACTCTAATGGAAGCAGATGTTCGTTTCATAAAATTTAATACTCGTAAGAGCAACCATTTACTCTTCATTCCGGAAATATAATAATACAGTAGAGTCTCACTAATCCGGCACTTCGGTAGTCCGGTACGTCCAATAAAACAGCACACTCAGATCACACCGCGCCACCCCCCGTTCCGGACTCTCGATCTGCGCTCGCGCACCAGCATCAGCATGCGGCATCAGTATGACTTAAAAAATTATCACAATAGCACGTACATGTCTGTTGTTAACAAGTTGAAAATGTTTTTGCTTAAAATGTCATGTAAAGAGCAACATAGGACTATCTTCTTAAAACATAAGGGAACGTACCCATACTATGTGACTTGTTTAGAGGAGGGAGGGGGGGTCTTCAAAATACCACGCATGGTCACAAGAGCGGGGGAAGGGTTTAGGTTTTCATCACGTAGTCAATATCGTCTAGGGAAATCTCGCGCTTTTTTGAAATTCAATAATCATAAGATAACAAACAAATTCACACTCACATGCCCGTATTTTTTAAACCACTTTTATAAGAATGTACGCATAATTTTTTTTTCAAAATATTTTTAACCATATTTATGATTACTACGTGAAAACTAAAGGGGGGAGAGGTTCTGGCATATACTACGGGTGGTCACCGATGAGGGGAGAGGCAAAAAAAAAGAAAAAAAAAATGGGTCACGTAATATGAGTACGTTTCCTAACCCTTCATAACCTATAAAACATTTTCTATACAATCCAATAAACCTTAAATTTCAATAATTCGGTACCCCCTTGTTTTTAAAAATGCCTTTACTTTACTGTAGTGAAATCCGACTAACTTACACGTTTAACATAACAATCAAGGCATATTAAATAACATTTATGAACTAACACATCAATCACAAGGCGCCTCTTTTCTCCACCTCAAGCCGACAATGTCCACATTGTTATTCCCTATCCGATGCTGATGTTAATCTGAACTCCGGAACCGAGTCGCCGCAATAAAAACTGTCACTAAACATATTTATTGCGCCATAAAGAGATTGAGATAGAAATAAGTCGACGTTGGCGCACTACTCTCTCAATAACTTCGGTAGAGTCATTTAAAGTCACGCGTGAATTTCGCTTTAGACCTCGATGTCGATGGATGTTTGACGGTAGTCATGGCTCAGTAATCAGTGACGCTGACTTTGGAACCGCCACTTTGCTTCGAATCCCGGCTTGGGCAAACATTTCTGTGATAAGCGTAAGGATGTTCGTTGATGATGATAGGCTTTGGATGTGTATTCTGATTGTGTGTGTCCTTGCCTTCTGAAACACAGGGTATCCAAGTGTGTGAGAGAGTGTGAGTATGAATGCGTTTGAGTGAGAATGCATATGTCTTTCATATTTTAATATAAATAGGATTGATAAAATTTTAAAAATGATTATCAAATCAAAGATCAAGTTTTTAGAATAAATATGTATACCTAAAAAGTGTGATAAGTGTCATACCACTAAAAATATGCAATGGCAATTTATTGGAAAACTAGATAAAATTATTGGTTAGTAAAAATACTTTCAACATGCAGTATACGCCGTCTTTTATGCCTCAGAATCAGAATGCATGAAGTATACGTTTTTACTCCTGTATCATCAGAAACTGACTTGATTTGACTCTGTTAACATTGGGATGAGATTGCAATTGATTTTCTCATACTTAGACTCTTCTGCCGTCTGATGTAAACAAAAGCCAGGCATGTCTTGGTCCGTTCAAGAAAATAAAACGTATCTCTTACAAAGGTAGTCAGTCAAATTTGACTTTGAAATAGTATTTATTAGAAACCGTGGCGTTAAGTGGTTTCACTCCTAAGACATTTCTGGGTTCTAAAAATTGGGACTACTGAATTCGAGAAAATTAGTATAATTATCATGATCATCACCTTAGTCATGGAATGGCAACTGCTTAATATACGCGGTCTCCATTGACCTTCACAAGGACTTGAAAAATTGAAAGAAGGTTGAAAGTTAAAAATAATTGAAGTATTTGTTATTTAAAACGAAGATCACATTTTAGCTTTTGAGTATCAAAGCGATCATAATGAAGCAAATTACGCTATATAATGGGATCTGGCTTAGTTTGCACTAATTCTGCAGATTACAGTGAGCACTAGATGCTCCTTGAATCGTTTGTTACGGGAAATGTCGTGTTTATTTGTTGAGTAAAGCTTTGTTTAAGCGAGGGCTTACCATTCTTTATGTATAACTAGCTGTGCCATTCTTTATGTATAACTAGCTGTGCCCCGTGGTTTGACCCGCGTAGTGACGATGGTGATGATTAAAATAATCCTATGTGTTAATCCAGGGTATAAGCTATCTCCATACCACATTTTATCTAAATCGGTGTAGCAGTTTAAATGTGAAGGAGTAACAAACATACAAACGACAAACGATATACAAACAAATTTTCCCTTTATAATATTAGTGTGTGATAATAAGATATGCAACTTTGTATACAGATGACGTCAAACAAGCAGGCAAGCCACTTGATGGTAAGCAAGCATCGTTACCCATGAACACTTTTAACGCTGAAGTCTCTGCTATACGCTGCGGATCATTTTAACTCTCTTTTTGAGGAACGCCATGCCGTATGAAGTGATAGATATTCAAAAAATATAATATATTTTCTAGGTCTATCGCAATCCCAATCTAGACATTTGCTTAATATGTGACCACACGCATGATTTAATGAGATCTTAGGCGATGGCGGCTAGTACGCAGGTAAAACCGTGACGCTGGAATAGTTTATTCATACTTCATAAGTAAAAAAGTATCCCATGTTCTATCCACCAGAATGAAATTCAATATCACAAACAATTCAAAAATGCGACACAATCTCCAAAAAAAATGTCTAGTTTATGAATTTATGCGCTTTTCATCTTAGCGCTAACCACTTCCTCATTTTCGCGTTAGATGTGTCGGGACTATAAGTTAACAGAAAAAAAGAACTACATATTCTACAGGGCGGCGATCCAATCGGCTAATGCTCCATAATTTCCAAATAAGCATTATGGGTTCAGAATTCTATGGGCCCATTAACGAATACATAAATAGATCGCCATGTATACGTTTAGAGTTGAGGACCGAAAGATCTAAAATACCGATACAAATAATGTTTATAAGTAAAATTATATAAATAATAACGAGAGCCAAAAAAGCTATGGATGAACTGCGTGGAAAACGTGGTTCTATTCACTTTTAAAAATAATAAAATCAAGGTTTTTGTGAACATGCACATTACACATACCACGAATAAAAATTATTCACATTAATGTGTTTGATAATCAATGTTGTGGAATTTAGGGTAGTCCACTAATATTATATGTTCGAGAATGAATAATTTCTATCAATTCATATATCGTTAAGACTAAACTAATTATAATAAATGTGTAACTAAAAACATAATCAACTTAAATATGAAAAAGCATCGCGGTGCCGGAATACAATTATTCCGTTTATTATTTACTTATTACAATTATTGTCATGTCCATACGATTCATTGTTATTAACAAGCGTATAAAGATATAAGAGAATAAACCTACTTGGTTACAATGATGAAACGGTAGTACTGATTGATTAAAATCAAATTTGATTGATAAACAACATTACATTTGAAGTCCTCTATAGTCCTCTATATCACTATATATATATATAGTGATTTTCCACACGATCTTTGGAGTTCGGATTGCAGTTAACTAATTTCTATATTGCAGCACCTATACCTATTTGTTAATAATATTCTTCTCCCTATTCTTTGCTTCAATACCGCATTTTTGGACTTTGTCTGTCCTCGGCGGAATTAATCTAACGATAGCTCACGAATAAAAATTCGCCATGAATAGATCGCATTCCTGAATATTTTCTTTATATTTCCTTCCACTGAGGCTATTGAGGGATCTAAACAAATTCTAAAGAATGGAATTCCCTTTCCAATACGTCAATCAAGTTTTGTGAGATTGTGCTAAGGAGATAAACTGAGTTGACATACGTTTACATAGCTTGGGAGCGATCGTTGCGATTTTGTATTAAGATGTACCCCTAAATCGATGATATCCTACGGGTATCTAGGAAATACCTTCAATGCGATGATCGTCAGTGCAAATCCTACTACGTATTTTTATGGTCAGCAAAAAAAAAACATATGAATTTCTTTATATTCAAATATGTTTAGTTTCGCTAGAATCGTTCTTATGCTAAATTTAACGTTTCAAGAAGCTTATTTTTGGTAAAGAGATGCTCGGATTTAAGGTAAAAAGGGCTCAAGAATAATAATCTGAAAATAAAATCTGTCAACGAACCTAGGTTTACAAAAAGGCATTTAAAATTAAAAAGTGATTGGCTTTGTGCCCAAGCACCCAAATTATTCTAGTAATGTTCGTAGTTGGGGGGTAGTCGTGAAGTAGTAAAATAATCACCAAAATCAGTACCTACCTACACCTAAAATACAAGAAACGAAACGGATGTCATGTGTTCGACAGTGTTGCGACTTCAAGAGTAATTGCGTGGTGGTAGGGTATTTTTCCGTCCCGTAACATCCGTCTGGCTAGCTACTACCCTCAGATTTGGACTGTCCCCATACACACAGTGTGTTCAAGTCAATGTCCTTGTGAGCGAGTTCGATCTCAGCAATAGCCATCAATTGATATAGTAGTCAAATGCCAAACCCATTAGTAAAATAAAAATACTCATACTCAATTTATTGGTAATAGTCATTACACGTCAATTACAAAAATATGAAGTAGATTATGAGAAGAATAAAGCAAAACCTTTGTTCTGTTGACAGAAAGTGCTATTTCTTAATGATAATAAATATATAAACAATATTTTAAATTTTTTATTTTTTTATTTTCACGTACAATCATACTGCACTCGCCAACCCGCCTGCCAAGCGTGGCGAGTATTGGTAAATCCTCCCTATATGGGGAGCCATATGTCCAGCAGTGGACGTCCTATGGCTGCAATGAATGAATGAAAAAAAAACAATATTTTAATGTGTGTTTGGTTTATGGGTTGATCGATCTGAAACGCTCCAAATAAGAGCCTGTACGTTCAATGCTAAGCTAACATCAGTACACAAGAATATATTTTTGATGTATTTCACCGTAACACAGAGCAGTCGTAAACGCGAAAGCGAGGGTTAAATCTCATTACTTTATAGCAGATGTAAAACGATTTATTGAGGTCCAACCGACGGTCATATTTTGTTATGTTCCAATAATTCTTAGGTTTCGGGGAAGGCATAGACGTTCGGAATTTAAGCCGTTAAGCTAACGCGCTTACGGTCCAAGTTTTTGCTTAAAGCGCTTTAAGCGCACGTGCCCCGTTTCGGAATAGGTAATTTTAGGATGAAATTTTCTTTTCTCAGGGTAATTGGGTCGTGACTTTTATGTGTTTGCGTAAATTCGAAGGGTTTTAAGTTTGCGCTAAGGTGGGTTAGCTAATATGTGACTTAGCAAAGCTATCCAATGGATTCACGTAATTGGTTCGGTGTAGCTTGGGGTTGGATTATGTCTTTTTTATATGAGAAGTTTTGGATGATTGTTACTCGGAAATGGTTGTGTTGTGCCGGTATTCATTTATTTCTTGCTCAATATGGAGAAAGTGAAAAGTGAATAACGTTACCGTGCTCATATGTTTCCGCTCATTATGCGCATTGAACTCAAATTATTTCTTACAGTTCTCAAGCCGTTGGTGGGGATCGAACCCGCGTCCGTCATTTTTCCATTCGTCAAACGATTAATCATGGCGAGGAGCTACTGAATCGACAATAAAATGCACAATAGCAAAATGTTCGATTCATTCGCTGGTTTTTTTTCTGCAATGGCCTATCACTCTAACTCATTAAAAACAGCGAAACAAAATCAATTTTCGAAATACAAGATACAATATCTATATAAGTTTGTATAGATATGTATAGCATAGATGATGTTATATAATATAGTTTATATATTACATTGTGTGCGTATTATAAAATGGACTATCTATCAAAACATACTTCATCCTCTACAGCTCTTTTTTTCGACATGGTTGACAAATGGGGCACTAGAGAAATCAAAAACAAAATCATAACATTTTTTTCTACTCCTCCCTAGCCTACCCCAAACAGAACAATATTAAAAAATAGTGTCATATGCAAGGGATGACGTTATGCAAAATTGCATCGAGAAGATGCGGTGCGTAATAAATTCTTTGTATGCATCTGTTGTGGCGTCACGTGCCGTAGCCTGCCTGACGCAGACCAGCGACTTAAACGCGTCTCTGTGCGGCTAATAAACGCTAGTCCGCTATGTTTCTGTTTGATTAGGCTTACTTATGATTGCGAAGCGCTGAGCCTACTTATATAGTGTTTATGCTTGGCTTTATTATGGTGTTGTTGTAGGTTTAGCGTGGTTTAATTTTAAGGTTTTGATAATACTTACGCTGACAAGAATTTGAATGTTGTTAAATAGTTGCTATTTAACACACTCTTTTTATGAGATAATGTGACGGAACAAGAAAAAGGCCCACAAGATGTTAATTGGTAACTTCTGCCTATAGACATATACAATACTCAATACATAAATAACTGTACTGTCCCCGTCACTTTGAGTCATAAAGTTGGTAAGTCTTATGTGCCTGTGATTTCACCGGAAACTATGCCCTTCAATCCGGAACACAGTAATGCAAACTCTACTGCCTGAATAGAACCTACAGACATAGATTGTGACAGTAGGTACTTCCCTGGGGCAATACTCACATAGAGTGCTCTTCAAAATACAGTGATTTGTAATAAGGAAATGTTGAAACTTTATAGAAACCATTATTTTTTTAAAGCGTTACATTTTTTTATTTTTTTTTACATATTAGTTTGCGTTTGACAACTGCCTCATCTGATGTAAAGTTATGACATTTAAATAATGGTATTTGTTTCAGCATGATTTTACTATATTTTGCTGTTCTATATTAGTTCATTAATATAGTTTAGTTTACGCGCTCGTCTGCACAGCTCCAGAATCTGTTTACCGTGGAAGAGCGTGTCCCAAAAGTTGTCTTTAATTAAATTTAAAACTTCGCCGTGACGTCACCCGACGCCTCTGCTCTGGCCGTGCGTGGTGTAATTCTTCCGGAACTATCGACGCGTAGAACCGTACCTTCTGGTGACTGTTTGGAACTTTGTCCGAAGTAACTATTATTTATTCTATCAAAGTTCAAAGTATTTACACAATTCTCGTCCTCAGCCGTTCCCTCATTGTTGAGGATCGTAATACCGATGAGTTCTCTTCTCTGCTTTTCACAACCTGTTTCGGTCTCTCGGTTTGTAGAGACCTACGTTGATCGATTATTTACACAATAATAAAAATAAAAAAATTAAAATCCTTACATTGGTAGTGTTTACATTGTATTTGGAAAATGTATAAAGGCTGTTTCTTTTTATATCAATAGCAGTATATGTAGTAGTTTCCTTGCTTACGTATTTCCAGAAAATAGATAAGTTATAGTTATTTTTTGCGCCTTTTCTTTATATTATTGGTAAAAAACACTCGTAGTACTGAGAAATATAAATTTGTGTGATCACATAGTGCTTATAAACGTATTGATAAAATTGTATTTTTAGCTATCACTATTCATACACTATACAAAGGCCTAGACGAATGTTCCGAAATTAGATTGAGGACATTCTAAGAAAGGGCTAGGTCAAGAGTTAAACCGACGTTCTTGTATGAAAGGTCTGATGAGTGTGGATGAAGCGAAGGAAGTGTGTCGAGATCGTAGCAATTGGAAGGCAGTGGCCTCTGCCTACGCCTACGAAAAAAAGGCGTAAAAATATTATGAATAAATACATATACAAATATTCAACGTACAGGTAAAAATGAATTACAGCAAATTAAGAAAACTTTACCTAAATCCGTCCATTAAAGATTTTTAAGCGTTCTCTGGAGTTAGCCAAGTTCGCCGTTGTTGAATGTAAGCTTCAAAAATCTTCGACTTACAGCAAAATTAAACTAATTGAAAAACTTTTCTAATTATCGTCTTAACAGATACTTGGAGTAAATCGCTTTAAGGCAAACAACACCTTAAGTATCCTGGTTGAAAACAACCTGAGACTTGAACAAACTACGATCTTTTAGAAATTTTAACATGATTTATTAAAATTTAAGACAAGAACTAAGGTTAAGTTGTAAAGAATATAAATCTAATGCTGTAACTTAATCTAGACACTCTTTAATATTTTATTTTTGAAGCGATGATAGCTCAGTGGCGGGAGTATCGGCTGTCAAACTGACAGACACTGGTTGGATCCCCAACAACAGCTTGAGCTTCCGGTGAAGGTAACACCGTTATCAATTTCCCAGCATGGTAGTAGGGTACTTTAGAGTACCCGCCTGGGTAGCTACCACCCTCAAGTTTGAAAAACTGTCACTAAATACTTAGTGTGTTCAGGCAGCAGACCTTGAGAGCCAGTGAGCATTTTAGGTCTAGCGTGATAACATCTTCGACCACACCGTCACTGACCATCAAGTGAGATAGTGGTAAAACGCTAGATTTATACAGTATAAAAAATATTTTAGTATATAAAAATGTCGTGTCACAGTGTTTGTTATCAAACTCCTGCGAAACGGATTGCCTGATTTTTAAGATTTTTTTAACTGAGATTAGGTTGTAAAGTAAATTTAACCCATGACTAAAAGACACTAATATAGCTCAGCAGATTAGCAAGTCGAAATAGGCACAATTACGATGAACTGCTGGCCGATTGTTTGAGGGAGTCCAGCTGTCCAGCAGTGGATATTGGGTATGCTATGTCTAAGACGATGATGATTATGATATATTAAATTGAAGCCATAGAGAAAACGCGTTTAACAAATTCAGACTACTGTTATTGCTGTTACTTTTTCAAAGCGCAAACTAAAAAACATGCACAAGTCCTTGGAACTTTCTTTTTGTGATCTCATTAAAATAGATAATATGAGACAATGCAAGCAATGTACTCTGCAACCTCAACTTGGATGGAAGTAAATGGTATTTTAAACTGAACGCTTTGTCGTGTCTGCTTTGTAGAAGTGTGTAAAATCTTTAAAACCATAGTAGCATTTGGAAGGCTGTGGCCTCTGCCTACCTCTGCCGGAAAAGGGCGTGATTATATACTATGATAATGGTGATGATGAAAATTAGCATAATTATGACCCACAGATTTCATTATTGCTGTAACATTTCCCCTACTCATCAAGAATTCCCCCGCTTCCAGTTGAAACATTAGAAATCCAAGTCCGGGAAAAATTAACGCAGTTGCATACAAATCCGGAATAAAAATCCCATTCTCCGTCACCTTACTCTAACGTCGGTATAACAATAAAAGTGAAGCTGTATTGTTCCAAAAATGTATTACTTTGAAACATTACGTTTCATGGGCGAAGTTTGGTGAACACACTTGTTTTATTGCAAGAATTTGTAAATTTTATTGTCGAATTCCAGATTCGTGCTAAATTACATTTGGTTGTAAAGACTGGTTTATAGTGTTTGTATTTTCTGCCGTTATTTATTTTATAAACGATTGACGTCACACACATTTTGATGTGCGAAAATAGACGTTAACGACGAATGGCTACGAACAACGTTTATCACACTTTATGTGAGTACTTCTGCTATTTCAGAAAAATTGCATTCAAGAATTATTTTGAAATTAAAAAGTTTTTTAAGTTCATTGCGTTAACGTCATGATAAGCGGAACATAATTTAAAACTTTTGAAGGATATAATTATGGTACCTACTGCTACCAGTAACCGAATTTTGACGAAAACTTGAATCTACGACTACACATATGACGGTATTCTGATATTACTGCATTACTCTCTTTATAGAATACTAGCTGACCCGGCGAACTTCGTACCGCCCCACAGTCGATTCTTTAATTATTTTTTTAATACTCTTCTGCTATTTGAGACACCGGGTCAGCTAGTAAGATAAAAAAAGAAAAAGAAAATTGATAAGTCAAAAATTACATTATGTCTAAAAATAAGACGTCACTCAGTTGTTTTGCCTTCCCGGAACCCCTCCACTAACACTTAAACTTTATTGTATGGTATTAAAGTTCAAATTGACTTTTAAGTATTATTACGAATCTTCTGTATGGAAATATAGAAAAGTGTTGTTTTTTGACTTTTTCAGGTAATTTTTTAAATTTTTCTCTCCGTAAGAACCATCCTCGTACTTCAAGAAATATTATAAAAAAAGAATTAGCGAAATCGGTTCAGCTGCTCTCGAGATTTACGCTTAGCAACACATTCAGCGATTCATTTTTATATTAAAGAGAAGATATTTCATAACGTAACAGGAATCTTAAATTCCTGTTAGGCCTATATCCTGCAGGTCACGTCCTATAGCTGAGGCGATGAAGATGATTAAGTTTCTTGCTTAATATACATTTAGTAATATCTTATAAAACTTTACATAAAGACGGAATTACACAAACAATACAATTCGCAAGTAATATATAATTTTCCACTTGATATCCATAAAGAATAACTATCAAAATTGTTCTTATGAGTAACTCATCTGTTATTCATCGAAAATGCGGCGACGCAAAAACTTCCACTAAGACGGTCGTTAAGTAAATTAATACGAATATAAAACATGATTAAAAAAATTACGTCGACAGCAAGAGGGGAACTGAGCGAGAAACAAGAGGGGAACGGAGCGAGAAACAAGAGGGAGCATCCCTTGTGTATCAATGAACTTTTTCCTTACTAAAACATATATATCACGTTCAGTCAAAATGAGAATTGCGAACCTTGTGATTATCATAATAGAGATACGTTTTATTTTAGCTAGTTAAGTGTAAGTTTGTAACCGTACACGCAGAGTTTACTTTCAAGTGCTATGAGTCCTAATGTCTAACTGTTTAATATAAGTTGCCCGAGGGCGAAACAATGAAAATGTTAATGTGTTGAGGTATTTTTAACTTCTTCATCATTTATTTTTTGTTAATGTATATTTTTTTTATTATTATTTGTTAACATAACAAAAAAGATTTCTTCCTAATTCACTTGTGTGCGTAAACCTAAACATTTGGTAACGAACGCGCTTCACCCTTTTTACATAAATGTTATTATTCCCAGCTTCTTTTTCCCAGATTCCAAACGACTCTGCAGTTTTCTATGAACTTAAGCAAAAAGTTAAATTGTTTTGCTTGTGCTTTATTAATGGGAAATAAATTGTTTTAAGCCAATAAGTGAATTAAAACAAATCTGAGTCCATATTTTTTTTAAAATTAATTTTCAAATTCCGATATATGTACGTAATGTACTTAAAATTATGGTCTACATTTAACAATATTTTTGTTTTATTACATTTACCCTAATGGGAGCTAAAGTTACCCCTTTTCAGGCGCAGCCAGGTAAAAAGTACCAAGATCCAAAAAGTAATATAAAACTGACGGAGCCAAAAGCAAAACACTAGTATACATTAATAGAGTTGTTAGTAAATGTAGATTTACCAAGAAACATCCTTTGGGATGTTTGTTTGTATTTTATTGTCCTTATCTTTGCGGAAAATATAGTTCCAACTACGTCTGGCCCGAGCTCGCTCGCTTTGACTCCCCTAGTGTGTAACGTCACATTACTTATGTCTACTGCTGTATGGCGTTTGTTCGCAATTGTAACAAATGATTGTCGTATTGGTCATAAACAAAAAGTCATAGTTATAGTCTAAGATACGGCTTAAGAAATATATACCCCTCATCTGTTATTTAATGATTAGAAAGATTAAATATGGGATAATAATATATAGCTGGATAAATTGAACATGGGTTGCCAGGCTAAGCCCCGTACATAAACTGTTATAAGCCAATAATTATAAAATTCTCTCTGCGTCCTTGTCTCTCGCATGGAGTAGCACGTGCACGCTTCTCTGTCATTCTTCTTACTCGCGCATCAATCTATGCTTTTTAAAATCTAAGCATACCTACTTGAACATTACACAGTTTTAAGTAGGCAACCTAATACTGTTAAGAGGTAATTTAAAAAGCTATACCTAATTAAAACAAAGCAATCAATGAAGTCTGCTAAATATTAAGTAATCTTATTAAACAGTATAGTTGCGGGATTTCGCTAGGCAACCCATGTGCATTGTATCAATCTACATATTGTTTAACATATAATTAGTGTCATAAGAAAATAACAGATGAGGGTGATGAGGGATCTATATTTCTTAAGCCGTATCTCATGCTATTAAGCATCTCTCTTGTCTTTTTCTTGTCCTTATTCTACACTAAGTGTGATTGGCACAACATGTTTTTCTATTCCATCCACTTCTATCATTAATCATCTCATTTTCACAGCTTTTATAAACATAAATAAAACACATAACATAATCTAATCAATAATATATTTGCTACCTTGATATTGTTTTCTTAAAAATAGTTGTATTCCAAAAAACTAAGCAGTTCCTTTGCCATCTAGTGCAAACTCAAACTCTAGTTGACTTTGAAGTTGTACTAAAATCTTAGTGAACGCAGTTGAAACCTTAGGCGGCAGTTAGTAATTAAATATTACTCAGTCATGATTCTTGGACCGCTTTATTTATAGAAATAGACGTCACGACGCCGTAAAAATTCTAAGTAGTCAACTAAGTTAGTTGACTACTTAGTCAACTAAGTTTTAATAATTCAATTGAAAATGTTTTTTAAAACTTTCAATAAAGTTTTTGCTTCTTATCAATTTATTCGTTCATGAATTAATAATTGTTTCAAACAATATTTTCGATAAAATTAAATGTAACTGATAAAATATTTTAATTGCAAACATTTAAACTTATTTCATAAAATATTATATGTTATGTAGCCTCCGTCTGGCTAGCTATCACCCAAAAATATCAAGACCAATGAAATGTCAAGATTTGATATTTTAGTAGATAAATATATAATTACCAGTGCACATAAGATTGAAAATGTATTCTATTAGATTTTGTTTTAATTATTGGCTTGCCTTTAACTAATCTTACTTCATGATTTAGGATAAAGCGATCGGTACAATGGAGAATATTTTTACAAATATTTAGTTTTTAGAGTAACTAAGACCTCTGTACGGGCTTCACATAGCCTTAAGAGATGGCAGAGAGAAGATGGCTGCCAGAAGTTACTGCTAGGGTAAGAGAACCCTAGCTAAATAACGGTCAGCAAAAAAATTTAGAATATTGCTATCTCTAAGTGTATCAATCGAGACCAGTGCAAATCACGAATCAATAGTATATTCATATACATGTATAAAACCTTCCTTGAATAAAGATGTAGACGTGTGTTTTTTTTTCGAATTGAAAGCAATCAGGTACATTTATCCTATACAAATTTCTTAAGACGAATGTATACAGGCGATACGCGATGTGTAAATTTATACGGCATATATGCGTTTGCAAACGACTTTATTAAGGCGGGTGTGAAATTGCGAAACCGTCCTAAAATATACGTAAAAATTGCTGTGAGCGTAAAATTTCAATCAGCCTCTTATACATATGCAAAACATACACCCTTCAAAGGTGATATAGACGAACATACAGCACCGAAGATTTGATGAAAACACTTACCACCAGAATTTAATATGATTAAATTCTGGTCAGTATTTATCACAGAGGAACGTATTTATACATATAACTCAAACATAGAACAAGTTACATTTATTGCAGTACTTAATTTTGCCAAAATGCGGTTACTGCCGATTATAAGAGACATATTATTTATATAAACGTATAAAAAATAAGAAACGAGCTTCCGCCTTCGGTGTTCCCGAGTAGCTACAATATGGGACTTTTCAAAAGGAGAGAGAGTTGGCAACGTATCGTAGTGACCGTTACAGATATCCGTAGCCGACGGTGATCGCTTACCATCAGGCAAGCGGTCTAGCATGATAACTGCTTCGATCACATTGTCACTGACATCGGGTACGATAGTGGTCAAACGCGATACCTCCACAAATTAAAAACAGTATCAATATTTCCGATTCTTATACATTTTGATACAAATTTTAGACTTTGGATACGTTCAATTGGAGGATGAATTTTGTATAAAGCAGCATAAAACTTGGGTGAAGTGGGTACAGACTAGTAACTACTAAAAATTGATAATATGGCTGAGTAAAAACGATTCAAACAGCATATTTGAAGAATGTGTCAAGCTTGAGTACTGCACTCATTAAGTATCTTTTCGCCAACACTGGTTTAGTATGGCGGCCACCGCGTGCGCTAGGCTGTGTGACGCGATTACCATATATAACAAAATCCCCCGTAAGTGTTTTCCATCTTAGATTTTGTATGCAAACGAGTCTCAATTAACAAAGATGAATTACTTTCTGTAACTAGTATTTTGGATAAGTCATTTGCATAAGCCGAATGAAAGAGGCTTATTTACAGCTATGTAGGTTAAATGATTTTCTAAGAGAAGGTAAATAAACGTTTCTAGCTGATACAGGCGATATGGTAATACAAGTTTACGAGTATATATTTATATTGTGATTCACAATTGGTGTTATTTTAAGCTCTAAAGAAGGTATGTTGATTATCTCATTATCGCCACTTACTTCGTGCCAAAATTGCCCAGCAATTGAATAATACTTGCCTAATATTAGGGATAGCGTTGTACGAATTTGAATATTAGAGTAAATAGAATAAGAGCTATTTCATTTTAATTATTTTTTTTTGAGTTTTAGTTAGTTTGAGTGATTAACAGAACTAAAGCCATTATTTATTTTAGTTCTTTTAAAAGACATGTTTTGATAGAAGTTGTTCATTACTCGACAATCAATCCCGAAAGGAGAACGATAGATTATAATGTGGAATAGCGAAAATGCTGTTTTTAGCCCGAAAATGGACGGTGTATCTGAGTTAACGTTAAAACCGTAGTCCACGTGGATTTAACTGCGCGTTGTCTCTAATATATAAATAACTATTTACATATTATTAAATAATATTTATTTACATATTACAAAAATATTCATAATTATATAGCGCAATAGCATATTCGGCCACTCACTGACCAAGTGAGATAGCTGTTAAGTGCTGGATCTATAATTTATAAAACTTAATAAAGTTGCATTGCTGCCCTTCACAAAGTATTGGAGTCCAGGGTATTAAGGAAGAACACCAAGATCAGGTTCTAAAAAACTGTCATTAGACCAATATTGATCTACGAATGTGATACCTAGACATTGACTCTAAAGGAAGAGGAGAACCCATTAATAGCGGAGAGGAAGATCATGAGTAAAATTCTGGGCCTCGACCGCCTGGGGTCCGACGGGAAGATGGCAGCACAGACACTCCGCTGTATGATATCTACAGAGAATGGGAATGGATCGCAGTGTCAAGAAAACGTATCTTGCAGGCCAAAGCGGCCGCTGCCTTAATGGCAGGCCCAAGTTACTGCTGGACCGACGCCGTGGGGTTGGATCTGCGCGAGCTGCAAGGTATGAAGTGGCAAGAGGCAGCGCAGGATCAACAAAAATGACGTTCTCTTGAACCGAATGCTGAGACTCACTTTAAACCATTGCGCCAGTGGTTTTGGCAGTTTAAGGTGGTAATTGTGCATATGCATTTTATGGATTCAACATTTTGATGACATCAATTGTTCACCACAGAGCGGAGATTCTGCCGGTTGGTAACTATTGTATGTTGATACTGCAACGACGCAACGAGCTAAGCGAGCGAAGCAGCAGGAGCCGACAAAGCGATAAAAATTAAATAAAACAAATTACTAAGTTCATAAGTTCTCCAACACCTCCGCTACACGGTTCATCAGAGTAGTTAGTGACAGCAAAAGTGAAATTCGTTATAGCTTCTCGTAAGGTCCTTCCGTTTGACGGTCGCGTGGCGCAGTGGTTAATGTCATTGACATGACTCCTGTGTCTCCGGGACCCTGGGTTCGAATCCCGGCAGGGGCAAACATTTGTGCGATGAGTGTAGATGTTCGTCCCGGGTCTTGGATGTTTGTGTGCTGTGATTGTGGGGCTAGTGTGTAATTAAAAAAAAAAAAAAAAAAAATTAACCGATGGTTGTGCAGATACAAAGTGCACACTGATCGGGATTTTTACGAAATTGATTGTTTGTGACAGCGAAAGGACACGTATTTGTGCCTATTTTTTAACGAAGAGGTAAACATCCCTTCTGCTATAATTGTACAAAATCAACCATTCGCTCAAACGATCGTCAAACGTATATAGCCCAAACCGCCGCGCGCCAGCGGCACTTAACAATGGAAATGTTAACGTTTTCATTCTACCCCCAAAACATATATATTTTTCGATTCCTCTTTCGCGTTTGTTTATTTATTTACTTTATTTCGTGCTATCGCCACTTATCCGAATTCGTGGTAAAAATAAATTTGGACTCCGAATTGCTGAGCCGATGAAACCAACAGAAATGAATCAAGTTTATCGCCTCTTTGCTTATGTTACGATATTATTTCTTGCACATTACATGTTTCTATTAGTTTGGTATCCAGAGATTATTCAATAAGTTTTTTTTTTAACGTGTGGATTTTTATGAAAAAGCCTTTTTTTCTATAATTTTTTTAACATTTTCATTTTCTATGACCATGCGTTATAAATTCCTTCTGAGAGAACGGCCTCATCCCAGTAGTGGGAAAGGAACGTAATGGACCGATTATGTTATACTACTATGCTTTATATAATATACTAGCTACGCCCCGCGGTTTTACCCGCGTGGCGACGAAAAACGGTGATGGTGATGATGAAAATAAGCCTATGTGTTAATCCAGGGTATAAGCTATCTCCATACCAAATTTCATCTAGATCCGTTCAGCCGTTCTGGCGTGGTTGAGTAACAAACATCCATCCATCCATCCATCCAAACTTTCACATTTATAATATTAGTGGGATTTATCTATCTTTACCATGGGTACCACCATATCGTCAAAACTATTGCCATTTCCCGAATTCCAGCCAAAGGACGTCCATTTCTAGACATACAGCTATCCTAATAAACTAACAATTTGTAATAATTAGTAACAGATGACCTGACCAAGATCGCAAGTCTGGATGCGTGCTGTGCCAACCGGTCCCTGTGGAGATCAATTGGGGAGGCATATGTCCACCAGTGGACGTCTTATGGTTTACATGATGATAATCCTACCTAGTGTAGGATAAGGACAACAAGAAGAAGAAGAGAGAAGAGATTCAATAACAAAAACAAACGTACCCTAGTTTGAGGTCACTGGGACGCAGTCATGCAAACAGGTAATGCACACGCCGACCAGCTGACTCGATTGTTCAAAAATTTCACTTTTATCTTGTTCGAGAAGCAAAAAATGAATTTTAGAAATTGGGTCGAATGTAACGTATTCACGAGTTTTATTCTAAAAAAATGGACGCGGTGAATTTTTATTGCCTGTGTTCTTTATATCTACATAAAATGCGTTCAATAGTAGTAGATGAAAGGTTAAAGCTATTTAATATGTAATTTTCACTAGCTGTGCCCCGCGGTTATACCCGCGTGGTGATGAAAAACCGTGATGATGGTGATGATGAAAATAAGCTTATGTGTTAATCCAGGGTATAAGCTATCTCCATACTAAATTTCATCGGAATTGGTGTAACCGTTTGATCGTGAAGAGGTACACACATACACACTTACACACATACACAGAAACTTTCGCATTTATAATATTACTAGAATAATATCAGTATTTCCACCAGTTACAGATTCGAAAAAAATATGGAGTACTTTTCATTGCTTTGATTAAAAAGATACACTTATAATTAAGTAATTTTATTACCGACATCAAAATACTCTTAACTAAAGATATATTTTTTCCAATTAATAATTATAATCGCAATCGTCGTTTTACACTTCGGTGACTACAAAGAAATTATTTTTAGAAAATACATACCTTTTTTTGATGACATCGGGCCTTAGGTATGTTACGGTAGTTGCAAGGTCGTCTGTTCATGTGATCTTTAGAGTTCCTTACTGCTTTAATTCCAGTCCGTTGTCTCCACACGAGAACCTTTGGCTTCTTTTATGCTACGCAAAACAAATAAACAAATTGTCTTTCATTTCTTGAACGCAAAACCGCCAAGCCACTATTACTATTAAATATTCAAAGCTACGTTGTGGTAGCACTGTAAAATCTTTATACCAGAGGAATAATAGAACTCTACACTATTTCAAAAGTAGTTCAAGCCATTTTGAATTGAACCACTAAGCGGTATTTATGTATGACAGTACAGAGGTTTGCGGGTGCTTACAGGCAGAGGGGAAAATCCTGATGCGAGGATTTATCCCGCCCTCTCCGCCTGTAAACACCCGCGAGCCTCTTAATTCCATAAAACCTCTTACGTCCTTAATGTGATACCTTGGCATTGGCAATGAAGACTTTGGCACAACTTTTTATATACTAATAAAAAGATTTTTTCGTAAAATATTATACGAAAGTATTAATTTATAATGAAATATAAATAATAAAATATTTTAGTAAAGTCATTTCACATTTTTGAGTGTTGAAGTCAATTTCATTAGTATTTTTTTTTTCACCTTTTTCAGTGATTTGCTACTCAGAAAAAAATCGGTGAACATACAATGACAATTGATCCTATCAATTGTCATTGTATATTCACCGATTTCTTCACCCTCAATAAGGAAGTCATCCAGATAGAGGTAAAACACTTTTCAGTTATTGGAGTGTAACTGAAAAACCGCTTGACCGATTCGACGCAATTTATATTGGACTACAATGAAGGCCCAGCTTTCAAATAAAAACAAATCATCGAAATCAGTTCACCCAGTAGAAAGTTTAGAGGTTAAAAAAATTAGGAAGAAAGAAAAAAAAATACAGATGAATTGAAAACCTCCTCCTTTTTTAAAGTCCGTTAAAAATGGCTCCATCTGAGTAATGAAGAATTCAATTTTAATCCAAAATTTGATTGTTACGTTTAAACTGGCCATCGGAATAAGACCTACTATCCTTTCTGGTATTAATTATATTTTTTCTGACAGAAAGTTCATGTGCTGTTTATTCTTAGCTACACAAAAATACAACTAATGTTCATCTATTTATTTTTTTCAGGTACGTAGCTGCTACAATATTTACAGCATAAAAGTAAAGGTAATTAAGTAGGCATAAATAACATTACACTTTTTATATCATAAGGAGTAGGCAGAGGTGTATCAAACCCGTTTATCACCCATTCTATTAAGCTCCCTCACCGAAGATATAGGGACTATTCACCCAGCCCAAAAAGTCTTAAGCCACTGATTTTTCACTTAAACATAATGGTTTATGTACAGAGAAACAACTTTTTGTAGATCAAAAAAATTAAATAGTAGTATATAAGTGTAATTAAGGAAAGTAATATAATTTGAAGAATTAATAAAGAATCTGAGCTCGAGGTTAGAATCATTGATAAAAACCGGTATTTCTTAGGTTAATGTACATACATTACTAAATATAAACCTCACTTCAGTAGCTTTACGTGTTCAGCTTTAAATATACCCCTGCAATCCCATTAGATAATTGAGCAGATAATATTCCAATTTAGTGCCACTGTCCAGCCCCGTCGTGCACCTCTAAAATCCCGATAAAAACCCCGCTATCTATTCTGTGCACTTGACCAGTTCCCTAATTTCGACCTAAAGCCCAAAGGTCATTGAACTCCCTACCCGGAACCCTTTCAATCGTATAAATAACAGTAAGAGTCCGATGAGAGACTCTTATTTTCAATCACGCAAGTTATTTAAAACTGATACAATAGTGTAGGTCATACGGTTTTATATAACCGGGGGACATTTAAGAGGATAAATACTAGCAAAGGACAAAGCACAAGAAAATTCGGCTGCTAATGGGAGTTGAACTCGCGACTACTGAATACTGTCCTGTTGCTTTACTATCTAAGCTATAGTAACCTTCCACTAGTCGTCCTTATTCATTTCTTCCTTATATTTACATCTGAGGGGATGTCCCACTAATACCACAAATCGCATAAATAGCTGAATTTTTCCTCTAAAAATTTGAACGTAAGTTCCGCCTAGCACGATTTTAATGCAATAAAACCATAAAACTCTATTGTAAACGTTTATAAGTAATAGCAAGTATACAAGTAATCGTCTAAAGGGCACATTCCTAGGTGTCGAAATATTTGCCTCTTATTTCTTAGATTATTTTGGAAGTGACTTTCACGTAAATATGTAAGCTTGTTGTTCAAAACAAAACATTGAACTGGGCCCCGGGTATTTACTGAAACGTTTATATGATTATTCAATAATTTTATGCATATCAAATCTCTGCCTTTTCCGGCCCCTTATAAGCATATAATCTATAAAATATCTTAATTTAATAAAACCAAAGCCTAAATATGTTTTTTTGTCAAACATACCCATTCACTGAATCTGTGAACATACCCTACATGTCTTGCTCATCACTAAGCATACACTAATTTACAATCAAAATCACAACTTTCCTTACTGTCCATAAGATTTACCCCTACAGTGACCAAACGTTCTGATTTTTAAACCCTCAATTTTTCGTTTAACACCTGATTAGGCATAATTTCACTGATGAGGGTGTAGCACAGGCAGATTACGTGTGTAATAGGGAATGATTGAATGCGACTTTTTATGGGGTTCATTTTACCTGTGGCAATAAATAATGCAAGGTTACAAGCTTTCTAATGGTTACTGTGTATGCAGTTATTGGTAGTTAAGGAAACGGGTTTAACCTACAATATTCAGATAAATAGGTTTGGTGTGTTTCATAAACTGAATACATCGATTTAATAAACAGTGTTTGTTCTTTTCGGATTCCTTAGGATATAAATCCCAACGCGAATATTACGTACGCGAAAAGTCACTGGGTTCTTATTATGAAGCCAGCGTAAAACCATTGGGAGAAAAGTCAAACTAAATATAATTGTTTTCAAGTTCCGATTAGGTCCGACAGATTGTATTACATTTATTTCAAATGTATGTTATATTTTAGAAATGTTACTAATGAATATTTCTTAATACTTTTTATGTAAATGTCATTCTAAAATGTTATATAAACATTAAAAAATAGACAGGAGGTTGCAATGCAGTTTTTCTACACAATCTGTGGACGCGGCGCAACACGCATACGCGATCATCAAATAGATTTTGGTACTATACGTTTACAAATTTATGCAAACATATGCTGTAATTTTACGTAAATTTCATTATTTATTTTATGAGATTAGATAAAGTAAATTTCATTATTTATTTTATGAGATTAGATAAAGTAATGTATAAAACTGCACATAATTTGGTCTTAAAACACTCGTGTGATGCTGCAATAAAACTTACACTCATATTTTAAGAACCCTTATTATGAAACAGTTTCATAAACCACTATTAAAGTTAGGATCTTGTACTTTGTACATGTACCAACAATTTGAAAATAATAAATGGTGCAATTCAATTTCTATTTAACGTTAACTATACTTAATTTAAAGGTTGAACTATAATTTACGTTTTTTTGGTATATGTATATATTATTATTTATAATATAACATTTTTATAAATAAATTTAACTTGTAAGTATCATATTTTAGCACGATATAATCATCGTTCAGACCATAATTGCCAAGTATTACAAAAACTGATCCTACACAGTAAGATCCTCAGTACCTATGTGATAAATTTAATTTTAATTTATTTTACCTTAACAGAGAACTTTTAACTTTGCAGAAGCGTCACAGTTTTATATTAGCTTTTAATGCATCAGAATTGAATCTTAGAACTTATAGCAATTCAACCGATCAATTTTGTCATAAGCTTGAAAAATGTAAATTAACCTCTTGGTGTTTTAGAGTTTCGGAGTTTTAACATTTTTCTTTAGATAGGGAGCATTATAGCCTAAAATAGTTCGACGATATATGATTCAATGCTCCAGCTATGTTACACATAAAAGCCTAATAGTCTAAGATACGGCTTAAGAAATTTATACCCTCATCTGTTATTTATTGATGAGAAGGATTACATGAGAAATAATATTTAGATGTATAAATTGCACATGGATTGCCGAGTTGAGCCCCAATATATTACATTAAATAACCCAAAAACTATAAAAATCTCTCTGCGTCCTTGTCTCTCTATGGAGTAGCGCGTGCAGAGCTTATCTGTCACTCTCCGTACTCGCACTTCAATCTGATGTTTTACAATCCAAGCAACCACACAGTTTCAAAGTACGCCACCTAATACTGTTGGATAGGCAACAAAATAAGCAATTAATTTTAAAAAAAAACAGTTGAATACTACTGATAATAATTATTATGTTAATAATGTTGAACAATATAGTTCCGTGATTTCGCTAGACAATCCATGTGCAATGTATCATACTTCATATGATCATACTTCATATTGACTATAAAACCTGAATCTTTTGCCATTATGCATCAAGTTGTACATTATACGTATACGACAAGATTGACGTTGTCGAAACTTGTATATTACATGCTGTTCTTATTTTACTTCTGTTATCCAAACTATGGAAATTATTAGTATTTCATTTGACCGCATCCTCAAACTGAGTATTCACTGCGCCACCATAAAAACATATTGGACTGGTCGGTTGGCGCATTTGGTAGCACTCTGCCTTCTGAGCCGCTGGTCCCGGGTTCGATTCCCGGACAGGTCAAACGTTTGTGTGTATGAACATGTCTGTTTAATCTGTCTCTGGGTATGTATATGTATATAAGTATATAGCAGTCATCAGGTTACCATAGTACAGGCTCTGCCTAGTTTGGGACCTGAAGACCTTGTGTGAATGTTGTCCCATATTATATTATTATTATTTAACATATAATCGGTGTCATAACATAAGTAAGTAACAGATGAAGATATATTATATTTCTTAAGCCGTATCTTGTTTTATAAGTGACGTCAATTGCTTTTCACCAAGCGATTCTTCTGATTGTCACCTAGAACATAAAATTTAAATAAGTCCTACATATAACGATGTAATTTTGTTGATTCTTATGAAACAGTCGCTAGATACAATGATACAATTTGAATTTATTTCGAAATGACCTTTAACAATAACAATACCGTAAAAACCAATTTAGCGAACAAAACACCGTCATTTACCGTAACGGCCACCACATAACAAACGACTTGTAAAACGAAATGGACTCCCTAAAAAATAATAAACCCTCTTTAATTAAAACAAATGTCAACAGAATCAAATGTCATGACAAAGTTTTAATCTCTCCATGGCTAGCCATAATAATATCCTCACCTTTAGGATTGTAAACAATGTGTTTAATGGCATGCCATTTGTGTACTGGCATTTGATCAGGGGATCGACAATTTTTATGGTGGCGCAGTGAATACTCAGTTTGAGGATGCGGTCAAAGAAAATACTAAGAATATCCATAGTTTGGATAACACAAGTAAAATAAGAACAGCATCTTATAAACAAGTGTCGACAACGTCGATCTTGCCGTATACGTATAATATACAACTTGATACATAACTGCAAAAGATTCAGGTTTTATAATCGAGTTTATCTATCGAATATTATTTATCGAAAGCCGTGGTGGTACCGGCCTAGAATAGTACTCCCCCATCTCCTCCCGTGGGTGCCGTAAGAGTCGGCTAAGGGATCACGTACCAGAAGGTGGGCAGCAGCGCCTTCTGAGGATCGGAAATCATACTGCGCTCGCCAACCCGCCTGCCAAGCGTGGCGAGTGTTGGCAAATCCCCCCTATACGGGGGAGGCATATGTCCAGCAGTGGATGTTTAAGTGCTGAGAAAAAAAAAAAAAAAAAAAAAAAAAAATCGAGTTTGATTTGATTTTTAATAAACTTCAAAGAAGAAGGTAACTAAATTCTATTGTATATTCCTTTTTTATGTTTGTTCGCGAATAACTGCGTTCGGTATTGAACCGATTATGATGGGTTTTTTTTTGTTGGATAGAATATACTATCGAAGTGTTCCCATTTTTATCAAAATCGGCCAAGCTGTTTTTGAGTTACACTTCAATAACTGAAAATTGTTACCACTATCTGGATGACTTCCATAATGAGGGTGAATGATAATTGATCCCGTGAGCAGCAAAGGTCACTAAAGGGAAGAAAAAAATGGTTAACCAAAAAATTAAACCAGCTTTAACACTCAAAAGTGTGAAATAACTTGTCACAGTTACGTGCTGAGGCTCGCGCTCGCCGCCTGGCACGATCATAGCTCCCAGATGAAGAACTGCAAATAAGTTCGAAACTGGTCGGAGAGTAATTTTCCACTGTTTACCACGTGAGTCCTAGTCGGTTTGTTACATTACAATTGTCAAAGTTGGTACCACGCTCACAATATTTTGATAATAGTTACTTTTGAACTATCACGGTACCGACTTCTACAAGTAATTTCACACTTTTGAGTGTTGAAGTTGGTTTCATTTTTTGGTACTTTTTTTTGTGCGTACCTATCGTTGTGTTACAATACCAGAATATCAAATACTACTTACAGTTATAACTGCGACCCCCTTTCAATCCAATACATTTTTCAATTATTTGTTATAATTTTTAAAGAAGTACTAAGTGTTTTTCAATAGTTTCACTTTACAATACCTTAGTTTAGAGAAAGGCTAACTGCAACTGTCACCATCCAAGCAAATATACATACCAATGCTGCATTACCTACCACTTCACCTTCATGTCACCTTACCTAACATCGAGCGGCCCAACTTGCCTACAAACGCTCCTAGTGTGTTACAACAGTAGCTTATCTCATATTTTGTATATAAACAGAGAAGCTCGTGTAGTGCTACTTGAAACAACTCCCAACTACCCTCACTCTGGGAACAATAGAGCATCGAACGTTTTCTTATATAATCAAGAGGCGCTTCTGCGATGTTTGGCTTTCGGAGGGTGATAGGTTCTTGAGAGACGCGGGTGGTATAAACATACATACGAGTATATGCAATAATAAACAGTGTTTGTTAGTTGTTACAGTGTTTTATTAGAAACTAAATTTAGTTAGTTGTCTACGTATGTAATAAAAAAAGTTTTTTGAGAAATTTATGGCATTTTGTAATGAATTATTGATTTCTTAATCAATCAATCAAAATTATTGATTTCTGTTTGAATCATTGCAGTGTAAGCAAGGGTTGCAAATTTCACGGTTGCAGGTTTGAAGCCGACGAAAGTCCTTCTCAAATATAGGGTGTCAGGCAGATGGTTGTCCAAATGAAATAGGCAAGGGAAGGTTTGCCTTAACTATCACTTTAACTGACATGTTTGTAATGCATATGGAATACCATTGAAAAGAGTAGGTACGAATAGGAGAAGTTTTTAGAGAGTTTGAAGATTTCAATTCCTCTTAGATTTTTGTAGAAACTTTGATTTTTTTATTAGCTCGTTTAGAAACTTTGATACCTTGTAGTTTATGTTTTGGTTGCTGCACTAAGTAACAATTTTATTAGAACAAGACAACAGTTCACATAAAAAAGAAATATCATTTTAGCTGTTATTACTTACGAATTTTTTATTTCATTTTAAAGGATTAATTTCGGAATCTTTACTAAAAACTATTTTAATAATATTTTCGCTTAACGGGGTGGCCAAGTTCAAGTTATGGGGACTGAACAAGTGGGCAATAACCTTCCCTTGACATTGTTCAGCCAACCATCTGCCTAACACCCTATATCTTATTAGTAGAGACTACTATCTTGTACCTGCTTGAATAGCAACCATAATTATTCAAGATTTAAAATCTGTCAATAATTTGATGCAACAAATTTATAGCATTTACTCTACAGTGTAAAATCCGTTATCGGTATCATGAACGAAAACTGTTTCAATTTCCTCCAGTTCTCTTTTATTTATAATTTTTAGATCTAGCGTTTGACCTCTATCTTACTTACTAGTTAGTGGGGTCGGGACAGAGACAAAATCAGTGAAGGTAGCCCCGAGGCTTTCAACGCTTTTAAGTCTTCATCAATATAAGATCTTTTTAACTATAGTTTGATATTAACAAGTCGCGTCTCACATCACCCCGCCCATGCGAAGGCACAGCTGAAGGTTGTATAAACATTGGCGCCTCACTTTGAGGCTAAGTGCCGCCTTTTGTGCCACAATAAAAGAATAACACTCATTTATCCGAACAATGAAACCTCCCTGCTAAGCCGCGCCGCCATTACCACAGGAAATGGAAGCCTAGATATTCATAAGGCTCTTGCTAGGTCTTGAGATGTTTTATTTTGTAGTTTTATCTCAGCGGACTTACTTTCCACTCAAAAGCTACTTATTTCTACTTCTCCGAAGTTTTTATTTAGAAATATATAGATATTGTTATTTCTTTTACCCTTATTACCATTCAAATATACTGTATTATAATTATCAGGAAATTTATCATGTATTTTATTTATTTTATTTGCTCGATATTTATTTTTACGTATATTACTCATTATACTTTTGTAACTATTACCAAAATATTGTGTTCATGATACCGACTTCTACAAGTTATTTCACACTTTTGAGTGTTGACGTCGTTTCCATTTTTTGGTATTTTTTTTTGTGATTAAGTTCTTGGTATTTTGTCATTTATCCATTTAAACAAAAAGTCATAATATCGTTATCGATAAAACTTGCCCAAAGCAAGTCGGGGCATGCTAACTAAGGTGGTTTTGTTTGGTCACCACTATGGGAAGTACCAGCTTTCAAATATAAAAAACCATATCAAAATCGGTTCACCCAGTCGAAGGTTTTAAGGTAACAAACAAAAAAAAACATACAGGTTGAATTGAGAACCTCCTCCTTTATTTGAAGTAGTGGTGGGCTGGCCAAAACCTCAATACACCTTATCAACATTCACGACATCACATTAATAACCAATGATAGAAGTTAGACTTATCACAATCGGGTCAGCCCCAGAGCGCCGCGGCGCATGCATCATGGATCCGACATCTGCTTTGTAACCTAGTTGGCAACCGAATGCCGTGAAATTTTAATCCACTACTGTGCAAATGCGGTCAGATCTGCAGCGATTGTTAGACATAGTTCATACAACCCATCGGGACTTGATCTCATGAAAAACTATAGGTTTTGTATTTATTCCGATATTTAGACCAAGCTGCGTAAAGCCGTGGTCACGACTGGAGAGTGCGACCAACTACCCACGTTTGATCTTGATTAGCCTCTTGATAGAACTATCACAGGGTTGTCATGATATATAAAACTACTTAAATGTTTTTGGAATGATGATAAATTCTGGAAATCTAAATATTTAGATTTCAGAATTCAACTATATTTTAGATATCAGAAGAGAACCTAGAGTATATGAGTATATTTTACATTTGGATTGAAGATGGGGTGGTCTTTTACTTTTACACTTTTATGAGTTGTCAAATCTTTTGAGGACTCAAAAATAGGTCGGTGCGCTTGAAATAGGTCTGTTCTCCAAATACTCAAAAGTTTTTATTTATAATATAAGAATATTTATTTCCTCACCATATCTATTGATAATAGTGCGAATGGTTTTTGCGAAACTTTTTTTTATTATACTGCTAAATTTGTATCCTTAAAAATGTTTATGTATACCTATTTATTTACTTATTTCGATTGAGAGCCACCGGCTATAAGTAAACGATCAACTGATGTATCACACGGAGATGGTTTCGAGTCTTGCTCGAATCATTGCATTTTCTCGCTAACATGTTACTATAATATTTTATATCAAAACTATTGCTTTTATTACGTATCTAAAGCTTGTTTTCCTATAGCACCTCTTTACGCAGCAATGCTTATATATATTTGCAGTACATTTAATTGCTCTTTCCCACTTCACCATTAGCTTTTTGAACCCTTTCAACTTCAACCCTTTTGCATCCCTTTCTCAATTTTAGCAATAAAAAGACAGACTGCTGCCTGTTCTTCATAAATAAACTGTTGAATCAATGATTATTCCTGTGCCATAGGGTGGTCTTTGTTTTAGCTACCCTTAGACAACTACCCTCCACTTGGCACTCCCTTTCGATCTGATGGCCCTTTTCTATAGTGGCATTGCTTAACTGAGCGGCATGTCCTTTATTTTTGTTTTAACTGAGTGATTTATCGGTTTCCTAATTAATACAAAATAATTACATGATTCCTCAATTGCTCAGAGCAGGAGCTCTTCGAAATTTGAAAATACATATGATAAATATACCAACCGCACGTCCTGAACTTTAGTTCACGGAAGCTCAAGGCCGTTCGTGGGGATTGAACCAGCGTCAGTCAGTTTGACAGCCCACTTTATTGATACTATATGTTTGCGAACATCTATTGATTGAGCTTTGGTGCATCATAATAAAAATAATGTTATAAATCTATCTGATCAGATCTTACGTAAAGAGAGCTTAAATTAAAGGCGCGTAGGTGTAAATGACAAAGAATGTTTTAATATTAACATCTCGAATTCAACAATTATTGATCTTGGATGTAACATTTTTAGACATCAAATTTAGTTTCCTTTCTTCTGGTGTTCAGTTTCAGATTCAGTTTAAGCGCGTCATTGTCGTTACCGTGAGAATTTGTAATAAAGTAAAAATGGTTGCTCGAAAAAATGTTTTATTATAAAATTTGCAAATGATACCAAATTTTGTTCAATCGGAATTGACCTTCATGAAGTTCTCATAAAAGATATTTATTCTATTTCATAAAACATAATATAGGACTTTCAATATAAAAGCTGAAAAGACTCAATATTGTCTATTTAGCAAATGGTCAAGTTTTAATTTTGAGTCATGAGTAAATATTATAAAATAATACAACTTGGACAAAATAAAATATTGCAACTTATAATAAAACCTTATCTCATCTAAACTAATGCCCTAATTATTCTAAATGGAACATCTCATAGCTTCCCATCAAAACCCATAAACATATTAAGTTTATTCGACGCTTAACATTAAGTGTTGCCCTAAACGAAATGAAGCAAAACACATCACACCTATGCTTTACGGCTTTAATAATTTCGCTATGGCTTTTAGACTTCGCATATTGAACAGTACATAAGTGTGAACGTTTTTAATCATACAGCTAAATGCACCCGCGGGTATCTACATATTTAAATGAAAAGGTTTTATGCAATCCTTAACTAACTATATTTTAAGATACTATTCAGTAGCTAAATATATAGATAAAGTAGTCACGTAAATGAAATAAAAACATACACGTAGCTATATATCTATCATTCTGCATTTGACTTTAAGATGATCAGTATTTGCAGTATTATTATATCGTGTTTTGCATAATTTTTAATATATTAACATTCTGTTATCATTAGGTGAACCTTATACTAATGAATATTGGTCAATAAAAGGTTTTTAGAGATTATAATTATGTGAGTGAGTTGACCACATAGTGCGAATGTTAGGCCATTCTAAATCAGAAATTGTCTGTATACAATATGTTGTTATAAATATCATATAAAGTTCAATCACTGTATTCCACGGAACCAGTTGCTTTTATAATTTTTCGGCGGTTTTAGTTCGCAGAAACTCGGTGCGTCACAGATGATGTAATTAAACAGATGCGCGAGTCTGTTTATTGTTCTATATCTTGTGGGAAATAACACATTTTTATATGGAATTTGCTTAGCGCTCTTGATGTAGTATAAACATATCGGGTTACCTTACATATGTCTTTACTAAAATGACTCATTTAGCCATTGCTATTAAACTGCTAAACAGAGCTAGTACTGTCACGAATATTCTACGTAAGTACTGTTTATAGTACAATTGTAAATAGTTCTTGCTAGTGTACCTACAAATAGTTCGACTTCAAAGTTTAGTAATTCATACGTAGAATATAATTTTTAACGCCTTGTATATTAATTTTAAATTCGTTGTCTTGTAAATCCACAGAAGTACCAAAAACGCAAAAGTTTAATATTTTCAACAAATATATTCCATAAGTAAGATCGACTAAAAACATTAACATCTGAAAAATCAAACTTCTTTTAACTATAGACAGACCAATAGTCCACAGACGAGACCCGCATCTTCTAGACTGCCGATCCAAATGCCATTAAACTACAGACACAAAAGACTGAGTATTAATTTTGTCTCTATTATCATATTAATCTTACTATTTCAAAGTATTTATGCATTACCTACAGAAGCTAAAGATTGTTATAGCCATTCAAGAAGGCAGCTTTTTCAACTATTAATGCCCAACCCGAAATTAATCCTACCTAACATATAATCTATGCCAAAAATCAGGATCATCATCAGTTTCCTAAGTTTTGCAAGACTAAACACATTAAGCCCACAATTTATGAATGTAAGATAGGCAAGTTTGAAGTTTATTCAGATCGCAAAGTTTACGAGTTTCACAACCTTGGACATCGTGACTCAGTATGAAAATATGCTAATTAAGTTGCTCGTATAGAAGCAGACAGCTGCCTTATCGAAACTGATTTGGTTAAGTAAATCATATAAAACACAATGAACAACATAATAAAACATATTACAAACAATTAACACTTACTACAAATAGAAATAGTTAATGTATGATAATTTTTCGTAAATAAATTATCAAAAATGACAGTAAAATAATCAAAACAGTATGTACATGAGAGAGTGTATTAGAACATGAGTGCCTAGTACAGCCAAATCTGCCCCGCGCACGGCATTAATTCTATGTTAGTTTTAAGCTAGAAAGTGGAAGGAAAAGCGAATGGCTTCTGGAATTTGGCACTAAGTCTAAGAACCTAAGGAATAAACACCATTTTCCGCTGTCAAAAGTTTCGAAGTTTCAAAAGTCGTCACCTTAATAATACAGTCATTTTTGCTAGTTTTACCTGGAATGTTTTCCGGGAGTTACTAAAATTGGTGAGTTTATAGATTTTCGTGTGCTCTTTTCTAATTTCAACCTTGCCAACACGTAACCAGGCCGCTCGCGCTACCATATTGAAAAAAAATGCAATCTAAATCAGACTTTTTAGCCGACTTCAAAAAGGAGCAGGTTACTTAATTCGACCGTATATTTTTTTTTATGTGTGATCGTGGATAACTTCATCGATTATGATCCGGTTTTGATGAATCTTCTTTTGTTTGACAGAGTATACTTTTGAAGTAGGCATATTTAAATTTCATCAAAATTGGACAAGTGGTTTTTGAGTTACTCTCTAATAACTGAAAAATGTAACGTCTACTTGGACGACTTCCTAATTGTGGGTGAAGAAATCGGTGAACATATATTATGACAATTAATCCCGTGAGTAGCTAAAAATGGAACCGACTTCAAGACTCAAAAGTGTCCATTTTTATGTAGTTTTTTTTTTAAACCGGAACCGCGCCAACATATCGGGAACTCAATCAAAAACAAAATCATGGTGCGTATCCCGTATTAAACAATATTTTTAAATTTGTAATATCTCTAAACAGTGTAATTTACGTCATTAGTCCTTTTGGGTGTTTTTGAGTATTTTAGGCATCTATTGGATCAAGGTTTTTCACCACTGCAACAGAACGTGATAAGACAAAAAAAACTATTCGCTTGATAGTAAGTTCAATGCTTACTCAATTATAGTGTGCGTAAATTGTTGAAAAAGCGGTCACCAGAACTCAGAATTGAGACGGTAAGGTTGACAAACAAAACTAATTAAAAAATTCAGTGGCGGTAGAGAGCTCCAAAAGAAAACAAAACTATCTAACTTCTGTTCATATTTACATAACTAAGAAGTGAAATCACATATGTATAGGTGTTTTTATAATATTATATTGTACCTATATTGACCAAATAACAGTTATTAAGTTCTATATAGAACCGACTTATTCGACAATAAACTATTAAGAAAACAAAATTATAATACACAGAAAATTACTCCAATTACTTATTAATTAACGGTAGGTACACTTATTACCGATGAGTCTTCCTTAATTGGACTATAAATCATTTCGTACACAGAAATGCCGCTCAACTTTGGTATATATGGGAAGCGCCTAAATGCTGATTCAGTACTTACTAGCTTTCCTACGTTTGCAATTTCCAATCAAACTCGATAACGCTTTAACTCTCTACTAAAACTCCATCAAAGTTATATCATACTGGTAGAAGATAAGGTTTAGTATCCTGGGTTGGCACAGGGAAGCTTCCTCGGCCCGTTCCCGCATAAATTGCAGTAACTGAACCGTAATCTTAAGATGATTTATGATATGTTGTACGTTTGACATTTACGAGTTAACAACCGTTCCGCAGAGGCCTTTTAATCAACTATGCTAATGTTAGGTGTTGATCACGGTTTCTGAATCCCAACTAAGCCTCGTGTCAATATTAGGGCCCTAATTGAATATCCGAATATGCGCAAAGTTTGATATACCTACGGTGTCACGATAACAGCAATAATATGTAAGATTTTATGGTGACCTACATTTTTGATTACACGGTTCCGATTTTAGTATGAATACCATATTATATTGGTGGTGGAGTCGGTTTGATCCTTTATCAACAAAAAGTTTTCGGTATATTGAGATCACCTCAATCATGCGGTCCAATAACCACAAAGTTTAAATGTTTGATCAAAATATTACAGTCCCATATTCAAGTGTGAAATTATACAATACAAATTTTACCATCTCATTTTGAACTGATAAGTAAATTACATTTTTTATGAGACGACCTTTCCTATCAGTGTAAGGAACCACCATCGGCCGCTTTTAAAATTCATCCATAATTTAGAATATTAGACCCCAAAGCATCTCACGTACGATCTGTATTACCATTTTAGGGATCTACGTTGGGATCCCTAAAATAACAGGGTGATAAGAAAAAAGCACGTGCGATTTTATTCTCAATTTGCGAGCGTAATTTTTTACCTAAAGAGAGGTTAAAGGGGATTTCAATATTCGAGGAGAGATTTGGATGCTTATGTGAATATTCTTACAAAGTTTGGAAGAAATACAATGTCAAGTCTACAATGGCAAGTTGCTATAACGATAAGTTTTTCAGACATCGAATTATCGCAAAAATTGTAAGTGTTTATAAATACACCTTGTATCTACTACCTTACATAAGCAAACAATCATTTTGTTTGCCATTAAAAATAAAGAAGCACTTGTCTAAGATTAAAAATTGTATCACACTTTTTAACCGAGTTCAAAAAAGAACGAAGTTACTCAATTCGACCGTATATTTTTTTATGTGTGTTCGCGGATATCTTCTTCGTTTCTGAACCGATTTTAAAGATCGTTTTTTTTATAGAGTATACTTCCGAGGTGGTACCCATTTAAATTTCATCAAAATCGAACAAGCAGTTTTTGAGTTACACCACTATAACACTTTTGAGTTTTTGGAGCGTAACTCAAAACCCACTTGACCGACTTTGATGAAATTTATGACGCACAAACATAAAAAAATATATACGTGTCGAATTGAGAACATAATCTATTTTTTGAAGGCGGTTAATAATAAAGTTTTCTATCATTATCTAAGACAACTATTACGTGTCCGGCTAGCTAAACAGCTACTCAAACCATCTACAACATTTATAGTCGGCCACCACACACTCAGTAGTAGCAGGTAGTGATTTTTTTGCCATCCAACAATCTAGGTACCGATATGATAAAACCCCTCGTACATGTAGCCACAGCTATCAAATGTAGTACTATATATTTTATCTACTACTATATACTATAGGTCAAATGCTATATAAATAAATGCGATCGTTTTTTGTCACTGAGTCCTTCATGTCCAAGTAGTCAAGACGCCTGACATGATAATTGAGAAGAAACAGCTTTAAGTCTCGTTCCACTTATTTTGATTATTATTATTTTATTATATTTATTTATATATTATATATTTACTTATACGAGTATACATAAAATATTAAATGTTTATAGCATTGTAAAAATATTTTCATCACGTGTACACGGAAAGTCGTAGGTACGTTTCACCAAATTGACGCTAAGCGTTAGTGATTTGAAATTCAAAAAACTATTTTATCATCATGTTATTATTAGAAAAATATTCTGCGCAAGTGTTTGGGATGCTTAAGTTACATCAAAAGCCTAGACATATAAGTATACATAATCAGCTAGCTTAAAGTTACGCGGTAAAATTAAACTGACCAGAAACACAGGACAGGTGTCCACTGTCCACCCTTCAGTAATACCATAACTGCTCGACATATTTCAATCAGTATTCAAAGCAGACAGATGGTAAATCCGCATCACGCACCCAGGGTCAGGGCAGAGCCGAACGGTCCATACTAATAGGGCCATCCTATTAATTATGTCCGAGAAAATTTCAAGGCAAGAAATCCTGGTCATCAGGACTAATGCCGAATGAAATGGGTTCGCCTGGTACACCCTGAATTACTTGGAGCACAAGTTATAAGAGAGAACCTAAGTAATAAACCAACATAAGAAAGAAATAATAATAATTAAATTGCGTAGTCGAGCGGTTGACATCCATTTTCAAGGATCACATTGAAATGCAAATCCATGGTTTGAGTTTATGGGTAGTCCCCACATGGTTTTCAAATTTTAAAATCTGCCACCAAATTTGTGCTCTTTTTTAACTTCTGGTTGGTGGTCTATATTCTAGGCGAGATGACATTGCAACATCATTTTTACCATCAAAAGAGGAAGACTCATTTATGAATGCCATAAAAGTAGCGAAAAATTTACCTAGAACTTTATTTTCGCTACATTATTTATGTATTATGAATGTTTAAAACACGGGAGTTACTCATGTAATAAGTCAGAGGGTTCCAGACGCGGTCGCGTCCGTGAGCGCCCCGTATTCTCCTTGAAAAAGACCACCGAATGTGGTTGAAACTATAGTCGGAACCCTCTGACTTATTACGTGAGTAACTCCCGTGTTTTATATATTCATAATGTGTCAAAACCACGTCAGCTTTAATAACAAAATTATTCATTGTTTGAGTAACCTTCTAGGTGGTATTAGCCTAAACAAAGCTGAAATGTTCCAATCCGCGTAGCCCCGTTGGATTAAAATCATGATTCGCTTAGTGAAATATATGCCAAGATTTTGGTCACGCGTTTCACCGATGAGACGTAACGAGACTATCTGATAAGTTTTTGACAATCTGACAAACTCCCGATATTAACGGACACAATATAACAAACATAAAACCGTAAACAGTCAGTTTGTCTACCACTATTGTAATGTAACAAACCGACTAGGACTCACGTGGTAAATACTGGAAAATGAAGTATATTATTCTATTACGTCGGAGAGTAACTTTTCGTGCTACCACTACGTATTTACCACGTGAGTCTTAGTCGGTTTGTTAGATTACAAATATGGTAGAAATCTCGCGATAGTTTTCAGACTAAAATTGTGTACCACTATTATGGTTAAAACTTGATACACATTTCATATAAGTTCATCACTTATACCATACTACATACATCGTCAAGCGGATTCATCGCCGTCATAACTCCAACCTGCCCCGGATTGGGCGGGCGTGTCGTTTATATTTTGCGCCAGGACCACACTTACTACTAATATAGTGGCTGATTCTACAAGATGAATATCCGTGCAATTAACTTTATATAAACATCTGCCGTAGGAGAGATGTCTAGTCTCAAACAAAGATTTGAAATCGCTTGGGTAAAAGAATAAACGTATACTTATAGCCGTCGGGAGGTTCTTTATTTAAATCCCATATCATATAATTAATTTAAAATGAAGTGAAGTAAATTGAATCTTAAGATAGTGGCTGTACTGTTTATGTCTATTTAGCTTATCGCCACTTCCCAAGCCATATTTGATAGGCACTTGGCCTTGCCCTTTCTCGGATATCGCTCTGTGTTGCAATTGCTCTCAAATTGATATTATACTACTACGGCTGTATATTGACTGAGTCGAGGTATATTGACTCAAGCCATATTGATTGGGACAATCTCCGAATTGAGCATAAATGGGTGATTTGCAATTTCAGAACGGGTCTGTTACATTATTTTATTACATTGCAGGGGATAAGACTTATAAAATGCTATTGGAGTTTCTGTTAAGGTCACATTACATTACATTTGTTTGTACATTATAAGCATTGTAATTAAGCGATGTTAGCGGTAAGAGCGTCGGGTGTCAAGCTGACGTACGAAGGATCGATCCCCGCCAATGGCTTGAGCTTTTGGTAGAGGTTATCAAATTCTCAGCATGGTGGTAGAGTACTATCGAGTACCAACGTGGATAGATATCAAATTTAAATAACTTTCACCAAACATATAATGTGTTCAGGCATTCCTTGAGAGCCAGTTTACATTCTAGGTCTAGCATGATTAAATCTTGCACCACATCGTCATAGACCATCAAGTGAAATAGTGGTCAAACGCTTTACCTATAAAGTATTAAAAAAACACATAGGAGGAACACATCTCAAAGATGGTCTTCCTTAGGTGTCTCTCAGTTATAGAACGGATTCGTATCGGTACTCCAAGCTCAGACGAGAACTGCATCACAACTTGTAACTTAATGGAGATAGTATAAGCTGCTACTGCGGCTTCTCTTATAATTTAATCGGAGTTGCTCTTATAGCATCTAACAAGGGGTTACAACTGGGTTTTTTCTTACACTCATACCCCCGCACTACGATTCCCTGTGTCGCGGGAGGTAAGGACACACACAATCACAGCACACAAAGATCCAAGACTCCGGACAAACACCTACACTCATCGCATAAATGTTTGCCCCTGCCGGGATTCAAACCCCGCGTTCCCGCGGACCAGAAGTCAAGCCATTGATGACTGTTCCACGGCGACCGTCAACATTACGGTTTTTTGATAACAAAAGACGTGAGCGCGTTCATATTATTAAGCTTATTGATCTGTCAATTGTTAAGGCTAAGCTTATCTGCATGAGTTTCACAGAGCGCTTACAAGTTTTATTAAAATAAAAAAGGGGAAAAAAAGTAACGATCTTCGCAGGATGGCTGGCAGCGGCTAGCTGCGGGAGACCGCGGATCGAGTTCGATGGCGTGCAATGGAGAGGCCTATGTCTAGCAGTGTACTGCAATTAGACTGATGATGATGAAGTTTTATTTGTAGCTACTAAACTTTAAGATCTCATGGCTGAACAATATCATAAATGCAGTTTGCTCGACATTTATTACACAAAAGTGTTTTTTAAAGATTACAGGCATGCGTTTAACCGCTGATAGTATCAATCATTTATTGCATGATATAATGTATTGACAAGATCTTAAAATATATTCTAGTTTCACATTTTACCCTGGAAGGATGTGGCAATATGAGTGAGAGCGGACCCATATTATATCGTGATAAGTAGCTTATATATTTACATATATATATATATCTAATATATATAAATCTCGTGTCACAATGTTTGTCCTCAATGGACTCCTAAACCACTTAACCGATTTTAATAAAATTCGCACACCATGTGCAGTGTGTTCGATCCAACTTGAGAGATAGGATAGTTTAAATCTCAAATTATAGTCGCAATTTTAATTTATTGCTAATTATTTGTCCGTTATTATTTGACAGTCACAATTATCTGTTAACTCCAAATGATTCTAACAGATGTCGATACCTTTCGACTGGGTTGAGTAAGTAATCAATAGATGGCGCCACATGGCCACAGCTACGCGTGGCCGGGTCAGCTAGTATATATATATATATATATTATATATATCTAGTTGACATGTTTTATCCTTAAAAAAGTCTCATAGATCGTAATAACATTTTTTTATTAGAAGTATTCTTAATTTATTTTCTCACCTTATGTTAAGTGAAGTTAATTAATGTTAATTAGGGTTGTTCCACAATTAGCGATTCTCAATTACAAAACAAAACAGGTTGTAATAGTTTCACCAAACTTCAAGAATCTCATTACGGTGCTACCACGGTATCGTACCAACCCAAACATAAAGGAAGGTCACAAAAGAAAATTGAAACGAGAAATCTCAAACACAAGATACAAGACAGTAAGTAGGTGGACAATCTGATGACCTAGTTGAGGACAATTGGATGGTCAGAGGAGATTTATCACTCGAAGGGACATAGGTACATGTTTTGGATTGTGCAATATACAGAGAGTGTTTATTGTATATTGTTGGAGTGTTTCTGTGCTCTTTGTGTTCGTTTTCATTAAGATTGGAATAAAGATGAGAGAATTATCCATAAATGAATGTATACGGCGTTTATATATTGAAAACATTGTTATTAAATTTATTTGATTTGCTGGATGTGACACTTGTCTTAGAATTAAAGTTTCCAGATATCCTACTAATACGTAGTAGAAATGCTATAGTTTGTGTGTATGGATGTATGTTTGTTACTCTTTCACGCCTTAACGGCGGGATAACTGTAATTATAACGATTTTGTTTGCTATTAACTGATAAATTAATCATCATCATCATCTAAGCCATAGGACGTCCACAGCTGGACATATGGCCCCCCCTCATTGATTTCTACTAGGGCCGGTTGGAAGCGGGTGGAGGCCAATAGAGGAGGCGTGTGTCCAGCTGTGGACTCTTTTGACCGAGATGATTATGATCATGATGTCTTTAATAAAAATGATATATTGACACATCCTGAATAAATAAAACACGGAAATTATTCACGTAGTAACTCAGAGGGTTCCGATTATGTGAATGTTTGTACTGGCGCACAAGGCGAACCGCGACCGCGTCCGCGAGCGCACCGTACTCTCTTTGGAAAAGACCACCGAATGTGGACGAAACTGTAGTCTGACTTACGACGTGAGTAAGTCGCGTATTTTAATATATTCAGTCTATTATTATGGTAACTTTAATGCTGTCTAAACTTCGAACTAATTTCTAGATGGCGCGTCATGAGCGGTTTCAAACAGCGAATTGCGTCATTATTGTCACACGCCATTCGAGTGAGCTATGGTCATTGGACACTTCCTTTATTACTGGTCGGCTCCATTTGCGTATACTTTGCGGTCATCGTAATGTTTATGACCTAATTTGTGATCTACTATTGGTCATAAGATTGCATCTTAATGGGTAATATACAAACAAACATCTAACCATAGCATTGTTCTGCATCTTCATGTTTGATAAAAACTAAAAGTAATGTAGAAACGGAACGTAGGAAAAACTTAAGCAACATATTATGTAATCATTTGATACAGTAAATAAACGTGTATACTAGTAGTAGCGCTCCGCGGTTTCACCCGCGTGGAATACGGTTTTCCCGCTACACCAATGATTCTACGGGAATCATACATTTTACCGAGATAAAAGTAGCCATAACTGAAATCATTACAATTTTTTAATAAAAATAATAATACTAATAACACAAAGTGCCCAATATCATACAAGCAAATAGATAGAGATAGAAATAAGCAATAGAATAGAAAAGACAAGAAAAGATAGAGTTTTTGATTGCCCTAAGCACAACACGAAATTGTCCTAATATCATCAGCATTTTTGAGGAGTACCTACTTCTCTACAACAAGGTAGCAAAGGACATATTGAACCTTCATTGACTTCATTCTTTAAGACGTAGAGATAAGCAGAATAAACGCAAAGCATAAAATTAACGACTGGATACAAGAAAATGAACTACAATGACAGTGAACAATTACCTAAAGTAACTGCATAACCAATCAATCTACTCTCACACATTTACCACTATACATATCACACGCAAACACTCTCAACTACGTACACACGTACACACACACGCTTTTGTAAATTAATGAGTTTTGTTTGTTCGAGTGAACAGAATTGGCACCAACCTTGCCATGGGCATTAATCAGAATGCGAAGTAGGTTTTATTCGTCGTTTATCTTTATAAAAGTTAAGTAGATTGTACAGTCCAATGCTATTATTACCTCGTATTTTTGTTCCATTTTTTGCAATTCGAGATATTCCACGAAAGACTCACTTTCGTATGTTGCGCAATATTTCAAATAGTCAAGTGCATCCCCATGGAGGAGTGAAGTTCGAACTGCGCCGGCGCCGGTCGGAGCTGGCACTTGTCTCACGACACAGCGCTTTTGGGACAATAAATCAGGACTACTTAAAACTTGATCTGGTTATATCGCTCATAGTTTTATATTTGACGATTTTTCACTGATTTGTGCTACAGTACGACTGCAAACAGAGTTTTAATACGCATTTAGCGAGGTTTTAACACACGCAATTAAAACACTTATAGAAACAGTAAAGTACAATGGAAATCATATAAAATGGCAAAAGTCATCTGCCCTTATTATAAAATAACAATGAGACCTACGCATGTGCTGAAGCATCTATGATGACAAAAATTCGCAATTTGAACTTTGAAAGTTCCTCAAAAATGAAATGTTGCATTATGGTGCACACAGACGACTGTTGCGACTTAACAACAGTAACAATAACGAGAAAAACATTTAGTAATTTATTTACCTCGACGTTTCGACCAAGTTGCATTGGTCGTGGTCACGACTGATTTAATAACAATGTGTTCGAATCGCGAAAGTCTAAAAATTCCAAAAGTAATAACAACGCTCTTTAATCTTCTAAGTACTGCACATGGTATCGTCTAGCAGTTCTATATATACAAAAATATAGTAGTAGTTAAAACAGTTTCACATAAACGCCTTTATATTAGATACTAGGTGTTGCGTGGCGCGCGGGCTGCGAGCAGCCCGCGTTATCGATGTGCATTAGTATTATTTAACAAAAATGTCGTTGCAGTTGCTAAAATGATATAAAATTCTCATGCAAGTCGAATAACTCACAGTTACATCTAATTCAGTAGAAAGTATGAACAGGGTTACCATGTGCAAGTTGATTTTTTTAATAAAATTTTAGTCCCGGTAAAATCGGACCAAGATTGTAAACGACTTTTGTTTAAGGACCCCACCTCTAAGTGCAGTGGTTAACGTGGGCAGTTGCCTCGGAGACCAGCTCGATATGTGAAAATACTCGTTATCCGGAACTCGGCCTTCGGCCTCGTTAGTGACTCCCATAAGGTGTGTTGATGCGTTACACCTTATTCGAGCTCGGCCTTCGGCCTCGCAGATTTGAAGCTCGGCCTTCGGCCTCGCAGGTTTGAAGCTCGGCCTGCGGCCTCGCGGTGGTAAAATGACAGCTTCTTCAAATTCAGTACAGAGTGAGAACAGAGTTACCATATGCAAGTTTTATTTTTTCATTAAAATTTTTGTCGGGGTAAAATCGCACAAAGAATTTAAACGACTATTGTTAAGAGACCCTACCTCTAATTGTAGTAAATAACGTGGGCAGTTGCATTGGAGACCAGCTCGAGATGTGGAAAAAACTCCCCATCCGGGACTCGCCCTTCGGCCTCGTTAGCGACTTCCATAGGATGCGTTAATGAGATACACCCCATTCGGAACTCGGCCTTCGGCCTCGTAAGTTACTAACACGGCTCGGCCTACGGCCTCGCGGAGGCCACGCTCGGCCTTCGGCCTCGCGGGCCGAAAGCTCGGCCTCCGGCCTCGCAGGTTTGAAGCTCGGCCTTCGGCCTCGCGGTGTTTAAGGCTCGGCCTGCGGCCTCGCAAGTTACAAAGGGAATGATTTTATGCTGTTCCCAATGACGGCCAGCTCGGCCTTCGGCCTCGCAGGCCTACAGCTCGGCCTCCGGCCTCGCTAGGGTGGAGCTCGGCCTTCGGCCTCGCCTCCACAGCTCGGCCTGCGGCCTCGCTCGATTGCAGCTCGGCCTACGGCCTCGCAAAGAGAAGGTGGTTTCGCCACCAAAAATCCGGATCCAGTAAAAAAAAAACTAATGACGTCATCAAAAAACTTTTTTCATATTTCGAATCAGGGACCCAAAATCTCCCTAAATACTAAATTTCAGCCAGATCGGAGCAACTTGAATTTTGGTATCCGGTTCGAAGGACCAATTTGCAATTTTTGACAAAACCCCCAAATTTCCCTACAAACCCTCTATGACATTTGTTTGAACCCCCCATACCCACCTATAACGGTTCCGGAGCTGCGATCGTTTTAATTTTGTATGGGAGAACCTCTTTTTTAATAGGTAGGGTAATTTTTTTTAACATTCCAAAAGGGTCCCAGGGTTTTAGTCATTTTTAGTTTTGACACCTACCCTCCATCGGTTATGGTTTCCGAGATCCGTACACCTGTTCCATGAAGGAAACCAAAAATGCCACTTTTCGGATTTTTCTGGGGGTCACGTGGGCACTCTCTATACAGTCCACTATATAATTTCAACCCAAAAACACTCCTTCTGGGAGAACAATTCTGTCAGTGAGTCAATCAGTGGTAATGCAGCTTTATATATTATAACTAGTATTTCGGGTGGTGCGCGGGCTGCGAGCAGCCCGCGTTATCGATGTGCATTAGTAATTTTTATCAAGATTTGTAGTTGCAGTTAAAAAATATTTAAAATTCTCAAACAAGTCGAGTAGGTGACAGTTTCTTCTAGTTCAGTACAAAGTGTGAGCAGGGTTACCATGTGAAAGTTGATTTTTTTTGATAAAATTTTAGTCGCTGTAAAATCGCACCAAGATTGTAAACGACTTTTGTTAAGGGACCATACCTCTAAGTGCAGTGGTTAACGTGGGCAGTTGCCTCGGAGACCAGCTCGAGATGTGGAAAAAAACTCCCCATTCGGGACTCGGCCTTCGGCCTCGTTAGTGACTCTCCTAAGGAATGTAAACGCGTAACACCCCATTCGTAAGTGACTAACACGGCTCGGCCTACGGCCTCGCGGAGGCCACGCTCGGCCTTCGGCCTCGCGGGCCGAAAGCTCGGCCTTCGGCCTCGCAGGTTTGAAGCTCGGCCTGCGGCCTCGCAACCGTGGCGCTGTATCGCCAGCGAAAATCCCCATCCAGTAAATAAAAAGATTTAAAAATTCTCATGCAAGTCGAACAACTGACAGATACTTTTAGTTCCCGTGAGCGGTTGCATCAAAGACCAGCTCGAGATGTGGAAAAAAAACTCCCCATTCGGGACTCGGCCTTCGGCCTCGTTAGTGACTCTCCTAAGAAATGTAAATGCGTAACACCCCATTCGGAACTCGGCCTTCGGCCTCGTAAGTGACTAACACGGCTCGGCCTACGGCCTCGCGGAGGCCACGCTCGGCCTTCGGCCTCGCGGGCCGAAAGCTCGGCCTTCGGCCTCGCCCTCGAAGCTCGGCCTTCGGCCTCGCAGGTTTGAAGCTCGGCCTGCGGCCTCGCAAATAAAAAGTGGTTTCGCCATCAAAAATCCCCATCCAGTAAAAAAAAAACAAATGACGTCATCCAAAAATTATTTTCATATTTGGAATCAGGGACCCCCAATCTCCCTAAATACCAAATTTCAGCCAGATCGGAGCAACTTGGATTTTGGTATCCGGGTCGAAGGACCAATTTTCAATTTTCGACTAAAACCCCAAATTCTCCTACAAACCCTCTATAACATTTGTTCAAACCCCCCATACCCACCTATAACGGTTCGGGAGCTGCGTTCGTTTTAAATTTGTATGGAAGAACCTCTTTTTTGTTTGGGAGGGTAATTTTTTTTCATTTTTCCAAAAGGGTCCCAGGGTTTTAGTCATTTTTAGTTTTGACACCTACCCCCCATCGATTATGGTTTCCGAGATCCGTACACCAGTTCCATCAAGGAAACCAAAAATGACACTTTTCGGATTTTTCTGGTGGTCATGGGAACCTTCTCTACACTTTTCCCCTACATCACAAACACCCCCCATCGCTCCTTCTGGGAGAACAATGATGTCAATGAGTCAGTGAGTGAGTGAGTGGTAATCGAACTTTATATAATATATAACTAGTATTTCGGGTGGTGCGCGGGCTGCGAGCAGCCCGCGTTATCGATTTGCATTTGTATTGTTATCAAAATTTTAGTTGCAGTTGAAAAAATATATATAAAATTCTCATACAAGTAAAGTAAGTGACAGTTTCTTCTTGTTCAGTACAAAGTGTGAGCAGGGTTACCATGTGAAAGTTGATATTTTCGATAAAATTTTAGTCGATGTAAAATCGCCCCAAGATTATAATCGAGTTATGTTAAGGGACCATACCTCTAAGTGCAGTGGTTAACGTGGGCCGTTGCCTCGGAGACCAGCTCGAGATGTGGAAAAACTCCCCATTCGAGACTCGGCCTTCGGCCTCGTTAGTGACTCTCCTAAGGAATGTAAACGCGTAACACCCCATTCGTAAGTGACTAACACGGCTTGGCCTACGGCCTCGCGGAGGCCACGCTCGGCCTTCGGCCTCGCGGGCCGAAAGCTCGGCCTTCGGCCTCGCAGGTTTGAAGCTCGGCCTGCGGCCTCGCAACCGTGGCGTTGTATCGTCAGCGAAAATCCCCATCCAGTAAATAAAAAGATTTAAAAATTTCCATGCAAGTCGAACAACTGACAGATACTTTTAGTTCCCGTGACCGGTTGCATCAAAGACCAGCTCGAGATGTGGTAAAAACTCCCCATGCTGAACTCGGCCTTCGGCCTCGTTAGTGACTCTCCTAAGGAATGTAAATGCGTAACACCCCATTCGGAACTCGGCCTTCGGCCTCGTAAGTGACTAACACGGCTCGGCCTACGGCCTCGCGGAGGCCACGCTCGGCCTTCGGCCTCGCGGGCCGAAAGCTCGGCCTTCGGCCTCGCTCTCGAAGCTCGGCCTTCGGCCTCGCAGGTTTGAAGCTCGGCCTGCGGCCTCGCAAATAAGAAGTGGTTTCGCCATCAAAAATCCCCATCCAGTAAAAAAAAAACAAATGACGTCATCCAAAAAATTTTTTCATATTCGGAATCAAGGACCCCCAATCTCCCTTAATACTAAATTTCAGCCAGATCAGAGCAACTTGGATTTTGGTATCCGGGTCGAAGGACCAATTTTTAATTTTTGACAGAAACCTCAAATTTCCCTACAAACCCTCTATAACATTTGTTTGAACCCCCCATACCCACCTATAACGGTTCCGGAGTTGCGGTCGTTTTAAATTTGTATGGGAGAACCTCTTTTTTGTTTGGGAGGGTAATTTTTTTTTAACTTTCCAAAAGGGTCCCAGGGTTTTAGTCATTTTTAGTTTTGACACCTACCCCCCATCGATTATGGTTTCCGAGATCCGTACACCAGTTCCAACAAGGAAACCAAAAATGACACTTTTCGGATTTTTCTGGTGGTCACGGGAACCTCCTCTACACTTTTCTCCTACATCACAAACACCTCCCATCGCTCCTTCTAGGAGAACAATGATGTCAATGAGTCAGTGAGTGAGTGAGTCAGTGGTAATCGAACTTTATATAATATAACTAGGTGTTGGGTGGTGCGCGGGCTGCGAGCAGCCCGCGTTATCGATGTGCATTAGTATTTATTTCAAGATTGTAATTGCAGTTAAAAAATATTTAAAATTCTCATACAAGTCGAGTAGGTGACAGTTTCTTCTAGTTCAGTACAAAGTGTGAGCAGGGTTACCATGTGCAAGTTGATATTTTCGATCAAATTTTAGTCGCTGTAAAATCGCACCAAGATTGTAAACGACTATTGTTAAAGGACCATACCTCTAAGTGCAGTGGTTAACGTGGGCAGTTGCCTCGGAGACCAGCTCGAGATGTGGAAAAAAAACTCCCCATTCGGGACTCGGCCTTCGGCCTCGTAAGTGACTCTCCTAAGGAATGTAAACGCGTAACACCCCATTCGTAAGTGACTAACACGGCTCAGCCTACGGCCTCGCGGAGGCCACGCTCGGCCTTCGGCCTCGCGGGCCGAAAGCTCGGCCTTCGGCCTCGCAGGTTTGAAGCTCGGCCTGCGGCCTCGCAACCGTGGCGTTGTATCGCCAGCGAAAATCCCCATCCAGTAAATAAAAAGATTTAAAAATTTCCATGCAAGTCGAACAGCTGACAGATACTTTTAGTTCCCGTGAGCGGTTGCATCAAAGACCAGCTCGAGATGTGGTAAAAACTCCCCATTCTGAACTCAGCCTTCGGCCTCGTTAGTGACTCTCCTAAGGAATGTAAATGCGTAACACCCCATTCGGAACTCGGCCTTCGGCCTCGTAAGTGACTAACACGGCTCGGCCTGCGGCCTCGCGGAGGCCACGCTCGGCCTGCGGCCTCGCGGAGGCCACGCTCGGCCTTCGGCCTCGCGGGCCGAAAGCTCGGCCTTCGGCCTCGCAGGTTTGAAGCTCGGCCTGCGGCCTCGCAAATAAGAAGTGGTTTCGCCATCAAAAATCCCCATCCAGTAAAAAAAAAACAAATGACGTCATCCAAAAAAATTTTTCATATTCGGAATCAGGGACCCCCAATCTCCCTAAATACCAAATTTCAGCCAGATCAGAGCAACTTGGATTTTGGTATCCGGGTCGAAGGACCAATTTTTAATTTTTGACAGAAACCTCAAATTCCCCTACAAACCCTCTATAACATTTGTTTGAACCCCCCATACCCACCTATAACGGTTCCGGAGTTGCGGTCGTTTTAAATTTGTATGGGAGAACCTCTTTTTTGTTCGGGAGGGTAATTTTTTTCCAACTTTCCAAAAAGGTCCCAGGGTTTTAGTCATTTTTAGTTTTGACACCTACCCCCCATCGATTATGGTTTCCGAGATCCGTACACCAGTTTCATCAAGGAAACCAAAAATGACACTTTTCGGATTTTTCTGGTGGTCATAGGAACCTCCTCTACACTTTTCCCCTACACCACAAACACCCCCCATCGCTCCTTCTGGGAGAACAATGATGTCAATGAGTCAGTGAGTGAGTGAGTGGTAATCGAACTTTATATATTATAACTAGTATTTCGGGTGGTGCGCGGGCTGCGAGCAGCCCGCGTTATCGATGTGCATTTGTATGTTTTATTAAAGTTTTAGTTGCAGTTTAAAAAATATATATAAAATTCTAATACAAGTCGATAAAGGGACAGTTTCTTCTAGTTCACTACAAAGTGTGAGCAGGGTTACCATGTGCAAGTTGATTTTTTTGATAAAATTTTAGTCCCTGTAAAATCGCACCAAGATTGTTAACGACTTTTGTTAAAGGACCATACCTCTAAGTGCAGTGGTTAACGTGGGCAGTTGCCTCGGAGACCAGCTCGAGATGTGGAATAAGCTCCCCATTCGGGACTCGGCCTTCGGCCTCGTTAGTGACTCTCCTAAGGAATGTAAATGCGTAACACCCCATTCGGAACTCGGCCTTTGGCCTCGTAAGTGACTAACACGGCTCGGCCTACGGCCTCGCGGAGGCCACGCTCGGCCTTCGGCCTCGCAGGCCGAAAGCTCGGCCTTCGGCCTCGCAGGTTTGAAGCTCGGCCTGCGGCCTCGCAACCGTGGCGTTGTATCGCCAGCGAAAATCCCCATCCAGTAAATAAAAAGATTTAAAAATTCTCATGCAAGTCGAACAACTGACAGATACTTTTAGTTCCCGTGAGCGGTTGCATCAAAGACCAGCTCGAAATGTGGGAAAAAAACTCCCCATTCGGGACTCGGCCTTCGGCCTCGTTAGTGACTCTTCTAAGGAATGTAAATGCGTAACACCCCATTCGGAACTCGGCCTTCGGCCTCGTAAGTGACTAACACGGCTCGGCCTGCGGCCTCGCGGAGGCCACGCTCGGCCTTCGGCCTCGCGGGCCGAAAGCTCGGCCTTCGGTCTCGCCCTCGAAGCTCGGCCTTCGGCCTCGCAGGTTTGAAGCTCGGCCTGCGGCCTCGCAAATAAGAAGTGGTTTCGCCATCAAAAATCCCCATCCAGTAAAAAAAAAACAAATGACGTCATCCAAAAAATTTTTTTATATTTGGAATCAGGGACCCCAAATCTCCCTAAATACCAAATTTTAGCCAGATCAGAACAATTTGAATTTTAGTATCCGGGTCGAAGGACCAATTTTCAATTTTTGACAGAAACCTCAAATTCCCCTACAAACCCTCTATAACATTTGTTTTAACCCCCCATACCCACCTATAACGGTTCCGGAGTTGCAGTCGTTTTAAATTTGTATGGGAGAACCTCTTTTTTGTTCGGGAGGGTATTTTTTTTTCAATTTTCTAAAAAGGTCCCAGGGTTTTAGTCATTTTTAGTTTTGGCACCTACCCCCCATCGATTATGGTTTCCGAGATCCGTACACCAGTTCCATCAAGGAAACCAAAAATGACACTTTTCGGATTTTTCTGGTGGTCATAGGAACCTCCTCTACACTTTTCCCCTACATCATAAACACCCCCCATCGCTCCTTCTGGGAGAACAATGATGTCAATGAGTCAGTGAGTGAGTCAGTGGTAATCGAACTTTATATAATATAACTAGGTGTTGGGTGGTGCGCGGGCTGCGAGCAGCCCGCGTTATCGATGTGCATTAGTAACTTTTATCAAACTGGTAATTGCAGTTAAAAAAATATATAAAATTCTCATACAAATCGAGTAAGTGACAGTTTCTTCTAGTTCAGTACAAAGTGTGAGCAGGGTTACCATGTGCAAGTTGATTTTTTTGATAAAATTTTAGTTGCTGTAAAATCGCACCAAGATTGTAAACGACTTTTGTTAAGGGACCATACCTCTAAGTGCAGTGGTTAACGTGGGCAGTTGCCTCGGAGACCAGCTCGAGATGTGGAAAAAAAACTCCCCATTCGGGACTCGGCCTTCGGCCTCGTTAGCGACTCACCTGAGGGACGTTGATTCGTTACACCCCATTCGGAACTCGGCCTTCGGCCTCGTAAGTGACTAACACGGCTCGGCCTACGGCCTCGCGGAGGCCACGCTCGGCCTTCGGCCTCGCGGGCCGAAAGCTCGGCCTTCGGCCTCGCCCTCGAAGCTCGGCCTTCGGCCTCGCAGGTTTGAAGCTCGGCCTGCGGCCTCGCAGCCGTAGCGTTGTATCGCCAGCGAAAATCCCCATCCAGTAAAAAAAAAAAAATGACGTCATCCAAATTTTTTTTTTATATTTGGAATCAGGGACTCCCAATGTTCCTAAATACCAAATTTCAGCCAGATCGGAGTAACTTGGATTTTGGTATCCGGGTCGAAGGACCAATTCGCAATTTTTGACTAAAACCGCAAATTCTCCTACAAGTCCACTACAATATTTGTTCGAACCCCCCATACCCACCTATAACGGTTTCGGAGCTGCAGTCGTTTTAAATTTGTATGGGAGAACCTCTTTTTTGTTCGGGAGGGTAATTTTTTTTCAACTTTTTAAAAGGATCCCAGGGTTTTAGTCATTTTTAGTTTTGGCACCTACCCCCCATCTATTATAGTTTCCGAGATCCCTACACCAGTTCCACGAAGGAAACCAAAAATGGCACTTTTCGGATTTTTCTGGAGGTCACAGAAACCTCCTCTCCACTTTTTCCCTACATCACAAACACCCCCCATCGCTCCTTCTAGGAGAACAATTATGTCAATCAGTCAGTGAGTGAGTGAGTCAGTCAGTGGTAATCGAGCTTTATATATATAACTAGGTGTTGGGTGGTGCGCGGGCTGCGAGCAGCCCGCGTTATCGATGTGCATTAGTATTTATTTCAAGATTGTAATTGCAGTTAAAAAATATTTAAAATTCTCATACAAGTCGAGTAGGTGACAGTTTCTTCTAGTTCAGTACAAAGTGTGAGCAGGGTTACCATGTGCAAGTTGATATTTTCGATCAAATTTTAGTCGCTGTAAAATCGCACCAAGATTGTAAACGACTATTGTTAAAGGACCATACCTCTAAGTGCAGTGGTTAACGTGGGCAGTTGCCTCGGAGACCAGCTCGAGATGTGGAAAAAAAACTCCCCATTCGGGACTCGGCCTTCGGCCTCGTAAGTGACTCTCCTAAGGAATGTAAACGCGTAACACCCCATTCGTAAGTGACTAACACGGCTCAGCCTACGGCCTCGCGGAGGCCACGCTCGGCCTTCGGCCTCGCGGGCCGAAAGCTCGGCCTTCGGCCTCGCAGGTTTGAAGCTCGGCCTGCGGCCTCGCAACCGTGGCGTTGTATCGCCAGCGAAAATCCCCATCCAGTAAATAAAAAGATTTAAAAATTTCCATGCAAGTCGAACAGCTGACAGATACTTTTAGTTCCCGTGAGCGGTTGCATCAAAGACCAGCTCGAGATGTGGTAAAAACTCCCCATTCTGAACTCAGCCTTCGGCCTCGTTAGTGACTCTCCTAAGGAATGTAAATGCGTAACACCCCATTCGGAACTCGGCCTTCGGCCTCGTAAGTGACTAACACGGCTCGGCCTGCGGCCTCGCGGAGGCCACGCTCGGCCTGCGGCCTCGCGGAGGCCACGCTCGGCCTTCGGCCTCGCGGGCCGAAAGCTCGGCCTTCGGCCTCGCAGGTTTGAAGCTCGGCCTGCGGCCTCGCAAATAAGAAGTGGTTTCGCCATCAAAAATCCCCATCCAGTAAAAAAAAAACAAATGACGTCATCCAAAAAAATTTTTCATATTCGGAATCAGGGACCCCCAATCTCCCTAAATACCAAATTTCAGCCAGATCAGAGCAACTTGGATTTTGGTATCCGGGTCGAAGGACCAATTTTTAATTTTTGACAGAAACCTCAAATTCCCCTACAAACCCTCTATAACATTTGTTTGAACCCCCCATACCCACCTATAACGGTTCCGGAGTTGCGGTCGTTTTAAATTTGTATGGGAGAACCTCTTTTTTGTTCGGGAGGGTAATTTTTTTCCAACTTTCCAAAAAGGTCCCAGGGTTTTAGTCATTTTTAGTTTTGACACCTACCCCCCATCGATTATGGTTTCCGAGATCCGTACACCAGTTTCATCAAGGAAACCAAAAATGACACTTTTCGGATTTTTCTGGTGGTCATAGGAACCTCCTCTACACTTTTCCCCTACACCACAAACACCCCCCATCGCTCCTTCTGGGAGAACAATGATGTCAATGAGTCAGTGAGTGAGTGAGTGGTAATCGAACTTTATATATTATAACTAGTATTTGGGTGGCGCGCGGGCTGCGAGCAGCCCGCGTTATCGATGTGCATTAGTAATTTTCATCAAGATTTGTAGTTGCAGTTCATAAAAATATATAAAATTCTCATACAAGTCGAGTAAGTGACAGTTTCTTCTAGTTCAGTACAAAGTGTGGGCAGGGTTACCATGTGCAAGTTGATTTTTTTGATAAAATTTTAGTCGCTGTGAAATCGCACCAAGGTTGTGAACGACTTTTGTTAAGGGACCATACCTCTAAGTGCAGTGGTTAACGTGGGCAGTTGCCTCGGAGACCAGCTCGAGATGTGGAAAGAAAACTCCCTATTCGGGACTCGGCCTTCGGCCTCGTTAGTGACTCTCCTAAGGAATGTAAACGCGTAACACCCCATTCGTAAGTGACTAACACGGCTCGGCCTACGGCCTCGCGGAGGCCACGCTCGGCCTTCGGCCTCGCGGGCCGAAAGCTCGGCCTTCGGCCTCGCAGGTTTGAAGCTCGGCCTGCGGCCTCGCAACTGTGGCGTTATATCGCCAGCGAAAATCCCCATCCAGTAAATAAAAAGATTTAAAAATTCTCATGCAAGTCGAACAACTTACAGATACTTTTAGTTCCCGTGAGCGGTTGCATCAAAGACCAGCTCGAGATGTGGAAAAAAAACTCCCCATTTGGGACTCGGCCTTCGGCCTCGTTAGTGACTCTCCTAAGGAATGTAAATGCGTAACACCCCATTCGGAACTCGGCCTTCGGCCTCGTAAGTGACTAACACGGCTCGGCCTACGGCCTCGCGGAGGCCACGCTCGGCCTTCGGCCTCGCGGGCCGAAAGCTCGGCCTTCGGCCTCGCCCTAGAAGCTCGGCCTTCGGCCTCGCAGGTTTGAAGCTCGGCCTGCGGCCTCGCAAATAAGAAGTGGTTTCGCCATCAAAAATCCCCATCCAGTAAAAAATAAAAACAAATAACGTCATCAAAAAATTTTTTTCATATTTGGAAGCAGGGACCCCCAATCTCCCTAAATACCAAATTTCAGCCAGATCGGAGAAACTTGGATTTTGGTATCCGGGTCGAAGGACCAATTTTCAATTTTCGACTAAAACCCCAAATTCTCCTACAAACTCTCTATAACATTTGTTCAAACCCCCCATACCCACCTATAACGGTTTCGGAGTTGCGGTCGTTTTAAATTTGTATGAGAGAACCTCTTTTTTGTTCGGGAGGGTAATTTTTTTTCAACTCTCCAAAAAGGTCCCAAGGTTTTAGTCATTTTTAGTTTTGACACCTACCCCCCATCGATTATGGTTTCCGAGATCCGTACACCAGTTCCATCAAGGAAACCAAAAATGACACTTTTCGGATTTTTCTGGTGGTCATAGGAACATCCTCTACACTTTTCCCCTACATCACAAACACCTCCCATCGCTCCTTCTAGGAGAACAATGATGTCAATCAGTCAGTCAGTCAGTCAGTCAGTCAGTGAGTGGTAATCGAACTTTATATAATATAACTAGTATTTCGGGTGGTGCGCGGGCTGCGAGCAGCCCGCGTTATCGATGTGCATTAGTAATATTTATCAAGATTTGTAGTTGCAGTTAAAAAATATTTAAAATTCTCATACAAGTCGAGTAGGTGACAGTTTCTTCTAGTTCAGTACAAAGTGTGAGCAGGGTTACCATGTGCAAGTTGTTTTTTTTGATAAAAATTTAGTCGCTGTAAAATCGCACCAAGATTGTAAACGACTTTTGTTAAGGGACCATACCTCTAAGTGCAGTGGTTAACGTGGGCAGTTGCCTCGGAGACCAGCTCGAGATGTTTAAAAAGCTCCCCATTCGAGACTCGGCCTTCGGCCTCGTTAGTGACTCTCCTAAGGAATGTAAACGCGTAACACCCCTTTCGTAAGTGACTAACACAGCTCGGCCTACGGCCTCGCGGAGGCCACGCTCGGCCTTCGGCCTCGCGGGCCGAAAGCTCGGCCTTCGGCCTCGCAGGTTTGAAGCTCGGCCTGCGGCCTCGCAACCGTGGCGTTGTATCGCCAGCGAAAATCCCCATCCAGTAAATAAAAAGATTAAAAAATTCTCATACAAGTCGAACAACTGACAGATACTTTTAGTTCCCGTGAGCGGTTGCATCAAAGACCAGCTCGAGATGTGGTAAAAACTCCCCATTCGGAACTCGGCCTTCGGCCTCGTTAGTGACTCTCCTAAGGAATGTAAATGCGTAACACCCCATTCGGAACTCGGCCTTCGGCCTCGTAAGTGACTAACACGGCTCGGCCTACGGCCTCGCGGAGGCCACGCTCGGCCTTCGGCCTCGCGGGCCGAAAGCTCGGCCTTCGGCCTCGCCCTGGAAGCTCGGCCTTCGGCCTCGCAGGTTTGAAGCTCGGCCTGCGGCCTCGCAAATAAGAAGCGGTTTCGCCATCAAAAATCCCCATCCAGTAAAAAAAAAACAAATGACGTCATCCAAAAAATTTTTTATATTTGGAATCAGGGACCCCCAATCTCGCTAAATACCAAATTTGAGCCAGATCGGAGCAACTTGGATTTTGGTATCCGGGTCGAAGGACCAATTTTCAATTTTCGACTAAAACCCCAAATTCTCCTACAAACCCTCTATAACATTTGTTCAAACCCCCCATACCCACCTATAACGGTTCGGGAGCAGCGGTCGTTTTAAATTTGTATGGGAGAACCTCTTCTTTGTTCGGGAGGGTAATTTTTTTTCAACTTTCCAAAAAGGTCCCAGGGTTTTAGTCATTTTTAGTTTTGACACCTACCCCCCATCGATTATGGTTTCCGAGATCCGAACACCAGTTCCATCAAGGAAACCAAAAATGACACTTTTCGGATTTTTCTGGTGGTCATAGGAACATCCTCTACACTTTTCCCCTACATTACAAACACCCCCCATCGCTCCTTCTAGGAGAACAATGATGTCAATGAGTGAGTGAGTCAGTGGTAATCGAACTTTATATAATACTAGTATTTCGGGTGGTGCGCGGGCTGCGAGCAGCCCGCGTTATCGATGTGCATTAGTAATATTTATCAAGATTTGTAGTTGCAGTTAAAAAATATTTAAAATTCTCATACAAGTCGAGTAGGTGACAGTTTCTTCTAGTTCAGTACAAAGTGTGAGCAGGGTTACCATGTGCAAGTTGTTTTTTTTGATAAAAATTTAGTCGCTGTAAAATCGCACCAAGATTGTAAACGACTTTTGTTAAGGGACCATACCTCTAAGTGCAGTGGTTAACGTGGGCAGTTGCCTCGGAGACCAGCTCGAGATGTTTAAAAAGCTCCCCATTCGAGACTCGGCCTTCGGCCTCGTTAGTGACTCTCCTAAGGAATGTAAACGCGTAACACCCCTTTCGTAAGTGACTAACACAGCTCGGCCTACGGCCTCGCGGAGGCCACGCTCGGCCTTCGGCCTCGCGGGCCGAAAGCTCGGCCTTCGGCCTCGCAGGTTTGAAGCTCGGCCTGCGGCCTCGCAACCGTGGCGTTGTATCGCCAGCGAAAATCCCCATCCAGTAAATAAAAAGATTAAAAAATTCTCATACAAGTCGAACAACTGACAGATACTTTTAGTTCCCGTGAGCGGTTGCATCAAAGACCAGCTCGAGATGTGGTAAAAACTCCCCATTCGGAACTCGGCCTTCGGCCTCGTTAGTGACTCTCCTAAGGAATGTAAATGCGTAACACCCCATTCGGAACTCGGCCTTCGGCCTCGTAAGTGACTAACACGGCTCGGCCTACGGCCTCGCGGAGGCCACGCTCGGCCTTCGGCCTCGCGGGCCGAAAGCTCGGCCTTCGGCCTCGCCCTCGAAGCTCGGCCTTCGGCCTCGCAGGTTTGAAGCTCGGCCTGCGGCCTCGCAAATAAAAAGTGGTTTCGCCATCAAAAATCCCCATCCAGTAAAAAAAAAACAAATGACGTCATCCAAAAATTATTTTCATATTTGGAATCAGGGACCCCCAATCTCCCTAAATACCAAATTTCAGCCAGATCGGAGCAACTTGGATTTTGGTATCCGGGTCGAAGGACCAATTTTCAATTTTCGACTAAAACCCCAAATTCTCCTACAAACCCTCTATAACATTTGTTCAAACCCCCCATACCCACCTATAACGGTTCGGGAGCTGCGTTCGTTTTAAATTTGTATGGAAGAACCTCTTTTTTGTTTGGGAGGGTAATTTTTTTTCATTTTTCCAAAAGGGTCCCAGGGTTTTAGTCATTTTTAGTTTTGACACCTACCCCCCATCGATTATGGTTTCCGAGATCCGTACACCAGTTCCATCAAGGAAACCAAAAATGACACTTTTCGGATTTTTCTGGTGGTCATGGGAACCTTCTCTACACTTTTCCCCTACATCACAAACACCCCCCATCGCTCCTTCTGGGAGAACAATGATGTCAATGAGTCAGTGAGTGAGTGAGTGGTAATCGAACTTTATATAATATAACTAGTATTTCGGGTGGTGCGCGGGCTGCGAGCAGCCCGCGTTATCGATTTGCATTTGTATTGTTATCAAAATTTTAGTTGCAGTTGAAAAAATATATATAAAATTCTCATACAAGTAAAGTAAGTGACAGTTTCTTCTTGTTCAGTACAAAGTGTGAGCAGGGTTACCATGTGAAAGTTGATATTTTCGATAAAATTTTAGTCGATGTAAAATCGCCCCAAGATTATAATCGAGTTATGTTAAGGGACCATACCTCTAAGTGCAGTGGTTAACGTGGGCCGTTGCCTCGGAGACCAGCTCGAGATGTGGAAAAAGCTCCCCATTCGAGACTCGGCCTTCGGCCTCGTTAGTGACTCTCCTAAGGAATGTAAACGCGTAACACCCCATTCGTAAGTGACTAACACGGCTTGGCCTACGGCCTCGCGGAGGCCACGCTCGGCCTTCGGCCTCGCGGGCCGAAAGCTCGGCCTTCGGCCTCGCAGGTTTGAAGCTCGGCCTGCGGCCTCGCAACCGTGGCGTTGTATCGTCAGCGAAAATCCCCATCCAGTAAATAAAAAGATTTAAAAATTTCCATGCAAGTCGAACAACTGACAGATACTTTTAGTTCCCGTGACCGGTTGCATCAAAGACCAGCTCGAGATGTGGTAAAAACTCCCCATGCTGAACTCGGCCTTCGGCCTCGTTAGTGACTCTCCTAAGGAATGTAAATGCGTAACACCCCATTCGGAACTCGGCCTTCGGCCTCGTAAGTGACTAACACGGCTCGGCCTACGGCCTCGCGGAGGCCACGCTCGGCCTTCGGCCTCGCGGGCCGAAAGCTCGGCCTTCGGCCTCGCTCTCGAAGCTCGGCCTTCGGCCTCGCAGGTTTGAAGCTCGGCCTGCGGCCTCGCAAATAAGAAGTGGTTTCGCCATCAAAAATCCCCATCCAGTAAAAAAAAAACAAATGACGTCATCCAAAAAATTTTTTAATATTCGGAATCAAGGACCCCCAATCTCCCTTAATACTAAATTTCAGCCAGATCAGAGCAACTTGGATTTTGGTATCCGGGTCGAAGGACCAATTTTTAATTTTTGACAGAAACCTCAAATTTCCCTACAAACCCTCTATAACATTTGTTTGAACCCCCCATACCCACCTATAACGGTTCCGGAGTTGCGGTCGTTTTAAATTTGTATGGGAGAACCTCTTTTTTGTTTGGGAGGGTAATTTTTTTTTAACTTTCCAAAAGGGTCCCAGGGTTTTAGTCATTTTTAGTTTTGACACCTACCCCCCATCGATTATGGTTTCCGAGATCCGTACACCAGTTCCAACAAGGAAACCAAAAATGACACTTTTCGGATTTTTCTGGTGGTCACGGGAACCTCCTCTACACTTTTCTCCTACATCACAAACACCTCCCATCGCTCCTTCTAGGAGAACAATGATGTCAATGAGTCAGTGAGTGAGTGAGTCAGTGGTAATCGAACTTTATATAATATAACTAGGTGTTGGGTGGTGCGCGGGCTGCGAGCAGCCCGCGTTATCGATGTGCATTAGTATTTATTTCAAGATTGTAATTGCAGTTAAAAAATATTTAAAATTCTCATACAAGTCGAGTAGGTGACAGTTTCTTCTAGTTCAGTACAAAGTGTGAGCAGGGTTACCATGTGCAAGTTGATATTTTCGATCAAATTTTAGTCGCTGTAAAATCGCACCAAGATTGTAAACGACTATTGTTAAAGGACCATACCTCTAAGTGCAGTGGTTAACGTGGGCAGTTGCCTCGGAGACCAGCTCGAGATGTGGAAAAAAAACTCCCCATTCGGGACTCGGCCTTCGGCCTCGTAAGTGACTCTCCTAAGGAATGTAAACGCGTAACACCCCATTCGTAAGTGACTAACACGGCTCAGCCTACGGCCTCGCGGAGGCCACGCTCGGCCTTCGGCCTCGCGGGCCGAAAGCTCGGCCTTCGGCCTCGCAGGTTTGAAGCTCGGCCTGCGGCCTCGCAACCGTGGCGTTGTATCGCCAGCGAAAATCCCCATCCAGTAAATAAAAAGATTTAAAAATTTCCATGCAAGTCGAACAGCTGACAGATACTTTTAGTTCCCGTGAGCGGTTGCATCAAAGACCAGCTCGAGATGTGGTAAAAACTCCCCATTCTGAACTCAGCCTTCGGCCTCGTTAGTGACTCTCCTAAGGAATGTAAATGCGTAACACCCCATTCGGAACTCGGCCTTCGGCCTCGTAAGTGACTAACACGGCTCGGCCTGCGGCCTCGCGGAGGCCACGCTCGGCCTGCGGCCTCGCGGAGGCCACGCTCGGCCTTCGGCCTCGCGGGCCGAAAGCTCGGCCTTCGGCCTCGCAGGTTTGAAGCTCGGCCTGCGGCCTCGCAAATAAGAAGTGGTTTCGCCATCAAAAATCCCCATCCAGTAAAAAAAAAACAAATGACGTCATCCAAAAAAATTTTTCATATTCGGAATCAGGGACCCCCAATCTCCCTAAATACCAAATTTCAGCCAGATCAGAGCAACTTGGATTTTGGTATCCGGGTCGAAGGACCAATTTTTAATTTTTGACAGAAACCTCAAATTCCCCTACAAACCCTCTATAACATTTGTTTGAACCCCCCATACCCACCTATAACGGTTCCGGAGTTGCGGTCGTTTTAAATTTGTATGGGAGAACCTCTTTTTTGTTCGGGAGGGTAATTTTTTTCCAACTTTCCAAAAAGGTCCCAGGGTTTTAGTCATTTTTAGTTTTGACACCTACCCCCCATCGATTATGGTTTCCGAGATCCGTACACCAGTTTCATCAAGGAAACCAAAAATGACACTTTTCGGATTTTTCTGGTGGTCATAGGAACCTCCTCTACACTTTTCCCCTACACCACAAACACCCCCCATCGCTCCTTCTGGGAGAACAATGATGTCAATGAGTCAGTGAGTGAGTGAGTGGTAATCGAACTTTATATATTATAACTAGTATTTCGGGTGGTGCGCGGGCTGCGAGCAGCCCGCGTTATCGATGTGCATTTGTATGTTTTATTAAAGTTTTAGTTGCAGTTTAAAAAATATATATAAAATTCTAATACAAGTCGATAAAGGGACAGTTTCTTCTAGTTCACTACAAAGTGTGAGCAGGGTTACCATGTGCAAGTTGATTTTTTTGATAAAATTTTAGTCCCTGTAAAATCGCACCAAGATTGTTAACGACTTTTGTTAAAGGACCATACCTCTAAGTGCAGTGGTTAACGTGGGCAGTTGCCTCGGAGACCAGCTCGAGATGTGGAATAAGCTCCCCATTCGGGACTCGGCCTTCGGCCTCGTTAGTGACTCTCCTAAGGAATGTAAATGCGTAACACCCCATTCGGAACTCGGCCTTTGGCCTCGTAAGTGACTAACACGGCTCGGCCTACGGCCTCGCGGAGGCCACGCTCGGCCTTCGGCCTCGCAGGCCGAAAGCTCGGCCTTCGGCCTCGCAGGTTTGAAGCTCGGCCTGCGGCCTCGCAACCGTGGCGTTGTATCGCCAGCGAAAATCCCCATCCAGTAAATAAAAAGATTTAAAAATTCTCATGCAAGTCGAACAACTGACAGATACTTTTAGTTCCCGTGAGCGGTTGCATCAAAGACCAGCTCGAAATGTGGGAAAAAAACTCCCCATTCGGGACTCGGCCTTCGGCCTCGTTAGTGACTCTTCTAAGGAATGTAAATGCGTAACACCCCATTCGGAACTCGGCCTTCGGCCTCGTAAGTGACTAACACGGCTCGGCCTGCGGCCTCGCGGAGGCCACGCTCGGCCTTCGGCCTCGCGGGCCGAAAGCTCGGCCTTCGGTCTCGCCCTCGAAGCTCGGCCTTCGGCCTCGCAGGTTTGAAGCTCGGCCTGCGGCCTCGCAAATAAGAAGTGGTTTCGCCATCAAAAATCCCCATCCAGTAAAAAAAAAACAAATGACGTCATCCAAAAAATTTTTTTATATTTGGAATCAGGGACCCCAAATCTCCCTAAATACCAAATTTTAGCCAGATCAGAACAATTTGAATTTTAGTATCCGGGTCGAAGGACCAATTTTCAATTTTTGACAGAAACCTCAAATTCCCCTACAAACCCTCTATAACATTTGTTTTAACCCCCCATACCCACCTATAACGGTTCCGGAGTTGCAGTCGTTTTAAATTTGTATGGGAGAACCTCTTTTTTGTTCGGGAGGGTATTTTTTTTTCAATTTTCTAAAAAGGTCCCAGGGTTTTAGTCATTTTTAGTTTTGGCACCTACCCCCCATCGATTATGGTTTCCGAGATCCGTACACCAGTTCCATCAAGGAAACCAAAAATGACACTTTTCGGATTTTTCTGGTGGTCATAGGAACCTCCTCTACACTTTTCCCCTACATCATAAACACCCCCCATCGCTCCTTCTGGGAGAACAATGATGTCAATGAGTCAGTGAGTGAGTCAGTGGTAATCGAACTTTATATAATATAACTAGGTGTTGGGTGGTGCGCGGGCTGCGAGCAGCCCGCGTTATCGATGTGCATTAGTAACTTTTATCAAACTGGTAATTGCAGTTAAAAAAATATATAAAATTCTCATACAAATCGAGTAAGTGACAGTTTCTTCTAGTTCAGTACAAAGTGTGAGCAGGGTTACCATGTGCAAGTTGATTTTTTTGATAAAATTTTAGTTGCTGTAAAATCGCACCAAGATTGTAAACGACTTTTGTTAAGGGACCATACCTCTAAGTGCAGTGGTTAACGTGGGCAGTTGCCTCGGAGACCAGCTCGAGATGTGGAAAAAAAACTCCCCATTCGGGACTCGGCCTTCGGCCTCGTTAGCGACTCACCTGAGGGACGTTGATTCGTTACACCCCATTCGGAACTCGGCCTTCGGCCTCGTAAGTGACTAACACGGCTCGGCCTACGGCCTCGCGGAGGCCACGCTCGGCCTTCGGCCTCGCGGGCCGAAAGCTCGGCCTTCGGCCTCGCCCTCGAAGCTCGGCCTTCGGCCTCGCAGGTTTGAAGCTCGGCCTGCGGCCTCGCAGCCGTAGCGTTGTATCGCCAGCGAAAATCCCCATCCAGTAAAAAAAAAAAAATGACGTCATCCAAATTTTTTTTTTATATTTGGAATCAGGGACTCCCAATGTTCCTAAATACCAAATTTCAGCCAGATCGGAGTAACTTGGATTTTGGTATCCGGGTCGAAGGACCAATTCGCAATTTTTGACTAAAACCGCAAATTCTCCTACAAGTCCACTACAATATTTGTTCGAACCCCCCATACCCACCTATAACGGTTTCGGAGCTGCAGTCGTTTTAAATTTGTATGGGAGAACCTCTTTTTTGTTCGGGAGGGTAATTTTTTTTCAACTTTTTAAAAGGATCCCAGGGTTTTAGTCATTTTTAGTTTTGGCACCTACCCCCCATCTATTATAGTTTCCGAGATCCCTACACCAGTTCCACGAAGGAAACCAAAAATGGCACTTTTCGGATTTTTCTGGAGGTCACAGAAACCTCCTCTCCACTTTTTCCCTACATCACAAACACCCCCCATCGCTCCTTCTAGGAGAACAATTATGTCAATCAGTCAGTGAGTGAGTGAGTCAGTCAGTGGTAATCGAGCTTTATATATATAACTAGGTGTTGGGTGGTGCGCGGGCTGCGAGCAGCCCGCGTTATCGATGTGCATTAGTATTTATTTCAAGATTGTAATTGCAGTTAAAAAATATTTAAAATTCTCATACAAGTCGAGTAGGTGACAGTTTCTTCTAGTTCAGTACAAAGTGTGAGCAGGGTTACCATGTGCAAGTTGATATTTTCGATCAAATTTTAGTCGCTGTAAAATCGCACCAAGATTGTAAACGACTATTGTTAAAGGACCATACCTCTAAGTGCAGTGGTTAACGTGGGCAGTTGCCTCGGAGACCAGCTCGAGATGTGGAAAAAAAACTCCCCATTCGGGACTCGGCCTTCGGCCTCGTAAGTGACTCTCCTAAGGAATGTAAACGCGTAACACCCCATTCGTAAGTGACTAACACGGCTCAGCCTACGGCCTCGCGGAGGCCACGCTCGGCCTTCGGCCTCGCGGGCCGAAAGCTCGGCCTTCGGCCTCGCAGGTTTGAAGCTCGGCCTGCGGCCTCGCAACCGTGGCGTTGTATCGCCAGCGAAAATCCCCATCCAGTAAATAAAAAGATTTAAAAATTTCCATGCAAGTCGAACAGCTGACAGATACTTTTAGTTCCCGTGAGCGGTTGCATCAAAGACCAGCTCGAGATGTGGTAAAAACTCCCCATTCTGAACTCAGCCTTCGGCCTCGTTAGTGACTCTCCTAAGGAATGTAAATGCGTAACACCCCATTCGGAACTCGGCCTTCGGCCTCGTAAGTGACTAACACGGCTCGGCCTGCGGCCTCGCGGAGGCCACGCTCGGCCTGCGGCCTCGCGGAGGCCACGCTCGGCCTTCGGCCTCGCGGGCCGAAAGCTCGGCCTTCGGCCTCGCAGGTTTGAAGCTCGGCCTGCGGCCTCGCAAATAAGAAGTGGTTTCGCCATCAAAAATCCCCATCCAGTAAAAAAAAAACAAATGACGTCATCCAAAAAAATTTTTCATATTCGGAATCAGGGACCCCCAATCTCCCTAAATACCAAATTTCAGCCAGATCAGAGCAACTTGGATTTTGGTATCCGGGTCGAAGGACCAATTTTTAATTTTTGACAGAAACCTCAAATTCCCCTACAAACCCTCTATAACATTTGTTTGAACCCCCCATACCCACCTATAACGGTTCCGGAGTTGCGGTCGTTTTAAATTTGTATGGGAGAACCTCTTTTTTGTTCGGGAGGGTAATTTTTTTCCAACTTTCCAAAAAGGTCCCAGGGTTTTAGTCATTTTTAGTTTTGACACCTACCCCCCATCGATTATGGTTTCCGAGATCCGTACACCAGTTTCATCAAGGAAACCAAAAATGACACTTTTCGGATTTTTCTGGTGGTCATAGGAACCTCCTCTACACTTTTCCCCTACACCACAAACACCCCCCATCGCTCCTTCTGGGAGAACAATGATGTCAATGAGTCAGTGAGTGAGTGAGTGGTAATCGAACTTTATATATTATAACTAGTATTTGGGTGGCGCGCGGGCTGCGAGCAGCCCGCGTTATCGATGTGCATTAGTAATTTTCATCAAGATTTGTAGTTGCAGTTCATAAAAATATATAAAATTCTCATACAAGTCGAGTAAGTGACAGTTTCTTCTAGTTCAGTACAAAGTGTGGGCAGGGTTACCATGTGCAAGTTGATTTTTTTGATAAAATTTTAGTCGCTGTGAAATCGCACCAAGGTTGTGAACGACTTTTGTTAAGGGACCATACCTCTAAGTGCAGTGGTTAACGTGGGCAGTTGCCTCGGAGACCAGCTCGAGATGTGGAAAGAAAACTCCCTATTCGGGACTCGGCCTTCGGCCTCGTTAGTGACTCTCCTAAGGAATGTAAACGCGTAACACCCCATTCGTAAGTGACTAACACGGCTCGGCCTACGGCCTCGCGGAGGCCACGCTCGGCCTTCGGCCTCGCGGGCCGAAAGCTCGGCCTTCGGCCTCGCAGGTTTGAAGCTCGGCCTGCGGCCTCGCAACTGTGGCGTTATATCGCCAGCGAAAATCCCCATCCAGTAAATAAAAAGATTTAAAAATTCTCATGCAAGTCGAACAACTTACAGATACTTTTAGTTCCCGTGAGCGGTTGCATCAAAGACCAGCTCGAGATGTGGAAAAAAAACTCCCCATTTGGGACTCGGCCTTCGGCCTCGTTAGTGACTCTCCTAAGGAATGTAAATGCGTAACACCCCATTCGGAACTCGGCCTTCGGCCTCGTAAGTGACTAACACGGCTCGGCCTACGGCCTCGCGGAGGCCACGCTCGGCCTTCGGCCTCGCGGGCCGAAAGCTCGGCCTTCGGCCTCGCCCTAGAAGCTCGGCCTTCGGCCTCGCAGGTTTGAAGCTCGGCCTGCGGCCTCGCAAATAAGAAGTGGTTTCGCCATCAAAAATCCCCATCCAGTAAAAAATAAAAACAAATAACGTCATCAAAAAATTTTTTTCATATTTGGAAGCAGGGACCCCCAATCTCCCTAAATACCAAATTTCAGCCAGATCGGAGAAACTTGGATTTTGGTATCCGGGTCGAAGGACCAATTTTCAATTTTCGACTAAAACCCCAAATTCTCCTACAAACTCTCTATAACATTTGTTCAAACCCCCCATACCCACCTATAACGGTTTCGGAGTTGCGGTCGTTTTAAATTTGTATGAGAGAACCTCTTTTTTGTTCGGGAGGGTAATTTTTTTTCAACTCTCCAAAAAGGTCCCAAGGTTTTAGTCATTTTTAGTTTTGACACCTACCCCCCATCGATTATGGTTTCCGAGATCCGTACACCAGTTCCATCAAGGAAACCAAAAATGACACTTTTCGGATTTTTCTGGTGGTCATAGGAACATCCTCTACACTTTTCCCCTACATCACAAACACCTCCCATCGCTCCTTCTAGGAGAACAATGATGTCAATCAGTCAGTCAGTCAGTCAGTCAGTCAGTGAGTGGTAATCGAACTTTATATAATATAACTAGTATTTCGGGTGGTGCGCGGGCTGCGAGCAGCCCGCGTTATCGATGTGCATTAGTAATATTTATCAAGATTTGTAGTTGCAGTTAAAAACTATTTAAAATTCTCATACAAGTCGAGTAGGTGACAGTTTCTTCTAGTTCAGTACAAAGTGTGAGCAGGGTTACCATGTGCAAGTTGTTTTTTTTGATAAAAATTTAGTCGCTGTAAAATCGCACCAAGATTGTAAACGACTTTTGTTAAGGGACCATACCTCTAAGTGCAGTGGTTAACGTGGGCAGTTGCCTCGGAGACCAGCTCGAGATGTTTAAAAAGCTCCCCATTCGAGACTCGGCCTTCGGCCTCGTTAGTGACTCTCCTAAGGAATGTAAACGCGTAACACCCCTTTCGTAAGTGACTAACACAGCTCGGCCTACGGCCTCGCGGAGGCCACGCTCGGCCTTCGGCCTCGCGGGCCGAAAGCTCGGCCTTCGGCCTCGCAGGTTTGAAGCTCGGCCTGCGGCCTCGCAACCGTGGCGTTGTATCGCCAGCGAAAATCCCCATCCAGTAAATAAAAAGATTAAAAAATTCTCATACAAGTCGAACAACTGACAGATACTTTTAGTTCCCGTGAGCGGTTGCATCAAAGACCAGCTCGAGATGTGGTAAAAACTCCCCATTCGGAACTCGGCCTTCGGCCTCGTTAGTGACTCTCCTAAGGAATGTAAATGCGTAACACCCCATTCGGAACTCGGCCTTCGGCCTCGTAAGTGACTAACACGGCTCGGCCTACGGCCTCGCGGAGGCCACGCTCGGCCTTCGGCCTCGCGGGCCGAAAGCTCGGCCTTCGGCCTCGCCCTGGAAGCTCGGCCTTCGGCCTCGCAGGTTTGAAGCTCGGCCTGCGGCCTCGCAAATAAGAAGCGGTTTCGCCATCAAAAATCCCCATCCAGTAAAAAAAAAACAAATGACGTCATCCAAAAAATTTTTTATATTTGGAATCAGGGACCCCCAATCTCGCTAAATACCAAATTTGAGCCAGATCGGAGCAACTTGGATTTTGGTATCCGGGTCGAAGGACCAATTTTCAATTTTCGACTAAAACCCCAAATTCTCCTACAAACCCTCTATAACATTTGTTCAAACCCCCCATACCCACCTATAACGGTTCGGGAGCAGCGGTCGTTTTAAATTTGTATGGGAGAACCTCTTCTTTGTTCGGGAGGGTAATTTTTTTTCAACTTTCCAAAAAGGTCCCAGGGTTTTAGTCATTTTTAGTTTTGACACCTACCCCCCATCGATTATGGTTTCCGAGATCCGAACACCAGTTCCATCAAGGAAACCAAAAATGACACTTTTCGGATTTTTCTGGTGGTCATAGGAACATCCTCTACACTTTTCCCCTACATTACAAACACCCCCCATCGCTCCTTCTAGGAGAACAATGATGTCAATGAGTGAGTGAGTCAGTGGTAATCGAACTTTATATAATACTAGTATTTCGGGTGGTGCGCGGGCTGCGAGCAGCCCGCGTTATCGATGTGCATTAGTAATATTTATCAAGATTTGTAGTTGCAGTTAAAAAATATTTAAAATTCTCATACAAGTCGAGTAGGTGACAGTTTCTTCTAGTTCAGTACAAAGTGTGAGCAGGGTTACCATGTGCAAGTTGTTTTTTTTGATAAAAATTTAGTCGCTGTAAAATCGCACCAAGATTGTAAACGACTTTTGTTAAGGGACCATACCTCTAAGTGCAGTGGTTAACGTGGGCAGTTGCCTCGGAGACCAGCTCGAGATGTTTAAAAAGCTCCCCATTCGAGACTCGGCCTTCGGCCTCGTTAGTGACTCTCCTAAGGAATGTAAACGCGTAACACCCCTTTCGTAAGTGACTAACACAGCTCGGCCTACGGCCTCGCGGAGGCCACGCTCGGCCTTCGGCCTCGCGGGCCGAAAGCTCGGCCTTCGGCCTCGCAGGTTTGAAGCTCGGCCTGCGGCCTCGCAACCGTGGCGTTGTATCGCCAGCGAAAATCCCCATCCAGTAAATAAAAAGATTAAAAAATTCTCATACAAGTCGAACAACTGACAGATACTTTTAGTTCCCGTGAGCGGTTGCATCAAAGACCAGCTCGAGATGTGGTAAAAACTCCCCATTCGGAACTCGGCCTTCGGCCTCGTTAGTGACTCTCCTAAGGAATGTAAATGCGTAACACCCCATTCGGAACTCGGCCTTCGGCCTCGTAAGTGACTAACACGGCTCGGCCTACGGCCTCGCGGAGGCCACGCTCGGCCTTCGGCCTCGCGGGCCGAAAGCTCGGCCTTCGGCCTCGCCCTGGAAGCTCGGCCTTCGGCCTCGCAGGTTTGAAGCTCGGCCTGCGGCCTCGCAAATAAGAAGCGGTTTCGCCATCAAAAATCCCCATCCAGTAAAAAAAAAACAAATGACGTCATCCAAAAAATTTTTTATATTTGGAATCAGGGACCCCCAATCTCGCTAAATACCAAATTTGAGCCAGATCGGAGCAACTTGGATTTTGGTATCCGGGTCGAAGGACCAATTTTCAATTTTCGACTAAAACCCCAAATTTTCCTACAAACCCTCTATAACATTTGTTCAAACCCCCCATACCCACCTATAACGGTTCGGGAGCAGCGGTCGTTTTAAATTTGTATGGGAGAACCTCTTTTTTGTTCGGGAGGGTAATTTTTTTTCAACTTTCCAAAAAGGTCCCAGGGTTTTAGTCATTTTTAGTTTTGACACCTACCCCCCATCGATTATGGTTTCCGAGATCCGAACACCAGTTCCATCAAGGAAACCAAAAATGACACTTTTCGGATTTTTCTGGTGGTCATAGGAACATCCTCTACACTTTTCCCCTACATTACAAACACCCCCCATCGCTCCTTCTAGGAGAACAATGATGTCAATGAGTGAGTGAGTCAGTGGTAATCGAACTTTATATAATATAACTAGTATTTCGGGTGGTGCGCGGGCTGCGAGCAGCCCGCGTTATCGATGTGCATTAGTATTATTAACAAAAATGTCATTGCAGTTGAAAAAATATATAAAAATCTCATACAAGTCGAGTAAGTGACAGTTTCTTCTAGTTCAGTACAAAGTGTGAGCAGGGTTACCATATAACTTGCATATTTTTTTGATAAAATTTTAGTCGCTGTAAAATCGCACCAAGATTGTAAACGACTTTTGTTAAGGGACCATACCTCTAAGTGCAATGGTTAACGTGGGCAGTTGCCTTGGAGACCAGCTCGAGATGTGGAAAAAAAACTCACCATTCGGGACTCGGCCTTCGGCCTCGTTAGTGACTCTCCTAAGGAATGTAAACGCGTAACACCCCATTCGTAAGTGACTAAAACGGCTCGGCCTACGGCCTCGCGGAGGCCACGCTCGGCCTTCGGCCTCGCAGGCCAAGGGCTCGGCCTTCGGCCTCGCAGGTTTGAAGCTCGGCCTGCGGCCTCGCAACCGTGGCGTTGTATCGCCAGCGAAAATCCCCATCCAGTAAATTAAAAACTCTCATGCAAGTCGAACAACTGACAGATACTTTTAGTTCCCGTGAGCGGTTACATTGAAGACCAGCTCGAGATGTAGAAAAAACTTCCCATCCGGGACTCGGCCTTCGGCCTTGTTAGCGACTTCCATAGGATGCGTTAATGAGGTACACCCCATTCGGAACTCGGCCTTCGGCCTCGTAAGTTACTAAAACGGCTCGGCCTACGGCCTCGCGGAGGCCACGCTCGGCCTTCGGCCTCGCGGGCCGAAAGCTCGGCCTCCGGCCTCGCAGGTTTGAAGCTCGGCCTTCGGCCTCGCGGTGTTTAAGGCTCGGCCTGCGGCCTCGCAAGTTACAAAGGGAATGTTTTTAAGCTGTTCCCAATGACGGCCAGCTCGGCCTTCGGCCTCGCAGGCCTACAGCTCGGCCTCCGGCCTCGCTAGGGTGGAGCTCGGCCTTCGGCCTCGCCTCCACAGCTCGGCCTGCGGCCTCGCTCGATTGCAGCTCGGCCTGCGGCCTCGCAAAGAGAATGTGGTTTCGCCACCAAAAATCCGCATCCAGTAAAAAAAAAACTAATGACGTCATTAAAAACCTTTTTTCATATTTCGAATCAGGGACTCCAAATCTCCCTAAATACCTAATTTCAGCCAGATCGGAGCAACTTGAATTTTGGTATCCGGTTCGAAGGACCAATTTGCAATTTTTGACAAAATCCCCAAATTTCCCTACAAATCCTCTATGACATTTGTTTGAACCCCTCATACTTATCTATAATGGTTTAGGAGTTGCGATCGTTTTAAATTTGTATGGGAGAACCTCTTTTTTGTTCGGGAGGGTAATTTTTTTTCATTTTTCCAAAAGGGTCCCAGGGTTTTAGTCATTTTTAGTTTTGACACCAACCCCCCATCGATTATGGTTTTCGAGATCCCTACACCAGTTCCATCAAGGAAACCAAAAATGACACTTTTCGGATTTTTCCCTAAGTCACGTGGGCACTCTCTATCCAGTAAACTATATAATTCTAACCTAAAAACACTCTTTCTGGGAGAACAATGATGTCAGTCAGTCAGTCAATCAGTGGTAGAGCAGCTTTATATATTATAACTAGGTGTTGGGTGGTGCGCGGGCTGCGAGCAGCCCGCGTTATCGATGTGCATTAGTAATATTTATCAAGATTCTTAGTTGCAGTTTATAAAAATATATAAAATTCTCATACAAGTCGAGTAAGTGACAGTTTCTTCTAGTTCAGTACAAAGTGTCGGCAGGGTTACCATGTGCAAGTTGATTTTTTTGATAAAATTTTAGTCGCTGTAAGATCGCACCAAGATTGTAAACGACCTTTGTTAAGGAACCATACCTCTAAGTGCAGTGGTTGACGTGGGCCGTTGCCTCGGAGACCAGCTCGAGATGTGGAAAAAACCCTTCATTTGGGACTCGGCCTTCGGCCTCGTTAGCGACTCACCTGAGGGACGTTAATTCGTTACACCCCATTCGGAACTCGGCCTTCGGCCTCGTAAGTGACTAACACGGCTCGGCCTACGGCCTCGCGGAGGCCACGCTCGGCCTTCGGCCTCGCGGGCCGAAAGCTCGGCCTTCGGCCTCGCCCTGGAAGCTCGGCCTTCGGCCTCGCAGGTTTGAAGCTCGGCCTGCGGCCTCGCAGCCGTGGCGTTGTATCGCCAGCGAAAATCCCCAACCAGTAAAAAAAAAAAAAAGACGTCATCCAAAAATTTTTTTTATATTTAGAATCAGGGACCCCCAATCTCCCTAAATACTAAATTTCAGCCAGATCAGACAAACTTGGATTTTGGTATCCGGGTCGAAGGACCAATTTGCAATTTTTGACTAAAACTTCAAATTCTCCTACAAACTCTCTATAATATTTGTTTGAACCCCCCATACCCACCTATAACGGTTCCGGAGCTGCGGTCGTTTTAAATTTGTATGGGAGAACCTCTTTTTTGTTAGGGAGGGTATTTTTTTTTCAACTTTCCAAAAGGGTCCCAGGGTTTTAGTCATTTTTAGTTCTGACACATACCCCCTATCGATTATAGTTTCCGAGATCCCTACACCAGTTCCATCAAGGAAACCAAAAATGGCAATTTTCGGATTTTTCTGGAGGTCACGGGAACTTCCTCTACACTTTTCCCCTACACCACAAACACCCCCCATAGCTCCTTCTAGGAGAACAATTCTGTCAATCAGTGAGTGAGTGAGTGAGTGAGTGAATCAGTGGTAATCGAGCTTTATATATATAATAATAATAATAATAACTAGATGTTCGGTTGTGCGCGGGCTGCGAGCAGCCCGCGTTATCGATGTGCATTTGTATTTTTAATTAAAGTTTTAGTTGCAGTTTATAAATTATATAAAATTCTCATACAAGTCGAGTAAGTGACAGTTTCTTCTAGTTCAGTACAAAGTGTGGGCAGTGTTACCATGTGCAAGTTGATTTTTTTGATAAAATTTTAGTCGCTGTAAAATCGCCCCAAGATTGTAATCGAGTTTTGTTAAGGGACCATACCTCTAAGTGCAGTGGTTAACGTGGGCAGTTGCCTCGGAGACCAGCTCGAGAAGTAAAAAAAAACTCCCCATTCGGGACTCGGCCTTCGGCCTCGTTAGTGACTCTCCTAAGGAATGTAAATGCGTAACACCCCATTCGGAACTCGGCCTTCGGCCTCGTAAGTGACTAACATGGCTCGGCCTACGGCCTCGTGGAGGCCACGCTCGGCCTTCGGCCTCGCGGGCCGAAAGCTCGGCCTTCGGCCTCGCCCTCGAAGCTCGGCCTTCGGCCTCGCAGGTTTGAAGCTCGGCCTGCGGCCTCGCAGCCGTGGCGTTGTATCGCCAGCGAAAATCCCCATCCAGTAAAAAAAAAAAAAATGACGTCATCCAAAAAATTTTTTTATATTTAGAATCAGGGACCCCCAATCTCCCTAAATACCAAATTTCAGCCAGATCAGACAAACTTGGATTTTGGTATCCGGGTCGAAGGACTAATTTGCAATTTTTGACTAAAAACCCAAATTCTCTTACAAACCCTCTATACTATTTGTTCGAACACCCCATACCCACCTATAACGGTTCCGGAGCTGCGGTCGTTTTAAATTTGTATGGGAGAACCTCTTTTTTGTTTGGGAGGGTAATTTTTTTTCAACTTTCCAAAAAGGTCCCAGGGTTTTAGCCATTTTTAGTTTTGGCACCTACCCCCCATCTATTATAGTTTCCGAGATCCCTACACCAGTTCCACGAAGGAAACCAAAAATGGCACTTTTCGGATTTTTCTGGAGGTCACAGGAACCTCCTCTCCACTTTTCCCCTACATTACAGACACCCCCCATAGCTCCTTCTAGGAGAACAATTATGTCAATCAGTCAGTGAGTGAGTGAGTCAGTCAGTGGTAATCGAGCTTTATATATATAACTAGTATTTCGGGTGGTGCGCGGGCTGCGAGCAGCCCGCGTTATCGATGTGCATTTGTATTTATTTCAAATTTGTAATTGCAGTTGAAAAAATATACATAATTCTCATACAAGTAGAGTAAGTGACAGTTTCTTCTAGTTCAGTACAAAGTGTGGGCAGGGTTACCATGTGCAAGTTGATTTTTTTGATAAAATTTTAGTCGCTGTAAAATCGCACCAAGATTGTTAACGACTTTTGTTAAAGGACCATACCTCTAAGTGCAGTGGTTAACGTGGGCAGTTGCCTCGGAGACCAGCTCGAGATGTGGAATAAGCTCCCCATTCGGGACTCGGCCTTCGGCCTCGTTAGTGACTCTCCTAAGGAATGTAAATGCGTAACACCCCATTCGGAACTCGGCCTTTGGCCTCGTAAGTGACTAACACGGCTCGGCCTACGGCCTCGCGGAGGCCACGCTCGGCCTTCGGCCTCGCAGGCCGAAAGCTCGGCCTTCGGCCTCGCAGGTTTGAAGCTCGGCCTGCGGCCTCGCAACCGTGGCGTTGTATCGCCAGCGAAAATCCCCATCCAGTAAATAAAAAGATTTAAAAATTCTCATGCAAGTCGAACAACTGACAGATACTTTTAGTTCCCGTGAGCGGTTGCATCAAAGACCAGCTCGAAATGTGGGAAAAAAACTCCCCATTCGGGACTCGGCCTTCGGCCTCGTTAGTGACTCTTCTAAGGAATGTAAATGCGTAACACCCCATTCGGAACTCGGCCTTCGGCCTCGTAAGTGACTAACACGGCTCGGCCTGCGGCCTCGCGGAGGCCACGCTCGGCCTTCGGCCTCGCGGGCCGAAAGCTCGGCCTTCGGTCTCGCCCTCGAAGCTCGGCCTTCGGCCTCGCAGGTTTGAAGCTCGGCCTGCGGCCTCGCAAATAAGAAGTGGTTTCGCCATCAAAAATCCCCATCCAGTAAAAAAAAAACAAATGACGTCATCCAAAAAATTTTTTTATATTTGGAATCAGGGACCCCAAATCTCCCTAAATACCAAATTTTAGCCAGATCAGAACAATTTGAATTTTAGTATCCGGGTCGAAGGACCAATTTTCAATTTTTGACAGAAACCTCAAATTCCCCTACAAACCCTCTATAACATTTGTTTTAACCCCCCATACCCACCTATAACGGTTCCGGAGTTGCAGTCGTTTTAAATTTGTATGGGAGAACCTCTTTTTTGTTCGGGAGGGTATTTTTTTTTCAATTTTCTAAAAAGGTCCCAGGGTTTTAGTCATTTTTAGTTTTGGCACCTACCCCCCATCGATTATGGTTTCCGAGATCCGTACACCAGTTCCATCAAGGAAACCAAAAATGACACTTTTCGGATTTTTCTGGTGGTCATAGGAACCTCCTCTACACTTTTCCCCTACATCATAAACACCCCCCATCGCTCCTTCTGGGAGAACAATGATGTCAATGAGTCAGTGAGTGAGTCAGTGGTAATCGAACTTTATATAATATAATAACTAGGTGTTGGGTGGTGCGCGGGCTGCGAGCAGCCCGCGTTATCGATGTGCATTAGTATTTATTTCAAGATTGTAATTGCAGTTAAAAAATATTTAAAATTCTCATACAAGTCGAGTAGGTGACAGTTTCTTCTAGTTCAGTACAAAGTGTGAGCAGGGTTACCATGTGCAAGTTGATATTTTCGATCAAATTTTAGTCGCTGTAAAATCGCACCAAGATTGTAAACGACTATTGTTAAAGGACCATACCTCTAAGTGCAGTGGTTAACGTGGGCAGTTGCCTCGGAGACCAGCTCGAGATGTGGAAAAAAAACTCCCCATTCGGGACTCGGCCTTCGGCCTCGTAAGTGACTCTCCTAAGGAATGTAAACGCGTAACACCCCATTCGTAAGTGACTAACACGGCTCAGCCTACGGCCTCGCGGAGGCCACGCTCGGCCTTCGGCCTCGCGGGCCGAAAGCTCGGCCTTCGGCCTCGCAGGTTTGAAGCTCGGCCTGCGGCCTCGCAACCGTGGCGTTGTATCGCCAGCGAAAATCCCCATCCAGTAAATAAAAAGATTTAAAAATTTCCATGCAAGTCGAACAGCTGACAGATACTTTTAGTTCCCGTGAGCGGTTGCATCAAAGACCAGCTCGAGATGTGGTAAAAACTCCCCATTCTGAACTCAGCCTTCGGCCTCGTTAGTGACTCTCCTAAGGAATGTAAATGCGTAACACCCCATTCGGAACTCGGCCTTCGGCCTCGTAAGTGACTAACACGGCTCGGCCTGCGGCCTCGCGGAGGCCACGCTCGGCCTGCGGCCTCGCGGAGGCCACGCTCGGCCTTCGGCCTCGCGGGCCGAAAGCTCGGCCTTCGGCCTCGCAGGTTTGAAGCTCGGCCTGCGGCCTCGCAAATAAGAAGTGGTTTCGCCATCAAAAATCCCCATCCAGTAAAAAAAAAACAAATGACGTCATCCAAAAAAATTTTTCATATTCGGAATCAGGGACCCCCAATCTCCCTAAATACCAAATTTCAGCCAGATCAGAGCAACTTGGATTTTGGTATCCGGGTCGAAGGACCAATTTTTAATTTTTGACAGAAACCTCAAATTCCCCTACAAACCCTCTATAACATTTGTTTGAACCCCCCATACCCACCTATAACGGTTCCGGAGTTGCGGTCGTTTTAAATTTGTATGGGAGAACCTCTTTTTTGTTCGGGAGGGTAATTTTTTTCCAACTTTCCAAAAAGGTCCCAGGGTTTTAGTCATTTTTAGTTTTGACACCTACCCCCCATCGATTATGGTTTCCGAGATCCGTACACCAGTTTCATCAAGGAAACCAAAAATGACACTTTTCGGATTTTTCTGGTGGTCATAGGAACCTCCTCTACACTTTTCCCCTACACCACAAACACCCCCCATCGCTCCTTCTGGGAGAACAATGATGTCAATGAGTCAGTGAGTGAGTGAGTGGTAATCGAACTTTATATATTATAACTAGTATTTCGGGTGGTGCGCGGGCTGCGAGCAGCCCGCGTTATCGATGTGCATTTGTATTTTTAATTAAAGTTTTAGTTGCAGTTTATAAATTATATAAAATTCTCATACAAGTCGAGTAAGTGACAGTTTCTTCTAGTTCAGTACAAAGTGTGGGCAGTGTTACCATGTGCAAGTTGATTTTTTTGATAAAATTTTAGTCGCTGTAAAATCGCCCCAAGATTGTAATCGAATTTTGTTAAGGGACCATACCTCTAAGTGCAGTGGTTAACGTGGGCAGTTGCCTCGGAGACCAGCTCGAGAAGTAAAAAAAAACTCCCCATTCGGGACTCGGCCTTCGGCCTCGTTAGTGACTCTCCTAAGGAATGTAAATGCGTAACACCCCATTCGGAACTCGGCCTTCGGCCTCGTAAGTGACTAACATGGCTCGGCCTACGGCCTCGTGGAGGCCACGCTCGGCCTTCGGCCTCGCGGGCCGAAAGCTCGGCCTTCGGCCTCGCCCTCGAAGCTCGGCCTTCGGCCTCGCAGGTTTGAAGCTCGGCCTGCGGCCTCGCAGCCGTGGCGTTGTATCGCCAGCGAAAATCCCCATCCAGTAAAAAAAAAAAAAATGACGTCATCCAAAAAATTTTTTTATATTTAGAATCAGGGACCCCCAATCTCCCTAAATACCAAATTTCAGCCAGATCAGACAAACTTGGATTTTGGTATCCGGGTCGAAGGACCAATTTGCAATTTTTGACTAAAAACCCAAATTCTCTTACAAACCCTCTATACTATTTGTTCGAACACCCCATACCCACCTATAACGGTTCCGGAGCTGCGGTCGTTTTAAATTTGTATGGGAGAACCTCTTTTTTGTTTGGGAGGGTAATTTTTTTTCAACTTTCCAAAAAGGTCCCAGGGTTTTAGCCATTTTTAGTTTTGGCACCTACCCCCCATCTATTATAGTTTCCGAGATCCCTACACCAGTTCCACGAAGGAAACCAAAAATGGCACTTTTCGGATTTTTCTGGAGGTCACAGGAACCTCCTCTCCACTTTTCCCCTACATTACAGACACCCCCCATAGCTCCTTCTAGGAGAACAATTATGTCAATCAGTCAGTGAGTGAGTGAGTCAGTCAGTGGTAATCGAGCTTTATATATATAACTAGGTGTTGGGTGGTGCGCGGGCTGCGAGCAGCCCGCGTTATCGATGTGCATTTTTATTTTTAATTGAAGTTTTAGTTGCAGTTTATAAATTATATAAAACTGTCATACAAGTCGAGTAAGTGACAGTTTCTTCTAGTTCAGTACAAAGTGTGGGCAGTGTTACCATGTGCAAGTTGATTTTTTTGATAAAATTTTAGTCGCTGTAAAATCGCCCCAAGATTGTAATCGAGTTTTGTTAAGGGACCATACCTCTAAGTGCAGTGGTTAACGTGGGCAGTTGCCTCGGAGACCAGCTCGAGAAGTAAAAAAAAACTCCCCATTCGGGACTCGGCCTTCGGCCTCGTTAGTGACTCTCCTAAGGAATGTAAATGCGTAACACCCCATTCGGAACTCGGCCTTCGGCCTCGTAAGTGACTAACATGGCTCGGCCTACGGCCTCGTGGAGGCCACGCTCGGCCTTCGGCCTCGCGGGCCGAAAGCTCGGCCTTCGGCCTCGCCCTGGAAGCTCGGCCTTCGGCCTCGCAGGTTTGAAGCTCGGCCTGCGGCCTCGCAGCCGTGGCGTTGTATCGCCAGCGAAAATCCCCATCCAGTAAAAAAAAAAAAAATGACGTCATCCAAAAAATTTTTTTATATTTAAAATCAGGGACCCCCAATCTCCCTAAATACCAAATTTCAGCTAGATCAGACAAACTTGGATTTTGGTATCCGGGTCGAAGGACCAATTTTCAATTTTCGACAAAAACCCCAAATTTTCCTACAAACCCTCTATAATATTTGTTTGAACCCTCCATACCCACCTATAACGGTTCCGGAGTTGCGGTCGTTTTAAATTTGTATGGGAGAACCTCTTTTTTGTTCGGGAGGGTAATTTTTTTTCAACTTTCCAAAAAGGTCCCAGGGTTTTAGTCATTTTTAGTTTTGGCACCTACCCCCCAACTATTACAGTTTCCGAGATCCCTACACCAGTTCTATGATGGAAACCAAAAATGACACTTTTCGGATTTTTCTGGAGGTCACGGGAACCCTCTCTACACTTTTACCCTACACCACAAACACCCCCCATCTCTTCTTCTAGGAGAACAATTCTGTCAATCAGTGAGTCAGTGAGTGAGTCAGTGAGTGGTAATCGAGGTTTATATATATACTAGTATTTCGGGTGGTGCGCGGGCTGCGAGCAGCCCGCGTTATCGATGTGCATTTGTATTTATTTCAAGATTGTAATTGCAGTTGAAAAAATATATAAAATTCTCATACAAGTCGAGTAAGTGACAGATTCTTCTAGTTCAGTACAAAGTGTGAGCAGGGTTACCATGTGAAAGTTGATTTTTTCGATAAAATTTTAGTCGATGTAAAATCGCCCCAAGATTGTTAACGACTTTTGTTAAGGGACCATACCTCTAAGTGCAGTGGTTAACGTGGGCAGTTGCCTCGGAGACCAGCTCGAGATGTGGAATAAACTCCCCATTCGGGACTCGGCCTTCGGCCTCGTTAGTGACTCTCCTAAGGAATGTAAACGCGTAACACCCCATTCGTAAGTGACTAACACGGCTCGGCCTACGGCCTCGCGGAGGCCACGCTCGGCCTTCGGCCTCGCGGGCCGAAAGCTCGGCCTTCGGCCTCGCAGGTTTGAAGCTCGGCCTGCGGCCTCGCAACCGTGGCGTTGTATCGCCAGCGAAAATCCCCATCCAGTAAATAAAAAGATTTAAAAATTTCCATGCAAGTCGAACAGCTGACAGATACTTTTAGTTCCCGTGAGCGGTTGCATCAAAGACCAGCTCGAGATGTGGTGAAAACTCCCCATGCTGAACTCGGCCTTCGGCCTCGTTAGTGACTCTCTTAAGGAATGTAAATGCGCAACACCCCATTCGGAACTCGGCCTTCGGCCTCGTAAGTGACTAACACGGCTCGGCCTACGGCCTCGCGGAGGCCACGCTCGGCCTTCGGCCTCGCGGGCCGAAAGCTCGGCCTTCGGCCTCGCCCTCGAAGCTCGGCCTTCGGCCTCGCAGGTTTGAAGCTCGGCCTGCGGCCTCGCAAATAAGAAGTGGTTTCGCCATCAAAAATCCCCATCCAGTAAAAAAAAAACAAATGACGTCATCAAAAAAATTTTTTCATATTTGGAATCAGGGACCCCCAATCTCCCTAAGTACCAAATTTCAGCGAAATCGGAACAACTTGAATTTTGGTATCCGGGTCGAAGGACCAATTTTCAATTTTCGACTAAAACCCCAAATTCTCCTACAAACCTTCTATAACATTTGTTTAAACCCCCCATACCCACCTATAACGGTTCGGGAGTTGCGGTCGTTTAAATTTTGTATGAAAGAACCTCTTTTTTGTTCGGGAGGGTAATTTTTTTTCAACTTTCCAAAAAGGTCCCAGGGTTTTAGTCATTTTTAGTTCTGACACCTACCCCCCATCGATTATGGTTTCCGAGATCCGTACACCAGTTCCATCAAGGAAACCAAAAATGACACTTTTCGGATTTTTCTGGTGGTCATAGGAACCTCCTCTACACTTTTTTCCTACATCACAAACACCCCCCATCGCTCCTTCTGGGAGAACAATGATGTCAATGAGTGAGTCAGTGAGTCAGTGGTAATCGAACTTTATATAATATAACTAGTATTTCGGGTGGTGCGCGGGCTGCGAGCAGCCCGCGTTATCGATGTGCATTTGTATTTATTTCAAATTTGTAATTGCAGTTGAAAAAATATACATAATTCTCATACAAGTAGAGTAAGTGACAGTTTCTTCTAGTTCAGTACAAAGTGTGGGCAGGGTTACCATGTGCAAGTTGATTTTTTTGATAAAATTTTAGTCGCTGTAAAATCGCCCCAATATTGTAATCGACTTTTGTTAAGGGTCCATACCTCTAAGTGCAGTGGTTAACGTGGGCCGTTGCCTCGGAGACCAGCTCGAGATGTGAAAAAAAACTCCCCATTCGGGACTCGGCCTTCGGCCTCGTTAGTGACTCTCCTAAGGAATGTAAACGCGTAACAACCCATTCGTAAGTGACTAACACGGCTCGGCCTACGGCCTCGCGGAGGCCACGCTCGGCCTTCGGCCTCGCGGGCCGAAAGCTCGGCCTTCGGCCTCGCAGCTTTGGAGCTCGGCCTGCGGCCTCGCAACCGTGGCGTTGTATCGCCAGCGAAAATTCCCAACCAGTAAAAATAAAGATTTAAAAATTCTCATGCAAGTCGAACAACTGACAGATACTTTTAGTTCCCGTGAGCGGTTGCATCAAAGACCAGCTCGAGATGTGGTAAAACTTCCCATGCTGAACTCGGCCTTCAGCCTCGTTAGTGACTCTCCTAAGGAATGTAAATGCGTAACACCCCATTCGGAACTCGGCCTTCGGCCTCGTAAGTGACTAACACGGCTCGGCCTACGGCCTCGCGGAGGCCACGCTCGGCCTTCGGCCTCGCGGGCCGAAAGCTCGGCCTTCGGCCTCGCCCTGGAAGCTCGGCCTTCGGCCTCGCAGGTTTGAAGCTCGGCCTGCGGCCTCGCAAATAAGAAGTGGTTTCGCCATCAAAAATCCCCATCCAGTAAAAAAAAAACAAATGACGTCATCCAAAAAATTTTTTCATATTTAGAATCAGGGACCCCCAATCTCCCTAAATACCAAATTTCAGCCAGATCGGAGCAACTTGGATTTTGGTATCCGGGTCGAAGGACCAATTTTTAATTTTTGACAGAAACCTCAAATTCCCCTACAAATCCTCTATAACATTTGTTTGAACCCCCCATACCCACCTATAACGGTTCCGGAGTTGCGGTCGTTTTAAATTTGTATGGGAGAACCTCTTTTTTGTTTGGGAGGGTAATTTATTTTCAACTTTCCAAAAGGGTCCCAGGGTTTTAGTCATTTTTAGTTTTGGCACCTACCCCCCATCAATTATGGTTTCCGAGATCCGTACACCAGTTCCATCAAGGAAACCAAAAATGACACTTTTCGGATTTTTCTGGTGGTCATGGGAACCTCCTCTACACTTTTCCCCTACACCACAAACACCCCCCATCGCTCCTTCTGGGAGAACAATGATGTCAATGAGTGAGTGAGTCAGTGGTAATTGAACTTTATATAATATAACTAGTATTTCGGGTGGTGCGCGGGCTGCGAGCAGCCCGCGTTATCGATGTGCATTAGTATTATTAACAAAAATGTCGTTGCAGTTGCTTGTAAGATATAAAATTCTCATGCAAATCGAATAAATCACAGTTTCATTTATTTCAGTAGAAAGTGCTGCAGGGTTACCATGTGCAAGTTGATTTTTTTAATTAAATTTAAGTTGCGGTAAAACCGGACCAAGATTGTAAACGACTTTCGTTAAAGGACCCCACCTCTAAGTGCAGTGGTTAACGTGGGCAGTTACCTCGGAGACCAGCTCGATATGTGAAAATACTCGTTATTCGGAACTCGGCCTTCGGCCTCGTTAGTGACTCCCATATGGTGCGTTGAAGCGTTACACCTCATTCGAGCTCGGCCTTCGGCCTCGCAGATTTGAAGCTCGGCCTTCGGCCTCGCAGGTTTAAAGCTCGGCCTTCGGCCTCGCAGTGGTAAAGACAGCTTCTTTAAGTTCAGTACAAAGTGAGAACAGAGTTACCATATGCAAGTTTTATTTTTTTCATTAAAATTTTAGTCGGGGTAAAATCGCACAAAGAATTTAAACGACTTTTGTTAAGAGACCCTACCTCTAATTATAGTAAATAACGTAGGCAGTTGCATTGGAGACCAGCTCGAGATGTGGAAAAAACCTCCCCATCCGGGACTCGGCCTTCGGCCTCGTTAGCGACTTCCATAGGATGCGTTAATGAGGTACACCCCATTCGGAACTCGGCCTTCGGCCTCGTAAGTTACTAACACGGCTCGGCCTACGGCCTCGCGGAGGCCACGCTCGGCCTTCGGCCTCGCGGGACGAAAGCTCGGCCTCCGGCCTCGCAGGTTTGAAGCTCGGCCTTCGGCCTCGCGGTGTTCAAGGCTCGGCCTGCGGCCTCGCAAGTTACAAAGGGAATGTTTTTTAGCTGTTCCCAATGACGGCCAGCTCGGCCTTCGGCCTCGCAGGCCTACAGCTCGGCCTCCGGCCTCGCTAGGGTGGAGCTCGGCCTTCGGCCTCGCCTCCACAGCTCGGCCTGCGGCCTCGCTCGATTGCAGCTCGGCCTACGGCCTCGCAAAGAGAATGTGGTTTCGCCACCAAAAATCCGCATCCAGTAAAAAAAAAACTAATGACGTCATCAAAAAACTTTTTTCATATTTCGAATCAGGGACCCCAAATCTCCCTAAATACTTAATTTCAGTCAGATCGGAGCAACTTGAATTTTGGTATCCGGTTCGAAGGACCAATTTCAAGTTTTGGACAAAATCCCCAAATTTCCCTACAAACCCTCTATAACATTTGTTCAATTTCCCCATACCTACCTAAAACGGTTTCGGAGTTGCGATCGTTTTAATTTTGTATGGGAGAACCTCTTTTTTAATAGGTAGGGTAATTTTTTTCAACTTTCCAAAAGGGTCCCAGGGTTTTAGTCATTTTTAGTTTTGACACCTACCCCCCATCGCTTATGGTTTCCGAGATCCGTACACCAGTTCCATCAAGGAAACCAAAAATGACACTTTTCGGATTTTTCCCTAAGTCACGTGGGCACTCTCTATCCAGTAAACTATATAATTCTAACCTAAAAACACTCTTTCTGGGAGAACAATGATGTCAGTCAGTCAGTCAATCAGTGGTAGAGCAGCTTTATATATTATAATAACTAGTATTTCGGGTGGTGCGCGGGCTGCGAGCAGCCCGCGTTATCGATGTGCATTAGTAATTTTTATCAAGATTTGTAGTTGCAGTTAAAAAATATTTAAAATTCTCAAACAAGTCGAGTAGGTGACAGTTTCTTCTAGTTCAGTACAAAGTGTGAGCAGGGTTACCATGTGAAAGTTGATTTTTTTTGATAAAATTTTAGTCGCTGTAAAATCGCACCAAGATTGTAAACGACTTTTGTTAAGGGACCATACCTCTAAGTGCAGTGGTTAACGTGGGCAGTTGCCTCGGAGACCAGCTCGAGATGTGGAAAAAAACTCCCCATTCGGGACTCGGCCTTCGGCCTCGTTAGTGACTCTCCTAAGGAATGTAAACGCGTAACACCCCATTCGTAAGTGACTAACACGGCTCGGCCTACGGCCTCGCGGAGGCCACGCTCGGCCTTCGGCCTCGCGGGCCGAAAGCTCGGCCTTCGGCCTCGCAGGTTTGAAGCTCGGCCTGCGGCCTCGCAACCGTGGCGCTGTATCGCCAGCGAAAATCCCCATCCAGTAAATAAAAAGATTTAAAAATTCTCATGCAAGTCGAACAACTGACAGATACTTTTAGTTCCCGTGAGCGGTTGCATCAAAGACCAGCTCGAGATGTGGAAAAAAAACTCCCCATTCGGGACTCGGCCTTCGGCCTCGTTAGTGACTCTCCTAAGAAATGTAAATGCGTAACACCCCATTCGGAACTCGGCCTTCGGCCTCGTAAGTGACTAACACGGCTCGGCCTACGGCCTCGCGGAGGCCACGCTCGGCCTTCGGCCTCGCGGGCCGAAAGCTCGGCCTTCGGCCTCGCCCTGGAAGCTCGGCCTTCGGCCTCGCAGGTTTGAAGCTCGGCCTGCGGCCTCGCAAATAAGAAGTGGTTTCGCCATCAAAAATCCCCATCCAGTAAAAAAAAAACAAATGACGTCATCCAAAAAATTTTTTCATATTTCGAATCAGGGACCCCCAATCTCCCTAAATACCAAATTTCAGCCAGATCGGAGCAACTTGGATTTTGGTATCCGGGTCGAAGGACCAATTTTTAATTTTTGACAGAAACCTCAAATTCCCCTACAAATCCTCTATAACATTTGTTTGAACCCCCCATACCCACCTATAACGGTTCCGGAGTTGCGGTCGTTTTAAATTTGTATGGGAGAACCTCTTTTTTGTTTGGGAGGGTAATTTATTTTCAACTTTCCAAAAGGGTCCCAGGGTTTTAGTCATTTTTAGTTTTGGCACCTACCCCCCATCAATTATGGTTTCCGAGATCCGTACACCAGTTCCATCAAGGAAACCAAAAATGACACTTTTCGGATTTTTCTGGTGGTCATGGGAACCTCCTCTACACTTTTCCCCTACACCACAAACACCCCCCATCGCTCCTTCTGGGAGAACAATGATGTCAATGAGTGAGTGAGTCAGTGGTAATTGAACTTTATATAATATAACTAGTATTTCGGGTGGTGCGCGGGCTGCGAGCAGCCCGCGTTATCGATGTGCATTAGTAATTTTTATCAAGATTTGTAGTTGCAGTTAAAAAATATTTAAAATTCTCAAACAAGTCGAGTAGGTGACAGTTTCTTCTAGTTCAGTACAAAGTGTGAGCAGGGTTACCATGTGAAAGTTGATTTTTTTTGATAAAATTTTAGTCGCTGTAAAATCGCACCAAGATTGTAAACGACTTTTGTTAAGGGACCATACCTCTAAGTGCAGTGGTTAACGTGGGCAGTTGCCTCGGAGACCAGCTCGAGATGTGGAAAAAAACTCCCCATTCGGGACTCGGCCTTCGGCCTCGTTAGTGACTCTCCTAAGGAATGTAAACGCGTAACACCCCATTCGTAAGTGACTAACACGGCTCGGCCTACGGCCTCGCGGAGGCCACGCTCGGCCTTCGGCCTCGCGGGCCGAAAGCTCGGCCTTCGGCCTCGCAGGTTTGAAGCTCGGCCTGCGGCCTCGCAACCGTGGCGCTGTATCGCCAGCGAAAATCCCCATCCAGTAAATAAAAAGATTTAAAAATTCTCATGCAAGTCGAACAACTGACAGATACTTTTAGTTCCCGTGAGCGGTTGCATCAAAGACCAGCTCGAGATGTGGAAAAAAAACTCCCCATTCGGGACTCGGCCTTCGGCCTCGTTAGTGACTCTCCTAAGAAATGTAAATGCGTAACACCCCATTCGGAACTCGGCCTTCGGCCTCGTAAGTGACTAACACGGCTCGGCCTACGGCCTCGCGGAGGCCACGCTCGGCCTTCGGCCTCGCGGGCCGAAAGCTCGGCCTTCGGCCTCGCCCTGGAAGCTCGGCCTTCGGCCTCGCAGGTTTGAAGCTCGGCCTGCGGCCTCGCAAATAAGAAGTGGTTTCGCCATCAAAAATCCCCATCCAGTAAAAAAAAAACAAATGACGTCATCCAAAAAATTTTTTCATATTTCGAATCAGGGACCCCCAATCTCCCTAAATACCAAATTTCAGCCAGATCGGAGCAACTTGGATTTTGGTATCCGGGTCGAAGGACCAATTTTTAATTTTTGACAGAAACCTCAAATTCCCCTACAAATCCTCTATAACATTTGTTTGAACCCCCCATACCCACCTATAACGGTTCCGGAGTTGCGGTCGTTTTAAATTTGTATGGGAGAACCTCTTTTTTGTTTGGGAGGGTAATTTATTTTCAACTTTCCAAAAGGGTCCCAGGGTTTTAGTCATTTTTAGTTTTGGCACCTACCCCCCATCAATTATGGTTTCCGAGATCCGTACACCAGTTCCATCAAGGAAACCAAAAATGACACTTTTCGGATTTTTCTGGTGGTCATGGGAACCTCCTCTACACTTTTCCCCTACACCACAAACACCCCCCATCGCTCCTTCTGGGAGAACAATGATGTCAATGAGTGAGTGAGTCAGTGGTAATCGAACTTTATATAATATAACTAGGTGTTGGGTGGTGCGCGGGCTGCGAGCAGCCCGCGTTAGCGATGTGCATTTGTATTTTTCATTAAAGTTTTAGTTGCAGTTAAAAAATTATATAAAATTCGCATACAAGTCGAGTAAGTGACAGTTTCTTCTAGTTCAGTACAAAGTGTGAGCAGGGTTACCATGTGCAAGTTGTTTTTTTTGATAAAAATTTAGTCGCTGTAAAATCGCACCAAGATTGTAAACGACTTTTGTTAAGGGACCATACCTCTAAGTGCAGTGGTTAACGTGGGCAGTTGCCTCGGAGACCAGCTCGAGATGTGGAAAGAAAACTCCCCATTCGGGACTCGGCCTTCGGCCTCGTTAGTGACTCTCCTAAGGAATGTAAACGCGTAACACCCCATTCGTAAGTGACTAACACGGCTCGGCCTACGGCCTCGCGGAGGCCACGCTCGGCCTTCGGCCTCGCGGGCCGAAAGCTCGGCCTTCGGCCTCGCAGGTTTGAAGCTCGGCCTGCGGCCTCGCAACCGTGGCGTTGTATCGCCAGCGAAAATCCCCATCCAGTAAATAAAAAGATTTAAAAATTCTCATGCAAGTCGAACAACTTACAGATACTTTTAGTTCCCGTGAGCGGTTGCATCAAAGACCAGCTCGAGATGTGGATAAAAAACTCCCCATTCGGGACTCGGCCTTCGGCCTCGTTAGTGACTCTCCTAAGGAATGTAAATGCGTAACACCCCATTCGGAACTCGGCCTTCGGCCTCGTAAGTGACTAACACGGCTCGGCCTACGGCCTCGCGGAGGCCACGCTCGGCCTTCGGCCTCGCGGGCCGAAAGCTCGGCCTTCGGCCTCGCCCTGGAAGCTCGGCCTTCGGCCTCGCGGGTTTGAAGCTCGGCCTGCGGCCTCGCTAATAAGAAGTGGTTTCGCCATCAAAAATCCCCATCCAGTAAAAAAAAAACAAATGACGTCATCCAAAAAATTTTTTCATATTTGGAATCAGGGACCCCCAATCTCCCTAAATACCAAATTTCAGCCAGATCGGAGCAACTTGGATTTTGGTATCCGGGTCGAAGGACCAATTTTCAATTTTCGACTAAAACCCCAAATTCTCCTACAAACCCTCTATAACATTTGTTTAAACCCCCCATACCCACCTATAACGGTTCGGGAGCTGCGGTCGTTTTAAATTTGTATGGGAGAACCTCTTTTTTGTTCGGGAGGGTAATTTTTTTTCATTTTTCCAAAAAGGTCCCAGGGTTTTAGTCATTTTTAGTTTTGACACCTACCCCCCATCGATTATGGTTTCCGAGATCCGTACACCAGTTCCATCAAGGAAACCAAAAATGACACTTTTCGGATTTTTCTGGTGGTCATGGAAACCTCCTCTACACTTTTCCCCTACATCACAAACACCCCCCATGGCTCCTTCTGGGAGAACAATGATGTCAATGAGTCAGTGAGTGAGTGAGTCAGTGGTAATCGAACTTTATATAATATAACTAGTATTTCGGGTGGTGCGCGGGCTGCGAGCAGCCCGCGTTATCGATGTGCATTAGTAATTTTTATCAAGATTTGTAGTTGCAGTTAAAAAATATTTAAAATTCTCAAACAAGTCGAGTAGGTGACAGTTTCTTCTAGTTCAGTACAAAGTGTGAGCAGGGTTACCATGTGAAAGTTGATTTTTTTTGATAAAATTTTAGTCGCTGTAAAATCGCACCAAGATTGTAAACGACTTTTGTTAAGGGACCATACCTCTAAGTGCAGTGGTTAACGTGGGCAGTTGCCTCGGAGACCAGCTCGAGATGTGGAAAAAAACTCCCCATTCGGGACTCGGCCTTCGGCCTCGTTAGTGACTCTCCTAAGGAATGTAAACGCGTAACACCCCATTCGTAAGTGACTAACACGGCTCGGCCTACGGCCTCGCGGAGGCCACGCTCGGCCTTCGGCCTCGCGGGCCGAAAGCTCGGCCTTCGGCCTCGCAGGTTTGAAGCTCGGCCTGCGGCCTCGCAACCGTGGCGCTGTATCGCCAGCGAAAATCCCCATCCAGTAAATAAAAAGATTTAAAAATTCTCATGCAAGTCGAACAACTGACAGATACTTTTAGTTCCCGTGAGCGGTTGCATCAAAGACCAGCTCGAGATGTGGAAAAAAAACTCCCCATTCGGGACTCGGCCTTCGGCCTCGTTAGTGACTCTCCTAAGAAATGTAAATGCGTAACACCCCATTCGGAACTCGGCCTTCGGCCTCGTAAGTGACTAACACGGCTCGGCCTACGGCCTCGCGGAGGCCACGCTCGGCCTTCGGCCTCGCGGGCCGAAAGCTCGGCCTTCGGCCTCGCCCTGGAAGCTCGGCCTTCGGCCTCGCAGGTTTGAAGCTCGGCCTGCGGCCTCGCAAATAAGAAGTGGTTTCGCCATCAAAAATCCCCATCCAGTAAAAAAAAAACAAATGACGTCATCCAAAAAATTTTTTCATATTTCGAATCAGGGACCCCCAATCTCCCTAAATACCAAATTTCAGCCAGATCGGAGCAACTTGGATTTTGGTATCCGGGTCGAAGGACCAATTTTTAATTTTTGACAGAAACCTCAAATTCCCCTACAAATCCTCTATAACATTTGTTTGAACCCCCCATACCCACCTATAACGGTTCCGGAGTTGCGGTCGTTTTAAATTTGTATGGGAGAACCTCTTTTTTGTTTGGGAGGGTAATTTATTTTCAACTTTCCAAAAGGGTCCCAGGGTTTTAGTCATTTTTAGTTTTGGCACCTACCCCCCATCAATTATGGTTTCCGAGATCCGTACACCAGTTCCATCAAGGAAACCAAAAATGACACTTTTCGGATTTTTCTGGTGGTCATGGGAACCTCCTCTACACTTTTCCCCTACACCACAAACACCCCCCATCGCTCCTTCTGGGAGAACAATGATGTCAATGAGTGAGTGAGTCAGTGGTAATCGAACTTTATATAATATAACTAGGTGTTGGGTGGTGCGCGGGCTGCGAGCAGCCCGCGTTAGCGATGTGCATTTGTATTTTTCATTAAAGTTTTAGTTGCAGTTAAAAAATTATATAAAATTCGCATACAAGTCGAGTAAGTGACAGTTTCTTCTAGTTCAGTACAAAGTGTGAGCAGGGTTACCATGTGCAAGTTGTTTTTTTTGATAAAAATTTAGTCGCTGTAAAATCGCACCAAGATTGTAAACGACTTTTGTTAAGGGACCATACCTCTAAGTGCAGTGGTTAACGTGGGCAGTTGCCTCGGAGACCAGCTCGAGATGTGGAAAGAAAACTCCCCATTCGGGACTCGGCCTTCGGCCTCGTTAGTGACTCTCCTAAGGAATGTAAACGCGTAACACCCCATTCGTAAGTGACTAACACGGCTCGGCCTACGGCCTCGCGGAGGCCACGCTCGGCCTTCGGCCTCGCGGGCCGAAAGCTCGGCCTTCGGCCTCGCAGGTTTGAAGCTCGGCCTGCGGCCTCGCAACCGTGGCGTTGTATCGCCAGCGAAAATCCCCATCCAGTAAATAAAAAGATTTAAAAATTCTCATGCAAGTCGAACAACTTACAGATACTTTTAGTTCCCGTGAGCGGTTGCATCAAAGACCAGCTCGAGATGTGGATAAAAAACTCCCCATTCGGGACTCGGCCTTCGGCCTCGTTAGTGACTCTCCTAAGGAATGTAAATGCGTAACACCCCATTCGGAACTCGGCCTTCGGCCTCGTAAGTGACTAACACGGCTCGGCCTACGGCCTCGCGGAGGCCACGCTCGGCCTTCGGCCTCGCGGGCCGAAAGCTCGGCCTTCGGCCTCGCCCTGGAAGCTCGGCCTTCGGCCTCGCGGGTTTGAAGCTCGGCCTGCGGCCTCGCTAATAAGAAGTGGTTTCGCCATCAAAAATCCCCATCCAGTAAAAAAAAAACAAATGACGTCATCCAAAAAATTTTTTCATATTTGGAATCAGGGACCCCCAATCTCCCTAAATACCAAATTTCAGCCAGATCGGAGCAACTTGGATTTTGGTATCCGGGTCGAAGGACCAATTTTCAATTTTCGACTAAAACCCCAAATTCTCCTACAAACCCTCTATAACATTTGTTTAAACCCCCCATACCCACCTATAACGGTTCGGGAGCTGCGGTCGTTTTAAATTTGTATGGGAGAACCTCTTTTTTGTTCGGGAGGGTAATTTTTTTTCATTTTTCCAAAAAGGTCCCAGGGTTTTAGTCATTTTTAGTTTTGACACCTACCCCCCATCGATTATGGTTTCCGAGATCCGTACACCAGTTCCATCAAGGAAACCAAAAATGACACTTTTCGGATTTTTCTGGTGGTCATGGAAACCTCCTCTACACTTTTCCCCTACATCACAAACACCCCCCATGGCTCCTTCTGGGAGAACAATGATGTCAATGAGTCAGTGAGTGAGTGAGTCAGTGGTAATCGAACTTTATATAATATAACTAGTATTTCGGGTGGTGCGCGGGCTGCGAGCAGCCCGCGTTATCGATGTGCATTAGTAATATTTATCAAGATTTGTAGTTGCAGTTAAAAAATATTAAAAATTCTCATACAAGTCGAGTAGGTGACAGTTTCTTCTAGTTCAGTACAAAGTGTGAGCAGGGTTACCATGTGAAAGTTGATTTTTTTGATAAAATTTTAGTCGCTGTAAAATCGCACCAAGATTGTAAACGACTTTTGTTAAGGTACCATACCTCTAAGTGCAGTGGTTAACGTGGGCCGTTGCCTCGGAGACCAGCTCGAGATGTGGAAAAAGCTCCCCATTCGGGACTCGGCCTTCGGCCTCGTTAGTGACTCTCCTAAGGAATGTAAACGCGTAACACCCCATTCGTAAGTGACTAACACGGCTCGGCCTACGGCCTCGCGGAGGCCACGCTCGGCCTTCGGCCTCGCGGGCCGAAAGCTCGGCCTTCGGCCTCGCAGGTTTGAAGCTCGGCCTGCGGCCTCGCAACCGTGACGTTGTATCATCAGCGAAAATCCCCATCCAGTAAATAAAAAGATTTAAAAATTCTCATGCAAGTCGAACAACTGACAGATACTTTTAGTTCCCGTGAGCGGTTGCATCAAAGACCAGCTCGAGATGTGGTAAAAACTCCCCATTCTGAACTCGGCCTTCGGCCTCGTAAGTGACTAACACGGCTCGGCCTACGGCCTCGCGGAGGCCACGCTCGGCCTTCGGCCTCGCGGGCCGAAAGCTCGGCCTTCGGCCTCGCCCTCGAAGCTCGGCCTTCGGCCTCGCAGGTTTGAAGCTCGGCCTGCGGCCTCGCAAATAAGAAGTGGTTTCGCCATCAAAAATCCCCATCCAGTAAAAAAAAAACAAATGACGTCATCCAAAAATTTTTTTCATATTTGGAATCAGGGACCCCCAATCTCCCTAAATACCAAATTTCAGCCAGATCGGAGCAACTTGGATTTTGGTATCCGGGTCGAAGGACCAATTTTCAATTTTCGACTAAAACCCTAAATTCTCCTACAAACCCTCTATAACATTTGTTCAAACCCCCCATACCCACCTATAACGGTTCCGGAGTTGCGGTCGTTTTAAATTTGTATGGGAGAACCTCTTTTTTGTTCAAGAGGGTAATTTTTTTCCAACTTTCCAAAAGGGTCCCAGGGTTTTAGTCATTTTTAGTTTTGACACCTACCACCCATCGATTATGGTTTCCGAGATCCGTACACCAGTTCCATCAAGGAAACCAAAAATGACACTTTTCGGATTTTTCTGGTGGTCACAGGAACCTCCTCTACACTTTTCCCCTACATCACAAACACCTCCCATCGCTCCTTCTAGGAGAACAATGATGTCAATCAGTCAGTCAGTCAGTGAGTGAGTGGTAATCGAACTTTATATAATATAACTAGTATTTCGGGTGGTGCGCGGGCTGCGAGCAGCCCGCGTTATCGATGTGCATTAGTAATATTTATCAAGATTTGTAGTTGCAGTCAAAAAATTATATAAAATTCTTATACAAGTCGAGTAAGTGACAGTTTCTTCTAGTTCAGTACAAAGTGTGAGCAGGGTTACCATGTGAAAATTGATTTTTTCGATAAAATTTTAGTCGATGTAAAATCGCCCCAAGATTGTAATCGAGTTTTGTTAAGGGACCATACCTCTAAGTGCAGTGGTTAACGTGGGCCGTTGCCTCGGAGACCAGCTCGAGATGTGGAAAAAGCTCCCCATTCGGGACTCGGCCTTCGGCCTCGTTAGTGACTCTCCTAAGGAATGTAAACGCGTAACACCCCATTCGTAAGTGACTAACATGGCTCGGCCTACGGCCTCGCGGAGGCCACGCTCGGCCTTCGGCCTCGCGGGCCGAAAGCTCGGCCTTCGGCCTCGCAGGTTTGAAGCTCGGCCTGCGGCCTCGCAACCGTGGCGTTGTATCGCCAGCGAAAATCCCCATCCAGTAAATAAAAAGATTTAAAAATTCTCATGCAAGTCGAACAACTGACAGATACTTTTAGTTCCCGTGAGCGGTTGCATCAAAGACCAGCTCGAGATGTGGGAAAAAAACTCCCCATTCGGGACTCGGCCTTCGGCCTCGTTAGTGACTCTCCTAAGAAATATAAATGCGTAACACCCCATTCGGAACTCGGCCTTCGGCCTCGTAAGTGACTAACACGGCTCGGCCTACGGCCTCGCGGAGGCCACGCTCGGCCTTCGGCCTCGCGGGCCGAAAGCTCGGCCTTCGGCCTCGCCCTGGAAGCTCGGCCTTCGGCCTCGCAGGCTTGAAGCTCGGCCTGCGGCCTCGCAAATAAGAAGTGGTTTCGCCATCAAAAATCCCCATCCAGTAAAAAAAAAAACAAATGACGTCATCCAAAAAATTTTTTCATATTTGGAATCAGGGACCCTCAATCTCCCTAGATACCAAATTTCAGCGAAATCGGAATAACTTGAATTTTGGTATCCGGGTCGAAGGACCAATTTTTAATTTTTGACAGAAACCTCAAATTCTCCTACAAACCCTCTATAACATTTGTTTGAACCCCCCATACCCACCTATAACGGTTCCGGAGTTGCGGTCGTTTTAAATTTGTATGGGAGAACCTCTTTTTTGTTTGGGAGGGTAATTTTTTTTCAACTTTCCAAAAGAATCCCAGGGTTTTAGTCATTTTTAGTTTTGGCACCTACCCCCCATCGATTATGGTTTCCGAGATCCGTACACCAGTTCCATCAAGGAAACCAAAAATGACACTTTTCGGATTTTTCTGGTGGTCATAGGAACCTCCTCTACACTTTTTTCCTACATCACAAACACCCCCCATCGCCCCTTCTGGGAGAACAATGATGTCAATGAGTCAGTGAGTGAGTGAGTCAGTGGTAATCGAACTTTATATAATATAACTAGTATTTCGGGTGGTGCGCGGGCTGCGAGCAGCCCGCGTTATCGATTTGCATTTTTATTGTTATCAAAATTTTAGTTGCAGTTGAAAAAATATATATAAAATTCTCATACAAGTAGATTAAGTGACAGTTTCTTCTAGTTCAGTACAAAGTGTGAGAAGGGTTACCATGTGAAAGTTGATTTTTTTGATAAAATTTTAGTCGATGTAAAATCGCCCCAAGATTGTAATCGAGTTTTGTTAAGGGACCATACCTCTAAGTGCAGTGGTTAACGTGGGCCGTTGCCTCGGAGACCAGCTCGAGATGTGGAAACAGCTTCCCATTCGGGACTCGGCCTTCGGCCTCGTTAGTAACTCTCCTAAGGAATGTAAACGCGTAACACCCCATTCGTAAGTGACTAACACGGCTCGGCCTACGGCCTCGCGGAGGCCACGCTCGGCCTTCGGCCTCGCGGGCCGAAAGCTCGGCCTTCGGCCTCGCAGGTTTGAAGCTCGGCCTGCGGCCTCGCAACTGTGGCGTTATATCGCCAGCGAAAATCCCCATCCAGTAAATAAAAAGATTTAAAAATTTTCATGCAAGTCGAACAACTGACAGATACTTTTAGTTCCCGTGAGCGGTTGCATCAAAGACCAGCTCGAGATGTAGAAAAAAACTCCCCATTCGGGACTCGGCCTTCGGCCTCGTTAGTGACTCTCCTAAGGAATGTAAATGCGTAACACCCCATTCGGAACTCGGCCTTCGGCCTCGTAAGTGACTAACACGGCTCGGCCTGCGGCCTCGCGGAGGCCACGCTCGGCCTTCGGCCTCGCGAGCCGAAAGCTCGGCCTTCGGCCTCGCCCTCGAAGCTCGGCCTTCGGCCTCGCGGGTTTGAAGCTCGGCCTGCGGCCTCGCAAATAAGAAGTGGTTTCGCCATCAAAAATCCCCATCCAGTAAAAAAAAAACAAATGACGTCATCCAAAAAATTTTTTTATATTTGGAATCAGGTACCCCCAATCTCCCTAAATACCGAATTTCAGCAAGATCGGAGCAACTTGGATTTTGGTATCCGGGTCGAAGGACCAATTTTTAATTTTTGACAGAAACCTTAAACTTCCCTACAAACCCTCTATAACATTTGTTTGAACCCTCCATACCCACCTATAACGGTTCCGGAGTTGCGGTCGTTTTAAATTTGTATGGGAGAACCTCTTTTTTGTTCTGGAGGGTAATTTTTTTTCAACTTTCCAAAAGAGTCCCAGGGTTTCAGTCATTTTTAGTTTTGGCACCTACCCTCTATCGATTATGGTTTCCGAGATCCGTACACCAGTTCCATCAAGGAAACCAAAAATGACACTTTTCGGATTTTTCTGGTGGTCATAGGAACCTCCTCTACACTTTTCCCCTACATCACAAACACCCCCCATCGCTCCTTCTGGGAGAACAATGATGTCAATGAGTCAGTGAGTGAGTGAGTCAGTGGTAATCGAGCTTTATATAATATAACTAGTATTTCGGGTGGTGCGCGGGCTGCGAGCAGCCCGCGTTATCGATGTGCATTAGTATTATTAACAAAAATGTCGTTGCAGTTGCTTGTAAGATATAAAATTCTCATGCAAATCGAATAAATCACAGTTTCATTTATTTCAGTAGAAAGTGCTGCAGGGTTACCATGTGCAAGTTGATTTTTTTAATTAAATTTAAGTTGCGGTAAAACCGGACCAAGATTGTAAACGACTTTCGTTAAAGGACCCCACCTCTAAGTGCAGTGGTTAACGTGGGCAGTTACCTCGGAGACCAGCTCGATATGTGAAAATACTCGTTATTCGGAACTCGGCCTTCGGCCTCGTTAGTGACTCCCATATGGTGCGTTGAAGCGTTACACCTCATTCGAGCTCGGCCTTCGGCCTCGCAGATTTGAAGCTCGGCCTTCGGCCTCGCAGGTTTAAAGCTCGGCCTTCGGCCTCGCAGTGGTAAAGACAGCTTCTTTAAGTTCAGTACAAAGTGAGAACAGAGTTACCATATGCAAGTTTTATTTTTTTCATTAAAATTTTAGTCGGGGTAAAATCGCACAAAGAATTTAAACGACTTTTGTTAAGAGACCCTACCTCTAATTATAGTAAATAACGTAGGCAGTTGCATTGGAGACCAGCTCGAGATGTGGAAAAAACCTCCCCATCCGGGACTCGGCCTTCGGCCTCGTTAGCGACTTCCATAGGATGCGTTAATGAGGTACACCCCATTCGGAACTCGGCCTTCGGCCTCGTAAGTTACTAACACGGCTCGGCCTACGGCCTCGCGGAGGCCACGCTCGGCCTTCGGCCTCGCGGGACGAAAGCTCGGCCTCCGGCCTCGCAGGTTTGAAGCTCGGCCTTCGGCCTCGCGGTGTTCAAGGCTCGGCCTGCGGCCTCGCAAGTTACAAAGGGAATGTTTTTTAGCTGTTCCCAATGACGGCCAGCTCGGCCTTCGGCCTCGCAGGCCTACAGCTCGGCCTCCGGCCTCGCTAGGGTGGAGCTCGGCCTTCGGCCTCGCCTCCACAGCTCGGCCTGCGGCCTCGCTCGATTGCAGCTCGGCCTACGGCCTCGCAAAGAGAATGTGGTTTCGCCACCAAAAATCCGCATCCAGTAAAAAAAAAACTAATGACGTCATCAAAAAACTTTTTTCATATTTCGAATCAGGGACCCCAAATCTCCCTAAATACTTAATTTCAGTCAGATCGGAGCAACTTGAATTTTGGTATCCGGTTCGAAGGACCAATTTCAAGTTTTGGACAAAATCCCCAAATTTCCCTACAAACCCTCTATAACATTTGTTCAATTTCCCCATACCTACCTAAAACGGTTTCGGAGTTGCGATCGTTTTAATTTTGTATGGGAGAACCTCTTTTTTAATAGGTAGGGTAATTTTTTTCAACTTTCCAAAAGGGTCCCAGGGTTTTAGTCATTTTTAGTTTTGACACCTACCCCCCATCGCTTATGGTTTCCGAGATCCGTACACCAGTTCCATCAAGGAAACCAAAAATGACACTTTTCGGATTTTTCCCTAAGTCACGTGGGCACTCTCTATCCAGTAAACTATATAATTCTAACCTAAAAACACTCTTTCTGGGAGAACAATGATGTCAGTCAGTCAGTCAATCAGTGGTAGAGCAGCTTTATATATTATAATAACTAGTATTTGGGTGGCGCGCGGGCTGCGAGCAGCCCGCGTTATCGATGTGCATTAGTATTATTAACAAAAATGTCGTTGCAGTTGCTAAAAAGATATAAAATTCTCATGCAAATCGAATAACTCACAGTTACATCTATTTCAGTAGAAAGTGTGAGCAGGGTTACCATGTGCAAGTTGATTTTTTTAATTAAATTTTAGTCGCGGTAAAACCGGACCAAGATTCTAAACGACTTTTGTTAAAGGACCCCACCTCTAAGTGCAGTGGTTAACGTGGGCAGTTGCCTCGGAGACCAGCTCGATATGTGAAAATACTCGTTATCCGGAACTCGGCCTTCGGCCTCGTTAGAGACTCCCATATGGTACGTTGAAGCGTTACACCTCATTCGAGCTCGGCCTTCGGCCTCGCAGATTTGAAGCTCGGCCTTCGGCCTCGCAGGTTTGAAGTTCGGCCTTCGGCCTCGCGGTGGTAAAGACAGCTTCTTCAAGTTCAGTACAAAGTGAGAACAGAGTTACCATATGCAAGTTTATTTTTTTCATTAAAATTTTAGTCGGGGTAAAATCGCACAAAGAATTTAAACGACTTTTGTTAAGGGATCCTACCTCTAATTGTAGTAAATAACGTGGGCAGTTACATTGGAGACCAGCTCGAGATGTGAAAAAAACTCCCCATCCGGGACTCGGCCTTCGGCCTCGTTAGCGACTTCCATAGGATGCGTTAATGAGGTACACCCCATTCGGAACTCGGCCTTCGGCCTCGTAAGTTACTAACACGGCTCGGCCTGCGGCCTCGCGGAGGCCACGCTCGGCCTTCGGCCTCGCGGGCCGAAAGCTCGGCCTCCGGCCTCGCAGGATTGAAGCTCGGCCTTCGGCCTCGCGGTGTTTAAGGCTCGGCCTGCGGCCTCGCAAGTTACAAAGGGAATGTTTATAAGCTGTTCCCAATGACGGCCAGCTCGGCCTTCGGCCTCGCAGGCCTACAGCTCGGCCTCCGGCCTCGCCAGGGTGGAGCTCGGCCTTCGGCCTCGCCTCCACAGCTCGGCCTGCGGCCTCGCTCGATTTCAGCTCGGCCTACGGCCTCGCAAAGAGAATGTGGTTTCGCCACCAAAAATCCGCATCCAGTAAAAAAAAAAAACAGATGACGTCATCAAAAAACTTTTTTCATATTTCGAATCAGGGACCCCAAATCTCCTTAAATACCTAATTTCAGCCAGATCGGAGCAACTTGGATTTTGGTATTGTATGGGAGAACCTCTTTTTACTTTGGGAGGGTATTTTTTTTTTAATTTTCTAAAAGGTTCCCAAGGTTTTAGTCATTTTTAGTTTGACACCTACCCCTCATCGATTATAGTTTCCGAGATCCCTACACCTGTTCCACGAAGGAAACCAAAAATGCCACTTTTCGGATTTTTCTGGGGGTCACGTGAGCACTCTCTATACAGTCCACACCATAATTTCAACCCAAAAATACTCCTTCTGGGAGAACAATGATGTCAGTGAGTGAATCAATCAGTGGGTCTTCAGCTTTATATAATATGATATGATGATGATGATAATAATAATAATACGGTAAGATCGTTTAACTAAGAACTGGCTACGATAAGCACACCTAGTAGTTAGTAATTCAACCCTAAGTGAAGATAGTGAAGTGTTATTCCGGGACCTGCAGTGTCTACCCACATACCAAATTTCATATTAATCCGTCCAGCCAATTGAGCGTGAAAGAGTAGCAAACATCCATACAATCTTTTGCATTTTAATATTAGAACGGTTTCAAACTCTAGTATAAAACATTATTGTGGAGCTAAAAGTATCACATTTGCAATTGTGAAGAAGAACCGAAATGTGTACCATATTGAGTTAATGTGACATTTTATTGTCGCTTCGAATAATCGTGTCGTTAAGGTTGAACTAGACTCGTTATCTGCAAAACACATGTTTCGTGTAGAAATTATTGAAAAAGCGTCAAAAAAACTGACAGCTAATACTCCCAGGGTGGTCTTGTGGAACACGTGTGACAGTTTTAGAAACAAGTTACGGTTTCGTTGGATTCGTAAATAGTTTGAATTTATTTTGCCACAAATATTCTGCCCAGGCTTCTATTATTGACGGTATTTCATAAAAGCGTTAGACACTGAAGCACAGACTTTTTTTCATTTATAAACCGTTTTTATTAATTTGTTTTATACTGCCTACCTTTGAAGCTTAACTACTTAGTATAAGTATTTCTATTATCAACGTCGTTTTACGTCCTTTGATGTGAACCTATGATGACCCGTAATAAATAATAAGTAAAATTATTATTAAGTGAATTGAAGTACATTGAAGTAACTAAATTTGATATTTAGTAAATTTAGATTCATACTCACTCGACTATAATAAATTCAAAAGCAAAGCAAAAATCAAAAAAACTCGTTATGGTGAAGTCCGATTTTTAATTATTGATTTTATCGATTTGCACGCGTCTTAACCTACATACACGTGTAAACATAATCTTTCAACTTCAGGTCTGAAGTTTAAACAAACACTAATAAGTTAGACGAAACCTGGTCGCAAACACAACTCATATATAGAACAAAACACTGTACCTATTAAATTCATCACCACGTATTAACCTTAATGTAACCTAAACGTACACTATAATTACTAAGTACCCCTCAGGGTCTCTGCGATGCCAAACTGTATTAAACTATACCATAAGTACGTAACTAAGGCCTGCCAAAACTATCACGGTCAGCGGACAATTAATTTTAAGATATTCAACATATAAATTGGTACAACCAATTTGCTAGTTATAAATTCAAAATGCATCCACGCGCAAAATTGTATTGGGACCCGAATGATAACTGGCCAAATTGAAAAGGCTTTCCGATATGGATAAACCTTCCTCACTGTTGATGGGTAAGAGAATATGTGTGGTGTATCATATTTGTTGGGGTAATAACGGCTAAACAGGGCTTTTGTCCGTTCGACTAGCCAAGGGTGAATTTCACCCGATCTCATTTTGGGTGGGTCGTCGTAATGACTGTCTGTGAGTGAAGTTTGTATCCGTCCGAAAGACAATGTATACATATATGTATACGCTAGTATTACCTAAGGTTATAATGAAAGCTGGAAGTAAACTATTTTTACAGGGACAGTTTATCAAACTTGAGAGTAATGGGTTATATTGAATATTATAGCATCGTTTGGCGACCACATTACGCTACTCACAGAATAGCAAGAATACAAAAAAGATTTGTATGGCATCTGGCACGTATTATAAGATTTGCAAGAAAGTCGGTGACTTACAGCGATAGATTTTCTCACTTTAAAATATAACATCTTTGGAGACACGCAGAGACTATCTCGATTTATGCTTTCTACACAAACTATTAAACGATAAAATGATGTCATTGTCACTTAATTTTAGAGCAAATAAGGTTCAAAGTTCCCTATAGATATCCTCGAAATAACGTTACTCTTTTATATCCCCCACTGCAAACTCACCTATACCTCGTATGAGCAAGTTATGTAATCAGCTTGATGATTGGGACGTTAACCATGATACCGTAGCTAAGCTGCGTCGTCTTCTGATAACTTCTAAAGTGTCATATTAACATGTATTACTACAAAAAATATTAATGTTAATAACCTAGATATATTTTATAACTGTATAAATTTAATGTAAGATGCAATTCAACTTCCTAAATATTTTGTTTTATATTCATATATTGTTCATTAAATGTTTTTGTTTCAAAATTATTGTTCATTAAAGAAGTTACTCTCTGTTAAGGTCAATTACTATGAAGAATGCTGTGTTTGGTTATTATTGGTAGTGCACAAAGCATAAGACCTTATATTAAATCTGGGTAACTAACGTTAGAAAACCAAATATTTTTTTATTACACTCAGACTCTCGCACTAGGATTCCCTGTGTCGCGGGAGGCATGGACACTCACAACACACAAACGACCCGGGACAAACATCTATACTCATCGCACAAATGTTTGCTCCTGCAGGGATTCGAACCTAGGGTCCCGGAGACACAGAAGTCATGTCACTGACACTGACCACTGCGCCACGGCGACCGTAAATAAATAAATAAATTGAGGGTAGCCAGGCAGGTACTCTTAAGTACCTTCCTACCATAATGCAATGATAAACATATTTAGGAAATATTTTTCCAAATGCTCATGTATAATGAATTGCATACTTATTAGATACGTCAATGAAGTACAAATATAAATAATAATAATGTATGTAAATGGGTTAGAGTTGTCCATAGGCTGACAATAGCTAGTGGATTGCTAACATGTTATCATAGTAGCTGCAGTATTGTAATTAGTTATTAGTGTTTTATTTTAAAAAGATATCTGCCCTCTTGTTTAAAAAAGTACAAATTTTAGAACGTACTAACACAATATTTACCAACGAAAACAATTATAACAAAGATTTAATAAAAACATATAGCTTTGATAACAGTTGGAATAATGGTAACGCCCGCGATTACATGATGCTCGTAAAACCTAAACACTCACACACCCACACACATCCTAAAATCTGAATTTCTAATACCATCTCTACGCAGGAATGAACATGCAAATATAGCGTACACGGTAATTTCATAGATCTAGAGGTACTGGAAGATCACTTAAGTGATTTTCAATAATTTTGCTTTCGTAATTTACCAGTCTAATTTTATCAAAAAAAATAACACTATTACATTTTATTTCAATGTTATCAATACGTCTGATCACCTAGAGAATGTGTTTGATTTTCGTGTCCGTATCGTCCACACATCGCTGTGGTGTAACAGGAATAGCGTAGATTACGCGGGTAAAACTACGGGACGCAGGTAGTATACAATTATAAATATATTTAACATTTAAATAGCAGGCCAATACAACATATTATTATGAAATTTGACTAGACTACTTCAAAGTGGGGAAAAGTATAAATTGATTTGTCAAACGCATTCGTTCTGCGGCCACGTATAGAAAGAGTAACTGGGTACAAGAAAAAAAATTATAGTCCTTAAATTTTAGTTTAACAGTGTGTTTACCATATGTACAAAATATTATAATGATATTTACATATATTTGTTAAAACATATAATGTGGTCTCATATATAGTATGGCGTCACAAGAATTACATAAAATCCTTGTATTTTATCTGTGACTTATGATTGATTTTGTGTGTGATCAGTCTGACAGTCAATACATAATTATTAATAAGTTATGATATTTAAGAAGAAGATTAATTAATTATCTATCAAATAACATATGCAAATAATATAAAATAAAGTCATAATATATAAAATAAAGTCATCTATTATCATGTATAAATATAATTAACCATATAAGAATATAGATATAATAATAAATGTATATAATATGTATAATACTCGGAACAGGAGCTTCTTCTTTTTTGCAGTTGGCAAAAATTCAACACAACAAAAGATCACTTGGTTGAAAGTTTAGTAATTATTCGACATTAATTAGCTTAAGCTACGATTTAACTTACGTATCTATATTAGTCGAGTGGGCATCCCGTTAGTCCGCGCTGGCACAAGCGCGGCCTAATACCGGGATACCAGACGTGGCCGAGAGCGCGTGCTCTGTATGAAAAAGTGACTCAAAAGGTCACGAAACCGATCGGGATACCCACTCTACTACACTCTATACTTAAGTAACCTATAGCTTAAGCTAAATAAAACAAAACATAACTATCTCAGTAAAATGAATTTCTAGATAAGCTCCTTCTAAATGGTACTTCCAGCATCTTTAGATTCCAACTTTAGCGTTAAGATCGTCGCACTCGTAACCAGTTAGGGCTCCGAAATGTTTAATTTCATCCCCCCGCTGGGGTAGGGGGAGGGTGCCCGTTACAAGTCACCCGAACCACTTGCTCCGTAACGTATGATAGGTATAGTGTACCTTAATCACTTATTTAATTACAACATTTATTTTGTTGATTAAAATAGTCTTGTTTTTGTTGGACAGTCGGAAAAAAAGTTCCTGGATTTAGATATTTTTTCAGAAGTTGTTAATTTTGAATGACGGTTTTTATACCTTTATTTTTGGTTTGTGACGTGTAATAAGCATGTTTGTGTTACATCTGTGTGAGTAATAATCTTAGTCCCTTTAAGAATGGTGACTTGTAAGTTCCTATGGGACATTTAAGATATTGTCTCTACACGAAATTTAGTGTTCGCGGTAAGTAAAGAGTTTTAATAACGCATTCGGTGGTTCATGGTCATTTTTTACGTACGATTTACACTGTCGGTTTGTCCGTGTGTCAGTCAATCAGTTACTAGTTGGTTAGTAAGACAATCAGTTTACGTTTACAGAGCATCGTACTATTATGCGTCGTTTTTATATTGTTTAGTATTTTATGCCAATGCAAAGACACTCCTGAAGCACTACGATGCCGCAAGTGGTTTTCATAATTGCTAAGTGGTTTTAAGTAAGCTGTATTAGAAATTAAATTCTAATATATTTTATTTGAATATTTTGTATAAACGAGGATCTACAATTTACCGATGGGTCTGATGGTGTTTCTTGTGTAATTTTTAACTGATATTGTTCTGACAGTGGTCTATTTTTATCGCTTTCGGGCATACGACCAACATACTCTTGTGCAGGTAAACTGTCAAGATTGATGGAAGTATGAAAATTAAATAACTTCTGAGATATCATTATAGCTTAGTTGACAATGCAAATGCCAATATGATATTATCGAGTCGTGAGTCCGTATTCCACTATTGTTTTCTTCCTAGAATTTTAATTTTGTTTATGCGTATAAACCAAGGCTTATAATTTATAAATTGGATGTTTGAATCTTTCAGCTTTCACTAATTTACAAAACCGTGTTAAAAATTTAGTGTTTATAACGCAAGCAACAGAAATGACTTCATCTTCCCATTTTGTTTTGCTACCGTTACGACCTATAAGAAGAATGTACGGTTAGCAGCGAGCGTCGACAATTTAAACGCTCTCACTCTTCGCGGGCTCAAAGTTTATCGTGGCCCGTAACTAGGAGCCCGCTGCAACCCACCACTCCACCATGATCTTCACTCAGCTCTCAAACTTACAAAAACTAAGGAACTCCAGAGATCATGTTAAGCTGGTAAATGGCGAGGAATTCTAGATATTAAGCACTCGTGCTACCATTCGTGCGTTCTTGTTAGTACTCGGTTGTGTTAGTACCTAAATTGTCTGAAGAAAATTTCGGAGTTAACCTAATGCTCAGACGTTATACTGTAAGTGGGTTGGTAAGCGCCATACTGTCGTTTCAACTGTAATGTTATATATATGCGTTGTGCTCAGAGCTCAAGCTATAATGGTCCTGCATAGAACAACCAAAGCTGTTTGAAACTTTGCGAAATAAACTGATGACTTTTTAAGTTCTTGTACTATTTGAATGTATAAAGATAACATTTTGGGCACAAACTTGTGTTGCTACTATTACATAAAAAAATGTACGACTTTTAACATTGTTATTTAGTATACTTTATTGGCAATTCCTTCATATGAGTGGCTATACAGTTTATATATCTGTACGACAATATAACAGTCATTCATGAAATTTTTTTATTGCAAACGTTATTATAATGTCTCGATTATTTTAATTCAACAATAGTTTACTTATCTCTGGACTGCTTATGGACTCGCCTATTTAGGTAAAGCTTTCTATAAAGTTTTTTGTTTCCAGCTGCAGGGGTTTGGAAGCACAATAACATCATGTATTAACAAAACAAGGACAAAAAGCGTCCTTAGTGGAACTTGTCCATAATGTGACAGCGTTTTAAGTTTAATACGCTGAGTCACATGCTTGTCAATCAAAGAGTGATATTATTAGAAGTTGAGATAGAATCAGGGTTACGCGGTCATCTATAACATCAAAGATTGACTAAAACTTGTGAATGTCATTGATTCCTTCAGATGAGCGCTTTAGTACTTCATAGGTTAATTATGTAAAGCAGTTGGGTCCTTAGTCGTATAGCGACGCTAGCATTCAACAAGTTTAAAGAGGTAAGTATTGGGCTGACCACTAGAATATCCTCGAATCAAAAATTATCCTATTTGCAAGTCTGCATGCAGTCTGATTACATGAACATATTGTACGTTTCTTTTTTGTGAGTATTCTATGAATTATTTGAACCGCTTAACATGTTGTCTCGCTAATAAACTAATCTTACATTAATAAAAAAAAGTTGTATAAAAATAAGTACATTAAATTAAAAGCAGCTTACCAGGAAAAACACACAATAAACCAAATTTTATTAGTAAAACTGAAGTGGTTTTGACACATTATGATTGTATACAACACGGGAATTACTCACGTACGTAGTAAGTCTTACTCGTAATAGGTGATTCCCGTTTATACATTCAAAAACCAAACGTAACAGACAATGCACACCTTCATAATGTTTTTAGTACAAGCAAGCACAGAGGACAAATAAACGATGTTAACGGTAGGTACAATGGAAAATTAGAGGAAAATCTTCGACCTCAAAGTTGGGCAAATGGGCAAGGCCATAACGACGGCCCGAGCGAGTCGAATTCAAATATGAACACGCTTGGAAAATGAGCAAGACAAACACAGGGTTGGAACAATGGAAATAATTCTTGACCCTTTTTAAGTAGATTTCGGTTTTGAATTGTGTTGATAAGAAAAAAAATGACATCGGTAACTTAACAATGACACTATGTTTAGGTTTATAATGGTAATTATTCTCTTGTTCAACTAAACTAAAGATCTGAAAAATAAGATAGTCTTATACATGGTTATATTAAAGTCCAAATTAGTATGAAAGTTATAAGTAACAACAAAAAAATTAGATCTTTTTATATAGTTGCGGGTAGTTTAGGTAAAATAAGTCGTCACTTATTTGCTGTAGACTAAAACTAACCGCAATTGGCCAGTGATTAAATAAAACTGTTCTAATATTAGGGATATTGTTGTAAGGAGTTGTACGAATTGGAATTTTAGCGCAAATGGAAAGCCTTGTGATTTTAATGAATTGTACTTAGTTTGTGTATTTAACAGAGTTAGGAGCAATGACAGTGATTCTGTTGTTCAACTAAAAAGACTAAATTTAAAAAATACAAAAATTTGTGAAATTGACAGTTTTTAACGCTTGTAAGTTTTTAACTTTTTAATGACGTTACTAAAAATATTTTTATGCGGGTAATTTTTTCGCAAAATAGTCTTCACGCTATTTAGTGCTACAACTACCACAATCGAGACTATAACTCTTTTCCAATATTAAGGATAGCTTTGTAATAAGTTATACGGATATGAGTATGAAAATGCACAGCTCGGGTCCATAAGCTATGTGCATAAAAATATATAACAAACTACCTGACAACATTAAAACCATCGAAAAAGACGTAACATTTTATAGCCAGTTAAAGGACATACTCTGCAACAAAACATACTACAATATTAATGAGTTTTTATAATGATACATTTAAAGACGATATATAAAATGAATCGGTCCGTTTGCACTAATATTGCGACACCCTACCAGGGTCATATGTTGTTTCTATTTATAATTAGTCCTAAGAACCTTTTTTGTACACATATGATGCAATAAAGTATTGAGTATTGAGTATTGAGTTTTAGCGTAAATGCTCAAAAGAGCCTTTTGTTTTTAAGAATTTTACTGGAATTTCATCTAGTTTGAATGATAGGCAGAATTTCTGCCGACGTCCTCTTTTAGATCCTGTCCCATTAATCTCAAAAGAACTGGTTAGATACGTCAATTCACATTCAGCTCCAAGAGTTATGAAGGCCTCTTTATCGGTAGACGTCCTAGGATACGCTTTTCGTGGTGTAGTATTAATTTAAAGATTTTGAGGCGTAATGTATTTAATAACGAAATTAAGAAGCTTCCGCAGTAGTGGTAGCAGGGAATCCTCTATTTTTAATATTAGCTGTTACCTTCGTAGTGCCCGATATTATCTCTCGACGCAGGAGAAAAAGAGTAAAAAAATTCTAATGCAATTAAAACAATGATATCAAACCCGGCTTCTTCATGCTACGATTATTTAAATGATACCTACTTGACAATTCCAGGAGGTTATTTGAGCTATCGTAAATAAATAGGTATTTTGTACAGTTATGTTAACTCTTCAGCGAGGGTATGAAGAATAAGACCTCCGTAGCAAACGTCAGCCCGACTCGGAGTTACTGTAAGACTGTCATAACCAGGTCTACTTATTAAGACCAGAAATATTTCTCTATATTATGTTTAGCCTTAATTTCATGTTACCGTACTATTAAATTTTTTATCATTCTTCAAACACTCCCATACCATGACATCCTTGTACCTGCCATATACATACATTTTAAATATGTTTTTTGAGCAATATAATAAAATAGTAGTATCTACCAACCCGTCTAATATCGTGGCTTTTTATCTAAGAACGGTGGACAAAAGCCGGTCATAACATATTCTAATGAAAATATTAATATATTTCATTGCGAGCCTTTTTATTAATTGAAAAGAGCCACTTTCATTTATAATAAGTTATGACCAGTCTACTGTGTCATAAAATTTTTCACAAAAAAATGTTGTCACGTGGTAACGATAATTTTAGCATTAAATTTAAATTTAAAAGTACTTTTCGTATTTTTTATAACATTTATTAAAATAAAATGACTGGCTCTCACTGACTCTCAATGACTACTGCCTGCACACACTATGTGGTTGGCGACAGTTTTTTAAACTTGAGGGTGGTAGTTAATACATTATCACCCACCCATCCACTGCCAGGAACTTCAAGTTAATAGTAGGTACAAATTGAAAAAACAATAAATAGTACCTTTATACTAACCTCATGTTTTATTCTACAAAACATTGGCGACATATTATTTCCTAGTATTGTGTAAGTTATTTTAATATTATTACTCTCGTCCTTGGACCTATTCCACTGACGCAATATAATTGATAGCAACATTTACCTATTATGAATGCAATGGTATGTGTATAGACGCGCTCGTAGTGGAGCGTGCTTACCGGCGTGCGTTCAGCAGCTCCATCGGCCAAGCCATATCTTGCTCTGACAGCGGATGTGCGGCGTTCACGAACTCAACTAGAGCATTATTTGCTCCACCTAATATTTGATCATGACCGTTCACGTCAACCTGTCAGAGCAAATTATGCTCGACGAGACCATAATCTTTCTACCTCTAGAATCGATCAAATCTTGGTCGGCTGTCAAAAGTGGCATATGCATTAGTAACTATCATGATGAACAATGTAAGTGACTTCTTCTCCTTCTTCTGCAACATGCTATGAAGTAGCGTTCGTGAGACATCGATCAAATGTTGATCGATCAATATTTGGCCGACGAAGCTTCTGAACGCAGCCCCGCATATGCATTATCTGTTCGATATATTAAGTTATTTATAATCTGTGACGTTGTGAAATCATCATTGTAAGTCTGTGTTATCTGTGCACCTTTCCATCGAATTCTAATAAACCAACAGTGTAGGCAGGATGGTTTTTGGTTCACCGAGACCATAGAATTGAGCTTTTGCCTTGTTCACTCTTAACCTATTATATACAAAATAAAAGAAATCAAATTACAAAAATACTTTATTGACATAATTCGTGTACAAGCAAATAGTGAACCCAAAGACTCCTGAACTACTGGGACTGTGTTTCAGGAGCCAATGGCCTCTCCCAGAAAAGACTTAGCTTACGTCAATACATTATCACCCATAGTTTATAATTTAAACAGCTATAAAAACTACTTGTTTAGTGTGTGCGTGCGTGTGTGTGTGTGTGTGTGTGTTGTGATTCTGGAAGTGTTATGAATGTGTGTATTTGTGTGTGTAATGTATGTAACTAGGTCTTCATCATCATTGTCAGCCTGTTTTTAGTCAACTGTTCACTGCTGGACATATGCCTCTCCTTCATCATCACCATCATCACCACCATCACCACGCGGGTACATCCGCGGGGCGCTGCTATTTTTAAATATTCTTTAATATTGAAAAATTGGTAAACACATTTGGTTGCGAATATGATACAATTGTTTCCATAATAAATGACTATCCGATGCCTACGCCAGGCATGAAACTACATTACAGGCGTCTGCGCTTCCCCATAATAATTGACCTAGTTTAATCTATTTAATTAAAAGTAAAATTAGAGTTTAATTAAAATAGCATTGATTTACTTTACAAATGTATGCAAATGTCTGTTGCGGTTGCTTCTAAACTTATGCCATCAGTTGTGTGTAACAGAATGTTTGTTTATATAATAGGTGGAAAACCAGCAGATGGGCCGCCTGATGGTATGCGATCACCGTCGCTTATGAATATCTGTAATACTGGGGGCATTACGATATGTTGTGAATCCTTTTAAAGACTTTGTTAACTCTCCTTATAAAGAATTCCATATAACTACTCGGAAACATAGAGGGAGGATGCTCGTTCCACATTTTGCAGGTACATGGCACAAACGATCCTTAAAAGAATGTGCCAGCTGTTTACTGCTATTTCATCTTGATAATTTATTAATGACTTTTGTTCTCTTATCATTCCTGACTCAATTTAGTAGAAGATACCCAATTCCATCCACAGCTCTTTCCACAATGCATTGTGTGAATTGGAGCTGGTTTAAAAGCAATATTAATTGGTATTTGTCTCTGTGTCTATTGTAATTAAGTATAAGTAGTGAAACTGACGTGGTTTTGACACATTATAAATGTATAAAACACGGGAGTTACTCACGTAATAAGTCAGAGGGTTCCCGGTCAGAGTCGGAACCCTCTGACTTATTACGTGAGTAACTCCCGTGTTTTATACATTTATAAGTAGTGAAGTTGTCAACTTATTATTCTGATTCATTATTACTGTTGGATAACTCATTAGCATATAACTTATAATTAGTCAACCACATAGTTCACGATAGCTCTATCAACAAAGTCGAGGAAAACATAACAATATAGATAACATTTGAATAGCGACAATGTATACCCCGGACATGAGATTTAATCTAAATTGTACAAATAGATTTTCATTTAATGATTCTTTTGTTCATTTAGAATATTTTATTGAATACTTACTCGGAACAGGAAAATATCAAAATATTTACAATTATTTTCAAGTTTCCTGTTCTACTTGAGTGTTCTTAATTATCTTAATAATGTTTTTGATTGGTAGAGGAACTCATGTTTGCTATAAAAGCCAATTAGCGACTCACAAGTAAACATTCAATGCTAGCGTTATATTATGTGATATCGGTAATATTAGGTAGTTGCATACTACCTAATATTACTACACCATAATATTGTGGTCCTTCACATGTCATTTAATCAATACTGGTAGCGCCCCGTGGTTACACCCGCGTGGATTACGATTTGCCCGCTACCTCAATTATCCCACGGGAACTATATTTTTTCCGGGATAAAAATTAGCCTATGTGTGCCTATTCCAGGAAGAAACTATCTTCATTCTTAATTTCATGCAGATCTGCTCAGCCCTTTTAGCGTGAAGAAGTAACGAACATACAAATGACAGACAAACTTTCGCCTCCATAATATTAGTGTAATTATAAACTGTATAATGACCATAAAATATACGAAATTTAATTTTGCTGAGTTAAAACTTTATGAGGGCTAATTCCTGAAAAGTGTGATAAAAACAAAAATACGTCTAAAGCCCTATTTTAACATTTATTTTACCTAATATCTGTGTATTGTACTCAATCTTATCCTACTAATATTATAAATGCGAAAGTTTGTGTGTATGTGTGTAAGTGTGTAAGTTTGTATGTGTATACGTATGTTACCTCTTCACGCTCAAACGGCTACACCGATTACAATGAATTTTGGTATGGAGATACCTTATACCCTGGATTGACATATAGGTTAATTTTCATTATCACCATCATCACCACGCGGGTACAACCGCAGGGCGCAGCTAGTATCTAATATACCTTTGCACTAACTGCATTAACCCACCTCCGGACTTTAAACCGTCGTAAACCATTGATTTACCACCACTACATTATTCATGGTTACCTCAAACGATGGCAATTCGCATTGCCCTTTAAAAATTGACTAGTGCAGCTATAACCAGAACACACAATAAAAATTTTAGGACGCGCAACGTTGCATCTAAATACTGTCACGATATCAGTGATATATCACTGGTTTTTTGTTTTAAAGCGTCTATCTATTAAGGGTATAAAACTGGATATTGTAAATCCAAAAGTTTATATTGTGGCAAGCTTATCTGATTTACTAAGCAATTACTAGAAACAAAAGCAAAATAAGTACATATTTCTATCAAATAATTTCGTTTTATACATTGAGAACAACATGATACGCGAAAATGTTCGTTCAACTTTTTTTTTAGTTGTTTCATATTTATTATTGGGAATGTTTGAAATTTCTTTACTAACAAAGACCTAATCACTCATGGCGACCTTATAACTAATAGTGTTAGTGACATTTTCTACCATATTAGTAGATACAATTTATTATATATAAAATGTTGTCGGAGAAGTCGTGAGAGGTGAGACGTTATTTTAATATCCAGGATCTTTGTGTTATGTGCCGAGAAATAGGTAGCATTATTGTTTTTTGCTTTTAGATAAGGTACATTTGTAGGTGTTTATTGGATATATCTGCCTCTATTTAGCTATATTTAAAAGTTAGTCTCACTAAATATACAATTAGAGTTCAAAAAAAGACCCATCGTGTGACAACTTAATCATATACCATTTTTGTTTGACTGGCAAAACAATAGCGCTTATCTTTAGATTATGATTTAAAATATCGAGAGAGAGGAACCACTTTTAAACTTTTACCAAGGATAAACCAGCAACCTGGTACCTGGCAAGGGTAGCATAAGGGAAGGGTGAAAGACATATTTTATTATAAAATGTGTATCAATGTTTGACCACAGCATGACCACCACGACGAGCTCTCATTTTAATAATAATAATATGGGACAACATTGACACAAGGTCTTCAGGTCCCAAACTAAGCAGAGCCTGTACTATGGTAACCTGATGACTGATATATACTTATATACATACTTATATACGTATGTTGATGTTCACAAATGTTTTACCTGTCCGGGAATCGAATAAGGGACCAGCGGCTCTTAGTTATTTTATATTATTTATTTAATTCGGGTGCATGAATTAAATCTCTTTGAATATTTTCCCTCCAAAATAGCTGTTTGGAATTCGAAATTAGCATTTTTTTAAGCTATCTATATCAGTTTCCCGCTAAGTATATGCACGATGTTAGAGGTAGTATTTTTCTCTTCTATTTGCAATGTTCGCGGTGAGATGGCTATAACCAGTGCCGGTTCCAAAGTGCCAGCCGCTCGATAAATCGTTGGATCACGCGTCCCTTGAGGCTCCAACTATACTTTTTCTGCAACCCCGCAGCAAGAATTTACTAGTTTACGAGTAAGTGCTTACCCGTATATAGACTTACTTTTAACCGAATTCAAAAAAGGATAAGGTTCTCAATTCAAAGTTTTTTTTTAGTGTAGAAAACATAAGATGATTTGAAAAAGTAACTTTTTCAAAAGTCTCATCTTTAACGAATTATTTAATTTATTAACTTATAACATACCTGAACTCCAGTAACATAAATGATGTACATATAATAATGTGTATGAAAGCTCTTTTATTCTATTCTACAAAATCGAGTCTGAAATTTATGTTTTCTAATAATTGAATCATGTAGTAGAAATTTTCCATAAGATAATTAGATATTTTACAAGCATGTATGTATTTTAATATAGCACAATCAAGATGGTATGAACATAGATAGAAAAGTGATTTATTTATTTACGACATAGGCCTCCTACATTGATTTCCACATGGACCGGTTGGAAGCGGCCCGCATCCAGGCCTTACCTGCGACCTTAGTCAGGTCGTCTGTCCACCTGGTCGGCGGCCATCCTATGCTGCGCTTGCCAGTCCGTGGTGTCCACTCGAGAACCTTTCGAACCCAACGGCCATCGATTCTTCGAGCTATGTGCCCTGCCCACTGCCACTTCAACTAGCTAATCCGCTGGGCTATCTCGGTGACTTTTGTTTTTCTACGGATCTCCTCATTTCTGATCGATCACATACGCAATCGATTCGATCGCGTAGAGAAACTCCGAGCATAGCCCTCTCCATAGCTCGTTGTGCGATTCTGAGCCTGCTCAGAAGGCCCATAGTCACACAATGTTCGAAGACCATCGTTTTCAGGCATTGCGGTATTTTGGAGAAGAAGACGTCTCAGAGCTGCCAATTATAGAATAAGGAACATTATCATTTGAAACAGATATTGAATAAAGACGTCACACAATAAATACAATTGAATGTCATCAATCTACTTACTTGCATAGTTTACAAAACGATGAAACTTGTTGAATTAAATAGAATAAAATAACTCGAAAAAATTTAACAAATTGCCGTATCCAAATTTACTTTCTAAGATCCATTTTAGCCCGGTGGGCTACAGGCAAGTAGGTTCCCCGTGAGAAATGCACCGACGCATCGCGTGGCAGGGGCGGTACATGCCAGTCGTGATTTTGGCTAAACACCTTACCATGCCGAACCAATTTATGCAGTTCCTAAAGCCTTAACCCAACTATAATGATTTTTTTGTTAGCTCTTGTGCTCCTTTGTTAGCTCTGTTAAAAATGTCATAAGTAAATTCTATAAATTATTTCCTACGAGATGAGTTATTATTATTTCTAAAATGTTTGATGTTAGTTCTGCGTAAATAGAAAATAACAAGTAAAATATAAGCCCTAGCATGGTTCTTCATAAACTTTAGGTTTTGGCTATCTTTATAGTTAGACTAGTAATTTTATTTATACAGCTGTCAAATTTAATTCTAAGTAATTGTTTTCGTTTGGTTAAACCTATCGTAATACACATTACTTTCATTCCAATTTAACTTGCGTTTATTATTCGAGTAGGTCTTAAGTAATTTAATGGTTTTCTGAGTCACTTTGTCATAATAAGCACAAGATCTACGTCCGTGCGTTTATGCTAACACCTTCCTCAAACTTAAATGGGGGAAGATGGCGACCCAATAGACAACGCCGCCGCTCACCAACACATTTTTGTGGGTAAACTGCTTCGGATGCTCATGCAGTCTCCTTATGGTACTTGACAAAAATACAATAGAGGTATGATAAAAAAAGAATATTTAATGGCAAATTATATTATAACAATTTCTATTTGTATTTGTTTGGAATTTCGAAAGGGGATTTCACAACAACAGGGAGAATTACTTTATTTATTCCAATCCCGGATCGCATTTCAGCAGGGCCTCCAATACCGCGCTATTTCGATCTCCCATTGCCATACTTATGCCTTATATCGTAACAATGTGTAAATATAACTATGTCGTAGTATACAATTGAAACATTTAAATATTTCCATTGTATACTACTAATAATTGTCTTTATTAATAACGACTCAATATTTTATTTCAAAATAGCCAGTATTTCCAATAAAAAACGACCTGCCGACCTGCATTCGATTTAAATCATTAATTCACGGTTTTAATCCAACCATTTGCAGCAAATAGTTTGTTTTAAAACTTCAATTTTCTAACCTGAAAGCGACTCTATAATTGCAATGCAATTTAATGTTGAAAACTTCAAAAACGATGTCAATTTCTATGAAACTTCCATCATACAGTCTTGCACAAATATTAAACTTTATTTCTAACCTTGTTCATTTGATATAAGAGTTATATTGGTTGTTAGGTGGTACTTGTTTTAACTACTGTGTGCTCGTTAAAGCTAAAAATACACGTTGAGGAATGAGTTTTATTGTTTACTTACTGTTTCTTTGTTATTTTGTTTGGATGCGAATGCAATAGTGATTCGTTTTTGATGAAAATTCTCACTAAGAAACGTATTTTATTTTAGGATAATCGTAGGCTTTTTGAGAGTGAATCAAATGACTTTGACAAAACTTTTAATTTGGGTTTATTTTTAATTAATCTTTTGACGCAAATGTAGCTTATCGGAAGTGTGAGCGTCGGCTGGAATATATAGATGACCTTTTTTTGTTCTCTTTCAGCGAAAGTGACGTCGTTACGAACCACCCACAGTATGCTGGTAGAATTTTGTCCAGTAACCGCCGTACTAAAGTAATGTTTGAATATGTTTCACTAAAAACATATAGCCGTATATTATTCCTAAGTATAGCGATCTTCAACCGCATCGTCACAGTCATCATATAGGATAGTGGTTACTAGTTCCATATAATATAATATTTTTTAAAGGTTAAAAGCTTACGTTTGACCACTATCTTACCTGATGTTAAGTGACGATGCGGTCTAAGGTGTTGCACGTGAACTTAGCTCTTTAACTTAAAAATATAAATATAATATTTAAATATATATATATATATATATATACGGTCGAATTGAGTAACCTCCTCCTTTTTTTGAAGTCGGTTAAAAAAACTAATCATTATCATAATAATTATTCCAATACGTTCCCACTGTAAGAATACGGACTTTCCTCTTTGAAAGGAGTGTTGACCTGTGCATAAACGTTAAAAAACACTTTATTCAAAAAAGGACGTTAAGTACCCATATTTGAATTAAGCATGGCTTCGTAAGTATAGTTCTAATAGTTATTTAGTAAATATTATTAAAACCCACTAAAATCTTAAAAACATCCTGAAAAATACCTGAATAATCACCATACTCGAAAAATCCAGTAAAACTTACTAGCTTTAAATTTCTTATTCAATTTCGTCGAGCAATCTTGAGCTTTTCCCTGTTAATGGCATTTATTGGAATTTTATTTTGTGTATTATAAAAAATACACCACTCTTTCCATACTAATGTGATAGTACTTGCTTAATTTATTTCAAAGCCAATAAAAGATATAAATTATATTTATTTTGGTTCTAAAGCAGATAGTTCGGCATTCATGTTGATAATGATCATTGATAAATCACTATAATACGATCAATTTGCTAATTGTGTAAAAATGACTACTAAGTACCTAATATGATAAATTGTATAACACACATATACCTAGGCATACTCTACTTTTATTAAAATTATAATTCATTTATATGAATCGTATTTTTTAACGTGATAAGTCTCTTTTATCTTTTATTAATCTTAGATCATTTTAAAATACTTTACATGAGTTTTCTATGTTTATGCATCCGATAAGCCGGTCTTCACAGTTCATTACAACCTATATATATATATATATATATATATGCATATGTATAAATATATAATATATATATATATATATATATATATATATATATATATATATATATATATATATATATATATATATATTATATATTTATACATATGCATATTATAATATTATACATTTAAGCATGATTGGAAACACACACGGGTTGCAAACTTCCGTTTCTCAGGCATTCGAGTATATTAGACAAGACCTTGTGAAGTTTCAACAACGCTCTTCAGCTAACATGATTCAGCTTTCATTTGATCGGATCTTATTTTGTTAAGCAGACGACTGATAAATAGGTTTGAGAATCGAGCCCCGACTGATAATGTAGAAGATAACTACAGGTTTATGTGGGGCGACAACTATTAACAGGCGACAAGAGGTTGCCGCAGAAGTACCTACGACCGACGCGGACGGACCAAGTGCGAGATATGGATCGAGCACTATGCAAGGTCGGCGCAACATGTTTTACTATTCATGCTATAAAAAGTGTCAAATCTGCTTTCGGGGTTTATGATAATAATAACAGGCCATAAAACATCTAAAAGTTCTGTGGTTCGTATTTAACCCTTAAGCTGTGTCATTTTTACTCGCTCTCCTAGTGGCACAGCGCCGTCAACGCTAGCCTCACTAGGCGGTGCACCTTCTGCGCCTGCACAAATACCGGGCTGAGCACCGTCAGTGCTCGCCCCCCCTCCGGTGAAGCTGTAAATGCCGGTAGAGGCAAACAGCATTAGTCCGTCAGAAAAAAAAAACATTTTTACCCCGCGCCCCCATACAAGATTTCAACCAGCTATGTACAATTGTGCTATTTGTATCTGAATATCTACATCGTTAGTGTCGGCTCCATAGAGCTATGCATTATGTAGTAAGCTACTGAATTAGCATCAGCCGATTGAGGCACAATTATTGTAGCCATAACTGAAATAGGGCTACTGAGCGGTATACTGTGTAAGTGTACGCTTAGATTGAGACACACGGGTGAAGAAAACTATCTTCTTTGTTTAATTTGGGTGAGTACAATTTGTCACTGTTTTGATACATTTGTGAAATAGTCATAAGATGCAGCATCTTTTTATCGGGAATATTTACCAGGTATTGTTTTTACCTACTATATAATATATAAATATGTAGCAAATTAGCAAAAACAATGCATATATTCGCCATTAAATTTAAGGCTTTTAGCAGCCTCACAGCTGGACATTTTTACGGAGGTGAAGCAATATGGACTAGGCACTAACTCGATTTTTTTTAGTCTACCGAAAGACCAGTTATTTTTATCTGCTGAATATTATGAGCTATTGTGCTCGGCAACAAGTTGGAGATCTTTTGACGTCTGCGTGTGTTGCAAAGCTATCTTCAAAGCCAAACCGCTGCCGGGCTTAAGAACATAGTAAAGTAGAACTTACACTTACAAACCAACGCTTTCAATAATATACCTCATTACGTACTTTCTAGGAATAAACTTATTATTTATTATTATTTATCTGTGCTCTGAGCAATATGTAATCTTTATAGGCCATTAGAAAAAGGAGGATCTTATAATTATACATTTTGATATATATCTTGATTTATACAGATCTCGAGCTACTTGAGATCGGATCATTAGCTGCGTACTTACGACTCTAATTGGATCGTTTTGAAGATGTTTCGAGTTGGAATTCTGATACTGTATGATACATAATTCATACACTTAGCTCGCAAACCAGTTTGAGCTTGATTAAAGGGTCTGCTTTTGTGTATTTATCTGCTAAAGTTTTAAGGAAACTAAAGTCTAAGAATGAATTTAATTTTGTTATTTTGTCTAATATTGCTTAAGCGCTCTATGCTTGATGACCAAAAACTTTCATAATGCGTACTGGCAAGAAGTGGAACTGGTAGCCCACACCATAAATTATCTCATCAGATATAAAATCAAGTGAGACGGTGCTAAAACGCAAGTTTAAAAAAAAGGAAGACATGCAACGCCAAACATATACCTATAAAAAAACATTAACAAAATACAGAAAGCATAAATTTAAATTTAGTATCGTAGACCGCATCATCACTTAACATCAGGTGAGATAGTGGTCAAACGCCTACCTATTCCCAATAAATAAATAAATAAATAAGTCTGTCTAATTGAAAGTACAGTCATGCTAATCTTTTAAATTAATTAGCGATTGAAAACGTAGTTTACAAATGCCATAAGCTTGTGTTAGAGCTACAAAAGTTACTTAAGATAAGACTTAAATTCATTGATTTACCGGAAAAAGCATGCTCATTTAAATTAACAATCACACGGATGACGTCACGAGCACCAGCCAGTTATAAACTCTCGTCAATAGCCACAATATCACCTGTAGTTAAACAGCCATCAAGCTATACACACGGCTCAACAGAAACCATAAGGGACAGATCGATCTGTAGCACTATATTCAAGGAAATTCAATAGGAGGCGAGATAATCTGACTTCATTTAAAACATTTTATGGACTATCGCATAGTTAATATAATGCTTCACGCATTATCCTAATTTATAGAAGTAGTAGAAACTAACAAAACCGATTCAAATATGCTGGTGTTTTGGCTAAAAAGCTTTATCGATACAGTTTTAGGCCTGCCGGTTGTATTTCACTTTGATGTTTGAAGGTTACTGCAGATACAGTATGCATCATACTCATAGTGTGAAAATAAATATAGGAAACACGTATGTAACAAGCTAGTCAGTTGCAATTAAGTGGTACAAATTTTATTGATTCAGCTGATGACTACTATCTCACTTGAAACCATGCTAGACCTAAAATGTTATCTGGCTCTCAGGGACAGTTACTTGAATAATACTGTAAAAAAAAATCTTGGTTACGCCACCACGGTCAAGAATTCCAACGTTTGGCTGCGGTGACTAGCCAAAATACATTTCTTCATCAGCCTGTTGCAGTTCACTGCTGGACATATGCCACTCTTATTGCACGCCATCAAACTCGCTCGTTGGTTACCCGCATCCATCCGCTGCCAGCTACCCTGGGAAGATCGTCGATCCATCTAGCCTGAGACCTACACTGCGTTTGCCGATTCGCGGTCTCCACTTTAGAACTCGTCTACTCCAACGGTTATCAGTTCTTCAATGGATATGGCCAGCCCATTGCTACTTCAGCCTGCTAATCCTGTAGGCTATGCTGATTACTTTGGTTCTCTGTCTGCTCACCTCATTCCTGATTCAATCTTTCAGAGAAACTCCGAGCTATTTTGAATTTGTACACCAGCCCTTCTAGTGTAATCAATAAGTGTCCATGTCTCAATCCGTAGGTCATGACAGGTAGGACACATTATAATTACATTTATAACTTGTTATTTAAATTGGCTATTTTGGAGCTAAATGGCCTCGTACGTGAAGATGGTAGAACACTTGATAGAATTACTTTCATTTCTTGAAAGCTGGGACGGCGTTTCGTATGGGATGCTACTTGCGCGGTCACCCTTGCGCCGACACATCTTCCTGGGACCGTAAATGGGACTGGTTTTGCGGACGAATCAGCGGAACATTTAAGGGCGCACATATAGTACACACTCGATAGTGGATATATATTTGGGCCTTTTAAGTTCGAGTTTTATCTCCACCGACAGCTTCAACTTCTAGAGCGTTAAGAAGTCTACAGCGTGGAGGTGCAGTTATTTTCATCACCAGCCTTACTAGCTATACCACCCTCAGGTTTGACACACTGACATTTAAATAGTTTATTCAGACAACTGACTTTGAAAGCCAGTTAAAACAATAACCTAGCGTGATTACTCCTTCGGGCCCATCGTCCCCGACATCTCACTTGGTGAAATGAGATACCGGCCAAAGGTTAAATCTATAAAGTATAAAAACAAGTATAATCTGCATGGATGAAACCGCGGACTATTGCGATGTTCTTATATACATCATCAAAGCCTATAATAATTATATGTAAATTACTATGGCTATAAAAGCTATTATTACAATAAGGCTATACATATGCAGAAGTACGATGTGAAGAAAACTTCATAAACCTCCTTTTCTCGGAAATATATACTAATATAAACCTTTACTGGTTTATTTTCACCGCTAATGTGAATAGACGACGTGTGTGTAACTCATAGTAGGACTGAGATTATGATTCCTTGCTCACGTCCGCCCAAAACAGCCTATCAACCACTAGTGGCTATATGAAATCAAACTGTCTTTTAAAAGTTTTAAGATTCATATTTACGTTGCTAAATTTGTAGGAGTAGGACAAAGTTGTAACGTAAAATAAGTCAGTACACTGCGACACATTTTTCTCATTTCAGTTGCATATTTTATGGAGCACGGACTCATAATGAAAGGATTCTTCTCGCAAACAACCAAATTACAGTTTCTGTCACTTTGAAACAGGGAGTCCTATCTTTTTTAAAAGTGCAAATAAATTTTGAGTAGCTCGTAAAATGACACGCGTGTTGATTGACACATCGGCATAATGTATTCAAAAATCATTTGTCTGCGGTGTTCTAAAGAATAAAAGGAATTAATTTGTCTAACTAGAAAAGCTTGGATGAAAATCTAAACTAAAATATATAGTTAAACTTTAACGACACTAAAATTTACTTACTTAAAATACAGTGGGTATTAAACAAAAATAAGCTTAAATTAGTATATTTTACGACAGATATATACGTCACGTTAGGTTAAAAAAACTTCGCGATGAATAATACTTTTTGTATTTTTACACTCAGTTACAATAATTAACAAACTACTCATCACTATAAATATACTATTAACTCAACTTAACGTTTATATAATAAAAACGTTAAAATTAACGCTTTACCTAATTGAAACATCTATAGACTTCAGCATTAAAACAAAATTTAAAAAGATGAAATCTAAAAGCGATCGAGATGTTCTCAAATATACTTTTAAAAGTCAAGTGCTTTCCAAGTAAAATCAGAAGGTGAGGTCGTTAGGATCGACTGAACGAAGAATTTGCTAATGGCTATTTCCAAGACAAAGGACAAGGGTACAAGCTGATAGCAGTGGGATCGTATACGTATATGTAGGGACATAGGGACCTATATCGTGCGTGGGACGACCGGTACAGCTCCGGGCTTTTATCTCGACAATAATCACTTTGAACAACCGAGTGGCCCGCGATTACAATCTTAAATCCCCCGTAAATTTTCTATTCCGAAGGTCCATTATAATAGAATAACCTCAGTGGGTCTAGGGAAAAAATATACACGAATAATTTCATCATCGCACTCCCCTTGTTGATTGCAAAATTTCAATCAAGCTCGTAAATGGTATACAGTTTCGGATCGGCACTCGAAACGATTTTTTTTGGGGTTGACTCGTCAATGTGTCGCAGACAAAACCCAACACTATTTCGATATAGGTGTAGAGAACACATTTGATTGTACCCATTGGCGGGAAACACTATACACACATTTTGGCGACGAGTGCATACTGCATGACGCAGATTTATTTGTACCATTCCGATGGCAATTGTAGCCTGTATTTATTAACATAGACTCCAAACTAATTATATAGGGTTCATAGAGATTAGCTTAAAAAGACAGAAGCCATCTGGCGGATGTTTCTAAGTGTTTCATTCAACTATACTTCGCTAAGTGATCCACAGAATCCTCGGTTAATGCGAATGAACTTCACTAGTTACTTTAATACAAGCAAATGTTTCGTTGGCAATAAGCTACCCTCAAAAAAGTTGTAACGTCTATCCACCCGCTGCGAATTCAAGGGCTTAGAAAATAATAACGGAAACTTTAATTTGACTTGAAATAGTGCACCCTTCTATTTCCATATTTAAATTATTGTCTCGGCAAGGGGTCAAAGAACACATTACTACACTTTAACGTAAACCTTTCGGCACGTTACTTTGCAACGTTACTTAATAGTAATCAAAATTTAGACTTAAATTGCTATTACAATATCTAATGTTACGCTAAGTTTTACCTTGTACCTTTGATTTAACATCGATTTTGCTTGTAGCTTTTTCTCAGACAACTCTAATTTGTTTCTAATCAGTGTTGTCTGTGAATAGTAAGTCATAATCATGAGCTCTTAAAGTTGTATTTTCATGTTCACGATTATGACACTTGTGTCGTTTCATCCGGGTGTGGTTTGGAGCACGTGCTTACGCGTGCCGTTTACTCCCTGCTGGTACGCACTCCTTGTTACTCCGAGAACTCCACGGTCCTGTAATTACACACAAATTAGACAAGATTTATAGAGGGGTGGAACACCTTGGCAACTATAGTAGGTACTAATAACGGTTGGCCAGGTTCGATATTGCGATTAATTCGCGGCAACGACTCCCTCTCGACGTCAAGAGGGAATAAATTATTCGGGCGTCGACGCATCGAAACTTTCTACCAAAGTTTGAAACAAAAGCTTGAATCGTTCTGATTTGTTCAATAACACCGTCAATTATCATTCAAAAAGACTTATTGACGTCGACATAAAGTTTCATTTTAATGATCTTAATTTGCAGTTAAGCCGTACTGTAAAAGTATCAATGAATAAATCAAGAATTTGAGTGGAAAAAAGTCTTTAACGTCGTAATTAGCGTGTCACGAGCGAATTGAACCAATGGAGCATAAAATTCCAAGATGACTGCCTTAGTCGATATTATTGGGTCGTAAACACTCTGCGTAGTGCTTTACCCCTTGACATGACGAAAATATTTGACAGCTTCATTTAACAAAAGGTGGACATTTAGCAAACAATAATGGCTCGCTTTAGTGCGGTCTCTCATATTTTTATGGCGTGTTTATTGGCCATTGTAGGAAGTCTCGGTCGGCGCCGGTTCGCTATATGGGACACTAAATATGATTCATCTTTACAGGTACGAATTATCGGACGTTCTTTGAGTCACTTCAAGTTAATGAGCAAGGAAAATGTCCTTGTCTCGGCTTCCTTGGCTTCTCGAGCTAGTGGTGACGATTTTATCCGATTTTATCATTAGACATTTTTATAAATCGATTCTGATATAAAAGATAAGATCATCGCGACATATTAAGATAATGTATATTATGTTGCTTGCCAACAACTCACACTCTATCAATAGATAAATTAATTATCAAGAATGCTTTTCGGTATTTAAGGTTATAGTAATTAAGCTATATATATCCTACTAATACGAATATTATAAAGGCGAAAGTTTGTGTGTATATTTCTTACTTCTTCACGCTCTAACGGCTACACCGATTTCGATGTATTTAGGTATGGAGATGGTATATACCCTAGATTAATACAAAGGCTACTTTTAATCCCGTAATTTAATGCTGTTCCCGTGGAATAAGCGAATAGTTCACCTCTGTTTCTAAAAGCTCTGTTATTCCTCCACGCTCAAACGGCTATACCGATTTCGATGAAATTCGGTATGAAGATAGATAGTTCCCGTGGGATAATTTAGGTAGCTGGAAAACCGTAATACACGAAAGTGAAACCGCGGGGCGCTACTAGTTATAATTATAAATCAAAACGAAGAACAGTCAGAAATAATATATGTTTATAAAGTGAGCTTTTCAATCGGCGCTTCGGTATTGTTTCAATTGTGAAACAGTTGTAATGTTTTTTTAATTTTTTTGCAAACCATTTGTTTGGTGAAACTGTCAACCATTCTATAGGCATATAAGAAAGAAAGAAAATAAATTTATTCCATCCACGGACAGCATTACACAAACACATAAAAATTTACAAGAGACAAAAATACAATATGTAATGTTGCCCGATGTCAAGAATGAGTTTCGACTCAGCATACACTAGGGTTACCCCTAGCACTGATTTTCAGTCTACACTAATTTCTGACATCAAGAACGCACAAATGACTAGGTGCTCCTAAGTTTGCAGTAAAAAAAAATTAGCCGTCAGTTCGTCGTTGTGGTTTCTCCTATTTTTTCGCCACAGAGATTCGTTGGAAAACGTTTTACTAAAGTTCAGGCATATTATGCTCAACGCTATTACCTGCCCTATACTCCGAGGAAATAAAAACTTATCAGGAACTTTGTTCCCGGTTATCTTGGGGGCAAGTAAACACTTTTTATTTTACGACCGCCCGGGGTTTACGGCCGTCCCCGGTTTCAAGCGGTAGCTGCACTTTTCAGCTATTCTTCAATTGCAAGTGCTAAGTTTGTTCTTGAATTTTAGAGAAAATGTGCTGTCAAGTTTCGTGGTGAATTCACGAAAAGGTTCTTTAGAAATATTTTGCAAGAAGATCAAATCACTCATGCCTTTGTGAAGATACTAATAGTTTCATCTAGAGGAACATGCTAGGATGTACCTGTATTTTGAAGTTGCGGTATTTAACTTATCAAGTGAAATGTGTTAATAGCATTTAACATATTATATACTACAGCTGCGCCCCGCGATTTTACCCGCGTGTCGATGACTGATGATGATGATGATGATGATGATGAAAAATAGCCTATGTGTTATTCCGGGACCGGAAGTATCTATACACCAAATTTCATCTCAATTGCGTCTCGTCGCAACTGGCCGGTTGGCGCGGTTGGTAGCACTCTGCCTTCTGAGCCGCTGGTCCCGGGTTCGATTCCCGGACAGGTCAAACGTTTGTGTATATATATATCAGTCATCAGGTTACCATAGTACAGGCTCTGCCTAGTATAAGACCTGAAGACCTTGCGTGAATGTTAATAAACAATTAACAACAATAAATCAATCCAGCCGTTTAAGCGTGATTGAGTAACAAACATCCATCCATCCATCCAAACTTTCACATTTATAATATTAGTGGGATAAAACAAACAGTTACAAATATGAAACAAATTAACAATTATTTTATATTTTTTTTATCTACTAGAATAAGGAAGAACAGGCTTTAACGAATAAAATTAAAGTTTGTACTTTTGTAACAATATGTGTTTCTAATTGTTTTAAGTGTCAGAAAATACGCAATATTTTTTTTTTTAAGTACTTCACTATTGTGTAAACTTAATTTCACAGCAGCAAATTATGTGTTCATGCAAATCGAAGCTCAGTCGTCCGGATTCTATTCAATTATTCTATTGTATTATTTAGCAACCAAAATATATAAATAATAAATAAAAAATAAGTTGGTTCAGTTTTCAAAAAGCTGAATAGATTACTTTTATCTTAGTCTAGCGTCATTGCGATGAAAATGAGTAGCCAAGCTATTCATTGGTCAGGGTAAACTCCAGTTACCCACCACACGCTATTACTATTACATCAAAGAATTTTACAATGGGAAAGAAAAACAAACTCGCTTCTCTTTTTCATCATATAATATGTGTCTGTCAAAATATCTTTACTACATATATACTTCTATTTCTAAACCTACATTAAAAACAAACCTAATGATGATTTCGGAAGTTTTTCACGTACATTTAAACGTATTCAATTTGTTAAATGTTATTAATAATCATCTCTTCATTTCAAACATGTTTCACTCATCATGGTCTCGGGTAGAATGAAAAGTGTTTGAAACATCGACTTTAAATAAGTTCAGACACCGTTTCAATCTTTACCAACGTCTTGAGACTCCAATGAAGGTTACATCGTTATCCAATCACACAATATATTGAGCAAATTTAGCATGGTGGTATGGAATCTCTAGTCGGTAAAAATTGCTTGACAAGCTTGACAACCACGATTGACGAAGCAAATGACGTCTACCATTGCTTGACTGGCTTGACAACCACGATTGACGAGGCAAATGACGTCTACCATTGTTTGACTGGCTTCACAACCACGACGGACGAGGCAAATGACGTCTACCATTGCTTGACTGGCTTGACAACCACGATTGACGAGGCAAATGACGTCTATCATTGCTTGACTGGCTTCACAACCACGACTGACGAGGCAAATGACGTCTAACATTGCTTGACTGGCTTGACAACTACGATTGACGAGGCAAATGCCGTCTACCATTGCTTGACTAGCTTCACAACCACGACTGACGAGGCAAATGACGTCTACCATTGCTTGACTGGCTTGACAACCACGATTGATGAGGCAAATGACGTCTACCATTGCTTGACTGGCTTGACAACCACGATTGACGAGGCAAATGACGTCTACCATTGTTTGACTGGCTTCACAACCACGACTTACGAGGCAAATGACGTCTACCATTGCTTGACTGGCTTGACAACCACGATTGACGAGGCAAATGACGTCTACCATTGCTTGACTGGCTTGACAACCACGATTGACGAGGAAAATGACGTCTATCATTGCTTGACTGGCTTCACAACCACGACTGACGAGGCAAATGACGTCTACCATTGCTTGACTGGCTTGACAACCACGATTGACGAGGCAAATGACGTCTACCATTGCATAACTGGCTTAACAACCACGATTGACGAGGCAAATGACGTCTACCATTGCTTGACTGGCTTGACAACCACGATTGACGAGGCAAATGACGTCTACCATTGCTTGACTGGCTTGACAACCACGATTGACGAGGCAAATGACGTCTACCATTGCTTGACTGGCTTGACAACCACGATTGACGTGGCAAATGACGTCTACCATTGCTTGGCTGGCTTGACAACCACGATTGACGTGGCAAATGACGTCTACCATTGCTTGGCTGGCTTGTCAACCACGATTGACGAGGCAAATGACATCTACCACGATTCTCAATCATCCGCACTCACTTTCATTTTAATGGCCGCAGAGTGACGACTACACTTGTATATTTGAATTTTTATGTTTGTTGCTAAGTCAACAAATGCCTCAGTCTATGCGTGTTTCGTATGCCTTAGCGTACGTAACTTATCCGCTGCATATGCTCAATTACTTATCCTATCAATGCTTTTATCAATCGATTGGAAAGTCGCCCTATCGCATGTTTTCTTTCCATTTCACAACCCCTGTCTTTTTAGTCAAAGCACTCCATATAATAACCCTTATTCTATCTATAATACCGTCTTATCATTTTTATATGCTTTAACCCTGTTGGAAGAAAACACGGTTCACCCATCGTCGTTCCCTTGTTAAGGAATAAATCCTGCAAGCCCTATCATTACAGTGATAAGGCAGATTTATAAGGATGTCAATGTGCCTGTTTTTGTAGATAAACGATTTGAGTTGCAATGTATCTGTCTCTTTAGCTTTGTTTATAAGCGTCAATGTATATAATAATATGCTTATCTATGCCTGTTTTATATAAACATATAATAAGGCGGTAGGAACGTTTGTATAGTTATTAAATAAATGCATTTAAAATAGTATGAGCTATAAAATTTTAATTATATGTAGCATTTATTTGTAATTTTATATTACACGGTTTTCTCCATAACTGATGAACAAATTTTGTTACGGTTTGTACAGTTAATTAATTTAATGCATATTTTAAAACGTCTCGGGGATGCATTCAGAATTATCCAGAAATACCTAGGAGAAAATCAGATTAATTAGCTTGTAGCGCAATGTCTCTAACACAGTAAGGAAGCGGGATAAGTAGAAGGGGTAAACGAATTAATAATTGACGAAAGCGGCGTGTCTAATCAATTCATTAGAAAAGCCAGTGGCTCAGCACTATCTACCATCGACCCGAGACGTCTAGGTGTTCATTTAAGTCAAGATTGGACTGCAGATTAAACAGAAGGTGGTATTGGTGGTGAGACTTTAGCGGGAACTATATATGGGATAAAACATGAAAAACCTGGTTGAATGAGTTTCGATGCATAAGATACCCATCTTCATAATTCGACTCCATACTATGCACGCATTAATCCACGAAATATTCTATTCACATTTATCGTCGTTAGATGGACGTTTATCCATCTAAGAACGACCAGACGACGACATCCATATGGTAGACGTTCCAACTTGTCGCATGTAGCGTTTTGCTTCCACATTCACAGTGCGCACTGCTAACGAGTGGAATTCATTGCCTAAATCTGTGTTTCCGCCAAAATAAAATCTAGGCATGTCACGAGTGAATAGGTACATTATAGGCAAGCGTGCTCCATCGTAGACCGCATCAACACCTAACACCAGGTGAAATTGTGGTCAAACGCTTGCATGTTCCAAATATAAAAAAAGAACCGTTTCAAGAGGGGTTAAGCATTCTATCTTGATTTGAAAGTGAGAACACTTCTTATAAAAGCTTCCAGAAAATGCTAAATCTAAGTGTATTATGGCTCAATTGGCTAGATTATTTTCCCAGAATCGAAAGGGCGGTTTAGGTCAGATACTTTATTTATGTCGCTATTTTCTCATTTCTTACACCAAAACCAGTGTCGAGGGGCATTATACATCCTTATCGACAATCGTTAGTCGCCCCTAATAAAAGCGCCCCTCTAATCTCAAGGGCTGTTGCAGCTCTCTTAAATTTAATAAGGGCGAATTTTAAAACAGTCACAATAAGCCGCGTGTCCTGTTGTTTGATACCAATCGCTAGTTATTATAATTTTGTGACATATATTTTTTCGATTTCAAGAGTTTCGTAAATATTATGTGATTTTATCTAATTAATGGTATCAAACTTTGATGCGGTGATAACTCTGTGGTGGGACCTTTGGCTGTCAAAGTGACGGACGTTGGTTTGATCCCCAACAACGGCTCGAGCTCACGGTGATGGTAACACCGTTATCAAACTCCCAGTATGGTGGTAGAATACTTTCGAGTACTTACCTGGCTGGCTTCCAGCCACATCAACATGAATACCGAAGTCAACAACGCTTAATTGTAACTTAAGCAAGTTACAATTAAGCATTGTTGACTTCGGTGTTACACTAAAGCTCAAACGCCACCACATTCAAAATGCAAAGAGTTGGGTTATCCTCTGAAAGAAACTTGAGTCCATCGAACTATTTCACACTGGATTTTTTGACAGCAGCTACGTTCCAGCTTCAATAGTGTTGCGAACTTTAATTTAAATCATGAGCGGGATACAGAACGTTTAAATTATATAGTTCACTCATAGTACAATTTTCTTTTAGTTTATATTTTTAGTGCAAATTCCTTTCTGGTTGCTTGCTCAGCATTCTTTTATATATAAAATATCTACTATTTAAATGAAATCTTCCAGTCGCCAGAGCCCCGTTCGTTGATTGGCAAAAACCAACTCAGGCGGCTAAAGCTGTTGTCTGTTAAATTTAAAAAAGTTTTTAGTGAGTAATAATCTTGTTATTAAGGCTTAAGTTAATCTAAACAGAGATAACAATACACCACTAACAAACACTTCTACGAAGTAATACGTCTTGGTACAAAGCGGCCCGCAAACTAAGTTGTGCAAACATAATGAATAATCAATAGATTTGGAGCCCCTCTCAGTGCTGTAAATGTACAATTTTGCATCACCACGGGCCTTGGGAGTGATGGTATACCTACATGTACACATGTGTGTACATGTAGGTACATGTATATGTATACATGATGACAAAGTTGAAACTATTGAGTAAACAATGATTTATCACGACTAAGAATTTTGAACATCAACTGCTTATTAAAAAATATCGAATTGTACTTACTTTTTTTTTTTTTTTTTTTTTTTTTCCTAGTATAGAACGCATACAAATGCGTCCTATAAATATATTACAATCTAGCCTAAAAAAAGCTAATAAGTAATTTAAATCTAACTTAACTTGCTAAATTTACTGTACTAAGAATGTGTCCATCAACACTTTTCTTATTGTCTCTATTTAAGGGGGAGACACTTGATTCATGTGTTCTCTATGAGCAGTATTTTAACCACATTACACTAGCATACTGTCACTGAACACTACACTAATTCGAACGGTTTTGTTCTTTTGAGTCTTCTCACTAAATCGGTCTGGTCAAGGAGCATAACTGCCTCAACATTAACATGATGATGAAGTCTTTGTTGGTGAGCTTCTGCATAGTTTTTTATCACTTTGTCAACGAACTCTATTTTAAGGTCCCGGTGGAGGTCGTTGTTTCTTATGTACCAGGGTGCGTTTACTATTTCCCTTAATACTTTATTTTGAAATCTTTGTATAATTAGGATATTGCTCGGTTTGGTGCATCCCCACAGCTGAATGCCGTAAGTCCATATTGGCATTAATACTTGTCTGTACAGTAATAGTTTGTTATGAGTTGACAGCGCGGAATGTCTTCCAAGTAGCCATTGCATTTTTTTATATCGCAGATTCAATTCTTGTCTTTTTTTCTTGACGTGAACTTTCCATCTAAGTTTTGCATCAAGCGTCATCCCGAGATATTTAGCCGAGTTTTCGTAGGGAATCTTCTTATTATTAATGTACACAGGACAATAACTGTGACTTTTATTACTGAAATCTACATGAATAGATTTTGTTTCATTTAGTTTAATTCGCCATTTCTTAGTCCATCCGTAGAACTTATTCACTGCTATTTGTACCTTGTCCACAGCCTCGTTGTGGGTATTGCCTGTTGCCATTATAGCAGTATCATCAGCAAAAGTAGCAATAATGTTATTTTCTAAATTTGGAATATCGCAGGTATATAATAGGTACAGGACCGGACCTAGTACACTCCCTTGTGGTACTCCAGCTTTTATTTCCTTGATTCCTGTGTAAGCATCTTCTTGCCTTACACGGAATGCTCTATTTGAGATATACGATTTTAATATATCCGAAAACTGTTTCGGTAATTTTATTCTAAGTTTGTGTATAAGTCCTTCATGCCACACTTTATCGAAAGCTTGTGCTACATCAAGGAAAACAGTTGTACATACTTTTTTATCTTCAAGAGATTTTTCTATTATATTTGTAATTCTATGCACTTGCTCCACAGTTGAGTGTTTTTCTCGAAAACCAAATTGGTGGTCAGGAATGAGTTTGTTATAGTTTAGAACTGGTTTCAGTCGTTTGAGTAAAAGCTTTTCGAAAAGCTTCGACATTACTGGTAACAGGGATATTGGCCTATATGAAGATGTTTCGTAAGGTGGTTTCCCCGGTTTTGCTATCATAATTACTTCTGCAACTTTCCATAGGTCTGGTACATATTTTAGTCTAAATGATGCATTAATAAGAGTTGTTAGCTTAACGACACCTTTTTTCGGGAGGTTGCGAAGTACTACACCTGAAATCAGATCATAACCTGGTGCTTTTCGTGGACTTATATTGTGTTTTATTTCTCGAACAAGCTCTTTTGGTGTGACTAGGTCAATTTCTTCATCTTCTTTGTGATAAAGCTCTATCTCATCATAAATAAACGATTCATTTGTTGTGGATTCATTGGGTGTAAATATAGTTTCTAAATGTTCTGCAAATTTGTTAGCTTTTTGCTCGTTACTTACAGCCCATTTTCCATGTTCACATTTAAGAGATGGAACATGGTTTATAGGTCTTTTAAGGCTTTTTGTTACTTTCCACAAAGAATAATCAGTGCTGCTATCACTTGTTATTCCTTGCAGATGCATTTTTGTGTTTTCATCATTGAACTCTTGTATGAGTTTCGTAAGCTTTTTAGTAAGATTATTTAACTTACTTTTATCTGCGGGGTTCCTAGACACGTGCCACTTTTTTCTCTGCCGCCTTTTTTCGGCTATAAGATGTTTTATTGTTTCTGGATATATGTGCCCTTTGGTGTGTTTTATTCCATCAGGTGTATTCTTCCAAGCTGCTTGTTGTATTTGTTCAATAAACATTTTAACTTCTAGGTCCAAGTGTTCTGGCGTCTTGAGTGGGACCATGAGGTTTATATAACTATTTAAATCTGTCTTAAAGCTCTCCCAATCTGTTAGCTTATTAACTAGAGCTAAAGGTTTTTTCTTAAGTAAAATTGTCTCACTTACTTCTAGGTATATAGGAGAGTGGTCCGAACTCATATCGTAACTCTTATATATTCGCAAATAACTTGGTGATATATTCTTGACTATAAAGAAGTCTATCAGGTCAGGTATTTTTTTTGGATCTGTTGGCCAAAAAGTGGGCGTTCCCGTGGATAACGGAGTGCATTTCGTGTCTTTGATAGCCTTTAACAACTCCCTACCTTTTGTAGTTGTTAATCTGGAGCCCCAAAATGTGTTTTTGGCATTGAAATCACCTCCTAAAATAAATCTATGGCCAAGCCTCTGTAGGCAGCTGATATACTGCTCTTTTTTAATTTTGTGTCGAGGTGGATAATAAACTGACGATACATTGATAGGATAGTTCTTAGTATTCACACATATCGCCACTGCTTGAATTTCTTTTTCTTCGTATTTAACAATTTCATGGTGTTGGATATTTTCTTTAATAATAACGGCACTGCCCCCTCTGGCAGTATTACTTGGATGTAGTGCATGATACACTTTATATCCTCTAAAAGTTATAAACGATTGTTTTGTAAAATGAGTTTCAGAGATTAAACAAACATCTACATTTTCTAACTCTAGGATTACCTGCAGTTCATTTTGATGACTTTGCAATCCATTTGAGTTCCACGCCATAATCTTAAGTGTGGTATTCATTGTTGTATCTTAGAGGTACCTGTTGTACTATTTTCTAGTTTGCTCAATCTTTCATTAAATGAGGTTATGAGCTTTAATATATCATCTAATTTTTTGTCGGTATTAACAGCTGCATGATCAGAGGGAGCCTGGCTGTGCTTTGTTGAACCTTTTGCGGCAGCTTGGGCGTAGGAAATGTTCTTATTTCTTGTACTGGTGGTTGACAAGCCTCTTTTATTCTGACTCTGACCATCGTCAAGTTTTTCAGATGCCAGGTGTTGACGTATAACACCAGGCTTTTTCATACTTCTGCTACGGATAGCTTGGATTTCTTTGGCTACCATACATCCTCTGTAGTTAGCTGGATGTGGTAATCCACAGTGGACGCATTTTGGTTTCTCTTCTTTGGGCTTTTTACAATCCTTGGTATGGTGTTTACCAGTGCATTTTACGCACCGAGGCTCTTTGGCGCAATATTTTTGTGTATGTCCATAGGCCTGACACCTTTTGCACTGAGGAATAAGTTTATTAGTTTTTATTGTCTCGATCTCGACTTTACATCCCAATATAGTTTTTATATGGTGTATTTTATTTATATCCTCATTATTTTCAAATGTAAGCATAAACATGTTTAGTGGCTCTTTTGTTTTCCAACTTAATTTGTTTACGGCTTCTATAATTTTAAATCCTTTATTTTCTAAGTCTACTACAATTCTCTCTGGTTTGCACGTAGAGTGCAATTTTTTAGCCATGACTCTTATTGGCCTCTCTTGTTTATTTTCATATGAATGCCAGTGGCAATTGTTTTTAGTGAGAGTATTAGTTATTTTTTGATACGACTCGTTATTAGTAGCATTTACTTTAACGGTATCACCGTGCATCATTTTAATGCTAAATGCATCAGGTTGCTGATCTTTTGACAGAAAGTCAAAGAAGCTTTGGTAATCCTTAATACCATCTACTATAATAGGTGGTGGCAAAAGATTATTCTTTGTTTTTTCTTTATTTTTTTTCTCTTCTATGTCACTAGTTTCAGCTTGAGTGGGTGAGGTGTTCAGTTTTCGTTTCTTTCTCGTCTTGGTTCTAATCCACCCAGTTTCTCTAGCAAGTTCTTCTTCATCCGTGTTATATTCAGCCGGGGGGGCAGAAATATCCATTGTAGGTGCTGGTTTCTCCGAGTTGTTTACCGCCACGCACTTTAATTGTTGCTGAAGAATTTCAATTTGGTTCTTCAAGCTATGGACAAGGCTTTGCAGTTCATCTCGCTGAGCACGTTGTTCCAAGTAAGATTTATACAGGAAATGCTCAGTTTCTGTAGTAAGTTGGATAGTATCTTTACTTGGTGATTGCTTTGATTTTGAAGCCATCATTAAGTTAGCCTCGCTATAGCAATACTATAAAAAGATGACTAACGTCGCCTTAATAATATTATAACTAGGTCATCGCGCCGGGTCAGCCGTTTCCACGCGGCCTTGTTAGGAATGATGCGTTAGCACTTTACACTGCACGTACGCGGTAAGCGAGCGACACAGCTGCTCTCAATAGAAATCGAACGATGACTGACTTAGGTACCTACTCTTCTGGCTCAGAACCTCAAAGTGAGTCTTGGCTTCTGATTCGAGAATTCTAGATCGAATTGTGATTTATGTGAACTTTAAACATTTCAATTTCTTTAAATATGTTCAGACAATATATAAAGTAAATATTATGCTCTCAAGGTACTGCGAAAAAGTATAAATATTTCTTAATTCAGTTCATTTTTTTCAGTAAAGGTAACACCGTTATCAAATTGCCAGCATGGTGGTTGGTACTTTCGAGTACTCGCCTGGCTAGCTACCTCCCTCAAGTTTGAAAACTGTCAACAAACACAAAGTGTGTTCAGTCCGCTGTCCTTGAGAGCCAGTAAGCACTCTACATGAAGCGTGATAACATTTTCTACCACATCGTCACTGACCATCAAGGGAGATAGTGGTCAAGTGAGATATTTATCCGAACTGGATAACTGAATAAAACTTGAGCTTGAGATCACCCTCTACTTCTGGGCACATCAACTTGCTGACTAAATGTGCAGTATGACGACCATGGTCTTTCACTCTTAAGCTTATAACCTTTAAAAAACAAAACTATTTGTTTATGTCAGCAACCAAAAACCGATCATGATTTACGGATAATTAATACAAAATAAACCCAACAAGTAATATAAATGCTCTTCACGTATCGGATACAATAGTCCTAGAAAGATGGGACAGACCTCAGATATTATTTATCATTGTTTCTTTATCACAGGCTCAGTTATTCATCGTTTTTGAGACAAAGACAATAGAGAGGCGTGTAGGGAATAGTCTATTGTTCAAATATCGTGATTCAATACTAAAAATAACTGTATTATTATCTGTACACTCGGACAGAAAGGGCATTAGCGTTGTTGTGAGCTTAACAGCCCTTTACATTATAATTTTGATATCCAGTGGTCAAACATGAGAAAAGCGGAACTAACAGTGGAGTTTATCCCCGGGATTTGAATCGGTATACTGGGTGAGTAGGTGACTGTCAGTGGCATTTACAAATATATTTTTTCCATTATATTCAGTACGACTTCAGCGATGGTGTTGGGACTTGCGGCGGACTGGCTGTATAAGCCAGGCAGAATCGGAACGCGTTCTTCGATTCGATATCTCCCCATCCTAGCAACCACTCAAACCGAAGTCTAAATCTCTGTGGTGCCCTTTAGCAAGTTGCCTTGCTCTCTCCTTCTACGCTAGCTTCACTAGGGGCCGCCCGCACAATAACTTGGCTGTGTACCTCCTGTACCCCTTCTTCCCCCGTGTAAAAAACATGTTCTCAGTCTACTTCGGGACATCGTACTGAGCGAGGCCCGTTTACTACAATCATATTTTTGGATTATTTTTAATTATTATATTATATTTTATTATTATTATACTTATTTGCCGATATTGTGGAAATAACATTTATATTATTAAAAGTGATTTCACTTTTGATTCCCAAAAATATTTTTCCAATATATATAATTAGACTTTTGCTTCCTGCTTATCTGTGAAACATTTTTGAAACTTCATAATAAACAGAAAAAAAAACAGCGCATTTCCAAAAGGTTTTTTTAAAATATATAAAACAAAAACTAATAATATACGATAGAAAGGAGAAACTTTGAGGAGGAACTTTGAAATCCGCTGACAAAGCTATTACAAATATATCTATAACATTTATTTTCATCTTGTGATCATGCCCTTGGCATATTCTAGATAATCATTTCATAAACTTCGCGGCCTACGACCATTACCTAAACCGTTATCAAAATGGGCTAAGGTAATTCACAAAAACAAATTAAAATTTGTAAATAAATACTTTTTACAAAATTTCAACATGGATTTTTTGTGAATAAAACAGGCTACATATTCTGAAAAATACTTTCAGAACATGCAGTGTGCGTCTTTTAGTATAACTAGAAGCAGAATAATAATACTTATTTTGTTTTGCCAAAAACACATCTTTTATAAAATCTGGAAGCTCTTGTAATAATAAATCAATATTAAACCACGATACAATATAATGCAACGATATATTATTATGACGAGATAAAATAATTCCAACGTTTGTACGCACCCTTATGCGACGCAACGCGTTCGCGCAAAGATAACATTATAACCCCGAGATATAAGCTGTTCTGATAAAGCACAAATGGATTCATGACATCGTATGCGTAGAAATTCGTATTTGGATAGATCTCTCAGTGTTTGTGTAACATGTAATAATATCTAAAATTGATTTATTTGTTGATTTATTGAAGATTTCAATTCTAGATATTGACTTAGATGTATGTAGTTTATGATTAGTAATAATATATTTATGAACTCTGCTGTTTGACATTACTTATAGTTGCTTGGGAAAATTATACAATATTGTATCAAATGTCATGATTACATAAGGATCAACTTGGCTCGGCATTTTCCAGACCAGACCACAATAACAGAACTATTAAAAATTATTATAGATTTAGGCGTTACTTTGCAGAAAGCCATATCGAAATAATATAAAGGGCTTAACACGGCCAGAACAGGTTTACAGATTTCACAGGCAGAGAGAGCCTAACAAATTCTGATGCATGTAGACTTAAAATATTACAAATATGTACAGTACGGAAACAAAAAAAAATATTATTCATATAATTTTTAGACCTTACTTTGATTTAAAACACAGTTCGAACTCATAAAGAAAAAATTTGGTCGCTCCAAAATATTTATATAGCAATAAACTTGCAAATGAAATCCAAATTTGTTCAATCATATTTAACAATAAAATAACTTCACAAAGTGTTCTCATGAGTAGTATTTTTTAAAGTTTATAGAACATGCAGAAATTTCAATAAATGAAGCTGCAATTTAGTTCGAAACTAGTCGGAGAGTAATTTTCCATTATTTTCCACGGGTCGTAGTCGGTTCCTAGATTACAATTTCAACAAAACTAAAAAGACTCAAAATGGTCTATTTAGTAAATGGTCAAGCCATAAATATTCGTTATCGTTATATCGAGAACTTTCCTTCAATCCCGATCAAAGAATTTTCACTTCCATTCCGTTTTAAGATAAAATCCATTTTGTTTTATCTGGACCCATGCGTGTAGATAATTAATAGGTAATTTTTCACCCGTTCTGTTTATTTTCGTTGTTTTTTGGTTCTGAGGTCTCATAAAAGGGTGATCTTCACTTTGTGCAAGTGACAAGTTTCACAACTGGTCGCGAAGTACAAAGTTACGGTTGACCCCAGTCTCAAAACTAACAAAGCGAACTCAGAAAGCAATTGATCTTCAGAACTAACTAGCCGCCGAAGTTTGCAAATAAGATTGAAATTGTTCTGATGGCGATGCATAAGTATTTCTAAGGTAACTTAAACATTTAAACGGTTGTATTTAAAAGCTTTACATACATATATAATAATATACGCTGTAACAGAGTTAGTATAATCGTTTGGGATAACAGTATACCACAGTATAAAGGTTTTAGCACAAAATATGCTAACCTAGGTAGTGGTTACATATTTAAACCGTTTGGGGTCGAGACATTGGGCCCGTGGGGACCCTCCCGTTCCCCACGGTTATCGGATTTACCAAAACTTATCAGATCGTTTGATCGATTCAACACGTGACTAAAATACTGGCACATATTTGGCTCAACGAATCAGCGATTCAATTCAACGTGGCAATGCTGCTAGCATTCTGGATACACTGCCAGCCGGTGTGGTTTAGAGCATTTGAATTTATGTAGGCTGCCTATAGATAGTGGATTGCTCAAATGTTATTGTAGTAGCTGCAGTATTGTAAATAGTTATTAGTATTTCATTTTAATAAAGGCCTGCACAAAATTTACATCTATGTATTTTTATTATTTTTTATCCTACAAAATTTACATCTATATTGCTTAATTTTTTTTTTTCCTGACCGGAGGAAAATATGTGAACAAGTCATGCTAACCTCTTGTGAATAATCCTGGGCCTGCTAGGCTAGATTATTACTTATGTTTTTTCTAATCTGGCTTAGTATCGGGCCATATTGAACTGTACAACCAGATCACCTTTCGACAAACTCAAACAATAGCGCTGGATCTATAGGACCAGATTAACTTTTTCTTTCTTCTAATTTGGCGAGAAACTAAGACAGCTGAAATCAAGTGAAGACTTTATCTTTTTAATAGGAACATCGTCTGCTTTATTCCAAAACGTGGACTAAGTGTAGAATGAAAGTACTGGGTTTAATTCAAGGTCTAAGTGAAAAGCGTACTACAAAACCAAGTTTAGCGTTGATTTGGGCGTCGTCTATGGTATAAAGATAGTCCACTGATGACCTGAGTTTATCGATGGTACTAATGCGCGAAATGTTTGACAGTAGTTGTGAAATGTGTGTAGTTGTACCATCTCAATTTTTGTTTTAAATTAAATATCTTGTTAATCGCGATTTGAAAGAAAAATGGATGTAAACAACGTAGATTACATGGATTTAGATCTTTTCGAGTTATTAGAGACCACCTCTCTGGTGTGCTAGAGCTATGGTACTACGAATAATTTCTTAGAACCATAGCACACTGAGTTTTTCTAGGTTTAAATCCAGACTTAGACCACGTTTTGTAATAAGGCTGAGTAAGTTTAAACTATATCTTGTTGTCTACAACCACTATGGCAGATGTGACCAGCAAATGATGAAAGTATATCTTTAGTCTTTTGAGAATTTCAAATACAATATTAACCTGCGATCAAGTACGTACGAAAGTAAATAAGATAATTCAATATTAAAACCAAGGCCGTGAAAAGTTTAGGAACTCTAAACAAGGTATCTACCCCTTTCGGCCCAAGTCAATAAAGAACTTTTAGGGTGTTTGTTTGGGCAGGTAAACATGGGCACTATTCTGCTAATTTACCCATAATGAGTTGCTACTGATAATGCGATGTGCATTATCCATGAATAAAATTATAGAATAAATATTCTATAATTTTATTCATGGATAATGAATTTGTGACTAAACTACAACGTAAAGTAAATACTTTACGTTGTAGTTTAGTCAAAAAGAATATTCATAACCGCTATGTAACACGCCATTACATTATAAGCAATTACGTATTTTATAAACTATGAAAACTGACTGAGGCTACTTTTCACCAAAATTTAAACGTCCGATTACCAATTAACCGTCGGTTAACTGTATGGTAAATACAAGAGCGGCAGTCACGGCCACTGTGACCGCCGCTCTTGTCGTGACTCTATCATAAGAGCAGAATTGTCTACAGGCTTAGGGCGTCTTGGCAAATCTTAAGGCTAGGTGTATTTGGGCTATTGAAACTTGGAAGCTGATTAAGGCTCGATAATTAAAATCGATGAAGACACCAATTGTTACTAAAGTTATAGTTTATGTAAACAAGTTGCTAACTACGTTAAAATTTTTGATGGAAACAATTCACAACAATTTTTAACAATTCAGTTAGATGTGATATTTCAACTCTATATAGTTACTAATACTAGACTATTGTTATATTTCAAATATAACAATAGTCTTGTCATCTAGGCATGTCTCGGAAAATAACAGAATAAGCTGAATTTGTGTATAAACTTTCATTTTAGCTTTACATTTATGGTGTCTCAAAGGTCACATATGTCAACCTGTGAGCGTCCTTAAATTATTTTTTTATTTTTTACTTTAAACGTGTTTTTTACTTAAACGTTAAACTTAAACGTTTAACGAACCATTTTTGAGATAGAGGACACAGAGTGTGGAGCGCTCAGCCATACCTTTTTTGGTCTAAGATTAATGTACATAATTATTATCGGTGCCGATTTAATACTCAATATTCAATCATTTATTTCAGTCATGTGCATAGAAAATATACTTGAACCCTCCGATTTATTACGTGAGTAATTCCCGTGTTTTATACATTCATAATGTATGGTAATAACTATTCAAATCACACTACATGTAATTTGCACCTTTAAAGGTTGGAATTCAAAGAAATATACTTGTCTAGTCTAAAAACTTATGTACCTACCTCAAGCAAATAAATTATTATGACTTGATAGTAAATTCAGTTATTTCTACTAAACATTGGAATCATTACGAGATAGCCTAACAAAAAAAAATATTGGATGAAAGCCTTGGCTTAGAATACTCCTGACCTACTGACTTTTTATAAGATCTTTCTCAATCTGATTGCAATAGCCGTGGGTTACGGGCTTAGAATTTCACCCCCTATCTCATCCCATGGAGGCAGCTAAGCGATCACTTCAAAGTCGGCAGCAGCGCTTTACCAATTATAAAATAGATTTATTAAAAAATAATTAATTGTTCAGGCTTCTAAGGTTCAAAATACGGGAAAAGTCGAAAACTATAATAGCAAAAGAAAAAGCAATATTATTAGGCGGATGACCCTGATGCAACGCCATCTAACTGTGCTCGCTAATCTTCTAGGGAAGCATGGTGAGTATTGGCAATAATGAAGGTAGCCTATGGCGTGGACGTCTTATGGCTGATATAGTGATGCTGATCATTACCACTGCAGCACTCTATGTGCTGCAGTGGAGGGAGGAGGAGGAGGCTTATAGCAACCGGTCCTTGTGGCTCCTATTTTCACATTTATGTTTTCGAGTGGGTTCTCCCTACACGACCAAAACACCTATAAATCTTAGTAATAATATTATATTATGAGCATAGAAGCTTGCAATTATTGCTCTGCTGTTACGATGTTATGTTATGTTTCAGGTACTTTGAAGGTTTAGCCATCTATCAAACAAATCGATGCACCTAACTCTCAAACGTCGGACGGAACCTCCAGGTTGGTAGATTGGCTTATTTAGTACACAAAGTACTTTTAAGTTAAATTCGCAAAATTATTATTTATAGGTGTACAATTTAATTTAGCAAATGCCACATCCAAGTTGTCACAGCAGAGGCAGTTAGTTGCTTAGACTTAGACAGTCGATGGGCCTATATTGTATAATCCATATTCCTACCTCTATATATATATTAAATTATTGGTATATTTTCTAGAAATGAGTAAGTTTCTTTATAAATGAACGTCTTGCTAACAGCAAACAATTAATCTTGTGGAATCTTTTTATTTTTAACTAAAGTGGACCCCGCCTTTTCATCTGTGCGGACTGTGCGTATTATAATGAGCGCAACTTAAATAAAGTATATAAAAAGACCTTTTTGAAATAAATGAACGTTTAGTTCTCGGGTAACTCACGGTAAACGTTTACTACTACAATTTATGAACACCGTTACATCCTGTTATAAATCAAAATGTTATAATAAAAATATAGAAAAATACATATACATACGTATTATAAGTACCTATGATTAAAGAATAAAAAAAAATATATATAATAAAAAAATGAACTTCTTGTATTACTATTTTTTATAACTGAATTAAATGACAATTGTGACGTAGATTGACTTTTTAAACGTTTTAAAAGAAACACTGCTATTTATAAAAACGAAAGAGTTCGCGACACATCAAGTTCGAGTGATATTATCGAAATTCCGTTCTTAATGTCTTATCCGTTCCGTTCTTCTTCTTAATGAAAATCTACGACATAACTACCTGATGCTAAATTTTAGCCCACTCCTTTTAATGGTTTTAGCTGCGTATTGATGGATCAATCAGTAAATGTTTGCTTTATATTTTTCGTACATACCATATACAGAAGGTATGCCACTTTAGTCATGAATATACAACTAGAAGGTCTGAATGTCTCTCCAATAAAACAATATTATAATATACTACATAAAAGTAATACAAGTCGCGACATTATAAGTAGGTACTCAATAAAAATATTCAACAACACAAGAGCAATTTCTAAACGAAATCTTCATTACAACAAACTGTGAAATCTGATATAACTTACTTTCACAATACCGTCTAATAATATCTACAAAGACAATTTGTAACACCACACGAGAGAAATATACAGTTACGACTTTTTGGCCGCAAATTTTAAGAGTTACGACCTTTTGGATAGCAACATATGATCAACTCAATTTAACTTTCCAAGAACATTTCGGAGACAGATTGCTCGATCCGACTTTGATCTGGGGCTAAGTAGGCTTAATCAAAGAAAGTCACTTCACATGACAGAAAATTGTAGCGTTTTTAAATATAAGTTCTCACACAACAAACATTTTTGTGATAATGTAACGAATCGACGGGTTCTTTCTAAAAGTGTCGTGTGTTACTCAGCTGAAAAACGATTCAAATATGCATCTCACGGAGATTTGATCAGCTGATTAAATGCAAAGCAGCTCGAGCTATGCTTGAGCTGTTCATACGTGGTTATTTACCGTGGTAATTACGCAATACAAATTTACACTCCCACCACACCCATTCACAATCAATAACACACCCCCGCAATACATACATAGGCTTACAACACAAATAATGGTTTTAGATAATTTTGTTTTTTTTTCTCACAACAATAACTAGTACATAATACAATTATATAAGCTCACCTTTAGTCAGATCTCCTTTATCCAGTTTAGGCTACTACATAATGTAATATAATTGAAGGAAACGCAGAATCTACGACACAAGAAATATATTTTCTTAGTGTAGGTTTTGCACGACACAATAGATAGCAACATTAGTCGCCATAGTTTTGTAATTGAAATAAACATATTTGTATTTGAATTTTATTCTGACTTCTATATTGTAAGCTGCCGTCTTTAACCAAATATAAGTGTGCTTCACTGAAATTATTTTTTGTTAAAATATCTAATAATATATAATATAAATATATAGTCTATAGTCTCTATTATCAATTATTTATACGAACTGTTTTACTGAGTTTTATCTGTCTACAATAAAAATCCGAAAATATATATAATTTATATGTAGTATTTATATTTCTTTTAGTGATTAACACGCGTGTTGTTCGATATTTTGTTTCGGAATCTATAGTTGGCAGTGGATAGAGGGTGTTATGAAATGGCAATGACCTTTTGTGCGCGATTTGTGAAACCATCTATCAAAAGCATGTGTAAACGTATATTTTATAAGTAGCGTAAACATCACGTTACTTACTTGATCTGTGAGCCAGCTTGCAGGTCTATGTTAAGCTGTCAAACCTTGCTGTGAATCCTAGATCGTGCTTCTTTGTTGCCTACCCAAATGTGATTTTGCTTTATTGTTGCTCTTGACAGTTTGTGGTTATATTGTGGCTGATTACACTGTTTATTTTCTAACACGATTTTATGCCATGGCTATGTTTAACTCGTACTTTTTGAGGTACAAATCTTGCCTTTTCTTAGATCTCTTGAAAAAATATGTAAAAATATCATACGATATTTCATTTTGTCATTACTGTGTGCATTGTTTAAATTTTAAAACGTAGGATGTTTACTAGAAATATGAACACGCCTTAGATCTCTACCAATGTCGGAAGCGACCTTCTGTAAAATATAGGTACCGATTCCATTGGTAAAATTAAAACCATTTATATTCTACTAGAGGTGGATGTGATGTTCATATGTTTCCGAAATATCAGAACGGCAAGTGCCCCAATCATGAATCATCTGATACAGTGCCGTAATATTTTTCTATATAACGATCATGTCAATTACTGATCGCTTTTAATTTGTAATTTATTAGCAGTGAAGTTATTTTCTTATATGATAGAGTAGTCTGTTTGCTTTGTTGCGTTTGCCATTCCATGGTTTCTTCTAAACTAGTATTTATATGCTTGCTGCTTTACCCACACTATGATATGAGATGAGAAGACTTACTTACTTTACTATACATTTTAATCCTAGAAAAAGACCTATGTCATGTCTCGGACACACCGCCCCCGCGTTTGAAAGGATACACACCTCGCAACCCATTAAATACTTAATTTGGTAATCAATTTCGAATCGACGTAATGTAAGCGACCGTTGTAAGTGATTAGATTAAGGCGATTATTAATCATTATAATCAACCATTCTTCTTTTTCCTACTTAATTGAGACAGTAGGCTTCGTAGGCATAGTGTAATGCTGTTAGCAATCAGATATGCTGTCAACTGGCTGGCTGAGCTCGGGTTGTTTAAATGTTATTAAAGTAGCTGGTTTTGTAATTTTCTTTAATGAATCCCTCGTGCATGTAGTCCTTATATTATGTTGTTTTTAATTTCAATGTATTGTTAACTGTTATACACATGTATGAAAATCCGCCTAACTGAAGACAAAATGTCTCAGGGATGCTATTACAAATCTATGATCTGGCGCCGAAGAAGATCGATACAAAATATTTAAAAATAGTGTTCAATTTGCTAAAAGCGTTTTCGTCAAAACATGGTTAAATTTTTTTTTATTTTTTTTTACAGCCCTAACCACCGGTAGCTTTGGCCCTGCCGCGCTGCCGGCGGCACTCTAGGTGTAAGCTTTTTTTATTATCTTTATCAATTATTGTTTTTGACACTTATATTGCAAAAAATTAGATAATTCTGATTCTTTACATTATTTATCTTTAACTTTGAACTAATGAACTGAATATTTACTGAAAATAAATAATAATAATAGTAATATTTTCTATTAGCCAAAGAGTTACATTTGTTGGCCATGTCAGAAATTGACAGGGCCAATACGTTCTTTCATATGGAAACAGTACTGGGCTGTAGATGGTTACAATAAAATGAATTGTTATTTAAACGTAATAAAGTTTTACAATTATTTTAAATACATATAAAAAGAGGGAAAGTTTTCAGCTTATCTTTAAAGATTTAATTTACAGCAACTGGCAAAAACACATTGCATATTAGTTGATAAAAACATCTTACCTCCTATGATCCTTTCACCTATCCTATGATTTGAACCACACAAACTAGAAAATGTTTACAGCCTACGTGACAAACGCACAGACAGACAAAAGGAATGCGATTGTCACTAGACCACAGACAAGCAAATAGTCACTTCGTAACCGGACCCTAATGCCCCACGCATACCTACTTTCGATAAGGCATGCCACAGCCATACAACAATCAGGTCTTTTATCAACTGCCCATAAAGTTTTTACTGACTTTGAAGATAAAGGACTTCGGGTAAGTCATTAAAGCGTTTCCTGATTTTATTGCTTTGTGTTTTATTTCAAATATTAAGTTTTGTTTTACACTACATTCATTGGACATAATATTTTGGAAATATTATCATGTAAGAAGCTATTTAATCATTATAAAATATGTAGCGGTACGCGGTACGAATTGCTGTGGATATTGCAGTACCTATAGTCATTACATGTGTGCGTGAAACAGTTGAATTAATTACAAAGTATTGAGTTACCTACGTACGGTGACACCGGTTCATACCACTTAGAAAATTAAAAGTTTCTAGTTCAACATGTGTTCTACTCAATTGTTTTAATGACGTTACGTACTCAAATCGTTTCTGCTTTTGGACATATAATGAGAAATATGAAGTACGAGACTTTACTGTTAAATATTCAACAAAACGTTTAAGAGAGACGCAGTGTTAGCAGCAGAAAAACATCCCTGATAAAGAACTGATTCCAGTGGTACTCAACAAAAACACCCGTTCATTATTCGGGGTTGCTGTCTCAAGGGGTACAAATCACCTTGATGGTGACCGATCTTCAAACAATTGAACGGAAGTAAACATTTTTTTTCTATAAAAATACCCAGTCGATCGATTTTTACCAAGTTCTGAAATAAACTGTATTTCAGACGATTTAGTTCATACGTTTTTAGTATTACAGAATACTTATAACTAAGTTAGTAATTTGAGTTTGAAAACTATCGCGAGTTTCGTTCAACATTTTTTCTTATGACCCAATATAACAATTTATTTTATAATTTATATATTTATAATTTATATATTTATATATAATTTATAATAATAATTTATTATTATTATCAAGTGATTCCTAGCCGGTTCTAAGATAATAATTTTGAGTTACTATTGACGTATTGAGTATTTGGTCACCAGAGATGAGATAGGCCCAAGAACTGCACATATTGCTCCTCACTGTTAACGCCCTCTATGTCCGTATCATCTGACATATCTTAAGCCAGCTAGTCACCCGGGTACTTAAAATTCTTAACCCACTAAAGTGGACTCTCGTCAATCTTTACCGGTGGGACGGAATGGTTAAAATGCACCAGAAGGCAAGAGTATGTCAGGATTCCATGGTGTATTTATATGTAAAAATTATTAATATAGACAGTAGGTGAGCTTCAGAGTTCAGACAGACGAATGAATTTTATTGTTATAACCCACAAAACACAACGCACCTTATAATATCACACATATAGGTGTTACATTTAAAATGCTTTATATACTTAATTTTATTGTAAATACGAATAATACCTTATCCTGCTTGACCTGCGACTCAAATAAAAACTTCAATCCGATAGTCCAGTCTACGTAAATGCATGTACTATTCTATCTCGCCTCATTCTGTTACAAATCTCTTTCGGACCATTTCGGTACATCTTCATACTTCATTTTTGTTATCGATGACCATTCTAACAAAACCAGGCAAGTCCAAAGTGACAAATTTTAAGCTTTACACAGTTGTGTTAAGAGCGCAAGTTATTGACTATTTGGTGACTTTTTATAGGATGCGTACGGTATTGTCCGCTGTTAATATGATCATTCGTCATAGTTGACAGTTTGTAATGGATAATGCGATCGCATGTTAACTAGCATTCGGTTCGTGTTCTTACTATTTATAGGTGTCACTTTAGTATTGTTGATGGTTGTAAGAATAACTATGCCCTTGGGACTCTTGAGCGAACGACTTTATGAATAGTTTTGTTCAGTTTTGTTGAGAGATGCTTTTTGAAACTTCAAAGGCTTGTCGAGACAATAACATTGAAGTACAGAATAAAACATATGGCTTATGATGAATTTTGCTTCAAGACGTAAAATAAATTAACATATATTTAAAGACATGAATGCGACGAGACTGACTGTTGTAAGGGGTTGATTTTTTCAAAAATATTCCTTGTCGTTTATGTCGTTATTAGCTACTACTAGGCAAAAAAAAAGAAATATTGCATGTTTCCAGACTAAATATCATTTACGTACAATCGTTTTCATACAAAATGGGTTTGACAATTATTTCAGATACCAAAAATATCCAATAACTAAGTGTTTCATATAATATGTAATAAGTTAGTATATTTCGTCTGGAAACATGCAACATTTCTTGGAAATAAGAATGGGTTGCTAACAACCCATTCTTATTTCCATTGCAAAATAGAATGATTTCCTAAAATTACAATAAAAACAAGTACAGGTACATCTCTCGAATGAGACATCACCCGTCCCCTGTCATCGTGTATTTGCATTGAATGGCCAAGACGATTTCAATTGCATTGCGACTGTCATTGCATTCTCAGTACCGACTCGTTACCAATAATAAATAGTTATTTGGAGAAGTCACCTTTTACATATTAATGTAAAAACGTTTAACATTGCACTTATGTGGTATTGTT